>JAGVSN010000004.1:7289846-8630816 GCA_022651745.1 Parapsyche elsis | reverse complement strand
TCGTGTTTGAGTTCAAATTCTTGATCAAAAATGCTCTGAATTTTAATGCAACCATTTATCACCGTATCAGAATATTTTCCATACTATATAATGTCAAAATTAAATTCCAGATAGGCTAGATATCGACGGTGTAACTGGAACGCTCACAAGTGTATCTCCTTGGGGAATTCTGAGAGGCTTAGAAACGTTTTCACAGGCGATATATCGAGGAGATTCTCTCAGCAAGGTTTGTATTGAAATAAGTAGATTATTCTTTAAACTATGTAGATCCATTTAAAAAAAATAGTATCAAACTAAACTTGCTATTGATGTAACGCGTTTAATCGGTGCGTTTAAGTTCTTTTTGATGACTTCTATATTTATGACTTTTACAATAACAATATGCTTACACAAAATGGAATTAATTTGAAAAATTTGAAGTTGCACTCGATACAGATTACAAGTTTGTTTTTGTTTAAAATTTTATTAACAAAATGCACAAAATAGAATGCGTATCAAAAGAATATAATATGCATTCTATCCTTATTACGGGTTATTTGCTTTTCATTCTAAAGGATTTAAATAGAATTAAACATTTGTAAAATATTATCACTACACAAAGGAACATTTTAGGATTTGTTCATCAATCAAACATTGATCTACGACTTTCCTCGATTCCCCCATCGTGGTTTACTTCTCGACACATCCAGGCATTACACTTCAGTCACCAAAATATTAAAAATGTTAGACGGAATGGCCTACAATAAATTGAACGTTTTCCATTGGCACATTGTTGACGATCAAAGTTTCCCATATGTCAGTGTTAAATTCCCAACTCTAAGGTGAGTTTCTTAGATAGACTATTATTTTGAAAGACATATGGCATTTAAACCTCATTAATATTTTAGTGAAAAGGGTGCCTATCATCCAGATCTCATATATAGTGTTACCGATGTGCAAAGAGTAGTTCAATACGCCAGAATGAGAGGTATTCGAGTGATGCCCGAATATGACACACCGGGTTCGTAAATTTATTTTATAAATTATCACTGATAAAATTGTATGTGAAATTGATACCATGTATGTAATAAATACATAATGTGCATTTTGCTCAGGACATACAAGATCATGGGGTGTTGCTTTCCCGGATCTGCTCACCTCTTGCTTTTCAAACAGTCAACCAAACGGCGATCTTGGTCCAATCAATCCTGCGAATCAAGACGTGTATCCTTTCATGAGAGATTTGTTGAAGGAGGTCGTTGAAGTTTTCCCTGATAAATATGTACATCTCGGTGGTGATGAAGTTGACTTTGATTGCTGGTAAATATATTACACTAGTGTTTATACCAGTTCAATGCATGCTTTAATAACAATTTTTGAAATACAATTTACAGGCAAAGTAATCCACAAATCACCGCATACATGGCCACCAACAATATTTCCAGTTACACTGAATTGGAAGAAGTATACATTCAAAAAGTTGTTGATATTGTGAAAGATTTAGGGGCTTATTCTCTCGTTTGGCAAGAAGTGTTTTTGAATGGAGTCAATTTGCCACCGGGCACCGTTGTTCAAGCTTGGACCGGCAATCAAGAAATATTGATGTACAATGTTAGTATCTAAATATCTATAAATTTCTAATATTATCTTTACAATCGCTGTACTTTAATGTTGATGTATGTATAGTAATATTACAGTTCAAATTTAATTATTCAAGATTACATCAAAAGGATTACCGGCACTGTTGAGCACATGCTGGTACCTTGACCATCTTTCTAGTGGAGGAGATTGGCAAAAATTCTACGACTGTGATCCTCACAACTTCCCCGGTACCGACGAACAGAAGAAGTTGGTCATGGGTGGTGAAGCTTGCATGTGGGGAGAAGTTATCGATGACAGTAACATTTTAGCTAGGTATTTTAGCATTAAATATACCTAGTGTATGTACATAATATTTTTTAAATTCTTTCATGCTATGTTATGTATTTTTAAGGATATTCCCAAGAGTGAGTGCAACGGCTGAAAAATTGTGGTCAGCGGAGGATGTGAAAGACATTGCAGAGGCAAGGTTCCGACTAGAGGAGCAGACTTGTCGAATGAACAAAAGAGGAATTCCAGCACAACCTCCCAGTGGTCCTGGCTTTTGCATATAATTTATAAATAGCTCATTTTCATTACTTTAATAAAAAAAATTATCAATAAATAACTTATTATTTAATGCCAAATTTCAGCCCAAACAAAACTTGATTTGATTATAACAAAAATCTATAATTCCAATGTTTATTTTTGTACTATATACATACATATATAGCCCATGTAAATAATATAAATAAAAATTACATATCTAAGAGCATTGATGTTTTGTTATTATTTTTTTCAATTGAATTACTTATTTTGTATACCATAAAATTAAGGAGAAACTTACTACACATTCATCTTATCAAATATATGGGCGTAAAGCATCAAGTTTCAGTGGGTGTTTTATTATATCAACATTTGGAACCAAGCAGTTGTCCAGAATACAATTATTATTGTTTAGATCGTGCACGTGGAAACATGTGGAATACTTTGAATTTTTCACTAGTCCTATTGCTGGGATTGTATCTAATCAGTAATGGTAATAGATTCAATTTGTCAATTGAATACGTATTAAGAGTGTCTAAAACTGTGTACTAAAATTTAGGTGTAGCAGCTGGCGATTGTGGAGAAGTCGATTCGTCCTATGAAGTGTCGCTGCATAGTAAATTGTTGTGCAAGTATGACAGGGACAATAGACCTGTTAAAAATCACAACACTCCGGTGAACGTCACCGTAAAGATGCTTCTTAGAGTTTTGTTATATTCGGCATCGGTAAGTTCAACTGCAATGATAAATATGAAGGTAAATGTAAAATTTTATACGTTGTAATGTGATACATTTCAGTGGGCTCATACAGAAGTTGTCACAGTTAAAAGTTGGATAAGTTTGGTGAGGCATAGTAATTTTCTTTAATTTTTTTTAATCGAGCTGATTTTGTGAGATTATTTTGACAATATTTTCCTCGTAGAAATGGATCGATGAATTTTTGATCTGGAATCCCGATGAATACGGTGGATTAAAGAATACTTTAATTCACAGTTCTAAAATATGGATACCAGATTTGTCGCTCTACAATAGGTTTGTACGATGATTGTATTGTAAACTTATATCTTTTGAGCTTTTAAGTATTTCTTTTCGTGGTTTTATTGATTATATTGAGATTAAAATAAGTAGAAATAACTATTATTTAAAAGAAAATCAAAAAAATCTGTCAGGTGTGGGGTTCGAACCCACGCTCCCTATCGGGAACCAGAGCTTAAATCTGGCGCCTTAGACCGCTCGGCCAACCTGACTAACGGTCAGCTAGTTCATTTTTGATAATATAAATATATAATAGAATTACGCAATTTATAAATTAAAATAATCGTTTACAAAATAATTTAAGCCTAATATAAAATGATTAAAATCACTTACCTATAATATTATTTGATATCCATAAATTATATCATTTATATCGTAAAAAATAAATTATTTGCCATTTTCATCGTTTTTTTTCTTCAATTCATACATATTTTGGTTGTACATATTTTGTCACAATAATTTAATTACAGTGAAAATTTACAGTGACATCTATGAGCAGAAAAAAAACTTTTGACAATTTTCTATTTTCATTTAATTAAATTTGATACATTTTCTTCAAGATTGTTTTACTTAATTTTTTTAACCTGGGTGTATTTTAAATTACAGTCCCGATGGTAAATCAGCTGGATTTAGTTATCCATGCCAAATTACATCGAATGGACAGGTTACCTGCATACCTCAAATGTCGCACTCTGGATACTGCAGTATGAATTACAAAAATTGGCCTTACGATCATCAAAATTGCACGCTGGTCTTTGGCACGTGGATGCACAGAGGAGAACAAGTTAACTTCATACTGACGAAACTACCAGTAAGAAACTGATGAAACATTATAAGATTACTTTGCAAAAATCAACGTACATACATATAAAGTTTTGCATTATTTTCTTGACCGCAGATCAGCCTGAGCGATTATCGCGAAAATAAATACTGGAAACTGATATCCGCTAATGTGACTAGGAATCCGGGAGTTTATAAAAATTTTAACGATACATATCCTACACTTAGATATTCCTTCGTAATAGAACGACATACTGCGACACTTGTCAGCATGTTAGTCGTTCCTGCTTTGGGTTTGTGTGCTAATTTTTTCAACTTGAAGTACAACTCTGTGTGCCTGGAATAAATTTCATTTTTTTGATTTTAGTTATGATAACTATGACCATAGTGTCACTGTGTTTAGATATTGCTTCAATAGAACGATTAATATTGATGTTTTTCAACATAGCATGCCATTTTTACTATGTGAATAACCTTCACGGTTTTGTACCATCCAATGGCGATATATTACCAGATACGAGTAAGTACTAAATTTGTATTGAATTTTTTTAATTATAACTTTCTTTTTCTATGCAAATTTTTTCAATATAATAACAATTTTTATGAATTTTATTGGTGTGATTTTCTTTTGAGATTGTAATAGTTGAACAATATCAAATTTAAAATTATAAAAAGGTAAATAAAATTATTTTGCATTAATATGCTAAATTTTAGTCACCGAAGGTATCCGGGGGTGTAACTCAGTGGTAGAGTGTCTGCTTCGCATGCTGAAAGTCCTGGGTTCAAATCCCAGCTCCTCCATAATAATCTTTTTATCGTTTTTTTCCAGTGATCTACTTCAGAGATTCTACAATACTGTCTTGTATAGTATTATTTCATTGTATTTTATTGAGAAACTTGGTTGTTTACACGAAAACCGTGCCAGTCTGGGTCAATAGAGTAACCGGCATTATGAACACAGGTGCTGGAAGGATCGTTTTTCACGAGTTTGATCCGGTCAGTGTGAATATTCGAAGAAACATACTTTGCATTTCAATTTGATAAAACTAAATTCATTTCGACACAGGCTGACAGCGCGACCATTGTTGCTGAAGACGCTGAAAATTTGACAAAAGATGAACTGCACACTTCGGTAAATAGAGAATGGAAAAGATTGGCGCTTTTCTTCAACAGAACATTTACTCTGGTCATCGTTGTCACATATTTTGTATTAATTTTGATATATCTTTTATAAAGAAAAGTATGTATGTGAATAAAATATTCAATATTTTAAAAATGTTGTTTCTAAAAGTAAACTGTATATACATTCTAAAGGACGCATTGCATCGCCGGCTCGTTGGTCTAGGGGTATGATTTTCGCTTAGGGTGCGAGAGGTCCCGGGTTCAAATCCCGGACGAGCCCAAGTCCTTTTTTTTTTTTTTAATTTTGAAAAAAAATCATAAACCGTAAGCATCTGCTGTATCATTATATAAAATTTTAATGTCGGTGAATTTAAATGTTTAATTGGCTTAAAAATTGTTCTTAGAAAATGTTATTCCATTAAAAAAATACATAGTGACATCTAGCTTTATTTTCAAAATTATAATAAATAAAATTTAAATTTATTTTGGACGAAAAGTGAGCACCCATTCATTAATTTGTTTTCGCCATGTTATTTAAAAATTGGTAATTAATTAATCGACCAGTATTTAAATCAATAAACTATGAGTATCTTTTTAAGAAAATGGTCTGTATTATATTTAAGAAACGGAGAGTAAAAATAATAAATGGTCAGTAAAAACTATATTTTTGGCAAGTAAGTTTTTTATAAACGGTTAGTAAACTATAAATAACTCTTTATTAATATAATACCTACTGTTTATATAAATTTTCATACCGTTTAGTATTAATTACTGATTTAATATATTTGCTGATCATTTAAATACTGACCTTAATAAACCTCACTGACAATATTTATTAAAATTACAATATTTATTAAATAATAATTGATCGAAAATCAGAAAAGTACCTATAATTTTATTTATTTATTTATTTGACGCCTAAAAAAGCTTTTACAAGAAATAATATAAACAAAAAAGACAAGAATACAAGAGTAATGTACATATGTATAAATAGAAACAAAAATATAAAAAAATGACTATAAGAACAGTAAAATTTAATTGAACTAAGAATAGAAACTTCTTAAAGAAAGCAGCTTTAGCAAATAAATGCTCAGACCTGACCCAATAAATAAGTTTGCAAACAATTAAGTTTAAAATAGAACTTAGTATGGACTTGAAAATTAGTTTTAAAAGTTCTCAGAAATAGAAATAGTTTAAATTTCGTTTAAATCGAAATTAAATGAAGGAAGATATGGAAATGAATTTGTAAAAAATACTAAAAAAAAAAAATTCATTACAATCGATAATGGTCGTAATTTTTTGTGTTACGATTTGTGTAATGTTCGTCTGACAGTTGACAGTTTTAGTTTCAAGTGTCTGACTGTTAGAAAATGAACTGATTGTCATTTATACAAGTAAAATACGAGTTCACTTCAATAATTTTCTTTATTTGCACTGAGAATAGTTATAAAATGGAGAAACACGACGAAGATTCTTCGGAAGACGACACTATAATACCTAACCTAAAAAAAGAAAAGTGTAAAAGATCTCACGGCGAGAAAACATATCAAAAGTCCAAATACACTACCGAAAGATTAACTAAAGAACTTGTATATAAACCACACATCCTAAAGTTCATCTTATATTTACAAAAATGCCTCCGTCGAAGAAAAAGATCATTCAAATCTATGAAATTAAAATATAGAAATTTGGTAAATTTATTATTTTTACATACATAACCATACAAACTAGATATATGAACTTGTTAAATTTTTGTATTTTTTCTTAGATTACTTGCTATCCTAAGAGTGATGCAATGACTCAAACCGATCCTAACTTTAATAATGCAACATCAACCAACGACAGTGATACAAATGTTTCATGGAAACTAAATAACGATGTTGATAATGGTGTAAGTATAGCTGATCAAGTCAAAGAAGCTGCCGAAAGTGCTCTTCAACAGACGGGGATGGTTTACGAAGAGACATCTGGAATGTATTATGATTACAATACTGGTTACTATTACAATGCTGTAAGCTGATTTGTACTACATATAAACAATCATTGAAACAAAATTGATATTCATTAATTGCGAATTTGTATCAACAGACGACTGGCTTGTACTACCATAATAGTACCGGATGTTACTATTATTATGATAAAGATCAAAATACCTTTACGTTTCATTCTCAAGCCGATATAAATGATTTTCCCAGTCAGAATGATGAAGCGACTTATAAGCAATATAAAAAATCTAAATCTAAAGGAAAAGTTAAGAAGGTATGTTTTGTTTGTTGTTTTGTTATTTGTATGAATACGACATTGTTTTTGTGTTTATTTGTTTATAGGTGGGATTGTTTGAACCTTTTGAGGAGATTTCTAATAATTTGGCAGCTATGTCACTTCGAGGCTGTTGTAATGCTTTAGGTATGTTCCTTCATTAGCCTCTCACATTACCAATATTATTTGCAATTACAGGAAAAGCTGAAATCTAAAGAGGAATGTAGTGAAACTATTGATTTGAAAGAACCGAAAGCCAATGAGGAAGTTCGTAAACGTACCAAATCCAACGATGAATCGAATTCTAAAAAAAAAGTAAAACCCAATCAAGAGTCTGATGAAAACACCAAAGATAAAGAAATGTCTTCAAAAGATAAAACTAAGTCGATTGTAAAAAAGCCGTTGAAACTTGATATATTTGGCGATCCCGAGCCGTCAGATGATAGTCAAAACTTGAAAACTGAAAATTCTGATGTTGATTCTGTAAAGGTGAACGATAAAAAAAAGTCAGACGACGAATCTGAAAATAATAGCAATGCAAACTTGAAGAGTGAGGGTGAATACAGTACATCAGACGAGGAATCCGATTCGTCCAGCTCAAATGGTGAATATTAGATGACATAAGCAATCAATAAAAATTGATGAAATGTCGGTTCTCCCAATTCCAAGACGTGCACTAAATGGACTTTTGAATCTATTGTCCAAATGATAAATTTTAACTATTGGCTAATTGGTCAAAAAATTAGCATCGTATTATCGACATTGTGAAATATATTAAAATTATTTCAATTGCAGAAAGTGTCGCAGCTCAACACCCACCCTGTATAAGAATCATTGTCAGTGAATCCTCCATTGGAAAATTAAAAGTCGGTTCATTATTTCTTTTAACGAAAGAAGGCGGTACTCTCGGTAGAGAAGGAACTAGTCATGCCATTTTAATTCCAGAAGAAAATGTTTCTAGGGTAAATATCGCTTACACTTTTTATATACATCTGATTCTCTTTTTGCATGGGGATACGTTTCGGGCAAAAAAAACCGTGTAAAAAAAAAGATATGTACATCGACAAAAAAATTGTTATATATGTATTATTGTATTGAATGACAATATTTCATGGTATTACAGCATCATCTCACGTTTATGTACGACGAAGAACTCTCGTCATATTACGTGAAAGACGTTGGATCCCGCAATGGTACAATACTAAACGGCACAAGAATATCAGAGACAAAGACAGAAAGCGATCTAGTTCAAGTAAACAATCTTTTGGATTCAAATTGGATTAACCTTTGAGTGTAATTGCTAATATTTTCATTTCTTCAGATTGTACACGGAAGTACGCTGCAGCTCGGAAGTACAAAACTTTTGTGCCACATTCACAAAGGGAACGCCACGTGCGGACATTGCGAACCTGGACTATTGATCAAAGGTATAAAAATATACAGCAGCAATCGAGATTCAATCGGTTCTTTGTACGTTAACGATCAAATTTCTGTTTAGAAACCGTCGCCACTCCCAAAATTTACAAGACGACTAATTTGAAAACGTTACACAAGCAAGAGTTGCGCCGATTGAGAGACAAGTACAAAGTGAATACCGGTAAGACAGACGGCAGCGATGACAAGCTGATGCCGGAAGGGTATGAAGATAAAGCTCAGTTGAGACGAGAGAAAATCGGATCGGTGCATCACGGTGCTAAAACGGAACAAGCTAGCATAGACACGTAATTAAATTTCACAATTTTCAATATAAATTATACTACAAATCGAAATTGACCCGAATTCTAATCGGCACTGTTAAATTTCAGGACGATAGCATCCACTAATAAAGGCTACAAACTGCTACAAAAAATGGGCTGGTCCGTCGGTGACGGCTTGGGAAAGACCGCTCAAGGAAATACAGATCCTGTGAGTACATACATACATTATTCCCTTATTTCAAAAGAGCACCAAATCTAAAAGATTACACTTTCTATTCACAATGCTATTCAGAGTTACCCAGCCGATACATGAGCGTATACACACAAATCTTGGAACCACATTGTCAATGCATTAACTTCATACGTCATTCGTCAGTTTGCAGCTATCCAAACGGTCAATCGGGCTAAATATTACGGGAAATTTTAATAGCATTGTTTACACATATGCTTAAATTGGTGTAGTGTTGCATTGCTGGAAACTTTATATGATACATTTGTAATGTATAGATTTGAAGAGTAAATGAACTTTAGATTTTATTGTAGTTCTATGGAAGTCAAACTCGATTGTTGACAGTGGCTGACACTCGGCTGTTTCATTTCGACTTAGCCTTTTTGTCCTTTGACTGTTTTTGCACCGGGTGGCACCTGCCATTCCACCGGACGCGGTCGTAATCATTTATTTGTTTCGCCTTGTAATCAGCGCGGTTGGAACAGACGTACAAATGACGCCATTAAACCACCGTAACTGCATCTTGAACTTGGCCACCTCGAGAGAGAGAGCTGAACCGGCTGCAATTTAGAAGCTATCGTCGCACGGTGTTGTGGTGTGTAATTGGCTCTGGGGCAATTTCAACGCAGCGTTGTTCTCTTCTCGCTAAAACCACCACCGTTCTGGA
Source organism: Parapsyche elsis (assembly GCA_022651745.1). Lineage (NCBI taxonomy): Eukaryota > Metazoa > Arthropoda > Insecta > Trichoptera > Hydropsychidae > Parapsyche > Parapsyche elsis. The sequence continues at coordinate 8,620,924 of JAGVSN010000004.1, read as the reverse complement.
CAAATTGCTTCTGCGAACTTCCATAAGACATACCGTGTGTAGTCTCTCGTTGTAGTGGCCGTGTACCACGCACGAAACTGAAATGTGTAACCCACCTTGCATTCACAATTGCACGTACACACAACGTGATATAAATAAATGGCTAGTATTATAATATTCTCAGGTGTTCAACTTCTGAAGGAAGTCGTAAAAGTTTTCATACCACTTTAAGTGGACAACGATGACGACATTAAGTCGACCTTATTTACTGCATTTAATATGTATAATATAGTTTTTACTCAAAAAATGCTAATTAGTGTGTGTAGATACATATATAGTAAAATTCATTGGAGTTGTGTGTCAATCTTCACATTTTTGATAATTACAATACAGTTTGTAACGACAAATCTACCGGTGCAAATATCACTAAACATTCACTGAAAGATTCAGCATAATCTAATATTAGAGGTCTTCGTGTTGATTTTTTAATCCATATTTTTACTACATTTAGAAGATTTAGCAACTTTGATTACTATCATTATAAATGAATTTAAAAGTTTATTATTTCTTCTTGTAAAGTCTTTGAATACTAATCAATGCCCGTTGACAGTATCATCGGGTTGTTATCATTTATGAACCATATATTTATTTATTTATTAAACGCCCGTTAGGGCTTTTACATATAAAATGCGTAATAATAAATTATGTTGAATTGATAAAAGAAATAATAAGTCATTGCCTCAGGGACGCCAGATTAATGTTAAAAAAATCAATAAATTCCGAATATTTATTGCAATATCTAATCATTGTGGGAATGGAAGAATGAAATTATTTTTATTGAAATTATTACGTGAAACGTAACCTTACGTAACCTTTAAGCGAAAAGTTGAATGAATAAATGAATACACCATACCTACCTATTGTGTATTTAGTAGTTCAAAATGCCGTGAGTGTATGCGAGCGTTCCGCGGCTACCCATCCAGCCAGGCAGACCCTTGCCCTACTACATATGTATGTATATGTAGTATCAGGCAGATTCCCGCGCTACTATATTGTACAGTAATGCCCGACCGATTTTCAAAATTTCGAAAAGACTTTTATAACTTAAACCGTTTCGAAGATTTGACGATTTTCCGTGAACTTACTTTATGAAGCACGTAAATTATAATAGTTTTAGTACCTATTACGCTTAAAACTTGATCATTGATTTAATGTTCACAATACTATTCCACCTGTTGAAATTTTACATTCAGACGAGAAACTCTTCTTATTTCGTCATTTTTTTTTTGATTCGGTGCTAACTTAATTACACGCCAGAGACTTTGCCGATCGCATAATTGAGCTTTCAGTCATCTGTTCGACCAGTTCCGCGAAGGTGAATCGTCCTATCGTCCTTCGGCTTCTGCATTCAGCATCGAAAACGGTTCCTGGAAGTGCATCACACGGATTCGATGGATTCGAATGGTACTTGTGTACATAAATATCACCAATTGAACGATGCCGACGACCCTGAAACTGGTTAATTGTGGGAGCGGATGCCACTATTATACTTAGACTCTGTACAGTTGGACGTTTATCGTGTTATAATGTTGATATATACAGATAATAAACAACTGGCGATGCACTTTGATGTTTCATACCCCGGGCACTTATCCAGTTAAACGTAACAATTGCCAGATCCGTACGAGCGTTGCTTTGTATCCTTAAATATTTCTTATCTGTACATATGTACATACATTGTATAAGGGAAGTTTAAAGGGGTATAATATCGTAAGCCCGCATACGTTTGCGCCAGCATACTATGAATGTCCTTTGTTGAGCAAAGTTCACGAGCGTGTCCTTTGAAAGCGTTTCCTCTCAAGTTCGAGGTCGTCGAAAACTTTGCAGACTACGACAAACAACACGACCCAGAACTGGGAGCTTTAATACATTCCTAGTTCAACGTTTTTTTATTTGAGTAATGTTTTTTATTAATTTATTTTTTTCCAACCGGTCGATCTCCGGTTCCCGATGATTGTTGGTCTCGACGACCGGTTCGGTTCGTTGCCTAAGAACCGTATTTCTCGCAATATGCACTCGTCGTATCATTGATAATAATTGCACACGTCGTAGATATTGAATCTGCCTGCCTCGGGTTCTACGTATTTGCATAATTTCAAAGATGCGTCGTTTCCGCTCGTCGTTTTTCATCATTAGTGCGAAAAAACGACTCGGAAGGTTTACAGTAAAATACAGACGCTAGTTTGTTTTTTTTGTTTAATTTTACGCTGAGGTGTTAGCTGTGTATTATCTCGTGAGCTGGATTAGAATTGTAATATTATATATTTTGACCGTGATAATGTCTCGTGAGAGCCGAATTTTTGCTTACCTTGAAACATTAGAAGTGTCTAGTGATCACAGTGATCGCCTTACTTTGGTTTGCGACTTGGCAGTTTTCTCTATTTCATCCATATCATTTGTTTTTTTTTTAATTGTTAAAAACTTTTATTTATCCATATACCCCACAAAAGGACTCGGTAAAATACCTGGGTGTTCATTTCGATAGAAGGCTAACCTGGGCTAAACATGTCTGGAACAAACGCCTCCAACTTGGACATTCATTCAGGGAAATGTATTGGCTGATAAGTAAAAGATCAAAAGTCAAAATGTGTAATAAAATACCAAAACATATATAAAACAATTATTAAACCGATCTGGACCTACGGCATTCAAGTTTGGCGTTCCACAAGCGACTCCAACGTAGCGAAGCTACAGCGCTTTCAGTCAAAAGTGCTAAGGATCATATGCGGAGCTCCATGGTATGTACCAAATATCCTAATGGTTCCTGGTCAAGTGGCCATTATCCATTTTACAATAAATGTGTGTTAGTAAATAATAAGGAAAATAATTTCACTTTATCGTTAGTGTTTGTTTTTACAGTGGGAAAGTTTAAGCTAAAAAAACCTATTTACAATTTTGTATTAACGTATTTGGGCGTTGGTGTGTAATCATTAAAAAAAAAGCAAATAGGTAATCTTCAGTTCAGTTGGGTGAACTTTATACATTCACCCGAATGGTGATCCTAAGCCTGATGCGTATACTCTGACCCGGGGTTTTTCAAACTGTGGATCCCGACCCATTGGTGGGTCGCAAAATAAATAAAATGGGTCGCGCGATAAACGAAAAAAATCATGACACTCAAGTGTGCAGTTCCTCCATCATTGTCAATGAAGATATTTTAAAAGAATTACAACAAAAAATTAGTTTTGGAACTTCTAATTCCATCCGGCAGTCTATTATACTCCACAACACCTCTGTACAAGATGCTTCTCCTATTTCTATTAAATTAAATTATTTTTATTCCTTAAATTATATTCACATACATCCATTCCTCGCACAATAAATTTACTAAAATATGATGGTAACATAGATATTATTATCTAACTTAAATATAAATACGAACATACAAATTCTCAAAGTATCATTCACATTCAACCAATCTAATTCAATCATCATCTTTTTTTATACTAGCATACCTATCCGCATTTAAAATACATCTCATACCTCTATTTTGTAATATTTGTAATCCAGTTGACTTATCTAACATATTTAATAATGAACCACAATACATAAAATGAGGTCTAACAATTACATTATAAATTATTATTTTAGTTTCTTTAGATAGTAATTTTCTTAGCCGACATAATATTACTACTTTTTTTACTTTATCCTAATCGGATAAAGTATTGTGATCGTGCGAAAATTCGACCTCGAGATTTTGACTGATTTGTATCCCCTGATCACGTTTTCATGATTTCTAAAAAATGTCTGTATGTCTGTGTATTTATGTGTGTGTGTGTCTGTATGTTTGTTTTCTCCAAAACTATCAAGTCTATCAAGCTGAAATTTCATATCTATTATTTTCACGTAAGGTGTAAGAGCCATAAGGAATTTGGTCAACATCAGTCAACCGGAAGTAGAGTTTTTTTTTGGTAGAAAATTCTAAAATTCTTTTACCACAGAATATTTCCGAAACTGCCCCATCGATCAACTTGACATTTCATATCTATAGTTTTCACGTTAGCCTTAAGAGATACTGTGATTTTGGTCAAAATCCGTCTGACAGAAGTGGCAGTTTACTTTTGAACGATTTTTTGTTTTTTATTTTTTTCGGCCTTTTAAATATGTACTATCGTCACAATATTATAATGTTGTACTCCTGAGTAAAATTGCTAGTTACGAAAAAATAAATCATTAAAATCAGTCAACCGGAAGTAGGGGTTTTTTTTTTTTCGAAAAGTTTACCACAGAATATTTCAGAAAGTGCCTCATTGATCAAGTCGAAAATTTATTTTTATAATTTCCATATAAAATTTAAGAGTTGATACGGATTTGATCAAAATCCGCCGACCGCAAGTGGTAGTTTTTCTTATTTGAATATATGCCGAAGATCGTATTTTTTTTATTAAAAATTGACCATGTAACAGTTGATCTACATTTCTTTCATCATTTCGTCCACACACACACACAAAACTTAACTCGCGCATTCGTACCGAACATTGCACCGTATAACATGTCTGCTATTGTTCGAATTTGTAATTATTTTGTAAATTAACCACTGGGTGTGGGGTTTCGCCGTGTGCGAGCTAGGGAGCTCGAGTTTCGCCAGCACGTTTGTGGTGACCCTGTTGCTGTGTTACTTTGTCTAGCAATTATTTGTCTGGCGACCGAGGCAGACTTTACACGCCCTCTACGATTTGTCTTATCCCCATGGGTAATGAAGGGGCGGAGACCCTCATGGGGGCCCTCGTCGTGGTTCCTGTGAGTGGTCCTCACTTGTTTTTCTTGTTTGCAGGAACTTTCGTGGGAGGTTTTGCGGACAAATAGCCCCACCGACGTTTTTCCAATGGGATAAATGTTTCCACCTCTCCTCGTGGATTTTGTTATTAATTTTATGTGTCCGAAATCGTATGCGGGGGTTTAATCCATAGCCGCTGGTTTTAATCCATCCCCCTGTGTAAAATTTGCTCGTTGATTAATCGGCCATATCGGTTTAATTACAGTTGCATCCGTACATATTTGTTTTTCTTCGTTCCTATGTGCCCTGTTCAAATACTGCTTTTCTCGACTGTGTTCCGTGTATTCTCTCGTAATTTCACATTGACAAACATTCCCACTTTGTGTGTAACTGATGTTTGTACACGGCGTATTCTATACATACATATATGTACATATATGTACGAAGATGCTAGGTTTTGTTATGCGTAACGCTCTTCAATTTAACAATTTGAAAGTGTTGCGCCTCCTTTTCAACACATTAGTCCGCAGCATCTTGGAATCTGGTTCCATTATTTGGAGTCCCAGTTGCATTACATACTCTATACAGATTGAAAGGATCCAGAAGAAATTTTTGAGATATCTGTATATGAGAGAGTTCGGTTATTATCCCTTTCTCTATCCCAGTGCTTTTGTTCTGGGAGCAGTGGGATATAAAACTTTAAAGTTTAGAAGAGATGCTCACCTCATTTGTCATTTCCACAAACTCTTAAGAGGTGACATCTCTAATCCTTTAATATTAGAGGAGATTAAACTTCTTGCTCCAGAGCATCCTCATGGATCTCGTTCGAGACAACTGTTCTCTCGGTCCGGGCGAGAACTGGTGTGCTGTATTACTCGCCCATCGCCAGAGCCATCAGGGGACTGAATGACGTTGCGCATGATGTTGACATTTTAATATTAGCCCTCAACATCTTACCACATTCCTTCAGCTTTATTTTTGATTTTTGTTTTTATTTTTTATTTTTTTTCTTATTTTTATTTCCTTCTAAATTTTTTATTATGTATGTTCGTATATGTTATTTTTTTATTGTTGTTATTTTTTTCCTTTTTTTTTCTTTTTTTTTTTACTGTAAAGATATGCATCTGCTTTTTCGTGTATTTTCTTTATATGTAACTGCCGCTGTGGCGATTTGGGGAAACCTGTAATGCCACAGCGGTACATATTTTTATAAATAAATAAATAAATAAATATCCTCTTCTTCTTCCAATTCCCATGATTATGTCCCTCTGCTGTCTAGGAGGACAGTCTCGGATCTCTGCTTTGATTTAAGCTATTAAATAATTTATCACATAGTCTTTACTTGCTAAGTAGAATCCTTCTCCATTATTCTTCAAGATCAGTTAAAAATCCTCCGTTGTTTAATTTTAATCTTTGTTCTACTAATTATTCGCAAAACTCCATAGTTCATAGATCATGCTTATCATTCCTGCACATATTAGAAGGCATACGACCAATGCGTACTGCCAGTTATGACGTATGGTTGTGAAACTTGAACGCTAAATTCAAGAATGATACGAAAGATCCAGTGCACACAGAGAAGCATGGAAATATGAATGCTTGGTATAACAAGAAGAGATCGCAAAAGAAATACATGGGTAAGAAGTATGACCAAAGTGGCAGATATAGCAGTACGCGTGAAAAAGTTGAAGTGGCAATGGGCTGGACACATAGCGAGAAGAATGGATGGCAGATGGATGCGAGAAATACTGGAATGGTATCCGAGAGGATGTGAAAGAAAGCAAGGTAGACCGTGTGGAAGATGGGCTGATGAATTGAGAAGAATGTGTGGAGTTAAGTGGATGCAGATTGCACAAGACAGACCGGAATGGAAGAGGATTGGAGAGGCCTTCATCCAGCAGTGGATGGTGAACGGCTGAAAATGATGATGATGATTGATCCTTTTCACTATTCCATGCCCTCCTTCAAATTTTCTTTACTCAAGTTCCTTTCTAGCCCTAACTCCTAAAGTTCTTTTCTTGCTATGATTGGTTCGTTGTTTGTAACTATGTATTTTGGCTGTATTGTACATATTATGTGGAATTAATTAATTGATTAATTATTCAATTTTATATTATGAGCTGTATGTTACTTGATATTAAATAAATATATGTGTTATATATGGCCGTGTCGCGTAGCGTAAGCCAGCGCAACGCTCCAGTTGTACGGGCGAAACACTGATCAAACAATTCGGCTGCCACTGCTGCTTAGTCCGATGACGTCAAGTTACAGGAATTGCTTATCGGTCGTTATAATAACGTTGAGGACGCACACTTTCGTCATTATATACATACTAGTCAATGCCCGTTGACAGTTACATCTTGTAGTTTACTCTTGAACGATTTTTCGTCTTTTGTTTTTTTCGGCCTTTTAAATATTTAGAATCGTCATAATATTGTAATAATTAAATCATTGTGCTAATTAAAATCTGTTAAAAAAAAATTCACCAAAATCGTTCAACCGAAAGTGGGAAATTTTTCTTGTACAAAAGTCAAAAATCTTGTTATTTTTCTTTGTGCGCGGTTTTTGGTTACTCTTCGTATTCCCCAAATATATGGATAAAGTCACGGGTTGGCCACATCCGATTTTTTTATTTTGAAGCAATTTAAAAAACATTTCACGACCCACCAAAAGTCGCTTCGCGACCCACAGTTTGGTTGCGAGCGCTATGAGCGAGTGAGTGTATGTGAGCGTTCCGTTACCAGGCAGACCCTTGGCAATACATATTATATGTATATATAATAGCCGAAATCCGTCTGTCTGTCTGCTGATAACGCTCGCTGAGAAAAAAAGAGTGGAGGATCGAACCCAGGACCCCAGGCTCGAGAGAACTCGCACTAATGCTATTCGCCATCGCCCTTGGTCAATTTAGTCCTTTTTTTTTTTAAACATTACCCATACAAGGGATCGTGACTACATAGATGACGCTATAAAAACTATTATATATTTTTTTGTTTTTTGATTTTTACAAAATCACTTACAAAATTATAATTATTATAATATAAATAGTAAAGTAAAAAAAAAATCGATACTACGGGATTGCTATAATGCATAGATGGCGCTTTAAAACAATTTTTTTTTTGTCACTTACAACCGTGCGATCAATTAGTGGGGATCTCTATTAAATAAGCGCTTTACGTAATTTAAAATTCAGCGGGCGTTGATATACAACGGGCTTACACTAGTGTATATTAATAATGAAGCTTCTGCGAAAAAGTTTTCGGGATATGTATTTTGCATATCCCGAAAGTTTCTTTCGACTGTTCAATCAAAATTTCTTACCGTTGATATTTTTTTGCGCCATTAAAGCGATACACTTCGATACGAGATTCAATTTTGTAGATTTTATCGAATTTATTGAAATAAAATTAATTCAGAGCATAATATTGGGTCGTTCGAGAGTGTTCTTACTCTTGGAGCGGAAGGTCGTCCGAAGGCCAGCGTTTTGCTTAATTCGATTAAATTTTAACCTAGTTTGTCTCAGTTTCGCATTTGCGTGTTGCGGGGCCCCACCCTCACCATTGTTAACCTCTTGCGGTCGACGCATAATTTTAAACCGGGCCAGACAGATGTAATAATTTCGAATTTTATCACCGGCAATATTTGATTCGTGCTTTCAACACCGTGCTGTGAGAGTCTGGTCTCTGGCTTCGGATTCGGATCGTTCGTTTCGCCGAATTTACAGTAACGACCCTCCCCCCGGCACCGGAACGATCGGGGTCGTTACTTCGAAATTATTGGGTCGTAATCCGTATCGGCATCGTCCTCCTTCTCCCTTACTTTGGAAAATATACATAGCTTCAGACGGTGGTGGTGGCTTTCAGAAGTCGCCGAGCGATTGTGCTAATTTCCCTTAGAGCTTTCCACGAAAATAGGTCAAATTTTGACGATTTATCGCCGATTCTAATAAACCGAGTTTGAAATTTCCCTCTGGCTCAGTCGGCCTATTCGGAAATGGTTTCCAACTTTACCGAAACAGTTTCAACATTTTTCAGTGTTATGCAGGGGTCAAGATTAACGGAAGACATTTGAGCTATCTAAGATTCGCTGACGTCATAGTTATAGTTGCATGTAACTCAGTAGATTTACAAAATAGATTAACAGTATGAAGCAACGAAAGTATGAAAGTAGGCTTAAAAATGAATTTTAATAAAACTAATGTTTAATGAATTTTGCACGAAAATTGGTGAATATGACTGGATGTAAAGAAGGAGAAATAAAACTAGGATGGAGTGCTTTTGGAAGAATGAACATAGTTTTTAAATCAAACATTTCGCTATGCTTAAAAAATAAGGCGTACGACCAATGCGTACTGCCAGTTATGACGTATGGATGTGAAACTTGGACGCTAAGTTCAAGAATGCTACGAAAGATGCAGTGCACACAGAGAAGCGTGAAAAGATGTATGCTCGGTATAACAAGATATCGTAAGAGGAATACATACATGGGTTAGAAGTGTGACCGATATAGCAAAACGTGCGAAAAAGTTGGAGTGGACACATAGCGAGAAGAATGGATGGCGGATGGACGCGAGAAATACTGGAATGGTATTCGAGAGGATGTGAAAGAAAGCAAAGTAGACCGATTGGACGATGGGCGGATGAATTGAGAAGAATGTGTCGAGTTAACTGGATGCAGATTGCTCAAGACAGACAGGAATGGAAGAGGATTGGTGAGGTCTTCATCCAGCAGTGGATGGTGAACGGCTGAAAATGATGATGATAATATGTTATGCACTATTTTGGGTAATTTTTGTTATTAAAACGTATCATTGCAGCATAAATGGATGTTGAAGAATTCTTAACGTCATTGTTTATTGTGTTTGGGATAAGGTTGTAACGGGAGCAGTTTAAAGTTTTCGTAGAAAATCATTTTTATTTAGTTTAGTTTAGATTAGGGTTTTTTTTTTGCAAGTGCGCACGTTGCTTTGCATGCTGTGTACAAAGCTGTTTGTGTAAGACCAGTTTCGTGAGCCGAAACACTGCAGTAAAGGAGTGTTTTAACACTAATTGCGTTTGATGTGTGTCGTAATGAAACTCAACACTAGCGGTAATGGAACTAGCACTCAATTAAAGTTAGGTTAGGCTAGGTTGGTTAAGGTAATGTGAGTGTCTTGAGCTAAGACACTGCAGGAAAGGAGGGGTTTTAACACTAATTGCGTTTGATGTGTCGTAATGAAACTCAACACCGGCGGTAGTGGAACTAGCGATCAGTCATAGTTAGTTAAAGATTCCTGTTCCGAATAGTGATTCAGAAGTAAAATCGTTACGCATGTGTTCAAAATCTAATCCAATCGGCGAGAGCGGACAAGTCGGGCACAGCCTAACTTTCGTACGATTTACTTTTCCGATTTGAGTATGACAGCTAAAATCGTTAGGTGTGTTTGGTAAATGTACTGTTCATGTTGCGATCTGAGGAGTGTACATATACATATATACATATGTATATAAATAAAACTGTGGTTCATTTTAAAATCGTTTCAGATTTGTGAGAGATCGAAACGGAGTAGAAATTTAAAAGTTTGCTTGCGGGCACGACGCGACACGAATCGAAAATCTTAACGATTTGTTTCACTTTTTTTGATTTAAAACGCAACGTACCTTTAGGTTTGGGTTAAAAACTGAATAGTGTACGAGTGTAGTGTGTATTGTAATTGAACAAAAGTGTAGTTCAATACTTACATATATACATAATGGAATATTCAGTAAGAATATCGTTCAATCACAGAGTGAGATTCGAGCAACGCTGAAAACTCGACTCCTTCTAGCGTCAATCCATATTTTTTTATTATTTATTTATTCAAATCTCGATTCGTCTCTTGTTGTTTCGAACGACGACGTTTCATAGAATTAACATCTAACGCGTCCCCGGTAACGTTTTTTTTTCACGAAACTGATGAATATGCAAAAGATTTTGTACATGCATACATACATACATACATATGTATGTATATCGTTCGGATCGGTATATACTTTTTGTCCCGGGCACAATGGGGATTTCTTCCTAGAAGCTTAAAGCTCGAGTAGTCTCTCTCACACACAGTTTGACTTTGCTCCATGTCCTGAAGGATACGCCAAGGTTGTCCAGGGTGTCCCTTTCACCATATCCGTTCATCCACAATACACACACACACACAGGACTGGCAAAGCTTACGCCCGCAAGTTTATTAATTATTAAAATTTAAATTGGATTAATAATAAATACGCTCCAGGGGTATATATTGCGACGCCCTAGAAACAATAGAGTATAAACGGAATTTAGTTACGCCACGAGCCGCCACTGTGTCAAATTACTATTGTACGCAATACGGGAAAAGTTTCGTTATACCGCTTCATGGGGTCTAATTAAATAAAACAACTATTGCTCTAAACCGAGTTGAGAGTACGATTTAATGTAATTAAGGTTGTGTTATATATTTTCTGTTTCTGAAGATTACCAAGAATTTGTCTGTGCCCAAAACCCCGTCCATACTAACACACAAGTCAATGCCCGTTGACAGTATCACGGGGTGATACTGTCATCATTTTCAGCCGTTCACCATCCACTGCTGGATGAAGGCCTCTCCAATCCTCTTCCATTCCTGTCTGTCTTGAGCAATCTGCATCCACTTGACTCCACACATTCTTCTAAATTCATCAGCCCATCTTCCACTCGGTCTACCTTGCTTTCTTTCACATCCTCTCGGATACCATTCCAGTATTTCTCGCTATGTGTCCACTTCAACTTTTTCCCCGTACTGCTATATCTGCCACTTTGGTCATACTTCTTACCCATGTATTTCTTTTGCGATCTCTTCTTGTTTTATGCCAAGCATACATCTTTCCATGCTTCTCTGTGTGCACTGGATCTTTCGTAGCATTCTTGAATTTAGCGTCCAAGTTTCACATCCATACGTCATAACTGGCAGTACACATTGGTCGTACGCCTTCTTTTTTAAGCATAGCGGAATGTTGGATTTAAAAACTATGTTCATTCTTCCAAAAGCACTATTTAGTAGTTCTAATGAGTGAGAAGAATGGATGGGGTATCCGAGAGGATGTGAAAGAAAGCAAATAATTCAGAAGAATGTGTGGAGTCAACTGGATGCAGATTGCTCAAGACAGACAGGCATGGAAGAGGATTGGAGAGGCCTTCATCCAGCAGTGGATGGTGAACGGCTAAAAATGATGATGATTATGATGAAGCCAGACAAAAAGTGTCAACACGTTGAAAGCAAGGTTATCTATTTTCTGTTTGTGAAGATTATGTATATTTTGTCCATGCCTCAAACCCCAGTTATGTACATATGTGCATACACACATATACTAACATTAAATCAATTTTTTCAACTCTTAAGCCGGGATAGATAGGGGCAAAATGTGTCATTGAACAGTTCAATTGTAGGAAATTTATCTCTGTTTTCTATTCCTGAAAATTAGTTAGATTTTGTCTGCGCCTCAACTTTTTCTTATACTGATTAAATCAATATTTTGAACTCTTAAATTAGAATAGACAAAGGCAAAAAGTATCAATACGTCGAAAAACAATTTCATAAACATATACCAATAAGAGAAAACGAGTGATATGAAAACATGTTGCCGGCAAAAAATGTCTAACAAACAGTTCGGTAGCCTGCTGTAATTTTAAGATGTTGACTCTATCTATCTGATAGAGTCAACGAGTCTATCCGAGATTTTACGAAAACTGCTTTAGCAGTGCTTAAAAATGGTTTTTGGATGAGTTTAGCTTGATTTGTATTTAACAAGGAAGTTTAGTATAAAATCTTTACAATTTCAGACAGACGATCCATATAAGATCTGGCAATAGTACAGTGATGGAACAAGATCAATGGTGGGCGATTAGTGCATTTTTTATTTGTCTAGACCTCTTGTCTGGCTTACAACAACATCGATGACCGTAATTATTTTTCAACACCATTAGCAATTTCCGTGTCAAGTCAAATAGTCAAAATGCAATATAATGTATGCTCACCTTGAATACTCACATAGTAAAAGTATAGGTATTATAATATAAACATACATACATACATAGCCTAGTATTGATGATATCACACACTCGGTCAGTATATTCTATATGTGTTTCTTCGTTTAAGGAAATGCTCAATCGCAAATCATATCATTATCTGGGACTTAAAGTGTCGCCTTTGGCTATAATTTACGCACAATATTGTATTCCGCAGAATGCACAAAGTGGTCCATGAATAAAATTAAAAATTATATTATCACGTGGAAGCTGTGCGTGTGTGTGATTCTGTGAAAATTAGCATATATGGATGGCGAACGGTCATAATTTGCGACAAAATAAACGCAAACGTTCAATAAAATCGGGAATCGCGGCGATTAGGCGCGTCCCCTAAAACAGGACTCTTTACGACCGGGACGGGACTCCTTTATCGCGAATTTTCAACATAAGTTTCGCATTTGATGCGAATACAGTGCTAATTGGTCGTGTGCGCGAGTGAAATCTTCGAATGGTGGTTTTGTTCCCTTTTTGATCGAGATTCCGGGGTTTTACCCGGACTGTCGCCAAAATTTTGAATGGTTCCAAAAAGGATAACTGCATTGAACTCGGCATACTTTAATATTTTAGTATGTATGTATATGTATTAATTTCCTAATACATAATCATTTATAAAAAGTCATTGTAGTTGAAAGTACCAAATTTACCTATTTACATATGTATGTAAACTAAACTAATTTGGATATTAAACACTATCCTTATCCAGAAAATTTCACAGTGAATTATTTAGGTTTTGTACATATGTATGTATGTTCGTATTTATATTATTAAGTTAGATAATAATATGTTACCATCATATTTTAGTAAATTTATTGTGAGAGGAATGGATGTACATATGTGAATATAATTTAAGGAATAAAAATAATTTAATTATGTATAATAAATGTTAAAATAAATAGAAATAGGAGAAGCATCTTGTACAGAGGTGTTTTGGAGTATAATAGACTGCCGGATGGAATTAGAAGTTCCAAAACTATTGAAAAATTCCTGGCAGTCTTAAAAAAAACATCTCTGTACAGGTGCTTAGTTACGGATTATAATTAGTTAGCTTGAGCTACTGTATTATATAAATAAATAAATTTTATAGATTTTCAGAATTACATATTAGCGTTTGAAAAAATACAACCAAAAAAATGCATTTCATAAGAGATTTTCAAATGTCATAATATTTTATATAGGATTTTAGCTAAACAAAAAAATCTGTAGCGTTATTAGTATCGGAAATACAATTTTATGTATTTTGTCCGTCTGCATATGAACTTTTTTTTGTATATGCACGTAAAGGTGCTCACACACCATAGCGAAATGGCTACCTCAAACTGACGCCCGCTATCGTCGTTGATTCGCATTTGTGAGCGCCTTAAGGGGCCTCACAAACCAGTGCGGATTATTATTCGCTAGCGGATACATATGTGGTGTTGTAGCACATTGTGTTACAACCCACACCACATACCACCGAGTTCGCGAATAATAAAGGCTCACACACACGTCTTCCGACGAAATCCTAAACGCACGAATCTCTATGGTTTTGTATCATGTAGAACGTAGATGCACACTTGCAACACCCCACCCCACGTTACAATCCATAGCAACGGCGTCACACGTGGTGTGGTAAGTGTGTGTGAGCCTTAATCCGCTCTTGTGAGGCCGGTGCCGATTAAGTTTTCTTCGCATGCATTTAGTGATTTAATTGTTTCATCGAAACGATTATTGATAAAAAGTCATTCCCAAGCGCATTAAATCACCTTTTTTGCCCTGTCCTAGTAGACTTCAAAAACGTCGTTCTATAAAAACGTGTGATTAATAGACGTTTAAATCGCCCGATTTCCGGTTTTTACACCGAAAAACGAAAAGTGCAAAATTCTATTTTGATTTATCGCCGTTTGTTGCGGTTAAAACCTGCATTATTTTAATAGGCGAATTTGCATAAGCGTAGGTATCGGTGTGTGCAATTCGACTTGCATTCTTTTCGATGCACTTTTTTTTGTTGTTTGTTTGTTTTGTTCGCGATGATGCAATGTGTTATGTGCGAGAGGGGCGACGATCAATCATGGCCATGCACCAGACACGATTATGCAGTCGTTTTTGCATTGTTTTATTTTCTACTCTTTGTTTTATTAACTTAAGCTGGCCGTGCCATATATGCATGTATTTTAATAGCTATGTAAATATTCACCGACGTTCACTTCAATATTTCAATTTCTTATTGAATACTCGGATGCAGTTTAAAGCCAACATTCTACGTCAATGTGTACATAGTACGGGGACATTTTAATATTAACAAGTCGATTCATTATTCTTATGAAAATTTTAATAGTTTGCAAGTGTACGTATAGATGTCACTGATATTTTTTGTATATACACATGTAATTAGTCTAAGGATTTGATTTTCCTACATGTACATATTTTCGATCATGCCCTTACTACATATATGTAATGTATATTAATCAGAAAAAAAATGCTGTTAATCGTCGTTGCAGTTTTCCTAATACAAAACTAAGAATTGATTTTTTTCTATCACCGACTCGATTGAATGAATGGTCAGATGCTCACAACACTTTCTTTGCGTTTCAATCATTCGATACTGAGGCGGATCCAGCTCACTTTTGTACGGGGGCCCATTTTGATAAATTATATACATGTATAGGTACAAAGTCATAAATAATACGATTTAGTTATAAAACCCGTAAAAAAATACGCCACAGGCCAAATTTTTAATTAAAAAAACGTATTTGTAATAAATTGTGATATAAAATTTCCCTAAAAATGCGCCGCAGGAGAAAATTTTATAAATTGCGATTAAAAGTTCCATGAAATACAGCACTAATTGTATGTACATAATTTTGATATAATATTTTTCATATTATTCTGACAATATGATGAATTTTGAGGAAGGCAATATTTACCTCTCCTGTATTCCATTATAATCCCTTGATTGTATGAGCGTAATATGTTTGTGCGATATTTTAACTGTTTTTGATAAGGTCGACTGCAAATTCAACGATTCAATTCCCATTTTCAATACAATTTAATTTCAATGTTTTTTTTTTTTTAATATTGAAGCTTCGATTACTGTTTTTCTTCCAACTACTATGTAGACGTCATTATTACTGTACTCGAATCTGAATTCGCTTCATTCGATAGACGGTTTTTTGCCAGCATTAAAACTATGTTCATATAATAATAATCCATTATATACACGAATTGTGTGTGTATGCATAAAGAGTTGGCTCACAATCTCGTCTATAGATTATACTATAATAACAGTCTGGGTAGCAGAGATATATACACAGCGTCTGGTCTAGTCTGAAACTTGTTTTTCGTCGGTTCTCGTCTTTCAGTGCAGAATATTGTGATTAATCACCACCTCCGCTCCAGTTTCAAAAGGTTCCCGTCTAAGAAACCCAACAAAAACCAACCACTAGTAGATATTCGCGTACACGGGGTTTTTGCACAAGCCTCTCCGACATTGCGTTTATACATTAATACATTCACACACCCCGAGAGTCCTCCTCTCTCGATTATAAAGGACTCATTACCGTTAATTAAGCGTTCGCCGGTAGACGTTTGTTTTATGAAATAAACAATGAACACACAAAATAAACAGCGGGGAAGGAATTGTACGGTCTTTCAGTCAGTCGTAATTTTGATCGAATCGTCCGATAGTTTGGGCCGTTTCTCGCATAATTTCCGTACCTACGCTTCTTCTTATGCTATTCGCTCGTTAAAGCTTCCACTTCGTTAACGCTTTAATTGGTATTCGACGCTATCAAGAGCCAAATGAAGACTAATTTTCCGCATAAATGTCGGTTTCAACGCCGTTGCTTTCAGGTCGCCGTGTAATTGTTTTTTAATCGTTCGTACGCCGACTAAAAACAATTCGCTATCCGAATACCCTCTGTGGGATTGTGGTTAAGTTGATTATAAATCAACGTTGATTTGTTTTGAATTTTAGAGGCGGCTAGAGGAGTTAAAAGCCTATTTAGTGTTTGTTTTTATAAACTTTTAATTCTAATCATAAACTTCGTTGTTGTATATGGGTCGGTATAGTGGATGAAATTTTGCGCCTTAAATTTAACTCAAATAAATAATTATTTATGATACAAAACCTTTTCGGCAATTGTTTATGATCCAAACCATTTAAAATTGGCATTGAAAAATCCAATAGGAATCCAATTAGGATTGATGAAATTTTCCGGAAAATTCTTAAGAAAACATATGTACATATGTAGTTATAATTTATTTTGATCAATTCGATCACATATAAAATGGCGAACGATGTTTGTAGGTGTAATAATTAAGATTTTATTCCACCATCATAAATAATATGTAATAATAATGGTTTATTCCAGACGGCACAGGGGGTAGTGCAATCCTTACCGTATATGTAAATTTACTAGCCGAATTGCCCGGCGTTGCTCGGGCGGGTGAATTGAAACAATAATACAAATGAATATCGAAATATACATTTATTCTCCAGTACAAACAAAAATTGATTAAAATTTTGTATGGGGCTCCGGGCTTCGACCCCTTCCAAAAACCGTCTAACCGTCAGTCCACTTTATCTACCTTGCTTTCTTTCACATCCTCTCGGATATCATCCATTCTTCTCGCTATGTGTCCAGCCCATTTCCACTTCAACTTTTTCACACGTTCCGCTATATCTGCCACTTTGGTCATGCTTCTTATCCTTGTATTCCTCTTACGACCTCTTCTCGTTATACCGAGCATACATCTTTCCATGCTTCTCTGTGTGCACTGGATCTTACGTAGCATTCTTGAATTCATAGCATCCAAGTTTCACAGCCATACGTCATAACTAGCAGTACGCATTGGTTGTATGCCTTATTTTTTAAGCATAGCCGAATGTCGGATTTAAAAACGATGTTCATTCTTCCAAAAGCACTCCATCCTAGTTTCATTCTTCGTTTTATTTCTTCTTCTTTACAACCAGTCATATTCACCAATTGTCCTCGGTATAAATAACTATCAACCATCTCTAGAATATGATTATCTACATACAGTGACTACATTTTGCCTGCAAATTTCATTAAACATAATTTTAGTTTTATTAAAATTAAATTTTTAAGCCTACTTTCATATGTACTTTCGTTGCTTAATTGTAAATCTACAGAGTCGCATGCAACTATGACTGTATGTATGTATGTCGTCGGTGAATCTAAGATGGCTCAAATGCTTTCCGTTAATCTTGACTGATAATAATGATATAAAATAAAAATAATAATAATAATTTTATATTACATACATATAATATAAAATAATAATAATAATAATAATAATAATTATATATATATATTAGCCGAAATCCGTCTGTCTGTCTGCTGATAACGCTCGCCGATGTAAATAATTAAAAAACCAGAACGTCGCGTGAGTGGGATTTGCACCCGGTATTCAGAACACTGAGCGCTTACGCGGTGAGCCAAACCAGATAATAATGGGCTGGCTTCAATTTGATTATTCAAATAATTAACTAGCTGACCCGGCATGCGTTGCAATGCCCGTTCCCTTTCCTAGTACGTTTTCTGACGCGGGAGCAGGCCCGTTCCCGTTCCCGTTCCCGTTTTTCCCCGATTTTTTTTCACATGAACCATCCCCGGCACGATCACAATAAGTCCTGAAAGTTTCATCGCGATCGGTTGAGTGGTTTAGTAGCCTATAAGAGACAGACAGACAGACATTGATTCTTATACATACATATAGACTAGCCGGTTTGCCCGTCGTATGACGGTGGATTTCAGCACCACCCCTACCCCCCACCCGTGCGCGTTGGTGTGTATAATAACAGTACAGCCCCTAATCCATTTAACAGTACGCATTTGGAGAAACCATAACTACTGTTGGTGAGCATAAATTTGCCTCTCGCTCAGACGTATTGCTTTGTCCCTCCCCTCGGAAAACATTTCGAAATACGACCACTGGTATGATAGCAGTGGCGAGTGGCGCTGCTATCGCCCGCTCAAAATGATACACAACAGTCATCTGTCATTCTACACATAACCTCGCAAACCTCCTTCCTCTCTGCGTTATTTTTGCTCATATTTTTGTTCATAAATAGATGTTCTGGGCAAATATGACGATGTAGAAACGAGACGATATAATAGTAAAAATAATGTTTTCCGAGGGGAGGGACAAAGCAATACGTCTGAGCGAGAGGCAAATTTATGCTCAACAACAGTAGTTATGGTTTCTCCAAATGCTAACAGTACGTGCAACAGTTGTATAGTGTACGTAGATTTGATGGGTGTATGGCCATATAATCGCGTTGTCGACTCCAATCGGCTTTGACAGATAGCGGCTTGTTGACAACACATCGCTAAAAAAATGTGATTTGTTCAAATTCAACATAAATGGTGATAATTTTTGGATCGTGTAGACAGACAGACAGACATTTATTTTTTTATATATAGATAGGCTCGCGACTTTGCTAAATTGTTACGTTGTTATTATAACGCGCCATCCATGCAACAACTATAAAAGCTATATTATTTTTCAGTACGCGTGATGAGAAAGCGCCAGTATAAAATAATAATAATAATAATTATAACTTGCAACACTTTTAAAGCCTCTTTCTTCCGCACTTTGCGCGATAGTTTCCTCAAACTACCACACCGGAGACTATTCATCGGATATTTTTACTTTATCCTAATCGGATAAAGTATTGTGATCGTGCGAAAAGTCGACCTCGAGATTTTGACTGATTTGTATCAGGTATTATCCCCTGATCACGTTTTCATGATTTCTAAAAAATGTCTGTATGTCTGTGTACTTATGTGTGTGTATGTCTGTATGCGTGTTTTCTCCGAAACTGTCAAGTCTATCAAGCTGAAATTTCATATCTATTATTTTCACGTAAGGTGTAAGAGCCATAACGAATTTGGTCAACATCAGTGAACCGGAAGTAGGGTTTTTTTCTTGTAGAAAATTCTAAAATTCTTTTACCACAGAATATTTCCGAAACGGCTCCGG
This sequence comes from Parapsyche elsis, assembly GCA_022651745.1. Classification (NCBI taxonomy): domain Eukaryota; kingdom Metazoa; phylum Arthropoda; class Insecta; order Trichoptera; family Hydropsychidae; genus Parapsyche; species Parapsyche elsis. The sequence goes on along the minus strand of JAGVSN010000004.1, from coordinate 8,601,123 downwards.
GAATTTTGTCCAAATTTCATATCTATAGTTTTCACGTTAGCCGTAAGACATACTGTGATTTTGGTCAACATCTGACTACCGGAAATGGCAGTTTACTCTTGAACGATTTTTTTTTTTTTATTTTTTTCGACCTTTTAAATATGTAGTATCGTCACAATATTGTAATGTTGTAATTTTGAGAGAAATTGCTATTTAAAAAAAAATAAATCATTAAAATTAGTCAACCGGAAGTAAGTTTTTTTTTTTGTCGAAAAGTTTACCGCAGAATATTTCCGAATCTGCCCCATCAATCAAGTTGAAATTTCATATCTATAGTTTTCACGTTAGCCTTAAAAGATACTGTGATTTTGGTCAAAATCCGTCCGACAGAAGTGGCAGTTTACTCTTGAACGATTTTTTGTTTTTTTTTTTTTTCGGCCTTTTAAATATGTAGTATCGTCACCATATTGTAATATTGTAATTCTCATAGAAATTGCTATTTAAAAAAAAAAAAATTATTAAAATTAGTCAACCGGAAGTAGGTTTTTTTTTTTGTCGAAAAGTTTACCGCTGAATATTTCCTTAACTGCACCGGCGATTTTGTCGAAATTTCATATCTATAGTTTTCACGTTAGCCTTAAGAGATACTGTGATTTTGGTCAACATCTGACTACCGGAAATGGCAGTTTACTCTTGAACGATTTTTTTTTTTTTTTATTTTTTTCGGCCTTTTAAATATGTACTATCATCACAATATTATAATGTTGTACTCCTGAGTAAAATTGCTAGTTACGAAAAAGTAAATCATTAAAATCAGTGAACCGGAAGTAGGGTTTTTTTTTTGTCGAAAATTTTACCACAGAATATTTCAGAAACTGCCTTATTGATCAAGTCGAAAATTTATATTTATAATTATCATATAAAATTTAAGAGTTGATAAGGTTTTGATTAAAATCCGCCGACCGGAAGTGGTAGTTTTTCTTATTTGAACATATGCCGAAGATCGTATTTTATATACGCGCGCGCACTCAACACAGTAATTTCATGATGTGTACATGTGTATGTATTTTGATTGGTGTGGTGGTGGTGTATGCGTTTTATTTACTTACGTACTTAAAAAATTAATTTCGTTACTCTTTGTATTCCTCAAATATATGGATAAAGTCATGGGTTGGCTACGCCCGAATTTTTTTGTTTGTTTTACGGCAGTAGGCAAGCGATTATTATTAAAGTGCGTCCAAACGCGTGTCTAGAGCGATGCACCGCGGTGTGGTGCATTTGTGCAACGGGCTTGCTTGCGGTTCCGTTCGATCGGTGCGGTCTGTTCCGATCGCGGTCTCTCGTTCCGGCCGCGCGCTAACTAATTGCCGCGCTCGCCCGCAAGATTTATGACTTTATTATAAATATAATATATTTATGTATTATTTATGGTGTCGGCGGCAATCGCCCGTCTGATTAATGGCCGCTCTCCCACAACCCCGCATTTCCCCTTTCCCTCCATCTCTGGTCGCTCTCCACCCACCCACCCCCCCACCCACCCCCCCCCTCGGCCCCCCGCATAATAATAATATGCTGAAAAAAATAATAATAAAAGTAAAACCCGCGCCGCGTTTACGGTTCGACATTCCTGACTTGTGCCGGTCAGACTAATTGATTGTCTGGTGTCAGAATCGGCGGGATTTCGGACACACCGGGCTGCTGCACTCCGCTCGGCCCCGACGAGGGCAGGCTTCGCCAACCCCACTGTGTCGCACAGTGGACTTTTTGGTATATAAATCAAGAAAAAATTAGAATCCCCAATGCGAACGTCCGTTTTGAGAATAACGAGCTGCGAAATGTGTATATCTATCTATAGATATACCTGCATATATATAAAAATCAATGTCTGTCTGTTTGTTTGTTTGTTTGTTTGTGTCTGTTTGTGTCTCATAGACAGACAGATGACAAATAACGCGAGATGCACTTTGCACAATGAAAAACAGCGTCTCCGTACGTTATTAAAAAATGCATTAGCATGCACCTGTCAGACACCTCTCGGCTGACATAGTCAGACTCCGATGCTGATTTTCGCGATTGAAAGCCTTCACTGGAGAGAATAAGAAAAAAAAAAGGGATGAGTGTCGTATTTGAAACCCTGGACGCAGACAGGGTCATCATCAGACGATGTGTGTGTGTGCATTTTACTTTTTATTGAATTTTGGCGATTATGTACATATGTTATGATTATTATGCTACGAGTATTGCTCGATATACTCAACAATAACTACATAATCTGGTTTATTGTGCCACTGTACTTAATATGTTCAGTGGCCAAGATTTAGATAAAATTCAAAGGTTGCAAAATAGAGCTATGAGAGGTATTTTGAATGTTGGTAGACTAAAAAGTAATTAGACGTATGTTAGATGAATTGGGATGGATGAGTATTAGAAATTGTTTAAAATTAAGCACATTGTCTTTTGTTTATAAGTTGGATCATAAGTTATTGCCAAGTTATTTTAAGAACTATATCATTGGATATAGTGATATTCATAGTTATTCTACTAGAAATAAGAACAGACTAGTTGTAGGTAGAGTAAGGAAATCAAAGTGTTTTTCACAGGGGTGTATTAATGTATAATGCCCTCCCGGAGTGCGTCAAGTCTTCTAAGACCATAGATGTGTTCTTGAAAAGTGTGAGGAGACACCTCTGTGAGAGATGTATAAGTATAGTGTATAATGTATATTTGATTTAGTGTTTTGAAATATGTAATAGATGTAAGTTAAAATAGCTATTTATTTAGCTATTGTTATATAAAATAAATAAAGAGGCTCCTAAACCACTGAACCGATCGCGATGAAACTTTCAGGACTAATTGTGATCATGCCGGGGATGGTTCCTGTGAAAAATCGGGAAAAAACGGGAACGGGCCTGCTCACGCGTCAGATAACGTACTAGGAACGGGAACGGGACCGGGATCTGGAATCGGGAAAAAAACGGAACGGGGACAGGAACGGACCTGCTCACGCGTCAGATAACGTAATAGGAACGGGAACGGGAACGGGACCGGGATCTGGAACGGGAACGGGCCTGCTCACGCGTCAGAAAACGTACTAGGAACGGGAACGGGATTGGGACCGGGAAGCGGGAACGGGAACGGGCCTGCTCACGCGTCAGAAAACGTACTAGGAACGGGAATGGGAACGGCATCGGGCATTGCAACGCATGCCGGGTCAGCTAGTTTTAAATAAAATTTTGACACGACTGAAATGCTGACAATTTGTAATACATACATATATTCAATGTTCAATATGTGTAATTTATGTTGGGGTTTAAAAAAAAGATGCTCTTATAAGTTTAATCTTAAAAGGGTTTAGACAAAAAATTCCACCCATTTCCACTCTTTAATATTTTGATTTGATTATTTATGCGGAACTGTTTCGATATAAAATATAAAGGCAAGTTCGCACCGACTAATTTTCCCAATTGAACAAAGCCCAATACGTACACGAGGATATAACAAGTCTGCCAGAGCTGTCATTAAAATTTTCGGTCAGAGGTCAATACGACGCACAGTGGTCTAGAATTAAGTAACACCGCGAAAAGTTTTTTTACAATTGTACAGTCACATCTGTATCCGCGATAGCATATCATTACGCACGGTATAAAAAAATAAAATAAAAAGTATTCCTAACCCCAAATTAAAAATTCAAGTACTTTATAACAATATAAATAAAATATCACAGAGTGGAGCTGTGTGAAATTTTTTTCCAAATCTTTCAAATATCACACTGTTTCCTTAATTGTATATTATTTTGCACGGCAAAAAAAAATTGCCACAAAAGTATTTTATTTTATAAATTAAAATTTACCTGGAAAAGTGCAAGATGTAACGGCCTGATTTTCCGATCATTTGCACACATCTGTTTGTAACTAAATTAACTATTGTAACTGCTATTTCAACTTTTTCACACGTTCCGCTATATCTGCCACCTTGGTCATGCTTCTTACCCATGCATTTCTCTTACGATATCTTCTCGTTATACCGCTTAGATACATAATCAAATATTATTTTGTCGGTAAGTTTAGGCATCTATGTACATATGTAGAGTCTGGGATAGACATTTTAGTTTAATTTTCCACTTTTTATCGGTTTAGTGAAGAGTCACCGTTCAATTTTTAACATTTTAATAAATTCCTTTCATCGAGGTGTTATATGTATCTACACATACATGAGGTTATATTTTCGCCTCCATAAAATTCAGAAACAAGCCACTCTTAAGGCTCTCACACACAGCTGCGAAATCGCGTATGAAAACCTAGCGCGGCAAACCTAGCGAATTTCGCCAGGTAAAGAGCAAAGAGCGCACATATGACAGCAAATCAAATTTAAGGCTCCCGGACACCGCTGCGAACAGGTAGGAAAATCTCACGGGTGGTACGGTGGGGAGTTGTATCGCATAGCCGCGATTTATTCAGTTAACAAGCCAAACAGAGCGCGTGACAGCAAAGTTGGCTTTAACCGCTAAATATTCGGGCATAACCACGTGGTGAAAACTTTAGTTTGCATTTAAACGGTAATACGGGGTGGCGGGGGCGGTTATATACGTCCATTATACATTTGTTAGCTGTTATAATCGATATATTACGTAAAGTTGTGCAAAAACAATTGATTATTAATAGAATTGAAACAAATTCGCAATAAATAATGTTAGATGCGCGTGGGTGGCAGTAAGACTTGAATGAAATAACCGAATAGATACGCGTCTACACCAAGAAGGATGACGTTTGACCGATGGCGTTTGTGGAAAAGTTGTATATATAGATATATGTTGATAGTCTGAGTTCATGTCAGAATCGTGAGTGAAATACAAACGCTCCGAAAGCGAGGTGACAGATGGTAGTTTGATAGGCTGTCAGAGTGACAGAAACTGATGCTTGCGCAGGCCGGTAGACTTGCGAAATTTTCTAGATTTTCCTAGCGAAATTCGCTAGGTTTTCATACGCGATTTCGCTTTGGTGTGCTCATGTCTTAATAATGAAAAGTCCCACTTTTTTTTTAATGTAAACTCGCGTTATCGCTATTGATTTTACGAATAATCATTACAATTTGTGCTTGACGTGTATGCAACTTTGTAACGTGCGGGCCCAACAGTTCAGTACACCTGTCAGACTGCATCAGCAGGTGCAATCTGCATCGCAGTGCTCTCTCTCCCTTTACCTGTGAACGGTTTTACACACGTCTGGTCGTGACTCACCTGGTCTCCAGACGGACAAACAACCCGTCTGGTCGTGTGCAAACCAACAGATGATGCATCCGATCCTTCGCATACCCCACACACACACACACTTGCTTATAACATCTCTCGCGTATATTATAATATGTATATTGTACACAATTTGAAGATTGATCGTCGCTCGTCGAATGATGAATTGCGGTGAAAATTCTAGAAAATTCACAATGACCCACTTTTGGAGTGGGGAGGGTTTTTATTCTCGTCTCGACGAACTGATTTATCTCGAACGGTTGACGTGCAATACATCAAATTTCTTCGTTTGTTCGTTTTGCGATGGCGAAAGATAGCCAAAGATTCGAGAGCGTCTGTGTGTGTGTGCGTGTGTTGTCTCGGTGTACAGTGTATTATTATTGTAATTATTATATTGCGGATATTGTATTACGAGGAAAAACTTACGTGGATGGTAACGATTGACGGGTGAAACAAACAACAAAATTGGATTTAATAATAATAGGTAACGTTTTTGAATGAAATAAAATGAAAAAAAAAAAAATGTAAGGTTGATAATGTGCGAGATGTTGCTGGTATCCTAAACTGATTTTATAGCGTCGTATAATCCAGAAGAGTTCAACCTTTTTTTGTCTGAGCGTTTTGAAAGGCTCGATGGATGGTGTGCTATAAACGTTTTTTGGCAAAGTTTTTGTGTGTTTTTAATGTGACGATTAAGACGATTGGAGAGACAGAATATTCTATTAATGGAAAAAATGTATATACCTACATATGTAGATACAAATTAATATAATATTTCCGATCAGAATATGTATTGCGGAATGTACATTTTCCTTAAATTTTTTTACTTGCCTAGTTTTTCATTGAATAATTGACTAACTTAGCAGCAATTTTAACGAATTAGATTTAATTTTATTATTATATATTTACATACATATATAAAACTATCAAACTTACAATATTAGTCTTTTGAAACCGCTTGTCTAAAACTTGAATATACCAATTTATCAAACCCAACAGTAAATTTATATTATGCGAGCAATACATTAAATACAAATTTAACTCATACATACATACAATGCTTTACAATGCTTCAAGCTTTCACGAGGAAACACACCCAACCAATCACTTTTTAAGACCCTCAAATGAGGCCACCACCCCCTCATCGAAAACACAATCAATCAATCAATACAATCATACAGTTCATCTCAATTCTAAAGCGTTACAATGTTGACACTACACATGTACAATGTTGTTAACGTCAGCGAATGCAATTAATTGCACAAGTACATATTACGTTCACAGTGATGACTGCAACGTTGATTTTCGAATTATTTTTAAATGTCGTTGACCTTGAGATATTGGCAATTATGCCGGTCTGCCTCTGCGGCCACACTTTTGGCTAGGAGGGCTCGTTCAGTGGTCATGAAGACGAGGATCATGTGGCTAATGAAGCAGACATCGTGGCGCCAGACATGCCATATCAAAGTATCCCAATCTATGTACTACAATAGTCAAAAAACCCCACACGACGACGACCGACAACGTCAGCAAGATGTTGCACATGCACATTGCTAAATTGCTATATTTATTATACGGCATTCTCGAATTGTCTACTCACCGTATGCCAGTCGTTCCCGAAAATAGAAAAACTGCAATTTGTATGTGTACCTAGGTAGTATGCGAGCAGCATTTTAAAAAAGTGGACTATTTCCATTTACAAAAAAATTGAGTTAAGCTGCTTAGGGTTATGTATAGGTATGTACTTATCCAAATAGTATCATCCTTAGAATTGACAAAAATCTTTAGAAACAATTTCAGCACAAAACGATTTCTTTGTCTATTGAAAATGGACTGTTCCATAAATTTCCATACTTTGTTCTTAGAATTGAAGTATTCTGAAAATATATGTACAATGGCTTAAAAATAAGTTTTGGTGTTGTGGAAAAGCAAATTAAAACAATAAACTCAATAGAACTAAAAAAATTATAGATATGTATAAGTAGGCTTACCATACGTCCCGTTTTGACCGGGACTGTCCTGGTTTGAGCTCAGTGTCCCAGTGTCCCGGTCAGTTTGTCATTTTGTCCCGGTCATTTGGAAAAAATTTAAAACAAACGGTATCACGCAAATTCGTCAGTTGCTCAGCCAGATTTTTTCAATAATGAATAACATATGGTCTGAAGAATGAGGTAAAATGGTTTTATCAACTGTAAAAGCTTTATTGCGCTGCAAAGTTAATTGTGAACTAAATTGTAGTGAATTTTTCGACGCGGTTAAAAATAACAAAGAATTTTTAAAGAAAGTTCACGCAAGTGATACATATTGTTAACTTTTTTTTAATAATAAGTTATGTTCAATTAAGAGTAATTAAAAATTATTACTAAATAATTGTTTTTTTTTTGTCAACCAATTCATTACTTAGCCCTTTTTGAATCGTAAATACTTAGCTGAATATACATACTTCTCTCAATCTAAAATCACATAAAAGTGACTCACTAACAACTTCAAGAAAATTCTCGAAAGTGTCCCGGTTTGAAAAGAAAATTTTATGGTAAGTCTATGTATGTATAAGCCGCCTTGCTTGACGGGACTACCTCAAACTTCATTATTCTTAAGGCCCTCATATGAGGCCCCCCCCCCCCAACGAATATAGTATATTGAACTTTCCGTTGGAGACAGATGGTTGTTCAACAAAGTCGGATTTGAAATTGTAAAAAAAGTTTATTAAACAGAAACATGTATGTAGTTCATAATAAGCGTTGACATTCCTTATGGTGGCCATTCACGATCCGTTTTCCCCGCTGTACAGAACGGCGTTTCATTAAAAACATCGTGAATGTTTCCACAATGGTGGCCATTATGGAACGAAAGTTTTCATCATAATTTAAATCCTTTCCAATAAAAGTATCAAAAAAAAAAAAAAAACAGTAAAATTCAGATTTTACAGTAAGCAGATATGTAAACCTTGTATTTTCTCGGAACGAAAATGAGTCGACATAGTCCACTTTCTAAAAATTCGGCTCACGTGGTACTTTCATTGAGTGTACAATGCATGTACATATACTCGAGTCGAGAGTTTGTCGGTGCATGCAATGCAATATGTTAGTTGGTGAGATGCACCGGCGACTTTATAGCCGTCGGGTAACTACGCTAATTAGCAAACTAACTGCATATGAGATTCTTCTCGTTTCGCAATTTTAATAATAACAATAATATTTTGCACTTTTGGAAATTTTCAAAAGTGCTGTTTGGTAGATTAGATTAAATCTGGAATCGTCGTCGTCTCCGAGCATGTATATTTTGAGCATTCTGGAGACGCGATCCTTTCCCAAGAATCGACATAAACCACTGTGCAGTGGTCGTTGCGTACAAACCTTGAATTTTTATCAGTCGCAGGTTAATGAAATCGCTCGATTTATGTTATCGCCGTTTTCGGACAGTTTATATGTACTGTCACAGTACGCGGTATTAAAAAGTCTGCGTCTGGAATAATCGCAGTTGAAAATATTCAACCGTCCAAAATTAGTCATGTGTGTGAAATGTATTTGCGTAAAGTAGTGCACATATTGATTGAAGAAATAAACGCTGCAAGTCGTATATGCACACGGTCATTGGAAATAGACTGTTTATTTGTATTGTATTGTATTGAGAAATTATCGAACGGAATATTACGCAGTTGTGTAGATGTTTGATCGTCGAATTCCAAACAGTTTTCCGGGAAATGTAAACGATTTCCGTTTAGGATTCAATACAATGTCTATATTTATTGTGCAAATATTAACAACACTTCAATTTCCAACTAACGAGAACAATCTTGCACTACTTGAAAAGCTCGAAAACAGTTCAAAAGCTCTCGCGTATACAAAGTGGCACTAGATTATTACTAGAGACCGGTCAGAATTGGCATGAACGTAAGCTGCAGGTACAGAAACCGGTTTGCAGGGTCGTATTGGAAATTGTCGTCAAGGCTGAAATATAGGCGAGAAGTATGAAGGAGCGGGAACGGCTTGCAAAAGCTGATGTCATCGAAAAAATCCACTTTTCGAGTTTTACGACTTTCTTCGCGGTCCAAATTATAATCGTTTCCAGGATTTCATGAACTTATTTGTTAAGACGTGCATACATAGTTCGTTGCTAAGCATGGTGATGGAATCCTGGAAACGCTTATAATTTGGACCGCGAAGAAAGTCGTAAAACTCGAAAAGGTGATTTTTTCGATGACATCAGATTTTGCAAGCCGTTCCCGCTCCTTCATACTTCTCGCCTATATTTCAGCCTTGACGACACTTTCCAATACGGCCCTGCAAACCGGTTTCTGTACCTGCAGCCTACGTTCATGCCAATTCTGACCGGTCTCTAATTATTACTTTATGCATGTACATATGTACTTACATACGCAGTGTAGATAAACGAAACGAGTCTAAAGGCGCTCGCACACCTCTGCGGATGTCGCCAGCGCTGAGATTTGTACTGCGCACACTTGGCACGACTGAAGCGTCATTCGACACGGAAACTTCACTCAACACTCGACGGGCGAATAGCGAAATACTGTGGTGCGCACACTTGGCACGACTGCAGCGCCATTCGACATTCAACGGTCGAAACGCGAAATACCGTCTGTCACATCGCTTTCGGAACGTTTGTATTTCACTCACGATTCTGACAAAGCTCTTATTGTTGGCCGCATATTTACATATACATATGTATGAATGGTTGGTTAAATACTTTTATTGTCGAATGTAATTTACATATAACGGTGTGTCATCGAGGATCGGCTGACTGTTGATAAAATCGTCCGGTTTTCTGTCACTCTGACATAACCTATCAAGTCAGATCGTACAGGGTGTACAGTTTCGATCGGCTTTTTCACAAACGTCATATCGAAATTAGTATATGGGCGATTCCGTGACGGATTCTCTCTAAAACATCTCTAGATAGTTAATAGCTATTTAGAGGATTCTAGGATATTTTCAGAACCTAATAGGAGTAATAGGACTTTCTAGAGTGTCTGAGAGCATTTTGAATGACATTTTTTCACGAACATACGACATTTTAACATACGAACTACTAGCATGAACGTTTACCGCGAATTTCTCACAGGAATGCAATGCTTATTAACTCTGGATGCAATAAATTATGTATACATATTTTTATCGCTTTGGTTATGATATATCAGTGAAATTGTTCCAACTTATGATATAATCATTCATTTAAACTTAGCACAAAAGATCGTAAAAAATTTATTAATAATCCGTATCACCTCTCCCAAGTATTAGCCCGGATTAGAGGAAGTTTACTGTATATTTAAGCAAATACAGTAAGAGTTAGTATTTATTTACTTAAAATACATGGTGGCCGATGGAGCCCAGGGTACATTGCATTATGTACTACAATTTTAAACAGAAAATTCTCGGTTTGGATAATATTTGTGCGCAGAGTTGTGCGAGCGCCTTTAACGTACATATTTATTTATTTATTTATTTTATATAATAATAGCTAATTAGCTAATTTAACTTACATCTATTACATATTTATAACAACTACATAAATCAAATACACATTATACACTATATTTATACTACTATCTCTCACAGAGGTGTCTCCTCACACTTTTCAAGAATGCATCTATTGTCTTAGAAGACTTGATGCACTCCGGGAGGGCATTATACAATAATACACCCCTGTGAAAAACACCACCAGCTGTCTTTGTTTTTCTTACTCTACCTACAACTAGTTGGTTCTTATTTCTAGTAGAATAACTTATGAATATCACTATTTCTATATTGATAGTGAGTTTTCCTTTGAAAGATTTAGTGATAGTTTCGCTGGAGTTTGCGTTTACTTGTTGATTTTTATACATCGTGTGTATCCGTCTCGTATTACGTTTTCGGACTTTTAAGTTGGTATATCAATTTAATTTTTGATTTTTATTTAAGTATTTTCATTTGTCTCCGTCGATCGTAGAGACGGGTCAGCGTCGTCCATATAAAACGTTAACAAGGATCGTTTGCCGCTTTAAAAATTTCGACATGACGTCTCGCAGAGGCTTATCTCGATCTCGCGCATACACACTTGCATATTCTTAAAATTGTCTCGTCCTCTTCAGACGGGGAAAAAAAATTCTGATTCGGCGACAGGTCGTTAAAATGCACCGGCGACAACCCTGGGACGCGACCTAAAGCGAAAGTCTCATTTGCGAAACTAAATTTATGTATTTTGTTGTTTCAGGTGAATGTCTTGTCTAATGTTGGCACTTCGGGCCTGGGAGCTGTACACTTGGACACAATATCCAATCTCAACCAGTCCACTGTTAATGCTCGCCGACAGGGAATTTGGTTGGCCGCTCAGAAACGTTACGACAAAGCGAGCACTTCCTCGGTCTTCAACTTCGAGGAAAGCGACGATGAAAAACCCGACGATAAGAAGTAAAATATTTAAATATACATAGTTAGTTTCGTATGTATTATTATTTTTTTTTAAAATAAAATATTCGACAAAGCAACCGATTGAATGTATTCATATACATATATACCTTATCGCACAATCAGATCCGTCTCCGAGAATCCCAATCCTGGCGATTTTCACAGAATCGATGCAAAATGTTAACTTTTAATCAGATTTTCGTTTTGTGCTGCGCTTTCAATAATTCTCAAACTTTTCAGGTGAAGATAAGAAACTTAATAAAATAAGAATATTTGCGGCATCCCTGCCACCCGGCATCTAAGCCATAGCTTATACTATTATTTTTTTTTTATCAATGTTTGATAATATAATCAATATCCATAATGAATCGAGGGAAACTTACATATATTTAATACATCATATACAGATTCAATAAATGGACTTCGAAACCAATTATTAGAATTAATCTGAATTACTAAAAAAATTACCGTTAAAGCAAAAGGTAAGCGAGGAAGATCAAGAAAATAATACACGAGCCAGATAATAGAATACCTACATATGTATGTACTTTGATTCTACAAACTATGAGATCACGAAAAGAAAGATTGACTAAAATATTTGGAAAAAAATTCACGGACTAGGATCTATGTACATCTTAATTACATAAGAAGACCACAAAAATACATTATATATATAATAATAGCCGAAATCCGTCTGTCTGCTGATAACGCTCGCCTCGGTAAATGATTAAAAGACACGAACAAAGACACGTTGAAAGAGTCGTGTTAACACTATCATTCAGCGGTGGCGACGACGGGTCTGTTTCAATTTGACTATACATATAATATTAATAGGCTCGCGACATTGCTAAATTGTTACGTGTTGTATTTTATAACGCGCCATCTATGCAAAAACTATAAAAACTATTAAATTTAATATTATTTTTCAGCACGGGTTATGAGAACGCTCCGTTGATATTCAACAGGCTTACACTAGTATATGTACATATAGTTCGCACACTAAGATACGCGAAAATGGCAGATTTAAATCCGATTACTATTATTATAAATAAGCGTCTGCCTGGCGTTGCGGTCACGCTGGCCAACATAACAAACATTATTTAGCGGTGTGTTGGCATTGTTGGCAATGGGCCGCTATCTGCCAAAGCTGATTTGAGTGGACAACGCTTATAAATATGTGCATTAGCATAAGCGTTTGCCTGGCGTTGCGGTTCGAGTCAACAACGCGATTTTGTGGCGATACACCCAGGCAATCAATGGTACACTATACCAGCGGTTCCCGAATGGTGTTCCGTGGAACCTTGGGGTTCCGTAAGAGGCTCTCAGGGGTTCCATTCAAGATTTTCATATTGTAAATCGTTTCACGTTTGTGTCAACTTACAGATGCGAGGCTGGGTTTTCAGCTTACGCCTACACAAAAAATAAGTTTAGGAGTAAGTTGATTGCTGCACCAGACCTCCGCATCCAATTGTCAGACATAAAACCTGACTTCAATGTTATTTTAAGGAAAACTATGAAAAGATTTCATTCATCACATTAAATATCTTTTTGTTCCAACTAAATAAATATTTTTATCTTAAAGTCAAACTATACTTAGAAGATGCGGACACCAATTCAAAAAGCCTCAGTATGGTGTGATTTCACGTAAAAAAACAATTTTACAGTTAGTTTACTTCTTACTTCAGCTAGGGTTCCGCCCAAAAATGGTAAACCAAAAAGGGTTCCGTAGCCAAAAGAATTCGGGAACCGCTGCACTATACAATTGTTTCACACACTATCAAGCGGGCTGTGGGCTGTACTGTGTTGTACAAATCAGCACGGGTGGAGCTACAATAGTCCACCGACACACTTCAGAACGTACTTTTGCCGACAAACACACGAAAACATCAGTTTCACTCCTGCAAACACAGACTTCCCCATTTTAGAATTCTCGGCATTCTTATGTCTGCGATTTTTGAATACAATTAGCGCGTAGGTATTCTCTAGTTTTGGATTCGGCCTGTCTATGCTACTATTCGGAGAGGACGTTAACGACCCACCCAACGGAGGAATGCCATGGTGGTTGGTCATGGTACTCTTAAGTTTTGAAACCTTGAACTTAAACTGAAAGCGTTGACCGCAGAGACGGTCCGGTAATACGTATTATACTACTTTTCTAGGAAATGCAAGCGGAAGGTGGCCTTCTTAGGACTCGGTGCATTATAGCACGCTTTCATCGTCTTGGCACCGGACCGGAATACTGAACCAAGACTGCCTATTATTATTTATAAATTGTATTATCGTTAATGCTGTGTGTGTGTGATAAATGCGAGCGCGTGACCAATCGATCGTATCCTGTGATTCGTGTGCGAATATTATAGATTCGTCGTTGCACTTTGCGTATGGCGAATCGGTACCGCTGTATGCACACGTGCATCTTTCGAAGTTCAAAATCGGTATCGAACAGTATACACATGGGTAGGTACATAGGTAATGTGCTTTGAGTATATGTAGTATGCGGTCTACCCATGTGCGATGTTCGGTAGAGTGTTTACTATACACTCGGGTATGCGCCGGTCAACGACCGTATTTGATGGGTTTTTGTAGGAAAGTTCCGAGAAATGATTCGGTTGATTTTTATTATTATTAAACTGTGTGTGTGTGTATGTGTGTTACTTTCAAAATGATTGATGGGTTTAAATCGTTACTAAAGTAAGTGATATACTACATTGTGTAAGTATGTTCGGTAAGTGGTTTCGCATGAATGATTTTTATGCGCCGCCACTTCACCATCGCGCGAATGTTCGTGATGCCGGCACTTCATATTGGACGAGCGGTGCCGAGCGCCAAGGTGTGGGTATGTCGCTCCAACATTTGCGCGTTAAGGCCAACGTACTTTTAAACATTCGCGCGTTAAGCAAAAGTTGACGAACTGCGAAAACATTCGCGGACCCTTCCCCGCCCCTCCAGTGTTGTCTGTGCCGAATCATGTGGACCAATTCAGTGACTCTGAACTTTATCGAAATTGTCCACCAAGAACCCGCGATATGGGGTCCAAAACATCGATGCCACGATGACACTTCGTTCGCTGCCGCTTGCTAGTTGACACTAGAGTGGCGCCACTAGCGATACGATTGCAGCGCTCTGGACGGGCGAGCAAGCGGCAGCTGACCACAGCGGTAAGGCCAACATTTCACGAACATTCGCGCCATGGTGAAGTGGCGGCATGAAATGTTCGTGAAATGTAGTGGCGCCACTCTAGTGTCAACTAGCAAGCGGCAGCGAACGAAGTGTCATCGTGGCATCGGTGTTTTGGATCCCATATCGCGGGTTCTCGGTGGAGAATTTCAGAGAAAGTTCATAGTCACTGAATTGGTCCACATGATTACGCACTAAAGGCACGGACAACACTGGAGGGGTCCGGGGTGTGGGGAAGGGTCCGCCATCTTGCTTTTTTCGCGGTTCGCTCAACTTTTGCGGATGTCGCGCGAATGTTTATAAAGTACTTTGGCGTTAAGGCGAAAATGTTCGAGCGACATACCCACACCTTGGCGCTCGTCCAATATGAAGTGCCGGCATTACAGTTTGTTAAAATTTGTGATGTTCTCGTATTTGACGCGTGTATTCTTCAATTGCGGGCGTTTTGCAGTTTAAAATTATATGTATTGAGTAATTCGTTTTGAAGATCGACCGTAAAGTGGTTGTTCTTTTGTTATATTTCTGAAAATTGTATGGGTATGAAAATCAAGCTGAATGAATGGTGTATTTTAGGCTTTTATATTAAAGTTGAGATGCTTGAAATGTGAATGGGCTAATATAATAGTTTCTTTAAAAACAAAGGTATAAAAAAATCCATGATAAATTAAATTTTCAACTTGACACTTAAGTCAGTGAGTCTGCAATAAACTTATTTTTACATCCTACCTGTATTGTTATTTCTCCTTAATATGTCTTATGTATATTATCGATTGTAGAATTCTAGACACAATATTGAAGAGTTTTAAATTCAAAGATATGTGCTGTGCGTGCAATTTTCACTTTTTTTTTTTATTGTGCGGCCTTTACGACAATCTGACAATTCATTACTCAAATGATATTGACATTGGAATCTGAAGTCGGATGTTTTTTCTTTCAATGGTATTTCAAATGCTTCAAATCTTTCATCAAGTATACATAAAGCCGGCTCCAGACGATGCGCGTGCTCGCAAAATTGTCGGCATAAGAGGAATACATGGGTAAGAAGTATAACCAAAGTGGCAGATATAGCAGAACGCGTGAAAAAGTTGAAGTTGTCACAGCGAGAAGAATGGATAAGAATTACTGGAATGGTATGCGAGAGGATGTGAAAGAAAGCAAGGTAGAACGAGTGGAAGATGCGTTGATGAATTGAGAAGAAAATCAAGTGGATGCAGATTGCTCAAGACAGACAGGAATGGAAGAGGATTGGAGAGGCCTTCATCCAGCAGTGGATGGTGAACGGCTGAAAATAATGAATTCAGTAAGAGTGTCGAGAAGCCTAACGAATATTCGGCGAGCGCATGCATCGTCGGTAGCCGACTTAACAAGTGTCCAAACACATGTACATGTACATACATATGTATGTGCCAACATTTCATTGCATTTTTCCACTATCATTATCATTTTATACGACGTAATATACTTCCAGGAAAAAATTGCAACATTCCGCCTTAATCAATCCGTTAATTTATTCCACCTGGAACAATAATTTTAATTGGAAAATGTAATCTAATTATGTGGACTTAATTACACAGTTGTCTCTTTTGGCTCGTAGCGTAATGGACGTGTATCCGATTTCCTCGTTTTCTTTTCTCGTGTTCGGCTTTGGGTATCGGTGATAGTTAGGCGCGTGCTTACATTGTTTTTCCCCATTTGAGAAGCTGTGGTATTACAGTTGTTTGGACCGCACGGTATGCGGTAATGCGTCTGTTACGCAACGACCGAATTGTGATGCGTAATTGCGGGGGCTGCGAGATCTCCTAGCCGCCGTCTGCCACCAGTCTAGCCTCTGTCTAGCCAGTGGTTCTCAATCGGAGGAGCACATACCATCATCTGACGTAAGCCACGACTTTGCAGCACACGATATACGAGCTTTTTGGAGATGAAATATGTTGAAGATTTGTATGTTTGGTATTTATATTTAAGTTAGATAAAAATATGTTACCGTCATATTTTAGTAAATTTATTGTGAGAGGAATGGATGTATGTGAATATAATTTAAAGAATAAAAATAATTTAATCATAAAAAAATGTTAGAATAAATAGAAATAGGAGAAGCATCTTGTACAGAGGTGTTTTGGAGTATAATAGACTGCCGGTTGTAATTAGAAGTTCCAAATCTATTAATAAATTCCTGGCAGTCTTAAAAAAACATCTCTGTATAGGTGCTTAGTTAAGGATTGTGTAATTAGCTTTAGCTATTGTATTATATATGTATATAAAGAAAATAAATAAATAAATAAGCGTCGAAGTCTTCTCGTGGTATTGTTCCTTCTTTGTAGTTTTCAGTGCTTCAATTAAAAATTTTAAACACAGCAAAATTAATACAGGTTTGAGCTGATTGACGTAAAGCCCGGCGTAGACAAGTATCAACGTTTTGACTTTGCATCAATTTTCTAAATTAATTACTGCGCGTTTTATGCGAGAAACGTGTATTTCATGTTTATGGAACTGTTAACTGTCGACGTGTCGACAGTGTAATGTTACAAAGTTGAAAGATATAATATGACCATCTATAAATGATATGTAAGGTATATTTATTTATTTATTTATTACACAGGTTTTTAGCCCAAAATAGAATATTACATATACATATTTAAAATTCATACATAGATACATATATAAAAAAAAAAAGAATAAGAACATCAAAAAAATAATAATAAAAATACTTACATACAAAAACAGTACTAGAATTTAAATTTTAAATATAATATATAAATATACAAAAACCTAAGTACATATGTACATACGTACGTACATTTATCTATTTTATTTATTTATTTACAGGCAAACGCCCAAATTAATGTATAAACAAAAAAAAACAATTTTAGGATGTATAAAAATTACAATTTAAAATAACACAATATAGACATTCCATATAAATGATATAAACATTACATATTATGTACATATTGATAATAAAAAAAATATATATGAATTCAGAGACGAAATATAACTATTCTTATAGATTTATGACCAGTCAATACCAATCTGATACCTACATACATACGTATATAATATGTGCACTTTTGGAATTGCGCTATTTTTTGATGTTGTACGGTCGATTTCTGAAAATTTTTTAACTTTCTGTTCAAATTGAATATTGGAATATATTGCAAGATCTTTAATTTGTAGTACTATTTAGTTAGATGTCCAAATCAACAGTAAAAAAAAAAATGCATTTTCAATTGAAATTTTTACCACATTCTATTATATACCGTTTTTACTTTATCCATATCGGATTAAATAATTTATATACCATTTATCCTATTACCATGAAACATCATATTTTTCAACACGTTTAAAAATGTCGTTTTGTTTAACTGACCATTTATCGTTTTCGTATAATGTGTTAATTTTAAAGTGTAGCCGAGTTTTAATTTTAGTTTATTTCACATTGGAATTGCGATATGAAAGCACTATTTATGAAATGATTCCACTGGAATCGTTACATACAAGAGTATAAAATACGCGATAATTCTCATCTCTCATAAACTTCTACTATATATGTACATACATAAATACATTGCACAAAGTAAAGAACGTCATAAAATCGAGCGCATAATCATAAACTGTAATAATCGCAACGTCAACTGACAGTATCGACTCACCGCGTCATTTGCATTTATTCGATGCAATTCACCTGCATATATGTATATATATATATATATATATATATATATATCGAATTTTATTATGCTACCCTACACACCGTACACCCACACGCCAAAGTGCAAATGCAGTTTCGACATACAAAGTTAACGAGACGGTTGCGCACACCTGTGCGGTATGTAGGACGATGATGATGATGATGATGATGATGATGATGATGATGATGATGGTCTTCCCGAAGTGGCCGCCCCCACCTGAGACTTTGTGACTAACAACCAACAATGCGATCTTACCATATAAGACCAAAACGGACAACTCGAGACACATCATCCGTACGGCTACAAATCACCCTTATCGTTTCCGTTTGTGTTTACGTGTTTAAATTAAAGGTGAACGCGTTAACGAACGACGAGAACTGTTCGTTCAATATGCGACCCAGTAAGAGTAACGAGCGTTGTCTGTTTTTAATATGTTGCGAGTGCCCTTATGAATGCGATTATGTATGTAAAATATTCAATGAGCGTTTTTCGCACGAATAAAAATGAATGCATTGTTACGGTTTGTTTATCGAACAATGCGATGCGAACTTTTGCTGTTGAAAATTGTGCGATTCGTCGATCGAACTGTGTGTTTGAAATGTTTGGGAAGCATCGAAATTGTAGGTATACTTCTATGTATAGCATGGTTTGAAATAGGGTAATTAAGGATTCTAAGCAAAAAATTAGCGGAGTATTTTAAATGTCAATAGATTAACTATCACAATATGAGTCGCCTAGTTCCAAATCCCGATAAGTCCATAAAACTCACTTGTTCGCAAACGCCGTTTTTCTGCTACAGACTTATTTGCTTGATGGCGTTTAAACTCATTTAAACTTAATTTTGTTGATATTAAACAAAATATTGAGATTAGAAACATGGACTTATCGTTGTTTGTTTCTAAATATGGCTTTTATCAGCTTTTATCATAGTGCAATTGTCAGTTTTTGGAACTAACACTGATTTTCAATATTTTTTTACGGCGCACTTGGCGGTATTTGGAATAATTCTAGTATAAGGCATCGTTTGAAAACATTCTTAGAATCAGAAAATATTTTATCCTCATATATACATAGATATGTTGAATGAATGTAAATGAAACTTTAAAAGTGTGCATGTTAGTATATATTTTAAAATTACATAGATAAGAATTTATTACCATAATATTTAATAAGAGGGTATAATATATATATGTACATAGTCGTAATACTAGGGGTAAGAATAAGTTAATAGTTAAGAATTTAAAATTAAGTAGATCCAGGAGAGGTATCTTTTACAGGGTTGTTGTTGTATATAATAATATAATGGCCTGCCAGAAGTTCTCAGAAATATAAATAAAATTGATAGATTCCCGGTAGCCTTAAAACAGCAACTCTGTACAAGTGCTGGTAAATAATACGTTTATATTGTAATTTTAGCTTTAAGTAATCTTTATTTGTAATTAGCTTTTTAACCTATATTAAATAAATAAATAAAAAATGAAAGAGTGAAGAAGGTTCATAGTTCCAATATTTTATTCACAAATTAATATTGTTTTTATATTTTAACCTTCTCTGACAGTAGGTATTAATCGCATTAAAGCGAATTCATCGTAAAATTCTCAAGATTTTTAATAGAAAAAGCGTTAAAAAAGCTCAAATTTGGAATCAATATTGAACGAAAGTTTAAATCTGTCTGTTGTCGGTCTGTATGTCCCGAAAGCTTGAAATTAGAATCGATATTATATACCCTTGAGTTAATCAGTATGTCTTGTCTGTTGTCGTCAGGTGAGCTCGAAATTGGAATCAATTTTGAAGACTAAAACTTTCAAACCATACAAAAGCTTTAACTCTGTCTGTATGTATAGGTACATATGCCAGGAATGATCGAAATTGGAAAAAAAAGTATCGGGAATACAGAACTGTTGTCAACGGCCAATATACTGCCGTCCTAAGCCCACTTAACGTAACTGACAAAAATTACGAAAATGAGTTAGATGTGTTTTAGGGGTTATGGGAGTGTATTCTTGCGATTTTTCATTTCAAAATTAATCTATCTTCATCCAACAGTGACTTTTTTTTAGCTATTAAATCTAACGTATCTGCATGCGCAGAGAAATAGTATCACCAATACTTAGCGAAAATAACGTATCCAATATTTACTTCGGTCACTACCTTATCATGAAAGATTGAAAAGACTCAGTCTCTCCACATTGGAGACGAGGAGATTAAGAGGTGATTTAATTGAAGTATTCAAAATAATAAATAATCATTATTCATGTGAAATGACCAAACTCATTATGTTCAATGAGAACCCTCATTTAAGAGGTCATACTCTTAGACTCCGAAAAGAAAAATCAAATAAGATTGTTAGAGATTCATTCTTTTCAAATACAGTCGTTGAAGTTTGGAATAGTCATATGTATACATTAATAATGAATAATGAAGTGACGTAACTACTAAAGTATTCATTTTTTTTTAATTTTTCCTTAGAATTATCAAAACACGATAGAAAATAACCTCATGCACTAAAAAAAAGTTTAAATAAATCAGTAATATATGAAAAAAAACACAAATTTAGAATAAGACTTTCAAGTCCATTTATCTCGATATTGTTGTTTTGTCAGTTACGTTAAGTGGGCTTAGGACGGCAGTATACTAGTAATATAAGAGTAAAGAATGAGATTATGATTGAAATTGGGAAGATGGGTATACATTATATATATAATAGTCGAAATCCGTCTGTCTGCTGATAACGCTCGCTGAGGAAAAATAATTAAAAAACCAGAATGAGTGGGGGATCGAACTCAGGACCCCAGGCTCGAGAGGACTCACACTAATGCTATCCGCTATCACCCTTGGTCAATTTAGTCCTTTTTTTTTTTTTTTTTAAACATTACCTATACAAGGGATCGTGACTTTGCCTTTTTAGATGCCTACATAGATGACGCTATAAAAACTATTATTTTTTTGTCACTTATAACCGTGCGATCAATTAGTGGGGATCTCTATTAAAAAAGCGCTTTACGTAATTTAAAATTCAGCGGGCGTTGATATTCAACGGGATTACACTAGTATGTAGTAAAGAAATTCATAAATGCGCTTGTATAATATAATGATGTACATATGCATATGGATAAAATTTTCCTTTACATACATATATACATATATGTAGTTCAATAAATATTTTGAATTTCCACAGGTTTGTGACACCTGCATCATCAGGTTTGCATCATCTGGGTCGAGGTCAGCCTCGGAGACATCCGGGCTTTGTGTCTGAGAAAGAGCAACAAAAAAAAAATGAACAAAACACAAAAATTGCCAAATAATCGCATCAACGACCTCTCTTCTCCGCACATACTACGAATTCCGCGAATATTTATCTTTTTTTTTTCCTTACTCCTATCCACGCTCTAAAACACGCTATTACGTGGGCCGTAAACGTTAGAATTCAAATATATCGGGTCAACAACAGCGATTTTCGCATATCGATGTGGAAAATATACGCAGTTTTTCCGCGAGAATGTGTGCCTATTTAATTTTTTTCACTCGTTCGGGGGAAAATTTCAATATTTCATAGGTCGCGATATAAAATCGTACGACGCGTAATAAACGTCAATTCGTATGTGAAATTTCCAGTACGTAAAATTTTATCGAAGTGCTTATTTTGGATTATTCAAAGACAAACTTTTACTGTGTGTATTACTTTTAGCTCCCTGTACATACATATGTATATATAAGTTGAAGCTTTCATTTCGTATTAGATTTGTGTAATGGTTGACATTTCGTTAAATTATACGGGTAATATATATGCGAGCATTAACGCACGACATGGTGTCCTTTTTAACTCTTTCGTGGTGTTATTTTTGTACTATACATATGTATGTATTACTTGTAAGTGCACGGCGCTGCCCGGGTACATTTTTGATAGCAAATCTGTATACATATGTACTTGTTTTCCTTTTGTGGATTAGGAAACTACATCTGAATCTAGCTGCAGTCACCGAAACAAAACTTTATATGGTAATTACTCGATAAACCTTACTCGAAAACCGGCAGGATCGAAGGAAATAATTCTGCAAAATTTGATTCAAATAAGGTTCTAAGAATGTGTGTTAGGAACAAACATACAGACAAAATTCTATTTAATTTAATCGAAAATAGTAATTCTAAAACTGTTTTGTAATTTGATATCAGATTCGTGTTCACTGGGCATTTATTTATCTGTA
The DNA here is from genome assembly GCA_022651745.1 of Parapsyche elsis. NCBI lineage: Eukaryota > Metazoa > Arthropoda > Insecta > Trichoptera > Hydropsychidae > Parapsyche > Parapsyche elsis. The sequence goes on along the minus strand of JAGVSN010000004.1, from coordinate 8,578,424 downwards.
CGAAAATTTATATCTCATTGCTGAAACATTTTCGGTGTTGAACAGTGTAATTAAAATAACAAAATATCTTATCGTATAAGACCTCACAGGATCATAAAAAATGTTTCTGAAAAGTTTGGTTTCGGTTGGCGAATGTATAAAAAATTAATCAGACAGACAAACGGTAAGATTTTTATATTATTCAGACAGATACATAATTTAATATTTTATTATTGCTATTTTTAATCGCAAAACAGGTTAAATTCAGACAGATACATAATTTAATATTTTATTATTGCTATTTTTGTCGCAATTAAAGGGTCATTGAAACCGCAGACCAGACAACACGTTGAAAACGATCGCATCCTGTTCTTTACACGTGTCTCGAGTTGAGCTCTAGCCTTGCTAGACAAATACATACATACATACATATATGGCCGGCCAAAAATCACTCGCTAATTATCGAGATTTATTTTTAAAATGTAAAAATGGCAACATACTTGTTTATTTATTTATTTATTGTATTTTCGTTTTTGAAGAGGCTTGTTTGGAATTTTAACTGATTGCGTGACGTGACGTGCGTGAATTTTATTTATGAAGAATAGCGCAATAAAATATACTTAATAAATTTCGTTACACAGTGAGATTTTTATTAAAGTCCATTTATGGAGTTTGCTATTTTCTTTGTGCTGTATAATATGCACAGCAGACGAATTAAAGTATACTTAATTTTTTTACATTACATCTTAAGTCGAAAGACATTAATTAAAGCCTTCGCTAACATAAGAGCTTGCAATGCATTTCTGGTTGTTTGTTTTTTTATGGCCATTGCTTGTTTGCACCATGCGTTGCGAAGTGAACGGGACTGTAAAACATACCTAACTATGTATATGTACGTATGTATTAGGATAGATTATATTAAGTTAGGTTAGTTTTTTCAGTGTGATCATATTAAAGTTCAAAATAAAATCAACTGCATTGGAAACTAATTAAATCAAAAGAAAATTTATTAATTTCAGCATTTGATTTCTAGTGATGAAAATCAATATAGTAAAGAGATCCAGAATTATCTGTGTGCATTTTTCATCATCTTTTTCTTCTGAATATGGCGTACTTGAACATCAAGCGTTACCTCTTCACTATTTAACAAACATTTTACCGTCTGCCATAGTGAAGTAACTACGGAAAGATACTCTTCAGTGATTTCCAATTGCCTTCTGGAGAGGAGGAAGGACAATGATTCGGTTGTTCGGTGGTGCTAATTTTATGGAACCGTTTTACCATTAAGTTAGATAAATTGGCAAATTTTAAAAGGAGACGGCCGATCTGAATTTAGTAATATCCAGGATTTTGCCAGTTGCGATTTTTTTAAGGTCGAAAAAAATTTTTTGCCAAGCGGGGATCGAACCCTATACATTTCGCTCAAGAGACCAAAGCTCTAACCACTGAGCTATCAGCAGGCCGGTGAATTTTTAAATGCAATTAATTATTCAACAAACACAATTGCACACGAAAACAGTTTGAATACTTATACCTACATACATACGTAATACATATAAAGTAATATTTTTACAAAATCTAAAGTGTCACGAACTAAATTTCGTATCGACCCAGTGAATTCCACGTTCTAAATTTCTAAGAAGATTACATTTTAATAAATGGTCCTTTATATTTATATACATATAATACCTTTACTGTCCAATATCAAATTAACTTATTGTGCAATCACATTAAAATTCAACCGAAATAACCACACCATTTTCAATGCATTCCACAAACATGCAAACGAATATTATGTGAAAAAGGTATATACATATTTACATTCAAAGTATCACTCATTGAAAGTGATATACATTTCTTTACAGTTCTTCTGATGACGATTGTGATGATGCAAAAAACGTATGCTAGTCTTCAAGACCAAATACCAAATACCCATAACTTTGCACGAGTGATTGTCACCCCAGTCGCCGTTTAATCTATGAAAATAAGAATGCATTTCAGTGACGCACATAAATCTGACGTGATTTGCAATGTCAAGTATATAAATTATAGCGCATGCACAGTGTCATGTTCTCTGACATTTCGATGGCAAAACCACTCGTATAACTCTCGCCATATACGATATGACGGGACAAATTAGACTGCGAGAACAAAAATGTTACACTTTTCGATTTATGTATTATACGTGAACAAATTTATCACCAGCATGTGTATATGGTATGTACATATGTATGTAGGTACATACTATGAATCTTACATTTACACATTACAAAAGAAAAGCGTTACCGATTTTATTTCGATTTTTTTTACGCGCTTGTGAACTTTTATAACAATAACCGCTTTATGGGATCGTAAATACAATCATTGTGTCCGAAAATTATTGTGTAAAGCGAAAATATTGTATATTTAGGCTTTCGCGTTTCACCTACCGGTTGGTTGCTTGAAAGCATTGCATGTACACCTTTATGGCTTCTTATTGTGGAAATGTTTTCGCGGTTTCACGGTGTTACGGTTTTTAACACGTTCAGTGCCACTCACCTCCTGCCTGCGGTTCTCAAAAGTGGAATTGTTATGTTTCGCGTAATATATGGCCGCTTTTTCTCGATTAAAATCGAATCATCGATCGTGCGAAAGCATCATTATGTACGCCGCAAGTGGATGTGTAACGTGATTGTACGGTTAACGAGGATTTTATTGACCCTAACCGACGATAACCCAAAATTCAGGGGGGGAGAGGTGAGAAAAATGCTATAAAATCGAAATATAATAATTTGCGAAGTTGCAGACGTTCTGCGAAACGTTAAAAATCGACGCGTGTCTCTGTAATGCAAGTTAAAAGTTAAAAGGCGATCGATTCATCAAAATTGTACAATTTCTTAAATAATAAATACTTCTGTGGCTATATTACTATACATATTAGCATAAGTCGGTCCATCTGCCTTCCTGGGTCGTTGGGGTCACGGCAGTGGCGTAGCGACCGCGCTTGCAGACCCCGCAATGCGGGGGGGCGCTAAGACTTGAGGGGCGCCTCGAAGCGGGGCGCCTTTTTCACTAATTTTTACATTATCCCAATCGGATAAAGTATTGTGATCGTACAAAAATTCCATTTTGAGATTTTGACTGATTTGTATCAGGTATCATTCCCTGATCATGTTTTCATGATTTCTGGAAAATGTCTGTATGACTGTGTGTCTTTGTGTCTGTAAATCTGTGTACCTGTGAGTAGAATCGCTAACAACTCAAAAACCGTTTATCCTATTACACTAAAACTTCATATTTATATGTTTTTTGCCGGCCATTACAATCTATAAGGCTTTCAAAAATGTCCGCCAACCGTCAACCCTTGGAAAGTCACCTAATTTTTGTGTTATCTTTGAAAGGTTTTTCCAGCAAAACTATGATACATATTAAGCTGAAATTTTGTATATAAAGTATGTGTAACAACCCTCAAAATAATATAATTTTTAAACATTTTTTTCCAACCGGAAGTAGTACTTTTACTATTGGTTTTTGGTGTTTTCAACTTTTTCTCCGAAACTATCAAGTCTATCATGCTGAAATTTAATTTCTATTATTTTCACGTAAGGTGTAAGAGATATTAGAACAAGATTTATTTGGTTCGGCCTTTTTCATATTTGGTATCTTCATAATATTGTAATATCATAACCCTAAAGCAATACCTTGTTACGAAAAATTAAATCTGTCAACCGGAAGTTGGTTTTGTTTCTTGTAGAAAAATCAAAAATTCTGTTATATATGTACCACGGAATATTTCCGAAACTACTTAGCCGATCAAGTTAAAATTTCATATCTATAGTTTTCACATCCGTTAGTTTAGTTTAGTTTCAAAATCCGTATATCAGAAGTGGTAGTTTACTCTTGCATGATTTTTTTTTTTTTTTTATTTTTTCCGGCCTTTTATATATTTTGAATCTTCACAATATTATAAAATTAGAATTCTTATAGCAATGGTGAGTTTAAAAAAACTCATCAAAATCGGTATGGTAGAAGTTACGGTTTATCGTGTTTCAGTATTTTTTATATACATACATATATGGATAAAGTCATGGGTTGGCCACACCCGAATTTTTTAACTTGTTCTGTCGTGTTTTTGACTTTTCAAGTTTCAAAAAATTTTCAATCTACGTATGCATTTTGCATCTAGTTTTATTTTATTTAACGAAATAATCGAAGTGTTTACCAATATGAAGTCCAGAAGTAAAAAAATTTCTACCTAATAAAGGTATGTAATATTATTTTGAAAATAATATGTATACCTTTATTAGGTAGGGGGGGGCGCCTGGAATTCACGCTACGCCACTGGGTCACAGCATTGTTGGCAATAAGTCCTTATCTGCCAAAGCTGGTTCGAGTCAACAACGCGATTTTATGGCCATACACACATTCAAGCAATTGTTTCACGTACTGTCAAAGGGGCTGTACTGTTATTGTACAAACCAGTGCGCACGGGTGAAGGTGACGGGGTGGTATAAGAGTCCACTGTCATATGACGAGCAAACCGGTCAGTTCTTTATATTACATATGTGTTGAAAAATCAATTTGATTGCACGTCCTTCTCCTTGCGTTGAAAAAATGAAGTCAAATCAATCTCAATGACAACAAAATATAGAATTTTTGACATTGGCCCTTTTAGAGCCGAACCATAGCTATTTTCGCCCGTTATTTCCCATTCAATCTACATTTCGATTCGATCCTCGATAATTAATTTCGCCCATCGACGACGGCTATAAAATTTTATTTTTTACTATCGAAATTTCGAGGAAATAATAAAAGTTGTCAGAGCGAGGATTGAATTTTCAATGCTCGAACAATTTCGTTTTTAGTGAACAATGAAACACTTTAAAGTTTCAGCAGTTCGGCAGCAAGTATTATTTTGTTCAAGGTCTTTTATATTAATTAAACGGTGACCACACTTTGACGTGGGAAATATCGGCACTCGAATGTGTAGCGCGAGACTAAAACTATTGTGGCATCAGTGATTCTGAGACATGACTGACACGTGTGTTAAATATTTTTTCGTGGATTAAAATGTGGTTTTACCGTCGGGAGTGGACTGTCGAAGGATGGTTACCCCATCGAGGCCCGAACTTTATATGAGAAAAGCTCCAAAAAATCCTCAGTCCCTCTTTCACGGCCCCAACTCTGACAACGATTCAATTTCCATTTCAATAAAAGCCACTTTGCGAGTGGTTAATAGGTTCCTGGAAGCGGAAAACTTTAAGTCTCGCAACTTAAACTTTAAACCGGAGAAGAGGAGGTCTCGAATTTTATTTGCGATGAAATAATTGAACATCCCCACCTCCTCGTTAAATTTTATCGTCGTGTCCTTCAATTAGGACCTCACTTCCTAGACAATAGATGGGTCGGAAAATACAACCCCCCCCCCCCTTTGTTACGATTTTCCGAGGAAAATTTTCGAGACACTAATTCGACTACATAGTGTCCCGTTCTCCCTTTTTACCTTGGAGTAATTAATTGGACGTCCTTGGCGATTTGTTTCTTCGGCCTTTTTTGCGAGATTACGAAATTGGAACTATGTACTGTGTTGAAAGCTCCACGTGCCACAGAGCCAACGACCCCAAGCTCTATGCTAATTCTGTAGCCGAAGACTTTTTAAACTAATAAAACAAAGAGGAAAATCGCTATCGCCGAAATCAAATTTAAAGCTCCCGGACACCGCTGCGAACAGGTAGGAAAATCTCAAGGGTGGTACGGTGGGGAGTTGTATCGCATAGGCGCGATTTATTCAGTTAATAAGCCAAACAGAGCGCGTGACGGCAAAGTTGGCTTTAACCGCTAAATATTCGGGTATAACCAGGTGGTGAAAACTTTAATTTGCCTTTAAATGGGCGTAGGGGGGGGTGGCGGGGGCGATTATATATCTGTTATAATATATATATTACGTAAAGTAGTGCAAAAAAAATTTCTTTATTAATAGAATTGAAACAAATTCGCAATAAATAAAGTTAGATGCGCGTGTGTGGCATTAATGAGAAAATAGAATAACTGAATATTCCGCCGAATTCCGGCGATTTCGCCGATTTCGATGACGTTTGTGACTTGTGTCTTGAGAATCGTGAGTGAAATACAAACGTTCCGAATGCGAGGTGACAGATGGTAGTTTGATAGCTTATGTAAGAGTGACAGAAACTGACGCTTGCGAAGGCCGGTAGACTTGCGAAATTCGCTAGGTTTGCCTAGCTAGGTTTTCATACGCGATTTCGTAGCGGTGTGCGCGAGCCTTTAACCATCCAGTTCGAAGGATTCGTTCAAAAGTACTGAAATAAGTTTTTTTTTACAAAACTTGTCAAACTTCTTACTGAAAGTATCAAATTAAAATATTGTTTTCCGACGATTAAAGTTACAATGTCAGCGAACGTATGTATGTATGTACGTACGTCGTACGTGAAATGTCAATTAAAATTCAATATAAATATTTTAAATTCATGCAAATTTCATTTATAAAGGCCATAACAGAATTAATCGACTTTTCATTGCATTTTACAGCGAAGCCTTATAATACTAAAGTTTATATTTTATATTACTCGATACGCGCAAGAGACGCTAATGGGAATTTGAATATTATTAATACCGTATTAGTCATAATCAATCGTGCGCTAATTCACCGGTTCTCAGAATTGAGCGAGGGTCTGAATGTTTTTTCAGCATGTTGATTTTTAATTATTGTTTAAAAACAGGGTCAAATTTATTCGCCAGACGAATTTTTCGTATTTTTTTAAAAATATTCATCGCTTAAATTTAACGCCTACGCCATCGTAGACGACGAAAGTTAACGGCAAGAGGAGTTTTTCAATTAATTTCAATCAATTCAACGATCAATTAACGTTTTTTTCTCTCAATCAACCGTGAATTTTATGCGAATATTTTCATATAATAAAAATGTGCATAAATAAAATTCAAGGAAAATCAGCCGCAATAAAATTAAGAGATTGTGCAGGCGCCACAGACTGAATTCTTAATTCGAAACTAACATAAGATAATGAATATTCAATTTATATATATGTATATGTATGTATGTAACATCATGTTTAGCCGTTCACCATCCACTACTGGATGAAGGCCTCTCCAATCCTCTTTCATTCCTGTCTGTCTTGAGCAATCTGCATCAACTTATCTCCACACACTTCTCAATTCATCAGCCCATCGTCCACTCAGTCTACCTTGCTTTCTTTCACATCCTCTCGGAAACCATTTGCGTATACAAGTTAGGTTAAGCTAAGTTTTCACGGTCACTGCTTTCGGCCAGTTTATTGAATACACTGACGACATAATAAAAGTGCTACACTGACGCTTGTTTACACACATATGGCAACAGTGCCATCCAACAACTAGCGGAAAACACTGCCCGTGTATTCCTTGCTAAGGTTAGGTTAGGTTAGGTTAACTCATCATCAGTTTCAGACGTTCACCTTCCACTGTTGGATGAAGGCCTCTACAATCCACATCCATTCCTGTCTGTCTTGAGCAATCTGCATCCACTTGACTCCACACATTCTTCTCAATTCATCAGCCCATTGTCTACCTTGCTTCCTTTTCTATAACTACATATATACTGCCGTCCTAAGCCCACTTAACGTAACTGACCAAAATTACGAAAATGAGTTAGATGTGTTTTAGGGATTATGGGAGTGTATTCTTGCGATTTTTCATATCAAAATTAATGTATCTTCATCCAAAAGTGACTTTTTTAAGCTATTAAATCTAACGTATCTGCATGCGCAGAGAAATAGTATCACCAATACTTGGCGAAAATAACGTATCCAATATTTACTTCGGTCACTACCTTATCATGAAAGATTGAAAAGACTGAATCTCTCCACATTGGAGACGAGGAGATTAAGCGGTGATTTAATTAAAGTATTCAAAATAATAAATAATCATTATTCATGTGAAATGACCAACCTCATTATGTTCAATGAGAACCCTCATCTAAGAGGTCATACTCTTAGACTCGGAGAAGAAAAATCAAATAAGATTGTTAGAGATTCATTATTTTCAAATAGAGTGGTTGAAGTTTGGAATAGTCATATGTATACATTAATAATGAATAATGAAGTGACGTAACTACTAAAGTATTCATTTTTTTTTTTTATTTTCCTTAGAATTATCAAAACGCAATAGAAAACAACCTCGTGCACTAAAAAAAAGTTTAAATAAATCAGTAATACATATATGAAGAAAAACACAAATTTAGAATAAAACTTTTAAGTCCATTTATCTCGATATTGTTGTTTTGTCAGTTACGTTGAGTGGGCTTAGGACGGCAGTATAGTGCTAAATTGATTTTGAAAAGTGGATCAAAAATATCTTCAACTTTTTCACACGTTCTGCTATATCTACCACTTGGGTCATACTTCTTACCCATGTATTCCTCCTACGATCTCTTCTTGTTATACCAAGCATACATCTTTCCATGCTTCTCTGTGTGCCATACAATGTACATATATTAAACCTTGACTTAACCCTGTTATGCTTATCAATATGGAGACACTAAATAGCCATGCACACACACACGTACCTATCGTGTAATTTCACATGGAAACGTGTATAGGATTTGTCTTTCGCTTAACCTTTCGTCGTCTCCGGCCAAACCGGCCGGCCGGTTTATTCGCATCAGCTTTAATTATGTATAATATCCGGCGGCTCCAGCGGCCGCCGGTTTCCCGTCCGGTTATTCTTTAATAACTAATTCGAAAATGTCGGCCGCTGTTCCGTCAAAATTAATATACACATTTTTATGCAAGGTCTAGCCACCACCCCTATAACGCTCGTTTGAATTTGATCCGTGTATGTAAATTTTATGGATATTTATAATAATAAAAAAAATGTGTTAGTTTGTTGTTACAGGGGTGAGTGGTGTGGTATTGGTGTCGGAAGTGCATCGTGAATGCAGCCAGCAGACAGCGGGATGCATAATGGATGTAGATCTTTAGTCCCAGCAGCCACAGCCTCCGGGCGGGAAGTGGGTCAGACGATCGCTGTACACTGACGTCAAACCTCATGCCAAATGAGGCTCTATTCCTTATTTTTACTTTCCATTTGTTCATTATATTCCATAAGAAGCATTGTGACTTGAGATCTCCATGCTGGGTAATACACAAATACATACACTATTCATCAACAAATTACGTCTATTGGAGGGTAAGGGTGATATTACACTGAGCAACCAAACGGAACACCAGATTTTTTTTGAACCTCGACGACCAGATAGATATACAGGTTCCAATGCTACGTATTACATGATGCGATTCTCAGTTGCATAAAAATTTCTTGGAAGTCAATGTTCGACGAAAATAACCTTCACCAAAAACCCTGTTCTGACCTTTTTTTTTGCATCGTGGTACTCAATTGTCAACGCAACGCAACGTCAACGCAATTGTTTCGAAAACAATGAAATCCAGAAAGAAATATGAGAGTTTGAATTTTATATATTTTCTACGTCTACATAGAGTACCTAGTTTTCGTATAGCTTCCTAGACCTTTTTTTTTTGTATGAAGATTATGAGATGAGCAGGTAGCTTGGTGAGTGAAAAGTGGTGCAATGTAATAAGATGCTCGCCACCGCCAAAAAAAATCTGTTGCTCAGTGTGGTTGCTCAGAAGACAAATGACCATCATTGGCCATTTTTTGAAGTTCTCAAAAAACCGCCAAGAAAGTAGTCCTTCTATAGGTGTATCATCATCATCATTTTCAGCCGTTCACCGTCCCACTGCTGGATGAAGTCCGCTCCAATCCTTCTCATTCCTCATTCCTGTCTGCCTTGAGCAATCTGAATCCACTTGACCCGACACATTCTTCTCAATTCATCAGCCCATCTTTCACTCGGTCTACCTTGCTTTTTTTCACATCCTCTCGGATACCATTTTCAGTATTTCTCATCCATTCTTCTCGCTGTGACCACTTCAACTTTTTCACACGTTATGCTATGTATATCTGCCACTTTGGTCATACTTCTTACCCATGTATGTATTCCTCTTACGATATCTTTTTGTTATATCGAGCATACATCTGTCTAGACTTCTCCGTGTGCACTGGATCTTACGTAGCATTCTTGAACTTAACATCCACGTTTCACATCTATACGTCAAAACCGACAGTACGCATTGGTCGTATGCCTTCTTTTTTAAGCATAAACATAGGTATATACGTATTTTTGAAAATATATCTCAAGTCAGTGTATTCGTGAATGGTACGCTTTGGCTAAAGTTAGACAAACCTTTGAAAACAACAAACATACCTTAAAAAGGCAGTAAAGCTTTGCTTAGTGTTACGTGTGTGTGAGAGCTTTTACATATACCTTTATTTACTTTTGATGCATTTAGGGCTGTTGTGAAATTTTCCATTGCACATTTTAAAGGATTGAACGAAAACAAAGGTCTCAGTCGGTGGTCACTTATAGTTGTGATATTCATAATGTGCAATATATGTATGTATACATAGATGTAGTAAAACCAATTGGGAAAATGACCATTGTGTTATCGTTTGATGACCGCTTTATATATGTATGTGATTCCCGTTCCCGTTCCTAGTACGTTATCTGACGCGTGAGCAGGCCCGTTCCCGTTCCCGTTTTTTTCCGATTTTTTTCACAGGAACCATCCCCGGCATGATCCCAATAAGTCCTGAAAGTTTCATCGCGATCGGTTGAGTGGTTTAGGAGCCTATAAGAGACAAACAAACAGATAGACAAACAGACAGACATTGATTTATATATATACATATATGTACATATGTAAATAGAAACATAAGAAATTATGAATTTTTTTACCTTTACTGATAGTGAGCTTTACATGCACCAACTCTCAAAGTGTCAATATATGAAAAACGTAGTTTTTCCACATACAATTCGAATCATACATACATTGGGAAATTCAGCGATTCGTAGTTGAACAAGTTCTCTATCATTAATTTCCATGTTGTACCACATCAATAATTCTTCATTGTATTTTCTTCGGGTTAATTAGTTCTACGTACCATTTTCACATATTAGCTTAGCCCTTGACATGTGTGCCTACGTACACAGAGAAAGTTTCACAGTGACCAATCAGATATGAATTCATAAAATAAATAAATAATAATTGCGCGGTACAAGAGCGAGTGGGTATATATGTATCTATTTCGTTTCCCGGAAAGCAATCAACGACCAATTTTCGAAATAACACCTTCGCGTATCGACAATGGTTGTAGAGCACATTTTAAGTATAGACTAGCCGGTGAACTATACCCAGACGGCCGGTTCTAACTAACTAACAGCTAATGGTTAATTAATTAGCCCCCGGGTCCGGGTCCGGGTCCGGGGAACTGTACTCACATACCCGTCTGCGACTAACTTGCAGACAATGGGGGACGATATTCAATACAACACAACACAATATCCCCGTCTAACGTGTTAAAATCACCGAAAAATAAACTAGAGATTAACTAATTCGAGAGAGAACTCCCGCGTGTATGATTTATCATTCTTAATGTTTAATATTTATGACAGTTTCTATGAATAAATCACACTGAGAGGAGCGAGTCGAATCTCCGCATGCTTAGTACGACATGTCATAAACAATTGGTTTTCCTGGAAAAGCGGATTACCCTTAAATGAAAGGACGCCTTAACTTTTCTCAGAAGCTAATGAATAATGATTAGAAAGTTTTCCACTCGTTTGTTTGTATCTGGTCACGCCTTTAGCGTTAAACGTATTGTAATACATGCACACGGTATACGCACCGCGTTAATCTTTCAAAGTCTAGTTGATATTGTATATTATCATTATATGAAACTACATGTGTAATTGCATCGCGACATCTCTCCGTTGCTTTGTGCAATACATCATTTTGTCAGACGTCGTAAAAAGCGGTTGTTGCACATTGTCGTGTCCGTTGTGCGAATGCATTTGTGCATTCTGCATCAGCGTACCCAGACGGTGCCTATTAGCTCTGTCTGGGTCAACTCTGTCCAATGTAAACTTCTAGCGATTCCACTATGTACATATGTATATTGTCTGGTAGTTTTGTCGTTGTTAACTCGGCGAATGCCAAAATGTCCTTTCGTATACTGTGTAATAATAATTTGACGCTAAATTGTAAATGTTTCAATGCTGCACCTCTTATTTATTAGCCAATTCTTACGCTATTGATTTGAATAGTTGATGTTATTTTTAGTTCGAAAGAATAGATAAAAAATGAAACACCCGTATGGTAATAAAATAATCTATACATACAACATTTGTGTTGGTGGTATGCTATAAATATTATGTACTAATCAGTTGGTGATTTATCTTACAAAATTAGGTTGGTTTGTAGGTTAGGCTAGATTGGGTTATGTTAATTTGCCATTATATAAATTAATAACATCCAATATTATTTATTTTACAATGCGAATACTAATAAATTTCTGTCGTGCAATGAATTTTTCTGTCACAATTTCTATATACAGGTACAATATGTCGAGGTCTTGTACATATGTACATACATATTATATTCTATTGTTCTGCGATGCTGTGAAACCGTATTATCTTCGTCTATATGTACATACATACATATAAAAATCAATGTCTGTCTGTTTGTTTCTTGTAGGCTCCCAAACCACTCAACCGATCGTGATGAAACTTTCAGGACTTATTGTGATCATGCCGGGGATGGTTCCTGTGAAAAAAAAAATCGGGAAAAAACGGGAACGGGAACGGGAACGGGCCTGCTCACGCGTCAGATAACGTACTAGGAACGGGAACGGAATCGGGAACGGGAACGGGAACGGAATAATAATAATTATAATAGCAATGAAATAATAATAATAATAATAAAAATGAAATAATAATAATAGCAGTGAATAGTAACAATAATAGCAATGAAATAATAATAATAGTAATTAGTTAAAAAATTATGTCGAACTATACTACTACATTCACTATATTCCAAGTATTGTATTACCCGTTGACAATTATTACGAGGGGCGGCCGCCATCGAACTGACCTTTTCACGCGGTCTACTCTGATACACCTGTTTCACAATTTCGAGCTTTCCTCACAGACAGACAGACAGAAAAATCACACAATTCTGTTATCTCTGTCGCTACAACTTTTTTTCGATATATCTACATATTTTATTTATTTATTACACAGGTTTTTAGCCCAAAATATAATATTACATGAATATTATAATATTACATATGTATGTATGTAGTCAGTAACTGTACACAACTACACAAGTTTAGCCAAAATGTTTAAAATTAATCTTAAACAGCATCTACCTACATATATAAGTACGCTCATCCCACTACAAGTAGCTGTGATGGTTTGAGCGTTACCTCGGTTTAACTATTTTTCCGTTTTTTGTATATCTACATACCTCGGTAACTTGGACAGAGTTCGAGGAATTGTGCGCGTAGGTAGACAACGAGCTCGCATTTAACTCACGGGCAATCAGTCGTCAGGTTGGCCCTCGCAGACCTCCACACCACTCCCTTCACATTAAAATTAATGGTACTCTCATTATTTATGTTTCGAAACGATTACACTAATGCTTCTACCGGTATGGAAAACGAGAGACTCTTTCTAGGAAATCCCTCGACGAGCCGCACTCCATTGTATGTATGTACATATGTATGTATGTACATGCATACATAGTCTTGTAAAATTCTCGGAATAATCTTTTGGAGAATATTCTCCAAACCGAGAATTTTCTGTTTAAAATTGTAGTACATAATGCAATGTACCCTGGGCTCCATCGGCCACAATGTATTTTAAATAAATAAATACTCTTACTGTATTTGCTTAAATATACATATGTACATACAGTAAACTCCCTCTAATCCGGGCTAATACTTGGAAGAGGTGATACCGATCACACGAATAATCCGTGACAAAAACTAAATTTGATGGGGCGTGAATATGACAATTTTTTTTCCATCTTTTGTGCTAAGTTTAAATGAATGATGTATCATAAGTTGGAACAATTTCACTGATATATCATAACCAAATCAATAAAAATATGTATACATAATGTATTGCTTCCAGAGTTAATAAGCATTGCATTCCTGTGAGAATTTCGCGGTAAACGTTCATGCTAGTAGTGCGTATGTCAGAATGAAAAAATGTCATTCAAAATAATGCTCTCAGACGGTCTACATAGAACACAGGCTCCCAATCTGTTTCGAGTGGCGACCCCGTTTAATAAAAGCCAAGTGACCCGCGACCCCAAAATATTTTATAAAGGCAAAAAATATAATTCAAACATCAAGACACGGATTAACAATGAAAATTGCATTGATCATCATTTTCAGCCGTTCACCATGCACTTCTGGATGAAGACCTCTTCCATTCCTGTCTGTCTTGAGCAATCTGCATCCACTCGACTCCACACATTCTTCTCAATTCATCAGCCCATCGTCCAATCGGTCTAACTTGCTTTCTTTCACATCCTCTCGGATACCATTCCAGTATTTCTCGCGTCCATCTGCCATCCATTCTTCTGGCAATGTGTCCAATGCAACTTTTTCACACGTTCTGCTGTATCTGCCGCTTTGGTCATACTTCTTACCCACGTATTCCTCTTACGATCTATTCTTATACCAAGCATACATCTTTCCATACTTCACTGTGTGCACTGGATCTTACGTAGTATTCTTGAACTTAGCATCCACGTTTCACATCCATACGTCATAATTGACAGAAAATTGCATTATAGGCAATAGTTTACTGTTTCAGTTGGCGACCCCACAGAAAACCATTCGCGACCCCATTTGGGGTCGCCACCCATAGGTTGGGAACCCGTGCTCTAGAAAGTCCTATTAGGTTCGGAAAATATCCTAGAATCCTCTAAATATGTAGCTATTAAACTATCTAGAGATGTTTTATAACCAAGAAAAAAAAAAATTCTCGAATATTCTCGGAGAAGAATCTTTTGTAGAATATTCTCAGAATATTCTAGTTTTCCGAGAATATATGTACATATGTGCATACTTACATACAATGGCTACTTTTCTGGAATGGACGATTGTAGGCTTTTTATTTTATTTTTGTTATACACATAATAATATCCGCCACGGGAGTTTATCCGCGCGCAGACACCGCCTCTGGGAATCTCTGTTCTTCGGTGACGGACAGACGCACTGACGGACAGACGTCTGTCCCGTTGACCGGACGTCGTCTCACGCTTCCTAGACAGCGTAATTACGGGTACACGGGTTCAAATCCCAGACGTGGCGTTTTGACAGACGCGTAAACCGGGTGGGTACGTCAACCTCGTCACGATCGTTGATGGATAGCAGGGTTGTCACTTTATATTTGTCGTTCGCGTCGAAAGTCGTTTCAATTCGACTTTGACGTAATGTATTTGACGCGTTGATTTTTAATGTACTAGAGTAGGCTGTATGTGTCTCTATTCCCCATTTTCATTTAAATTCCATTATAGATTTCGAGCGTAAGATTCTTCACATTTGACGTTTTTTCAAAGTTAAGTCTCTTGTGAAATATATACATACATACACCTACTAGTGTAAAGGCTCTGACACACCGGGTACGTGGACACGCGTGGATGGATGGATGTCGTACGTCGACGTAACGCATGTCAACGTACTTGGTGGATGAGAGCCTTTACCCACCGAGTACGTTGACATGCGTTAAATCGACGTACGCTATCCACGCACCAATTGCGTGGTGCGCGGATAGCGTACGTCGACTTAACGCATGTCAACGTACTCGGTGGGTAAAGGCTCCCATCCACCAAGTACGTTGACATGCGTTACGTCGACGTACGACATTCATGCACCAATTGCAGTACGAGTTTTGCAGCACGAGCGAAAAAGCCGTGCTGTAATTGGTGGATGGATATCGTACGTCGACGTAACGCATGTCAACCTACTTGGTGGATGAGAGCCTTAAGAGTCGTAAGCCCGTTGAATATCAACGGATGTGTTTGACGTAATTAATTACGTGACAAGTCGCGAACATACTAAGGATTAATATTTTAAAATTATAGGAGGCCTCCCATCACCGGTGTTGGATGAACGCGTTAGCGCTAACTCACCCAACCTGGTGATCACGTATTCAAATCCGACTCGTGACGTTCGTGTTTTTTTTTTTAAATTAAATTTGAATTTCAGCCTTTACCGAGGCGAGCGTTATCAGCAGACAGACAGACATACGGAATTGTATATATAATGTATACTCTCTAATGTGGTATCACATTACCTTCTGGAGAGGGGAGTAAGTGGGGACAATGATTTGATAGGTAGGAAGGAATTTTTGGATGGTACCAATTTTTTATTTATGTGGAGCCCAGGGGTCTTTTGTAATTTGTACATACAATTTTTATTTATATTTGAAGGATTACAAAAATCCATTTATATTCAAAAAACTTATCAAGATGATTTTGAAAGAGATTTATATTTTCAGAAGCTACTAACTGATTTGGGAGCCGGTTCCTATTTGAAAAGAATGACTCTGACAATTTTGTTAGATTTGTCTTTTAGAGGTGTCAGAGTAACCTCTGAGAAGAGGTTTTTTATTGGACATTTATATTTATTATTTATTATTTTAGATCGCCTCTCAATCTTCTCATCTCCAGAGGTGAGACTCATTCTCTTCGACCTTTTGTTATAGTTCAAATTTGTGAAACCATATCACAAATAAGTTAGATAATTCTAACAGGAGATAAATATTCGAGAAAATATTTCGACGTATGGTGATAAAACCGAGGACCTTTGCTGAAGAAAGCAACGCTCTAACCACTGAGCTATCGCCTAGCTATTATTCCCTATGGCATATACAATATTACAAAGTATTTTTGAAAATAGTTTCGGCCCATTTTTATCTAACCCCATGCCACACTTTTATAGTTCATATGCCCACTCTATTAAGCTATTTAAGGGCCCGTTGTTAAAAATTTACCTTGTTTGTACAGTTGCAGGGCAATCCGTGACACCTTTGACAGTTTGTACAGAAATTGTATTATGTATGGCGCTGGTGGCCGGCCGCGATCGAGATTTGACAGCTCGTGAATACATACATACTCGACAGAGTATGGTTTGCTGTAGCGTGTAAAGTAGACTGTAGATCAATATGACGGTACCTCGGCAGTAAGGTTATGGCGTAACTGTGCAACTGTCTCAATCACACCGACAGTTGGCGCTGCTCGCTCAATTAGACTCTGCGTTTCATTTTGAAACGTTTCAACTATTTTGAGTTGAGACAGTCATCACTAGAGACCGGTCAGAATTGGCATGAACGTAGGCTGCAGGTATAGAAACCGGTGTGCAGGGCCGTATTGGAAATTGTCGTCAAGGCTGAAATATAGGCGAGAAGTATGAAGGAGCGGGAACGGCTTGCAAAAGCTGATGTCATCGAAAAAATCACCTTTTCGAGTTTTACGACTTTCTTCGCAGTCCAAATTATACGGTCACGATTGGTCAAAGGAAAATACACACAAACTAGAATATAATTTTATGAACGTAGGTAAATTAGTATTATCAATGTTTACATTTACAAAAAACCGACAGTTCTATGTACATATGTACATAATATATGTATGTACAATCAGTGTTCAAACATTTCATCTCATATTTTGATTTACGACAGTCGCATAATAGAATGCTTTAATTATTATTATACATATCGTTTCGTACAATATAACAAGAATGATCAGTTTTAATGATTAACATTAAAGTTTACACGATGAACATTAAAGTTACATGAGCCTTTTCGCGTCATTAAAATGATCACTCGGAAGTTTCTCGTACGTAAAGACAAATCGGTCGCGTGACCGGTGATGGTACATACTTTCGCTGCGTTTCTTAACTCTTTAACCGCGATCGCTTTATTTCGAACGAAATCATATTACAACGATGTCTAATTTTGATGTCACATCAGCATCAACATGAGCGGAAGCCTTCAAGCTTCACTAGCCCCGAGCGGCTGACTCAAACCTCAACGGGTATCGGATGACTAATAAATCTCTCGACTATGTATAATATTTCTTTATTTTTTACTTACATACATACATAGTATATAGCTATAGTTGAATTGAAGCGTTATGGCCTGATGGTTCAATTTTGGAAATAATTTTCTTTGGTATAACACCGTGCTGCTAGCATTTGTACAATCTTTTAAGTACAAATTAATATATCATCATAATTTTTAGCTGTTCTGGATTTGTTGCTGAATGAAGGCATATTCTCCACATATTCTTCCAAATTCGTCACTATTACTATACATATATAACGGCTAAAAATGTGCTAGCTAGCTGAAGGGCTACAATGCATGAAACGCTCCGAGAATACACCTTGTGATTTGTATACGATGATAAATAGTAGGTATAACAATGATTGAAAAAAAAATGGAAATGCTTCTTAAAAATCATAACCGAGTACAAAAATTTATAGTGTATTATAAGTGTATTATAATTATTTTGCCAAAACCTTCAAATCGTTCTCGTGTCATATGTGTTCTATTTTCGCTTATTTTTCCGGAAATAAGCTTGGCCGTTTTCAACGGACGTGTTTGACGCAATTGATTGCTTTACAATTTAGCAAAGTCGCAAACCTACTAAAGATTAATATTTTAAAATTATAGGAGGCCTCCCATCACCGGTGTTGGGTGAACGCGTTAGCGCTAACTCACCCAACCTGGTGATCACAGGTTCAAATCCCACTCGCGACGTTCGTGTTTATTTCAACCTTCAACCGAGGTGAGTGTAATCGGCAGACGGACGGACAGACAGACAGACTTGGGCCATTATCACATATATAATAATACAAGCTACAAAATGTAACATGTGTATGAGAAAACTTAATACAACTTTGTTGCAGGATAATTACCGACGTAAAGTCGCCTCAAAAGGATACGATCCTATTTAAATCTATTCAAATTGAGTACATATTCATTTAGAACAATGTGCAGAATTGATATCCAAATGAAATTATCTAAAATCGCGAAATTTTTTATAATTTATCAAGAACATTTTTTCATATTGTTAGCTATTTAAATGATCAGATCAAGACCTTTCAGAATAAAGTGTGCTTCAATTGGAATTAAATTAATATACATACACGTGTATGTATAATAAAATGAAAGCTTACTTTCTGTTACACGGAACGAAAATCATATCGACGGATAAACAACTTCGACGACACAGGCATGCATTAGCGAGCTATCGCCAAGTGATTTGACCGCCAAATCGCGTCGTTACATATTAAATGAATAAATTTCACGTTGTAATAATTTATCGTTGTACATATGTACATTACAATAGGTATATTTTTTTTACAAAAAATGTCTCTTGTTTACACACAACGAGTATACGTACTTAACAATGTATTATCGATGTGTTCGTTTAATTTGCAATTCAGCGCGGTTCGCCGTTTCAATTATAATAAATTTAAATAGGGCCGCATCGTTTTGAGGCGACTTTACATTGCGAACGTGTCCTGCAACAAAGTTGCAATGGGTTGTCTCCTGTCAGTGAGGATTTCAACGGCTGTTTGAACACGAAGTCAGGTGTTGGCACGCGATCCATCAAGTAAATTGTACATTCCATATTAATTTTAGCATATATGTATGTAAAATGCACACAGTCACTGTAATGAAGTAATTTTAACCGTTGCGATTTGCAATGTGTCGCGCGAGTGTGGGTATTTTTGTTTGTGATAAAAAAAATAATAAAATGCATAATTATTCCCAAAGTTACTGTCGCGGCTCGAATTATAATATAAAAATAATTATTTACGTGTTTTGATTGAGGAGACGAAAAAATGCGACACGAACGCAGACGCATAAATCTTTAGGCGCCGACGGCACGAAAAGGTTGTTTCGAAGGAGGAATGCTCAATAAATTAACGAAGTGTATCGCACACTTCTCCGATTGACAGAATAGAAATTCTCTAGCTCACCTGTCGCTTCAAGGTCGCCTCACCTTTTGTCCGTTTTGTTCAGTTTCTTTCGAAACGAGCGAACGAACAAAAAATAGCAAAAATTGCACACGAGATAAAATTTTTACCTACGCGGAACTTGAGATGAATTTCAGCCCGGTTTTCAAGTTTAAGCTGTCATTTTATTTATTTTTTTCAATCTTATATGTGTATGAAATGTGTTGATCGTACAAAATGTATGGAATGTACATAGTGTTGTAAGTCGAGAATATTCTCCAAAAGATTATCCTCCGAGAATATTCGAGAATTTTCTTTTTTCTTGGTAAAACATCTCTAGATAGTTAAATAGTTATTTAGAGGATTCTAGGATATTTTCAGAACCTAATAGGATTAATAGGACTTTTTAGAGTGTCTGAGAGCATTTTGAATGACATTTTTACTTTATTTTCATTGTGAAGACACTAAATGTGTCATTTCGTCATTTTAGCATACGCACTACTAGCATGAACGTTTTCCGCGAAATTCTCACAGGAATGCAATGCTTATTAACTCTGGAAGCAATTACATTATGTATGTATACATATTTTTATTGCTTTGGTTATGATATTCCAGTGAAATTGTTTCAACTTATGATATAATCATTCATTTAAACTTAGCACAAAAGATCGTAAAAAAATTGTCATATTCACTTCCCCTCGAATTTAGTTTTTGTCACGGATACTAAACTAATATTATTCGTGTAATCAGTATCAATTTTATTTATCAATACAATTTTAAACAGAAAATTCTCGGTTTGGAGAATATTCTCCAAAAGATTATTCCCGAGAATTTTACAACACTAAATGTACATATGCTTTCATTTTATGGTTGAAATATTTAATTGAATATTGCGATTCGTATATATATATATATATAATAGCGTAAATGTCT
The DNA here is from genome assembly GCA_022651745.1 of Parapsyche elsis. Taxonomy (NCBI): domain Eukaryota; kingdom Metazoa; phylum Arthropoda; class Insecta; order Trichoptera; family Hydropsychidae; genus Parapsyche; species Parapsyche elsis. Next base: position 8,557,619 of record JAGVSN010000004.1, on the reverse strand, counting down.
GCCTGCCTGCCTGTGTTATTGCGGCCATGCTAGTATTGCCAACATAACATAAATTATTTTAGCGGTGTGTTGGCAACAAGCCGTTATCTATCAAAGCTGATTCCAATCGTCAACGCGATTTTATAGCCATACACCCATTCAATCTACGGTAAACTATACAATTGTTTCACGTGCTGTCAAACGGGCTGGGGGCTATACTGTTATTGTGTAAACCAGCGCACACGAGTGTGGGTTGGGGCTAAAATCCACCGCCATATAACTGGTAAACCAGCTAGTATATAATTAATAGAATTTTAATACAGTTCAATTCGTAAACATGACTGAATAGATTTCCCACTTGGTATTGATACATACATACATACATATGTACAATTTAATAAATATATAGCAATATATTTTTGTATCTTCGTAAGTTATGTATAACCATTTTTTTCATTAAGAATAATATAATATATTATATTTATATTTTTATCATCATCATCATCATCATTTTCAGCCGTTCACCATCTGTCTGTCTTGACTCTTGAGCAATCTGCATCCATTTGACTTCACACATTCTTCTCAATTCATCAGCCCATCGTTCACTCAGTCTACCTTGCTTTCTTTAACATCCTCTCGGATACCATTTCAGTATTTCTAGCGTCCATCTGCCAACCATTCTTCTCGCTGTGTGTCCACCTCAACTTTTTCACACGTTACGCTATATCTGCCACTATGGTCATGCTTCTTACCCACGTGTTCCTCTTACGATCTCTTCTTGTTATACCAAGCATACATCTTTTTACATGTTTCTTACGTAACATCCTTAAATTCAGCATCCATACATCATAACTGGCAGTAAGTACGTATGTATGCCTTCTTTTTTAAGCATAGCAGGATGCTGGCTCATTCTCATTCTAAAAACTATGCTCACTCGTATATTTTAATATAATGAAAAAATTAATATCTTTTCATTGTATGTACATACATACATACATACATGTAAGTTCCTCGAACGTATACATTTATTGATTGAATTTTTACGTACAATTATATCTGTTTTAATTATTAGCATATTATATATTATAATCAGAATATAATGCAAAAAAAAAAAAAACATTCACATATAATTATGTAGGTCAAGGTGGATGTTTTCGCGATTCGATTTCCGCTCATCGTCAAAGGCGAGAATGAACGAACGATTCACAATGGCCGTCCTTTTTATGACATCTTGCAGGTAATAAAGTGCATTATTTACCATCGGGATAAACAAAACAAAAACTCACAACCGAACAGTTGGGAAGCGATGGTTTTATTACCGGGCCGGGAAAACGTTATCGGCCGACAGTTTCTTTTGTAAGACTGTCGTCGCATAAAATGTGAAAAATACTGGCGACCTTTATCGAACTTATTATATCGATTCACTGCCACCATTCAAGGGAAAGTATAAGTGTGCATGTCTATATTTAATTTTTTTCAATAAAAATCAACCCCTTTTATCTGTCAAAAGCACCTATAAAATAAATCAAAACTGGGCTCTCGTCTATGTAGTCCTACGAGTATACATATGTACATATACGGTTCATTATAGTTAACTACATCATTTAAGCTTATAACTATAATTTATGTGCCTACTATTATTACACTAGTGTAAGCTGTTGAATATCAACGAATGTTTGTGTGGGTGAGTATATGTGTATTTAATAGTTTTTATAGATGTTGCAAAGATGGCGCGTTATAATACAACACGTGACAATTTAGCAAAGTCGCGAGCCTATTGAGAAATTAATATTGTCCAATTGTAACAGATGATAGTGTTAGCACGACATCATTTCAACCTGGTGATCACGGGTTCAAATCCCACTCGCGCGCGCGGACGGTTTGTGTCTTTTAATCATTTACCGAGGCGAGCGTTATCAGCAGATAGACAGACAGACCGACGGATTTCTTAGTTTTTATTTTATAGGTAAAGCAGAGCCACAAACCCTTGTATAGTTAATGTTTAAAAAAAAAAGGATCATCTCAGCAACGGGCCGTGGCTTATGCGTTAGCGTGATAACTACCGACCTGGCGTCCCGGGTTCGAACCCCACTCATTCTGGTTTTATAATTATTTTTTCTCATTTCCTATTTATTTTAACTACCTACATATATAGGTAATGTTTAAAAAAAAAAAAGGACTAAATCGACGAAGGGCGATAGCGAATAGCATCAGTGCGAGTAACTCGAGCCTGGGGTCATGGGTTCGATCCCCACTCGTTCTGCCAAGTTTTTTTCCAATTTTTCCTCAGCGAGCTTTATAGGCAGACAGACAGACAGACGGATTTCGGCTATTATATACATATATGTACATAGATAACTAGTGTAAGCCCGTTGAATATCAACGGGGTGGTTTCTCATCGCCCGTACTGTAAGTGTTTGCATGGGTCAGTATATGTGTATTTAATAGTTTGTATAGTCGTTGTATAGATGGCGCTTTATAATACAACACGTAACAATTTAGCAAAGTTGCGAACACTTTAAGATTTAATATTGGCCAATTATAGCACGTACGTCATCGCCTACGTTTGGAAGATAGTGTAAGCACGATTACTCCCAACCTGGCGATACCAGGTTCAAATCCCACTCGCGCGACGTTCTGGTTTTTTAATCATTTACGTCGGCGAACGTTATCAGCAGACAGACAGACAGTCGGATTTCGGCTATTTTATATATGTATACTAGTGTAAGCCCGTTGAATATCAACGCCTGCTGAATTTTAAATATCGTAATATCGTAATAGAGATCCCCATTACCCACTGGAAAAAAAAAAAATTTTTTTTTACTTAACTATTTATATTATATGTCAATTATAATATAAAAATCAAAAAACAAAAAAAAGTAATAGTTTTTATATCGACATCTATGTATTATTAGCAGAGTTTTTATGTTATAGGTGAAGCAGAGCCGCGATCCCTTTTGTATCTATGTAATGTTTTAAAAAAAAAAGGACAAAATCGACCGACCGTGATAGAGTAAGCGTTAGCGTGATATCTCTGGAGCCTGAGGTCATGGTTTCGATCCCCACTCGTTCTGCCAAGTTTTTTCCAAATTTTTCCTCAGCGAGCGTTATCAGCAGACAGACGGATTTCGGCTATTATATATGTATATAATAATGAACTATTACGACAAAACTATTGTGTGTTTATACTGAGAGACGCGTTTGATTCATGGAAAATCAAATAAGACTGTCATATTCATAGAGTTCAAGTATACTCTGCGAACTATGAATATTCAAATGTCAATTGATTTGCGTCGTTGTACTGAACATAATATAATATGAGCTTTGTGCATTTGTACAACGATAAGGTCATCACTATACACCAACTATAAAGTGCACAGTGATATTTTTGATCTCAAGTATGAAGTTGACCTCCACTCGAGAGTATCATATATATATTTTTTTTGAAGTTGAACACACCTGGCCGAGCAAATTACTCGGTCGAGCAGACAAACGATTGTCTGGCTCAGACACATATTCGTCCCGGTCGTGAGAAGTGAATCCGGCCCGAACGTTTTTTTTTTTTATGTCGTTTTTATTATTATTTATTTATTGCCGAATATCTTTTCAGCTTCAGTACCATACTAGGGTATGTGTGTATCTACCAGAAAGTTTCGCGAACCGCTCGTAAATCTCGTTCCGATGTGGATACAATGTGCGGAAGTGCAATCGAAACCGTCGTTCGAAATGTCAAATGATACGAAACGGATCGGTGAATCAATCGAGTGTGAATCTATGTTTATAATGTGAGATGTATGCTGTCATTAGGAATACTGAAATGTATTGAAAAGGGGTTTTTACAACAGTCGAAGTGCAAACGTATATTATTTTACGCTGGAAAATGCTATCGAATTGTGTGGAAACGGCCTAATGTACATATATCAAATGATAGATTGATTTATTATAATAGGTTACGGGGGAAAATATATCCATTCAAATTTTAACCGAGTAATAGTGGTAACTAAGGTTACGATATCAAAACAATGCGTTTTGACGGCCCAACAGACGTCGGTCAAACGAGCAAATAGATTTTAGTATGTTATATTTAGTTTAGTAATGTTGTTATTGAAATAGGCACGACGCTGAATTTAATGTGAACGCGAATTGATTCCGTTATTACAAATATTACGCATTGAATATCGTAATAAATTAATTTTAACTGTTTAATGTGCTAACAAATTGAAAATTCAATATACACGAACGAACAAAAAATAGCAAAAATTGCACACGAGATAAAATTTTTACCTACGCGGAACTTGAGATGAATTTCAGCCCGGTTTTCAAGTTTAAGCTGTCGTTTTATTTATTTTTTTCAATCTTATATGTGTATGAAATGTGTTGATCGTACAAAATGTATGGAATGTATGTATGTACATACATAGTGTTGTAAGTCGAGAATATTCTCCAAAAGATTATCCTCCGAGAATATTCGAGAATTTTTTTTTTTCTTGGTAAAAGATCTCTAGATAGTTTAATAGTTATTTAGAGGATTCTAGGATATTTTCAGAACCTAATAGGAGTAATAGGACTTTTTAGAGTGTCTGAGAGCATTTATAATGACATTTTTTCATTGTGACACTAAATGTGTCATTTCGTGAGCAAATAGATTTTAGTATGTTATATTTAGTTTAGTAATGTTGTTATTGAAATAAGCACGACGCTGAATTTAATGTGAACGCGAATTGATCCGTTATTACAAATATTACGCATTGAATATCGTAATAAATTAATTTTAACTGTTTAATGCTTACAAATTGAAAATTCAATATACACGAGGACTAAATAATAGTTAATTTGGCGAAAATCGTCTCCGTAGATATGACGTAATATTAGGGTGTGGCCAACTCACGACTTTATCCATATATTTGAGGAATATAAAGAGTAACGAAAATTTTTTTGAAACTTGATAAGTAAAAAATCAAATTTTGCTCGAGGTGGAGAATATTGCCTCAAACGTAGCGAGAATTAAGTTGTAGACGAGAGGTTGGTATAAATACAAAAAAATATTTATTCAACTATTCAATGAGCTTTAATACTCTTTCCAAACAAAGGCAGTGTTATAGACACGTGTCGTACAATTTATTTTGGTTAGTTGGTTGATAAAATGTGTGTCACATCTCAATGATGCCATTCATTTAAAATTAAGTGTGTCTTATGTGTGGTTAATTGTGTTGTTATCATTACTGGTAAGTTGTCCTGTTTATATTACACATCGATAGCACGGCATGTGTCGATGAATCGATGTCGCAACTCGTGATGATAAAATTTGGGGATTTTTTAAACTCATCAAAATTTTTGCTATAAGAATTCTAATTTTATAATATTACGAAGATTCAAAATATATATATGTATGTACATATGTATAAGGCCGAAAAAAAAGTTCAAGAGTAAACTGCCACTTCCGGTAAACGAATTTTGAACAAAATCATAGAATCTTGTAAGCTTTACGTGAAAACTATAGATATTAAATTTCAACTTGATCGGCTATGTATGTATGTATGTATTGTACATAGTTTCGGAAATATTCCGTGGTAACAGGATTTTTTACTTTTCTACAAGAAAACAAAAAAAAAAACCAACTTTCGGTTGAGTTATTTCAATGATTTATTTTTAAGTAACTAGGTGTTGCTTTAAAGGATTGTAATATTGCAATATTATGAAGATACCAAATATTTAAAAGACCAAAAAAAAATAAAATACTAAATCTCGTCCAAGAGTAAACTGCCACTTCCGGTTGGCGGATGTTGACAAAAATCATAATATCTCTTATACTTTACGTGGAGAGAATATATTATATATAAAATTTCAACGTGATAGACTTGATAGTTTCGGAGAAAAAGTTAAGGTTAAAAAGTACAACACACAGCCATACAGACATTTTCCAGAAATCATTAAAACGTGATCACAGGATGATACCTGATACAAATCAGTCAAAATCTCGAGGTAGAATTTTCGCAATACTTAATCCAATTAGTATAAAGTAAAAGGGATAGACGAGACGAATATTAAATTAAATTGACGTTGATTATGATAATATTGTATTTTCAATTAAAAATTAAATTTGTTGCAGATTAATAATATCTACGAAATGCGATACGATATACATAATATAAAATCTTACTTTCTACTCAAATCAAAATATCATGTTTTTTCATAAGTTTAGTACAATAATTTTTTAATTGTTACATAAAATTTTATTAATTTATTAACAAGTAAAACACTTTTCATTTTTATTAATAATAACACTATATAATAGCCCTAGTCCGTCTGTCTGTGTGTGTGTCTGTCTGCTGATAACGCACGCTGAGGTAAATAATTAAAAGACACGAACCGTCCGCGCGCGAGTGGGATTTGAACCCGAGATCACCAGTTCGGAAGAGGGTGCGCTTACGCATGCATCCAAACTGGGTAATGACGGGCCTGTTACAAGTTGACAATATTAATCCTCAAAAGGTTCGCGACTTTGCTAAAATGTAACTTTAAAATCATAACTATTAAATTTAATATTATTTTATTATTATAATATTATTTTTCAGTACGGGTGATGAGAAACCGCTCCGTTGATATTCAACGGGCTTACACTAGTAACACTATAATAACGCGATCGAACGCTAGTCAATTCTTCAATATTCTTCGTGATTATTCTGCAAGAATCTGTCGCAGAGCACTGGAAGAACAAAACAGAACTTATGATTGTATTGAAAATTAAATTTTTTAAATGTACATAATTACCAAACAGGTCAGATTTTCTGTTCGAAAGTCAATCAAATATTTCGTTCAATGGTTCTATCAATCTAAAAATTATGAAAATTTCTTCCGAAAAGCATAATTTATGTAATAAAAACAAACTTAACCTAACCTTATTTTTTGGTTAGTCTCTTTCATATGATGAAACTTTTCAGTATGAATTTTAATTTAATTAATCACACTAAGTACCTATTTGTAATATAGCACAGTTATCGTACATAGACTATGTCATTTGATTTAGTCGTTATAATGACACTCTAAAAAATCTATTCAAATAAGTGCATGTTAAAAAATTAGTCTAATAACCTTGGCCCGTAATTGCTGTAAAAAATTGCGTTACATTGTTCGCTTTACAAACGCTTAAACATCCGCGACAAATTATAAATCAACATTTTTTTCCCCATTCATTATTATTAAATCTAACCTCTATCAACCGCCGCAACGTGTCCGCAGAGGACAATAATTGATTAATCGAATCATCATCATCATTTTCAGTTGTTCACCATCCACTGCTGGATGAAGGCCTTTCCAATCCTCTTCCATTCCTGTCTGTCTTGACTCTTGAGCAATCTGCATCCATTTGACTTCACACATTCTCCTCAATTCATCTTCCATTCGGTCTACCTTGCTTTCTTTCACATCCTCTCGGATACCATTCCAGTATTACTCGAGTCCATCTGCCATCCATTCCTCTCGCTATGTGTCCACTTAAACTTTTTCACACGTACTGCTATCATTGGCCATTTTTGAAGTTCTCCATTATTGAAAATAGTCCTTCTATAGGTATATCATCATCATCATTTTCAGCCGTTCACCGTTCACTTCTGGATGAAGTCCGCTCCAATCCTTCTCATTCCTCATTCCTTGAGCAATCTGAATCCACTTAACTCCACACATTTTTCTCAATTCATCAGACCATCTTTCCACTCGATCTACCTTGCTTTCTTTCACATCCTCTCGGATAGCATTTTCAGTATTTCTCATCCATTCTTCTCGCTGTGACCACTTTAACTTTTTCACACGTACTCTGCCACTTTGGTCATACTTTTTACCCATGTATTCCTCTTACGATCTCTTCTTGTTATGCCGGCGCCAGACATGTGTTCAAAGATTTGATCAAATAAGTGTTCACATGTGTGGCACGGGCATTTGATACTATTGTCACATATTTGATCACTTAAGTGCGCTTTGCCGTTCCGTGTCGGTTTTTTAGCGCACATCAAAGGGATAAAAGTCCAAATGTTTGTGTGCCTGCCACACTGCGCGATAAAATAAAATAAATAAAATTCACTTACCTTGTTCTATTGCGATACATTTCACACATCCATTCACGTATTCGTTTTGGCTGTTTTTGTTTATTTATTTGCACGTGTAATAAATAATTACACGCGCATAAATAATATAAGCAAACTGTGTCGACCAAATCGTCGTCCATGTTTTGTGAAGTCTATTTGAAAACTGTGAGCTTAAAGTGAGTGATCAAATTTTTGAACACATATCTGGCAGATACAACAATATGTGAACAAATGTGTGAGCAAAGTCTTCAAATAAGTGATCACGTCTTTGAACTTATGTCTGGCGCCGGCGTTATACCAAGCATACATCTTTCCATTCTGTGTGCACTGGATCTCACGTTACACATCCATACGTCATAACCGGCAGTACGCATTGGTCGTATGCCTTCTTTCATTTCACGTTAATTATTATTATTGCGCACCGAGAAACAAATCGCACAATAGCTTAATTTCGCTTTGAACCCGTCCCATTCTAAAGTCGTAAAAAAAAATCAACAACAACAACGCTTTTTCACCCTGACTTTTATATGTGCCATTGATGATTCCGAAGTGAAGTAAAAAAAAATAAAAAAAACACATAATACAATATCAGTAATTGAATTGAGCCGTGGCAATGGATCAAATTGATACAGACCGTCCCGAAAAAACAACGAGTGTGCGTCTATTGTAAATTTGTATGGGTATGTGGTCTTTTTTTTTTGCTCTTTTTGCCCGTCTACTGCACCGACCCATAAAGCCAGAACAGCCGTTAGTCATTTCGATCGCATTTGCATTTTGTAACCGCAATTATAGAGTAGTCGACGATACAAAAACATTAAAAAAAAAAATCGATTCGTAGGAGTGTAACGATCTGATATAATCTCGAATAATGAGAATGCAACGATCATTGATGCTGTGCGATTGCGAAACGCGGTGGAATGCGATCGAGGGAAGTGTCTGTCCGTCTGTATGTATGTACATACATATGTATGTATGTACAATAAGTATCGAAGAACCAGACGTTCTCGACCCACTCTGGGTGGACTGGGTCGTTAAATGCTCAAAATTGCACGTCAAGATCGAAGTTTAATGTTTAAGTAAAAAATAAAAATAAAGTAATAAAAATAGCTTGTGGTATCAATCGAATGTAATGTTAGGTCGAATCTTAATTTCTCTTACACGTGTCAACGTTATCATTTACTAGTGTAAGCCCGTTGAATGTCAACGGACGTGTTTTGACGTAATTGATTACGTAACAATTTAGCAAAGTCGCAAACCTACTAAGGATTAATATTTTCAAATTATAGGAGGCCTCCCATCACCGGTGTTGGATGAACGCGTTAGCGCTAACTCACCCAACCTGGTGATCACGGGTTCAAATCCCACTCGCGACGTTCTTGTTTTTTCAATTAAATTTGAATTTCAGCCTTAACCGAGGCGAGAGTTATCAGCAGACAGACAGAGAGACGGAATTGGGCTATTATACAAACACTAGTGTAAGCCCGTTGAATATCAACGCCCGCTGAATTTTAAATATCGTAAAGCGCTTTTTTAATAGAGATCCCCACTAATTGATCGAAAAAATAGTTTTTATCGCGCCATCCATGTACATATTATAGCAATCCCCACTAATTGAATGCTATCGATACCCACTCAAAAAAATATTTTTTTTTTACTTTACTATTTATATTATAATTATTAATTATTATATATATAATAATTATAATTTTGTAAGTGATTTTGTAAAAATCAAAAAAAAAAAAAAATCAATAGTTTCTATAGTGTCATCTATGTATGTATTATTAGCAGAATAACGATCCATTTTGTAGGTAAATCCGAGTTACGATATGTTTAAAAAAAAGGACCCGACCGACAACTGATTTTAGCAGATTGGTCTAACGACGTTCTTCCCGAGCCTGAGGTCGTGGGTTCGAACCCCAGTCGTGCTGGTGGTTTTTTAAATTATTTTTCCTCAGCGAGCGTTATCAGCAGACAGACAGACAGACGGATTTCGCCTATTATACATATAATGTTAATCTCAAAATATTATAGAAAATGCACTTTAGTTACATTTCGCAGAATATTATCGTATTTTCACATGTCCATGAGAAAATACGGATAATAGAATGATTTGGGTACCACCGAGATAAAAAGTATTTATTGAATGTTTTTTCTCGTGTATGTTATATGTATGCATATCCAAAGTGTGAAATCCCGCATTGTATATGTAGAATGCCCAAAATGACCAGGAAAAGTTTAAAATGTACCCTTCATAAATTGAAATAGAAATAGCCCGTATGAAAACTTAAAGTTTGAAAGAAAGAATGCATGAAAAAAAGCTGGTTCAAATTGCTCTTCGAGATTAGCTGGTCAAATTTGACACCAAAATTTCATACACGCTCAGCGATTTTATTGATTGCGGAAACTTCACACTTTGTATGTAGCTTAACTATAATCACGATTTTCTAGTACACGTATTTAATATTTGATGTACATACATAAATGTTCGATGGTTAAAGAAAATGGATTCGGATAAAATATTGTTGTACGACTTCAATGTTGATACTTGTTGCCTTTGTCTATTCAGGATTGATGCCTTAGTTTAGCTTTAAAAAGGACTAATGTCAAAATATCTGGCATCAAAAAATCAGAAATAAAGTTTGACGAATGTCTACAATTAAAATATTTTACGATTAGCTATTGAATCATTAATAATTCTATCCCTGGTATTAAAATCTTTTTTTTTAAACCAATATTAAATGTTTTGATTGCAATAATAATAATAATACACAGTCGATTCGGCAAATATTATACTTTTAGCATGTAAATATTCAGAACCGCTGAAAATAAACTAAAACCACACAAATATTGAATATCACCCACTTTAAAATCAAATATTGGCGTGCCTAATGTGAATATCAAATTGCATGTGATAAATAAAGACGTTAAATTTTAAATAGAAAGCCAGACACGTTGAGATGAAAAACGGATTATTTTAGAACTTTAGCAACTTTAGCAACCGACGAGTAGGTACACAGATTTTTTTCGTGTTAATTAGAACGACGTAGTAGTCATCCCAATTAGCCATTCGCGGGTCAAAAGGTCACCAACCACTGAACCACCACAACGATACCCAAACGACGAATCTTTGCACCACACTGATAACGAAAGAATGCGACCCAAAAAAAAAAATTCGGGTGTGGCCAACCCATGACTTTATCCATATATTTGAGGAATACAAAGAGTAACGAAATTAATTTTTTATGTACGTAAGTAAATAAAACGCATGCACACCACCACACCGACCAACATACATACATAAATATCATGAAATTACTATGTTGAGTGCGCGCGCGTATGTTAAATACGATCTTCGGCATATATTCAACTACCACTTCCGGTCAGCGGATTTTGATCAAAACCTTATCAACTCTTCATTTTTATATGAAAATTATAAATATAAATTTAGGACAAGATCGCCGAAGCAGTTTCAGAAATATTCTGTGGTAAACTTTTCGACTAAAAAAACCTACTGCCGGTTGACTGATTTTATTGATTTATTTTTTCCTAAATAGAAATTTCTCTCGGAATTACAACATTAGTAATATTGTGATGATAATATAAAAAAAAAAAAAAAAACAAATCGTTCAAGAGTAAGCTGCCATTTTCGCTAGTCAGAAGTTGACTAAAATCACAGTAGATATCTCTTACGGCTAACGTGAAAACTAAAGATATGAAATTTCGACAAAATTCCCGAAACCGTTTCGGAAATATTCTGTCATAAACTTTTCGACGAAAAAAAAAACCTACTTCCGGTTGACTAATTTTAATGATTTATTTATTTTTAAATATAAATTTCTTTCAAAATTACAACATTACAACATTGTGACGATACTACATATTTAAAAGGTCGAAAAAAATAAAAAAAACAAAAAATCGTTCAAGAGTAAACTGCCACTTTCGCTCGTCAGAAGTTGACTAAAATCACAGTATCTCTTACGGATAACGTGAAAACTATAGATATGAAATTTCGACAAAATTCCCGGAGCCGTTTCGGAAATATTCTGTGGTAAAAGAATGGCCACTGATGTTGACCAAATTCCTTATGGCTCTTACACCATACGTGAAAATAATAGATATGAAATTTCAGCTTGATAGCCTTGATAGTTTCGGAGAAAACACACATACAGACACACACACGCATAAGTACACAGCCATACAGACATTTTTTAGAAATCATGAAAACGTGATCAGGGGATGATACCTGATACAAATCAGTCAAAATCTCGAGGTCGAATTTTCGCACGATCACAATACTTTATCCGATTTGGATAAAGTAATAATAATACAATCGATAGTATGACTGTGCATTTATATGAATTTTGAATCGTTTCGTCGAATTTTCGTCGAAACCGAGTGTTGAACGGGGAGTCTGCGGTGAAAAAGTGACGAGATTAATTAGCCGATCGGATGTAATTGATGATCGCGGTGGTCTGTCTGCTCAATGTCGGCAAAAAAGTCTAGTGCCACGATGACATCATGATTGTGTTTTACGTCCGGTCGTCTATGTCTGGTCTCGTCTAGTCTGGTCTGGTCTCTGGTTCGTTGTCGACACTTCTTCACCGCGCTCGATTCTTGGACTTTTGCTCGACCGAGTGCACTCGGTTACGACAGTTATGTCACTGTTGTTGTTCGTAACAGTGTTATAAAACACTGTCAAGGACGTTCCGCGAAAGTCGAACGCGAAGATATTATTATGCATTAGGTATATATGTATGTATGACAATATGAGTATATATGTATGTATTTCCTTATGGGAACATTGCACGAATTGTTCGCCCACACGCTCGTCATCGATTGCAAACCTTTTATTGAGCTTTTGTGACCGATTCCAATCACGATAATTTTCATCGTCGAATTTGTACAAAGCAGTGCTTTCTGCACTTTGTTTATTTTATTATTATTAATATATATATAATAGCCCTATTCCGTCTGTCAGCTGTGTGTCTCTCTGTGTGTGTGTGTGTGTGTCTGTCTGCTGATAACGCTCGCCGCGGTAAATAATAAAAAAAAAACCAGAACGTCACCGAGATCACCGGTTCGGAACAGTGAGCGCTTACGCTATGATCCAAACGGAGGTGATGACGGGCCTGCTGCAATTTAACAATATAAATTATCAATAGGCTCGCGACTTTGCTAAATTGTCACGTTGTTGTATTACAACGCGCCATCTATGCGACAACTATAAAAACTATTAAATTTAATGTTATGTTTCAGTACGGGTTGTTGATATTCAACGGGCTTACACTAGTTATATATATATATATACTAGCTTTATTACCCGGCTCTGCCCGGGGTGTAATTAATATAATGTAATATAGTGTTTGTTTAGTAAATTATTTCGGGAGCCCAAAAAAGGGGCCGCCGGGGCAGGAGGGAGGTCTGGGGGGTGGTAAGGGGCCGGCATAGATTTTAGGGAGTATAGTAACGCTATGACGTCACTATAGGATTTTTCGAGTTTTTTTATTTTTTTTCAACTTTTGATACCCCCTAAAGCCAATCCGGCCTCAAACCACCCCCCCCAGACGTCCCTCAAGCCCCGGCGGCCCCTTTGGACTCCCTCAAGCCATGCCAACCCCTACCACCCCCCCCAGATTCTCCTCAAGCCCCGGCGGCCCCTTTTTAATGGGCTCCCTAAAAGCTATGCCGGCCCCTTACCACCCCCCCCAAACCCTCCTTCTTACCCCGGCGGCCTTTTTTTTGGACTCCCGAAAAGCAATGTCGGCCCCTTACCACCCCACCAGACCACCCTCCTACCCCGGTGGCCCCTTTTTGGACTCCCGAAAAACTATGCCGGCCCCTTACCACCCCACCAGACCACCTCCTACCCCGTGGCCCCTTTTGGACTCCCGAAAACTATGCCGGCCCCTTACCAACCCCCAAACCCTCCTTCTTACCCCGGCGGTCCCTTTTTTGGACTCCCGAAAAGCAATGCCGGCCCCTTACCACCCCTTAGACCCCCCTCCTGCCCCGGCGGCCCCTTTTTGGACTCCCGAAACACTATCTGCTTAAATCTACTTAAATCTGCCGAAAACAACTACTATCGAGTGTACTTCGTCGTTTCTATTAATCGCGCCCGAGCAACACCTGGTAATTGACGAATGACCCATACGTACATACATACAAACTTAACCGTTTTATATATTAGATATATATAATAGCCCAATTTCATCCGTCTGTCTGTCTGTCTGTCCGTCTGCCGATAACGCTAATTTAAATTTAACTGAAAAAATACGAACGTCGCTGGGATACGATGGGAAATACGATGGGATTTGAACCCGTGATCACCAGGTTGGGTGAGATAGCGCTAACGCGCTTTTCTATTTTCTATAATATTTTGAGATTAACATTATATGTATATATAATAGCCCAATTCCGTCTGTCTGTCTATCTGCTGATAACGCTCGCCTCGGTTAACACCGATGATGGGAGGCCTCCTATAATTTGAAAATATTGATCCTTGTTAGGTTCGCGACTTTGCTAAATTGTTACGTAATCAATTACGAAAACTTTTGATCGATTTATTTGGTTAGCACGTTGAAAACATTTTTCTATCGTTAAAACCACTTACAAAAAACACGTCCGTTGATATTCAACGGGCAAAAAGCTTGTTTCGTTTCATTGAAAGTTTTAATTATAATGTTTTTCTCGTAGCCCATAGCGCTATTGTTAGTTCACTTACATGTCAATAACGCCATATATGTAGTTATAAAATAAAATTTGAAAATTTTATATGTAACGAATTTGATTCGTGTTTAATTGGAAAAATGTTGGAAAAACGATCTAAAAATTTTCCTGTAAAAAAATTTGTTTTACTAATTATTTTTTGGTGTCCTTATTTGTGTCATTACTCATTCCTGATGGCATTTAAATTATTGTAGGATAATTCAGGGGCAAACAGACACTAGTATGGAGGTTGGAGCTGAAACTAAAAACCCTTACAAAGTGTCCGTTTGCCCCGGAGTTGTACGATTTTTGTTATATACAATTAACATAGATTCGAAAAATACCTTGTACTTTCCACTAACAGACTAACATTGTTCAGCTTAAGTTTCTCATGAATAATAAAACAATCTTAGAAAAAGTTTCAGACAGTCACTCGTTTGAAACGGTTGAAAAATTCTTATCAAAAAAAAAAAAATTGCTATAATTAAATAATGAAACGTGTACAGTTTTTTACCCACTGCCATCGGTTACTACTTGGAATCGATCGATTAAAATGGAATCGCAAGAATGTGACTTCAGCAGATAAGTGCACGTCCCTATCTAGAAAATCTACTCTCGAACATTTTTATAAAGTTTGCGCACGTTTGTGTACGTATACATAATTATTAATTTACAATACACGCTACAAATTAACGCTGCGCATTGCGTGATACGATTCGTGTCAGAACAATAAAGTGCACTAATAAAAATTAATTAATACCAAGTAGTGACCGAACGGAAAAAAAAGTTTTATAAGCGCACACAATGTACATATGTATGTATGTATGTATATATCTACCTTAATTACAATTTTATTACCGAGACGCAAAAATCAACGTAGAATATATTTAAAAAAATAATAATTAGCAATGTCATGTCACACCGAGACTATAGTTACTGTATAAATGTGACTTTAGAATGAATTCAAAGGTCAAAGTTGTCTGGCGACGATGATGATGATTGCGCGCATCCAACGGGCCCGTATGGTTGTTGTCCATTGTTTAGGTCACAAAAGGTAATAAAAGTCGAAGGGCACATATATTTGTCAGATGTCAGTCGGTTTCAGGGTTGCGTCCTCTACCCCCTCCCACCCTTCTTTCCTTCGTCAAGGTCACATTGTTATGCCTTTGAGACGATTGATGGCGCGCCGATACATAGGCGGATGTTTGGTCCGTCTCGTCTTCTGCGAATGTCATCACCTGCTGATTCATCTGACACACAGGTACCGAAAACGAAAATTAAAATTAAAACGAGGAAGAATACGTCGTCTTCTAATGTCGTGTAACAGTTTCTCAAAATGTTTAGAAACGTTTCGCCGTCTGCGTTTGCTTCTACATACATACATACAAAACTGGCGAAGTGCCCGTTGTTTTGAGCGACGGCGTGTACGGTAACAGTACAGCCCGCGGCGCGTTTGACAGTTTGTGATGCGATTGTATTACATATGTATATGTCTGGAGTGTATAGTTAAAGTTGCTCTAGCATTACCCCGTTGAACACGTGCTAATTTATTTAAGATAGCTTAAAAAGCCAATCACAAACAAAAGCATTACTTAAAGCTAAAATTACAATATAAACTTATTATCTACTAGCACTTGTACATGGGTGCTGTTTTAATGCTGCCAGGAATCAATCAATTTCATTTATATTTCTGAGAACAGGCCATTATATTCTCCTGGATCTACTTAATTTTAAATTCTTAACTATTAACATATTCTTAGCCCTTGTATTATGACTGTGTATATTATACCCTCTTATTAAAATATTTTGGTAATAAATTCATATCTAATTTAAAAATATATACTAACTAACATGCACACTTTTAAGGTTTCATTTACAATTCATTCTTAAAAATGAACCACAATATGTAAAATGAGGACGAACTATAAACCACTATACTATATACTTTTGTATTTCTAGATATCTATGTATGTACATATCTATATATATAAAAATGAATGTCTGTCTGTTTGTTTGTTTGTTTGTTTGTCTGTCTCTTATAGGCTCCTAAACCACTCAACCGATCGCGATGAAACTTTCAGGAATTATTGTGATCATGCCGGAGACGGTTCCTGTGAAAAAAAATCGGGGAAAAACGGGAACGGGAACGGGCCTGCTCACGCGTCAGATAACGTACTAGGAACGGGAACGGCAACGGGCTCGGGACCGGGATCGAGAACAGGAACGGGATCTGGAACAGGAACGGGAACGGATCGGGAACGGGTCTGCTCACGCGTCAGATAACGTACTCGGAACAGGAACGGGATCTGGAACGGAAATGGGATCGCGAACGGGAACGGGATCGGGAACGGGAACGGGCATTGCAACGCATGCCGGGTCAGCTAGTATATTATATATTTCGTAATCTTCACAATAATCCAACTTTCTTCGCTACTTTTTTAATAATCATCTCATTATCAAGTATTACTGCTAAAATTTTACATAAAACTATTAACTATCTTCTATTGTGTATATGTATTTACATATGTTTATTTAAATTAGAATTATTAAAGTTTATATATTTATAATCATGAACATGTGTTGAACACAGGGATGCTTTCCTCCTCCACCCAATGACCTCATGCCAGTCATACCACTAACGAATTTGGTTGGGTAGAGAAAAGGCTTATACATAGATTTTGGTTTTTGTATTGTGTATGGTGGGGGTGGCCGGCCACTATTGAGACTAGGTTGAGTGCAGCTCTCTCTCTCGCGCACTTCATTTTGCGTTTCTTTTGGAAGCGTTGAGCATTCAGGCATATTTTTTGGTTTTGCATATGACGTAGTAATGCAAATCACTAATTCGACGTAGACTTTAGGCGTATGGCCTTTATTACAATTTTGACAATTCTATGTACTTTCAATATAATTATAGGAGTCGTTAGGTACAGTTTGTTATTATAGTTAATTGCTAATGAATGGAACGAAAGGCATGTCGACGGATAAACAATTCAAGAAACGTTCCCAGCATGCGGGCGCGTTGACCGAAGCGCTTCGCGCCACGGCCATGCGCTAGTAAGCTGTCACACACATACACATCTATTATATACGAGCGCAGTGAGTACGATGCCGTATACACACATTCTAGCTGATTTGACCGTCGAATCAGCTACACATGTCATATAATTAGTATATTTTTTGTTGGTTAAATATGTACGAGATGTTTGAGAGGCGATTCGTTCACCGTCGCGACCGTTTTGTTTAGATTTCATTATTTGAACGTCATGAAAGAGCGCATCAAATATAAATTTGATTGTAAAAAGAAAACAGTTTGAAGTTTTAACCCAGACGGTGCTAATAGGTTCTGTCTGGGACTGCTGTTTCCATTGTCGAATGCAGTCAAATTGCATTCAAACTCGTAATATTCGCAAAAAAAATTAATGAAACAAAACGCAAGTTTGTTTATTTGCTTTCGTTGCAAAACGTCTTACGATTGAAAGGGTTTAAGAACGTCTGCATTTCTTTGCGATTATCTTTCGATACTGCCAATCCTTCGATTTATTTTAATAACAATATTTTTAATTAAATACATATACGTACATACAACATACATTATATTATATTATATTACATATATGGGTCAACTTTCCGAACTAATGTATTGATTTAAAATATTGATTTTTTTGGTATCACTATCATTTTATACTTACCTTACTTAGAATTGTAGTAAATTTGTATACATATATATTTATGTATGTATACAAACAATGTGTGAAATCCCGCATTGTATAAAGTGCCTAATTATTTAATACAATGCACAGCCGTTTTAGGACAATTTAATTTTGCTGTTCGAATCATTTTTCATATCACCAATCTGATCATCTGAAGAATTCGAACCAGTTTGTTTCGTGCAGTATTTTTCAACCTTTAGTTTTTCACACGTGCTATTTCAATTTATGAAGCGTAGTACATTTTGAACTATGCCTGGCCATTTTAAGCATTGTATAAAATGACTAGGTATTTCTCACAATGCGAAATTTCACACTTTGTCTATAACATACATACATATACATATTTATAAAAGACAAGTTAGAAATATCACAAACTTAAGTAATTAGCGTTTCCAATGTAAATTTACATATATTTTGCGGTTTTATTTTCATTTTTAAATTGAAATTAATTTCTCATGATTATTTTAATCATCGAAATCAAAGATTAAAGCGTATTTTCGGTCGTATAAAATGATTTTTTATGCGGCGTACAACCGGTGAGGACGTTTTCTGCATTTTCGCCTTAATTTAAGTCGACCTCGGGAAAACATGTCGCATAATTAAGCGAGATTAAATTATAATTAACATTCAAAATTAATATGCTAATCACACGGAGCGTTCGGCACAAAAGAGAACCAAGTCCGTTCGGATTACATTCACACCAGACAGGTGTCGAGCAATAGACTCGGTCCACTTTTGCGCAATGCACATTTATACGGTGTTTTTTTTTTGCGTTGCATATTATAAATTATAACTCGCAGAGTGCGGAAACTTTTTCGAGCCGGTTTTTAATAATCGTTTCGCAGAATTGTCAATATTCATCCCATTGAAATCTTTATTACGGACAGACAGACGGACAAAAACTGAGTGCATAATGTTCGTGACGCTTTTTTGCCGTTGTCGTTTTTTTTTTTCATTCCAGCGAACATACATACATACATAAATGAGGAGCGTGAAAGATTCGCTTAAGTAAGTTGTGTATTCTGAATTTGCACGCGTGTCTTTTTATTAAGCTGAAAACGATAAAGCCTTTTGTTAATTGAT
Source organism: Parapsyche elsis (assembly GCA_022651745.1). Classification (NCBI taxonomy): domain Eukaryota; kingdom Metazoa; phylum Arthropoda; class Insecta; order Trichoptera; family Hydropsychidae; genus Parapsyche; species Parapsyche elsis. Next base: position 8,538,061 of record JAGVSN010000004.1, on the reverse strand, counting down.
TTTGTATTGTACGCTGTTTAAAATAATGGGAGGGATTCAATTTAATGCTTATGTGATCAGTTTTAAATAAAATAATAAAGAAAATGGAATTTTTTTACTTATTAGTCAAAAGCTATTCAAATATATGTATGTATTTGCAAACCCAATATTTTATCACAATCACATTTCAATCACAATCACATAGTATTACTATATATATGTAGTAGAGCAAGTAATTTGTCTGGCTGGCTGTGTAGCCTAGCCGCGGAACGATCGCATAACCGGCATGACACGTACACATGTACATACATATACGCTCACTCACTCACAATACGACACGTAAAGTGGTTACACTACATAACCTCACTAATTCGCATATCAAAGCACGACACGCACAAAAACGCTCACTCACTCACACACACATGGCACGGGTTGCACAAAACGCAAAACGTGTCGTGTGTTGCGTGCAGCGCTTACGCTACATAACCTTCCTAGCTCACACAAACACTCATGACACGGTAACCACCCGATGACATTGTCAACGGGTTGTTTTTTTTTTTATTTCTTTTCTTTTTCCCGAAGACTTTAAAAGTTTTGTTTATATTTTACGGCACTGTATAAATCAATACGCGATTACGTAATTATTATGCAATGAAAGAAATATGTCTGGAATTTTATCACATTCTAAAAAACACGTATTTGATAACGTCAACATTTCATTTTACATTTGTAATTTCGTAAACAGTGAACTTTACACGCGTGCATTGACCTCATAAATAATATATTTTCATACAAATTCATTCCTGGGTTGATTTATCGTCTGTATTACAAGCAAGTGATACCAAACTTCAAATAGATATAGATGAATGAATAAGAAATATATCGCCTGAACATTGCATGTGCTCAATAGTAATGCACAGTATCTTTACATACATATTGATATTTCAATTTGCTTGAAACATCCTGCACATAGATGACATGTCCAAGATTTTGCGAAAATGAGCTATGAATGCAACTTTGTTCCTCTTTAATTATTCTATCGTGGCAGTCAAGTGGCACATTCGAATGACGTCACAACTTTTTATTGCATCACAAAGCACAAAAGTTCTACTAATACTTAATTAGGTAGACTGGATAATAGGCAATTAGGTAGACTGAATGAGCGAGAGTTTATGCAGGATTTCTTGTTTCAATAATGTCGGGATTATTGTATGTTTATTTGTCTATTCAGTCTACTGTATAGAAGGATTGACAGTTCATGTAAAGTAAAGCATACGAATGTACATTTTCTTAATTTGAACAAAAAATACATCAAAAGCTTTTAAAATAATAAAATTTGACCATGTATGTATTTATGTATGTGCGTTAATTAAAATTAAAGTGAGTGCGCTTATTTAGTCTATTCATGTTTTCAAAACTATCCTACATATGTAAATGCGCGTATATAAATTGTTCAAGCGTTCATAGCACGATAGTACACTTTTTTCCTAGTATACAATATGTACAATTATGTACACTGTGCAACAAAAAAAAAAAACTACCAAGTTTGACCCACTGAATCCGAATATGATGATGAAATGTGTTGGTTAGCTCTTGTTTATGAGATATGTGCGTTTAAAAAAATGGACAATGGTTTTGTGTTCAAAATGAGTATTGGATGCAATAATCAGATGTTTGTATCATTATATATATGTATAATGTGTGTGTGTCTGTCTGTCTGCTGATAACTCTCGCCTCGGTAAATAATTAAAAAAACCATTGGAAAAAAACTGATTCGGAACAGAGCGCTCACGCGGTGAGCCAAACCAGATGATGCGAGATCCCTCTTATTTTTAACATATACATAAATCGGTTGAAAATTCACAACTTTGCTAAATTGTAACGTTGTTGTATTATAACGCGCCATCATTGTTGCATACATTCAACAACTATAAAAACTATTAAATTTAATATTATTTTCCAGTACGGGTGATGAGAGCGCCCCGTCGTAATTTAAAATCATTTACCGCTCGAATTAGTACGTTTACATAAAATAAAAAAAATATTAAAATAAAAAACCAATCCTTATACACGTGGTGAAATAAAAAAAAACTGGAAAAATAAACGTCAAATAACACAGGAAATGTGGAAAAAAAAAATATTTTTTTGACTGTAATTTTAAGTATTTTAAAGCAATAAAAAATCACAATCAATAGGAAAAATATTTGACTATTGATTTCAATACTCACATTGAGCACAGCGATACTACATTTTGAGTTATAGACCGCAAAAGCCAAAAAAAAAAGCCTCATTAACGAAAGCATTTCAACAAAAATAATTATCGGATTCGAATTCAATGGGTCAAACTTAGTAAAGATTTAACAATTTCCGCTCTGGGTTTTAAAAAACGTGATTTTTTGTTGCTCAGTGTATTCAACAGGCTTACACTAGTTTTTATATAAAGTCCACTGATTTATGGTGACCAATTCAAACTGTTGTGTTATTTTGTACACCGAGAATGCGATATTGGACAGTACACAATTTAAGTGTCTGTTTTTGTTTTTGTCTAATTACGTGTGTTAAAAAGGCACAAAAAAATTCGTGTGGCGTAATAACGTATGTATAACGTGCTAGGATCGAAATTTTATCCCTTTTTAACGAACGTTCTTAGAAGAAACACATGTTCACTGTCTTGTTAAAAAATACATTGCAGGTGTAACAAATCTATCCATGCACTATTACGACTTGTACAGATTTGTGCATTGTACAATTGTATTAATTTGGATGAATGGTTTTGGACCCCTGATGGCGCTAGGTCAGTCTGCGGCGCGTCTAGACTTGCCCGACCCCGCGCTTCACTACCCCTGGCCCACGAGCAACACTGTCTGAGCAACGTATCGTCAACCATGGATACGTGTGCGATAACAGTGCTTTTATTTTTATTAGAATTAAATATAATAACATAAATGAACCAACCGACAATAAAACGTACGAAGATAATACGTACATACGTATGTACAGACATTGGTCGAATGCAAATCGTGCGTCATTCGTGTCATTTACACTTGCGAACGTGCACTTACATACATATGTAGATGTTTATTTTTGGGTCGATTTTGCACTAGTGTGACATCACGTGTAAAAAATGCTGTTTCGTTCGGCGTTGCATAATGTCTAAAATCAGAATGCAATAAATAATAAGCGGATATTCCGCGAGACGACTGTCTGTTTTTTTTTTTTACGTCGCGTTTTGTCTCTCACCTAACATTTTTTTACCGGCAATTCAATTCATAATTGATACTTGCAGGTACAAAAAAAAAAAAAAAAAATGCAAAACGAGCTGTGAATATGAATTTAGACATTCAAACTAGGAGTCGATTGCTCATTTCCGACGATCGCATTGTCGATTAATCGACGCGTAAACGTTGATAAAACTGTCGTTCGTATGTATATTTTAAGTTTAATAATTACTATATCGGGAACATACATATTTAGGTCGCTGGAATGGCACAAAATAGGGAAGACATTTGAACCATCTAAGATTCGCTGACGACATAGTTATAGTTGCATGTAACTCAGTAGATTTACAAAATAGGTTAACAGAATTAAGTAACGAAAGTATGAAAGTAGGCTTTAAAAATTAATTTTAATAAAACTAAAATTATGTTTAATGAATTTTGCACGCAAAGCGTAGTCACAATAGATAATCATATTGTAGAGATAGTTGAAAGTTATTTATACCTAGGGCAGTTGGTGAATATGACTGGATGTAAAGAAGAAGAAATAAAACGAAGAATGAAACTAGGATGGAGTGCTTTTGGAAGAATAAATATAGTTTTTAAATCCAACATTCCGCTATGCTTAAAAAAGAAGGCGTACGACCAATGACCAGTTATGACGTATGGATGTGAAACTTGGACGCTAAATTCAAGAATGCTACGAAAGATCCAGTGCACACAGAAAAGCATGGAAAGATGTATGCTTGGTATAACAAGAAGAGATCGCAAAAGAAATACATGAGTCAAGTGGATGCAGATTGCTCAAGACAGACAGGAATGGAAGACGATTGGAGAGGCCTTCATCCAGCAGTGGATGGTGAACGGTTGAAAATGATGATGATGATATATAGTAGCGCAGGAATCTGAGTCACGTTTTCTGTGTGGAAAATCGTGACCCGTGTCATGTTACCCTAACGCGCGCTCACGATACACATGACACGGTAAGCACCCGGTGACACTGTCAACGGGCAGTTACTAGTTTAGTATAATAAAATCAAAGATGTGCTTTTAAATTTCAACGGAATTAGCAATCCTATTTATTTTTCTAATAGTAACTATCTATGTATACAATCGTGAACGTTTGATTCAATTGTATCGTCTGTGATTTTTTTTGTATCCTTATGCAAATTGACGAGCTATAAATTTTTATTTTATGTGATTTTTCTATAGAAAGGATGCCTTAATTGGACAATATTTGAATATTTTATGACTTTTCCGCAATAATTCATATTTTAATTATTTCTCGGAAAGTTAAAATTCACGTTCATGCATGCAAGCATATAAACAAACATATGTAAGTACATATAATAATTTCGTCTGTTTACATTATTTCATTTACATTTGATGGACAATATAGTAAACACAGTAAAAAAAAAAAGCACATAGCAAACGTCATTTATATTATTTTGGGATGACTCTTGGCTTTTTAAAAACACTATACGAATAATGGAATTTCATCAAAAAAAAATATACAAAAAATTACAATGAATATTAGGTTTCATCGATTCGAATTCGACTGGTTTTTTTTTCAATGAAAAAATTTAAAATTCTTCAACCTTCTCATATTTATATTTTATTCACTATAGGTTTTATTTGTTTATTTAATTAAAATAGCTTAAAGAGCTAATTACAAACAACAAAGCAACTTAAAGCTAAAATTACAAAATAAACTTAATTATCTACATATTAGCACTTGTACAGAGGTGTTGTTTTGAAACTGCCGGGAATCTATCAATTTGGTTTATATTTATAAGACCTTCTGGCAGTTCATTGTATTATATTACATACTTATTACATTGTACAACTATTAAATTATTCTTACCGCTAGTATTATGACTACTAGTATACATAAGCCCGTTGCATATCAACTGACGTGTTTTTGTGGGTGAGTATATGTGTATTTAATAGTTTTTATAGTTGTTGCATAGATGGCGCGTTATAATACAACAACGTAACAATTTAGCAAAGTCGCGAGACTATTGATAATTTATATTGTCAAATTGCAGCAGGCTTGTCATCACCTCCGTTTGGATCATAGCGTAAGCGCTCACTGTCCCGAATAGGTGATCTCGGGTTCAAATCCCACTCATTTACCTCGGCGAGTGTTATCAGCACACAGACACACACACACACACACACAGACAGACAGACAGACGGAATAGGGCTATTATATATATGACTAGTGTAAGCCCGTTGAATATCAACGGAGCGTTCTCATCACCCGTACTGGAAAATAATATTAAATTTAATAGTTTTTATAGTTGTTGCATCTATGCAACAATGCGCCACCTATGGCGCGTTATAATACAACAACGTAACAATTTAGAAAAGTCGCGTGCCTATTTTTCATATTAAATAGTCACGTTGAAGCCTGCCTATTATTATCAATTGGTTTGGGCTCTGTTCCGAATCAGCGATACGGGGTTCAAATTCCACTCGTGCGACGTTTTGGTTTTTTTATTATTTACCGAGACGAGCGTTATCAGCAAACAGACTCAATTTAGACTTTTTTTTAAACATCTATCTGTCAAAGATATCGTATGTAAGTCTGCTTTAAAACCTATAACATATCGAAAACCTCTGCTAAGAACGTCCTAAGACTAATCTGCCATCAGATGTCGATATTTTTTTTTTACATTATTTTTTTTTTTTTAATAACATAATAATTATAATTATAGATATATAAAAATTTTTTTTTATAATTATTATATATATAATAATAAATAATTATAATATAAATAGTAAAGTAAAAAAAAAAAAAATTTTCCAGTGGCTATCGGGGATCGATCGATTTGGGTAATGGGGATCTCTATTACGATATTACGATATTTAAAATTCGTTTTACGCTTTACGAGCGCGCTTTACAATATTTAAAATTCAGCGGGCGTTGATATTCAACGGGCTTACACTAGTTATGTATATATATAATGATACAAACATCTGACCATTGCTTCCAATACTCACTTTGAACACAAAACCACTAAATATTGAGTTACTGACGGCAAAAGTAAAAAAATAAGATAAAATTGACAGACAAGCGCACACACACAGACACAGACGGAATAGGACTATTATTTATATAATGTATATTACATCCCCTTATTAAATACTAATTGAAATAACTTAGGTACACTAAATTATACAATAAAACTGATACAAAGCGATACATAAAAAAATCATTATGACCGACGAAAACACGAGTCACGATTCATTATTGTAATGGAAATTTGCGCTCAATTCGGTAGCCGTTTGCGAACAGCAAACAGAGTCAACTCGGTTTATTCAAATCGCACCGTGTCAATAACGATAAAATCATCATTAATATTTAAATAATATGCGAAAACGTACGGTGTTGCGTAGGTATGTATATGTATACTATATGTGCGTGCGAGCACACATTGTATGAAAATGAGATAAATAAAAAAAAAACAAACTAAAAGTGCACGGAGATAATCATATACAACGTTTCACAGCCTACACTTTCGGTTAATTTATTTACCACTACCGGTTTTGTGCGAAAATATGTGGGACCGGGTCGGTGGTGGTTGTTGTTATATGTACATACATATTTGTGTGTATATTCTGTATGTTTTTTTTAACGCCCCTTACTGGTCAAAAACGTCAGTATGCAAAAAACCAGTAGTCACAATAAATTATGCGGGAGCTAAATACGTCGTGTGTTTATTCGTTCATATTTCGTTGAACGCTCAGATATAATCCGACGTAATATATCGACGGGTTCCCGGATGACGCAAACGCATTCACACATTGATATATATATATTTAATGTAATTTTCGAGCAGAAATTTATATTAATATATATATTTTTTACTTTTGAATTGAAGGTTGAGAGGTGCTACTGAATTTGGGATTATTTTTTCATTTAAATTTAAATACGTTTAGATACTGCGCTAAAAAATTTAAGCTCTTAAGGGATGAATTGATTGGTGTCTCAGTTCGTTCAATTATGCTCAGTTCAAGTCTTCAAAATTGCTATCCTGAATGAAAAGTGTATAAAAGCTTTCTAGTATTCTAATGATTTTATCCATTTTAATGGTGATTTTCCCCAATCGCAACAAATTAATCGATCAGTATTTGAATCAATAAACGGTCAGTAACTTTTCAAGAAAATGGTCAGTGAAATATATATTTTTGGTAACTTTTTCACATACGCTTAGTAAATACAACGAATACCGACCGTTTAGTATTAATTACTGACTATTTGATACATTTACTGACCGGTTAAATACTGCGTGTATTGACCCTTTATAAAACTTAACGACCGTTTATTAAAATTACTTACGATTTGGTTAAAAAATCGGAAAAGTTACTGACCAAATTAATTCGGACCATTTTCAATTCTGCAGGTCAGATTAGGTCAGTTCCTTTTTAAGTTGTTGTATTTTGATTACAATACGAATTTGTTTACGAAAAAACTCTCGCGAAATTTTAAAATGGACATTTTCCATGTCTTGTTATTTATTTATTAAAATTATTTACTTTTAATTATTTTTATATACTAAAAAGAATACGTATTTTATTTGATTGGGATTTTAAAGAAAGGAGGAGGTTAATTTGAAATCCATTTTTGTTAAAAAAATTCAACAACCCAGCCGGTTTGCCCGTCATATGATGGTGGAATCTAACCTCACCCCCCCCCAACCCCCACTAGTGCACGTTGGTTTGTAGAATAACAATACAGCCCATAGTCAATTTGACAGTATTTATTTATTTAAGATAATAAACTAATTAAAAAAAATTACTTAAAGCTAAAGTTACAATATAAACTTATTATCTACTAGCACTTGTACAGAGGTGCTGTTTTAGGGCTGCCAGGAATCTATCAATTTTATTTATATTTCTGAAAACTTCTGGCAGGCCATTATATTCAACAACACCCCTGTACGTGAAACAAATGTATAGTGTACCCTTAATTGAATGGCTGTAAGGCCATAAAATCGCGTTGTCGACTCGAATCAGTTTGACAGATAGCGGATAGTTACACTGACACACTGCTGTAAATTTTATTTGCTATGTCGGCAATGCTAGCGTGATCGCAACGACCCGGGCAGGCAGGCAGATGATTACGCTAATGCATAATAGTAATCCTATCGTATCAACGTCATCATGTTGATTTCAAACGTCAGACATACTTTCGATGAAGTCACAAGTCAATTTATAATAACGTACATATAAGAACAGAGGGAATGAAGAAGGGATGGAATTATTCCATAATTTAAGACATTTAAATTCATACATTATCATTTTGCGTAAATAGGGTGGTCTCCTTAGAATTTTTTGATAAATCTCGCATGTAGACATATATCACCGAGCCCTATTAGTCAATTTGTCAACTGGCGTCACTTGAAAATATTTATGTGGATGGCGACACGTCACCGAGTGAAATACGAGCGTCACATTTGAACCACCCCAATAAATCTCCACAAACGCCGAGAACGAAAACGAGACTCTTTATTCTCCACTCAGATCGCCCAACACTAGTATTCGCGAAAGAAAGCAACATTTCTTCGATAACAACGTGCTGTTATTGTTGTTGTATAAAAAAGAAAACAATTTGTCATACCACATGTACGATATTATTATATGTATGTATGTACATAGTTGCGGCGAGTAATGCAGAGCCATACGTACATATGTACTCGTATGTACATACATATGTACATACACACGTACGCTAATTGAAACACCGCAGAGTGATGTTATTTTTATTGCGTCTAGACATTTCTATGATCGCTAACGGTTTTGCTTTTGTTTTGTTCGGTTTGTTTATTTTTTCGTTATCGTTGATGTTTTCGAGTTATTATTATCTTTTTCTTGTTTCAGGCGATACCACCGGCTGCGAGGAAGAGCGATCCTCTCCGCTGGATATCAAACCGGTCGTTCGTTCAATTTCTGCACTCTTCTAGCCCACCGTGTCGCAATCGAGCTGATGAATGGACGATGGATGAAGATATGCGAAGGTAGGTTGTGAATTTCAGTCGAAAATAACGGATTTGCGACCAATTTCAATAGAAATAGGTCTCTTTTAAATTTTTGATTTGAGCTTTAATCTTGTGCGTAAAAATTCAACTAAATCTCACTTGGGTTAGGTTTGGTTTTTTTTTCAGATCTTCTCAATTTCACGAAATTATTTAGGTAGCTTGAAAAGCTAATTACGTACAAAAAGTAACTTAAATTGTATAATAAACATTATTATCCCAGCACTTGTACAATGTACAGAGGTGTTGTTTTAAAGCTGCCAGGAATTTGTCAATTCGTCAGACATTCGGTTCCAAAGTGTCCAAATCTACATAAATCAGCTGCTTAAAAAAGATGCCCAAACAAAGCAGAATATAAAGAAGGAAAGTAAACCAGAAATGGATGGAAAAACGTGACCAGGGAACGATACCTGATACAAATCCGTCAAAATCTTGATGTCGAATTTTCGTACGATCCCAATACTTAACATTACTAACATTAGAGTCGATTATTTTGATATCAATAAACCAGCTATTACAAAAATTGATAATTGTATATACATACATAAACGCATTGCTTGTCGCTTTCTTGTAGTCTGTCCTTGAGAACGCTTAAATTTTGATACTTTAACTTTAATGGACAATAAATTCAAGAAGGCTACGTAAGATCAAGTGCACACGGAGAAACATGGAAATATGGAGTGCTTTTGGATGAATGAACGTTGTTTTTAAATCCAACATTAGGCTATGCTTAAAAAATAAGGCATACGACCAATGCGTACTGCCAGTTATGACGTGGATGCTGAATTCAAGAATGTTACGTAAGATCCAGTGCACACAGAGAAGCACAGAAAGATGCTTGGTATAACAAGAAGAGATCGTAAGAGGAATACATGAGTAAGAAGCATGATCAAAGTGGCAGATATAGCAGAACGTGTGAAAAAGTTGTAGTGCATACATAGAATGGATGGCAGATGGATGTGAGAAATACTGGAATGGTATCCGAGAGGATGTGAAAGAAAGCAAGGTAGACCGAGTGGACGATAGGTTGATGAATTGAGAAGAATGTGTGGAGTCAAGTGGATGGAGATTGCTCAAGACACACAGGAATGGTAGAGGATTGGACGGTAAACATGGATTTATTTATTTTATATAATATTAGCTAATTTAATTTACATCTATTACATATTTATAACAACTACATAAATCTATTACACATTATACACTATACTTATACATAACTACTATCTCTAACAGAGATGTCTCCTCACACTCTTCAAGAATACATCTATGGTCTTAGAAGACTTGACGCACTCCGGGAGGGCATTATACATTAATACACCCCTGTGAAAAACACTTTGTTTTCCTTACTCTACCTACAACTAATTGGTTCTTATTTCTAGTACAATAACTATGGATATCACTATTTCTAATGATATAATTCTTAAAATAATTTGGCAATAACTTATTATCTAACTTATAAACAAAAGACAATGTGCTTTATTTTAAACAATTTCTAATACTCACCCATCCCAATTCATCTAACATACTTCTAATACTTTTTAGCCTACCAACATTCAAAATACCTCTCATAGCTCTATTTTGCAACGTTTGAATTTTATCTAAATCTTGGCCACTGAACATATTAAGTACAGTGGCACAATAAACCAGATTATGTAGTTATTTTTGAGTATATCGAGCAATACTCGTAGCATAATAATCATAACATATGTATTTATTTTTTTATTTATTTATTTAATTAATCATGCAACAAACAGCTTATAGTATATGTACAATAAAATATAAATACAAAATAATATTAATATCACACAATACACTAAAGCCAAAATAGTTGCAAACGAACAACAGATTAAAATAAGAAAAGAATGTATGTACATAAGAATGTATGTATGTACATAATCTCCAAAATTTAATAAAAAGTAAAATGCACACACACTTACACACACACACATCATCTGATGATGACCCTGTCTGCGTTCAGGGTTTCAAATACGACACTCATCCCTTTGCTTTTTCTTATTCTCTCCAGTGAAGGCTTTCAATCACGAAAATCAGCATCGGAGTCTGACTATGTCAGCCGAGAGGTGTCTGACAGGTGCATGCTAATGCATTTTTTCCAACCAGACACACTCACACAAACATGCGGAGATGCTGTTTTTCATTGTGCAAAGTGCATCTCGCGTTATTTGAACGGAGTATGTATAGTGGTTGCAACGGATCGAATGCATTAGTCGTGCATAATAAAAGCGAGCGATGATTGATCGAGAGTTTTCGGCGTCTTAATATCACTGTCGGCCATTTTCATGTGTTGTTTTTTTTTTCTTTCGATCGTCTTCTTCTTGTTGTTTTCGTTAAGTTCGGCCATTACAGACATTGTACGGGCTGAATGAATGATCGGGCATATTTGTGTCCAACAATGGTGGTGGTTGTTGAGCGAGCGGAAATTCGCCGACGGGCCCACTCATCAATATGTATGGGGTAGACTTCGCCATTCGCCAAATTTCAAACATTCATAATAATAACAATAGGAGAAACAAAAAAAAAACCCGCGTAACTACATATTCTCAGACACTAAATACCGAGTCATGATTAGACGGCGAAATTTGTGGATTTGTCCGGTTTCGTTTGTGGGCGAGTTGCCATACCGAAACATTATCATAGTGCAGGTCAGTTTTCAATAGTGTTTTTTTTTTCATTTTTGGCTCGAGTTTGACCTCTGCCGAGTTGATTGAGAATGTTCGTTTGTTTTGCAAATATTATTAACGTTAAATTCAAATAAAAATTGACTGTCAAGAACATTAGTGCAAAATTCATGATCCAATTTTTAAAAATGTTTAAGCAAAATTGTAATTCAATCGTAATGTTGAATGAAAGTCATACATTTGCAATATGTTATTGATAGCTTTAAGTGCACGGCGTTACTCGGGCGCCTTGTTATAAAACATAAACAATCACACAAACAGCAATTAAACATCGTACATAAAAAAATCAACTCACGAATTTGTATAAGAATCGTCATATATAATAGCCCGATTCCGTATGTCTGTGTGTGTGTCTGTCTGCTGATAACGTTCGCCGAGGTAAATAATTAAAAAAAAAAATAAAATGTCGTGCGAGTGGGATTTGAACCCGAGATCACCGGTTCGGGACAGTGAGCGCTTACGCTATGATCCAAACGGAGGTGATGACGAGTCTGCAACGATTTGACAATATTAATTGTCAATAGCAATCGCGACTTTGCTAAATTGCTACGTTGTTGTATTTTAATAACGCGCCATCTATGCAACAACTATAAAAACTATTGAATTTAATATTATTTTTCAGTACGGGTGATGAGAACGCTCGTACACTAGTAATTTATAAAGAGCTTCCGTTGAAAACTCGCCAAGATTCTGTTGAATCTTTTTTTTTTTTGAAAGTTTGACGAAAATCGACCCGGTAGATTCGACGCTATCGACTTCCTGAAGGCCCTCACTAAGCCGAGCGAATAATTTGACGCTTGGCGTCTGCGATTGACGCCCCTATTGTTGTCCCATTCACACCGATATAATTCGCATTGGTGCGAATCAACGACGATAGAAAACGTCAAATTATTCGCTCGGGTTAGTGAGGGTCTTAAGAATAATGCAAATTGTGTGTGTAAAATTGGTTGACTTAAAAGCCAATTATGATGGTACTCATATGAAATGATGTAATGTATTTTTAACAGTTTTTATTTGAAACTAGCTGACCCGGCATGTGTTGCAATGTCCGATCCCGTTCCCGTTCCCGTTCCTAGTACGTTTTCTGACGCGTGAGCAGGCCTGTTTCCGATCCCGTTCCCGTTCCCGTTCCAGATCCCGTTCCCGTTCCAGATCCCGTTCCCGTTCCCGTTTTCCCCCGATCTTTTTCACAGAAACCATCCCCGGCATGATCACAATAAGTGTTGAAAATTTCATCGCGATCGGTTGAGTGGTTTGGGAGCCTATAAGAGACAAACAGACAGACATTGATTTATATATATATAGACTAGCCGGCTTGCCCGTCGTATGACGGTGGATTTCAGCACCACCCCTACCCCCCACCCGTGCGCGTCGGTGTGTATAATAACAGTACAGCCCCTAATCCATTTAACAGTACGTGCAACAGTTGTATAGTGTACGTAGATTTAATGGGTGAATGGCCATATAATCGCGTTGTCGACTCGAATCGGCTTTGACAGATAGCGGCTTGTTGAAAACACATCGCTAAAAAAATGTGATTTGTTCAAATTCAACATAAAGGGTGATAATTTTTGGATCATGTACATACATATGTACATATGTATGTGTATCAGATATAAAATTAGGTGGTTCATTGAATGAGTCAACGCGAAAAATGTTAGCTAAGGTCAAGTACTTTGCAACGTTCTTAATTTCAATATAATTAATCACACTCGGCCCGTCACCATTCAATGTCACTGTGGAGACACTCAAACGGTTAACACCCCCCTCTCGATACGAATATGTAGAATACATTAGCATTATTTGCGTTCCCTCGATTTCTTCGTATCGATACATTTAATATTTTGTCGTTCAATCATCGTTCGACTTGACGAGTGCATCGCATTACGTTTGCCGTATCAATGTACGAGAAGTCGTGACCGAATCAACGCTCAATTGGAATAAGCAATTCAAATTAATTCGCAAATGTCAACGCATTTGGCTTTATCGCACTTCGAACGCTTGATTGACAGCTGGGGCGTAGACGCTTTGAAAAGTGTTGGTCGATCGAATTTTTCAAATAAAATTTAAGATTAGTTTAAAGGCCCTGGCACACCGCTGCGAATTTCATGCGAAATTCATGTAGGAATCAGTCAATTTTACCGCACACACAGGCACGATATTTCGCACGGCTACCGGTCGAATAGCGAACTACTATCTCTCACCTCGCTTTCGGAACGTTTGTATTTCACTCACGATTCTGACATGGACTCTTAATATGAAGACGAAGCTCTAATGTTGATCGCATATTTACATATGTATATGAATGATTAGTTAAATACTTTTAATTGTTGAATGTAATTTATAACGGTGTGTCATCAAGGATCGGCTGAATGTTGACAAAATCGTCTAATTTCTGTCACTCTGACATAACCTATCAAACTACCATCTGTCACCTCGCTTTCGGAACGTTTGTATTTCACTCGCGATTCTGACATGGACTCTTAAGATGAAGACGAAGCTCTAATGTTGACCGCATTTTTATGTATATGAATGATTAGTTAAATACTTTTAATTGTTGAATGTAATTTATAACGGTGTCATCAAGGATCGGCTGACTGTTGACAAAGTCGTCTGATTTCGGTCACTCTGACATAACCTATCAAGTCAGATCGTACAGGATGGGATACTTTTTCTCCGTCGCCAATAACTTTTCCACAAACGTCATCGAAATCGAGCGAATCGCCGAAAAAATCTGTTCCAAAATTTCTGCGGCTATGCGATACAACTCCCCACCATAACAAACGTGTGATTTTCCGTGCGTTTCTTCGCAATGCGAATACGAATCCGCAGCGGTGTGCGGGCGTCTCAAACCTCACATGTAAAATACTCGCTTTCGGACTTACGGCGTGTATAATTCTAATATTTAATATGACACATGTATGCATGCATTGTGGGTGTATTGTATACAAAGCGGGGGATAAAAGTACGGTCCTGGTTTTTTATTGTTATCTGACGACAACAAAAACAAGGGTACGGATTTAATTTAACCCAGGCGACATACGAACAAATTTCAACATTTGACAACGATACAACGACACATCCCCATGTCTGTCTATAAATTTGTTATTTTATGCTCAAAAAGCTCACGTTCAACCGAATACGCTTTAGCATAATCTGAGGATCTACCGAATAGTTTATGCTTAAAATAAAATGGAATGAATTTTTATCAAATTGCAAATCTCCATAGAGAAAGGGGTTCTTAAATTATTTTCTTTAGGCTAGTTCAAATCGGTGGTTCTAAATTCTAAAATGTACTTATCGGTTGGCCCTCGCGTTTGGGTCTGATATCGCATTGGCCAGGTTTAAAATCGTGGTTTTACGATGGCAATAAAATAGACGGTGGGACAAGTGTTGTCGTCAGGGGTGAAACAGGGTAGGAATATATTGGAGTGTGAGGGTCTTGGACCCTTTTTTTGGGGGATGAAGGCTACCACTTCCGGCACCGATTAACTTCTCCACGTTTGCGACCCCTCGTTTAACAAAAAGAACATTAAAAGTGTTTTTGTGTACATTTATATTTTTGCACGATAGAATAATGTCCGTTTCCGGACCTAAAGCGAATCGCTAAATGTACTAGTTTAAAGTGTTACGACGTGTTGAATTTGCATAGTTTAAATTTCGACTGAATCTTTGCAATTTATATACATGCATATATATTCTTCTGAAAAAATTGTGTTCGCAGACGTGTAATATTACCTTTGAGCTGTGACCCCAATTGTTGATTATTAAAACATGAAATTACAAAGAAATTTGATATATTATACTTGAGTGTAGTTTTCATAGATATACAAAAACTGCTTTCACGTGAATATTTTTTTTTTAACTGTATAACTCGAATTTGAAACGTCTGCCCCATTTCCCTTTCTTTTAACATAATAAATTTGATCAAAAGATAGTTTGTGGTTTGTGTCTCGATAAATAAGTTTAAATGGAAGATAATTTCCATTTTCAATTATGTTAGCTAGCTACTCTCCCTTGTAATCTTTTGTGTAGCTTAATTCTATAAAGTAGTGATAGACAGATTACTAATAGATAGTAAGTAGATTTTCCACGAAAATTTGTAATGTTGGTAAAATTTAGCAGTAAAATGTCTGGTATCATGATTAAATTAATGAAAATGGAATCAATGTCTGGCCGAGATACAAATACGGCTCGGCAAAGTCACCCCTAATGCCTAATGAGACTAAATGTTGTTTCATAATTAAATACGGGAGTTAAGCTCTCCCATCCAGTAACTTGTGTTTTACTAACGAGGCTTAGTAGCCCTTGGCTATAAAAAATGGTTGAAGGTTGTCTGCAGACTGTGTTTCCTTCCATGCCTCTGTCTGCCCTTGCCCCATATTATGTACAATCTTTCTAACATCGTCGCGTCTGGGTCGTTATTAAATTGTTTAAATTTTTTTTTCATCTGCGGGGGGGTAGTTTGCTCTAAAAAAAAAAGCTTCTTCGGTGATCGATATGTTATTAATAATATAATGGACGTAATTGCAAATCAGGCTAGAGGTCGTAATCCAATCGAACATTGGCTCGGATTAAGTAGAAATTGACAAACATACCGATGTAATAAAAAAAAAAAAAAAAACACTCGTCTAATCAAAGTTCTGGAATTATTTTGTTACCTGGATTGAGTGTGGGGAAGGTCGTACGAGTCGTCGTTTAGTTTTGAAGTTTTCGGAAAACTCAACGTTTGACCTTGCGTCGGAAAACTTGTTCGGAAAATTCGACATCAGAACTTGGCAATTTCGAAGGTTTCCTGTAGATATGTTTAGGATACTTTTTATTTTACAATTATATCATTAGATTCCAAAACTAATACTTAAACCATTGTTTAATTTTCTACTTTTTAAACGATCAATTGATAAAGTTTCACTAGCCTTGAAATTTGTATGTAAATTGTCACTTTGATGAAAATTTTTTGAATGTTTTATAAACCGTTCTTGGAGCATTTTGATTGATTCTTGGGAACTCCTCCAAATATTTGCTCCTCAACTCTCAAATAAGAGAAAACAATTTTCACCGCAGACAAAACGATTTATGCTGCAGCAAACAATGCACATTTTAATATTAAAGAAGCAGTCATCCATTTTATATTATATATATATGTATATATAATAGACCTACATATTCCGTCTGTCTGTGTCTGTGTCTGTGTGTCTGTCTGCTGATAACGCTTGTCGAGGTAAATAATTTAAAAAAAACCAGACCGTCGCGCGAGTCGGATTTGAACCCGTGATCACCAGGTTGGAACTATTATCCAACGGAGTCGATGACGACAATATAAATTATCGATAGGCTCGCGACTTTGATAAATTGTTACGTTGTTGTATTATAACGCGCCATCTATGCAACAATTATAAAAAAACTATTAAATACACATATACTCACCCACACATGCGATGATATTCCACAAGCCTACACTAGTTATATATATAATAGCCCCAATTCCGTATGTCTGTGTGTCAGTCTGCTGATAACGCTCGCCGAGGTAAATAACTTAAAAAAATCGTTCAAGAGTAAACTGCCATTTCCGGTAGTCAGATGTTGACCAAAATCACAGTATCTCTTACGGCTAACGTGAAAACTATAGATATGAAATTTCAACTTGATCGATGTGTTAGTTTCGGAAATATGATTTTTAACAGGATTTTTGAATTTTGTGCACAAAAAAAACCCTACTTCCGGTTGACTGATATACACAGACATACAGACATTTTTTAGAAATCATGAAAACATAATCAGGGGATGATACCTGATACAAATCAGTCAAAATCTCGAGGTCGAATTTTCGCACGATCGCAATACTTTATCCGATTAGGATAAAGTAAAAACCAGAACGTCACGCGGGTGGGATTTGAACCCAAGATCACCGGTTCGGAACAAACTTTGCTAAATTGTTACGTTGTTGTATCATAACGAGCAGTCTATGCAACAACTGTATAAAAACATACACTCACCCGCACAAACACGTCCGTTGATATTCAACGGGCCTACACTATGTAGTATTAAAATATTCGGGAATTTTAAATTGAATACGGACAACTTTCACGATAATTTTTCGATATAAACGTTACGATAGTGTTTTCGGAAACCTAACTCATTCCACTTCAAAGATTTATGATTGTTTCCTGCGGTATATGTATGTATGTATGTACACTTGGGGGAACGCGAGCGAGGGGAAGGGATGCACTTCCGTTTTCAGCACAGAGGTGGGGTTGAAAGGATATTCCCCCTTCGTCCTCACTCCTGTTCGCAATTTTAGTAAGGGCAACAAGACCAAGGGCAGACTGGTCCAAGGTCAACAAGATCTCATCTCAGGTACAAACTTCCTGTCTAGCCGGTAAAACGTCGGCTTTTCCGCTACGAAATGGCCGACGCTAATAGCGCGCGTCTGAAAACTTTCCGAGTGGGGGCGCGCGCGCGAGAGCAAAAATTGTCGAGCCGACTCGCTCTTGAGGTCCAAAATTGGCGAAAGAAGACAACCTTGACCTTTATACGAGAGAACTGGTCTCGGCGAACACTCCCATTTATACATACATATATGCCAAACGAAAGAAATAGATCGATCGCGGTCTGCGAACTGAAAACGGACCGCATGTATGTGTACTGTTATGCGCGACCAAAATTAGAACATATACTTTGCACCGCAAATTATCACCGCATACAAGTCAAAGCACTAATAGGGGATTTCCAATGACAGCAGCGATGCATTTATTTGGTTAACAGTACTCTAAATTACTCCATACGGTAGCAAAACAAAATCAACGTGTACCCGCGAGGCTATGAATAGAATCGTATGTTACCTATGTATGTATGTATGCATTTTCAGCCGTTCACGATCCACTGCTGGATGAAGGCTTAAGGCTCTCATCCACCAAGTACGTTGACATGCGTTACGTCGACGTACGATATCCATCCACCAATTACAGCACGGCTTTTTTTTTCGCTCGTGCTGCAAAACCTTTACACACATTCCACACATTCATCAGTCCCACGTCTACGATCAAACTTGCTTTCTTTCACATCCTCTCGGATACCATTCCAGTATTTCTCGCCATGTGTCCACTACAACTTTTTCACACGTTCCGCTATATCTGCCACCTTGGTCATGCTTCTTACCCATGTATTCCTATTACGATCTCTTCTTGTTATACCGAGCATACATCTTTCATCAGCCCACCGTCTACGATCAACCTTTCTTTCTTTCACATCCTCCCGGATACCATTCCAGTATGTCTCGCGTCCATCTGCCATCCATCCTTTGCGTCACTTCAACTTTTTCACACGTTCCTCTATATCTGCCACCTTGATCATGCTTCTCACCCATGTATTCCTATTACGATCTCTTCTTGTTATACCGAGCATACATCTTTCATCAATACTCAATTCATCAGCCCACCGTCTACGATCAACCTTGCTTTCTTTCACATCCTCCCGGATACCATTCCAGTTTCTCTCGCGTCCATCTGCCATCCATTCTCCTCGCTGTGTCCACCAACTTTTTCACATGTTCCACACTATACTTACATACATACTCGACATACAGCCGTTCGTCATCCACTGCTAGATGAAGGCCTCTCCAATCCTCTTCTGTTCCTATTTGTCTTGAGTAATCTGCACTTTAATCTACACATCTTTCTTAAATCATCAGCCCATCGTCCACTCGGTCTACCTTGCGTTCTTTTACATCATCGCGAATACCATTCCAGTATTTCTCGCGTCCATCTGCCATCCATCCTTTGCGTCACTTCAACTTTTTTACACGTTCCTCTATATCTGCCACCTTGATCATGCTTCTCACCCATGTATTCCTCTTACGATCTCTTCTCGTTATACCAAGCATACATCTCTCCATGTATACATTTCCATGTGTGCACTGGATCATACGTAGCATTTTGAATTCAGCATCCACGTTGCACATTCATACGTCATAACCGACAGTACGCATTGGTCGTATGCCTTTTCCTCCTTCCTTTCCCATCCTGTCTGTCTTGAGCAATCTGCATCACTGGACTCCACACATTCTTCTCAATTCATCACTCGGTCTACCTTGCTTTATTTCACATCCTCTCGGATACCATTTCATTATTTTCGCAATGCATCCACTTCCACTTTTTCACACGTTCCGCTATATCTGCCATCTTGGTTACGCTTTTTACCCATGTATTCCTCTTACGGTCTCTTCTCGTTGTACTGAGCATATGTACATCATTCCATGTTTCTGTGTGTACTGGATCATGCGTAACATTCTTGAATTTAGCAACCACATACATACGTCATAACTGGCAGTACGCATTGGTCGTTTGCCTTCTTTTTTAAGCATAGCGGAATGTTGGATTTAAAAACAATGTACATTCTTCCAAAAGCACTCCATCCTAGTCTCATTCTTCGTTTTATTACTTCTTATTTACAACCAGTCATATTCACTGTACATGCCGCGGGCAAAAGTTTTCGTGATATCAACATATCTACTGTTGAAACGGTTTCATACAAAATTGACACCACCTAAGTAAGATTTTTTCTAAGTATCTTTTCCTCCACCCTAGTTTCATTCTTCGTTTTTCACCATTGTCACATATTCATTGACATTGACACATATTCACCAATTTTCCTAGGTATAAATAACTATCAACTATCTTTACAATATGATTATCTACAGTGAATAGGTTTTGCATATACCTATGTATGTATATATGTATATATTGTAATCTAAAGTAACGAGAAATTATTGAAAGTTCGCATGAAAAACACTAGTCAGGATTAGATGGACAGATTGGTGAGATTAAAACTGATTCAAACAGCAAAACACATTTTATACTTTGCCTAAAACGCTTAGGCATTTTAAACAATGGGACATTTCAAAATTTGCTTATAAACATATCCACTTTTGGACTACATATGTATGTATGTATATCCGACCCATTTTTTATGCTTTTAGGGGATTGATCTCGTTTAGGTCAACCAGTGTTGTGTATTGAATTCTCTGTTCGTATTTTGCATAGATGGTTTTCAGTCATTGGCAAAAGTTTCTTTGTCTCTAAAAATAGAGTAAAAATAAAGATGATGATTGTTCGCAGTGAAAGTCCAATATCTGTAGTTGACAAGTCGAACATCACCGAGGCAGATTGTACATTTTACAATACCGTATACACTCGTATGTAAATAAGTATGATAGATGAGCGAGAAAGTTGATAATGCAAGTTGATGATTTTTCATAAGAACACACAGACTAAGGTCCTTCCTCACTTCTGGGGTCGATGCGAGCTGAGTCATCGGAAATTGGAGATGCTCCATTGAAGTCTGTGGATGTCAATAACCTGGAGTGGAAAAACGACACAATAGCCACAGCGTTATGTGGGTCAAAGAATACAAACACGTGGTCACACGGGTATTCGTTACGCGTTCCAGCAAAATGTCTAGTACTGGGTACTCGCTACTGGATAGGTACTGCTGACCGAAGCGAAATTGTGCTATTGTTGTCGAATCGCAGTCTGGTTATGCGAACTTGGGTCAACGGATTGTATACGTCAATTGAAAATGTCTTGTATGATATTAAGTGTACACTATACAGAAAGATTATGAAAATATTCATCAAATAACAATTAGCTTGCCGATTGAAATTATAATGAAGTACATGTTATGATTGAGAACAGAATGAGAATTCAAATGTGTAATCTTGGCGTACGTTACGGGGTACATTTAGTCCTCTCGCTGCGCTCGTATATATGTATGTATATATGTACAAAGGTGTGCAATGTGTGTCTTGGCACACACTTTTGATTGGTTTTTTTGATTTGCACCAATGCGTACTGCCAGTTATGGCGTATGGATGCTGAATTCAAGAATGCTCCGTAAGATCCAGTGCACACATGAAAACGTATGCATAGTATGCTTAGTACAAAAGAAAAAGATCGTAAGAGGAATGCGTGGGTAAGAAGCATGACCAAAGTGACAGATATAGCGGAACGTGTGAAAAAGTTAAAATGGCAGTAGGATGGATAGCGGATGGACGCAAGAAATACTGAAACGGTATACGAGAGGATGTGAAAGAAAGCAAGGAAGACCAAGTGGACGATAGGCTGAGTCAAGTGGATACAGATGATGATGAACGAAGAATGAAACTAAGGTGGAGCATACATAGTTTTAAAACCCAACATCCCGCTATGCTTAAATAAGAAGGTGTACGACCAATGCGTACAGCCAGTTATGACGTATGAATGTGAAACGTGAATGCTGTATTTAAGAATGTTACGTATGACAGTGCACACAAGGAAACGTATGCTCAGTATAACAAATACGTGGGGAAGAAGCATGACCACAGTGGTAGATATAGCGAAACGTGTGAAAAAGTTGAAATGGCAGTAGGATGGATAGTGGATGGACGCGAGAAATACTGGAACGGTATACGAGAGGATGTGAAAGAAAGCAAGGAAGACCAAGTGGACGATAGTGATGAATTAAGAAATATGTGTTGAGTCAAGTGGATGCAGATGATGATGATGAACGAAGAATGAAACTAGGGTGGAGCATAGTTTTTATACCTATGTAACATCCCGCTATGCTTAAATAAGAAGGTGTACGACCAATGCGTACAGCCAGTTATGACGTATAAATGTGAAAGGTGAATGCTACGTAAGATCCAGTGCACACAAGGAAACGTATGCTCAGTATAACAAATACGTGAGGAAGAAGCATGACCACAGTGGTAGATATAGCGAAACGTGTGAAAAAGTTGAAATGGATAGCGGATGGACGCGAGAAATACTGGAACGGTATACGAGAGAATGTGAAAGAAAGCAAGGAAGACCAAGTGGACGATAGTGATGAATTGAGAAAGATGTGTTGAGTCAAGTGGATGCAGATTACTTAAGTCAGTTTTTCAAACCTTTTCTGAGCTAAGAGCCAAATAAGGGAAAACCTTGCAAAATTGGTAAGTTTGGGAGCCGCAATATATTATTTTCGAATTATACTATTAATAAAGAGCTTAATGTGTGTGTGTCTGTGTGTGTGTCTGTGTGTCTGTGTGTGTGTCTGTGTGTGTGTCTGTGTGTCTGTGTGTCTGTCCCGTAACGCTATGACGTCACTATAGGATTTTTTCGAGTTTTTTCTATGAATATATTTTTGAAAATTTTTTTTTTTTCGGTTTTTTTGGATATTTCCAACTTTTTTTTTGGATTTTTTTTTTGGAACTTTTTTTGAATTTTTTTTTTTGGATTTTTTCAACTTTTTTTTTGGATTTTTTTTTGGAACTTTTTTTGAATTTTTTTTTTGGATTTTTTCAACTTTTTTTTTGGATTTTTTTTTGGAACTTTTTTTGAATTT
Organism: Parapsyche elsis; assembly: GCA_022651745.1. NCBI lineage: Eukaryota > Metazoa > Arthropoda > Insecta > Trichoptera > Hydropsychidae > Parapsyche > Parapsyche elsis. Next base: position 8,514,763 of record JAGVSN010000004.1, on the reverse strand, counting down.
TTTTTTTTGGATTTTTTCAACTTTTTTTTTTGGATTTTTTTTTTGGAACTTTTTTTTGAATTTTTTTTTTTTGGATTTTTCAACTTTTTTTTTTTTGGATTTTTTTTTTGGAACTTTTTTTTTGAATTTTTTTTTTTTTGGATTTTTTCAACTTTTTTTTTGGATTTTTTTTTGGAACTTTTTTTGAATTTTTTTTTTTTGGATTTTTTCAACTTTTTTTTTGTGATTTTTTTTTTGGAACTTTTTTTCAATTTTTTTTTTTGGATTTTTTCAACTTTTGATACCCCCTAAAGCCATTCCGGCCCCTTACCACCCCACAGACCCCCCCTACCCCTACGGCACCTTTTCAGCACTCCCGAAAAGCTATGCCGGCCCCTTACCACCCTTTTTTTTGACTCACTTAAAGCCATGCCGGCCCATCACCACCCCAGAGCCGCCTTCTACCCCGGCGGCCCCTTTTTTGGACTCCCGAAAAGCAATGCCGGCCCCTCACCACCCCACAGACCCCCCTACCCCTACGGCACCTTTTCAGCACTCCCGAAAAGCTATGCCGGCCCCTCACCACCCCCCAGACCCCTCCCTGCCCCTACGGCACCATTTCTGCACTCCCGAAAAGCTATGCCGGCCCCTCACCACCCCACAGACCCGTCCCCTACCCCTACGGCACCATTTTTTGCACTCCCGAAAAGCTATGCCGGCCCCTAATAAAACCATTAAAAAATTCAGCGGGCGTTGATTATCAACGGGCAATAAGCTAGTAATATATAATTCAGTTGGCATATATATATATATATAATTCAATGGCAGTTTTTTTGAATATCAAAAAAACTGCCAAACATGACGTATGGATGTGAAACTTGGATGCTAAATTCAAGAATGCTACGTAAGATCCAGTGCACACAGAGAAGCATGGTAGACCGAGGCCGAGGTAGATGGGCTGATGAATTGAGAAGAATGTGTGGAGTCAAGTGGACGCCGATTGCCCAAGACAGACAGGAATGGAAGAGGATTGAAGAGGCCTTCATCTAACAGTGGATGGCGAACGTCTGAAAATGATGATATGTACATAAATTGAACCTGGCTAATTGTAGTATGTAATAATTATTCAATTCAACAAGTTTCACCAATCAAAATTATCAACACACTTTCATATACCTATAGTGTACATATGAGTCGCCTAGTTCCAAATCCCGATAAGTCCATAAAACTCACTTGTTCGCAAACGCGGTATTTCTGCTACAGACTTATTTGCTTGATGGCGTTTAAACTCATTTAAACTTAATTTTGTTGATATTAAACAAAATATTGAGATTAGAAACATGGACTTATCGTTGTTTGTTTCTAAATATGGCTTTTATCAGCTTTTATCATAGTGCAATTGTCAGTTTTTGGAACTAACACTGATTTTCAATATTTTTTTACGGCGCACTTGGCGGTATTTGGAATAATTCAAGTATAAGGCGTCGTTTGAAAACATTCTTAGAACCAGAAAATATTTTATCCTCGTTTTTTATATATTGTGGACTTATCGGGATTTGGAACTAGGCGACTCACATGTGAGTCATCGAAAATCGATTTGCAAAGTTGCCCATTAATTAAAAGTGGCCGTTTCCAAATATGTCATCGATAAAAAGAGCGACAATTCCTCTTATTGCATTAAATATATATTTGATTGAGGAGAAAAGCACACGTGCAATCCGGTGCAAAACGAAAAAGTGGCGAGTTTTTGAAAAGGTGATGTTCGCATATTTGCACCGGGCGATACGTTGCTTTGTTGCAAAAGACAATTGTTTTTGTTCAAATTAACCACCTGTGGCGGCGGACGTCTACGCCAGCGCTTCTCAACACTTTAATACACATTATATGTATGTGTATTAAATTAAATAAAAATCGATTCGCACGCGTGATCGATCAGTGCAATTACCGCGTTGCAACCTCGCATGAAAGTGCATCGTATGTAATTCGGCACGCGAAAATGCACCAAATTGACGCTATTAATTCGATCGTCGATCATCGGACAACGGTACAACGGGTGCAATCGTTCGCAGTATTCGCGCCCAACCTTTTTGTCCTCTTTTATCAATTTATATAATTTAATATCGTGGCTTGACTACACCTGTACGATGCGTCTGCTCAAGTTTTTGTCGCCGTCTGGCAGCGATAGGTTAAGTTGGTGCGCGAATCGCAAAAATGGACATTTCTCCATGTCCGGTTATTTTCGTTCGATTAATTTAATTAAACTTTAAACAGAAATGTATTATTAAACGATTACAATTTGTGGTTGATTACAAAGTGTGCGGAAAATGAATGAAATTCGAATGAGAATTATTGGAATAAATTATGGGGGAAATTTTAAAATGAACGTACGACAACAAATACCATATTGCACCCTTGCTTCAAAAGTGAAACAACTCAAAAAATTAAGTTTTTCAATGAATGGAAAAAAACTATTTCAACGATGTTGTAAAACATCGTTGAAATAGTATTCCTAGGCTAATTAGGACTGGCAATAGGTATGGGAATTTATTGGATTATTTCTGTATGAGCATTCATTTAGTAAAGCTCAAGCTGTTGCTTTCTTTAAGAAGTTCCTCTTCTTAGTTTAATAAATTTTACTGTTCTTATTGTCATTTTTTTTTTAATCTTTTGTTTCTATTTATACATATGTATATTACTCTTGTATTGCTGTCTTTTCTGTTTGTATTATTTCTTGTAAAAGCCTTTTTAGGCGTGTAATAATAATAAATAAATAAATAAAACATAGGAAAGTTTTTTTGAAATTATTAACCAATCAGATGATAAAGTTACATATGTAACTTGGTTCACTTTTGATAATTAATAGGGTTATATTTACATACTCATTCGTAGTAATAACTTTTGAAGCAAGGGTGAATATGATGCTCGGTTCTAAAAGGGCCAATGTCTAAACATGCTTGCTAAAAATGTCAACTTTCATGTATGTACATATGTAGGTATGTATTCAAATAGTAAATATTGAAAATTTATGATACATACATACATAGCTGTATGATTTGAAAAGTTTAAAATATCATTAACAGCGTATTAAAATGCCAAACTAAACATTTGAAATTCCTCTTTAAGGCCCTCACAAACCCGAGCGGATTCGCTGCGTCAAGTTGACGTCGTCTATCGCCGTTGATTCGCACCAATGCGAATTATATCGGTGCGAATGAATCGATTCGACGAAGCGAATCCGGTCGGGTTTGTGAGGGCCTTTATTATGTAAGATATAAATATTTTAACATTGCCTTTTTAAGATCGAAAACATAATGATTCACTTTCGTTAACCGATTCTATACAAAATTGACGTTTATTTCAAATGCCAATAGAATTCATTGCAGTATATGTACATATGTACTACATCTCAATCCTCAGTTTGATGCAGCGAATCCGCTCGGGTTTGTGAGGGCCTTTATTATATAAGATATAAATATTTTAACATTGCCTTTTTAAGATCCAAAACATAATGATTCACTTTCGTTAACTGCTTCTATACAAAATTGACGTTTATTTTAAATGCCAATAGAATTCATTGCAGTATATGTATGTATGTATGTATGTACATCTCAATCCTCAGTTTGATGCAGCGAATCCGCTCGGGTTTGTGAGGACCTTTATTATGTAAGATATAAATATATTAACATTACCTTTTTAAGATCCAAAACATAAAGATTCACTTTCGTTAACTGATTCTATACAAAATTGACGTTTATTTCAAATGCCAATAGAATTCATTGCAGTATATGTATCCAATTAACTTTCACGCTCAAGTGAAATCTACAATCTTCGTCCATTATAAGGTAAAGATTGTAAAAATTAAATTAAACTTTAAGAGCAACACATTCACGATAGAAACATATAGCATACACCCGCTCTATCTTCTACATTTATATCACTCGTCTATATTCCGGAATGGCAACTCATAGACTTACATACGAGGCGAAAGAATTTAAACTATTCCAAAACGACACACACACACTCGACGCATTTTTATTGTGATCAAATATTAACATAAGGTTTCGGTAAAGCGTTCAAATTAGCGAAGAGACTGAAACTGGCGAACGTTAGTAGCAGACGTCTCGGTCGCAGCCTGAAAACCGGTCAGGCAGGACCAACAGATCGAGACGGTTTCATTCTAGCAACATAAAAACATATTTGTGTGTGTGTGTGTACGTATATTTGGTTGTAGGTACAACACTATTATACAAACGCAATTCAACGCATATACGAACGGTTAAAATTCAAAATTTCATATAATATCTCATTCGAACATTCGCCGCTTAGCCGTTGAGTGTTTCGTCGTTTGTCTCTTGTTTTAGTTGTTTTTTTTTTTTGCGTTTTTACATTATTTTTATTAATTTGATATCCGTCGAGAGCGTATCCAGAAGCTGCTAATTTTCCGCTCAATCTAACGCCAAACTTCCAACATCAATGATGCGGCAAATCGAGATAAGCGTTTTAGCCGACAGCCAACCCAAATTTGTCCCAGACGAAATTTGCTCTTATTTTGTGTCGCACTTGTCAAATTGGACGATGACTTTTTTGACGTCGAATCGATCAGTGCGAAAAGTCTCCATCGTTACATTTTCGACACACACGTATACAGATCTCGACTGAAAGTGAAACATTTCGCTCGCCACTTCACTACTACGATGATCGAGTTTTGGTGGAACAGTTCCGAAAAGCGAAAGTGACGGTTTACTTTTTGGTGCGCTTAAAAAAGCTTCATCGAACTCGTTGAAATTGGACATAGTGCTAATTTATTTCTGATTATCAGTTCTAAGATGTATTGAAAATGTCTAAAATCGAGTATCATTATTATAATACATCATCAGCATCTACTGCTGGATGTAGGCCTCTACAATCCTATTCCATTCTAGTTTGTCTTGAGCAATCTGCATACAGTTGACTTCTCAATTCATCAGCCTATTGTCCACTCGGTCTACCTTGCTTTCTTTCACATCCTCTCATATACCATTCCAGTATTTGTCGCGTCCATCTGCCATCCATTTATCTCGCTACTTCACACGTTCCGCTATGTCATGCTTCTTACCCATGTATTCCTCTTATGATCTCTTCTTGTTATACCGAGCATATGCATGTACATCTTTCCATGCATCTCTGTGTGCACTGGATCTTGCGTAACATTTAGCATCCGCGTTTCACATCCATACGTCATAACTGGCAGTACGCCTTGGTCGTATGCCTCATTTTTTAAGCATAGCGGAATGTTGGATTTAAAAACAATGTTCACTCCATCCTAGTTTTATTTCTTCTTCTTTACAACCAGTCACATTCACCAATTTATAATACATACATATATTGTAAAAATATTAGAAAATTTGTATCACATTCGACCCATGTACAAACGGTTAGGCTTAAATTACTAATTCCATTCTAATGATAAACTTTTAAAGTATTTCGATATTGGTTTTTTTAGAACCGAGTCACATATTTAATTAACTATTTCACTAGCACTGAATAATGTAACGATTCATATTTAACTTTCAAGCCACATACATATGTACATATGTATGTACATACATACATATGTACAATACGCGTTTGGAAAGAAACGCACCGCGTATCGGAATTTTACACGCGAGCCCCGTCTGCCTCTTTGTATTTTATTTTTTTTACTATTTAATTTCGTTATTATTTGAAGTTCCGTGAGCAAATTGGCGCTAGACATTCCACAGAGAACGAATTCATAAAACGGAGATGAAAAAGAGTCGACGAAAGACCTCAACGCAAGAACGACGTCGATGACCGTGGCAAACGCCAACGCAATTTCTTCGCGTTGAATAATTGCCGCACTTTTTTGCAGCTCAAAAATGCCACGAGATTACGTCTCTCTCTCCCCCCTCTCATATGTTTTCGTATGAGTGTATACTATGTATATATGTGTGTGGCTAGGTTCGAGATGGCCTCGTGAACTAGTATAGCTAGACTCAACTGAAAATTCAACCTAATTTGTCATTTGTGTCAATTTCGTATGTATTGCATCAATACTAAACCTTTCTTTGAATGTAGCCGTCTTAGATTGATATCCCATTCAAAAACGTATATTCATTAGTCTGGAAAAGCTCAATTTTAGAGAGATAGTATTTTTGTGTATTTTAAATATTTTTATGTATTTTAAATATATTTTGTGTATATTAAAAATCTAAACGTAAATGCCCGCAGCTTAAATTATGTATATTGTTTCTTTTTTTTTAAATACAATTTTAACAAAATTGTTGTTACACAGGTAAGAACAATTTTGTTAAAATTTAGTAGTATTGCCTTGAAGGTACAAGTTCTATAAACTTTTAAGTACATTTTGCATTCTATAGTGTTAATTTGAAAATTGCTATCTTTTATAAAATATGCTGTATGAATTTACTCACTAGAAATATAACCTTTTGACTTTGACGTATTTATTTATTCAAAGGCACCGAATAATCTGAACATATTATTTTAGATCGACATGTATGATCTACTTATTCAAAGCTTGCTTTGTTAATATAGTTATTTTAATTGAAATAATTAGTGCTAATTTTGGTAGTAAAAGGATTGATTTTATTTATTGCACAATATGTAATCTTTCGTGTCGAAAATTTATCAAAATATTACAGAACTCGCACGATACTAAGTTTTGCAAAATATTAGCATAGTATTTTAACACGGACTGAAACGATTCTGGAACCACCGGGATGAGAACTATTGATGTCTGACATTGCATAAAATGCCAGACAAGGTGCAAAATGTACTTTGAAGTGTGTACTTCATAAATTTAAATAGAAATAAATAAGTATGTTTTAAAAACCAAACATAAAAAAACGATAAAATTATTATTTAGGATCAATGGCAGGATCAACAACAGGCGATAAAAATGTAATTCGGACATCAAAATTCATTAATTTCATACTTTGCCTAAAAGCATGAGTACAATGCGACAATTCACACGTTGCCTGTAACACACAGGGTGGACGCAAAAAAACGAAGCATACTTTTTAAAAATTTATGCGTATATCCGAAACAAATGAGCACGACTGCGATTAATTATATTTCATTTAAGAAGCTCATCTTATCCTCTTTCTAATAAGATGACTTTTTGTGTAATGTATTTGTGTCAAAAATGACACCAAGATCCCTTAATTCACTAACCCTTTCAAGAGATTCTCCCAACATATGGTAATAGCTAACGTGTAATATGTGTGAAAAAGTTGAAGTGGCAATGGGGGCTATTACAATATAAATACGGATCGTGATTCTTTATATTGTCAATATTATCGCGGATTTTAAACATCTGGTTTCACCTCAATATTATCACGATACTGTAGATACCATCAATATTCGCGTGATAATATTGATAGTATGATATGTATGCCCCATTGGGGCTGGACACATATATACGAAGAATGAAACTAGGATGAACTGCTTTTGGAAGAATGAACATTATTTTTAAATCCAACATTCCTCTATGCTTAAAAATAAAAGGCATACGACCAATGCGTACTGTCGGTTATGACGTATGGATGTGCAACGTGGATGCTAAATTCAAAATGTTACATATGATCCAGTGCACACATGGAAATGTATACATGGAGAGATGTATGCTTGGTATAACGAGAAGAGATCGTAAGAGGAATACATGGGTAAGAAGCATGATCAAGGTGGCAGATATAGAGGAACGTGTGAAAAAGTTGAAGTGACGCAAAGGATGGATGGCAGATGGACGCGAGAAATACTGGAATGGTATTCGCGATGATGTGAAAAGAACGCAAGGTTGACCGAGTGGACGATGGGCTGATGATTTAAGAAAGATGTGTAGAGTCAAGTGCAGATAACTCAAGACAGATAGGAATATAAGAGGATTGGAGAGGCCTTCATCTAGCAGTGGATGACGAACGGCTGTATGTCGAGTATGTATGTAAGTATAGTGTGGAACATGTGAAAAAGTTGGTGGACACAGCGAGGAGAATGGATGGCAGATGGACGCGAGAGATACTGGAATGGTATCCGGGAGGATGTGAAAGAAAGCAAGGTTGATCGTAGACGATGGACTGATGAATTGAGTATTGATGAAAGGTGTATGCTCGGTATAACAAGAAGAGATCGCAAGAGGAATACATGGGTAAGAAGTATGATCGAGGTGGCAGATATAGAGGAACGCGTGAAAAAGTTGAAGTGGCTCAAAGGATGGATGGCAGATGGACGCGAGAGATACTGGAACGGTATCCGGGAAGATGTGAAAGAAAGCAAGGTTGATCGTAGACGGTGGACTGATGAAAGATGTATGCTCGGTATAACAAGAAGAGATCGTAAGAGGAATACATGGGTAAGAAGCATGATCAAGGTGGCAGATATAGCGGAACGTGTGAAAAAGTTGTAGTGGATACACGACGAGAAATACTGGAATGGTATGCGAGAGGATGTGAAAGAAAGAAAGATTGATTGTAGACGTTGGGCTGATGAAAGATGTATGCTCGGTATAACAAGAAGAGATCGTAAGAGGAATACATGGGTAAGAAGCATGATCAAGGTGGCAGATATAGAGGAACGCGTGAAAAAGTTGAAGTGGTCACAGCGAATGGTTGAGAAATACTGGAATGGTATGCGAGAGGATGTGAAAGAAAGCAAGGTAGACCGAGTGGAAGATGGGCTGACGATGCAGATTGCTCGAGACAGACAGGAAATGGAGAGAATCGAAGGGGCCTTCATCCAGCAGTGGATGGTGAACGGCTGAAATGAATGATGAACTTTTTCGAAAGCATGTATCGTTTTCTTTTGACCACCCTGTACATATGTATGTATACTCTATCGAGGTGTCTGAAAGCGAGCGATTGCTGAAAGCCGCTTGCGGGTGGCTTAGCACCCCGAGCGACTCTTACGAATCAAGTGGCACTTGGGGCCCCCACTTCTATGGGGCCCCCCAGACCCCCACCTTTGATTAAACCGCCAATCGGAGCCCCCACATATCCCCCGCCCCTTCCCCTCTCCGGTCCCCCCCCCTTCCCCTTCCCCTTCCCCTTCTCATTCCCCTCGCCAAACGCTTGTAAACACACGCGGTCCGACCGAGCTGAGGTGCGCGCGCGCACGCCCGCGCGTGTGCACAACACTATACATTCATGTGTCAAACGCGACCTATACGTGTACCACGCGAAATTATCTATTAATAATTAACGACAGTGCCTCACCCTTTGTGCTACCTTTGTGTTGAACTTTTTTTTTTATAATTTTTCGTTTTTGGTTTAATTTGAGCAAGGTGAGTCTGATTTTTTTTATTTTTATTATTTTTTTGTTTCGGTGTTTTGCATTGCAATTTATTTTCACGCTTGCTGAAATTTTGTATCGTATCATGTATCAAGTTTGGGCGGTTGCACAATTGTTAACACATAGTGGGATTTTAAACGCGATCGATACGCGCTAGGGAAGGTTTTGAACGATACGTGTATAACTTATGTACATATGTATGTATGTACATAATTAATTATCCAATCGTCAGTCTCGAGGTTTAAATGTGATAAATTTGCATCGAATTTTCATTCGTCTAATTCGTGTATTAATGTTTCATTGTTTATTTTATTTATTTATAACTACCCAGCCGGTGGAGATATGTTATAATTTGTACATACAATTTTTAATTATTTATATGTATTTGAAGGAATACGAAAAAATCCATCTATATTCAAAAACTTGTCGAGGCGATATGTATTTTCAGACTGATTTAGCTGATTTAGGAGGCGGTTCCAAACTTAAACCAAAATTTGAAAATTTTATCAATATTGTTTAATTGATGGGTAATTCAATTTTTTAAATCTAAATTCATAATTTGATTTAATTGATTGCCTGAATTTGTGATATTTTACAATTTGTACTTCGAAGTGATCGTTTTGATTTTGATTATTGATGAATTTTACAGTTTTATAAAATTAACTTTACTTTTATAAATTTGTCTGTGTATGATGCGATGCCAATGATTCTTATCTATACATACAATACATACATATATATGTATATGTATGTATTTTGAAATTTCGTTAACTTTTAAGTCGTATAATCTAAAAATAGACCTTGATAGTTGAATATATCGCACTTTGACTTGCTTACTGTTTATTTTAATAGTGTTACTCTTCCACGTATTCCAAGACCGTGTTAAATAAACATTTTTTCTACGACCACCGTAAACACCCCGAGAACGCTTCAAATTGAATTTGTTATTTTTTTCGATCGATTTTAAGTCATTTGAACGCATACAATACAATACATGCGTGTGAGTGTAAGTAAATTCGATTCGGTAATATGTGCCTATATATAGTACGGTCGCTCGCAGAACTGGTCAAAAGTTTTCGCGCGCGAATTTCTGTCATACGTGCGCGTCGACTCGCTGGCGGCCACTTTTTACTGGTTTCTGTATATATTTCTGGTGAATAACAAAGTTTGGCAGAATTGCACTTTGGCACTGTGCCATAAAAAATGTCATACGGCCAGGGGCTTATTATTATCATCCGGACGCGAATTTTTCCGCGCTCGCGGTTGCTGAACCGGCAACCAACTTGTAATGTGTCTTTCGTCGTGTGAGCCGTTTCGCTGTTCCGGTTTTTGCCGAAATTCCAATAAACAATACACGCGGGTTTTTTAAAATGCGTTTTCACTTCCTGTGACAGTTTTTTTTCTTCAATATACATAGATTCAATGTAGGAATTTGCCGCACTGAAAAATGTGCATGCGATTTGCAACCGGCAAACGATTTGCAATTCAAAAAATGACAACAAAAACAAGCCAGCTGTAAATCTAGGCATTATACGTAACGTTTAATGTAAATATGCTCACTTACGTATGTACATATGTACGTATAACGATGTTGTGCTTTGACGTTGCTTACATTGTAGCAGTTCTGTGCGCAAAAGTGTAACCTCATCATGAGAAGGCAAATATAATATGTTAAGTTCTAAATTGATAGTGGTTAATCTTTACATAGTGTAATTCTGAGTATTTTTATTTTTGTGTTAGTTGTTCTTATGTGTATGCTAAGAACAACTGCTATATACATACATATGTAAATAAGTCAAGGATCACTGAAAAAACAAGAAGAAATCTATTTTCAGAAAAGTATGTGTTGAATGTAAACCTAAGTAGGTATCTATGTACATAATCTCGTTCAATTTTACCGTCAACTAGTTGTAAGTACCAAGCGTTGTCTAGGAGCAAATCTCTTTCGCGGCTTTTGCGGCTGCGGCTTTTTTTTTGTGTTAAATTAATGATTTTCATTCGGTATCACCGAAACAAAACTTTGATAGTTTTATTTAAAATACATAGGCATAGCCGATGGTCCGTTATACATAATTTGTATATACAATTTTTAATTATTTATATTTGAAGGATTACAACATTCCATTTATGTTCAAAAACTTATCGAGGTGATTTTTAAAGAGATTTGCATTTTCAGAAGTTACTAGTTGATTTGGCAGGCGGTTCCAAACTTCGACCACTCTATTTGAAAAGAACGAGTGTCTCTGACAATTTTGTTTTTATTAGTTTCAGTGTATGACCTCTGAGATGTGCGTTTTTATTGAAAGTGAGGAGGATTTATATTCATTATTTGTTATTTTATACACTTCTATCACATAGATCGCCTCTTAATCTTCTCGTCTCCAAAGATGTGAGACTCATTTTCTTCAATCTTTCATTATAGGACAGTGATCGAAGTTCAGATGGCATGTTTGTTATCCTTCTTTGGACCCTTTCTAAACATACAATGTCTTTTTTGAAGTTACGAAATATGCATTCAGGATCGTAGGAAAAATTCGGTGCAATTTGAATTTTCAATATAGACTTACCAGAATTCAATGTACATATCTATATATATATATATAAATCAATGTCTGTCTGTTTGTCTGTCTGTTTGTCTGTCTGTTTGTCTGTCTGTTTGTCTGTCTGTTTGTCTGTCTCTTATAGGCTCCTAAACCACTCAACCGATCGCGATGAAACTTTCAGGACTTATTGTGATCATGCCGGGGATGGTTTCTGTGAAAAAAAATCGGGGTAAAACGGGAACGGGAACGGGCCTGCTCACGCGTCAGATAACGTACTAGGAACGGGAACGGGAACGGGATCAGGATCAGGAACGGGACCGGGATCTGGAATCGGGAAAAAACGGGAACGGGAACAGGAACGGGCATGCTCACGCGTCAGATAACGTACTAGGAACGGGAACGGGAACGGGAACGGCAACGGGATCGGGATCTGGAACGGGAACGGTATCGGGCATTGCAACGCATGCCGGGTCAGCTAGTACATTATACAACATACGTACATAGATATTCACATTGAGATTGCGATGGTTCGTCAAAGTTTGCTAAGCGCTTACACTTGGAGTGTTTGGACGTTGTCTCGATGCATTTTGAAGGATGTATCGACGTCGGGATATTGTTCACGTCTGTGGTGTGCTTTTTTGGCTATTCTTTTTTTTCTTTTTTGGCAACGAAGTCGACGAGAGACGAGATGCATGTCTGCGTTTGCGGTGAATAACTGGTTTAGGATTTGCGCGAAAGCCACTTGTCCCGCCTTTGACACTGGCCAAGAATGCAAAGATGATGACCTCTGAAATGCCAAATGAGTTTGACGAAATTCCTCAAAAGCCTCGCGAGCGTTTGACCTATCGCAATGAGAATACAACGGTTCACGATCAACGCGATCAGGAAGCAATAGCGAAGGATCAAACGACACCGGATAACATCCTGGCACCCCGACGTTATATCTAGGTAATCGAAGTAATTACAGTATCACCGTACGTGTTTTCGTAATGGTGCTTAATGCGTTTCGATGTCGCGAAAGTAAATGAAAAAAAAAAAAAAAAAAAAAATTGAACGCGATTTTCCCGCGGGGCGCACGATGAATTATCGTGTTTTCTCGACCGGTGTCGGTTGAACGAACCCATTTATTAGGTCATTGTCGACTCGTGTTGTTGGCCGCAAATAATAATGTATCAAGTCGCCGTGTACGCCACTGGAAATCGCGTGCGCCATTTTCCGACAATTTTCATAGGAAAATTGCTCGCATTGTTGGCTCGCGGCCCGCCAAACGCAAGCGACCCTCAATGAATTTATTGTGTAACCGAGGAAAGTCGCTCAATCATACGACATTGGTGACCGTGTGGTGAATTTAAATTGTTACTTTTAACTGTTACGTTAAACCTTTCTAGTTCTTAGCTTTCGTGCTAAAATGGTGAAAGTTTTCATAGAAAATATATTGCTGAAATTGAAATCAATGCAATATGTGATATTTTCACTATTTTACTTGTATGTGTGTTGAAATTACAAAAATAACTTGCACATAAACAATTCCACATAGTAGATATAACTACATTTAAGTGAATTTTCCAGTTTTTCCGAGTGAGTTTGACTCTCGGATTCTAAAATTATCTACATTTTTAAATTTAGTAAATAGGGCAATTAAAGATAGGGTATAAAAATATTACAAAATAGAGCTATGTGGAATATTTTAAATGTCAGCAGATTAACTAGATTTTAAATTACACAGTGAGATGATTATTAAAAAAAAAGCGAAGAAAGTTGGATTATTGTGTAGATTAAGAAATATACTATCTAGAAATACAAAAGTATTAGTTAATAATGCATCTGTTCGTCCTCATTTTATATATTGTGGTTCATTTTTAAATTTAGTAAATAGGGTAATTAAAGATAGGTTGTAAAAACTACAAAATAGAGTATTTTAAATCTCAATAGATTAACTACATAGTATAAGATATATGTATGATGAACAGGGCTCGAAATGGAAATTTTCACGAATGGGAGCGCTCGATAATTTTCAAAAAATATCAAACGACCTTTTTTTATTATGTATTACATATACGGCTACAGATATATATATGCCTTTGACAAAATTGAAATGTGAAGAATTTAACTTCCAGTCAACGATTGTGATTTACGAGTCATAAATGTAAAAAAAATTCACCTTCTAACATTTTTTCGGCAATAATTATTGAATTTCAATTTTATTTTTCAAAATTATGAAAGGTATGGAAATTTTGGTTTTTTACGAAAGGGAGCGCTAAATTTACAGATTTCACGAAAAGGTACGCTAAGTTTTCAAATTTCACGAAAGGGAACGCCCGCTCCCTGCCGCTCCTGCTGAATTCGAGCCCTGATGATGAATGAATGTAAATGAAACCTTAAAAGTGTGCATGTTATATTTTTAAATTAGATAAGAATTTATTTACCAAAATATTTAATAATAGGGTATAACATGCATACATAGTCATAATACTAGGGGTAAGAATAAGTTAATAGTTGAGAATTTAAAATTAAGTATATCCAGGAGAAGCATATTGTACAGGGGTGTTGTTGAATATACATAATGGCCTGCCAGTAGTTGTCAGATATATAAATATAATTGATAGATTCCTGGCAGCATTAAAACAGCAACTTTGTGTACAAGTGCTAGCAGATGATAAGTTTATTTTGAAATTTTATATATACAATTATATTTAAATAATTTCGTACCAATTTCACTAATTAAGACATATTTGCAAAAATTTTATCAAAACGTCGCTTAAATTAAAACTGCATTTTTATGTGCGATAAACTGGAATCGTATTTTTTTTCACAACAAAAATGACTCATTTTGATTTTTAGCCAGAATTCATAGAACGAGTAATACGAGTATTGAAATTAGTACTGTTTTGTTTTTTTTTTTTTTTGCCATCAATCAATTAAACAAACGCACACAACCTGTACCGAGGAAATACACAGACAAGCTTTTTTTTTTTTTTTTTTTTTTTGTATTAAAGCTCACGAAAATCGTCATTGGGTTATTCAGATGCATCAACGGGAGGGTCATGTCCCGTTGAACCGAATCGGACACTACATAGTTCACGGGGCCGCAAAACACTCTCGTAATCTTGTGGCATTTTTCTGTACTCTTGTGGGTAAAGTGAAAAAAAAAGTACGGCAATTATTCAACGGCTTGGAATTACGTTGGCGTCTGTTGCCACGGTCGTCTGCGTCGTTCCTGTGCGTGTCTGGCCGTGCCGGATCTTTCCATCCTCATTATGGCCAACAATCTCGACTTGGGTTCGTCTGTTGAGTTTTTTATTCCACTGACGGATCGGACGCGCACTTGTCCGTAAAAAAAAATGTCTGACATGTCTAGTACAACGCTAACTGTTGCCGAAATGTGCCTCGGCTACTATAATACACTTTGGTGTACGCAGGAGAAATTTTATACACTTTGCTGTTATCGTGGCTGCCAAAGTGATTAGTAAGCTCCATACTTTTGTCATTTCTCATCGTTTAATAGAAAGATGGTAGTATGTACATGAGTATACCTAATATCATTTCCTCGTAATTGATTGGTCTACGTTGCTTTTTGAACAATTTGATTAACGATCATTCGATGTTCCCAAAAAGGTTTTGTTCCGCAGGCGTAATTACATTATTTTCATTGGAAATTCGACTGAAAAGTTATATACATAAAAGTAAAAATGTTACTTGTATACATTTTCGAAGATATTTATTGAATTACAATGCTTTGAGTAGTTAAATAGATGAGTGCTTTTTAAACTTGAAAGTTTGTTTGTGCGAGGTTTTACAAACCGCCGTGATTTTGAAATTTCGTCAAATGAACTACATAGATTTAGTGCACACGTAATGGTGCATCCACATTGGCGAACCGAACAGCGAACGACGAGGGGTTGTTATTGTGTGGACGTTCATAAATCTTCGTTTGCTGTTTATGAAGAGATTATAAGAGGAATACGTGGGTAAGAAGATGACTAAAGTGGCAGATATAGCGAAACGTGTGAAAAAGTTGAAGTGGTAATGGGTTATATACATAGCAATACTGGAATGGTATTCGAGAGGATGTGAAAGAAAGCAAGGTAGACCGATTGGATAATGGGCTGATGAATTGAGAAGAATGTGCGGAGTCAAGTGGATGCAGATTGCTCAACACAGACATGAATGGAAGTGGATTGGAGGGGTCTTCATCCAGCAGTGGATGATGAACGGCTGAAAATGATGATGATGATGATGAATATATAGTCCCATTCTTACTAAAGTTTCCACTCGTCCCTAAGTTCCGATACGTTTTACAAGTTCTCGATTTTTATTAGATTATGAAACTATTTCGCGTAACAATCATTATCTTCATTTTCCCATCCCAACAGCCATATAATAAATAAATAAACTAAAAATCCTTTATTTTTTAAATCCATATTGTAGTTATGGGATATCCACGAAGATATTCTATAATATTTTGCCCATCATATGTAGATATTAAACCTTTCTCTAAATTCTGCGGTCAGCTTATTTATCGTCCATGGCTGGCAATATTTTGTTCGTAATCTACATACATACATACATACATATGTATGTCGTATATTTTTTGGATTTTTCTTAATTTATCTATAAAAATCCACAAAGTAGGCTGAGCAATACTAGGTAATACCAAAGCCTAACTGTAGTTTACGATGGCAAGCTTCTGCAAAATTATTGACCCAACACTGCATTTAACAACGACTTTACATCAAGGGACATATCCGAGAAAGTCCTTCATTTTCATCTCGTCAACCTACGGTATCCTTTTTTCAAAATTGGACCTCCTTGCACTCCACCCGGTTACGTGTCTGAGTGCAGTTATTTTAATGTAATACCATTTTCACATCGATGTTGTTTTCTATGAAAAAATCATCTTCATCTTAGTTTCATTATTCTTTACATCCAGTCATAGTCACCAATTGTCCTACGTATAAATAAAAATCAACTATATCTACATACAATATGATTATCTACTCAAGGGTTTTTCAAACTGTGGGTCCCGACCCATCGGTGGGTAGCAAAATAAATATTGAGAATGGAACGAGTCATCTTTACCTAGATTTTATGACAAATTTGTTCGCATGACACCGGAATGGTCAGTTCCACTATCATTATTTAACATTGTCAATAAAGATATTGTCACATCTCACTTTTCCATCCCAAAGCTTTGATAACTATTTTCCAGTACAGAAATTGGAAACAGCAAAGAAAAGCTTTTATATAAAAAAAATCCATTTGATTTTAAAAGCTCTGAATCAATAATTTAGCTAAACTTTGATCCCGAAAAGAATGCTGAATTTTTCAACATTTTTCCACTTTTAAGTAAAAAAAATCAATCTTTATAACAACTTATTTGTATGAACTAGGATTTTCCACAAACTAGTTTCATCCATAAATATGCATATATATAAAGAAACACAATGGACAGTTTGCGTTTGATATCATTATTATATAGGCCAGCGGTGCCCAACCCGTAGCTCGCGAGCAACATGTTGCTCGCGTACCGTTTTAATGTGGCTCGCGGCTCGCGTATTATTCAAAATACTGACTGATGAACTTGATGTTGAGTATGGAACTAAAATGTTACATTCTGAAGCTAGATGGCTTAGTAAGGGAAAAGTCCTACAACGATTTGTAGAGCTTTTTCCAGAGATAAAGCTGTTTGTAGAATCCAGAAACGAAACTTATGAAGAACTTAATGATCATGGCTGGTTGTCGGATTTATCCTTTCTTACAGATATAACAACCAAAATGAATAAACTCAATCTTGAACTTTAGGGGAAACAAAGAACTCTTTTTAAATTAATAGGAAGTGTAAATGAATTTCAGTCTAAATTAAATTTGTGGATATCCCAAATTAAAGAATGTAACTTCAGCCATTTACCAAATTTAGAGAACTACATATGTATGTATATTCATAAATATAAGGAAATTGAATCAGATGAATATTCTGAAAATCTCGCTGAACTTAAAAATAATTTCGATATTAGATCGATAGATATTTCGATATTTCTGATTTTCGTAATATTCATCCAATCGTTTCATTCATTTTAAATCCATTTGTTGATATGAATATTTCTGAAATATCGCAAAAGATTGCAAGTATATTGAATAAAAATGTCAATATTCTAGAAATGGAAATAATTGATTTTCAATCTGACCTACAATTACAAAAAAAAGTATATCAAACTAATTTTTGAACACTTGTGGATGAGAGAAAATATCCACTTGCAAAGGAAACTTTTCAAATGTCAAACTCCTGCTTTGGATCAACTTACCTTTGTGAAAGTGGCTTTTCGACAATGAAATTTTTAAAATCGAAGCTCAGATCTGAATGATTGTATGACTCATGAGTTTTATTTATCCTGTGTTGTATTTAATTTGTAGTAGATAGATTAGAAGTAGTAATAAACAGTAGTTGTGTAATATTATTGTGTTTTTTTTTTTTACTTATTGTTGCTGATTTTTTTCAAAAAAAGGTCATCGTTCTTTGTGGCTCGCCTAATATTTTTAAATTTCTAATTTGCTCGACATAGACCAAAGGTTGGGTACCACTGATATAGACACACTGGGTCGCAATACAAAATGCAATTCTTGCAGTGGGGTCGTAGTAAAAAAGTTTGAAAAACGCTGATTCTACTGTGTGACTAAAAAATTCATTAAATTCGTTGCTTAATTGTGTTAATCGATAAATAACGTATTTCCATCAATACATGTATACTGCCGCCCTAAGCCCACTTAACGTAACTGACAAAAATTACGAAAATGAGTTAGATGTGTTTTAGTAGTGTATTTTGCGATTTTTCATATCAAAATTAATCTATCTTCATCCAAAAGTGACTATTTTAAGCTATTAAATCTAACGTATCTGCATGCGCATAGAAATAGTAACACCAATACTTTGCGAAAATAACGTATCCATTATTTACTTCGGTCACTACCTTATCATGAAAGATTGAACATCATTATGTTCAATGAGAACCCTGAGAAAAATAAAATAAGATTCTTAGAGATTCATTCTTTTCAAATAGAGTGGTTGAAGTTTGAAATAGTCATATGTATACATTAATAATGAATAATGAAGTGACGTAACTACTAAAGCATTCTTTTTTTTTTTAATTTTTCCTTAGAATTATCAAAACGCAATAGAAAATAACCTCATGCACTAAAAAAAAAGTTTAAATAAATCAGTAATATATGAAGAAAAAGTCCATTTATCTCGATATTGTTGTTTTTTCAGTTACGTTGAGTGGGCTTAGGACGGCGGTATAGTAACCCTTAAAGGAAACATGCAGATATATGATTTTATTTTCAAAAAAAAATTTTCACCGTTGACTTGACCGACGTCGAGTTGACGGTCGCTTACCGGAACTGACGGCATACAGTACAGGGCCTTCCGGCCCGTACACTGAAACGATGTCTCACAGCGGTGCTGCGAGACACTGAAAGAGGGGAACTAGGGGTGTCACTTCCGGTGGGTTTTTCCCCATAGCCATGGTGTCGTATGGGAGTGGTGGGTGGGTAGGTGAGAGGGTGGGTTGGTGGTGTTGCGCGCGTGCCCCCTTTCGGGCACTTGTTGCTTGCGGCTCGCCACGTGGCCTCACAGCACGTGCCGCACTCGCTGGCGGGACGCCGGGCTGTACGCTCGTCTCTCAACACTCTCTCACAACACTAACCACTTCACATCTGCATCACTTTTGTGCAACTGCAACTGCAACTGCAACTGCGATTGCAACCATCCACAAATCACAGCCGACCGCCTGCCCGAGGTGAGTCACGACACGAATTTTACTCTCGTCAAGGAAAATTTGTCGACTTTTTGACGTCTCGTCAAACTTTTTCATTTTAGGCGTATGTTTGTGGTTGTCGTCAATTTTACGGCAGGTTCGCGCACTCCGCTGAAATATTGTCGTATTTTTACACGCTCGCTTAGTAAGTCGCGTCCGGAAAAACTTTCGCACTCAAAATAAAATTAAAATATTTAAAAAATTAATTCATTATATTCACTCGAATTCTTTAGAAATAACTAAAAAATAAATTTTTAAGATACAATTAATTATAAATTCAAGAATTCTTTTGGTGTGTTATTATAATTCTCTTTTACTTGGCTTTAAAATGAATAGATAGTGTGATAGGAGAGTCGTAAATGATTTAATCTTTTTTTTTATAAAGCTGTTAATTCCTTTCTTTGATTGTCCTTTTTTTTGTGTTTAAGAGTTCCTACACGAGTTACACGATCTCAATTTTTATTTGAGCGTGAGAGTAACTCGTGCACCAATTACTACCCGAAGGCTTGCCAATAATTATGGTTATTTTTTAGATTATTTATATATAAATCTTCATTTATGTAGTTAGGCTTACGCTGATACTTTATTTCAGTAATTCTTCTTCTTAATTAAAAAGAGAAAAGGAATTTCATTATTCTTATTTTTATTTGTACATTTATATTACATATATTATATTATGTTATTATTTTTATCAAATTATATGTATGTAAAAGCCTTTTTTTCGGCGTGTAACAACAATTAGAATTTTTATTCGAAAAATTAAATAAAATATCACGGTTAACAAGTAGGATTTATATTTTTATTATTAAAATTAAGTATGCGCAAATGCAAGCGTGGAAAATCGTATTGATTTTCCTGTTTCATATGCATTTTAATTACAAATATTCACCGTAAATAAAATTCAGCGCGAAAATCAGTGTGAATTTTCAATATTTTTTACACACAATAAACTAACGCTTTAATGGTCGTACTTTTCACCCGAAACGTATTAGACCCGCTAAAAGTCTTTTTAAATAATACAAAACCAATCGTTAGTTTTCCGTAACGATTACAACGTCGTAATTTTCCATTCAATATCGTTTACAATTATTGTTTTTCAATAACAGAGAAAAATCTACCAATGGTACATACAATCTACCAACGTACATACATACACATGTACGTTGTATATATGCGCATAAAATCATGCGATCGCATGATGATTTCAAAAATGTTTATTCATATCGTAGTAACTAATACTAACTTGAGGCTGAATTTTACAACTACTCGTAGATATGATTATTCATGCGGATCGTCGGCGTTAACTTTTAATAATGCTCGATTATTCAGCACCAGATCGACCCGACTGATGAAATCGTATTATTGCGGCATTGTAACACATTAATATACGTGATCTTATTGTGCGTTTTACGAGATGCGATGTATTTCCATGTTATAATTGGAGTTAGCGTATTATTGTCTCGACGTATGGAGCGGAAATGACCATTGACGCATACAATATTTGTATCGTAACCGTTTGACGCAATCAGATGTCGCCGCGACAATTTGTTACGTTTTATATGTATTTTAGATGATTTAGAGTTAAATTTGATAATTTTCGATTCGTCATCGTCTTTGTCGTTTGACGAAGAACCGACTGTATAAATATATATGTATGTACATCCATGTGTAGTGTGTGGATGTTAAACCCTGTCTCTGTCGGACGAACGGGGTGGTAGCTGATGCGAGACGTCTGGGTTTTGAAAACTAGACAATCGGTCTGTGACCAAACCTGACCGGTGGTAATGTCTGTGAAATACATTGTCGGTGGTCAGGGTTCTATATTATGACCACGTCGAACGAAAAAAAAAAATGAATAAAAATAAACACGTTACGCTTGAACTGTTCCATTTTTAACGCATTCCCCGCTGTGTAGGCTTAGTTAGATCAGCAATTTCGTCGAAATAATAGTTGTATGTACAATATGCTATGATTCTGAGAAAGCCTTTGATGGTTATACGTATGAAGTTTTGCAAATATAAGCTTCTAAATTTATAGTTCTTGAGACGGTCTTATTGACTTAGTACTTAGTAGCTATTGAAATTACAATAATTCGTATTAGATGAAAATAAATTATAATCTGTCATTAGGTATTTCTTTTTTATTAATCTTAAATGTTAGTGAATATTTTGAACGGGTGCCAATTCTTTCGTTCGATTTGAAATTTTTTACTGAAAATATTTAAAAAATCAATGCAAATATTAGATTGAAAAGACTGAATCCTCTCCACACTGGAGACGAGGAGATTAAGCGGTGATTTAATTGAAGTATTCAAAATAATAAATAATCATTATTCATGTGAAATGATCAACCTCATTATGTTCAATGAGAACCCTCATCTAAGAGGTCATACTCTTAGAAATCAAATAAGATTGTTAGAGATTCATTCTTTTCAAATAGAGTGGTCGAAGTTTGGAATAGTCTTCCGGATTCAATAGTCACGTTAAAAAATGTTAATTTAAATAAAAATCAACTAGATCTATTCTTAAAAAACAATGGGTATTTGTTATTCTTTAATAAATGGACCGTTATTCATTTTATTTTTGTTTTTATCTTTATTTTTATTTTTGTACCAAACCCCATGAGCCTATCGGCTATGCCGCCTCTCCATGTTATTATTAAATAAATAAAAAAAAATTATATTTTAAATTACAATATATGTAATTTCAGTGAGTACTTAATACTTGTAGGTGCTTAATTAAAGAGGAAATGTAGCCGATTGAGGTTTCACACGTTTGCTTACTTTTATATCATTTTCAATTTATGCTAACGCTGCTTGGGTTACGAAAATGTCTTGGTTTAAAAAAAAATGATCCTCTAAGCCGGCACGGGCTCCCAACCTATGGATCGCGAAGGGGTTGCCAACTGAAACAGTTAACTATAAAAAATATTGACTGAAAAATATTTTTTGCCTTTTTCAAATATATTGGGGTCGCGGGTCATTTGGCTTTTATAAAAAGGGGTCGCCACTCGAAAAAGGATGGAAACCTGTGAGTCAGACCTTAAAACTTAAACCTTACTCTAAACTGACTCACCTTATCATATTGACAAAAAAATTGACCGCGTAAGGTGGAAATATTGATGGTTTGAGGTATCGATGGATTGAATTGAATCGGATTTGACTTTCCAAACATCTGGGCTAATATTATTGACGTCAATAATATTGACCGTGTAAGGTGCCTTTGGCAGCGGTCGCCAACCGGTGGTCCGCGAGAGAATTTTGGTAGTCCAAATTTTTCATAATAATCATCATATTCAGCCGTTCACCATCCACTGCTCTTCCATTCCTGTCTGTCTTGAGCAATCTGCATCAATTTGACTCCACACATTCTTCTCAATTCATCAGCCCATCCCCCACTCGTTCTACCTCGCTTTCTTTCATATCCTCTCGGATACTATTCCAGTATTTCTCGCGTCCATCTGCCATCCATTCTTCTCGCTTTCCACTTCAACTTTTTCACACGTTCTGCTATATCTGCCACTTTGTTCATACTTCTAACCCATATATTCCTTTTACGATATCTTCTTGTTATACCAAGCATACATCTTTCAACGCTTCTATGGGTGCACTGGATCTTACGTAGCATTCTTGAATTTAGCATCCAAGTTTCACATCTATACGTCATAACTGGCAGTTTTCACAATGAATAATATTATAATTATAATATTAACAAAGAATAATTATTATAATTTTTCTATCACTATAAGGTGGAGTGCAAATACAAGTGTTTATTACCTTTTCATATTTAGAATGTTATTTTTATGGAAAAAATCATGGTGGTGGTCACCGCGGGATTCAAGATTTTGAGTTTAGTGGTCCGTGAGGTCCGAAAGGTTGGCGACCGCTGTCCTAGTGTGTCCTGGGCCTAAGCTTCTAAAATTCTACATGAATTCTGGCGAACACCTACTGCTTTTAGATTTGAATTTTACGAATTCTGCGAAATCGCGTATAAAAAACTAGCGAATTTCGCAAGTCTACCGGCCTGCGCAAGCACCGGTTTCTGACATAGCCTATCAAACTACCATCTGTCACCTCGCTTTCGGAACGTTTGTATTTCATTCACGATTCTGACATGGACTCGATTCAGAGTTATTTACATATCAACTTTTACAACAAAAGTCATCGAAGTCCGCAAATTGCGGAATTCGGCGGAAAATCCTTCTTGGTGTACATCAGTGGTCGGGAACCTTTTCTGAGCTAAGAGCCAATTAAGGGAAAACCTTGCAAAATTGGTAAGTTTGGGAGCCGCAATATATTATTTTCGAATTATATATTCAAAAAAACTGCCAGATATGACGTATGGATGTGAAACTTGGATGCTAAATTCAAGAATGCTACGTAAGATCCAGTGCACACAGGGAAGCATGGTAGACCGAGGCCGAGGTAGATGGTCTGATGAATTGACAAGAATGTGTGGAGTCAAGCGGATGCCGATTGCCCAAGACAGACAGGAATGGAAGAGGATTGGAGAGGCCTTCATTCAGCAGTGGATGGTGAACGGTTGAAAATGATGATGATGTATATATGTACATTGTGGAAATGGGATTCATTTTTATCTTGTGTAAATTGTGTGTCAACATTTTGTATTTCATGCAAAACGTTGGATGAGAGCGAGAGCCGCATGCGGCTCCGTAGCCGCCAGTTCCCGACTACTGGTGTACATAGACGCGTATTCGGTTATTCTATTCGAGCATTGCTGCCATTAACGTAATATATCTAACGAATATATACATAATGGACGTATATAATCGCCCTCGCCACCCGTTTCAAGGTTTTCACCACG
Source organism: Parapsyche elsis (assembly GCA_022651745.1). Classification (NCBI taxonomy): domain Eukaryota; kingdom Metazoa; phylum Arthropoda; class Insecta; order Trichoptera; family Hydropsychidae; genus Parapsyche; species Parapsyche elsis. Next base: position 8,490,307 of record JAGVSN010000004.1, on the reverse strand, counting down.
TGGTTATGCCCGAATATTTAGCGGTTAAAGCCGACTTTGCTGTCATGCGCTCTTTGCTCTTTACCTAGCGAAATTCGCTAGGTTTGCCGCGATAGGTTTTCATACGCGATTTCGCAGCTGTGTGTGAGACACTTTAAGAGGAGGCGTTTGTTTGGAAAATTAACAATTTTCTCTACCCTTAAAGCAGTCGGCGGTCAGTCCGTTTGACTCGATAGTGATTTGTAATGTTTAACAGAGCTATTATATTTTGCAGGTGTGAGTCGAGGCGGAGCAGCGCCAAGTGCAGTGTGTTCGGCTGAGGTTTCGGCGAAGATGAGCAGCTTGCAGTGGTGCAGCGGCGCCGCGACGCCGGCGCCCTTGTCCGGTGCCTAGTCGCGTACTTTGTCCGTATCCGCGTCCGTATTCGCGTCCGTGTCTGTGTCCGTGTCTGTGTCTGTGCCTGTGTCTGCCCCACAGTCGCCGTCAACGCGCGGTCCGCGGTCCCGCGGTCCGCGCTCTACCGTCAGTCCCTGGGGGCAGCTGGCGAGATGAGTGCTGCGGGCCGAATTTACACAACCAGCACTCGCCCGCCCCCCAACCACCCCAAACCCCACAACCCCACATTCATCACCACCTTCGTCGTCTACCAACTGCTGCTGATCCTCATGCTGCAGACCACTCACGTCTCCGGTAAGTACCTACACTTTGACCATCTAAAAAACTCATTTTAGTAAGCTTTCAAAAAAAAAACGGCACCCCGACATTAGCGCGCCAACGTTAGCGCGCCGACATTAGCGCGCTGGAATTAGCGCGCAATACAACCCCGACTTTAGTGCGTGGGACTTTTGCGCGCCGACAGTAGCGCGCAAAATAAGATTATTTTGTATTGTTGACTGCTCATTTAAAGAAATTTATGTACTTATCCAAGATAACTTTTCTGTCAAAATTACATCTTATTTAAAATTAATTGGTACTTTAACAAACCTATCCATGAAAATTTTATCGATTAGAAAAAATAATAAGGGTATTCCACCATGCCAAATTAAATAAATGGTTGCAAGCCATAATTCTAACTTACAATAGTATCAGTAAATTTTAATTCTTAAGAAGAATCTCTAATAATATTGAAATTGAAATTTGTCTTTATGTACATATACATACATAAATACATGTACGTTTGCCTTTTTTTTTTGAATAGTTTTTTATTGTTATTTTTTCATGTACCTATGTGTTTTAAGTTTTTAGAATAATTGTTTTCTATTTTTTTTTTATAATATAAAAATAATAAATTGCGCGTTAATGTCGCCGCACCAAAAAAACTTTAGTCTAAGAATTAAGCCTGCTTACATATATAAATTTTTCATCATTGCTATACGTATATATTATTAGCGTAAGCGTCTACCATACTGCAATACTGGGTCGTTGCGGTCACACTAACGTTGCAAATATAACAAACAAATTTTTTTAAGCCACTATCTCTCAAAGCTGTTCCAAATCGACAATGCAATGTTATGGCCATGCACCCATTCAATCAACGGTACACTATACAATTTTTTTCACGTACTGTCAAACGGGCTACGGGCTGTTCTGTTATTGTACAAACCAGCACGCACGGGTGAGGGGGTGGTTCCCAAAAATATGAAAAAATAAAATAAAATATTCGGTTGTGGCTAACTTATTATAACCAAATATTAAGAGTATCCAAAAAGTGTGCATAAAGAAAAATTTTGATGATTTTTTTCACAGTTTTTAATAATAGCATAATGATTATATGTAGTATTGCAATATTATGAAGATTCTAAATATTTAAAAGGCCGGAAAAACAAAAAAAAAAAAACGAAATCTCGTTCAAGAGTAAACTGCCACTTCCGGTTGGCGGATGTTGACCAAAATCATAATATCTGTTACACATTACGTGAAAATAATAGATATTAAATTTCAGCTTAATAGACTTGATGGCTTCGGAGGAAAAGTTAAACAGTACACAGACATACAGACATTTTCCAGAAATCATCAAAACGTGATCAGGGGACAATACCTGATACAAATCAGTCAAAATATCGAGGTGTAAAAATGTAACAGTTAGCTAACTAAGATTACATAGACCACGGTTTGAAAAACACTATCTACATATCTATACACACTACATATAATTAAATTTACACCCAAAGAGCTAGAACTCATTTAAAAAATCATTTTCCTTAAAAAATACTATCTATGTATGTACATATGTATGTATGTAATATGTATATTATTAAATTGAATATGTTTGTTTGTCCGCTATGCAAATTTTACAATTTTCAATTTAGAACCACCAAATTTGGTATACTATCTCATGGTACTTTAACTTAGACCGTAGACGGTTTTTGGAAGAGATCGCAGCCCGGGGGTTAAGAAGTCCCCATACAAAATTTTTAATCAATTTTCGTTTGTACTGTAGAATAAATATTTATTTGTTTTATTATTTGAATTCACCCGCCCGAGCAACGCCGGGCAATTCGGCCAGTATTTTATAATTAATTATGAGAGTGCACGACATTTCGACAGCTCAAAAATAGTAAATGTACATACATATATGTATAGTACTACATATTATTCAAAGGGAATGGGCAGTCTCTGTTTGGACACGATCGTAATTGCATATTATATTATTATAAGTGCAAGCCCGTTGAATATCAACGGACGTGTTTGACGTAATTGATTACGTAACAATTTAGCAAAGTCGCGAACCTACTAAGGATTAATATTTTTTAATTATAGGAGGCCCTCCCATCACCGGTGTTGGCTGAACGCGTTAGCGCTAACACCCAACCTTGTGTGATCACGGGTTCAAATCTCACTCGCGACGTTCGTGTTTTTTTGCAATTAAATTTAAATTTCAGCCTTTACCGAGGCTAGCGTTATCAGCAGACGGACACACAGACAGACAGACAAACATATGGAATTGGGCTATTATAAATATAACTAGTGTAAGCCCGTTGAATATCAACGCCCGCTGAATTTTAAATTACGTAAAACGCTTTTTTAATAGAGATCCCCACTAATTAATCGAAAAAAAAAAAAAAAAAAATTTTTTTTTACTTTACTATTTATATTATAATTATTAATTATTTTATATAATAATATTCTGCTATTTTGTAAGTGAGTTGTAATAAAAAAAAAATAATAGTTTATAAAGCGCCATCTAATTGATCCAACGGATACGATAATTTCGATAATTTAATTAATACCCAGTTTTATTTTTATTATATTATAATTATTAATTATTATATATATAATAATTATAATTTTGTAAGTAAAAAAAAAAAAAAAAAATTATAGTTTTTATAGGTAGGTAGGTAGGTAGGTAGGTATGTAGGTAAAGCAGTCCAGACCGCTTGTATGTATATAGGTAAAAAAGGACTCTCTTAGCAGCGGCCGTAGCCGATACGTCAGTGTTCTCAGTTACCGACTTTCTGGTATTTTAATTATTTTTTCTCATTTCCTATTTATTTTAACTATAGGTAATGTTTAAAAGGACTAAACCCACCGACCGTGATAGAGTGAGCGTTAGCGCGATACCTCTTGAGCGTGAGGTCGTGGGTTCGATCCCCACCCGTTCTGTTTCAAGTTTTTTCCCAATTTTTCCTCAGAGAGCGTTATCAGCAGACAGACAGACAGACAGACAGACGGACGGATTTCGGCTATTATATATATAATTATGGATTATTGTACAATCGGGCCATTTCGAGTTTAACAATCAGCCTTAAACGGTATGTTTGATTTTATAACCACTAGTAGTTTCGATCCACACCTGACTTAACCCTCAATAAGCAAACGCTCCAATTCGATCGTTGTTGTTGTTGTCGATTACATATTATGGTGCGTTGCGCATCGGTTCGCCGAATCAAAACTGTTTACAAATTTTGATCCAACAATGGACCGTGGATTGGCGTGGGTTACGTAAAAGTCTGCATTCCGACTAGTGTTGTTGTACGTTGAATGAGGGATGTGTTTAGTCTGATGCCGCCAAGTCTAAACAGTGCTGATTTATTGCGCACGTGCCACGGGCCAAAAGTGAAAAAATGCACTAACTAGAGGTCAGGTCGTCCCCGAACGGGACAGATGCAGATTGTGCGGAAATTATGTTATTTTTTGGCGTTGGTTGCGGTTTCCCACATTTATTGTAAATAACGAGCGTTTTTTTTTGTAAACAAGTACTAAAATATCGGATTCGGCTTGTGCACTTTGGCTAGAGGAAGCGCAGTCGGAATTAATTTTGACATTTTTCAATTTCCAAACGATGAAAGTCACTTATAAAAATAAAATATTTTTAACCTCTTGGGACAAAAGATAACTATAAATCCGTGAAACATATTACCTCGGCATTGTATCAGATGAAAAATCATTCGATGAATCTTTCGAACTAGTGCTTTTCAAATTTTTCTACAGAAACATATCCATTTCATGTTTACCTACTTGAAAGTACCACAATTTCGGGGATTTTGATTTTTTTTTTTAAATTTGTTTCTTGAATAAATTATTTGAAGATTTGGATCGTCCAACCAAGGTAAGCAACTTTACGAGACAAAATTTGAACATGGGTTATACTTGATTTGAAAATCATGATTACCTTTCTTCATAAAATTTTAAAACTTTCGACAAAAAAATCAAAATATTTTTTTTTTCAAAACTAAATAATGATTGATGATGAAAAAAATCTTCAACATTTTACTGTTTTGCCAAAATAACCAGCCATTGTCAAAATATTTTTTTTTGATTGGTTCCAAAACTTTTTTCAAATACATTTTCACTTTTCATGAAATTTGGAGATGAAAAATTGTTTTTTTCGATCGTGCTGATTGCGATCATACAAATTTTTATATCACACTTATTCGAAAACTGTGCGACAGAATGGAATGAAATTTAACGAGTCCATGATACATGTGAATATTTAGCTTGTACACACATGTGTATGGGATTCAAACAATTCTATTCATTACTATGTACATATGTAGATCTCGGAATTTCGGATTCTCGGAAGCTTTTGCCACAAGTATGTATATTTTGGATGTTGAACCTATGCTAACCTTTTGTCGCATGTCATCATCATCATCATTTTCAGCCGTTCACCATCCACTGCTGGATGAAGGTCTCTTCAATCCTCTTCCATTCCTATCTGTCTTAAGCAATCTGCATCCACTTGATTCCACACATTCTACTCAATTCATCAGCCCGTCGTCTACGATCAACCTTGCTTTCTTTCACATCCTCTCGGATACCTTTCCAGTATTTCTCGCGTCCATCTGCCATCCATTCTTCTCGCTATGTAGCCCATTGCCACGATTTGCTATATCTGCCACTGTGTGCACTGGATCTTACGTAGCATTCTTGAATTTAGCATCCGAGTTTCACATCCATACGTCATAACTGGCAGTACGCATTGGTCGTATGCTTTATTTTTGTCCATTCTTCCAAAAGCACTCCATCTTAGTTTCATTCTTCTTCTTTACATCCAGTCATATTCACCAAATAACTAACTATCATCTATTTCTACAATATGAATCATATTGTCGCATGTATGTAAATGAATTATATACATACATATTTAGCTTACTATATAATATAATGTTAATAGAATAAAAAGGTTCGAGGAAAAACACTCGGACAGTCATTATTTCGCAAAATGTGGCACATTTCGCAATTGGTAGGAATATTATAGGTAGAAAAAAAAAATACATTGAAAGCTTTTTTTCGCCAATTGGAGACACCAAAACACTAAAACCTCATTATTTTTGTGTGTGTAAAAAATATACAAAAAAAATATTATTGATTTATAGGTTAAAATATGTCATTTTAAATAATCGTTCTGTAAAGCATGCAGAGAATATGTTAATGGTAGAATACGAACGTGAGTTCGGGCGGGTGACAGAATATCCCAATGCTGCGTACACACCGACGAACCGAACGGCGAACGACGCAGTATTGCTATTGTGCGGACGGTTCGCTCCACACAATTAGCAACCCTTAAGTCGTTCGCCGTTCGGTTCGTCGGTGTCTACTTTTAGGTTCTATTAATTCCTTTGAGTGACTCACATTAGGCCTCGGTTCTTCTTACTTTGCCTACCTATTGCTATTAAGGTTCTGAAACACTACTGAAAAGCTTTTCTTTGCAAGAATCTCGTGAAATTTCAAACTATCGATGAATTTTATTCACATTTGTCACAAGTTTTCATATCGTGTATTTATTTACATGTAGTACCGATTCAAAACCGCAACGTTTGAAATTTATTGTCGAGAAGCCGAGACAGGAAGTGGTCCCGTCTGCCTTCGTATTCATGCTAATTTTCTTCTTTTTTTTTCTCATTTTTTTTTTATTATGATCGCGACCTCAAACTTTGCAATCGATGTGACACATTTTAAGAGGCTTCTCTCCGTATCCCGGGAAACCTTTCAAAGAACCTCCCCACCCTCCTCCTCATCTCTTACGGCTAAATATAGACATATTCGATGAAAATACGAATCACTCAAATCACAGGTACATAATTTGAGCGCGTAGGTGTCAGAGAGTGGTCTCTTCTCGGATCGTTTGTCCAAACACGGGGCCATCTGCACTCTCAAAGAGCATCCAGGTTTATTGCGCAATTTCCCCCTCGCTATTCAAAATAGCTGCTGCGATTGTTTATAATAACACGGCGAAGTTTCCAATATTAGATCTCTTTTGAGACGACTTCCTCGCGGTTTTAACACCCATCCAAAAATAAACATCCGATTGCACCGCGCGTTAAATTAGCAAGTCTTCCTCTACGTGGGGTTTTTATAACACTTTGGTTTGGATTAATTAACGTTGTGTTGTTTTTTTTCCTTCATACATCTGCAGGTACGTATACGGCGGAATTTACACTGAAAAATCATTTGGTATGTTCGCCGCGTTTCGTATCATTATCGCTATCTTCTAAATCTAAACGATCTTTCGTCTGGTGGATGTTGATGATGCACTCGCAGATCGCACCGTGGATAGCGTTTAATTATACGTAGGATATAAGTTGCTTATTTGATTATCGGTGCACTCGCGTTGCATAATAAAATGATTAGCCTGTTGCCTATTTGATTGGAAGTCTGTATAAATACCCAGTGTAATTTTAGCTTCTATCGAGTGAAAAATAAACTTTCTTCATAACGACGTGAGCTTTACGTACATGGTAGCGAGTTGCGGTCATAATAATGTCACGATTGCGGCCGTTATTCTTCTGTACATACATATGTACATATAATTTCAACGAGCGTTATTATTTTTGCCTCGCGAAAATCGACATAAATTATAAGGTCGACGAGCAGCCGGAATTCGCAGACCGTGACCGTTCACTAATGACACCCACTTTGGATTCGTGTTACCTGTTAACCACCATGTCGTTCTTTGGCACTCATTTTTATGCACCCTGTATACCGTTTTTGATTCCTCGTGCTTTCCAATAATTTTTTTGGATCAAGCAAGCTTCCAGGATTTTATTTTTGACAGGCTAAGCCTTTTAAATATTTTACTTGACGCGCGAAATTTTCCAAGGTGCGCTTTTTTAAATTTAGTTTTATTTCAATTGGATTTTCTTGTCCTGAAAGATGCGCCGTAGTCAAAATTTTAAATGTATTAAGATGGCATGAAACAATCGGAATGTAGCAGGTGAAATTTTTTTTACACTAAACTCGCTTGCTATTGAAAAATCGTTAATAATATAAATTTATTTATTTATTTAAGGTAGCTTAAAAAGTTAATTACAAACAAACATTACTCAAAGATAAAATTACAAAATAAACTTATTATCTACTAACACTTATACAGAGGTGCTGTTTTAATGCTGCCAGGAATCTATCAATTATTATATTCAACAACACCCCTGTACAAGATATGTACTTCCACCGGATCTGCTTAATTTTAAATTCTTTACTATTAATTTATTCTAACCCCTAATATTATGACTATGTATGAATATTATACCCTCTTATTAAATATTTTGGTAATAAATTCTTATCATTTACATTCATTTAACATATGTATATCTTATACCAGTGCTGTTAATCTATTGACATTTAAAATACCTACTTCGCATAGCTCTATTTTGTAGTTTTTGCAACTTATCTTTAATTACCCTATTTTAAACCAAGTATACCTACAATTTCGATGCTTCCCAAACATTTCAAACACACAATTCAGCACTTGTACAGAGGTGCTGTTTTAATGCTGCCAGGAATCTGTCAATTTTATTTACATTTCTGAGAACTTCTGTATATTATACCCTATTATTAAACAACATAAATTCCGCAAAAAATGCGCCGTGTGGGAAAATTTCATTCGAGTCACTGCACTTTCCGTTGAAAATCTCCACGAATTAGGGCAGTTACTACACAACTGTGATTTTCACAACGCTCGTATAAATCGGGGCCTGAAATGAGATACAAGTGTAGTGATTTAAAAAAATTCGGGTGTAGCCAACCCATGACTTTATCCATATATTTGAGGAATACAAAGAGAAACGAAATTAATTTTTTAAGTACGTAAGTAAATAAAACGCATACACCACCACCACACCAATCAAAATACATACATACATATCATGAAATTACTGTGTTGAGTGCGCGCGCGTATGTAAAATACGATCTTCGGCATATATTCAAATAAGAAAAACTACCACTTCCGGTCGGCGGATTTTAATCAAAACCTTATCAACTCTTAAAGTTTATATGATAATTATAAATATAAATTTTCGACTTGATCAATAGGGCAGTTTCTGAAATATTCTGTGGTAAACTTTTCGACAAAAAAAAACCCCTACTTCCGGTTGACTGATTTTATTGATTATTTTTTCGTAACTAGCAATTTTACTCAGGAGTACAACATTATAATATTGTGACGATAATACATATTTAAAAGGCCGAAAAAAATAAAAACAAAAAAATCGTTCAAGAGTAAACTGCCATTTCTGTCAGACGGATTTTGACCAAAATCACAGTATCTCTTAAAGCTAACGTGAAAACTATAGATATGAAATTTCAACTTGATCGATGAGGCAGTTTCGGAAATATTTTGCGGTAAACTTTTCAAAAAAAAAAAAAAAAATACTTCCGGTTGACTAATTTTAATCATTTATTTTTTTTTAAATAGCAATTTCTATGAGAATTACAATATTACAATATTGTGACGATACTACATATTTAAAAGGCCGAAAAAAAAAAAAACAAAAAAATCGTTCAAGAGTAAACTGCCACTTCTGTCAGACGGATTTTGACCAAAATCACAGTATCTCTTAAGGCTAACGTGAAAACTATAGATATGAAATTTCAACTTGATCGATGGGGCAGTTTCGGAAATATTTTGCGGTAAACTTTTCAACAAAAAAAAAAAAACCTACTTCCGGTTGACTAATTTTATTAATTTATTTTTTTTTAAATATAAATTGCTCTCAAAATTACAACATTACAATATTGTGACGATACCACATATTTAAAAGGTCGAAAAAAATAAAAAAAAAAAAATCGTTCAAGAGTAAACTGCCATTTCCGGTAGTCAGAAGTTGACTAAAATCACAGTATCTCTTAAGGCTAATGTGAAAACTATAGATATGAAATTTGGAGAAAATTCCCGGTGCAGTTTCGAAATATGATTTTTACCGGATTTTTTGAATTTTCTGCACGAAAAAAACCCTACTTCCGGTTGACTGATGTTGACCAAATTCCTTATGGCTTTTAAACTTTACGTGAAAATAATAGATATGAAATTTCAGCTTGATAGATTCGATAGTTTCGGAAAAACACACAGACATACACACACACACATAGTACACAGACATACAGACATACAGACATTTTTTTAGAAATCATGAAAACGTTATCAGGGGATGATACCTGATACAAATCAGTCAAAATCTCGAGGTGGAATTTTCGCACGATCACAATACTTTATCCGATTAGGATAAAGTAAAAATAATCATTAGGATATGATGCTCTTTTCGTAGATTGAACCTTTTCAAGCTTGGAATTTTTCCACTTATTCAAATGACCGCTGACAGAATCAAGCTTCGTTCTCGAAGTACACGTACCTACTCCACTAATATCGTACACATTAACTACATACCTATCTAGTACTTACTGGTCGGGTGCATCCTGGCGTAAACGAACACCGTGCGGGTTCTCGTCGACGACTCTTCGTTTTTGCATACAGATTCTAGTCAGTGTCTAAAAATGTTGCATGCAAATGTCTCGAGATGTGTCTCTCTCGCCTCGTTCGCTCGTTTAGAATTTCAAATGTAATGTACATATGTACATATGTACGTCGTAAAACGATGCGAGATACGAGAGAGAGACAATATTTCGCCGTTCGATTCCGGGGACTCTTTTCCTGTTATTAAAAACGGCGACGAAACGACGCCAATTCTACCGGTTTTTCCGGACGCGTGTTTGTCTTTTAAATGTGTCGCGTTTAAATCCTAAATGCGTGGCACTTTAGTTAGTTGAAATGCGACACATAAGATTTTCTTCCACACTCGTCAAAGAAATGGATTTAATCATGTACATTTAAGTACGTATATAGGTACAAGGTACAATTATATCGCACCTACTCGACTCGATATGTAAAATTGTTTACGTCTGATTATGTCGTTTGAATACGTCATATGAATACACTCAGCTCATTGGACGAATCTTATGAAACTTAATAAAATCCATTATTAGACTCATGTATGTAAAAATTGACAAAACTAGCACCGTATTTTTAGAATTGAAAAGGAAATCGCTTAATAAATAGCTGCCATGACGATTTTACGATGAATTAAGCAGACCTTACACGGTCAATAATACTGTCATTACACCATTAATGACAATATCCCCTCCACTCGCCAATACTGATGCTCCGATATGCTCAAAATATCCCGATTCGCGTCATTCCATCAATATCGAGTTTACACGATCAATAATACTGTCATGTATTATTGATCGTCCGCTTGAAGAAGTTAAGATTAGTTTTAGTTGCTAAGTTTTCATCTAATCAATCAATTTTCAAGATTCAAATCTTAGCAGTGCTACATGTAGGTAGACTTATAGAAAATTAATTTTTCATATCGTGGAAAACTAATCTAATAGTATTCCAATAAGAGCATTCGGAAAATCTATCTAATAGTTAGTATAAGCCGCCTTGAAGAGAACATATCCAACTTTTTTCTCCTCGAGACCCTCACATGAGCCCCCCCTAACAACGAATATAGTCTATTGATCTTTCCATTGAAGAAAATCAAAAGTGTAATTGTGTATTCCAATAAGAGCAGTCGGAAAATCTATCTAATTGTTAGTATAAGCCGCCTTGAAGAGAACATCTCCAACTTTTTTCTCTTCGATATTAGTCGAATATAATTCATTTCAGATGATTTTTTAAATTTATTTATTTAAGATACATAACTTAAAAAGCTAATTACAAACAAACATTACTTAAAGGTAAAATTACAAAATATCTAAAATTACTTATTCAGAGGTGCTGTTGTTCAATTTTATTTATATTTCTGAGAACTTCTGGCAGGCCATTATATTCAACAACACCCCTGTACAAGATACTTCTCCTGGATTTACTTAATTTTAAACTCCCAACTATTAACTTATTCTTACCCCTAGTATTATGACTATGTATGTATGTATATTATACCCTCTTATTAAATATTTATCGAAATATTTTGGTAATAAATTTACACTTGCACAACTACATTATAAATTATTATTTTAGTTTATTTAGATAATAATTTTCTTAGCCGATATAATACTGCCGTCCTAAGCCCACTTAACGTAACTGACCAAACAACAATATCGAGATAAATGGACTTGAAAGTTTTATTCTAAATTTGTGTTTTTCTTCATATATTACTGATTTATTTAAACTTTTTTTCTATTGTGTTTTGATAATTCTAAGGAAAAATTAAAAAAAAAAATGAATATTTTAGTAGTTACGTCACTTCATTATTCATTATTAATGTATACATATGACTATTCCAAACTTCAACCACTCTATTTTTAAAGAATGAATCTCCAACAATCTTATTTGATTTTTCTTTTCGGAGTCTAAGAGTATGACCTCTTAGATGAGGGTTCTCATTGAACATAATGAGGTTGGTCATTTCACACATGAATAATGATTATTTATTATTTTGAATACTTCAATTAAATCACCTCTTAATCTCCTCGTCTCAAAAGTGGAGGGATTCAGTCTTTTCAATCTTTCATGATGAGGTAGTGACCGAAGTTAATATTGGATACCTTATTTTCGCTAAGTGTATTGGTGATACTATTTCTCTGCGCATGCAGATACATTACATTTAGCTTATAGCTTAAAAAAGTCACTTTTGGATGAAGATACATTAATTTTGATATGAAAAATCGCAAGAATACACTCCCATAACCCCTAAAACACATCTAACTCATTTTCGTAATTTTTGTCAGTTACGTTAAGTGGGCTTAGGACGGCAGAATTTTCCTACTTTTTTTATTAAAAATTTATCGTGTAACTTAAAATCTAACTTATCATCCAATATTATACCCAAATATTTGAAATTATTAACTAGTTTAATATTACTTTTAGCCTAAAATCAGTTTTATTAATCTTATTATAATTAATATTCTATTGCTTTGGAATGAAAGGGGGTGAGGGGGGGGGGGAATGGGGCTTCTACAGCTCACATCTAGCACTCAATCCGGTTTTTTTTTTTAGAACATGAAAATTGGTTCGCGCGTCCAGCTCTTCGCACCGCTCTCTCGAGGGGGATGATTTCCGACCCATGCAAGTGGTGGTTGTCGTTGTCGTTGCTTGACTCGATTTTAGTAACGGGAACCGGTGCATCTGAGGCCGTTAACCGCAACCACCAGACTGGAACGATCGGCCCTACAATGGCGATCGTAGCCGGATAACGAGCCGGCCGTTATCGGACAAACCTATCTCTCTTTCTCTCTCGGCATTCCGGATAACGTTCACTATGCTAATTCCGCTAATTCTGCGTGCGCGCACATCCTCCGCCAACCACCATTTAGATCTAGGATAGATACTGGATAGATAGATGGATGGTTACTTGGATGGTTACCTAGGCGTGCTCCTTATCTGCCAGCACGTCAACGCTTGTACCTACACACGTATCTAGATAACTCGAGGCCTTCCCACTTTAGTTGACATTCATGCACTTGTATAATACTTAAGTAGAGCTTTGGACACATGAATTGATTGATCCCCAATACGTTTGAAGCATTTGTTTTGATATGCTTGATTGTATGTACATTATCGTCATTTTTAGCCGTTCACCATCCACTGCTGGATAGAGGCCTCTCCAATCCTCTTCCATTCCTTGTCTGTCTTGAGAAATCTGCATCCGCACATTCTTCTTTATTCATCAGCCCATCGTCCACTCGGTCTACCTTGCTTTCTTTCACATCCTCCTGGATACCATTCCAGTATTTCTCGTGTTCATCTGTCGAACTTTTTCACACGTTCCGCTATATCTGCCAACTTGTACATGCTTTTTACTCGTGTATTCCTCTAACGATCTCTTCTCAATATACCGAGCATACATATTTTCATGATTCTCTGTGTGCACTGAATGTTGAATTTAGCATCCATACCTCATAACTGGCAGTACGCTTTGGTCGTATGCCTTATTTTTTTACCATAGCGGGAATGGTCGATTTAAAAACAATGTTCATTCTTCCAAAAGCACTCCATCCTAGTTTTATTTCTTGTTCTTTACAACCAGTCATATTCACTGTATGTACATATATGCCACTGTATCTGTTGAAACGGTTTCATACAAAATTGACACCACCTAAGTAAGATTCTTTCATTCTGCTTCAGGGAATCTTTCCCTTGTTGCTTCACTGTGAGATACGGTGGAGTGTTTGTTTTGAAGGTTTGATAGTTGCCTTAGGTTTCGAGTTTTCGACTTGGTTCACTTTCACGTGCTAAAATCGAGGAAAAATCTTCGACGCGATGCACCGGAACAACCTGTGCGCTGCCAGACGTATTTTATTCGAGGAGAACAAAAAAGAAATGGACCAAAAAAAGTAAAAAGAAGCAGCGTATGTCTGGCGGCGCAAGCAAGTATGTACTTCCCTCAGGATGTCCGCGATGCACCTCGAGAAGAGAGTACCGAGAGGTTTAACATTCCTCAACGTTGTTTCTCTTGTTTTTTTTTGTTATTGCATTTATTATCTTTAAAGCAGTGATGCTATAGGTACGAAGGCAAGTTCATTGAAGATGGTCCCTTTTACTTAATCCATATACGGAGTAAAGAGGTATACATATGTACATATGTATGTATGTACATGTACATACATGGGTGAAATATTATTATGCTTAACAAAAATCGGCATTAAGAGTTTGATTAATTCACTGCAGACGGTTACCTAATCGGAAACATTTGCAATTAAGTATTTTAAAGAAAATAAATTGAAATTTATCATAGTAAAATGATGCTTATTTGAATATCAGCTCAATAAAAAGTTGACCTCGACACCTAAATACATACATCCATAAATAAGACCATTTTGTTTATAATTCAGGCACGTGAAGCTATTAAATTCAACTCCATTTATACGATTGCAATGTTTTGAAAAGCGCCAAAGAATAAACAAACGATTTATGACGATTTACAATTTGACTCTACATACATATGCACACGTTTAATCATTTCGATTGACTAAACATTTACATAGATCGCTAACAGACACGAATGACAATCCCAAATGCAAACGGAGTCATGGATAGGATCTTTACTAATTTTCACCGCTACCTTTATTAGCTCTCCTTCACTCTAGAATATATGACATTGATTCACTCGACTTATTCATCCACATACATACATACAATACATATGTATGAAAAAATCCTTTAAAAATTCGCCCACGAGATTTTGACTGATACGAATCAGGAATCATCCCCTAAAAAACGTTTGATGATTTTTGCAAAATGTCTGTATGTGTGTTGAGCGAATGTGTGTTATATGACTATATCTCAAAATACGTTCATATTATATTGAAACTTAATCGGATAACGTATTGTGCGAAAATTCGACCTTGAGATTTTAGCCGATTTATATCAGATATCATCCCCTGATCACGTTTTCACAATTTCTGGAAAATGTCTGTATGTACATACATACATACATATGTATGTGTGTCTGTGTACATTTGTGTAGAATCGCTAATAACTCAAAAACTGAAATATTCATATTTATATGTTTTTTGCCGGCCATTACAATCTATGAGGCTTTCAAAAATTTTCGTGATACTTTCCTTGGAAAATCACCTAATTTTTGCGTAATCTTTGAAACGTTTTTCCAGCAAAACTATAATACAGATTAAGCTGAAATTTTACATATGTAGTATGCATGTGTTATTCGTACCTTCAAAATAATAGAATTTTTAAACATTTTTTTTAACAAACCGTAAGTAACACTTTTACACTTGATTTTTGGTGCTTTTAACTTTTTCTCCGAAACTATCAAGTCTATCAAGCTGAAATTTCATATACATACGAATATACGAAAGGGGCAGTATACTCCTGAACGCGATTTCGCTTTTCATTTTTTTCGACCTTTTAAGAATTTGGTTACCTTCATAATATTGTAATATTATAATCCTTAAAGCAATACCTAGTTGAAAAAAAATAAAACCATTAAAATCAATCAACCGGAAGTTGCATTTTTTTTCATACATACATACATACATACATAAAAAGTGCAAAATCCTGTTACCATGAAATACATATTTCGGAAACTACTTATACGATCAAGTCAAAATTTCGAAATCCTTAAGTGGATTCCATACTTACCTTGGAAAATCACCCAATTTTTTTTTGCACTAGGATTTTTATTATGTAACTTCCGCTCAATGTCGATTAACCCACTCATCAGGGCTTTATACTAACACAAACCATATCCATATATGGAAATTATTTAAATTTTATGTAATTGTGTGTGTGTTATTTATTGATGAAGTTGTGGGCGTGTAGCGGATCGTTCGTGTCCGGTCTGAGCGGTGTCTAGACGGGGGCGGCAATCTCTGCAACATCCTCCACTGCGGCCACTGCCTGGCTGGTTGTTGTTGTTGTCGTCTCCAGTGTTGTCCAGTGTGGTAGTGGTCGGTTGTGTGTGTTTGTTGTCGGTGCGAGCCTTTATTGGGTCGATGTGGTCGGGGGTTCAGTGCACCGCGTGGCAACTTTTTTTTTTTGCCACACGGACCAGCCACAACGCTTTCTTTACGCGGATGATTCATCGATTACGATCTATAGGTCAAGATTCCAATTCGGAAAATATTTTTTTTTGTAACTAACATTATGTATTATGCACGTGACGTGGACACGGTCTCGCTTCCGGTGCTCTCCTGGAATTCGACGAAGCCGCTGCAGTGCTTTGGTGAGCCAAATGTACATACATATGTATGCACATAAACTCCACCGTTGAAAATTATTGGTATTGTTTCAGTGAACTGCTTTCGACCGGACGTTGGAGCCTATTCTTAGCTAGCAGTTAATAAAGTCAATATGAGACTATGTATACTTACTAAACAAATCGTGTTCGATTGTGTACACCAGCGTTTCCCTAAACTGTGGGTCGCGACCCACTTGTGGGTCGCGATGTTTGAAATTTTTCATTCTCCTTTATAGATGTATACTTATGAAATAAATAAATTTATATAATATACGAATTTGCTGTAAATGTTTGGAGCCCTAACTTTAAAAAAAGACATTGTATGTTTAGAAAGGGTTCAAAGAAGGATAACAAAAATGCCATCTGAACTTCGATCACTATCCTATAATGAAAGGTTGAAGAAAATGAGTCTCACATCTTTGAAGATGAGAAGATTAAGAGGCGATCTACATAATAGAAGTCTACACAATAATAAATAATAAATATAAAAACCTCCTTACTTTCAATAAAAACGCACATCTCAGAGACCATACACGGAAATTACTAAAAGACAAATCTGCCAAATCAGCTAGTTACTTCCGAAAATACAAATCTATTTAAACATCATCTCGATAAGTTTTTGAACACAAATGGATTTTTGTAATCCTTCAAATGTAAATAATTAAGAATTGTATGTATAAGTTATGGCAGACCCCTGGGCTCCATCGGCTATGCCGCCTGCCCATGTATTTTAAATAAATAAATAAAAAAATATTTTTGATTTCCAATCAAATAGTTTAAAATAAATTTAATAGTAATACTGGGAGCTTTATCAGAAGATACCTATATTTTATAATTATTATTTTAGAAATCACCCTACTAACCCTAGAAGCGGCTGTCGCCATTATTCAATCTTATAATATGCAACAAAATTAAAATGCGTCCGAGCAAATTCCGTTGGCATTTTGTGACGAAGCATCCGAATTTTAAAAACAAGCCACTATAATTTTTTGAAAGACAACTGGATTAGTTGTCGAAATTGAAGCTTTCGCATTACACCAGCGTTAATAAAAAAAATCTCACCACGCCTCGTCACTGATTAGTTTGCAAATCGCGCAAGCTAGTAAGCCGCACACAATTGGCAAGACTTTACTGCTACCACCAATGAAAGACAGGGTTGGAATTATGTTTGATGATAAGAGTAAGAAAGAAGTATTGAAGTCGAAACGATTTCACTTACAATACGATTGCACGCAGAATTGATGAAATGACCTAGTGGGCAGAAGATGAACCGAGATGAGAGAGTTAGTGAGACATTTTTGGAGTTAGTGAGTTAGTAACATTTTTCTCATTGCAACTGGACGAGTCCACGGATGTACAAGATTTATCCCAGCAGTTATTTAAAAATAAATAAAACTTTGGATATTTTAAAGTATAAAAACAGTAAAAAAAATAATTAAATACCCCCCACCCCCCGTCATGTACATTAAAACTAGGTGGATCGCGGTACTAAAAAGTTTGGGAAGCACTGGTGTACACTGTATTTTTTTTTAAACAAGAGAGTATACAGTTTGAGTTTCGAGTATTCGTTTCTTGCGACCAGTTTGTCACTCTTTAATAAAGGAGACGAATTTTTGTTAGAAAAAACATGCATCCAAACTCAAACTGCACACTCTTTTGTTAAAAGTATAGTTTGATTTAATTGATGTTAAGGGTGTCTAGAAGAGTATAGTTATAAGAGTATAGTATATATGTATGTATATAAACAACCCACACTGGGTTGTTTGGCCAATGGTGAATGAATGAATGGGAACTTTCATTTGTGAGCCGCTATTTTTAAAGTCCAATTTTGAGTTAATCATAGTTTCGATTACAAACAGATATGATATATTTATTTTTAAAGAATTGAACTTTTGACGTTTTTAAATACATACATACATATGACACTAGTAGCTTTATGCTCATTCTTCTTATTTTGATAGTTAAACTTAGAATGATGAAAATAATTGTATCGAGTATGTTTGATGTGTTGATTTTTCCGACTTTTTCAGCGTCGCGTCGTACGGCGTTGGTTCACTATTGCGCCAACGGGCGAACCGTTGCAGTTTTTTGTTATTCCGGTTTGAAGCTGAAAGGTGCGCACCGCACCGTGTAAAATTGATGATGAGAGGCGAAGAGTGGCAGACGGCGAAAAAAAATAAAATATATATGTGCATACGTATCTCGAGAGTGATTAAGTGATTCGCGATAAGAGCTTGCAGGAGAAAACGAGACCGCGCCCTTTAAGGGTTATCGTCGCGAGGAAAAGCGACCCGCGAACCGAAAGCTTTCCCTCACACGAACACAATGTTCAATACTTTCTACAGTGGGAAAGTTTTCTTTATATATCATACGTATACATACTTTGTCTGTACACGATGTCGGAAAAGTGTTTTGCTTTTCCTCGATACTTTTCTCTCTTATCTTTTATGGTTTATAGGGTAGTTTCGTTGGACAACCCTGAGTGTACGAGTGCACGATGAGTAGCAGTTATCCGTCGGGCTGCTTCTTGCACTCAGATAACCAAAGTGCATTGTCGACCGCGGTGCATCCGGTCCTCTCGGGTTCGAATTCCGCGAAACTGGTTGCACTTTTTGAACGCAAACACGCCCAGTTGCATCGCCCGATGACGATTCGACAATAACACGCTCGAATGTTTTATGATTCGAGATTTGGGCATTTGGACGTTCAATAGGCTCAGATTCAAAGTGAAAAAGCTCACTCTGAACCGACATTTCCATTGTAAATCTAATGAATTCAAGAATATTTTCGATTACATAGTCAAAAAGTCAGGCGATGAAGTGATAGTCTCTTGGAAGAAGGTCTGGAGGTGGATACGCGTATATTGAAAGGTTTTTATCCTTAAATGCATACATATGTTAAATGGTAAGATTTGGGTATTACTTAATCCAGATCGGCCGTCTTCTGCTAAAGTTGGCTTATTTATCTAGCTTAGTTATTAGATGGTTACACGAAATTGGCAACGCCAAAAAAATTCATTCCTATCTCCTTCCAAAAAGCAATAGGAAACCACTTGAGCACGGGTTTCTTGTGGGTAAACAGTAAACTAAAAAAAATATTGACTCTAATGCAATTTTCTGTCAGTTATGACGTGTGGATCTGAAACGTGTATGCTTCAATTCAATAATGCTACGTAAGATCCAGTGTACACAGAGAAGCATGGAAAGATGTCTGCATGCTCGGTGTAACAAGAAGAGATAGAAATAGGAATACATGGGTAAGAAGTATGACCAAAGTGGCAGATATAGCGGAACGTGTGAAAAAGTTGGATTGGACACATAGCGGTGTCGCGAGAAATACTGGAATGGTATCCGAGAAGATGTGAAAGAAAGCAAGGTGGACCGAGTGGAAGATGGTCTGATGAATTGAAAATAATGTGTGGAATCAAGTGGATGCACATTGCTAACGACAGACAGGAATGGAAGAGGATTGGAGATTCATCCAGCAGTGGATGATGAACGGCTGAAAATGATGATGAATGCAATTTTCATTTTTAATCGGTGTCTTGATGTTTGAATAATATTTTTTAAATACATATATCGGGGTCGCGGGTCACTTTGCTTTTGTAAAAAGGGGTCGCCACTCGAAAAAGGTTGGGAACCTGTGCAATGGAGAGTAACTTTCCCTGTTACTACACTATGACAGTCGTTATGTTAAAGAAGATACGCTTAATATTAAATATCCACTTTCAGAACGGATTCTAAATTTTACAGATATTGTTTCTTTAGTACTTTAAATTAAAACTCAATATTTGACTTATAGGTGCTTGTATCAAACTTTAATATTAAAATTTTCTTTATCGAATTTTACTTGTAGAAATAATAAAACTATATATTTTGAAGGTGACATTGGGTCAAGGAGAAAGCTCTCTTCAACCTACATCCACAGTCTTAAGCCAAATTTAATTTAACAAACTAGCTATCGTCCGAAAGAACTTAAGAAAGCTTTCATCACTCATAGCTGTCTCCCGTTAACAATGAAACCTTTTATAAAACTCAACTACCCCTTCCGTCCATAATTCAAATCTAGAAAATCAACTTTATAACATAATAGGGAGCCTCTTTATTATTATATAATATTAAATTATACACTAACTAGGCGAAACTCGGCCGCGTCGCGTCGTCTCCGACACTCTCGAGAAATTTATTATTCTAATAACTTTCGGCAATAATTATTACGCGTAATCGTGATCCTGTCGTCTGGGAAAACTTTTATTAGTATTTCCCGGCGTTAAGGGATTATGCGGCCGGAAAAAATAATAATTTTTCTACAAAAAAAAAATATATAAAGCACTTCTCTCTTTTTAATGTCGACTATAAAAAAATTCGCCATTAAAAAGTGTGTCTGAAATATTACTTTTTAAAATGAAAAAAAATATATATGGAAGACGAAGTGGACGAGAGGCCTTCGAAATTATTTCTTTTCTTTTGACTCTCTCTTCTATAAAGTGTTTAAGAGGGGGGGGGGGGAGGAAATAATTTTTAATTGGCTTTATATTATAAGTCTTTTTGTCGGGAAAGTTTTCCGCACTTAGAACAGATTGCGACTAAAAGTCAACCTTGTTTCCGGATCGATACAATATTGTGACGAATTTATTTTTAATACATTCTCCTTCTTCTTGTTGTGTGTGTAATTAAGGATTATGTAGATCTATGTATGTTTGTGATCCTTTTTTTTTTTTTTTATATTTGTGTCAGTACTTAGTTTGTAGAACTAGGGCGTTCTATTATCTGGCTGATGCATTATTTTATTAAATACAAACATATTACCACAATATTGATTAATTTATGCTCACGCAATACGAGATGCACATAACTGCGTTATCGTCTCGGTACGGGTCAAAGGCTAAAGCAATTGGAGTAAAATTAATTATTTCATAACTAAAATCAATTATGACACAAACTACGCCGATAATATTAATTATATTTATTGCTTTTGATCTTATAGTTCAATCGAATTTGTGCCTATTGATATTGGGTCAACTTAAACTTTAATAATTAATTGATTACACTTTGTACATATCCATAGACTCGATTTTTTTATTTATTTACAAATTATACCATAGTGACATTATACCATTTGCTTTGTGCGTGTGCGCATATTGTGTATCGGTGTTTTCGTCGGTTCAAAGTTGACTTGTTCCACTTTAAAGTGAAACGGTTTACATGTTGCACCTTTTTTTTTGTCAGTGTGGAATTTATCCCGTTCGGAAAACACGTTCCGTTTTTCCGGAATTTATATGTTTTGACAGCGTCAGCTTCTTGTCACACCTTCTAGTAAGAGCTTGCGTATATTTAGTAGTCGTTCGTACGCGTGCCAGCTTGAACTTTTCACGGTCAAGCTGTTAAAATAAAGCGTGCATCACTTTTCAGCTGAAAACGAGACACAAATAACTGTAGCGCGTACAAACACATGAAAAAATTAAAAAAAAAAAAAAAAACGTCATCGAGAAACGCTATTCGACAGATTTTCTCATGAATGAACCGACACTAATCGTTCGCGACAATAACAACATTTATACACTCGTCTCGTTGAGCTTTTTATGTCGCTGGTATTCAATGGCATCAATTAATCGTTCGTCGCGTGGCCATATGTTTATCCGATTTCGTAATAAAAAAGAGTGTGACCTTTAACGGTATCGCAACCTTAATAAAAAAAGATGGGAAAAAAATGTGCGAAATATAATAAATAAGATAATCTTCGTATGGACTCGCGACGCACGGGCGCCAAAACGACGTTTCGCGCAACAAGCAACAAATAACGTTTGTACATACGTTCGGTTCGCGTGCATTTGTCGCAATAAATACGCTTAATGTGACGCCGGTAATTACCCGCTCGTATAAATTTGAACATCGCTAAAAAAAGGTGTTTATTTCTGATCCGAAGGAATGTCCGCGCCACGAACTCGAAATAACGCACAGCGAGCCGATAAGCGCCAGATGCTGTCAATCTTTTTTTTGCTAGGAGCTTTTTTCTATCAATCATTTCAATCGATCATAGAAAAGTACTGATAACATTATTCTTTGGTATGGGATCTCTCAATCTGAACCTACATATTTTATTTATTTATTTACTAGCTGACCCGGCATGCGTTGCAATGCCCGATACCGTTCCCGTTCCAGATCCCGATCCGTTGCCGTTCCCGTTCCCGGTCCCGATCCCGTTCCCGTTCCTTCCTAGTACGTTATCTGACGCGTGAGCAGGCCCGTTCCTGTTCCCGTTCCCGTTTTTTCCCGATTCCAGATCCCGATCCTGATCCCGTTCCTGTTCCCGTTCCTTGTACGTTATCTGACGCGTGAGCAGACCCGTTCCCGTTCCCGTTTTATCCAGATTTTTTTTCACAGGAACCATCCCCGGCATGATCACAATAAGTCCTGAAAGTTTCATCGCGATGGGTTGAGTGGTTTAGGAGCCTATAAGAGACAGACAAACAGACAGACAAACAGACAGACAAACAGACAGACAAACAGACAGACAAACAAACAGACAGACAAACAGACAGACAAACAGACAGACAAACAGACAGACAAACAGACAGACAAACAGACAGACAGACAACATAAAACAGACAGACAAACAGACAGACAGATAAACAGACAGACAAACAGACAGACAAACAGACAGACAAACAGACAGACAAACAGACAGACAAACAGACAGACATTGATTTTTATATACATATATAGATTATCAAGTAACATACAGCTCATAAAGTACAATATAAAATAAAATTAATTCCACATAATACAATACATCCAAAATAGTTACAAACAAAGAACAAATCATAGCAAGAAAGGAACTTGAGTAAAGAAAATCTTAAAGAGGGCAGGGAATATCGAAAAGGATATGTGCAGGAATTTCGTTGAATGACGAAAGGATCTATGAATGAAGGGTTTTAGGAATAATTAGTAGAACAGAGATTCAAATGAAACAATGGAGGTTTTCTAACAAATTTAAGGGAACTTAATTTTGGGAAGTAAGGGTTATCTGATAAGTTATTTAATAGCTTAAATACAAAGCAGAGATCCGAGACTGTCCTCCTAGACCGCAGAGGGACATAATCATGGCAATTTGAAGAAGAAGTGAAAAGACGAAACCTGGAAATGGAGTAGGCATGGTACTTTAATTTTTTCCAGTTTAGTAATGGAGTCTTTGAAAATCTATAAAATAAAATCCTTTTTGCTTACCGATTTATACTTTATACTCTTTGAACAATATAGGCTAAACTTTGCAGAGATTTTCCCGATGATCTTGCGGGTCCTATGGATTACTTACATAAGTGCGTTAAAACATTTTTATCTTCTGGTAGATGCTATACAAAATTATTTATTAAACGCCTATTAGGGCTTTTACAAATAATGAAAATACATAATATATTAAATTAGAAAAAACACAAAGGGCAAAAAACCTAATAAATAAAGTCTCTGTCTTGGGAACAAACGATTAGTATTAAAACAAACAACAAATTTTGTGTATCTATTGCCATATCTGATCATATTACTCTGGGAATTGGAGAATGAAGATAATAATTATTACGCGATATATTTTCACAATCCAATTTAAATTGAGAACGTGTAACACGCACCGGTACCTTTAAACCAAGTGTCGAATGAAGAAGAATATGACTATCTATTAGAGAGTTTAATATTTTATATAAAAAAATTACATCATTGGAAGTTATGCTTCAATGACAGATTAATTGTTATCGGTTGAAACATATTGCCAGTTCAGACAAAACGTATTCGTATCCATATTCCTAGTACATATATGTATGTAGATAGTCAGTAGTTAAAAGTTATTAAAACATTGAAAGTATGTTGGTCATACGTTTATTGTTTGTTGATAATAAAAAAAAACGATAACCCATTCACGATTTTCTACTAATTTGTTTGAAGCACAGCTGGAATACAATCCGGAAAATTCATGAATTTCCATTTGATTCAAGTACCGTGTGTACTTTCAATCAATGAAAACTGTTTAAATTAATACACCAATAGATACTATCGCCCGTTAAAATAGCGAAGAAAGTTTGAAGATCGCTGTTATGCTTACAAAAGCGATTAATTTGAATCTGTCCACACAATGTCTATTGTTGCCAAATTGCTTCTGTTTTTATAGATGGGTGGTCCGTATAATTAGACATTTTATTTACCGAAACGATAAGATATAATGAAATATGTCCGTGGTCCATTTATTTGATTTCTATTATTGTTACACTTAATACAAGTTCCATATATACATACATACATACATAATGCACTCTAGCACAATTCGCATCCATGAATTGATTACAAGCACACGCAGTTCTCGAAACTACATATAAATCAACCGCATTGTAAACAAACACTCGATCGAATAACTCAAAACATTGTACGATAATAATTGTGTTATTTGGTATCGTAAGATTTTGCTATCGGTCCATTCAATCGTTAAACGTTTATTATTGCTGACATTAGCCGCGATTGATTGTGCGTGCACTTTAAACGTTTTCCATTGATTGAAAATACATTTTCCAGTCGTAGAAACGAAAACAATAACATGCGTGACACACATTAGCTAGTTTTGTTTTCGATACAACACTGACTACGATAATAAAGCAATAACGCAACGTGTGATTTGGTTTGTTCGCATTTTGTTAATGTTAATTTTTTTTTTACCATCGACAGTTTAAGAAGCACTCTTTTTGACGTGTTTTGTATGAAAGTGTGGGTTCGAGGTTATCGAACTACATATAATACACCTTCATACGCCAATAGCCGATAACCCATTTTCATGAATGAATCGAAAAGCGGTATATAGCAAACAACTATATTCAAATTTATCTCGCGGTCAAATCGCTCGCTTGTTTGTCTCGTTCCAGTGTATTTTTTCATTCGACGAAATTTGACGTTTGTTTTTCACCAGTGGAAATTCGTCTTTGATCTCAATTAATTGTCTTTTCGAACGCTGGTTCTCAATATTACTAATTTTTATGTATGTACATATGTATATAAATGATCTGACTGGAATAGAATCTATAGGTATGTAACTTACATTCATTCATTATCTACCTACATACAATACATACATATATGTATACACAGTATAGCTTTAGATAATGAATGAATGATTTGTATAATATTGGTAAACGAGAGATGAATTATTATGTAATGTTTTTATCTCACGAATGTGAATGAATTTTGTTAATACTTGAAAATTTAAAAATTAATCTCTTTTATGACTTCAATATAACACTAGATGTAAGTTTTGCGTTATTGAATTTCATTGATATTTTAGCGTTCTAAAGCTAAAATATATATGTATGTTTGTTCATACCCAGCTTGGTACTTATTGATAAATGTGGAATATCTCAGAATAGCTACTGTGTAAGTTATTCGTATGGTTTCGTCTACTCTTGTAGATACAAATTTTAAGTTTTCCGTAAATTTTTTTTTAACATCTCCTTTCATAAGCAAAGCACGTCGGGAAAGCTTTTTTCTACACAGCATTGCGATAAAAATATTGCTGAAGTTCATTTAACAATAGTTGAAGACCTAAAAACAAATATTAAAGATTTTTTCAAAAAAAATTCACACCTTGAATACATTACATATAAGAATAAATCTAACACAACATTTTTTTTAATCTATCTGAAGAATGAAGACAACTTTTAACCAGGATTTATCACTCGTACTTTGTGGCCATTTTATATATACATACATAGACACCTATGTACCACAGGTTCCCAACCTTTTTCGAGTGGCGACCCCTTTTATAAAGGCCAAGTGACCCGCGACCCCAAAATATTTGAAACTGCCGGATGAAGGCTTCTCCAATCCTCTTCCATTCCTGTCTGTCTTGAGCAATCTGCATCCACTTGACTCCACACATTCTTCTCAATTCATCAGGCCATCTTCCACTCGGTCTGCCTTGCTTTCTTTCAAATCATCTCGGATACCATTCCAGTATTTCTCGCATCCATCTGTGTCCAGCCCATTGCCACTTGTCAATGGGCTGGACACAGATGTCTGTCACTTTGGTCATACTTCTCACCCATGTATTCCTCTTACGATCTCTTCTTGTTATACCGAGCATACATCATGCCATGCTTCACTGTGTGCACTGGATTTTAACGTAGCATTCTTGAATTTAGCATTCACGTTTCACATCCATACGTCACAACTGACAGTAAATTGCATTATAGTCAATTTTTTTTTTAGTTTACTGTTTTAGTTGGCGACCCCACAGAAAACCCTTCGTGACCTATAGGTTGGGAACCCGTGTGCTATACAATTGACCAATATTAAATCTCAAAGTGTTCGCGACTTTGCTACATTGTTGTAGCTACATTGTTGCTACGTTGTTGTATTATAACGCGCCATCTATGCAACAACTATAAAAACTATTATTTTTCAACACGGGTGATGAGTAAGCGCTCCGTTGACATTCAACGGGCTTACACTAGTAACAATATAATACATGGACAATTCCGTTCGATACTTTTCCCATTCATAGATAAGGATTGGCTAAATTCAAGAATGCTAACGCAACGACACAGAGCTTTATCGTTTTGTATTTATTACTTTTTGATATTGTAATTATTTGTAACAAACAGCGCGTATCGCGTCGGAGCGTTTCGACGAGATTAGCACAGAGGTGCGAACTCGCACACGCGTATTTGGCGGCGGTGCTCACACATGAGTATCGCGAGGCTTGAGTTTGATCTTCGACGCAGATGCAGCCTTATTGAGATATTTAAGTACAGATTGTATAAGAATTGCGAAAGATCCAGTGCACACAGAGAAGCATGGAAAGATGTATGCTTGGCATAACAAGAAGAGATCGCAAAATAAATACATGGGTGAGAAGTAGGACCAAAGTGGTAGATATAGCAGTACGGGTGAAAAAGTTTAAGTGGCAATGGGCTGGACACATATGTACATACATAGCGAGAAGAATGGATGGAAGATGGAGGCGAGAAACACTGGAATGGTATCCGAGAGGATGTGAAAGAAAGTAAGGCAGACCGAGTGGGAGATGGGCTGATGAATTGAGAAGAATGCGTGCAGTCAAGTGGATGCAGATTGCTCAAGACTTGAGGATTTCACGATTGTTTTTAAATTCAACATTCCGCTATGCTTAAAAAAGAAGGCATACCACCAGTGCGTACTGCGCGTTATGACGTATGTTACGCAAGATCCAGTGCACACAGAGAAGCATGGAAAGATGTATGCTCGGTATAACGAGAAGAGATCATAAGAGGAATACATGGGTACGACGTATGAACAAGGCGGCAGATATAGCGGAACGTGTGAAAAAGTTGAAGTGGACACATAGAATGGATGGCAGATGGACGCGAGAAGTACTGGAATGGTATCCGAGAGGATGTGAGTGAAAGCAAGGTAGACCGAGTGGAAGATGGGCTGATGAATTGAGAAGAATGTGTGGAGTCAAGTGGATGCAGATTGCTCATGACAGACAGCAGTGGATGGTGAACGGCTGAAAATGAGATAAGGATTATCTTTACAACGACGTCATTACAACTAACTATCTAACGTCAGCAAAAGCTCACCTTTACATCGTCAACATTGAAAACAAATTGTATTGCTCGCAACATCGACATCCGAATAATACAATATACAAGGTAACGTTCGAGCATTACCTTGTCGATACGTCTCAAATCACACAGTACACTGCATTGGGTATGATTGGATTGGCAAAGTGTCGTTTTTTGGCCGAGTCGTTTATGGCTGGTTTGGCAAGGGGGGGGGGTTGGGTGGGTCGAAAGCACCCGGCAGCGACAATCAGCCGTATTGTCCTGTCGAGGACAATAGGCAGTAAATCATGGGCGAGAGCACTTCTCCAGCTACCAGTGTTGGCCCTTCCGAGAAGCCTCGGTCCTCACAACCTCAAAATAGCTCATCCGACTGGCACAATGGGCCCACGGGGCAAAAACGACCCGGACCCGGAAAAACGGGTTTTCGGCCGTTACCCGTTTCGGGAGGACGAGTTTTCCTGTTTGCAGCCACTACGCGGCACGCGCACGTCCTTCTGCTCTCGAAGCAAACTCGAAGATGATGATGATGATGATGATGATGATGATGATGATGATGATGATGATGATGGTGACGAAGAGCGAGTTTTCTGCGTCGATGTGGCGTCAGCGCGACGTGTGCTGCCTGCGAATGAAAATTATTCAAAATCGACCAAAGCCACTCTGACGGCACTTAACTGATAGTGAAGTTACCTAGGACAGCGGTCGCCAACCTTTCGGACCTCACGGACGACTAAACTCAAAATCTTGAATCCCGCGGACCACTACCATGATTTTTTTCCATAAAAATAACATTCCGAATATGAAAAGGGTAATTACACTTGTATTTGCAAAAAGTTGGATATCACCTTATAATGAGAGAAAAATTATAATAAATAAACGATATATTTATTATTCATATGAACCAACTATGTTTTCAACAGTTTTTCGCCACAATAAACACTGGTCGAAATACATACGGGTGCTGCCGTGGTATTCATAAAACGTCCTTATGGAATTCAAGAAGTGCCAAATTTCGTCCTTATATACAAAACGTAGTCACATTAGATAATCATAATGTATACCTAGGGCAGTTGGTGAATATGACTCGATGTAAAGAAGAAGAAATAAAACGAAGAATGAAACTATGTAGGATGGAGTGCTTTTGGAAGAATGAACATAGTTTTTAAATCCAACATTCCGCTATGCTTAAAAAAGAAGGCGTACGACCAATGCGTACTGCCAGTTATGACGTACATATACATATATGTGAAATTTGGATGCTAAATTCAAGAATGCTACGTGCAGATCCAGTGCACACAGAGAAGCGTTGAAAGGTGTATGCTTGGTATAACAAGAATATATGGGTAAGAAGTATGACCAAAGTGGCAGATATAGCAGAACGTGTGAAAAAGTTTAAGTGGAAAGAAATAAGAATGGATGGCAGATGAACGTGAGAAATACTGGAATAGTATCCGAGAGGATGTGAAAGAAAGCAAGGTAGACCGCGTGGAAGATGGGCTGATGAATTGAGAAGCATGTGTGGATGTCAAATGGATGCAGACTGCTCAAGACAGACAGGAATGGAAGAGGATTGGAGGGGCCTTTATCCAGCAGTGGGTGGTGAACGGCTGAATATGATGATTATTATGAAAAATGTGAACCACCAAAATTCTCTCGCGGACTACCGGTTGGCGACCGCTGACCTAGGAAATATATTGCAGTAGTGTTTCATTTGCCATCTGAAGCACAAACGTATTCAATGCTTTAATTTACATAGATCGTTTGTAAAATGGGTGTCCCAGCATTTACGCAAGAAGTAATTTTGATAGAAAATACAGTTTTTTTATTAAAAATTGTAATGTTTCTATTGATTCATAAAGTATACAGAATAAGGTGATGTAATAAGTAGCATAAATAAAAAAAATTACACATCCCGAATGTTTACATGTATTCGAAAGTTAATCACACTTTCACAACTCTTGAATTGAACAAAATAAAATTGTTGCTCTGAATAGTCGAAGGTCTTTCTTTTTTATTCGCAAATTATGCTTATGTCGTGACAATGTGCACTAGTGAGTATTTTTGAATGAATCAAATCACTGGAATACGGTACGGTACTTCATACTGCATACGGTTCAGGACAGTAGCTTACGTTCCACTGTACGATGCTTCTTGTTGGAAATAAACCCCGATATGCTACTCCATACATAACCCTATACTACATATATGTACTTTATGAATCAATAAAAAAATTACAATTTTTAATTAAAAACTTGTATTTTCTATCAAAATTACTTCTTGCGTAAATGCTGGGACATCTTTAGTTGTAGCACCATTTTCCAGTTGACTTAATTTCCTTCGATAACAATTGGCGATTTTTAATCGACAAATTACAGTTGTTTCAAAAACGGCGTGAATGGTTGAACCATTGGAGAAAAATTGAACGATTCAACCGTAAAAAAGTTTTGTTACCGTAATAAGTTTTCCACTTATTTATAGTGAGTTTTTCCGATGGTTTAGTATGATTAATTTATGTATTAAAAATACATATGTAGTCGATTGAGTCCAGGGGTCTGTTGTAATTTGTACATACAATTTATATTTATTAAAACTTGTCGAGATGATTTTTAAACTGATTTATATTCTCAGAAGATACTAGCTGATTTGGGAGGCGGTTTCAAACATCGACCATTCTATTATGAAAAGGATGAGTCTGTGACAATTTTGTTTGATTTGTCTTTTAGGAGTCTCACAGTATGACCTCTAATGCTGCGTACACACCGACGAACCGAACAGCGAACGATGAAGGGCGAAGGCGAATTATTATTGTATGGACCTTTCCACACAACAACGTACGATGATTTATGAACGTCTACAAAATAGCAAACCCTTCGTCGTTCGCTGTTCGGTTCGTCGGTGTGTACGCAGCATGAGATGTGCGTTTTTATTGAATGGGGCATTTATATATATCATTATTTTATACACTTCTAATTAGATCGCCTGTCAATCTTCTCGTCTCCAAAGAAGTGAGACTCATTATCTTCAAATTGTCGTTATAGGATTAGTGATCGAAGTTCACATGGCATTTTTGTTATCCTCCCTTGAACCCTATCTAAACATAATGAAACAATTATTTTGCAATTCAAAGACAGTACTTTAGAATAATTTAGGACTCTGAAAGAATGATCGCAAAATACAAATAAGTGAAAAAAATAGTTAAAAATCTACGAATGCACATTGCACCGTTTTATAAAACGATGCTATTTACAACAACAACAAATAATTTAGTTACACAACGTGCGGAATCAAGACATGTGTTCGTGTGATGCGATGCTATTTGACACATGTTACACGAGTGAAAACAATCGGCGGCAGATAATCGTAAAAAATTCGCACATTGCACGACACATACGTAATAATTCAGCGATCGACAACCTTTTAATTAAAAAAAAAAAACCAAATCATCATTAAAAAAAAAACACTATATAGTAGAGAAGAAAAAAGCTTAATAAACAGACTTGAAAAATCGAAAAGCTTAGTACCGTTTAAGCACCACTGAGTCTATTTAGTTTTGCGTTAACGACCTCTGAGCACGTGTGGTGCTACTTGCAGTGTCATCGAGATCAATCAGGAACAAACAACAAACGCTCTTCTCAAAAGCTCCTTCTCACTCCTCTGAGGATGCTGAACGCGATAAATCGGTCAGTGACTTTTCGCACACACCATCCTCGTTTCGGCCGCGTTTTCTTCGAAACTCGAACGTGTTGTAAATAAACAAATATATGCACTTTATGCGATTCGTCGATGTTTATTTTCATTATTTGCCCGCGGGCGTGCGTATTTGGATTGTAATTTAAGACAGTTTCAGAATTTCCTTCGACACGCGCTGCATTCATTGTTTATTTTGATTGTATTACAATCGAACCTTATCCAAACTCCCGACTATAACTAGATTAATCAAATAAAGTCTGCAAACTGTACCGCGAAGCGGTGTTGCGTTACTTCGACGAATTGATTTATCGATAAACAGATCTACAAATACATTATACGTTTCGCATATCTTTGCATATTAATCTGATTATTTTAATTTGAAATATTTACTATACATTTTATAACAAACGATGTGAATACGCGTCAGATCAAAACACACATTTGTACATAGTTAACTCTTAATATGTAGGTTGAAACGTAACACTTACATAGCTATTTATATGTAAACAGTAATGAGCCGATATTTTTGAATGTGGTGTCCAATTTTGAAAAAAAAAAATGAGCTAATGATAGTTTTGGTTACAAACACATTACTTACACCACTTTCAAAAATAGCGACCCAATTAACAACCGAGCTTTTTTTGCGGATGAAAGCAAAATAGTGCTGGAAAACCATTTCTTCCACACATTCGTTACTACATTCTCTTCTTGGATCATATGTATATTAAAATCTTTCCTTAAACCTATTGTGTTTTTCTTTCTGTCTTCTATTCATATGTGTAATTAAATAAATCTATATATATATATATGTAAATGAATGTCTGTCTGTCTGTTTGTTTGTCTGTTTGTCTCTTATAGGCTCCTAAACCACTCAACCGATCGCGATGAAACTTTCAGGACTTTTTGTGATCATGCCGGGATGGTTCCTGTGAAAAAAAATCGGGAAAAAACGGGAACGGGCCTGCTCACGTGTCAGAAAACGTACTAGGAACGGGAACGGGAACGAGACCGGGAACGGGATCGGGAATGGGCCTGATCACGCGTCAGAAAACGTACTAGGAACGGGAACGGTATCGGGCATTGCAACGCATGCCGGGTCAGCTAGTAAATATATAAATATTCATCTCTTTTTGATTCCAATATCAAAATCACAATGAATCAAATACCCCCATTGAATATTTACATCTTCTAGCTTTTTATTTGCACTTAAACCGACAACTAGATACGTGCTGCGACACTATCTCTATAATATATCCCTAACGCATTACGACGATTGAATATAAAAATTGTCGAAAAAATTCAACGTGCGAATTCGCCCATAACGCACTAATCGCTTCCTAATCGTTTCGCATCGTCCCGGTCTTCTGGAAAACGAATCGTGGGTGGTTTGGCGCACAAAATCCGCGAAAAGCTCGTCTAAATTTACGTGTCAGAATGCAAATGAGCTAGCGAGCACACACCGCATGAATGGAACGACCGTGAATGATGATTCACGAGTTTGGACCCGAACGACCGGTGCGCGAGCACTCGCGTCTACAATCGATCGCAAATTTGACACACGATTCTAGACCTTATTGACGGCTAGATAATAGATAAATAATATCGATTTAATTTTAAACTTGATATATTCATTAGTTTCTCAAACCATCGCTTGCTAACATCGGGTAATAGGAAAATATCCACTTCCGGTTGGTAAAAGTTATATTGAAAAATTACTGTTTTTTCGAGTATACTTCCAGAATTATAAATGTAAAATTTCAACTTAATCGTTTGGATAGTTTTGGAGTAAAAAAATTCTAAAGCAAATACAAGATTCAAGTCTCATGCCAAAATACGGAGTCTTGTTACCGAAAATTTAATGAAAATTTAATTAATTATGGTAATTTTACACACACCTATAAACTTGTAAAGACACAGGCAATAATAAGTGTTTACGTTTTAATTTTTCATTAGGTTTCTGATCTAATTGTTGAACGTTTTGTTCCAGAAGCTTATTTTGAATGACATCTTTCATTCCTGTTTTTTGAACGTGTTGACACTTCAATGTTTTTTCAACACTTTTTCCCTCTATATCACAAGTTTCCAAACTTTTTTTATAAAAGCCAAGTGACCCGCGACCCCAAAATATTATAAAGACAAAAAATATTATTCAAACATCAAGACACGGATTAAAAATGTAAATTGCATTCATCATCATTTTCAGCCGTTCACCATGCACTTCTGGATGAAGACCTCTTCCATTCCTGTCTGTCTTGAGCAATCTGCATCCACTCGACTCCATACATTCTTCTCAATTCATCAGCCCATCGTCCACTCTGTCTAACTTGCTGTCTTTCACATCCTCTCGGATACCATCTGCCATCCATTCTTCTGGCAACGTGTCCAATGCAACTTTTTCACACGTTCTGCTATATCTGCCACTTTGGTCATAATTCTTACCCATGTATTCCTCTTACGATCTCTTCTTATACCAAGCATACATCTTTCCATACTTCACTGTGTTCACGTTTCACATATGTACATACGTCATAACTGACAGAAAATTGCATTATAGTCATTATAGTTAGCTGTTTCAGTTGGCGACCCCACAGAAAACCCTTCGCGACCCCATTTGGGGTCGCGACCCATAGGTTGGGAACCCGTGCTCTATATCACACAGGTACACAAAAAATGGTCAAAACATGTTCATGGTACGATATTTGAAACGGATTTGATTAGCAGTACAACACTTGTTCTATAATGTATGATATGTACTTCGTTTATGGATCACGTAAAAAAAGTCAACCCTTTTTATTTATTTAAGGTACATATCTTAAAAAGCTAATTATAAACGAACAATAAGTAAAGCTAAAATTACAAAATAAACTTATTATCTACTAGCACTTGTACAGAGGTGCTGTTTTAAGGAATCTATCAATTTTATTTATATTTCTGAGAACTTCTCCTGGATCTACTTAATTTTAAATTCTCAACTATTAACTTATTCTTACCCCTAGTATTAAACATTTATCAAAATATTTTGTTAATACATTTATATCTAATTAAATAACATATGTACATAAATTCCGTCAAAATTCTACAAAAAAATGCGCCGTGTGGTAAAATTTCATTCAAGTCACTACACTTTCCATTGAAAATCTCCTTGAATGAGGGCAGTCAAACTTTATGTTACCTTTTTAGTACTTGTACTGTGGCAAAGTCAAATTCCTCAAAAAGTATCAATTTTTTCACTATGAGATGAGCGTTTCCTCTACTTTTTTTTTATACATTGCAAGTATTACGAGACAGATTAATTTTTTTTTGGTGCGTTCGTTTCGTATAA
This sequence comes from Parapsyche elsis, assembly GCA_022651745.1. Taxonomy (NCBI): domain Eukaryota; kingdom Metazoa; phylum Arthropoda; class Insecta; order Trichoptera; family Hydropsychidae; genus Parapsyche; species Parapsyche elsis. Next base: position 8,455,320 of record JAGVSN010000004.1, on the reverse strand, counting down.
ATAGCACATGATGAAATAACGTGCACGTTGTACGAGTATGTATGTACGTATGTACGTCTGGACGTCAACAGCGCGCCGATTCTCAAACCGACGATTTTATAATTAATTTATGCGAGGCTGAAAAAAAAAAAAAAAAAAAATCGCATGTGTGCGAACGAGTGTTAACGCTCCGCTGTAGAATCTCAAATATGTACATATAATCATCGATCGCAATCGTGCGACTTATCGCACACGCTTAAATTACAACGGACGAATGAATGAATGACGATTACACTACGCCAGCGTTTCCCCAACTGTCACCCGCTAGATATTACGGTTCGGGTGTGTGTGTGTGTGTTTCGATTTGGATTTTATTTAAACCGCAGTTTATGTTGATTATAGAGATCATCATCAGCCAGTCTGGTCTTCGGTCGTCGTGTAGTCCGCGGTGCGGTCTCGAAAAGTGAAGGAAAAAAAAAATGGATAATAATTAAATAATAATAAAAAAAATCGTTAATGCCTAACAATCCCGGATGTTTACGACCGACTAGTCGTGAGATTGCACGTGTTGAAATTTTATTTTTTTCCTGTAGTACCCGCGGTCAAACATCCTATTGTTTCGTTCGAATTCCACGTGGTATTTTCGTAGATGGGTGAGATCATCGCTCCAGGCACCACCAAACTAAGGGTCGCATCATATTTTTCACGCTTTCGATTTAATTCAATCTAAATTAATGGACAGTACATGCTTTAGTATTGGAAATAAAACGCCAATTTATTACGTACTAGCTGACCCGGCATGCGTTGCAATGCCCGATCCCGTTCCCGTTCTCGTTCCAGATCGCGATCCCGGTCCCGATCCCGTTCCCGTTCCTAGTACGTTTTCTGAAGCGTGAGCAGGCCCGTTCCCGATCCTGTTCCTGTTCCCGGTCCCGGTCCCGATCTCGTTCCGGTTCCTAGTACGTTTTCTGACGCGTGAGCAGGCCCATTCCCGTTCCCTTTCCCGCTTTCCCCCGATTTTTTTTCACAGGAACCATCCCCGGCATGATCACAATAAGTCCTGAAAGTTTCATCGCGATCAGTTGAGTGGTTTAGGAGCCTATAAGAGACAAACAGACAGACATTGATTTTTATATACATACTAGCTGACCCGGCATGCGTTGCAATGCCCGATACCGTTCCTGTTCCAGATCCCGTTCCCGTTCCCGATCCCGTTCCCGTTCCTAGTACGTTATCTGACGCGTGAGCAGGCCCGTTCCTGTTCCTGTTCCCGTTTTTCCCGATTCCAGATCCCGATTCCAGATCCTGTTTCCGATCCCGTGCCCGTTCCCGTTCCTAGTACGTTATCTGACGCGTGAGCAGGCCCGTTCCCAGTTTTTTTTTTATGATTTTTTTTACACAGGAACCATCCCCGGCATGATCACAATAAGTCCTGAAAGTTTCATCGCGATCGGTTGAGGGGTTTAGGAGCCTATAAAGACAAACAAACAAACAAACAAACAGACAGACATTGATTTATATATATATAGATGTATATACATAGATGTACTAGCCGGCTACATTCATCATTGGCCTGAAAACCCAAGATTTTGGAGGAGGTTAACTTCCTCCAAAAATTTCTTCCATCTTCCCCTGTCTTGCACCATTGTCCTCCAGTTAGTTAATATATAAATATATATATATATATATATCGTAATAGGAATACATGGGTAAGAAGCATGACCAAGGTGGCAGATATAGCGGAACGTGTGAAAAAGTTAAAGTGGCAATGGGCTGGACACATAGCGAGAAGAATGGATGGTAGATGGACGCGATAAGTACTGGAATGGTATCCGAGAGGATGTGATGTGAAATAAAGCAAAGTAGACCGAGTGGACGATGGGCTGATGAATTGAGAAGAATGTTTGAGGTCAACTGGATGCAGATTGCCCAAGACAAACAGGAATGGAAGAGGATTGGAGAAGCCTTCATCCAGCAGTGGATGGTGAACGGCTGAAAATGATGATGATGATGATATATATAGGTATATATTATTATTAGGTATAGTCCATACAAAGACATTCGAAATACTTTCTTATTGTTGGTGAATGTATCGTATTTATGGAATTGCTCTTTGTGTTTATTGAGTTGATGCGATGACGACTTAGTAAAAGTGCTGCACTGGCGGTTGTTAGCACACGTCTAGCAACATCATCATCATCATCATCATCATCATCATCATTGGCCTGACAAACCAGGGTGGGTCTTAGCCTCCTCCAAGAATTTCTTCCATCTTCCCCTGTATTGGCCCAGTTTCCTCCAGTTGGTTGCACCAGCCGCCCTAGCATCTCCTGCGACCTGCGATCCTCTGGTCTGCTGGGATACTCCTCGAAGGCTGGGTACTGTCCATTCTAGCCACATGGCCTGCCCATCTTATTTTTCCGACTTTGGCGAATGCGGAAACGCATACTTCTTGGAAGAGGCTGTAGAGCTCTAGGTCGTACCTTATGCGCCATTAGTCGTCTTATTGTACTGGCCCATATATGTATCTTCCGCAGCACTTTCCTCTTCAATGTGTCAAGAGCGCGCTCATCAGCTCTGCCAAGAGTCCAAGACTCCGATTCATAAGTCAACACAGATCTAATCAATGTTTTGTACATCGGAATTTTGTTTTTACAACAAACCAAAGGGTCGCACCCTCTGGTATGCTGTTTTGTATACTCTTTGGTATCTGGGTACTGTCCATTCTAGCCACATGGCCTGCCCATGTTTGTTTACCGACTTTTCAACGTTGCCCGTCACATAACGGTGGATTCTAACCCCACCCCCTAACCCCCACTTGTGCACGCTGGTTTGTACAACAAAAATATAGCTCATAGCCTGTTTGACAGTATGTGAAACAATTGTACAGCGTACCGTCGATTGAATGGGTGTATGGTCGTAAAAATCGCGGAAACATTTTAACTATACTGAAAAATTACTGTATCGAAACATTTACATTATTCATAAACATTACTTCATCCACATACATATGAAAAAATCCTTTAAAAATTCGCCCACGAGATTTTGACTGATACGTATCAGGAATCATCACCTAAAAAACGTGTGATGATTTTTGCAAAATGTCTGTGTGTGTGTAAAATGACTATATCTCAAAATGCATTAATATTAACATAGTGAAACTTTGTATTGTTAAGTATGGGTATAGTGTATACATATAAGTTTTTCAACTTTTTACTTTATCCTAATCGGATAACGTATTGTGATTGTGCGAAAATTCGACCTTGAGATTTTGACTGATTTGTATTGTGTGTGTGTGTGTAGAATCGCTATAGCTCAAGAACCGTTTATCTTATTACACTGAAACTTCATATTTACGTTTTTTGTCGGCCATTACAATCCATAGGGCTTTCGAAAATATTCGTCAACCGGAAGTGCTACTTCCATTGGAAAGTCACCTAATTTTTTTTTAATACTGAATTAGCAACAAAAATTTCAATTGATAGATAATAACGATACGAGTATTGATCGTTTGCAGTACGCTTTAAAGCACTCAACATAAGGAAAATTGTATTTATTGACATTGATGTTATGGTGGCCATTCACGGTCTGTATTTCCCGACGTATCATCATCATTTTCAGCCGTTCACCATCCACTGCTGGATGAAGGCCTCTCCAATCCTCTTCCATTCCCGTATGTCTTGAGCAATCTGCATCCACTTGACTCCACACATTCTTCTCAATTCATCTGCCCATCTTCCACTCGGTATACCTTGCTTTCTTTCACATCCTCTCAAATACCATTACAGTATTTCTCGCGTCCATCTGCCATCCATTCTTCGCACTATGTGTCCACTTCAACTTTTTCACCCGTACTGCTATATTTGCCACTGTTCATACTTCTTACCCATATATTCCTTTTACGATATCTTCTTGTTATACCAAGCATACATCTTTCAACGCTTCTCTTTCACGTAGCATTCTTGAATTTAGCATGCAAATTTCACATATATATGTACGTCATAACTGGCAGTACGCATTCGTCGTACGCCTTCTTTTTTGAGCATAGCGGAATGTTGGATTTAAAAACTGCTTCTGAATTCATCAGCCCATCTTCCACTCGGTCTACATTACTCTCTTTCACATCCTCTCGGATACTATTCCAGTATTTCTCGCATCCATCTGCCATCCATTCTTCTCGCTTTCCACTTCAACTTTTTCACACGTTCTGCTATATCTGCCACTTTGTTCATACTTCTTACCCATATATTCTTGTTATACCAAGCATACATCTTTCAACGCTTCTCTGTGTGCACTGGATCTGCACGTAGCATTCTTGAATTTAGCATCCAAATTTCACATATATGTATATGTACGTCATAACTGGCAGTACGCATTGGTCGTACGCCTTATTTTTTAAGCATAGCGGAATGTTGGATTTAAAAACTATGTTCATTCTTCCAAAAACACTCCATCCTACATAGTTTCATTCTTCGTTTTATTTCTTCTTCTTTACATCCAGTCATATTCACCAACTGCCCTAGGTATATACATTCATTATGTTAATCTACTGTGACTACGTTTTGTATATAAGGACGAAATCTGGCACTTCTTGAATTCCATAAGGACGTTTTATGAATACCACCGCAGCACCCGTATGTATTTCGACCAGTGTTTATTGTGGCGAAAAACTGTTGAAAATACAGTTGGTTCATAACGATCGTGAGTGGGGTTGTATTTCCGTGCGAATACGTTCCGTTCGATACGTCGTCTGGGGATATGGTCCCGTGAATGGCCACCATTAGCTTAAGTTTTCAATTGATTCAAATTTGAAATGTCTAGGACCCACAGTTTGATCGTCTTTGATTTGTGGCACGCACGCCTCGGGACTCTTGTTCACTTGGCACACGCACTTGTGCGTCGCACACGCAAGCCGGTTAGACCCGAACTCATTTTTGACCTTGGCTTATGAGCTTTTTTCATTTTTTTTTTGTTTTATTGTTATTATTCATTTTTTTTTTTTTGCTCTCGAGAATGTCGGTGCGTGTAGGTACTTATCGACCGATCCTCGGATTGTCGATTGTACCTCGAAAAAAAAAAATCGTTCAAGAGTAAACTGCCTCTTCCGGTTGGCGGATGTTGGCCAAAATCGCAGTATCTCTTACGGCTAACGTGAAAACTATAAATATGAAATTTGGACTTGATCGGAAATGTGATTTTTAACAGGTTTTTTGAATTTTCTGCACGAAAAAAAACCCTACTTTCAGTTGACGGATGTTGACCAAATTTTAAATCATTTATTAGATAGCCCTTATCTACTAAGTCTGACCAAAGTGGCAGATATAGCAGTAAGGGTGAAAAAGTTGAAGTGGCAATGGGCTGGACACATAGCAAGAAGAATGGATGGCAGATGGACGCGAGAAGTACTAGAATGGTATCCGAGAGGATGTGAAAGAAAGCAAGGTAGACCGAGTGGAAGGTGGGTTGATGAATTGAGAAGAATGTGTGGAGTCAAGTGGATGCAGATTGCTCAAGACAGACAAGAATGGAAGAGGATTGGAGAGGCCTTCATCCAGCAGTGGATGGTGAACGGCTGAAAATGATGATGATGATCTACTAAGTAGGATCCTTCTACATTGTCCCCCAAGACCTGTCAGAAATCCTCCATTGTTTAATTTGAATCTTTGTTCCACTAATTATTCACAAAACATTTATAGATCCTGCTGGTCATTTAACAAAATCCCGGCACATATTGATCCTTTTCTCTATTATTTGCCCACCTTTAGATTATCGTAAGTTCCTTTCTTATTTTGATCTGTTGTTCGTTTGTAACTATTTTGGCTGTAGTGTATTGTGTGATTTTAATATTATTTTGTATTTATATCTTATTGTATACTATAAGCTGTTTGTTACAGAAATAAATAAAAATAGTAGATATAAAATTTCAGCTTGATAGACTTGATAGTTTCGGAGAAAACAGACAGACACACAGTACACAGCCATATAGACATTTTCCGCGAATTGTCTTTCGCTTAAATTTTCGCACGATCGCAATACTTTATCCGATTAGGATAAAGTAAAAAAAAAATCTACTGTACATTTCGTACACTCGTATGTATGTATTTCAATTTCTAGTATTCGTTCGCGCGCTCTATGTACGTAGCTCGTTGATATTGAAACGGGTGGGTTTAATTCGAAAGTTGAGTTGTCCTACGTGCCATTTTATTATTAATATTTAATAATGTCACTCACAGTCACCAAAGCGAACGCAATAAAACCAATGCAAGAGTGCACGAATGCAATGTGGAGTGTCCTTGGCGGTCGAGCCTCATTGTTTCGGTGCAATTTGAATAAGCGCAAAATGCACCGCATGCACAAATGCAGTCGAGAGGGCTGCTTGAAAACTCGACAAGGGGGTTCAATTGCTGCATTAAAATGCAGCCACTCTCTCTCTCTCTCAGTCTCTCACTTCCCTTCCTCTGTTTCGCTCATTCTATTTGGGTCAAAATGCGACACTCGTCGCGGTCTACGACTTATAAATAAATATATGCACCGTGATATAAATAGCAACTCTTATCATAAATCCACAATACTTAACTAACTCACTGCCTACTATGTATGTACCAACTGCCGGACACGTCAACCTTCTAGTATTCGATCAATGTGCAATTCAAGTGTGACGTCATAGTGAAATTGCTTTATTCAGTAACGTGATACTGAAATTCAATATCATAAATACCCCTTTCTGCAATACTCAATTCCTAGTTCTAATCTACCATTCTATACAATTGTACATATTCACAATTACAATATCCTTAGCACTATGCAGAAGTTCCTTTAATGATCCTGTGGGTCTTATTGGATATTTTTCTTTTCGGGTGACTGTCAAACTAATGTTTTGATGACTCCAGTTAATGAAAATCAAAAATTAAAGTATAAAAAAAACGCAATGCTTTCAAATCGCATTTGTATTATAATTAGTTCTATGTACATATTTATGTAGAACTAGCTTTATTACCCGGCTTTGCCCGGGGTGTAATTAATATAATGTAATATAGTGTTTGTTTAGTAAATTATTTCGGGAGGCCAAAAAAGGGGCCGCCGGGGCAGGATGGGGGTCTGGGGGGTAGTAGGGGGTCGGCATTGCTTTTCGGGAGTCCAAAAAAGGGACCGCCGGGGTAAGAAGGAGGGTTTGGGTGTTGGGCTCTTTTTGGGCTCTCGAAACACTATCTGCTTAAATCTACTTAAATCTGCCGAAAACATCTACTATCGTGTGTACTTCGTCGTTTCTAATAATCGCGCCCGAGCAACGCCTGGTAATTGACGAATGACCCATACGTACATACATACATACAAACTTAAGCGTTTTATATATTAGATTATTGTACATTATGCTGCAGGAAAAGTGTGAAATCTCAACATTGTATAATAATAAATGAATCATTTTTTCATCTCACCAATATGACCAGCTAGTATTGAAGAACAATTTTAAACTATTGTTTTTCGTGCAATCTATCTCAAACTTGCAAATACGTACAGTTTTTATTTAGTACGGTAAGTTTTAGAACATTTTGCATTTTTGGCCATTGTGGGCATTGCCGTAAAATGCTTCGAGTATTTTTATACAATACGCGATTTCACACTTTGCCATGTGGTTTTCAAAACAATATAGTTAAAAATCCAGTCGACGTTTCATTCAGTGTAATAAAAACGGTTGTTTTGCATACCAGAACGTATCGTGGACGTTGTAAATAACGCTCGTGCTATATTTTCGCTGCATTAAATGGACATTTAAATATTTTCCGAATAAAATAGAAAGAAAACGCATAATGTTTTTGTTGTGTCAACACTTTGCGATTCATTAAGAATCTATCGTCGAGGTGTGCTAATAAAATTGTGTCGTTTGGCTCGCGTCCTAATAGGCTTATTGACCTGCGATTGCGAATGCGATTTAGAGCGCATTTTTCCACAGCTGTCATGCGCGCTAAACGGTGCTCTATTTTGGAAAATTAACGTTGACACACTCAAAAATATGTATTTAATAAATTAAAGATGCGCTCAGCTGCGGAAAATCTAATGAAAAGTCGGAAAATGTGTGCGTTTATTAGAGACCGTACGGAGATCTCAACGAGCGGTTCAGCGCTAAACGTTCGTTCGTTTATTTTAAACGGTACATTTTATTGAATATTAATGAGCTTTTCTGTGTAATTTTTATCGCAAGTTTCATTGCAAGCTTTTTGCATGGTTTTTTTGAAAGATTTAAGTTATTATCGTTGGTGTTTCGGGCTTCGGTGGTGTGTCGTTACGCATCCGGTTCGCGCCCGGTCAATCTGGCCCGATAGACGCAATTACAGATACTGTTATTTGCAAATCGGGTGCAATAAAATAAAAAAAAAAATGAACGATAATGACGAAATTATAATGCAGTGTGTGGGCACAATGAAAAAATAATAAAATATTTAAGTACAGAGGAAAAAAAAAGCGCTAAAGTAAAAACTGCACTGCAATCTCGTCGCGCGAACCTTGCCCAGTCGCATGGCGTATGCGATTTGTGACTCTCAAAGTGTATAAATTCGTTTACGAATTTATTTTAAAGTATATTATGCTTAATTTAACAACTCTCGTTTATTGAAAAATATTAATTTTTATTGATAAGAATGTTGAAAACGATAGAATTTGTAACGTCTACTGATTTTACTATACAATTAAAGTTTCCACTATGTGTATTACAAAAAGGTAATAATTAAATTAGTTAATTAGGTGGTCGTTGTTAACTTTACAGAAAAGTTTAATTAGATCAATAATCATAAGCCTCTTATTACTTGAAATAATCACCTGAACCATTAGTGTGTCCTTTTTTCAGCTTAGGAATTAATATTTTAAGATGAACCATAGATATAATCGTTACTAATAATTATATAATACTATATGTAAAAGAGCTAAAATCTGTTCGCTGGTTTGACCGACGTCTGTTGGACCGTCAAAACGCATTGTTGAAATTAATTATTACTACAAATAGTCAATAATGAAACTTCTTTTGTTTTCATTGAATGTTTGAATTGTTATTTTTTCCACGTAAGTCGTAAGTAACCAATAATAAACATCATCAACGGGCATTATAATACAAGTGAGATAACTTATCCATATTATATTAACACGTAACATATTTAGCATTGATCCCAGAAGTTTCCCTTCCACCATACACCTCTTCTCCTCTGTAGTGTCCAAAAGAGGTCAATCTAACGTAGACTCTTGCAAGTAATTATTTTTTAATGGCCAAGAGGATCGTGAGTAGGTATTACTCGTAATAGCTTAAGTTAATGAGTCTGAAGGGGTAACATTCAGAGTGGAGGCCCTCCAGTCACGGATTGTTAGTACGGATATTGATGTAAAATTATTATATACATGTTGTTTAACACTAGCGGACTAAGTAACTAAGGCTGATATTACACTTGGCCACTCCACCAACACCCGATTTTTTTTGAACCTCGACTATCACATATATATACATGTTTACACTGAGGGATTCACCGGTGTCTAAAAATTTCTTAGAAGTCAAAAGTTCACAGTATAAATCGACACCGAATCCCTTTTCGACCCTTTTTTTTGCGTCGTCCTACTCGAATGCAATTGTTTCAAGAACGCGTGCTGTGTGATGGATAGTGTTTTCGGACCCATTTTTTATAACCAAAATGGTTTCGAAAACGATGATAATTAGCTGAAAATCGTGTTGCAGTTTTTTTTACACTAAACTAAACCAGTTTTCGAATAGTTTCGAAGCCCTATTTTTTTGTATGAAGATGAGTAGGTAGCTGGTGACTTTAAGAGCGATATTACACTTGGCCACTTCACCCACAACCAGATTTTTTTTGATGGTGGCGAGCATCTTATTACATTGCACCACTTTTACTTCACCAGCTACCTGCTCATCTCATAATCTTCATACAAAAAAAATAGGTGTAGGAAGCTATACGAAAACTAGGTACTCTATGTAGTAGTATGTAGACGTAGAAAATATATAAAATTCAACCTCTCATATTTCTTTCTGAATTTCATTGTTTTCGAAACAATTGCGTTGACGTTGCGTTGCGTTGGCAATTGAGTACGACAATGCAAAAAAAGGTCAGAAAAGGGTTTTGGTGAAGGTTTTTTTCATCGAACAATTGACTTCCAAAAAGTTTTTATGCAACAGAGAATCGCACAATCTAATATGTACCATCTAAACCTGTATATCTATCTGGTTGTTGGTGTGGTTGCTAAGTGTAATATCAGCCTAAAAGTGGTGCAATGTAATCAGATGCTGGCCACCGTCAAAAAAAATCGAGTGTTGGTGGAGTGGCCAAGTGTAATATCAGCCTTGGTAACACATTTGAAAAATCACTGTCTTACAATCGTTGCTCTAAAATAAATAAAAAAATCCACTGTGTAATTTTTACGTATACACACAATCTAAAGTGCGGATTTATACTTGAGGTGAGCAACACAATTTAAATAATTACTAACCCGTCGTGTAATTTATGTACAATAATAAGTGCAGCGGAGTCGTTGTCGCGCTAACGACCATAGACCAGAAGTCTTTATTATAGGTATTTATAGAAGCAAAGCGTAAATCATAAAACGAGCGAGCGAGAGACCAAATCGGGTCAAATTGTGCAACACAACGATAAGTGCACTATAACCGCATATAGTGCAGTCTAGACGCGGTTTTCCGGCTGGTTTGCATGACAACAGCAGTCGACACGAAACATCGAGCAAGGTCGCATTTTGTAAAAAATAAAATGTTTTGGGTCGTTCAAATTAGACCTAGATTTTATTTTTACTCAGTAAGGACGACCAAATATCGCTAGACGATAATGCACTTCGTGAGACACACGCTGTTTAAAAAAAAAGTCACCGCAAACTGAGTAATTTATAGTTTATACCATTCATATGGTTAGTAAGGGTTGAAAAGCTCTCTAGATTGATAAATATATTTATATAATATAGTAGCTGAAGCTAATTACATAATCCTTAACTAAGCACCTATACAGAGTTGTTTTTTAAGACTGCCAGGAATTTATCAATAGTTTTGGAACTTCTAATTCCATCCGGCAGTCTATTAATTAATTTATTTATTTATTTATTTATACATATACGGTCTTTGCAATAGACCATTTCAAAAATACACTTGATAGATAAAAATAAAATAAAAAATTTACAAAAGGAAAAGAAATACAAGAGAAAATAAAGATACAAAATTTATGTGTCTAAAAAATATGAAAATAAAAATTCCCTTATAAACAGCTTAGAATTATAAAAAAATCAATTTCTCCAAAATCATTACCCAGTTTATGTATTCTGGGTATTAAAGAATATTTTAAGTAATTCGTAGTAGGATTGGGTAAAACAAACAAATAGCTGTTCCTGGTCGATCTACTTGGGACATGTAGTGATATAAGTCCAACCAATTCACTGCCATCTATAACGCCATTGAGAATATTAAACAGACACATCAGATCACTAATTATTCTCCTATCATTGAGTTTTAATAAATTCAGCTCCTTATATATAGAAAAATTATTGCTTAGATTTATTTGTTTAAAGAATTTAAAATCAATGAACCTCGAGAATCTATTTTGTTCCTTCTCAATAGAATTACTATGCAACTGTGAATTAGGGGACCATATGGTAGAATTATATTCAAGTTGATTTCTAACTAAGGATATATATAATAATTTAATTATTTTTATATTGTTAAAATGAATTGAATTTCTAATAAAATTGAATTAATAATAAAACTATAAAATAATGCAATAAGCTAAAGTGGATGAGCTTTAAACCTATGTATTTACGTATACTAAGAGCACAAACGTGTCCATGATTTTGCATGATCTATTATTTTATCAGGGCAGTCGAGTGGTACATTCAAATGACGTCACATTTTTTTTGGCATCACAAAGTACAAAAGTTCTACTAATAAATATCCTTGGTGCACACACACAAATGACAAGTTCGGATTTTTTGCATGCAATTTGATCAATTTACTCGTGTACGTTCAATAACAATGAAATGGCATCTAAAAATCTCGAATAAAATATGTACAATCATCATTTGTATATTAAGTTTAAACTTTAAAACTACCTTGAACAATTTACTATGTAGAAAATGTCAGTTTTGCGCTCCTAGGACGCAATATGTTTAAAGGAGTAAATTAAGGCGTTTTTTAAAGTTCACTGTAGGAATGTGCAGATTAAGCTTGATGATGCTTAAATGTACATATATATGATCCATTTCCTGACGTTCGGTTCTTATACGATTTTATAACTATCATCATTTTCAACCGTTCACCATCCACTGCTGGATGAAGGCCTCTTTGTCTTGAGCAATCTGCATCCACTTGACACCACACGTTCGTCTCAATTCATCGGCCCATTGTCTAACTATGTATATAATGCTAAATTAATTTTGAATAGTGCTTTGTATGTATAAATGTCTAAACGGTGAAATTCCACATCTGAAAACGTGCATCAACTACGAGCATTACTAATCGAGAGTCAAATGTTAATTGAAACATCGCAAAAATAGCGTAAAAGCTCTCCAATTAAGGACAGTTAAAATATTATAAACTTAAAAACACCTTTCAAATTCAGTTTGTGGCCCTGATTTTTTAATACAAAACATTGACACTTTCAGAACCACGTCAATGCACCTACATACACCTGTGTATATAATGAAATTTAATTCGTATTGTATCGATTAAACAAATAAATATAATAAACGATCAAATTCGAACGACCTCCGTATATATGTACATGTATATGTATGTTGAACGAGCGCACTCTAAAGTGCAAGGCGCAAAAAAATCAACATCGAGCATTCGTTCGTACACGTAACCGATTGCATGCTAAATTATTATGTCGCGTGACCTTTGACCGTGGCTCCGTATCAATGCGACACACATATTTAACATATTAATCATCGACGGAAAAGACAAAAGGCTGGAGGTTTCATTTTTTTCACACACGGAGATGTCCACGATGTGTGTTTGGTGGAAAATGACGATCGCGTTTCGGCGGTCGTGTTGCGCGTTTTTCCGCACCCGGTGCGGTTTATTTGCATACGAGAGGCGTAAATTACGTTCGCGAATTATCGTGTCGTTATTGGGTGATTTAACACGTCTTAAGTGGTCGCTTTAGCCGGGGTAAATGCTAGGCGGTCGCTTTATTGATATGACGTCGGTAATTATGTCGTCGTAATTTGAATAATATTACGACGATGATTTATCGGACGGGTGGTCGATGCTACTGGAATTGAAACCGTACGATATTGACTCGTTTCACCGTGGACGATTTTTCCGCGCGATTATCATGTGTTTGTGTTTGTTTTTTTTTATTATTATTATTTATCGAATGTATGTACTGATGTAGTGTTTTATTATGAAAGGTGTAATGTATGCGTGTTTAGTGTTGTAAAATTCTCGGGAATAATCTCCAAACCGAGAATTTTCTGTTTTAGGGCGGGTTCGCACGACAAGGTTTTACGGTTTAATAGCCCGAGCCCTCGTTTTTGCTTTGCTTTCACGTTCTATGGTTTATGAACGGTAAATATTGACGGGCTGGCAAAATACCAGCCCCTTGTAATGGGTGACGAAACTCGACTGATGATTTTTTTGTAAAACTAGCGAAGGAAGCATAGATTTCAGGTAGCAGCGTGGGTGGTCCCGGAAAGGGAACCGTCGCCTCCAGCGACAAGTACGGGCTGTAAACGGCGACCGTAACCGTATCGCGGCCAAATCTTGACCATGGGAATACCCTCATCCAAAACAATGTATCACTGGAGTTACCCGGTTTATACCTGGAAAAAACGTGCCGTAAAACCGCATCGTGCGAAGCAGGCCTTAGAGCATCTGAGGGGAAAAATTGGATGTACATAATGCAATGTACCCTGGGCTCCATCGGCCGCCATGTATTTTAAATAAATATATACTAACTCTTACTGTATTTGCTTAAATATACAGTAAAGTTATCCGGGCTAATATTTGGGAGAGGTGATACGGATTACACGAATAATATTAGTTTAGTATCCGTGACAAAAACTAAATTTGAAACTCAATTTGTTGGGTTAATAAGCATTATATTCCTGTGAGAATTTCGCGGAAAACGTTCATGTGCGTATGTTAAAATGACGAAATGACACATTCAGTGTCGTCAGAATGAAAAAATTTCATTCAAAATGCTCTCAGACACTCTAGAAAGTCCTATCACTCCTATTAGGTTCTGAAAATATCCTAGAATCCTCTAAAAAGCTATTAAACTATCTAGATATGTTTTATAACCGGGAAAAAAAAAAATTCTCGAATGTTCTCGGAGAATAATCTTTTGGAGAATTTTCTTAGAATATTCTCGTTCTCCGAGAATACAATGCTTACAACACTATGCGTGTTGGAGTTGATTCCGAGGCGTATGTACATATCTATGCGTTGTGTTAAGTCATTTAAAGTGACATTGAAATTATGCACTTTGATTTATTTCTTTCCTGCTAGCTTACTCTGAATGATTTGTGATACTGTATTGTCAATTTTTTAAAAGTGTTTAACTGATGTGTATATTGAAGGAAAATTAAATGTAATAAATAATAGTTCAAGCAGGCTAAGGGTTTTTATATAGTACACATTTAGTATTTAGTATATAGTATTTAGTTTAGTGACAGGTTAACATTTTTAGTTTTAGGTAGTTGAAATTTGTATTGCTTACATCAGGGGTACCCAACCTTTATCTTAATTTTCATGGCGATCGGTTTCTAATAAGAATCTCATAAGAATTTTTGTTTTTAGTTCTTCAAAGTTAAAAATATATTTATTACTAGCTGACCCGGCATGCGTTGCAATGCCCGATCCCGGTCCCGGTCCTGTTCCCGTTCCCGATCCCGTTCCCGTTCCTAGTACGTTATCTGACGCGTGAGCAGGCCCGTTCCCGTTCCCGTTTTTTTCCGATTTTTTTTTCACCGGAACCATCCCCGGCATGATGACAATAAGTCCTGAAAGTTTCATCGCGATCGGTTGAGTGGTTTAGGACCCTATAAGAGACAGACAAACAAACAAACAGACATTCATTTTTAGATAAAAGGCAAAATAAAATAATTTTAATATTTTCGTATTCTCATTAAAATCAGTAAACCTCTTGTTAAACTGATCCAATATTTCTTCTAATATAGTGATATAATCTTCGTGTTTATTCTATGTAGTTTTGATAAAATCCATAGTTATAATTTTAATTTTGAACAAATTGATTGACGTTATATCGGTAATGATTGTTGATTTTCCATGTAATTCAGAATTTATCTCATTCAATTTTGATGCTATGTAGATCGGCTAAGAATGCTAGTTTTAAAAGCCATTCCTTGTTTTGAAGATAAGTCGCATCCTTTGTCTCGAACACAGTGTAATTTATAAACGTAATTTTTTTCGAAATAATTTAGAGTTTTCCCTGAAAAATTATTCAAACTCCACCTTTTACACTTTTCCTTCCATTAGTGTAGAAATTTAATTTTTTTACTAAACGGATACGATTCGTTTTCCATGCTTCATATCCAAACTGCATCCTTCGGGTACCACATACGAGATTAACGAACACTCACAGTGCAGAGAGACGAGACACTCGCGATATTTAACAGGTTGTCGGTACGGACAGACTGGACAGACTTGGTCGTGTGTGCGTTTGTGCAAAAACTCTGCCGCCTATTGGTTCAATCACCCCGATCGCGACAATTAGAGAGATGCACGACACGATCTCGGTCAAGGTGAACCGGCTCCATGGCCACTCTCTGCACAAACGTATCCTCCTCTCAACATGTGTTAAACCCGTGCCGAACCGAAAACCAAAAAAAAAATAAACAAAAAAAACCAATGCAGCGTATCTTTGGATCATCAATTAAATGCTGCTAAATCGCCGCGGCTACCGGTTGGCGCCAACCGCATACACGATTCGTTCGTAATGGTTTTTCAACAGGTCTTTTTTTTACCGAATACGGTGAATCTGTGCAAAATTGATTCGCTTCCCTTCATTGTAAACATTCCGCGTTGCATTACCCGATGCGTTTTTCGCTGGTTTCAGTATAAGCGTGCTCGAGTTTTTTAGATCCTACAATATGTACTTTGCGTTGCGTTGGCGCTTTACATACATACGTGTAGATATGTAAAATTGCTTCTACATACATATAAGGGCCAATTTCAATATGTCTAGTTTAAAACTAGTGTAAGCCCGTTGAATATCAACGGAGTGGTTTCTCACCACCCGTACTGTGTATATGTATGTGTATTTAATAGTTTTTGATTAGATGGCGCTTTATAATACAACAACGTTACAATGTAGGATAGTCGCAAACCTATTGATGATTAATATTGTCAAATTGTGGTTCATTATTAAATATGTTAGATAAGTCAAGTATAGAGATAGATTGCAAATATTACAAAATAGAGGTATGAGATGTATTTTAAATGCGAATAGGTATGCTAGTATAAAAAAGATGATGATTGAATTAGATTGGTTGAATGTGAATGATACTTTGAGGATTTGTATGTTCGTATTTATATTTAAGTTGGATAATAGTTAGTAATAATAATAATTTATTGTGAGAGGAATGGATGTATGTGAATATACGAAGGAATAAAAATAATTTAATTATAAAAAATGTTAAAATAAATAGAAATAGGAGAAGCATCTTGTACAGAGGTGTTTTCGAGTATAATAGACTGCCGGATGGAATTAGGAAGTTCCAAAACTATTGAAAAATTCCTGGCAGTCTTAAAAAAACATATCTGTACAGGTGCTTAGTTAAGGATTATAATTAATTAGCTTAAGCTACTGTATTATATAAATAAATATATATATATATTATTGTAGCGGGCTCGTCATTATCGGCGTTGGGTCATAGCGTAAGCGCTCACTGTTCCGACCTGGTGATCTCGGGTTCAAATCCCACTCGCGCGCGAACGGTTCGTGTCTTTTAAATTAATTATTTACCTTAGCGAGCGTTATCAGCAGATATACACACAGACAGGTGGAATAGGGCTATTATATATATGATTTTGAAGTACGTTAGCAAATCGAAGGTTTTATAACTGTTTAACTAGTGTAATACATGAATTTATAGTATCTTAAATTATCAGGAGATAAGTCGAATGTGACTCGACACATAGGTATTTTTTTTTTAAATTTAATTTTAGTAGGATATTTCAGAACTGAGCCACAAAATATCACAAATTGGATTGATCACATAAAATCCCTTGTCGTTTTAAACTACGTACAATAATTCCTTATGGTGCAACTTCCTGTCGTCTTAAAGGCGCTCACACACCTTAGCGAAATCGCTGCGACAAACTGACTCCCTCTATCATCGTTGATTCGCACCAATGCGAATTATATCGGTGCGATGGGGGCGAAATTTTGATGCGGCGATACCGCAGCGATTTCGCTAAAGTGTGTGAGCGCCGCCGTAAGCTCACAACCGATCGAGCTTACATATGTATGCTTAGTTTGACACAATCAATTTGTATTATTTTGAACTTTTATTTACCATTAGTTGCATGTCGTCAAAACTTTTTTCCTCAATTCTAAGATGAACCTTTGATTTTTGAGTGCAGGTGGCATATGCTGGGCGTCAATGGAGCGAGGTGGTCGTTGTAAGGAGCTGACTGCCGAGCAGGTGACCAAGGAGGAGTGCTGCTCGGCCAGTCAACCCTTGGCGGCTGCCTGGAGTCCTGACGACCTCGACTCTGGTGCCCTCTTCTTCTGGCGGGTGCTCGGAGGAGGGGTGCCTTGCTACGGCTGCCGAGGTATCAGTATGTTTCATTCGTTCATTTTCTCTCACACCCATTCGATCACACTTTCATGTCGAAAACATCCATTCCACAGCTCATTCGCATCATATTCATCAAATGGTGGGTACACACCGCCGAATCGAACGCGAACCGAATTCGGAGCAAATCTGAAGCAAACGATAGGATTCGCTTCGTTGGTTGTACATAGGTATACACTTAAATCTTCGGACCGAATACGGACCGAATGATACCCTCGAACGGAAATACAATAGGCAGAATTAACAAAAGAAAATCTTAAACAGTAGCCCAACTAACAAAAAAATACACTATTTGCGTTTGGTGCATTTTCGCTGCAACAGCGGTCCCATCAAACGATTTTTTTTATAAACCCATATTTTTTTGTGCATTGCGTCTTTGTTCGTGGCATCTTGGCGAGCAGTGTACTTATCAACAATAGTAGTGGTAGTAAAACTAGTAAATCGCAATAAATCACCAAACAATAAAACAATTAACTCACTTTCGAAACTTTCGTACATACAATGAAATTCAGAAAAAATGATGAGTGGTTGAATTTTATATATTTTTACGTACATATATATAATCTACCGGGTAAATATTGTAAACATTACAAAACTTACCTTGGGGAATCGTACATAGGTACATATACATATGTATGTATGTACATACATAGGTACATATTATATAATATGGGTTCACTCGTATTTACATATGTATGTATGTACATATGTGCGCGCGCGAATACTTTCAAGGCTTGATATCATAAAAATGACACTTAGAAGCACAATTTTATTTCAAATTCAGTCAAAATTCAAATAAATAAATACATGCACAAAATAATTTTTTTTGTGGAGCAGCAAAGCGACAAAAAACCATTCACTGTGAACGATCGCTCCGATCGCTCCGAGACCTAGCGAAGCGAACAGCGTAGCGATCGTTCGGTTCGCATTCGCTTCCACATAGCGTCCAAATAGCCCGAATTCGCTTTCGCTTCGCCTTCGATTCGTCGGTGTGTACCCACCAAAACAGTTTGAATCTATTCAGTGGGATTGGAGTGACAGTGCCTCTTGATTTGATCGTGTGCGCGCGCGCGCGCGCTTTTACAACTTTATCGTGCAACTTGGCCGTTTGTTTTCGACCGTGTATGTGAGTGCGATTCGCTATCGCACTGTGCAAATATCTGATTGCTTTGCGTGGTGGTAGCGTGGTGCCAAATAAATTTGTTATTTTAGTGGCAATGATGGCGATAAAAACGCCCCGGGCCATTGACCGCGCAGTTTAAATAGCATGCATTTCAAATAGTGGTTTAGATGTGTTGTGTTGAAGCATTTACGAGCTATGTACCTACGTACATAAGATCCGAAAGCATCGGTTACCATATTCACGGGAAGATTCATTATGTGCCGAGTGTTGAAAGGCGCAAGGGATATATGTATTCCGGGCGTGAACTGTTCTTTCGTTTACTTTAGAACGAAATTTTTTTTTTTATAATATCAACCTGGTTGTGTTTGGCCCCGCTGAAAAAAAAAGCAATCACAAAATTAATTAAATATGAAGGTTTAAAATACAGATACTAGGCGCCATGACGAGGCGCCTAATTATGTCTTCCTGGCGCCTAAATATATATTTTTTTAATTAACCGAATCGTACTGCTAAATATTAGCATTTATAATCGATCATAATCATGCTACAATTCATCACACCGATAATTCCCATATCCCTTTCACTGCAAGATCATCAAAATAATTTATTTATGTATGTGTAGAGATTGATTACAATCGACCGTAATAAAAGCAGTGAAAGAGTTATTGAATTGATATTACGAATTGACTCCAAATACTAGACATTACCGAGGTTTACTCCAATTTAATATACTGTGTTACTATTATCATATTTTTCCTTGAAAATCAATGATTATTTAAAGTCATCCGAGGAAGTTTCCTAGTGTTTTATTAAATTTATACTACACCAATTATAATTTGGTGCTATACTTTGAAACCAATTATAAAGCCTTGTACCTACATACCTACAGGAGGCGACCGCGCTCGGCGTGCCTCGCGAGGCTGCCCCGCAAAGTGTGTACAAGACTCAGATTACAAATTAAGTGCAACAGTATCATTTTTGATGACTTACACCTGAGTTAGTCTTACGGAATCTAAATCAGTATTGTTAAGCCGCGTACTCATTATCCAATGTGTACGCGTTCGCGAGCATACTTTGAGCGCGCTCTGCAACGTTCGTGGCGATCCACTCGGTGTCGGTTTTTGACAGTCGTTCGCAGTTGGTTGCACGGCAAGTGTGTACATAGCGTCCACATTAGCGAGCATTACATTACATGCTCATGTTCGCTAATGAGTACGCGGCTTTATATTTATCAAAAATCGAAGTGATCAATTAAGATTTTGATTTCGCGGTTTCGCGCTCGATGGTGACCGCGACGCCACGCGCCGAGCGCCAAAACGTGCCCCGATGCGTTCGGGGCTCCTATTAAAATTGAAATTCAAACTTCTGTAAAGAAAAACTGTTCCCCATTTCAGAATCATGCACCGGTGTAAAGTGCGGTGTGGGTCACCGTTGTGCAATGCGTCACGGATTACCCCAATGCGTTTGCGCCCCACAGTGCGGAGGAGTTGCAGGTGGACGCCCTGGACCCGTCTGTGGCACGGACGGACGGACATATAAATCTCTATGTCGATTGCGCAAACGCGCCTGCAGACGCCGCAACAAACATCTCACACTAGACTACTACGGACAGTGTCACAGTAAGTATTATATACAATGTATATAGAAACCTAGGATTCATTATGAGGGTGTCAAATCCCTTTCAACCCTATGATACTATTAACCTACTTTACAATTCCTCTGTTAGAAGTCACCTAGAATTCGCAAGTACTGTGTTAAATCCATTATAAAAAAAAAGGATTAACAGAATAAACAAGATCCAAATATATGTACTTGCATCCAAAATTTTTGCCCAATTCCACTAGCAACCAGACGAACCATTATTGATCTCTGCTTATTCCACAAACTCCTTAACGCCCTTATCTCCTCTCTAAAATTTCCTTCAATTGTCCCCCCCCTTCTTCGTAATCCTAACCTGTTTCACCTAAAGTCCATTACTTGAAACTTTTCCCACATTTCATTTACCTGTAGAACATGCAAGCAAAGCTTTTAACAAACTTCCCAATACTATTGATATACTTATACAATATACATACATACTGTCTTCCAACCAACATTTAAAATTTCTATACTCAAACATTTTTCTAATCCCCTAATTGCTCATATTTTACTATAGAAACCAATTATTTAATACTCGTGAATCTTACAATTTTCTTTCCTTTATACTTCATAGTTGTTCTTTATACATTATTTTCTTTTCTTTACAATTATTCCGTTCATCTTTATTTTTACTAGTGAAAATTTTTAATTGGCGTTGTCATTTCTACTGTTATTTTTCTATTTTTTTTTTATAACGCTGTTAATTTTCCAATAAATTAAAATAAGATATCACCATCCACTGCTGGATGGAGGCCTCTCCAATCCTCTTCTTTTCCTGTCTGTCCTTGAGCAATCTGCATCCAATTCATCAGCCCAATTTCACATCCTTTCGGATACCATTCCAGTATTTCTCGCGTCCATCTTCCATCCATTCTTGTATCCACTTCAACTTTTTCACACGTTCCGCTATGCCTGCCACTTTGGTCATGCTTCTTACCCATGTATTCCTCTTAAGATCCATTCTTGTTATACCAAGCATACATCTTTTCACGCTTATCTGTGTGCACTGGATCTTGCGTAACACTCTCGAATTCAGCATCCACGTTTCACATCCATACGTCATAATGTGGGATGTTGGATTTAAAAACTATGTCCATTCTTCCAAAAACGCTCCATCCTAGTTTCATTCTTCGTTTCCATTCTATGTATGTATGTATATAGTCATAAATCACTTTTAACACGTTGCTGACCTGTGCGTTTGGTTGTTCTCAGGTTCGTGTGCGCACATCCGTTGCGGCGCGAGCCGTCACTGTTTGGTGGATCAGCACGAGCGGCCGCACTGTGTTAAGTGCACGCATTCGTGCTCGCGATCGCACGCGTCCAGCACGCACGACGCGCGTCCAGTTTGCGGAACAGACGGGAACACGTACCCATCTGCGTGCCATCTTCAGAATGCTGCGTGCCGAGCTGGAAGGGCCATACCGCTCGCCTATCGGGGAACTTGCAACCGTGAGTATTCATTTTGGCGGAAACATACCTAAAAAGTCGGCGCAAGACAACAAGAACACTTGTGAAGTAAAACTTCTATCGGCACGGTAGTGAAAATCGTTTCGTTTCGTTTCTATACAAACTGACCGAACGAAAGTTGCAACGATATTGCCGTCTCTCTTGTTCTTCCGCGCTCATGCGAGACAGAGATAGCTACCCGCGGCCCGTACCGCCCCTCACCCTCAAAATTTAATCACTTTTATCGCTCCATTGTTAGAACAAAATGTGTTTACAATAACGCGTCACCGGGCTTTTATTATTACCATATGCTCGCATAAGTTTTACTTCTATAGTGAGTAGCGGCTACACACTGTCCTGATTGACCGTTCAGATACCTGCAAACTGACGAATGATTAGTAGACGACGGAAAGGTGGATGCTTTTTTGATAACGTGTGACCTTTGAACCCTAACCGCGTCTTACGATATTGCGTTACCCACCCGAACTCACTCTCGTACTCTACCATTAACATATTCACTCCATCCTTGATATTAGCATTTATGAAAATTCAGGTGGGCAACGACAACACCCAAATATATCTGCGCAAATGGTTCGAGATTCCAAAATTCCAATGTATAATTGCCGCCATTTCACCATCGCGCGAATGTTCGTGAAACGTTGGCCTTAGCGCTGTGGTCGGCTGCCGCTAGCTCGCCCGTCCAGAGCGCTGCTATCGTATCGCTAGTGGCGCCACTCTAGTGTCAACTAGCAAGCGGCAGCGAACGAAGTGTCATCGTGGCATCGGTGTTTTGGATCCCATATCGCGGGTTTTTGGTGGAGAATTTCGAGAAAGTTCAGAGTCACTGAATTGGTCCACATGATTACGCACTAAAGGCACAAACAACACTGGAGGGGTCCGGGGTGTGAGCTAGGGTCCGCCATCTCGCTTTTTTCGCGGTTCGCTCAACTTTTGCGGATGTCGCGCGAATGTTATAAAGTACGTTGGCGTTAAGGCGAAAATGTTCGAGCGACATACCCACACCTTGGCGCTCGGCACCGCTCGTCAGCGCTCGTCCAATATGAAGTGCCGGCATAATGATTAGCCACGTGGTTAGGCCCACGCTCTCTGGGTAAAAGTTGGACGTTCTGTACCTTTTGGTACATTGAATGTTGTAATAATTCGTTAAATACGCTTCCAGATTAGATTTAAGGTGATATTTTGAGGGATTTGGCAAATCTAATTGAGGCCATTAAAGTCCTGTCCGTTTTAATTTTGACTCCATGGATGATGCTAATATGCAGAAGATTTATACATACTTAAACATACTTTTACGATTTATAGAGCAAGGCTATGCTGCAGCATTCAATTCACAAATCAAAACTTTGATGAATTTTGGTGCTCTCAAACAGTTATATATCCAGATTTGACAAATAAAGCACTTTTAGTCTTAATTCCATTTGCAACGACCCAGATCTTTGTGAATCTAGATTCTCAAAATTAGTCAGTATCAAGGCAAAAGCTCTAGGAATCTGTTGGATGTCAGTTGTTGATTGGTTCAATGAATTTAAGATAGGAGGGAAGGGGTGGAATGAACATTGTGTTCACTTCGCTGAAATTCGCTGAATGACG
Source organism: Parapsyche elsis (assembly GCA_022651745.1). Classification (NCBI taxonomy): domain Eukaryota; kingdom Metazoa; phylum Arthropoda; class Insecta; order Trichoptera; family Hydropsychidae; genus Parapsyche; species Parapsyche elsis. The sequence continues at coordinate 8,431,709 of JAGVSN010000004.1, read as the reverse complement.
CATATTTAAATTTTAATTATTTTACATGCAAGGCTGAAATTTTCTTCTATCTAAAAATAAATAAAGTAAAAAGGTATTCTTGCCTATTTTTCAGCAATCAATGAAAAAACAAAACTTCACATAATTTCACCTAACCGTTGCTCAATTGCGAGTATTTTTAGTTTCAAGTGTTATCTGTCAATGCATTTAAAAGTTGTAAGTTTATTTTGAAGCATTTTCATTTCGTAGTACGTGAAGTACGTAGTGTTGTAAGTCGAGAGTATTCGAGAATTTTCTTTTTTCTTGGTTATAAAAGATCTGTAGATAGTTTAATAGCTTTTTAGAGGTTTCTAGAACCTAACAGGAGAAATACAACTTTCTAGAATGTCTGATAGTCCTTTGAATGATATTTTTTCATTCTGACGACACTGAATGTGTCATTTCGTCATATTAACATAAGCACTACCAGCATGAACGTTTTCCGCGAAATTCTCACAGGAATACAGTGCTTATTCTCTGGAAGCAATAAATTATACATATTTACATTACTTTGGTGAAGATATTCCAGTGATATTGATTTAATCATTATTTTAAACTTAACACATTCGATCGTAAATTTTTTGTCATATTCACGCCCCATAAAATTTAGTTTTTGTCCCTGATAAATATTATTTTGAAAAACAATGACAAGGACACGATCGCAGTAAGCGACAACTCTCAAACTCAAACAAAAAATACTATACATATATTTTTCTAAGCCTTGTGCAATTCTGATGAAAACTAAGATTATTCGCGTAATCCGTGTCACCTCTCCCAAGTAAATATTAGCCCGGATTAGAGGGAGTTTACTGTATATTTGAGCAGGTACAGTAAGAGTTAGTATTTATTTATGATACATGGTCGCCGATGAAGCCCAGGGTACATTGCATTATGTACATACAATGTTTGTTTAATTTAATTATGTTTTTGAATTAATTAATTACTTACATATATTAATTTCCTCCCTCATCTTTACCGTTCACATGAATTTATCCATTTTCGTTGAAGGTTTAGTTTAAACGGAATAGTATAAAAACCCCTCTAATGCTCTAAAAATGAAAATTCTCCAAAATATTATTCTCGAGAATTTTACAACACTAGAAGTACGTATTATTTATGTAAAAAATTTCAAGTGGTTTTCAGTAACTCTTTAGAGTGAAAATTCAGTCTAATTCTGGTTTGAATCTAATAAGAATTACTACGAACAATCTTAGAACTGACTATTCATACATTCATACATACATACATACATACATAGATGGAATAAATCTTTGTCTAGTAAGAGGAAAATACCTCATTAGTTCACAAAACTCAAAATGGACGCATTTTCGAAGCCATTAGTACTTGAATAATGTTACCATTCCCCGTCAAAGTATACAGAGTTATCAGTTAAAAAGGAAAGCTTCGACCAACTGAGTTGCACAGCAGTGCACTCAATGCGAGCGACAGCGTTATTGTAAGTAGCTCGGTCGCCATAGGATTTATGTCTAAAATTACAGTAGCCGTCCACGACCAAGGGGGATGAGAACATTTTTACCTGATTATTATTTTAAACGACAGCCCATATAGACGGTCGTTATGTCTCGACTCGAAACGCTCGTATAGATAAAACCCATCTGACCATTGAGACCTTCGCCACACCGTCAATGTCACATGTTTCGACTCATTTCGAGAGACTCATCTTTTATTGTTGTTTTTTTTTATTTTATTTATTTATTTTAAACCGTGTATATTGTACATTGTACATACGGGTCGAACAAACGATGTTTGTCGAGCCAGTGCGACACTTCGTCGTAAAGGGTACTTAACCCGCGAGCTGTGAAAGTTTGCACGTCGTGCCAGCGATAATATGCAGTGCACACACAGATGACACCGCAAATACCCACCGTTACGTTAAAACGCTGATGATAGTTGGTGTGGTATGATGGGCGATTAGATTAGTATGTGGGAGTTGTTTTGGCCGAGGTGTTCAGCGTTTTGTTGGTAGGTGTCCAAGAAAGTGCATCGAGAGATGCACCTGGGGTCGGATTTGCATTCCGCGTGCGATGCACTCGCCCGGTCAACGTAACCGAAGCCAACCGCTCCAGACTGTGTTGTTGTGACCAGACACTAACACAACCAGACTCTCTGAAGCTTGTAGATAGCTGGACCGACTGCTTTTCGTCTTGATGATCATCGTCTGCCTCCTCTATGTATGTACTTGCAGTACCTATCGAATGTGTGCTTCAAGTCTCTCGAGTTGCTTTTTTGATTTTTTCGTACTTCGCTTGATTGATTAGTGAGATTCTTCCATATTCTACATAGAATCAGTTATCTACTATGTATCTCTAAAAGTACTAATGCCGCTCATTTCGATGTCATATCATTTTAGTTTTATACAGCGTACTGGATGCCCTCCAGAAACAAGGCGTTGCGCAACCGTACGTCAGCCTGCTAGGTGCCATCTACAAAAAGGCAACAGCCTCAGTTCGTCTCTTTGAAGATACGGAGCAATTCGGTATTGAGAAAGGTGTTAGGGAAAGAGACACCATTTCTCCTCAATTATTCAATGCGGTGCTCGAGGACATATTTAGGTCGCTGGAATGGCAAAAATCAGGGGCCAAGATTAACGGAAGACATTTGAGCCATCTAAGATTCGCTGATGACATAGTTATAGTTGCATGTAACTCAGTAGATTTACAAAATAGATTAACAGAATTAAGCAACGAAAGTATGAAAGTAGGCTTAAAAATTAATTTTAATAAAACTAAAATTGTGTTTAATGAATTCTGCACGCAAAACATAAAGAAGAAGAAATAAAACGAAGAATGAAACTAGGGTGGAGTGCTTTTGGAAGAATGAACATAGTTTTTAAATCCAACATTCCGCTATGCTTAAAAAAGAAGGCGTACGACCAATGCGTACTGCCAGTTATGACGTATGGATGTGAAACTTGGACGCTAAATTCAAGAATGATACGAAAGATCCAGTGCATACAGAGAAGCATGGAAAGATGTATGCTTGGCATAACAAGAAGAGATCGCAAAAGAAATACATGGGTAAGAAGCATGACCAATGTGGCAGATATAGCGGAACGTGTGAAAAAGTCGAAGTGGACACATAGCGAGAAGAATGGATGGCAGATGGACGCGAGAAGTACTGGAATGGTATCCGAGAGGATGTGAAAGAAAGCAAGGTAGACCGAGTGGAAGATGGGCTGATGAATTGAGAAGAATGTGTGGAGTCAAGTGGATGCAGATTGCTCAAGACAGACAAGAATGGAAGAGGATTGGAGAGGCCTTCATCCAGCAGTGGATGGTGAACGGTTGAAAATGATGATGATGATGATGATGACAGTTCAACTTTGTAAACTTCAACATAACAAGTTTGTTATGTCAACGTCTAATTAGAATTGTGATAAGTTCGGTTTGCTTTTTAAAATTGTATCAATGAAACCTGATATTTTAAGTATATCAGGTTTTCAGTTTGTGTTCGATAAGAAGAATGGAAGCTTTGTTGCAAAAGCTTCTTTGTATTATAGCATTTGTACAGCTGTGTGGAAATATCAACAGTAATTGTCAACGATAATTTTATGCAGATAGTGTAGGTGGCAGATGGAAATTTGATATTGGAACGCTTAATTTTCCATTATTTTGCAGTAGGTAATCGTACGTAACTTCGTAATTATGTAAATAGATATTCTTTTTTCAATACAAAAGTTATTTATAAAATATCCTCACCTATACAATCATACAACAGTTGTACTTCATTGCAACTATGATTTGTACCTTTTGCTACCTTTAAAGAGTATCGATAGATCGACTATTTATAAGGATTATCTTCCGTTGAAAGCTGAGAAAACTTACAAAAAAATTTACAGTTGGAAAACCGGCCTGTCTTCAATTACATAAAAGATCAAAATTGTACTACATATATTCATCGGGGAGTGCGGTGGAATGACGTGAGCCTCATGTGAGATACTGAAAAAGTTGGTAATAAACCGTACTGGGAGAGTTTGGACTATGTCAAATATTTAATAATCGGTACAATATATACATATATAATTATAAAACGTACCGAAGATGTTCAATAGCTTAACCCAGCGGTTCCCAAACTGCGCTCGTACTTGATTGTAACTATCTATGATTTGTACCTTTGCTACGTTTAAAGAGTATATTTCAAAAGCATATTTCAAGTGAAAATATATTTTCACTGGCGTTTCGGTGAACTCATATTCAAGCACATTTTCACTAGCACATAAGATATACATATATATTTCTACTAGTGAAAATATATTTTAAATGATACTCACTGGTGAAATTATATTCGTTTTCGAACTGTCATTGAAACTAAATTTGACAGTTGTGAAATGACCAATCGAATCATATAATCTGCTGAAATTTATTTTGTCGCTTCTTCTTTTTATCGTGACGTGCCCGTGTTCGGGCGTAGACTTTTACCGGCTAGTACCAATTACAGTTTACAATGAATTTTTGTCGATTTTATAACAATTGGCTTATAACTTATAATAGTCGGTTTAAGAAGAAAAGAGCACGAGTTGCTTGCTACCCTTGGCTGATATTACACTTGGTCACTCCACCAACACCCGATTTTTTTTGACGCTGGCCAGCATCTTATTAGTAATAAGATAAAATAAGTTATTACATTGCACCACTTGTAAAGTCACCAGCTACCTGCTTCATACAAAAAAATAGGGCTACGAAGCTATTCGAAAACTACTCTATGTAGTTTAGTGTAAAAAAAACTGCAGGACAATTTTCAGCTAATTATCATCGTTTTCGAAACCATTTTGGTTATAAAAAATGGGTCCGAAAACACATCTATCACATAGCACGCGTTCTCGAATATTACTCTCTGATATTACATTCAGCAACAAAACGGAACACCAGGTTTTTTTTGAACCTCGGCGACCAGATAGATATACAGGTTCCAATGGTAAGTATTACGATGTATTAGACGATGCGATTCTGGGTTGCTTGAAAATTTCTTGGAAGTCAATGTTCGCCGAAAAAAATCTTCACCAAAAACCCTTTTCTGACCTTTTTTTGCATCGTCGTACTCAATTGTCAACACAACGCAACGTCAACGCAATTGTTTCGAAAACAATGAAATTTAGAAAGAAATACGAGAGGTTGAATTTTATATATTTTCTACGTCTACATAGAGTACCTAGTTTCGTATAGTATTTTTTTTGTATGAAGATTATGAGATGAGCAGGTAGCTTGGTAGCTTGAAAAGTGGTGCAATGTAATAAGATGCTCGCCACCGCCAAAAAAATCTGGTGCTGGTTTTGTTGCTCAATGTAATATCGCTCTAAGGCTCCAAAGGGGATTTGGTGTCGATTTGTACTGCGAACCTTTGACTTCCAAGAAATTTTTAGACACAGTGAATCGCACAGTGTAATACGTGCCATCTAAACATGTATATATATCTGGTAGTCGAGGTTCAAAAAAAATAGGGTGTTGGTGGAGTGGCCAAGTGTATATCCTCAGAATCCTCAAATATAACTTGTGGGATGACACATCGTCGACTTGGGCCAACATCAACAAGTCACAAACACACACATACGCTTACTTACTATGTAATATACTTTCACCGATACTGAACAGTGAAACTGTATATTCATTGATACATTTTCACTGCCTGAATTGGTAAAAATATATTTTCACTGTAGATCAACTAGCTATAAGGAAAAGTCAAAATTTTCAGCTATCTTCGGTTGAAAGCCGAGAAAGCTTACAACCACTGTTGAAATTGTGCAAGTTCAGTGGACTTACTTGTAGTCTAGCGACTACCCATATCTATGTAAATACATAGAATCGAATCGAACGAGACAACTCGAGTAAATTAGACGACGCCGACGACGACGTGTGGGCAGTGGTAAAGAAGAAGAAGTGTTTGGACGTCGTCTGGAGCTTCGAAAGCTCTCGATAGTGTTTTGAAACAGGTCGAGCAGGGATTATTTGGTGAGGAGGGGGCGGTCGTCGAATGCACCAACGAAGCTCCGGCTGCAGCTGCTGCAAAATGCACATGCACTGGACACGAGCGCAATGAACCTGGTGCGATGTTTGACAAGATAAATGGCGCGGAAGTCTGCCAGGAACTCAGTGAAAGTACTCCAAAACCAAAACACCACGACGATGAACCGCCCCTACACAAACTTTCATCGGAAGCCCCCATTTACAGGTAACGCAGCACGAAAAGTAGACTATATAATCGTGCCCATCGAACCTTAATCGGATCGAGGCACACGGCAAAGGTTGACAACCCCTATTCGGCCCAATAACAACATTCTGTCGTGGATTGTACGTATTGAGGCTCACACACACAGCTGCGAAATCGTGTATGAAAACCTAGCGAATTTCGCTAGGTAAAGAGCAAAGAGTGCATGACAGCACAGTCGGCTTTAACCGCTAAATATTCGGGCATAACCACGTGGTGAAAACTTTAATTTGCATTGAAACGGGAGTAGGGGTGGGTGGGGGCGATTATATACGTCCATTATATAATTGTTAGCTGTTGTAATATATATATTACGTAAAGTAGTGCAAAAACAATTGATTATTAATAGAATTGAAACAAATTCGCAATACATAAAGTTAGATGCGCGTGTGTGGCATTAATTCGCGTCTACAAGGATTTTTCGCCGAATTCCGCGATTCGCGGACTTCGATGATGTTTGTTGTAAAAGTTGGTATGTTGTATGTAAATAACTCTGCAAGAGTCCATGTCAGAATCGTGAGTGAAATACAAACGTTCCGAAAGCGAGGTGACAGATGGTAGTTTGATAGGCTATGTCAGAGTGACAGAAACCGGTGCTTGCGCAGGCCGGTAGACTTGCTAGGTTTTCATGCGCGATTTCGCAGCTGTGTGTGAGAGCCTTAAATCTTAGTAAGACTGCGGAAAATTTAATATAACCTCGACTAGCGCAAGGTTTTAGTCGGGATTTTCCGCAGTTGCTGCTGTAAAATTCAAATCTAAAAGAAGTGGGGGGGGGGGGTCACCAGAATTCATGTAGAATTTTAGAAGCTTAGGCCCAGGACACACTAGGACAGCGGTCGCCAACCTTTCGGACCTCACGGACCACTAAACTCAAAATCTTGAATCCCGCGGTGACCACCAACATGATTTTTTTCATAAAAACGTTCCGAAAGCGAGGTGACAGATGGTAGTTTGATAGGCTATGTCAGAGTGACAGAAACCGGTGCTTGCGCAGGCCGGTAGACTTGCGGAATTTTCTAGATTTTCCTAGCAAAATTCGCTGGGTTTTCATACGCGATTTTGCAGCTGTGTGTGAGAGCCTTTATGCACGCAAACAGGGACTCGTCACATATGTATGTACATATGTACATACAATATATCCCCTTACAAAACAGCGAGAACAGTCGTCGACGTTGTCTGCAGACTAAGGATAAACAATAACGTGTGCGTGGGACACTACGATGGCCGTCGATATCAACGTAGTAAATAACATAACAGTTCAACGAACCATTCGCCTTCTTATCTTTACGATGTATTTGCGCGTGTGCAGTGACCGTTACGTGAGACCGGAAAGGTTGAACGCCGCTGGATCATTTGACACCGTGCGATTTCGCGCCATTTGAATGTTGAATCGTCTGTGTTTGTTCAATATGGATACATACATATGTACGTAAGGGTAACCGGACAAAAGAGAACAAGACAAAACAGAACGCGACAAAAGAGAACAAGACAAAACAGAACGCGACAAAAGAGAACAGGACAAAAGAGAACAGGACAAAAGAGAACAGGACAAAACAGAAAAGCGATAAAGAGAACAGTGACAAAACAGAACAGTGGAAAAATAAAATATTTATTTTTGTCGAATCTATTTATTAATCACATACATATAAAAGAAAATATTATAAATATTATAAAAATATATAAATATACAATATGTATAACAAAACGATGACAAAACAAAACAGTGGAAAAATAATTTTTTTTTTCGTTTGTATCTCGATCTTGTATCTATTTATTAATTAAATACATATAAAACAAAATATAAAAAAAAAAATTATAAAAATATATTAAAGCATCCTGTCGAGGGTATCGGCCGGTGGTAGATGTGACAAATTTATCAGGGCATTTAAATTAACTGCGATGATTTTTTTATGGCTTGACATTGCATTTAATATTTAACATTTTTTTATGTGGTTAAAGAAACCTTTCTTTTATTTATATGCATACCTACATACATATATAATAAAATATTATGTTTTTGATTAAATGTTAATATATTTTTTTTTTTTTTTTTTTGAAATACATATGTGTGTATGTATGTATATGGGAAAATCGGACGGAATCAATTCGAACTAATTTGCATATCTATGTATATCGTATATAAACACGGAATTTACAAAACATGACAAAACTGAAAAGTAGAAAAATAAAATTTTTAAATGCCCCGATAAATTTGTCACGTCTACCACCGTCCGATACCCTCGACAGGACACTTATATATTTATATATTTTTATAATTTTTTTTATATTTTGTTTTTTATATGTATTTAATTAATAAATAGATACGACATATCGAGATACATACGAAAAAAAAAATTATTTTTCCACTGTTTTGTTTTGTCATCGTTTTGTTATACATATTGTATATTTATATATTTATATATTTTTATAATATTTATAATATTTTCTTTTATATGTATGTGATTAATAAATAGATTCGACAAAAATAAATATTTTATTTTTCCACTGTTCTGTTTTGTCACTGTTCTCTTTATCGCTTTTCTGTTTTGTCCTGTTCTCTTTTGTCGCGTTCTGTTTTGTCTTTTTTTCTTTTGTCATGGAACCGTACGTAAGTACACAAGTACGTGCGCTGATCGCCAAGTAAATTCTATCTAGAGCTAGTTTACAGACCCGCACATAGTACTAGCAGCGAGTAGCTAGTAAACCTATTACACGTGTCAAGTTTACACGCTAAATGTTGCCACTCGCTGCCGCTAATGGCGCTGTCGTCAACGTGACCGCGCGCGCTTTGCGCCCACCGTCAAAATGAAGTGGAATTGTGAACATATCGCCAAGTTCCTGACAATATACAGCGAAAATACAAAAAATAATACAAAATACTGAAAATATGGCTCTTAACCTCAAAACCGTGACTGTGAAATGGCTCCAACGCCGAGCCAGTGCGAGTAAAGTTCAAACATTCTAACTTCACTCGCCCGGCCGAAAAAACCTGCGAGTTTACTAACTTCACCTATTTTACACGTGGCTTTTTTACTCGCAAACCACCAAACCAGCTAGACCGTAGTGAGTAAACTAGCCCCGTGTAATACCCCCATAATGAAAAGACCACACTAAAAAGCTCACGCTGTGTATCAGTGTGCCAATCAATTGTAAGTTTTCCAGGTCGCATCAAATGTGCAGGTGTCTAAAGGTGGCCATTCACGGTCCGTATCCCTCGACGTATTTGTACGCGAAATAACGGGTGTCTTGAAAAATTACAACCCCACTCACGATCGGTATGAACCGACTGTATTTTCACCAATTTTTCGTCACAAAGTCACAACAAACACTGGTCGAAATACGGCCACTCGCGATCGGTTTTTGCGGGGTATCCATAAAATGTCCGTATGGAATTAAGGAAATGCCAGATTTCTATCGGTTGTCGATTTGCGCTCTGAAAACGGGTCGATTTAGCATATTCACGATCCGTTTAATAAGACCCCTTTTTGTATACGGACCGTGAATGGCAACCATAATAAGGCGTGAATGAAATTTAGAAACAGCAAAAGAGTAACCCCGTCACACATGTTTATGTGTACATACATATATTCACATGGAAGGTTGCACATAGCCTCGTATCATATTACGTACATATGCATATTTTAACTGGTATAAATATATTTTTACCCATTCAGGCAGTGAAAATGTATCAAACAATGAATTTACAGTTTCACTGCTCAGTATTGGTGAAAGTATATTAAAGTAAGCGTATGTGTTTATGACTTGTTGATGATGTGTCATCCTAGACTGCCGGATGGAATTAGAAGTTCCAAAACTATTGATAAATTCCTGGTAGTCTTAAAAAAACATCTCCGTATAGGTGCTTAGTTAAGGATTGTGTAATTAGCTTTAGCTACTATATTATATAAATATAAAGTGTGTTTTGAATGAAACGGTGGCGTTGTTATATCTGAGGATTCCGAATGCACGGTCGTACTCGTCCATGTAGGAACAATACTACTATGTATCGGATCCAGGTTATAAAAACCATCTCATTGCGACTTTAAATACAAGTCAATTGTTCAAACATTCTCAATTGTTATAAAATCAACAAACACTAATTGAAACTTTAATTCATTATAAGCGCTTGAAATGTCCTACCAATTGTTTGCAACGCTTCACTCGCATTATCTTTTAACGCGTGCTCTCATTATAAGACAACTTTTCGACAAAGACTCATTTTAAACTACATACATACATATGTATAATTGGTACTAACCAGTAAAAGCCTACGCCTAAACACGGGCACGGATAAGAAGAAGAAGCGACAAAATACATAACTAGAATTGAATATTTCAGCGTATTATGATTCGATTGGTCATTTAACAACTGTCAAATTGAGTTTCAATGACAGTTCGGAAACGAATATAATTTCACTAGTGAGTATCTGTAGAAATACATACATATACATATATCTACTGGTGAAAATGTGCTTGGATATGATTTCACCGAAACGCCACTGAAAATATATTTTCACTTGAAATATGCTTTCGCTGTAACATATACGTACATACTCTGAAGAACACGATTTTTTTGTACTTTGATGGGAATCGTCTTCAGTGTCTTTTTAAACATTCAATATTTCCATGTGACGGAATCAAAAGTATAAAACATTATAGACACACATAATCATTTCCACAAAAATGACCGTTTAACTCATTTTGATTAGAATAATTCAGATTGTAAATAATTTATAAATCGATTGATCGATCGATCGATCGCATCGTTGACCGTATTCAATTCAACGTGTTTAACAAACGTTTCAATTGAAATTTCCTCTCCTATTATGTATGTACATATGTGCAGCGTCCATTTATTTATACAACAACAACAGATACAATGTATGTAATTCGAACCAATAATTACGCAATGAACAGTCTGTGCGATCGATCGCCATGCATTCGCATGCATAGACGGATGCATGCGAATAATGACGTCGACTCTTTGGATAAAATAATCGCATTATTTAAATCGTCAACTTAATCATATTATCACGGCGCAGCGCTTGAACTTGAGTGTTTAGCGCACGCGATTGCATCACACGATTGCATTTGATACGCAAAAACCAGTTTTAATTGCACCGTCAATGCACATTGACGACCGTATTAAAATGCAACGTTTAACGATGGCTATCGAGCGCGATTTTCGCCTCGTCATTTTCAACGGTAAAACAGTCGCATACCTAACCAGAGTGTTAAACGCTTTAACAGTAAACACTCGACGGATCGTAGTTTTGCATATGCTATTGAATTTTTCCGCACAGTTTGAGCGACTACGGCAAGGTCTCGCAAGGCTCTCCTTTCAAAGGATTCCTATTGCGGAATGACGCTCTATACAAATCGCATCATAGGATTCTCAATGTGTGTGTGTGTGTGTGTGTGTGTTGTAAATTATTGTTGTTGTTGCATGCTGTTGCACACTTTGCGTGCATTGTGGGTGCATGACGCGATGACGTTGCGCTTAAATCGCATGACCGACCGTATTGTTCGGCCAAATTGCGCAAAATTCCGCGATATTTTCGCGCAATTTGCATGTCTTTCTCTGGCGAGACGTTCGACAAAAGGGATCATCGTTGATGGTTTCCGAGTGCTTCGATTAATTTTCAATTTACTCTGGCGCGCTGCGATGCTGGAATTTTGCATCGTCTCGATCGAATTCGATTTGAAGTGTGGAAAATGATTGTGCATATTTATCCCGGATAGGGTGACTGTGTGTTTAAGGATTGATCTTAGTTTCCGGGATCTATGTATGTATGTATGTACTACGGGAATACTTGCGGTCACAGTAATATCACTATCGATTACTAATCCTATAGTGAAAGGTTGAATAAAACGAGTCTCACGTCTTTGGAGACGAGAAGATTACAAAATAATAAATAATAAATATAAATGCCCAATGAAAATCCTCCATTCTTTCAATAAAAACGCACATCTCAGAGATCATACACTGAAATTACTATGTATGTAAAAGACAAATGGAACAAAATTGTCACAGACTCTTTTTTCAAATAGAGTGGTCGAAGTTTGGAACCGTCTGCCAAATCAGCTAGTAACTTCCGAAAATACAAATCTATTTAAAAATCATCTCGATAAGTTTTTGAACATAAATGGATTTTTGTAATCCTTCAAATATATGTAAATGATTAAGAATTGTATGTACAAGTAATGTCAGACCCCTGGGCCCCATGTAGTTTAAATAAATAAATATGAACTATGTATGTACATATATGTACTTTCATCGTAACATATTTTTTGTTACTGCGACATATATTGCGCATGTGATGCCGAAAATTTTACTGGATGGTTGACGAGCAATATTGCTGACAAATGTTGATCGTTTACAGGCACCTTAAGAAGTTTAGGTAGCACTGGCACAATCCATTAACACGAACGTTGATGTGGTTTATTTTTTAACTTATAACTAACTGCTCACATCATCAACTGCCTCACAGTTGTTATGTTCTGACCATTTTCAACTCACATTAGTTGAATAATTAAGAAGAGTCGAATCGACCAAATGAACTTTACAATATATATCTTGTTATATCTTTACTATTTTCAGTTGACATTACTTACATTCACGTAACTAATAGTCAAAAGGGATTGAAAGAATATACAATATACAGATGTGCTGAGAATAATTAAAGTAACGATAGTGGAGATGTCTCCCTCTTTGTTATTTTATCAACTACATACATATATCTGGCCACATAGTTAAACATCTAAATAATTAAAAGAATCTTCAATACGTGTGGGTCGAGAGTAATTTAAACAACAAGAATAGAAAATTGTTATCCTCACCAATGTCCCTACTAAAACCCGTGACTGGGGGGCCTCCACTCTGAATGTCACCCCTTCAGACTGGTCTCCCTCCGGGTAGCCTCATTAACTTTTTTTGCTGCCGTTCAGCCATCACGAGTGATTGAGACCCATGATCCTCGTACGCGTTAAAACAATAATTACTTGCAAGAGCCTTCTCCGTTAGAGTGACCTCTTTTGGGCACTACAGAGGAGAAGGGTTGTGTAGTGGAGGCGAATCTCCTAGGATCAAGGCTATCCTCACTGTTATTTTATTGACCATGTCTGTTCACGTAGCTGAAAATCCAAATATTAATCGAATTTAGGAGATGCAGCTGCGATGCAAGATACAAACAATAATAGAATCTCTCCTCCCCCAAATATTAAAAAAGGGTATTTATGGTAAAGGAAAGTCCATCTCAGGGCTCACTCTCCTGATAGAAAAACGCCACGTCACTTTTAAAAAAAAATTAAACGAAGTATCATCAATTGATTTAAAGTCTTCAACACACTTCACCACATCGAAGAGTCTACTGCTGGATTGTATGTCCGAAAACATAACACAGTGCATTGAAAATGAAAGATTTCATCGAAATTTTCAAAGGAAAAGCACTCGACAGTGAAATTTCAGAGAGTGTCGCATGGATGCGATCCATCGAAGCTCCACAACTTACGGTCACACTGCGAACGATTCGTTCGCTCCGAAGCGTATCACCACAGAGCTTTAGCATGGCAGCTTTCTTGAACACTAAAGAAAGCATTTACGAGCTTGGTGTGGCTTCGAGGTCGTGCGGAACTGCGTTTCGAATTGCATAAGGCTGGTTGAGTGACCGGCGCACGCGCGCATCCTCAGACGTGCCAAGGACGCGACAAGGACACAACAAGGACGCGTGTGACCCAACTTACAACATCAACCACATCGTGAAATCCTCAAGTACTCATCATCATCATCGTCATCATTTTCAGTCGTTCACCATCCACTGCTGGATAGAGGCCTCTCCAATCCTCCTCCATTGCTGTCTGTCTTGAGCAATCTGCATCCAGTTGACTCCATACATTCTTCTCAATTCATCAGCCCATCTTCCACTCGGTCTACCTTGCTTTCTTTCACATCCTCTCGGATACCATTCCAGTATTTCTCGCGTCCATCTGCCATCCATTCTATGTGTCCACTTCAACTTTTTCACCCGTACTGCTATATCTGCCACTTTGGTCATACTTCTTACCCGTTTATTTATTTTGCGATATCTTCTTGTTATGCCAAGCATACATCTTTCCACGCTTCTCTGTGTGCACTGGATCTTTCGTAACATTCTTGAATTTAGCATCCAAGTTTCACATCCATACGTCATAACTGGCAGTACGCATTGATCGTACACCTTCTTTTTTAAGCATAGCGGAATGTTGGATTTAAAAACTATGTTCATTCTTCCAAAAGCACTCCATCCTACATAGTTTCATTCTTCGTTTTATTTCTTCTTCTTTACATCCAGTCATATTCACCAACTGCCCTAGGTATATATGTACATTCATTATGATGATCTACTGTGACTACGTTTTGTATATAAGGACTATATCTACATATATCTAGCTATATCTCCCACCTTGTTCATACTTTTTACCCATGTATTCCTCTTATGATCTCTTCTCGTTATACCGAGCATACATCTTTCCATGCTTCTCTGTGTGCACTGGATCTTGCGTAACATGCTTGAATTTAACATCCACGTTTTACATTCATACGTCATAACGCGCAGTACGCATTGGTGGTATGCCTTCTTTTTTAAGCATAGCGGAATGTTGAATTTAAAAACAATCGTGAAATCCTCAAGTATCCACTGCTGGATGAATCCTTCATCCACTGCTGGATAGATGCCTCTCCAATCCTCTTCCATTGCTGTCTGTCTTGAGCAATCTGCATCCAGTTGACTCCATACATTCTTCTCAATTCATCAGCCCATCTTTTACTCGATCTACCTTGCTTTCTTTCACATCCTCTCGGATACCATTCCAGTATTTCTCGCGTCCATCTGCCATCCATTCTATGTATGTGTCCACTTCAACTTTTTCACACGTTCCGCTATATCTGCCACCTTGTTCATACGTCGTACCCATGTATTCCTCTTATGATCTCTTCTCGTTAACCCGAGCATACATCTTTCCATGCTTCTCTGTGTGCACTGGATCTTGCGTAACATTCTTGAATTGAGCATCCACGTTTTACATTCATACGTCATAACGCGCAGTGCGCATTGGTGGTATGCCTTCTTTTTTAAGCATAGCGGAATGTTGAATTTAAAAACAATCGTGAAATCCTCAAGTACTCATCATCATTTTCAGCCGTTCACCATCCACTGCTGGATGAACGCCTCTCAAATCCTCTTCCATTCCTGTCTGTCTTGAGCAATCTGCATCCACTTGACTGCACGCATTCTTCTCAATTCATCAGCCCATCTTCCACTCGGTCTGCCTTACTTTCTTTCACATCCTCTCCGATACCATTCCAGTATTTATCGCAGCCATCTGTGTCCAGCCCATTGCCACTTTAACTTTTTCACGCGTACTGCTATATCTGCCACTTTGGTCATACTTCTTTACCCAATGTATTCCTCTTACGATCTCTTCTCGTTATACCGAGCATACATATTTCCATACTTTTCTGTGTGCACTGGATTTGTTAAGCATAGCGAAATGTTCGATTTAATGACGCCTATTGATTAATTAATACGTCGATACTGTACCACCGCGTTCCGAGAAAGAAAATCGCGTTTCTTGCAATGTCGCAGCCTTTGCGACTGACGTCAACTATACGATTAATTTCAGCTTGATTGGTGTGATTTCCTCTAATTTTTAATCCGTGTTTTTCTATTTATCTGACTGATGATTTTGTTCCGCGGATTTTCAATCGCTACCTACGTATATATATCATCATCATTTTCAGCCGTTCACCATCCACTGCCGGATGAAGGCCTCTCTTTGTCTTGAGCAATCTGCATCCACTTGACTCTATACATTCTTATCAATTCATCAACCCATCGTCCACTCGGTCTATCGTGCTTTCTTTCACATCCTCTCGAATACCATTCCAGCATTTTTCGCGTCCATCTACCATCCATTCGTCTCGCTATGTGTCCATTTAAACTTTTTCACGCGTACTGCTATATCTGCCACTTTGTTAATACTTCTTACCCATGTATTTCTTTTGCGATCTCTTCTTGTTATACCAAGCATACATCCATGCTTCTCTTTGTGCACTGGATCTTGCGTAACATTCTTGAATTCAGCATCCATACGTCATAACTGGCATTGGTCGTGTGCCTTATTTTTTAAGCATAGCGGAATGTTGGATTTAAAAACTATGTTCATTCTTCCAAAGGCACTCCATCCTGGTTTTATTTCTTCTTCTTTACATCCAGTCATATTCACCAACTGACCTAGGTATAGATAACCATCGACTATCTCTACAATATGATTATCTCTCAAGTACTGTCATGCTAAAATACCCACTCGAGACTTGACGAGGATCGATTGAAATCAAAGATGCGATCGTTGCCAATCGAGCGTACATATAATATCCTTATCTCGAAGGACGTGGTGGGTTACTCTGTAGGAGTGCTTTCGAAGAGGATACTGTCATCCCACCTGCTTGTTTGTTATGTGGGTGCATTTGCTATGCAAGAAACACGGGGCATTGGTGCAGGTGCGGCCTGGGAACAGATCTGCCGGATAGACTTTGACAGCTACTGTTCGATGCACTCGATGAATAAACCAACGACATTCAGAACCAATTATAAACACCATCAGGAGCAGGTCCTGTCGATCCGACGAGCGGAAGACATCGTCCTGCATAACCTGAAACTTAAGTTTGCCAGTCGTATCTGGATCTCGTTAGCGATTGATTCGTTCGATTCGGAGCTCTAATGGTGTTTAACTGATAACACTGTGTGTACTAATTGATTCGATTGAAATCGAGTCCGAAGGCCCAAAGTGTTGAAATACAGAGCCAGTCGTATCTGAACTTACGTATTCGGGTTGTTCGAGGTTTCAATTTGTTTTGGACACCCCCTAGTTATAAATTTTATCAACTGAAAAATGTTTTTTTTTTATTTGTGTAAGCCGGTAACATATCATAACGTAGTTTAAAATCATTTGCCGCTCGAATTAGTACGTTAAGATAAAATAAAAAAAATATTGAGATACAAAAACAATCCTTATAAACGTGGTGAAATAAAAAAAACTCGCCAAATAAATAGCATATAACACGGGAAAAAAATATATATTTCGCTAGATAATTGATTATAAGTATTTTAAAGCAATAAAAAATCACAATCCATATGAAAAATATCTGTCTATTGATTTCAATACTCATTTTGAGCACAGCGATACTATATTTTGAGTTATAGACCGCAAAAGCCAAAAAAACGGATATTTTTTACATTTTTTAAATCGGTGAATATCTCATAAACGAGAGCACATCAAAAATCATTATCGGATTCGAATTCAGTGGGTCAAACTTAGTAAAGATTGACCAATCTCCGCTCTGGGTTTTTTTTTTTTGTTGCTCAGTGTATTTGATATTATTTAGCAGTGATTTAATTTAGCCTTGCTGGACAACGGAAAAGGTCAACAGACTATGTTCGTTGCGGGGGTGGTGGCCTCATGTGAGAGTCTTGAGGAGAAAGGATGTGGGGGTGTTTCTCTTCAAGGCGGCTTATATGTACTGTAATAATATGAATTTTCACATAAAATTCGTTCTACATAGTAGATATTTATAGGAAATATAGAAAAAAAATGTCTATTTTCCCACACCAACATATTTTTCTCTCTCCTCTACTTGTACGTAATTATTTAGTCCCATCCTTATAATATTAAGAGTAAGAAGAATACTTCTTCTACTATTTCAAATTGAAACGTCGAATTTCATTATAATAAGACCAATCGACTAACCTTTAAGAAAAGTCGTATGTCTGCTAATCATTCGCAATCCTTTAATTGTAGTTTTAAATTAGTACACTTTCTACCATTCTCAATTATTGTTAGACTTATTCTCATTACAGTCATCATCATCATCATACGTATGTAATATCTAATCTTCCCAATTCTCGGAAGATCGTATTAATAGTCGCACACACGCATACCTACATACATAAGCTCGTCTACCATTTTAATTGCGAAAGTGCGTAACTGTGTAATCTCGTCCAATTACTATTCAAACGCTCGTAAGTGCCGACTTCAACACGTCAAGAACATGAATGGCACATTCTATGTACATATATTCGTATATGTGTACTCTTTATACATAATATAATGAACGCTAGCAATGTCTAATTAAAGTAACAACCGCAAATAGTGCGTGGATGTGATCGGGGATAAGGATAACGTACGTGGAATGTAAATATGCAATGAAGATAACGTTGGATACTTTAATTGAGGATGGGTTTGATTCAATCTAAACTTAGCATCTACATACTTGTTGTATTTATGTATACATATGTATATACATATAATATACATATATATTTGCTGTTCTTTGGATCATAGGTGACTAGACTTGTAGTATATTATTACCTGGTTTGACCTCTTCTGCATTGACCAGAGTGCACTTCTTGCGGTGTTGAGTGTCAGCTGACAATGCACAATTGTTGCAGCACTCGTATTGCACTTAGTAAATCAGCATGGGTAAAAAATAACAAGACCTGGTATGCATTATTGCTTTTCGTGCATAATAATCGCCAATGAACCCGATGACCCGCAAACGTGTAATTAAAATGTGACAATTTCAAAATTTCACCGTCTGAAATTTATTTAAATCAAAATAAAAAGAAATCAGTTTGATTAATATGCCGATCGTAAATCTTTCGACACGTGTCCGACATTTAC
Organism: Parapsyche elsis; assembly: GCA_022651745.1. Taxonomy (NCBI): domain Eukaryota; kingdom Metazoa; phylum Arthropoda; class Insecta; order Trichoptera; family Hydropsychidae; genus Parapsyche; species Parapsyche elsis. The sequence continues at coordinate 8,412,753 of JAGVSN010000004.1, read as the reverse complement.
TTTTAATATACAACTCGGTGTGTATACATATATCCCTTTTGAAATCATCGCACGCATTTAATGATTTATGCGCGCCCACCCCTGGCTCTCACCCAGTTTTTGACTATGATAAATTATTTTTCATTCCCAAGATCATCGAGTGATGTCTGAAAATATACGAATGTGTATGATACATAATACGTAACATTGAGATTAGAAGCTATGAATTTATTTTCAAGTGCCTAAATTTTGCGGGCACGTGTAGAAAGATTTATGTGGGAAACGTAGAATCAAGGCCATGTTTACATAATACTAAAAATCGCTTGAAATATTTCAAAATTTAAAGATCAAGGGTATGTAGATGATAAATAAAAACACTGAAAGGATAGATTAATACCAAAAAGATAAAATAAATCATTTTTTCTGTAACCGAAATAGTTTTCAAAGAACACTTTCATCTTCCCTAGGTTTTGTATGTATAGGTACATATTTCGCTCTGTGGAATTTAAATATTTGTTGAACGAAAGGAAAAACCTCTATTTTCTCAAAACAACTATTTTTACTTTATTATGCTATTCTTCTTTTTCTTTAAGCTTATCCATTTTCTTTATTTTCCTATGATCTTTATATACATAGATAATCCAAAAGGAAAAAATTATTGGAAAATAAGAATATATTAAACGATAAGCTGAATTATATAGTATGTAAGTATTGCAATACTGATAGTCAATACTTACATATACATACATTAAATGTTATTACACAAAGTATGAATTTTATGCTAATTTCAACGAAATTTCATATAATCTGAAATTGAATTAGTTTGAATTTAACCGATTACACCATAAGTACACTATGAATAATAGTTTTAAATTCCATTTCAACTCTTGCATACCTACCGATTAATCCATCAATCGATTAATTCGTAACGAGCGCGTGTCCCACTTTTCTCTTCAATGGTTATATGGACATACTCGTACATACATACATAAATGCGCTCTTTTTTACCCTTTCCGTTCTAGATAGTTACGGATCGCCGCTTAGTATGCGCTAGTGCAATTTAAAATGCAATTGCACATTTGCACGGTATGTCACCGAGTCGAACTAATGAGATGAGGGAAGGGGGGGTGGGGGAGAAAAAAACGTTAATTAAACTGCATTACGAGTTGCATATTTGCAACTAGTCTGATCAAAAGTCAGTCGACCAGATTTTTACAATTTTTTTTTTTTCATTCACTGGAACGTAAAAATTCTTAGAGTATACATTTATGTATGTAACTGTACGTTTAAACCTAAATCGTTTTATCATGTTAGACGATATTGACTAGCGTTACCTTGTCGTGAGGTTCTATAACGACTTAACGACTTGTCGATTCGACGTTAACGATTTTGTGTGGCGAAAAAAGGCGCGTGGGCGCGCCACCGACATTGTGGTCTCGAATTCCTCAGGTTTCAGGTTAAAAATCGGCGCACAACTGCTGCCGCCGCATTCTTGGTGTTAACGGTCGTCACGACCAAACCCCCATACACTAATGACGCCTATTGATTAATTAATACATCGATACTGTAGTACCATAGCGATCAAAACCAACCGCGTTCCAAGAAAGAAAATCGTTTCTTGCGATGTCGCAGCCTTTGCGACTGACGTGAACTATACGATTAATTTCAGCTTGATTGGTGTGATTTTCTCTAATTTTTAATCCCTGTTTTTCTATTTATCTGACTGGTGATTTTGTTCCGCGGATTTCCAATCGCTACCTACATATATCATCATCATCATTTTCAGCCGTTCACCATCCACTGCCTGATGAAGGCCTCTCTTTGTCTTGAGCAATCTGCATCCACTTGACTCTATACATTTCTCGGTCTACCTCACTTTCTTTCACATCCTCTCGAATACCATTCCAGTATTTTTCGCGTCCATCTACCATCCATTCTTCTCGCTACGTGTCCACTTCAACTTTTTCACACGTTACGCTATATGTGCCACTTAAGTCATACTTTTTACCCACCTATTCCTCTTACGATCTCTTCTCGTTATACCGAGCATACATCTTTCCACGCTTCTCTGTGTGTACTGGATCTTACGTAACATTCTTGAATTAAATATCCACGTTTGACATCTATACGTCATAACTGGCAGTGCGCGTTGGTCGTATGCCTTCTTTTTTAAGAATAGCGGAATGTTGGATTTAAAAACAATGCTCAATCTTTCAAAAGCACTTCATTCTTCGTTTTATTTCTTCTTCTTTACATGTATAAATAACTATCAACTATCTCTACAATATGATTATCTACAGTGACTACGTTTTGCTTGCAAAATTCATTAAACATAATTTTAGTTTTGTTAAAATTATTTTTTAGGCAGACTTGATACTGTATAAAGCCTGGGGATACATTTGAGTATCTGTTTCTTATACATAACTGCGTGTGTTAAAAATGAATAAACTTTCGATTGGCACTTTCCCAGACGCAATTTTAAAAGAAACAGATACTCAAAACGCAAACTGCATACTCTCTTGTTAAAATAAAGTTAAAACAGACTATAGAGGCAACACGTTGAAACAACAGTTCCATAAAAATGAAACGTCTACTTATACAGTTAACGTTATGAAACCTGCTGCAAAGTCAAAATATTGACAGTTGTTACCTTCGGAACTTAAGATATAGTAATTATATTACTAAACTGATAAAATCGTATCATAAATAGAATTAATCCAAGTCTATTTAGAAAATTAGCAATTTTATCCAGTTTTTTTTATTTATTTTAAGGCAGTTAGTCACTTTGGCATTTGGTAGTAAGGCTCGTATAATAATCCCATTTGTTTTGTAACGATTTCGTATGCAAATCGGTTTCGTCTCCTTTCGGATGACTCACTTTTCTCGAATTTAATAAACATTTGAGGAAAACTGATCAGTTCCTGGCTGGTCGAATTTCTGAGAAGCTTGCCTTAACTGTTTTTTGTCGAGATGATTCAAATTTCAGACCGTATTTCGCACGTAACATTCATGCGAACGGATGATAGAGGAATTTTTCCGTCATTCTAAATATATTCAAACCGAGATTTTATCACACGGACGACCCAACTGTTTCCGAGAAATTATTAAAAATACACACGCTGTTACCTGGCGTTGCTTGAATTCATTCTGCACTTCCAATTACCGAAACGAAAACTATGACGACGGATAAGAAAATTGAGTCACTACTTGTACCTGTGATTTAGTTATTAGATCAATATAGACAGCCAATCTTACACGATACAAAAATACACTAAAGCAACTGAGCTGTAAGCTGCTTTACTTTTGACGATTTTGTCAAAGTGAAGTCTCTTGGGAAAATACCAGATACTCTTCAGTGATTTTCTGACGGTAGAAGATCATATCGATGGGTTAGTGCACAGATATTGTATGTCCAGTTTTGTTTTAAAATATTGCAAGTGACATACATATGTACATCTCTTTTGCATGAAAACTATGAACGAAACGGACATAATTTTTTATTTATTTAAAAAAGCTTTTTATTGTTCTTATACTATGTTCACAATACATCTTAAATCTATTTTAATAGCTACTGGTCCAGTGACCATTATCTATTTTACACATTGTTCATTTTGTTAGTATTTATAAGGATTCTTTTATTTTAATGTTAGTGTTTAAAGCATAATAGGAGAAAGAGTTCAAAAACCTATTTACAATTCTTATCAAATGTTTATAATATATTTTACATAATTAAATACTTTTTAGAGTAACGATCTAAAGAAAATTATGTTTAGGTAATTAGTGTTTATACCTAAAGGGTAAAGACATCTTGCTATAATCACCGAGACCTTTCACTAATTTGTTAGTGTGGTTATTGGTAATTCTATCATAGAATCTACTGGTTAATCTGTTAGTGACATCTACGACTAATGGGATGTTATATATTTGAATAAGGCAATATCTTCTCAAATATACTACTATACGAAGGTTTGATGCAGATGAACGTTTTGTAATTTATTTTAAAACTGGACATACATAATATCTGTGCACTAACCCATCGATATAATCGAGCCGCGTATTATGGCCAAAGCAGACCGTCATATTACTGTACACTGTACGCGCTTGATTCGTCCGTTTATACAATCAACGGGCTTTCGCTGGTAATTAATAAAACACGGAAGCTATAAAGCTTTCGTACTAAACAAACAAGTGAAGGTACTTAAATTACTATTAATAATATTTACGAGATATGTTATTATTATCGATAGCAGCGCACATCTTTCGTACCTAGTGCGAGGAAAATTTTAATGTCTACACATCTGTTGGTGCGAATGTTGCACTTTAAAGTGCAACATGTCCAGCTCCGTCTGTCAGTCCGTCTCTGTACATATGTATGTAGGTCTTCGATTTGTTATTCATCAGATAGTATGCGACGTAGCAGACGATCCGGAAACGATTATTACCTATGTATGTACGTGGCCAGACAGTGAGAGACAGACGATCACTTCCCGTGGGAAAAAATCGCAAAATTTTCGAATCAATTAACCCTTTCGGTGCCACATTAACCCACTGCGAACGCTTCGCTCTCCCGTTCGCGATTCTCTGGTAGGATCTGGTTCCAGTGAAGGATGTCACGTATGTGTTAATATTCAGCAAGTCATTCGGCGACACTTCTTGCAATTTTCCCCTCCAGTTGTGCGGTGTTTGGTTCGTTTCAAAGTCTCGTGGTATAATGTAATATGTATAATTGTTCTCTAGGATTGTTGCCGACATTGTGTTTGGTTGGGTTTTCGCAGAAGCCGACGGAAGTTTCATTAACGACTTTGTGTTTTTTGTGCGATCTTGAATCGCCGATGCGTCTATCGCCATGGTATCTGTCTATTTCGAGATTCGCGAGTGCACTCGCTTCGAATATAAATTGGCCATTAGAGTTCGTGGCTGTGAGTTTGCAACTTTTTTTTTTTTTTGAGCATTCGTCAAAAATCACTTTCGTTTGTTGGCATGTGTTAAATATTGGCGAGATTTGTGTGTCTATGTATGTATATTCAACGCTTCGATCAATATGTACTTGTACACTTTGGGTGATGCTTAAATTAAGCTATATTACTATTCCCTTAAACATGTATTTTTCGAGCCTATTATCCAATACTAACGATAAAATGCGGGATGAAAAGCTTGAAAGAGTGACGGAAGAAAGTAGCGAGGAAAATAAAGACAGCCGTTAAATAATTTAAACTACGTATTCTAATTTGTATAATGATAAATAAAAAAAAGCATTGTCTCGATTAAATCAAATAAAGAAACTCAAATTTTGAAATGTGTGTATCTAATAATAACCATGTATGGATACTGTTAAATTTTCCCATTTATTATTTTATATGTACCATTTTACCATTAATAAATTATTGGTAAATACAATATGTATTACTAAAATACAGCCCTATTCACTATCACTACATCATTGCGAACTGAAAGAAAATGTCCCGTATTTATTGGGTCATTAACTTTTCCGATTTTTGGGTCAGTTATTCTAACCAAATGGTGAGTAATTTTAATAGAGAATCAGTAATTAATACTAAACGGTAAGAAAATTTATTGAAATAGTTAGTACTTACCAAAAATATATGTTTTACTCGCCATTTATTATTTTTAATGACCATTTTCTTTCTAAATATAATACTGACAACTTTCTTGAAATGTTACTGACCGACTAATTAGTTGCCAGAGAAAATAAATTTAAATATAACGTGCAAATTAAATATGCAGTGAGGACAAACAAAACCATGACTGTTTTTCAAAAATGTACATATGTACATACTATGTATATCTCCGAACCAAATAACAATACGGTGATAAAATATAATCCATTTGGAAGTTCGTTTAATCCTTTGGTAGTTTTTTGCAAACGGATAACTACACTATGTACTACTACTACTACTACACTGTGCTACACTGTAAAAGCACTAAATTTTGAGTTACAGACCGCAAAAGTCAAAAAAATGGAAAAATTGTTAATTTTTTTTTTAAACGCTCATATCTCATAAGCGAGAGCTAACCAACAAATTTCATTAACATATTCGGATTCAGTGGGTCAAACTTAGTAAAGATTGACCAGCCTCCGCTTCGGTAGTTTTTTTGTTGCCAATTAGTGTTAAAATTAGCGCTTGAAAAATATTTACAGAAAAAACGAATTCTTCATAACTACGCTTTGACTAAGAATTGATAATTTTTATACGAGAGCGATAAATATGACTTTCAATTTATTCGACATTTGCACAATTGTATTTTCGATAAAAACAAAATGAAAAAATCCATATATGAAATTATGAGGTAATTTTTTTCTAATATTGAACTAACGCGCACACACGTCCTGTCCGTAAGTGGAATTAGTAGATACAATTTTATTTTTTGCAATGTGCATTGTCTGCGACGAAGCGAGCGCTTAGAATATTAAAACTATTCCAAAAAATTGTCATTGCACACACTGAAAATTTTTTTGACCTTTTGACTTGACTACCAATTCAATGCTCGATACTTTTCATGTTGCAGCTGGAGCGTCCTGTGGCAGCATCAGGTGCAAACCGCGCCAGGAGTGTTTGAGTGACTCACGCACTGGTTCACCAAGATGCGTCACCTGTGGAGCACGTTGTCATCAAAGACCAAGACGTACACTTTGCGCCACCAACAATCGCACGTACACCTCTTGGTGTCAGATGTTGAGGGATGCATGTGCTACAGGTTATGTCATCGACACCAGGCATGCGGGACCGTGTGGGACAGGTAAATAGCCCAACCTAACCTAACCCAATACAACATAACCTCACTAACACCTGAAAACTACCGCCATTATCGAGTTTGATTAACAGAACCCATCTTTACTGCAGTGTCTCGACTCAGGGTCTTACTCGAACAGATTTGTTTCACATGTGAAATACCAACTTCAAATACAGACGAACTTTATTGAGCATTGGTGCATTTATTTCCCTGATGGTGGCCATTTGCGGTCCGTATCGACGGACGTATTCGTACGGAAATAAATACGGACGTTTTGAAAATGAACTGGCACGTCCGGTTGGCGGATTTTGACCAAAATCACAATATCTCTTGCATCTCACATGAAAACTGTAGATATGAAATTTCAGCTTAGGTAGTTTCGGAGAAAAAGTAAAAAAAAAAAATCGAAAACGAGTAAAAGTACTATGTACTTGCGGTAGGAAAAAAATTAGCTTTCAGCTTAATTTAAAAAAATAATAATAAAAATTTCAACTTAACATACGTATATATATAATAGTTTTGCTGGAAAATCCTCCTAAAGATAACAGAAAATTAGATGACTTTCCAAGGGAAGTTACCGAAAAATTGTGAATGCCTTATGAATTGTAATGGCCAGCAAAAAACCAAAATAAAGTATCAGTGTAATAGGATAAATGTTTTTTTTTAGATATAGCGATTCTACACACAGACATATGTACAGACATTTTCCAAAAATCATGAAAACGTGATCAGGGGATGATACCTGATACAAATCGGTCAATATACTCAAACTGCACAATATTTTGCTAAAAACATGAGTGTACATATGTGTGTTTATAAACCTGGCTTACGAATTAAGGTGTTAACCATTAAATTTCTTGTCTCTCTTTTGCGAAGTTGGTTCGCAGAGGGTGATAGATAAACTAATAACTATACATAGCTTTTTTTTTAATACAACTTTAAAGACTGGAGTATATCTTAATTAATTTATCACAATTTGAAAATTCAATCAAATTTATGCATCAATTTATAGTATAATCATCGTAAGATATTTATTTAATGGTGATATTTGTTTACAGTTCACTTGGACACTGTGAATACGGTGCTCCATGAGGATGACAAGGATGACAAGGATGATGAAGAAATTGACGTTTCAACTTAGTTCTTTTTACTTAATTTAACGACTAATTGTAACGTATTTAATTAATTATTTAATTTTATTGTAGATATATTTGTTATATTTGTAAACATTCTTGTTATTACCCCATTTCCTATCCCCCCCGTCCCCTTCCACTCCTCCCACGTGTAAATCTATAGATAGCAATTATTATTACATATGTATAATATTTAAACTGAATTGAATATTCTTATTTGTTTTAACTCAGATATAACTCGGCTCGGTTCTCAATGATAATGTTTAAATTGAGTACAAACGGTAGAATCTCTCGAGCCGTATTTGGGTTAAATAATTTGTAATTAGTGTAAATGTAAGTTAAACGTGTTAAATTGTTTACAAGGTATATCCTATATACAAAAAATATATTGAAATAATAAATGTTTCTTTGAAAGTATTATTAAAAAAATTAAAAATCAAAAATGATTGTAGTGTATAAGTGCATGCAGATTTAAAAAAAATATCAATATGTATTTTAGAATGTTTAAAGTTTTATAAAAAGCTCTTGTTGGAATGAATGACAGTTTTGTAAAGTAATGTATTTGCATATGTATTTCTCTATTTGATTGTTGGTCGATTACTATGAATTAAATGGACAATACATATATTTGTAAACGGAACGGTTGGCAACTCTAGTCATAAGAGAATTTTCAAAATGTGTATATGCAATTGTAAATATATATAATAAATAGAAAAGTATTGTCTTGTGCACTTGTTGCAATTTCTACTTTTCAATATATTAGATAATAGTTGAAATTAGTGGTCTGAGTAACTTCATTATTTAAAAAGCTTCATATAAAAATTGTTTAATTACAAACTAACCAAAGAAAGATAATATCTTATATATGATCTGCAAAGTTTCATCAAAACAATATAATAAAATTTAATATCTCGAGTCTTGCAATTCCAATTCAAATCTGTTTTAGAAACATAATTGAAGTTTTACCTTGAATATTTACAAAACTTTCAACAATTCAATAAATATTTTTAAATGAAATCCCTACTCACGCTCAACTAATTATTTATTATAAAATTTTGCATAAAAGAATTTTTGAATATTATTATTTATATTATATGTGTATGATCATATTTATTTCCATTTTTTGGAATTTTTTTACGTTGCTCCAAATTTGATTCTGAAGTAAATATCATAGTCATCTTTTATTTATAGATAATTAATTATTATTATATTCTATATATTTGTAAATATATAAATGTGTTTCGTTTGTCTATATATAGGTACATACATACATATGTAGGTTTTAAAGCATACAAGTGGTGACCCAAAAAAATAGTAGTTTTTTTGGATAAATGCATAATGGATCTCAATACAAACAATAGATATAATAGTTTTGAGTTTAGTAGACCTTAATCATAATCTTAGCTTAGATTTCGTATGTGTATTGGATTCTAAGTCTAAAAAGTAGATTTTATCTTTTTAGAAAAAAAAAAAGAATTAATATTTCCAAAAAAAATCATTATTTACGGGTCCATTTAACTTCTAAATATTCACATTAGACATAAGTTTACTCATTGTGAAAATTGAAATTATGTTTATTCCATTTACTGTTATTTTTTTTTAACGAATGTATGAATTTATTATTATATATTTATATATGTGATATATAATACATATTAAATTATAGAAAGCTCCTCTTAAACCGTTATATCTAACGGGTTTCTTTAATGAATATGCAAATTGTATTGAAAAATTCGTACAGATCTCAACTGCACAGAAAAACAAACCGACTTTCAAAGATATCGGAAAATTATATCAAATATGAAACTTTCGAGCGTTTAAATGAAATACAGTTTTCAATTTCATTTTAACAAATTACTAAATTATACATTTTCTAATGCAACTTTAGGAATGAATTCTTTATTTGTTTATCATAAATGCATTAAAACATATTTCCATAAATACATTCCAAATTAAAAATATAACTGAATGGAAGATTTTCTTATCATCTTTAATAAAATTATATTCTTTATTCATGCAAATATGCAACCTCTGAGATGTTGGTTCTTGGTAAAAAAAAAAAAGGAAACTTTTCACTTCAATTGCCAATAAATTGTAAATTTTGTAAAATACTAAAAATAATAGTGAAATTATATAAAAAAATTGTGTTCATTTGAATATTTTCCATTTCGTATATATTTTCTTCTTCACACAATTCAATTTTGAAAATATTAAATGTCTTCCTCGTTGCTATTTATAAAAAACATACACACATTGAATTGGACTAAAAAGATTAATTCGTAATGTATGTTTTGAATTCAATGTTGTACCTACCAAAAAAAAAAAACTAAAATAAATAAATTAAACTGATGTAAAATTTACCTAGTCCCCGAATATTGCATGTTATGAAGGACGTCTATTTACGATTAAGGACAATTGTATTTTGCCAATGATGTGACAGTTATCCTAATCCTAGAAAAAATGATTTATTTTAGTTGAAAGAAAGAAAAAAATAAAAATTAATGATAATATTTGAACAAGAAGAAATGTATTAAATAATAATAACACATTATAGATATTTTATTTCACTTGTTGACGCTTCTATTTCTTCTTCCTATAAATTATTATGTATGTTCGTGTAATATAGAAAATTTTAAACTTATTGGTTCCTAACAAAGATTTGCTAAAATTAAATTTAGGTAAACGTAATAATAAAAAAAAATGTTTTCTCTGAATTTCGTCGTATTTTACAATGTAAGCTATCATTTTATTTTATTTTTTTATTATTATTATTATTACTATAAACTGGTACAATTTTACCATAGCTATTTTTGTCATGTGTATGTACTCATACTCGTATCAATTGTATAAGAGGTAATATAACTTCATTTGTATATGATTTTTATTTGTATATTGAATTTAATTTATAAATAATGCATCATTTTATTTATTGAAGAGGGTTTTCTTCTCGCTTTCTGCTAATCAAAGAATAAATAATATTAAAACCAATTACACACAACAACAAAAAACAGAACATTGAAGAAAACCGTTGTACTAACAATCAACAAAGACTGGATTGTATGATCGTTTCAATAAATCGATAAAATAAATAAAAATGTTTTAATTTGTTATATTTTATAATGTTTATATTTCAACTATAAAAACTATGGGTATATTTAGTCTATTACAGCTTTTAACAAGAGAGTATACAGCAGTGTTATACATAAGGTCGATCGGCAGTGAATATGTTAAAAGGATATTTTATTTACGTAAGTACATAGGTACTCCGAGAAATCGATACGTTTTTGACAACTTCGATACAACTTATAATATTATGTCAAGATGAAATAATAGGTATATTAAATTTCATCACCAAAGAAAGGAAATATGGAAAGACATTTTAAAAAAGTGCATAATAATTATGAGATTAACTATCCACGAAACAGTGACTACGGAAAGTCAAAATTAGAGAGCTAAAATTGGGCCTTTTAGCTCAGAAGTCAATTTTTGCAAAATCTACATTTAAATCAAAAGCAACAACCATTGTATATTTTCGAGAGTGTCACGTTCTTGCTAAAAATAAAAGATCGTTAAGTGAAGGAGTAATTTTTAAAAACGCATTTTTGGAGGCTGCTGATTCTTTTTTTTGTGGCTTTGAAAATAAGGTAGAAATATTTTGTCATCAATGACGCAATTACTGAGAAACACTGTTGCATGAAGAGTGTACGAAATTAGTTCAGATTTAAAACAACAGTTAGTTAATGAAAGATCTTGAAGATTGTTTAGCTTAAGGTGCTAACACACCTTAGCGGTTTCGCTGTGTCAAACTGACGCCCCTATTCCCATTCGCACCGATATAATTCGCATTGGTGTGAATCAACGACGATAAGAGGACGAAAACTTGACGCAGCGATATCGTTCAGGTTTGTGAGGGCCTTTATAATCAGATGAATCCACTGACGCGGTTGATATGTCTCAGCTAATTATATGCATTCGACTTTTCCTCGATTAAGGCGCTCACACACCTTAGCGAAATTGCAGCGTCAAACTGACGCCCTCTATCGTCGTTGATTCGCACCGATGCGAATGGGACGACGATAGGGGCGAAAGTTAGACGCAGCGATTTCTCTAAGGTGTGTGAACGCCTTTATACTTCTGAAAGGAAAAACTCGAGGGGTGGACATTTTTTCCAACGTTAAAAAGTTTGCAAATAGTATTCAATTGCTTATTTTTAAGATGGATCCTCAGTAATGAGTGGGCGTCATAATGGTTCTATTGCTCTGTCGTGAAAAGCATTATTTTTTCAAATTGGATTACCCGTCTATTAACATTACATATTACTGTGTACCACTTTTTAGTTACCACTTGTACCATTTAACAAAAGTAGATCGCAGTTAGATTCTCATTTGAGAAGTAGATATTATGACAAAATTAGTGGCTACCACTGGTGTACACTGCCGTCCTAAGCCCACTTAACGTAACTGACAAAAATTACGAAAATGAGTTAGATGTGTTTTAGGGGTTATGGTAAGTGTATTATTGCGATTTTTCATATCAAAATTAATGTATCTTCATCCAAAAGTGACTTTTTTAAGCTATTGAATTTAACGTATCTGCATGCGCAGAGAAATAGTATCACCAATACTTAGCGAAAATAAAGTATCCAATATTTACTTCGGTCACTACCTTATCATGAAAGATTGAAAAGACTGAATCTCTCCACATTGGAGACGAGGAGATTAAGAGGTGATTTAATTGAAGTATTCAAAATTATAAATAATCATTATTCATGTGAAATTACCAACCTCATTATGTTCAATGAGAACCCTCATCTATGTAAGAGGTCATACTCTAAGACTCCGAAAAGAAAAATCAAAAAAGATTGTTAGAGATTCATTCTTTAAAAATAGAGTGGTTGAAGTTTGGAATAGTCATATGTATACATTAATAATGAATAATGAAGTGACGTAACTGCTAAAGTATTCATTTTTCCTTAGAATTATCAAAACACAATAGAAAATAATTTCATGCACTAAAAAAAAGTTTAAATAAATCAGTAAAAAAATGGGCTTAGAACGGCAGTGCAGTATCTGCATATTTTAACCGCGTGTGTTAAAAAGGGACCAAAATTCAATTTGCACCAAATAACACATGTTTAACCCTACGTCCCTTTTTAACACACGGTTAGAGTCAAACACTACATATAGTCCCATTACCGAGCATCCAATGAATTGTACTCTTAACTACACCAGTGGTGGGCAACCTTTTTAGCACTCAATTTTGGGTCGGCATTTTTCAGCACACAGTATAATTATGTATCAAAACTCTTTTTAGAAAGAAAATGATTTTTTTTTATTATTGTTATTAAATCTTTCTGCCTTCTAGAGCATAATGTTTATACGGGCATAGCTAATTTTCAATAGTTAGCGTGCTGCCCAATGCAAGACTCCACCCACAGCGTAGTAAATCTGCACAGTTTATCTACGGGCCGTGCAACCCGTAATTTGAAAGGACTAATGATACAACATTATATGCGTCCGATACGTGTACGGGGACGGTAGTGTTTAAATATTGTGTACCCTCATTAATTTCGATGCAGCGTATAATTATCTTGATTTAAAAGATCGTTACTCTGCGGGCCCGTACACTCCTCGTTTCTGCCTTGTTAATTTACGAGCTCGACTCCGCTGCTCGCAATTTTCCATATTATAATCGACGCGGTTGAAATGTGTCGATGGTATAAAAAGCTCTCGATAAAGCGATTCTTCGGAAATTTAAACTCGTCCGTTTTCGTTAATGGATGGAAATTTGAGGGTTTTTTTTTTTATGCACTTTGAAGTTCCTCGTGTGCTCTCGTTGCTGAATGTCTGGAAAACGTTTCTTAAGCGGACCCTAGAGACGTAACGATGTAACTGTACATTTTAAACTGTTTTTGAGGTATGTCCCTGCACGTAACGTTACGCTTAGTTCGGTTGGTTATATGTAGTTTGTACAGACTATTTTGTCACGAACTGTTTGAATCTATAGGGGACGTCATATGGTGGTATATGTTCTATTGCAATACACGTATATAATAGTATATAATATTTATTCTGTGTAATAAGTACATATGTACACTACTGGTTCAGTATGTACAAATAAGTGGTGATGACGTAGTTCGTCGTTGATCAGCTGTGAGTAGATACGTTGTAGTTAGTGATTGTTGTGATTTCTCGACTTTTTTTGATTCTCGAGAATCGAGAATCTCATTTTCTCGTAATATTTGAATTCTCGAGAATTCTTGAGTATAAAAAGTTACTTAAAATATAGTAAATCGATTTTTGATTGTAATGATAGGTGATTGACAAAATATAAAAATCAAAAGGACAAAAATTATATTATGTACATACATATGTATGTATATTAGAGGTTTACAACTTTATTTTTTTTTTTAGATTTTATTGTACATTTTCAATTCACAAATATTCAGATTTTCAAAAAATATTATTTAAAAACCAAGACAACCTATGGACTTGTCAGATAAGTATGTTCTTCTTTTCGATACACAATTACCGGATACCGAAAAATTCGTTCACTTTGCGTGGAAGTACATATAACCTCTGCTTCCAACGTGCAAATTGTAAAATTCGTTATTGACTTCGAAGGCACGTTCTTAAGGCCCTCACAAACCTGAGCGATATCGCTGCGTCAAGTTTGCGTCCTACCCGGTTGGTTCCCGGTTCCCGGTCAATTGGCCATTATCCATTTTACAATAAATGTGTGTTAGTAATAATACGGAAAATAATCTTACTTTATCGGTAGTATTTGTTTTTACAGTAGGAAAGATAATATTTAAGGCCCTCACAAACCTGAGCGATATCGCTGCGTCAAGTTTTCGTCCTCTATCGTCGTTGATTCATACTAATGCGAATCATATCGGTGCGAATGGGACGCCGATGGGGGCGTCAGTTTGACGCAGCTAAATGGCTATAGTGTGTGAGCGCCTTTATAGTTCGAGTGCTAAAGAAATTGAGCCTCGTCTCGTTTTTTTTTTGAAAACATCATGCATATGTACCTATGTACGTACATATGTACATACATACTTCGGACAATTATTTACAAGTAAACAAGTAAAGCAATCAGTGTATTGAACATACAAATGTATGTATGTAAATAAATTAAAAATATTCTCGATATTTTCGAGAAACGAGAATCTCGATATTTCATAATAAAATATTCTCGAGAAACGAGAATCTCATAATTTCATAATAATATATTCTCTAGAAACGAGAATCAAAATTATTTAAAATTTCTCGATCATAACCTCTAGTTGTAGTTGTCCGCTTCCGAGAATGCGAGTTTCGGCGATTAGGTTTTGACGACGCGCGAGTTGGCGTAATGTGGTCTTGATGTGATGGGATGTGATGTGGTCGATGGTGGTAGTAGTTTCATGATGGTAGTGTTGGTCTTCTTTGGAGAGTTGTGAGAGAACTGAGTACTTGTCGCAGCTTTTGTATTATGTAAGTGCGCATTTGGAAAATCGTCAGCTGTTATTTTCAACTTGGAAGTGGTAGTTGTCCAGGGCTACGTGATGTCGGTAGTAATGGTTTTGTCTGAGACTCCAAGAGTGTCTGGCGGTCACGGGAGAGTTCAAGTTGTTATTCATTAGAAGGGTGACATTTCTTCTGGGGTCCTTCATGACACACTGGTTGTTTTTCATCGGTAGAGTTTGCGTGTACGTGCTTCCGAGATAGTTAAAATTCGTCAAAGTCGTTACTCGTTGGAAGGGTGAATTCATTTTTTGTAAAAACACGTTATACACGGTTTTGACAATAGATGACTCACTTATCAGATAAGAGCCGCCATTTAAACATTCGTACGTAATTTATTTCCTGCAAATTCCAAGATGCCTGAGCGCAACAGTGCAGGCGACCGATAAAAGTCAGATCTTTTCAGTCTTGTTGCAGATCGTTGCAGTCTCGATTACATACTGTGCATTTTTTCCATCCATCAGTGTCATCTGCATTATACATATATTGCACAGATATCCCAAAGTCTAAAGTTGTGCTTGGTTTGAGGGTAGCGTGTAGGTGATAAAATTTTGTTTTGTTAATAGTAATCTTATGTGCGCAAATTTAACAGGTTTTACGCAACCAAGCACGAGCTTGTAGTATTATTTTATAACGTCAAAGTATAATCTTAAATTTATAAATAAAAATAATTTGTTTTCAAAGTATTTATTTGCTTGATCAACTATATAACTAGTTAACGGCAATGATAATAATCATATAGAGTTAAAACCGAAATTGCAAAATCAAAAAGAAATAATATTAATGTCGTTACAAATTATCAATTTATTGCACTATATCAATATTTTTATCCATAATTTATTACAATATTTGTATAGTTTTCACTTTTTTTTTATTTATATTAATTTATATACAATACGATTTTTTTTTTTTAAATAAGCGTACGCGCGGTGCTCATTTTCAAGAGAGAGAAAAAAGAGATGGAAACATTCCAAATTCAATTGTGAAATTTATTTATTTTTTTTAGATAAAAAAAGAATTATTTTATGTATATAAATTAAACACTAAACATTGACTATTCTAAAAAATACGTTTTTTAGGAGAATAGAATCTGAAAAAGGCTTTGCTACTTTCGTTCGCGAAAAAGGCCATACATGATCGATCACATTATAAAAGTATCCAAAAACAATTAAATAATAAACGGGTCGCCCGATCAGTTAGTTTCCCCCTTTGAATTCATTCAAAAAAAGCTTAAGCTTTTTGAATCAAACATGTTATGAAAAATCAATTGAACCAAAAATCACTTTAACAGTAAAAATTAGATCTAAGTAGTCTAAATTTACACAATATAATATAATATTTTACATTTTCTTTCTAACGCTGTTACCTTGTATATAAACAATACTATCACAATTTTCTAAATGTATACAATTTTCTTGATAATTTTTTTAATACAAAATACATTCAAACGGTGAAATTTCACATCAATGAATTTCCATAATAAGATTAAAAATCATTTAATTACTTTTCTTCTATTTTTATTGTACGATTTCGTAAAAAATCAATCGAAGCTTGCACGGTACAAATGACGTGTAGGTACACATACAATTTATATTGTATGAAAATCTTTAACAAACATGTTTTATGTAGAATCAAATGTGAAAAGCCAGAGCTTGTCAATTTTACAGCAGAATTAATTGCCCTTCGTAGCTCTGCCGTTAAAAGTTAACATTCTATCATTGTTGAAATGCAAACTCACATACAATATACACATGAAAGTGAGCTAATAATAATGCATACGAATAAAAAAATAATGTACTTTTCAGCCAAACAACGAAAAACATTGCTTCATTTAGTATTGCGTATATAAAACGTGTAAATTATTTATTTACGTGAACAATTAATAGAAAATTGAATAAATATACACAATTCACGTGATGTATACTTAGATTTAACTTATGAATAATTTTAACATGATTTTCATTATTATTATAAATTTAATAATATATTTAATCCATAACGTGTACCATTCGTTCTATTTGGAAACACAAACTAATTCATTTGTTGGCAACGATCGATATTAAAACAATTCATTTAAAACTATAGATGGTTTTAAACTCTAAATATAAATAGATTTACGAAACGAAAACTATAGCAATGAATCGAATTTTATATTTATGTATGTAGTATAACCGAAACAATGCTCTTTGTACATATGACGACACTAGTGATAATATATTGTATATACGACATTAATTATCAACGAGATATGTCAATATATATAGATAAAATTAATTATTATTTTGGCGTAAAAATATACAAACTCTAAAGAAATTCTCATAGTTAAGATCAAGAAGATGGGATTTTTTTAAATCTCATTTAAATTCGTATATAAAAAATTAAAGAATTTACTTAATTTAATTATATTGATTATATGTGTACTACGTTCAAAATTGGAAGAAATCTATAAATTAAATACAATAAATCAATTCTCTTGTAAATAAATAGCTAGGGTTTTTGTAATCGGAGAAAATTGAAGAAAATTGAATTTGGAACAAAATCATACTATTTTTTAATAAAAAAAAAATTAAATGCACATAAATTACAAGACACGATCAGTCTCACGAAAAAAACTTACAAAAAAATATTTCGATGTACATATCGGAATCATCACGAAATCGTCTCCGTTTCACAGTCTTCGATGCGTTCATCGATTTTATTAGCGAACAATTCTTTAACAACATACCAATTTAACTAGCTTGGCCTACTTACATAATAGTAAACATCAAAATTTGCAGCCCGGTTGCGCGCCGTTTATCACATGTGTAGGGGAAAAGGGATGGTTAGAGAAGGTGTGAGGGTAGGAAATACCACTTTGTTAAGCGTGCGTTGTTTAAACACCGACAGCCTCAACGTTTAAACACGCAGCGATGATACAAATTGTTTGTTTTTTTTTTTTTCACCGCACGGTAGTTTAACTTCACCTCAACTGCACATCCGACGGACAGTTGACATCGCTGTAGTGAGAGTCCGATTTGTTCGTGTCATTGGACAGCGTCAGATTATTATCTTTGAGGCGACTCTTCAAGGGTGTGATGAATTCCCAACCGTCCTCTCCGTTGTTCTTGAACAGCTGAAACACATACAAAATAAATTATCCATCGACAATGGGTAAGAATTTTCAATGAAATTTTATAGTAAAAAGTGGTATATATACAGCAGTCTCCCAAGATTGGCTGTTGAGCTCTCTTTGTTTGGCCGATTCGCGTTGAGCTTGTTCAACGATGCATTTAGCACGAGTGGCTCCGTCTATGTCATCAGCTCGAAGACCGACGGTGACGTCTCGCCAAACACGCCTCGACTCGTTGGTAGCTTGCGAACCGATAGCTCGTACTAATTTACGTTGAGCACGCATTCGGCTCGCATCAAACAAAATTTCAGTTCTCTAAAAACATAAAGCATCGTTTAATATGGATCATTTACAATACAACATTCATGGTTGTTTTTTTTTATATGAGCCGCATTTTTATGGTGGATTGTGATGACTTGTCGTTTTGAGAATATTGTCTGATTTATGTATTATCCAATTTGGACAAAGTAAAAAAGGTATTACCTCTAAAGGAATGGAAACTATTAAATAGCATAGTCCACTTTCATTCCGTAAGTAATGTCGATAGTATATACTTGCTTCCCCACATATCGACAAAACTTCTAAAGTGGACCCTCACATGGTCAATAATACTGTCATTATACATTATGTATTATGTATTATCCCCTCCATTCACCAATACTCTGATATCAAAATGATACTTGCCATCATTCCATCAATATCGAGTTTACACGATTAATAATACTGTCATTACTTTCAAGTAATGACAAGATTATTGACCGTGCAAGGTGTTTTATTAAATTTGTATAATTTGATAACACTTCCATTCGAAGATAAATATGGAAATGTATGGAACATAGTCCATTGTTACAAAACAAAGAAACTCGTTTCCTTTTAGCGTCGAGATTTTTTAATGACACAAATTCGTCAATTCATAAGCAGCTAAACTAAATTTTTTCGGGAATTGAACTTTTTTGAATCATTTTCCGCTCGAATTAGTACGTTTAGATAAAATAAAAAAATTTTAAGATTTAAAAATTCTCCAAATAAATGTCAAATAACACGAGAAAAAAATATATATTTTTGACTTTAAAAATTCGCTAGATAATTAAATATAAGTATTTCAAAACAATAAAAAATCATAATCAATAGGAAAATATCTGACTATTGATTTCAATACTCACTCTGAGCACAGCGATACTATATTTTGAGTTATAGACCGCAAAAGCCAAAAAAATGGATATTTTTTACATTTTTTAAATTGCGAATATCTCATAAACGAGAGCATATCAACAAAAATCATTATCCGATTCGAATTCAGTGGGTCGAACTTAGTAAAGATTGACCAATCTCCGCTCTGGGTATTTTTTTTGTTACTCAGTGTAATTAAAGAGGAACAATGTTCCATTCATAGCTGATTTTCGCAAAATCATGGACATGTCAACTTTCAAAAAATACGGTTCACATATTGCATCAAAGCTTACTCCAGATTCTGCCCATTTCATTTCCATGTGTGTATTCCATTCTCCTTGTGCCGTGACGAATGGTTTTTTATCACCAGGTCCTACCACTTCGCACGACACCCGATTCCTTTTTCCACCGTAGAACGGTTTCGTGAGGAATTCTATTGTCGCTTTGTGACCGCTGGCTGCACACTCCACTGTGACAGTGCCACCGAGTTCAATCCAAGGTACAGTAAGTATGGATCTACAAAACATACAAAACCCAAATTATCGTTTTCTTCAGATATAAATATAATAAAAAGGTATTTACATTTTACAGTATTACCTTCCGTATCCATTGGGGAATGTGAGTACGTATTCTTCTTGAAAATCTGGCAACGTTACCGTCCCCTTTCCAATATTATGAACGCCTATAGACAATCCAAGGAATTTGCTCTTTGTCCAAACCCACGCATCGAAAGATATGCGCTTGTTAACGTGCTCAGCGTAAAATGCTGATACTGAAAATCACAAACACAGTTAACAATAACAATAACAATACACAACAACCTAAATGGAACATCGTCACTCACTCGGCGGATGGTGCGAAACCTGCTCGGCGACGAAAGTGAGTTGATCAGGTCCACACCAAGGTACGGGACCTTCTGAAATAGGTGCACCTCCGGTTCCACCGTTATTCACTTGCCAGTGACAGCGGAATATCTCGCCCAGAATTGGATTATAGGGTTTTTTGGCAACTGTGGACTTGCGACCGGCGTGATACGAACTGAGATACCATCGTAACACTTGAATCATTCGTTCCCGGGGTGTCGGCAAGTCGGCTATTCTGCAAAATTAATAAAACGATTTGAAATACATATGCACGTGTTGTATAGCTAACATGCATATGTATTGACGCGTCCGATACTCACTTGATAAATTGGTCAGGATGTGCGAAATAGTCTGCGTACATTTCTAGTAACGATCTTCGTTCTAAGATAAACGTGGGTAAAACAACCTGAAACACAACGTTCCCTTTAGTTTGCACCACTCAAGGACTATCATGATCTGCTTTTGTTAAAAATATTTAATCATGCTTACTTTTGTTAGATCCATTCCTATTTTAACTTGAGATAATAGATGTGTGACGACAGACCCGTGAGTCTCCATTGAACCGATGTCGCTATCGCTCTCACATTCGTACAGTGCTGAAAACAAATAATATTACAATTAAACAACAGCTATTACACACAAGTTCATCTAAAACCACATACTATTTTAAAAGCATTTAAAGGTAAAATTAGCTTAGAAAGACAAAAAACGAAAAATTTACACTGAACTATAACATGACTAAACTTGAATGCATGCAATACAACGGTTTTGTCTCTAACAAGTATAATTAGACCGTTTTATAAAATCTCACGTTGATTTTCGCCACAGAGTACAGATAAGTAACCCCATAAAACTTGAAACGTCTAACGTGGCTTCTGCAGGTATAGATCATTTTATTCCACTATACAGGTAAAGACGGTAGATGTTTCAAGTCATTATATGGGCTGTCGTATCTGTAGTACTCTTGAGAATTTCACCCTATCCACACAACAATGCTCTCAAATTACAATTACACATAGGCTATGTAGCCGACAACTACTCGACAATCGATAGTAATATTGAACGTACGCCTCTCCAGAATACAAATCAAACGCGGGTACCTTTGTTGAATTCTAATTAATTAAACAAATCATATTCACCGTCATAATCGATGGAGCCGTCTTTGTTTCTCGGAAGTGTTCTGTCATCGGAGAGGGAGGTGTCGGAGCGTGTTGGCGGAGGTTCAGCTGCTGCTTGTCGAGATCCACTGAAAAACCAAATTAAAAAAATACCATCAAAACCAATTCCAAAACAACACACAATAACAATCGTGAACGATGAACAACACCCGGTATTGATATTCTCACCTTGAGCTCTCTCTTCTGAGAGACCACCGGCCGGAAAATACTCGCATCATTTTGACAGACTTTATAAACACTGATTTCGATTTAAAAACAATGTCGATTCATCACATCAATCACGGTACATAATTAATATAACTAATTATTTATAAAATATTTATAAAAAAAAAAGTCATTTTTATTCTTAATCACTTCATTGTAATTTATCGTCTCGTATGATTTGTATTGTATTTAATTAATGCCACATTTTTCGATATAAAATATTTAAACTGGAAAATTGTATAACGTATGTAATGTATCAAATCAAATGTTTATCTTTGAAAGGAAATGTTTATCTTTTCCTATACATTAGTTTAGGAAAACAGGAAGCACGCGGTTGAAATGCGGTTAAATTAAAACGATAATCTATATATCTTTTGATTTCATATCCATGACAGTTCTAACTTTTAAATATTGTATTTTTGGTGTGTTATTTTAGGCCGGCGTTTATTGGTTCAGCAACTTTTCCGAATTTCGGAGTTATTTTAATAAATGGTCAGCACTTAAGTGATCAGTAAATATATTAAACGGCATTTAACTGAAAAATCGTTACTATTTACAGACTGTTTGTGAAAAAGTTACCAAAAATATATTTTTTACTGACCGATTAATTGGTTGCCGTTAATTTTACATGTTCTTGCGAATCAACAGTAACGAACCACTAAACGTTTCATCGGAACAATTATATCAATGATCACTATAAAACGGCACCTACTATACGATATAGGGAGTGGTCTTTAATTAACCCTTAAACGCCTACGTATGTACATATGTAGGTATTATCGGTCAAGGTTTCAAGCGCTTTAGCAGCACACACAAACAAGAACAATGAGTGGTCAGTTTCAAATCAAAAACTTACATAAGAGTAGCGTTTATAAACAAATGCGGATCGATAACCCTAAAACGCGATTAGCAATATTCGTGACCTCTGGTCATTCGCAACATTGTGCATGTGTACATATATGACGAAATCGCGATTATGACGTGGAAAAGGCTCGACCGTCATAATAATCGAGATTAGCCTTATTCGAAATCTGTATCGATGTGTTTGATGCCAGCCCTAGCTGTGCCATGACAGCATTACACGATTAAATTGGATATTGGGTCCACGCCTATACGATTGACGCTCATTATAATATCACAAATGGCCTTTCACTCATTTTAATTATGTTATTAGGAATATCTGGGTTAATTGCAAGTATAGTTTGACCCATTACACCAACCGCATTGTCTAAATCTAAAATAAGAATAGCACAATTCTGAATATCTTAACACCTATATAAATTAAAGATGTGTTTCCAATTTAGGAAACCATTGATGTACCAGGGTATGTACTGTCAAATTTCATATGGTAGTTAGTACTTACGCAAACAATCCAACAAGCTTTTCAAATCTAAATATGCTCATATTCAAAAACTGATTAGTAAGTAAGTACATGTACATATGTGAAATTCAATAATTTAATTTTCACGTCATCATATTTAAATAAATATTATTACACAGGTATGTGTATGAAATATCCATTAATGTTACGTTCCGAATATACATAAATAAATTCACTGATCAGCAATTTTAATTGATTAGTCAGTTTGTTATACGGTTGACTTTAGTTACACAACAAAGTAAAATATTTGCGAGCACACAGAAAGGTAACAAACCAATTAAAACTTTCACGTGCAGCATTAAATTTAACAGCCCACTGTCATAATAATAAAATAAAACAAAAAAAGTGAAATAAAACAGAGTTGGCACGTTCGATGTGCGGGAAAATGGCAAACGCTTATGTGACAACGAGTTTGCATAGCACACACAAGGGGTTGATGTGACGTCGTAATAAACTTTTAACGACCCTTCAAAAAAAAATAAAAAGAAATGAAGATCGCATACACAAAGGACGCCGAGGTTTTAACGGACAACGGCTATTTTTGGCAAGTACACACATATGTATGTACGTTTTGAAGATCACGGTCAAATGTTCTACCTTTCTGCACTTTCCATACTTTTAATTTCTTTCAACAGAATGTACCCACATATGTACATACATCAAAAGTTTATAATACCGATACTAGCTGTACGTTCTAATTTTAAACCTATTATAAAGAGCATTTAATATATGTACCTAAGTACATATGAGTCGCCTAGTTCCAAATCCCGATAAGTCCATAAAACTCACTTGTTCGCAAACGCGGTTTTTCTGCTACAGACTTATTTGCTTGATGGCGTTTAAACTCATTTAAACTTAATTTTGTTGATATTAAACAAAATATTGAGATTAGAAACATGGACTTATTGTTGTTTGTTTCTAAATATGGCTTTTATCAGCTTTTATCATAGTGCAATTGTCAGTTTTTGGAACTAACACTGATTTTCAATATTTTTTTACGGCGCACTTGGCGGTATTTGGAATAATTCAAGTATAAGGCATCGTTTGAAAACATTCTTAGAACCAGAAAATATTTTATCCTCGTTTTTTATATATTGTGGACTTATCGGGATTTGGAACTAGGCGACTCATATACAGATTCGCAATAATAGAACTGTGCAACAACAACAAAAACTACCAGAGCGGAGACTAGTCAATCTTTACTAAGTTTGTTTGACCCACAACCACCTCTAAACGCGACTTCAAATCATCTACAGCTCGAATTTGTACGTTTAAAGCGCCCACACACTTAAGCGAAATCGCCGCGTTAAACTGACGCCCTCTATCGTCGTTGATTCGCACCAATGCGAGTTATATCGGTGCGAATGGGACGACGATCGGGGCGAATGTTTGACGCAGCGATTTCGCTAAGGTGTGTGAGCGCCTTTAGACAAAAAAAAAAAATACTAACATAGAGAGCCAATCCTTATAAATGCATTAAAATAATTTTTAAAAACTGGCCAACGTAACGCATAATAACATCGGGAAAATATTCGAAAGAAAAAAAATATTTTTGACATTTAAAATTAGATGATTACTTATGTATAAGTATTTTAAAGCTTTCAAATATCACAATCAATAGCAAAACCATCTGACTATTGCTTCCAATACTCATTTTGAACATAGAAGCACTAAATTTTGAATTACAAACCGCAAAAGTAAAAATTGTTCATTTTTTTAAGCGCTCACAGCTCATAAACGAGAGCTAACGAATAAATTACATTATCATATTCGGATTCAGTGGGTCAGAATTTAGTAATAATTTTTGGGTCTCCGCTCGGGTAACCCAAAAACGTGATTTTTTTGTTGCACAGTGTAATTTACTAATAAAGTTTACTATCTGGTAAACCATTACGACGGATAAGCAACCAAAGAAACACTTCGGGGGTGCAGCCACATTGACGAGAACACTTCGCCAACGTTCGAGAGGTGCCATACACACATTGCCCAGCTTTATACGAGCGCAGCGAGAAGACGCCGTGCACACACACAGACACTATGTTGTTACAACTTGTTATTAAAAAATAGCAACACAACAATGAATTGGATTGATAAGTGTATCCTAAAAAATATATTGTATAATTTATTATTAATTATATTGCAAATTGCAAAATTTTATATATGATAAGATTGCAAACCACGTACAAATAATTTTTCCGAGGGAAATTATTAATTTTCAAATTACCATACAAGCAGAAGTTGAATACAAAAATCAGGCACGCAAAAATAAAATAACATTATAAATATTATAATACAATGTAGAATTCTTAGAAAAAAAATGTTTATATTTTGTGATTTATTGTGGTAGTGGTTTTGTGCGTGCGCGATATCTCACTGTGCGATTTCGCAGAGTATTTAATATACATAATATGCAAAAATTTTGTAAGGTGAAATTTCACAGTTATCGATTTTGCCAGTCGGCTTTGTAAAAGTGAATACACACAGTCGAGTCTCGTTATAAATGCTGCATCTGGTGTGTCACTATAATATGCACACTGTAATTTAACCCTTAGCCCGCCCCACAATAAAGGATACGTGCTAAATAATTGATGAAAACTGTGCACACGCACAATCAACGTCATAATAGTACGATATACGTATGTAACTACTTGTTGAAATTGGGTTGTCTGCACGAAATTAGAAAAAAAAAAAACGCTCTAACTGTGCCATGTACTTTACGAAAGCTTTCAACATTGCAGTATAGTTTCAAATAAATTATATGAATATATACCCAAAATCTAATACAGAAGGACCAAAATTTAATACAGAAAAGTGTTTATTTGTTTGTTTGCGGAACACATTAGTTTAATGTGGGAAAACTCATTCAAAAACAGGAAATTTTCCCAAAATTCAATAGATACAGTTTTGTTTCTAAAGTATATTTGATATGCGTAAGATCCAGTACACACAGAGAAGCATGGAAAAATGTATGCTCGGTATAACAAGAAGAGATGGTAAGAGGAATACATGGGTAAGAAACATGACCAAAGTGGCAGATATAGCGGAACGTTTGAAAAAGGACTGGACACATAGCGAGAAGAAACGATGGCCGATGAATGCGACAAATACTAGAATGGTATCCAAGAGGATGTGAAAGAAAGCAAGGCAGACCGAGTGGACGATGAGCTGCTGAATTGAGAATAATGTTTGGAGTCAAGTGGATGCAGACTGCTCAACACAGACAGGAATGGAAGAGGATTAGAGAGGCCTTCATCCAGCAGCGGTTGGTGAACGGCCGAAAATGATGGTGATATAATATAATACATAGATATTTCAATGCAAACTTTTAACGACTACAGCTCTAAATGTATAGTGTATTAAATTAGTGTACAGAGTTAAAATTACCATTTGCAAATCGACGAATGAAAATGCAACAAGAATTTTCACATTCGTCCCATGTGCAATGTATAGGTATGTACGTTTTGACCATATGGAAGCTGTAGTGTCAAACAACGGAGCTTGTTTTACGGACTATTTTTATCGTACAAAATTATACATACGAGTAGAATCAAAATGTAAATTGATAGAAGATTTTTCCATTAACAAATAAACGCGCCGATATTCGCCAACGTAAACACCCCGTCGCATAAAATACATTTCGCATACAATTCCACATTTATAACGACTCTTTCATCGACGCCGCCTTTTCCTCCCATTCGCAAATAGATAAAAACGAAGATCAATCTATTGGCACAAACACTTCGAACGTTTCTCGAAGCTTCTGCTGTAAGCTCGATGGGACACGTAGCCACACTGATACACAGTAGGTAGACGGCCATTCAATAGAACCTTTCATTACACAACTGAAAAGAAGTACGTGCAATCTATTTTTACACTAATCTAAACACACTGGCGCGGACGGGACAACCGACGTACACAACGAGTCGAGATAAAAACTGGTTAAAATGCGCGTATTT
The DNA here is from genome assembly GCA_022651745.1 of Parapsyche elsis. Classification (NCBI taxonomy): domain Eukaryota; kingdom Metazoa; phylum Arthropoda; class Insecta; order Trichoptera; family Hydropsychidae; genus Parapsyche; species Parapsyche elsis. The sequence continues at coordinate 8,385,519 of JAGVSN010000004.1, read as the reverse complement.
ATACCGAGGCGGACCCGCCAGACAGAGGGACGACTAAATTTAAAACAACAAACGAAATTGACCAGATCGTGGGGCAACACGTAAATAAACAATGAAGGCGTACATACACACACACGAACATACACGCGAGCGCATATAGAAATTTTCCGCGCATTTTCGCCAAAGAGGAAAATTGGCCGAGGGGCGCGGAGTGTTGATCAATAAACACACTCGACGAGCGTCCGTTCGGCTGCTGTGCGGAAAAACAAACAACAATCGCAAACTGTCGACGGTTACGATTGATTTAAATACAAAATGGAAAAAAAAATAAATGTTAAAGCGTCACTGTTCGCGCAGGGCTCATCCTGCGACGCGTTCGAATGTGTATACTTTTGCGTGAGTTACGATTCGGGGACGATTCCGATAGGGATTGACGTGCGATCGACTCGCGGCGAAAGCTCGGTCATTTCCGGTTTGCCGACACCGGTTAACTTCCGGTTGACAGTTGGATGCGTTCGATCGGCGTACGAGCCGGGCGTATGTTACGCCGACGAGCCGCTGCTTTCAACTGGAGTGGGACGCTTGCGCGCGTCGCGACGCCGATACGCCGCAAAACCAGGGGTCGACAAACTTTTTCGCAATTCGTACGCAACAGTCGTCTTCTGTCACAAACATAAGAGTTGACCTTTACGCCGATATGTACTTGTATACGTACCCGAGAGTTGACTGTCTCTGTGACGTCTGCGACGTGCGTCATATTCAAATGTATCGTAATCGGCGCTGTGGTTTTTATTTATTTATTTATATAATACTAGCTGACCCGGCATGCGTTGCAATGCCCGATACCGTTCCTGTTCCCGATCCCGGTCCCGTTCCCGTTCCTAGTACGTTTTCTGACGCGTGAGCAGGCCCGTTCCCGTTACCGTTCCCGTTCCTAGTACGTTATGTGACGCGTGAGCAGGCCCGTTCCCGTTCCCGTTTTTTCCCGATTTTTTTTCACAGGAACCATCCCCGGCATGATCACAATAAGTCCTGAAAGTTTCATTGCGATCGGTTGAGTGGTTTGGGAGCCTATAGGAGACAGAGACAAACAAACAGACAGACATTGATTTATATACATATATATATATATATATATATATATATAGTAGATAGATAGTAGCTAAAGCTGATTACATAATCCTTAACTGAGCACCTACATACATATACAGAGTTGTTTTTTTAAGACTGCCAGGAATTTATCAATAGTTTTGGAACTTCTAATTCCATCCGGCAGTCTATTATATTCCAAAACACCTCTGTACAAGATGTGTATTCTATTTATTCTAACATTTTTTTATAATTAAATTATTTTTATTCCTTAAATTATATTCACATCCTCTCACAATACATTTACTAAAGTACATATTATTATCTAACTTCAATATAAATACCAACATACAAATCCTTAAACTATCATTCACATTCAACCAATCTAATTCAATCATCAAATTTTTTATACTATACTAGCATACCTATCAACAATTATAATACATCTCATACCTCTATTTTGTAATATTTATAATCTATCTCTAATTTTCTGCAATCTGTGATTTGCCGCATTCATTCAAGAAAATAGGTAAACATATTGATTATATAATGGCTGAATCAAACGAGTGAAACTGTGGCCATAAACTATGTATTAATGACGATGATGATAAAGTTTATGCAAGAGTTACATATGGTTGTCGATGCAAAGAAATCCTCGCACAGTTGGAAGCGCGACTTGAATGGATATCGTCCAAGTTAAATTTGGTAACGCAAATTGTGCAATAATTGCATGCTTTGTTCTACAGAATACGTGTATTGATGTGACTTGTGGTAAAAAGGCAACGCAAACCGAAAAACAACATCATATCAATAATTTGCCTAAAAAAATAAGGCATTCGGACCAATGCGTACTCCCTGTTATGACGTACGGATGTGAAACGTGGATGTTGAATTCAATGTTACGCAAGATCCAGTGCACACAGAAAAGCATGGAAATGTATATGATTGGTATAACAAGAAGAGATCGTAAGAGCAACACATAGGTAATAGGGGGATGATAATGATAAGAAAAATCCAACATTCCGCTATGCTTAAAAAATGAGGCAGACGACCAACGCATGGATGTGAAACGTGGATGCTGAATTCAAGAATGTTACGCAAGATCCAGTGCACAGAGAGAAGCATGGATGTATGCTTGGTATAACAAGAAGAGATCGTAAGAGGAATACATACGTGGGTAAGAAGTATGACTAAAGTGGCAGATATACATATGTACATAGCAGAACGTGTGAAAAAGTGGACACACGGCGATTAGAATGGATGGCAGATGCACGTGAGAAATACTGGAATGGTATCCGAGAGGATGTGAAAGAAAGCAAGGTAGACCGAGTGGAAGATGTGCTGATGAATTGAGAAGAATGTGTGCAGTCAAGTGGATGCAGATTGCTCAAGACTGACAGGAATGTAAGAGGATTAGAGCAGTCGATGGTGAACGGCCAACAATGATGATCAATAATTTAACCTTTGCGATTGACAAAAGTTACATGTGGCTCAAACACACGTAATTTAAATATACACCTAACATAACCAAACTTAACCTAACTTAAAGTAACGGAATCTACATGTGAAATTCCAATAAGACGCGAATGGGAAAATACGTTTTGCATCAAAGTTTTTCCATCAACAAGTTACGCATACGACAAAAGTTTGCCAATCACTGACAGTCAGATTCGACCATGGGTAATCTTTCGCAACGGAATATAGCACAACATAATGTACCTTTTGCCACCGTATAAGGGATGAGGATGACACTCATGAATTTTATTCAAATCGCATGACAATTTGCGGCGACGTACGACAGACGACATTTCACGATCGTCAGATATTAATATTTCATCGCCATTATCCAGCGTATCCTTGAACCTTGTGCAAAAGCCAATAATTGCAACCGTGCACGGTGGCACTGAAAACGTTATCGATTCGACCGTGCTGAAAGAACGACACGGGGAAAAAAAAAAAAACAACAACACTGAAACGAAAGCCTTGAAAGTGAACAGTGGCATATCGCATAAATGTCGAGCATTCGCAAGTTTTGTGAATTACTATCTGCGAGTCGGTCGGTCGGTTATCTTTTCAACCGTGGGGCTTTTTAGGGTTGTTGTGTCCAGTGCTCGAAATGGAAATTTTCACGAATGGGAGCGCTCGATAATTTTCAAAAAATATCAAACGACCTTTTTTTTTTAATTATGTATATATATTTAGATACCTACATATACATATATGTATATATTTATCGAAATGCAAAATCTTACCGAGATTAATACGGTTTAATGTCTGTGAGTCAACTTCAACAGGTAGATCTGAAAATGGTCTCTGATTTTTACTATCCTATATACTTTTCTGAAAACTCTTTCAGTGGTTAAAATATGAGCATTCTGACTGTTTTGTACAAATTTATACATTTCATTATTATTGTCCGATTTTATTATAGTGAGATGTTTAATCAATTTTTTATACTCATTTTTGTGGTGGTCGCCGTACAAAACGACAATTCAAAGAAAGATATCGTAAATCAATAAAATGACCGATGGCTCGAAAAGGCACGTTGCAGTTCGAAATGCCGATTGCCGGCTATAAAATCATTAAACTGTTTGCGCAAAGCCGACATAGAATCTAAAAACCCTCGGAATTGAATAGAATTCTAAATGTTATCTTCAAGTATCGCGTGCACCCAGCTTTTTCAAAACATAATAATATTTTAAATGGCTTTGTCGGAATTGAAATGTAAAGAATGTAACTTCCAGTCAAAGATTGTGATTTAGGAGTCATAAATGTAAAAAAAATTCACCGTCTAACATTTTTTCGGCGATAATTATTGAAAGAGCACGGAAATTTTGGTTTTTTACGAAAGGGAGCGCTAAATTTACAGATTTCACGAAAGGGTACGCTACATTTTCAAATTTCACGAAAGGGAACGCCCGCTCCTTGCCGCTCCCGCTGAATTCGAGCACTGGTTGTGCCGTGGAAACTTCCAGAGCACCGAATAGAAAGGGGTGGCTTATCGTCGCAGAATTATTCGCGTGCAAGGGTTGTTCGGTTGGTTGGTTGTGCCAGACGTCGTTTATGACATTCGCGACCTGCATGCATATACGAGCCGACGGAAAAGGGGTTAAGCGGAAAATCGTATTATACTCGTATAAAAGGAGAAAATTCAAGTCCTAGTCTCAAACAACTGGAATAATTTATCTGTTTATTTACTGTCAAATTTCAAACAGTATAACAATGTCGATTAAACTATTTACTGCTGAGTCACCCGTTGAGCCAAACACTTTAACAAGTATTTACGAGTACATACATACATACATACATATACCATGTTCAATAATAGAAGGACTATTTTCATGACGGTTTTTTAAGAATTCTTCGCAGGATGTTATGCTTTTTCAGAAATGGCCAATGATGGTCATTTGTCTTTTGGTTGTGTTGTGCTAAACGCTAACACTATAACACACGGGTTCCCAACCTATGGGTCGCGAAGGGTTTTCTGTGGGGTGAAACTTTATCCATATATTTGAGGAATATGAAGAGTAACCAAACACTGAAAGTCAAAAAATAACAGGATTTTTGACTTACAAGAAAAAAAATCCACTTTCGGTGGAGCGATTTTGATGATTTTTTTCACAGATTGTAATAAGCCTAATGATTATAGTATTACAATATTATGAAGATTCTAAATATTTAAAAGGCCGAAAAAAATTAAAAACGAAAAATCATGCAAGAGTAAACTGCCACTGGTGGATTTTGGACCAAAATCATAGTATCTCTTACGCCTTACGTGAAAACTATAGATAAGAAATTTCAACTTGATCGGATAAGTGCATAGTTTCGGAAATATTCCGTGGTAACAGGATTTTTGACTTTTTGACAAGAAAACAAAAAAACTGGTTGACTGATTTTAATGATTTATTTTTTCGTAATTTGGTATTGCTTTAAGGATTATAATATTACAATATTATGAAGATACCAAATATTTAAAAAGCCGAAAAAAATATAAAAAACGTTATCTCGTTCTAGAGTAAACTGCCACTTCCGGTTGGCCGATGTTGATAATGCAATTTTCATTTTTAGTCGGTGTCTTAATTTTTGAATAATATTTTTTGCTTTTTTTCAAATATGTCGCGAGTCATTTGGCTTTTACATATATGTATAAAGGGATCGCCACTCGAAAAGGGTTGGAAACCTGTGCTCTAACAGATGTAATTATTTAATTGTACGATTAACAAAGTACGCCAAGCAGTCCTTCTTGCTTTGTTCTATGTATGTAGACGATTTATTCATGCTAAAATGTATTCCCGTTTTCACACTCCAATTTAACCCATTCACTACCGCGGAATACTTAATTAATTGCACGACATTGAAGTTGTATTTCGTGTAAAATGCTCAATGCGCCTTCGTTACAGAGCACTGCTTTTATATTAATTTAAATAGTAAAGAGCTTTATAAGCATTTTAATGCCGAGGAGTCGCAAGCTTTGCTCGTTTTATTTAGTCTGCGCGAACATATTAATTTACACGAGACACTCCAACAACACTCGAAGCCCATTAATTGACAGCGTCGTAAATTACGCCAACGAGAGTTGGTAGCTTAAAACGATTCGGTGGCATCTTGATGATGGCTTAAGTGAAATTATCAGCTTAAGCGAGAGCACAAACGGAGCAATGACCTCAAGTCTCAAGCTTATATGTAAAATTACGAAAAAGGTTAAAAGCGAAATGAACCAACAACTATCTACATAAATAACATCGACGTGATGTATCACACACTTTATGAATATTAATCAGATATAGTACATAAAGCAATTGAATATGCGATAAGTATGTATATCGTACTTTATGACGACCGCATCTCTTCCTTTTGGAGCGATATGGGAATACCCAATAAAGCGCGTACGGCCGTTAACCCAGAAACCCCGTTCCTCCCCGCATATACAAATAATGTATATAAATGAGAATAGACGTGCACTCGTTTTCCTTTTTTTTTATCAGTGGAAAACGGTACGATCTTAGCAACGGAAAAGAGCTGAATATTCAATGGGAACTTACGTCGTTGGAGTGCCGACGAGGCTCGACGAGCTGAACGGAGCATCGTCTGCATCGTAAAAGTCGTCCTCTTCTTCGGAGCTGGAGTACGAGGTGTCTGGAACCACCAGCGACATGGCCGTACCTGAAACACAGAGTGATGTCAATTATGGAGAGAATGGAAAAAAAAAACTAACCAGACCGAATAAAACAGTTAGGGACGGACACATGTGTGACACCATGGCGTGGAAGTTGTTGCAGAAATGAATCATCGTCGTGCGCGAAAGCTCGAGCTAAACCAGTTCCACGGATTCCCCATGACCAGGCTTATGTATGTTCAAGTGCGACGAGCTTCCGCTCTTTGAGTGTATTAGCGAAATTCTTTAACCTTTCGCATGCCCGAATTTATCAAGTGCACTTTAAACTCGAGAATTGCACGTTTTATTGAACGCGACGAAAAGATTTTAAAAAAATTTGAAAACCACTGAATTGTACAACAGCACACATTCCGAGGATTGTAATAAATATATCGTTCAAACCCTAAACTATAATATATCCATCCACTGCTGGATGATGGCCTCTCCAATCCTCTTCCAATCCTGTCTGTCATGAGCAAACTGCATCCACTTGACACCACACATTCTTCTCAATTCAACAGCCCATCTTCCACTCGGTCTACCTTGCTTTCTTTCACATCCTCTCGAATACCATTCCAGTATTTTTCGCATCATATCGTCTCGCTATGTGTCCACTTCAACTTTTTCACACGTTCCGCTATATCCATGCTTCTTACCCATGTATTCCTCTTACGATCTTTTCTCGTTATACCGAGCATACATCTCTGTGTACACTGGATCTTGCGTAACATTCTTGAATTTAGCAACTATAATATATATAAAGAACCGTTTTAAAACCGTAACCCTAGTTGGAGTTAGTACGCACTGTGTACTGCATAAAACTACTTTGAAAATAAAGACGCAAGAATCGTCAACTAATATAATATAAAATGTAACGACTTCCGATGAATATACACAAAATCAAACTATAATTAAAATTAGTAGGAATCTAGCCCGAAATAACTACAAGCTAAATGTGTACTGTTATTATTTGAGTGGACATAAAATACAACACATGAACATACATTTTAACGAAAATATGTATGGAAGCAATCAATTATAACGAATTTATTTAAAAATTAAGTATTCATTGTTCCAAATCGAAATTATTACAGGTCAATCTTATGTACTGGTGATAAAACTACAAGGTGAAGGACAAATTAAATTAATGCACGTTGCGCGATATGATATACCTACATATGAATAGAAAATCTATTCTAATGAATACATTTTTAGCGGTCACAGTGAAAACACAAATGCACATACATTTATTAAACTGAAAGTCGAGAATGGGTTAGTAACGGTCGGTCGCAATAAACCAAATGCTATATTTGTAACGACGCCATTCTCGACTAATATAATTAATCGCACGATCCTTGCACGTACATATATTTTAGCACAAGTGTGTCATAGTACATTTTCCCTCGGAATACTTTTTACATCGACATAAGATGGGGAAATTGACGTGAGTGTGCGAGCGAGTATTGATGGGGGGGTAGGATGTGTGGAAAATTGGTGAAAACTCGAACGAAGAGTGAAAGGGAAATTTTCCGGCCGCAAACACACTTTCGTGCCAAATCAGAAATGGGAAACTTCTATTTGCGGACGAGACGATACAATACGATACGATACGCAAAAAATGAGGCTATTGAATAATGGGGGGTGGGACAAAAACAAACGACACGGCGAGAAAAAGTGTTGTGTTTGGGGTTTTAGGCCTTTCGAATTTGAATGATTCCCCATAGGATTGAATTGGAAACGAGCTGCGAACAATCGATAATGAACGTATTATTTCAGCAATGTGTCCGAAATAGAAGGTATCGCGAATAATATAATACACTCGTCCTGCCCGCAGTCCAATTATAAAAGTGATAAATAATGTAAAAAGGCCACGAGTAATTAAACTAACGATCGTTTCACACCTCTTATGCTGCGTACACACCGACGAACCGAACAGCGAACGACGAAGACGAATTGTTATTGTGTGGAGCGGTCCACACAATAGCAACCCTTCGTCGTTCGCTGTTCGGTACGTCGGTGTGTACGCAGCATTACTTGCCACTAATGAACTCTTCAATAAACATTATAAACAAACATACAATTAGTCAAAGATTACATTAACAAGTTTATAATGTACACATGTACTATATTCTAAAACTACAATTATAAACAAATTTGTAATGTAAAGGAGATAACTTGCACTCGTGGGTAACACTGTTCTATAGGTACCTATACATATTTATATGCTACATTATAATTACAAGTATCTTTATGATACAATATATACATACATGGATATAATAGCCCAGGTATGTGCATATGTACATTTATCACCCTCTGTTTGTTTATTATGAATTATTCTGTATTTTTTATAATATTATTCATTAGTACAATCGTATAGTAAGATACTTTTACTTTATTTTGACATACTTTCGGACTAGAACGGGCCATATTATAGTTCTAAATAATATACATACATATTTGACACAGTAAGTTTGTTAAAATAATTTAAAATACATAATCAGATCAAATGAGACAATGAGACAAATCGGCCACGCTCTGCGCCAGAATGAACTTTTAACCGACACCGTAGAGTGAAATGAAAGGAAGAGAGGAAGAGGAAGACCAAAAGTGATCCAGATGATGGAATGCTCTGATTCTACAGACAATTAAGTCACGAAAAGAAAGACCACTGACTGAAATATTTGGAAAAAGCCTCACAGACAATTCTTTAATTACAGAAACATAAGTTTGTTAGTTAAAAGTATTTAAATGTATAGAAACTCACAAAATTGTATTGAATACGCTCGATGCAAAAGACCGGTTGGAGCAAACGTTGACAGATCACTGTTCAAACAGTAGTTTGAATTCGACAAGAGAGTCCCATTAAAATATCGAACCACGTCAAAGATAGCATAAATAAACAAAACTTTGTTTACAGCCATACAGACTGAAAGGAATGCCTCTGATTCGAGAACGCCTCCAATGACATCAAACACGACACGCATTGCACAGTTTTCGCGAATTACATTGTATTCACGAATTATATTCATAAAACGAGACACATTTCTCATAAAACGAGAACTGTGGGAATTAAAATTTTTCGATAAAAATTGATCCAAGTATCAACGAAAAATAATCGTGCTGATGATAATGGATGTGTTTGTGTGCAAATGATTTAGTATACCTGTTAAAGTACGTTGTATACTTGGATGCCTTCTTTCTAAACATTCTGAACCCTCTTCGATTCCTTCAACTACTACAGATTCTACTCCTGTCAAAGAAAGCCAAATGTGAATTTGAATGCAAAAATAATGTTGTCAAAAACACAATAACGATCTTCTAATTGAACGCACTTTTGCATATTCGTATACTTTAAATGAAGATAGATATTTTACATAGATAGAAACATAACAACAACCGAGTGGAGGAACTTATTAAACTTTCTTGACATTATCGTCTGAACTTCAAAAACATTTAGGGGTGGAAAATACAATAATACATAGCACAAACAACTCTGTGTCTATAGGTATATGTTAGTATGATATTTGAAGAGTTATTTGATGCTATAAAAGTATATGCTTTAAAATTCATTTTCCGTAAACCTAAATGTTCCGTTTATATAAATTTCTTTGTCGATCGTTAAAATGTTCTTTATAGTGTTAAATATAATAAAATGATAATGTATTACCATCGGTGGGAATTGCAGAAGGTATTTCATTAGTGCTGATAATCGAAGTTGGTCCTTGATATATTCCATTCACTGGATTTACAGTATTCTAGAAAAAATTCGAAAATGTCATAATGCAATTTTAAACCTGGGACAAAGTTATTATCCTTATTTTTGCTAACCTTAGCAATTTGCAGTAGAACAATGGAATGTTTTATGTTTTCCAACATTGCCTGTTTGACAAAAAAAAAACGTTATATGAGTAAAAAATCCAAATAATTTTGTACGTATACAATAGATATAATCACTAAAATATTTATACAAGGCAAAAAAGTTACAGAACTGTATTGAATTTTCATTCGTTTGTTTTTTAATACATATACAAGTAATTTTTATATTGACTTCTTACCGACTACCTCAATAATGAGTAATTGAAGTCTGACCGTTTTTATTGGTGTGTCTATTTTAAGTATTTTATATACATACAGTACATATGTATATTTTTAGATTTTATCGACTTTTACAAATATAGAAATAATTATAGGAGTATATTAATGACATTACTATTCGTGTAATAATAGAAATTGAAATAGGAACAACTAGCTTGTACATTATTAATTTCCAATGTATAAATAAATCTACCCAAATATTCAAATACCGTAGATCTTACAAATACACAAAACACTAAACCATTCAAAGCTCGATTAAAGAGATTAGAGATCAATCCAAAGACAATTCTACTGCCAAAGTGTTATAAAAACTCTGTATTTTAAAACCATCGAAAATCTTACATTTGCTTGGTCGTGGATACCTTGACATTTAACTTTATCATCAGGATCGACGATGTCAGAAATTCTGTCTTTCAATTTCTGAAACAACATTAACATTAACGTTAAAAAATCAGTTATAAAATATTTTTGATTCAATACAATATTTATAAAGAAACTCACATTCACTTGGTCTATCATGATTTGTAGATAAGCGTCGGCTTCCGACACTCTTCTTTCAAAATCTAAAGGTCTAGCTCTCGCTATTCCAGCTCCAATTCCTGCCACACCTATAATACCAGTGGTTCCACGTCCCACTCGTCCATGCCTCAATATTGTATCTTCTAATGCCCGAACCCATCTTTCTCTCTCTTCGGCATCGCGAGCCTGTAATACAAAAAAAAAAATTACCATATTCAAAGTTGGAAAAGTTTGTGAACTTTATAAAACAATCAAATACCTGAAAGTGAAAAGTTTTGTGGTCCACCGTGATGGTGAAATTTGAATCGTCCTCGTCGTCAATTCCAACGACAGCGGCTCGCAATCGAACGCATCCTCGACGAACTCCCCGCATCATTTTTTCTTTCGACTGGAAAACGAAAATCGAAAATATTAACGCATTCAAAAATAATTCATTTTCAAGGAATTTAGTTCAAGCCAACTTTGACTCGAATGGAACAATGTCACCCCGTGTGACATTAATTAATGTATTTGTTATTCCATCGACTATAAAATGTATGCGCTCATTCAAATTCAAGTTAGTTTTGTTTGTAGTCAGTGAATAACAGTACCTTGTGTATTTTGGTGAATCGAAAAAAAAAAAGTTATTTCGAAAATTTTTATTTAAAATATGTGAAAATTTCAACAGTACAAATCAACACATAACTTAATCGATAAATTGATAATAATATTTGTTAAAAAAAATTCATATTTTTTAAAACATGACGAACATTTTAAATTATTACAAATGGATCGTAGACGACTTAGGAGGTATTTGTTAATTAATTTCACAAAATATCACAAATACTTCCTATTTTATTATTAAAATAAAATTTTAACTCATTCCAGACAGTCGAGTAAAAGACTGGTATTCGGTAAAAAGTCCCATACCAGTTTTCACAATATCCATACTATACATTTACATGATTAAAGTGGGTCTACCAAATTGGATGAAAGATAAACAACCGTACAAACTGAAAAGGACGATACAAGCATACAACATTTTATTGGTTTTGGCTAACTGCGCTTTAGTATACGGAGTAAGTAGTACCAATTACATACATATTCTATTTTAAATAAGTATAATTAGAGAGATATTCATGAAAAAATTAGCATTTGACATCAGGAAAGGTTACCTCGTTGCACGCGGGATGCAATCTACCCGATTACTCCGACGACCCAATGTCGATAAGACAACTGCACGTATTGTGGTGGACGCTAATCGTTAAAATCTTGGAATTGTTCGAAACTTCTTTCTATATATTGAGAAAGAAACCGGAGCAAGCGTCGTTCCTGCATGTATATCATCATTGGTATGTCATTATACTAATGTGGATTGGAGTCAAATATGTAGGAGGTAAGAATATTTAGTTTTTTATTTGAGATGTTTGAATATTTGAACTGTTTCTAAAATTATATATCTATATAATATCAGGTGGAATGACGACTTTTCATACTCTCATCAACTGTAGTATTCATGTGTTGATGTACTTTTACTACTTCCTTACATCTATTTCTGAAGGAGAAACGAGGAAAAATTTACTGAAATTGAAGAAAACACTGACCACACTTCAAATGGTAAGAATTATTCCGTTTCAATTAATGCATCCCAAACTTTTAAGTATTTTTTTCTTCAATTTCTCCTCTTATTTTCAAATACCAAAGGGCATTTCTAAATTGAATTTTATATTTAACAGGTTCAATTCATATCACTGATGTTGCACGTGAGTTTGAATGCGACCAACGGTTGTTCTTTACCGCCAATTTTAATCGGCATGTACATACCGTTCGTATTCAGCATATTCCTATTATTTGCCGAGTTTTTCAAAAACAATTACACCAATAAGAATTCAGTAAATTTACACAAAAATTCAAAAATGTTATAAAAATGTCACATACTATGCGAATAAAATTTAGATTAAACACAAAACATGTTATTTTAATTGTCCCCAACAATGTAATTCAAAATTTATAAGATAGAAAATATTGTTGAACAAAAAAATAATACAATATGAAACAATACATTTAAAATAAAGATGCATAAATATGAGGTTTTACTTTGACCTTCTTAGTAGATAAATTATTCATATTTATACCAACAACTTCATCGCTTGACCCGTGAAGGTACATGTGTGTATGTAAAAAAAAACCCATTTACAACCTCAATGTAGGTTACAACGGTTTATCGTTATAAAATATTATGTTTATGTAGGAAATATAAACAGGTGAATTAAGTATGCGCCAATTGTGTGATAATTCATCGACTACAAATCGTAGATCGACGGTGAAGTGTTACCCTGTTAATTATTCACCGAGATCAAAGTCGACTAGCATTCAATGCTAATTCACAATAGCAAAAACGTTTCTTCGGCGAAAAAAATGTTTAAATAGAGCTATTTGAAGAGTGCATCCAGTAATCACAGACGATATCGATGTCAGGTGAAGTCGTGGGAGTTTTGAACCCTGGACTTGAAGAACCAGTCGATACCACTTGGCCGGTATTGATATTTCTACTACTGGTATTCGTATTCCTGCCGCACGCCGTAGCAAAACTGATCCAAAAGGAATCTCGACATTCCGGCACCGACGAGTGAGTTACTTAAACATTAGGTATGAATGAATATTAATACAAAACCTTTCGGTCTTTCTTAAGAAGTATTTTCGATATATCAAATGTCGACTCTAGAATTATTTAACATTGAAGTGAAAACTAGTTTGAGTGTGTAGTTCAGCCAATATGTAAAAGTCAAAGTTCCTCAAGATTAAAAGACCATTAAGTCCCACATGTTTAATGTTTGTTGTAATTGAAAAGATTTGTACATATATGTAGAACAATTCAACCTATTTCTATTATTAATCATCATCATCATCATTTTCAGCCGTTCACCTTCCACTACTGGATGAAGGCTTCTCCAATCCTCTTCCATTCCTGTCTGTCTTGAGCAGTCTGCATCCAGTTGACTCCACACATTCTTCTCAATTCATCAGCCCATCGTCCACTCGGTCTACCTTGCTTTCTTTCACATCCTCTCGGATACCATTCAAGTATTTCTCGCGTCCCTCTGCCATCCATTCTTTTCGCTATGTGTCCACTTTTTCACACGTTCCGCTATATCTCCCATTTGGGCATACATTTTACCCATGTGTTCCTCTTACGATCTCTTCTCGCTATACCGAGCATACATCTTTCCATGCTTCTCTATGTGCACTGGATCTTGCGTAACATTCTTGAATTTAGCATCCACGTTTCACATTCATACGTCATAACTGGCAGTACGCATTGGTCGTATGCCTTCTTTTTTAAGCATAGCGGAATGTTGGATTTAAAAACAATGTTCACTCTTCCAAAAGCACTACATCCTAGTTTCATTCCTTCTTCTTTACAGCATGTACTTAAATTTACAGATTATTTAGTAGAAGTAGGTAAAGATTGAAACTAAAATATTTAAACTGAAACGTATGTTTACTTTTACAATCGATTGAATCCGCTCTTTTTCTAACCATTAATCAAATATGAAGCGCATACACGTCAAACGAATAATACAATACGAAAATATAAACGGCGATTAATGACTGATCAAAGTTCGGACGATTTGGGGATTTGGACCGATTAAAAATCTAAATTGAACATTTAAAATTACAGATAATATCGACGCTTAAACATGACGAGCATTCACAGGACTTACGTGTGGCTGTTCAACGATCTGGCAGGTGAGTGATCAGGATTACCGTATAATACTATGGATATTAACATTGATTGTGAAACATTGATCATATTTACAGATCCGAGAGTTAAAGATTGGGCATTGATGGTCAGTCCAATACCGGTGACATTCATATTAATGTTCTATCTGTACATGGTTAAATCGTATCTGCCAAACTGGATGAAGGACAAGCCGGCTTATAGTCTCAAAACAGTCATCAACACTTACAACGTGCTTCAAGTGATCATTAACGCTATTGCTTTTCGTGGGGTACGTTTTATTGTATCATATAGTCATTGTCATCAACACAATCATCTTAAAAAGCTACGGCACGTTTCTATATACACCTTCCTGTCGAAAATCAATGATATTTGTAAATCAAACATGAATATGTATGTATGTATTATAATGGGACTTCGCCGAATTCACTCTCGTATACAGAATCGTAAGAAATTTCGTATTGCAAAAAAAAAAACAACAAATAATAAAACAAGGAGAGGTCAAGGTCTGGAAACCCTCTATTCAAATTTCAGGCGAAATGAAACGATCGTTCGCTTTTGTTATTAAAAAAAAAAAAAAAAAACACAAAGCGATGAATCGAAGAAAATTTTCAATACAATCTAAAATAATACAAAAAATGAAACCGCGACGTTTTCCATCGATAATTTATAGAATTTGTGATTTATTACTCTGAATTTTCACACATACACTCGAAAAGAAAAAGATGGTCCTTGAACTTGCCAGTTGCCCTTAAATATATGTAACACAACTGAAACATCAATTTGTTCTTAAAAATCTTAATAAACGCTGAAGCGTACTGAATAAATTAAAACAAATTATGCCGAAAAGACGCACAAAGCCCATATCTCAATGAAAGAAAAATAAACTTTCACTATATAATAATACAAAATACTGAATTAATTTTTTTTTTGGCATTATTTAACCAAGGCAACCTCGGAGGTTTTCGTCGATGATAAGATAAATACATTTCGGTGAAATTTTCACGAGTTTTTCCGGCGAAAGTAGTCGACAAAGCGATCCGCGGAGAGTTTCACCGTCTGAATAAGTAAAATTCAATTCATCCGAGCGAATTTTCATTTCTATATTTGATCAAATCGGCAGCGGTGGGCACTCGGACTCGCGAAACTCGACAATAGACACGCGAAACTTTCATCCTTTCATTTTCGCACACTTTCCAGTTGCTGACATCGGGATGGACCACAACTTTGCACTTGGGATGTCTAATGCCGGATTATTCCAGCGATCCGCAATCAATGAGAATGGCTACGTGGATGTGGTGGACGATGCTTTTGAAGGCATTCGAACTCGTCGAAACTGTCTTTTTCATACTGAGAAAGAAAGACAATCAAGCGTCATTCCTGCACGTCTATCATCACGTCATCAGTCTCGTTATAATGTGGATAGCCGTTAAGTACATGGCAGGTGATTCAACCGTTTCGAATGGATAAATTTCATTGTTTGAAACGTACCAGTATTGAATCGATTGTATTTGCAGGAGGAATGGCCAGTATGACACCTTTAATCAACACGTTCGTGCATATTATAATGTACTCGTACTATTTGATAGCATCGATAGCTAGTCCAGAATTCAGAATTAAACTCAACAAATGGAAGAAATGGTTGACGATAGTTCAAATGGTGAGTGAAAAATTTATGCGATTTTTTTTCAGGGCACTTCACTAGCAGCTCTGAAGATGATGTGCATATTTTTCGACGCGGTTTTTTCTGTTGCAGAATTTTTATGACAATCTTATTTTATAAAGTGCTGAAGGGAAGATTGATGAGTCGCGAGCGCGCGTCGTCACAAATAGCCTTTTTAAAAAGGATGCGACAGGAAGCGAAAAAAAAATCACGAACAAATAGTGGGGTAGGCTTTGGGTCAAATTCGGTTCAAAGTAATGGAAGCGTATTACGCAATGACGAATGATATAATGTCAGGTCAAATTTGAACGCACAATATCAACTAATACAATGTGATAGTATAAAGGCCCTCACTAACCCGAGCGAATAATTTTACGCCCCTATTGTCGTCCCATACCCAGCGATATAATTCGCCTTGGCGCGAATCAAAGACGATAGAGGGCGTCAGTCGCAGACGCGATGCGTCAAATTATTCGCTCGGGTTAGTGAGGGCCTTTAGTGCACGGGTTCCCAACCGAATGGGGTCGCGAAGGGTTTTCTGTAAAACAGTAAACTAAAATAAATATTGACTATAATGCAATTTTCTGTCAGTTATGACGTATGGATGTGAAACGTGGATGCTAAATTCAAAAATACTACGTAAGATCCAGTGCACACAGAGAAGCACGGAAAGATGTATGTTTGGTATAACAAGAAGAGATCGTAAGAGGAATACATGAGTAAAAAGTATGACCAAAGCAGCAGATATAGCAGAACGTGTGAAAAAGTTGAACTGCCAATGGGCTTGACACAGCGAGATGGACCCGAAAAATACTGGAATGGTATCCGAGAGGATGTGAAAGAAAGCAAGGTCTTGATGTTTGAATAATATTTTTACCTTTTTCAAATATTTTAGGATCTCGGGTCACTTGGCTTTTTTAAAAAGGGGTCGCCACTCGAAAAAGGTTGGGAGCCTGTACTTTAGTGTATGAACAAAAAAACGAAATCTACGTGCCCAGAGTTAATATAACGACCGATAAACGATTCCTGTAACGTGAAGTCACCGGTAACGATCACGTCACTGACGAACAGCCGCGCCAACCGAATTGTTTGATCAATGTTTCAAATCCCGTACAACTGGGCCTTGCTATGAATTGTGACGTACCTACGCCATGCAAAACCATAGAAATTTATACGTTTAGGATTTCGTCAGAAGACGTGGCGTGTGGTGAGTGTGAGCAGTTAAACTACATTAAAAACGGCCACACGATCAAATGGGCACGACCATCTGTAGCCTATCATCTGGCCCTGTGAAAGCTGGCAGACAACCTTGGTGCCACGGCCATATACGAGCGCAGCGAGCATACGCCGTACAAACGCTCACAGTGTGTTTATTATTATACTATGCATATATGTAGATAGGATATAGTGTATTGTACTATTTATACTAAAATAGATAGGGATTCGTATGAAAATCTCGTGCCAAGACTCGCATAATCGCATTGCGTGCAAACTGATCAGTACTCGTTGTGTTCGTGTAATAATCTAGCAAAACAATTTCAATATAAATCCCAAACGTCGTTTATACAACAGTAAAAACAGTTTACGAACGCTCTGCGTGTATAGCAATATTTTACTTGTTCATTACTATTATTATGAACGTGTATACGTAGTGTACGTGTAGTGTGTGCTAAAATTTCCGTCCAATACGTTTTCACGCAAATTGTTTTTATTCAGCCGAGTGCCGAATATTCAGCCATCGATTGTTTTATACCGTAATAAAATTTGAACGGATTGGCTTAATTGAGCAATCGGTTGGGAACGAATCCTCTTAAAGTTAAAATACGTAGTTAAATTTTAGTACTGATTTGAAAAAATTGCAGATCCAATTCACGATCCTCCTGGTCCACAGCCTGCAAGCTTTGGCGCCATCTTGTCCAGCTCCTAGAGTCATCACGTGGATATATCTTCCGAATTTGCTCCTCGTCTACTACCTGTTCCTGGTGTTTTCAAAAAATTCATACAACAAAAAGGCGAAGGGGAAGAAGAGCGCATAAAGCGTAACCATCGTTTATTTATATATGCTATGTATGAAAAGACACTCGTACTGAGACAAGTGCAACGAGACGTATTGTAATATGAAAATAATTGTATGGATAATAAAAAAATATTGTTATAGCAACGTTCGCTTTCGTGAAAATACCGCACTGTACTAAAATTATTATAAATATAACATCGAAACAAAGAATTTTTATCGATTCCGATATCCTATGTACTTATCGTCGGCGAGATAGTGATCGGTGATAAAAATGCGAAAATATAACCGAATTAATTCATATTGATTGTGTATACAGAAAACTGGCGAATGAATTCGGTACACAATAGAACTTTCAGAACTGTACCAAAATTTTCCGAAAGCTACGGGCGTATTTGTCGAATTCGATTGAAGCACCACGTGTTCCAATATTGGCGCCAAATTCGATTTGCGCAAATGAAATTAAAAACGTATCTGTGGGAACATCTGTCGGTGGAAAAAAAACATCGCACGAATATTACAATCGGTCGAATTTAAAATATGCAAGTCGGTTAAAATTAAATACACTCGGTCGGTGTAATCGAAACTGCGAGTGCGATTTGCGCAGAAGTTAAAATTGCAAACGAACCGAAATTTACGTTATAAAGTGTACGATTTTATTAAGCCTTGGAAACGCGATACTTGCGAAGATATTAAATGGCGTCGTAATTTCCGGTTTTTACGCAAGATTACGCCGATTAATATCATTCGCCGATGCAAAACCGCAAATTAAAACGATACTATACGTGCATAGCTATTACAACATCTTTAAGACTATAAATATTAATAAGAAAAGGTTTGCTCGCGACAGGGATTGGTTTATACTGCTTATGGTATACATATTTAACTATCGGACAAATTTTGTCATGAATATACACAGGGGTAGTTCGGGATTTGAAAATGCATTTAATATCATTGAACTACCGTCAAAATTTAAGTTTTGATTATCGGATGCTGAAAATTATCAGGAAAGTAATCGAAGAGAATGAAATAATGTAGCTGAAGAATTTGAAGGATCATATATATAATAGCCCTATTCCATCTGTCTGTCTGCTGATAACGCTCGCTGAGGTAAATAATTAAAATACACGAACAGTCCGCGCGCGAGTGGGATTTGAACCCGAGATCACCGGTTCGGGACAGTGAGCACTTACGCTATGATCCAAACGGAGGTGATGACAAGCCTGCTGTAATTTGACAATATTAATTACCAAAAAGCTCGCAACTTTGCTAAATGGTTACGTTGTTGTATTACAACGCGCCATCTATGCAACAACTATAAAAACTATTAAATTTAATGTTATTTTTCAGTACGGATGATGAGAACGCTCCGTTGATATTCAACGGGCTTACACTAGTATGATATAAGATCTAAAATAATTTATAATGGAACACTTTAAAACGCTTCAAATCAACTAATTAAAACTTTGTAAGCATCGTTTTCCTTGCATTTTCAAACAAACTTTTCACATTAATTGAGGCGTTAAGTACGAAAGAGACCAATTCACCATACATACATATGTATGTATGTATGTACATATTTATTGTCTAAAATTAATTTTATTAACAGTAGGTATATTAAAAAAAAACGAGAATTTTCATAATAGTAATTAAGAGAAGTATCGCTACAACTAATATAAGCAAACTAGTGTAAGCCCGTTGAATATCAACGAAGCGGTTTCTCATCACCCGTGCTGAAAAATAATATTAAATTTAATAGTTTTTATAGTTGTTGCATAGATGGCGCGTTATACTACGACGACGTAACAATTTAGCAAAGTCGCGAGCCTATTGAGAATTAATATTACCAAATTGTAAATAATAAAATGAAAATAATATTGTAAATGAAAAAATGATAAAATGAAAATAATATTGTAAATGAAAAAATGATAAAATGAAAATAATATTGTAAATGAAAAAATGATAAAATGAAAATAATATTGTAAAAAGAAAATATTATATATTGTATCTTGTGTATCAGAGTTTAATAAAAAAAAACATAGAGAAAAAAATTGTTGATCTCGAAAAATAAAGATTTAATTAATTAATTTAGTTGATGTTAAATAATCAAGTGTTAGCACGACCTCATTCCGACCTGGTGATCTCGGATTCAAATCCCACTCGTGCAACGTTCTGGTTTTTTAATTATTTACCTCGGCGAGCGTTATCAGCAGACAGACAGACGGATTTGGGCTATTATACCTATACTAGTCTAATCCCGTTGAATATCAACGGAGCGTTCTCATCACCCGTACTAAAGAATAATAGTTTTTATAGTTATTGCCTATGCAACAATATATTGCGCCATCTATGGCGCATTATAATAACAAAGTAACAATTTAACAAAGTCGCAAGCCATATTATATTCGGCTATAAATAGTCACGTTGAAACCTGCCCTACATCATCTGGATTGGCTCACCGCGTAAGCGTCCTCTGTTCCGAATCAGTGGTACTGGGTTCAAATCCCACTCGCGCAACGTTCTGGTTTTTTAATTATTTACCTCGGCGAACGTTATCAGCAGAGACAGACGGATTTGGGCTATTATACCTATACTAGTGTAAGCCCGTTGAATATCAACGGAGCGCTCTCATCACCCGTACTAAAAAATAATATTCAATTTAATAGGTTTTATAGTTGTTGCCTATGCAACAATATATTGTACCATCTATGGAGCGTTATAATAACAAAGTAACAATTTAGCAAAGTCGCGAGCCATATTATATTCGGCTTTAAATGGTCACGTTGAAACCTGTCCTACACCATCTGGTTTGGCTCACCGCGTAAGCGCCCTCTGTTCAGAATCAGTGGTACTGGGTTCAAATCCCACTCGCGCAACGTTCTGGTTTTTTTAATTATTTACCTCGGCGAACGTTATCAGCAGAGACAGACGGATTTGGGCTATTATACCTACATATACTAGTGTAAGCCCGTTGAATATCAACGGAGCGCTCTCGTCACCCGTACTAAAAAATAATATTAAATTTAATAGGTTTTATAGTTGTTGCCTATGCAACAATATATTGCACCATCTATGGAGTGTTATAATAACAAAGTAACAATTTAGCAAAGTCGCGAGCCATATTATATTCGGCTTTAAATGGTCACGTTGAAACCTGTCCTACATCATCTGGTTTGGCTCACCGCGTAAGCGTCCTCTGTTCCGAATCAGTGGTACTGGGTTCAAATCCCACTCGCGCAACGTTCTGGTTTTTTAATTATTTACCTCGGCGAACGTTATCAGCAGAGACAGACGGATTTGGGCTATTATACCTATACTAGTGTAAGCCCGTTGAATATCAACGGAGCGCTCTCATCACCCGTACTAAAAAATAATATTCAATTTAATAGGTTTTATAGTTGTTGCCTATGCAACAATATATTGTACCATCTATGGAGCGTTATAATAACAAAGTAACAATTTAACAAAGTCGCGAGCCATATTATATTCGGCTTTAAATAGTCACGTTGAAACCTGTCCTACATCATCTGGTTTGGCTCATTGCGTAAGCGCCCTCTGTTCCGAATCAGTGGTACTGGGTTCAAATCACACTCATGCGATGTTCTGGTTTTTTTAATTATTTAACGAAGCCAGCGCTATCAGCAGACAGACACACACACACACACAGCCAGACAGACAGACAGATTTCGGCTATTATATATATGTATAATATAGTGATGCCGAAATTTAAGTCCGATTTTTTATCGGATCGTACGACGTTTACATATGTATACGTATGTACATTTTAGCATCACATGGCTCAGACTGTCAAACGGCCGAAGGTTATGAATTATTACCACATCGTCGCACATAAGGAATGACGCCCCCTATACCCACCCGCTTTTACAGACTTATTACATATTATCCGATTCGAAATTCGGCAAATAAGTAAGGAGACGAGGCTATACGTGGGATGCGCGAAACGTAACGAAGTCAAAAGACCCGTTTCGCACGTTGAAATATTAAATTCCCTCTGCGTTCCGATAAAGCCTACGGCTCCCATCCGAGCAGATAAATTTCAATCGAACGTATGTAGTGGGGTAGCAAATTAAGGAACGCGCAAAGCGAGGTGTACATACCATGTCGAACGCATAACAAGGCCCGTGCCAACTAAACTCCGAGTGTACACTTAATATATGTTTCTTGGGTGTAGTCGAGAAGTGTACGAGGGTAAATAGGGGATTTTTTTCCTGTCCAGTGAAAGTGGGTAGCTTTCGAGGAGCGTAAAGCTCTCAGAGGACGAAGCTTTCGCAAAGTCCATTAATTCTGCCGTTATTTTTTATTTTCCCACACATACAAACGCGCTCGAAAAGCTCGAGCGTGCACTCTTTCCGTTTCAGCAGTTTAACTTTTCTTTTTTTATTCTTCGTTTATGACGTTTGCTCCGTTACTTTGGCCGAAAATCGAGTGCGGTGCGTTGAAAAACGACCCGCTGAAAATTACAGCGCAAAATTTCAACTGATTTGATTATTTATTATACAGTTGCTTGAAATGCAAACACCAGTACACGGTGGAAACTTACAAAGGGGCATCAATTAAAATTATCAAATAATATGATACGCACGAATGTGAACTTTTAATTGAGGCTCGGTTGACTATATGCGTGACGTCACGCGAACGACATAACAAGTATGAAATAACTTGTAATAAATTAAAATGTAGACGTCATTCTAAGATTAGAGCATTATAAATATTTACGCGCTAAAAACCTATTATCAACTATAGTTATTACGTACAAAGCTACAACGGTGACCATTCACGGCCCCGTACTTTTCGGTGTAGGTACAAACGGATTATCAATGTACACCCGTTTCAGGGACTACCGTGTAAAAATAAATTCCCGAAATCAAAAATAAATCGAATTTATTTATTAAATTGTATGTATATTCATTCAGTGTCGCTACTTGACAATAAACGTGCCCGTTTTCTGCTTTTTATTTCTTTTAATTTTTTTGTAACCGTGTTAAAGCGCAAAAAATAGTGTAAAAAAATAATCGGTCCGTTTTCCGTGCAAAAAGAGAATCGGGTATATGTGCCTTTTTCGTCAGTACGATCATTTTAGCACATTCACAATCCATTTTAATAATACGTCCGTAGGTACATTATGTACGTCGAGGGATACGGACCGTGAATGGCCACCATTACGATGGGTAAATTGGTAGCCGTGTTGATAGTTGTGCTCGCCAAATCTTCAAATTGACCATTACAGTTTCGAATACGCAAACGACTTCGTGTATCTTGAAGTAAATAACAAAAACGAAATCAGTGCAGAAATAAAACGGAGAGTTGTAGCAGCAAACGAGTGCTACGTTGGTCTACATTCTACAAAATCGAGGATTGGAATCCTTCCAGGCTGATGAGTGTGCTTTTGAAACATTCGAGAGGAAAGTGCTGCTAAAGTACATACATATATGAGCCAGTACAAAAAACGCATAAGGTACAACCTAGAGCTCTACAGCCTCTTCTGAGAAGAATGCGTCTCCACATTCGTCAAAGTCGGAAAACTCAGATGGGCAGGCCATGTGGCTAGAATGGACAGTACGAGTATCCTAGACTAGACAGCAGACCAGAGGGTCATAGATCAAATGGCAGACCCAAATTTAAGACCACTTGTCGGTAAACGTAAGTTGCCATAAACCTAACAAACATAAACTACATATTTCAGTATGAAATAATGAATGGTCGACGAGAGGTCCCCAAAACATCTTGGAAACTCTTCATTCACCTTCTGTAAAGAAAAAGTCTTTACCAGACCAACAATAAGAAAGTGTTTCGGATGTCTTTGTGTGGACTATACCTAATAATATTGACTTGGTAACTATTAGATACAACATTGACGTCACTTGCGCTAAAATTCACACAAATGGAACGTTCGACTGAAAGTGACAATTTACTCGTTTACTTCGCCAACAATATATTTGGGTCAAATTTCCGTTCCTTTTGCGCATATGTACACACACATGGTTAAATCAAAAATGTAGAAATTGTGGACACGGTTCATTTGTTGAATCGATTCAATGTCAAACTTACTCGTCTCCACGCTTTTTTCATGACAATGCGAAAGGCGTTGAAAACGCCTGTATAGTATTACATTATACACACACACAACACTTCAATTTCGCACTGCGACACCGAAATACATTGAATTACTTTTTGGCAAGGCGGAGAAAGTTTCGGCACGATGATAATAATTTTTCATCTCATATCTCGCGAAAAGTGGCGAAATTGAATTGAATTAAAGTGTCGTCGGCGACAAGGACGATTCGGAAATGATACAGAAAGTGAACCGACCGAGCACATCTGTCGCTGCACTAAACTGAAGTGTCGCACTACGATTATGCACTACTTGTGCTGCTAGGTCTTCTTCTTACTTGCGTTGTGAATTTTTAATGCAATGCGCATCGGTGTGTCGTCATCGGCCTCTTTTCCCTGTGAGATTTGGACCTACACACAGGAGACTTTCGGGAATGAAAATGAAAGCTCCCCGAGCTAGGGGTGGTTAAAGGTTAAATGTGAAGATTCGCGTGCGTGTTCATCTCCGACGGTTCAACTTGACGGATAGCTAGAGCAAACTTCGTATGTATGTATTTATTTGTAGGCTGGTTTGACGTGAGGCTTTACATTTTGTGTGGAATAAGTTCCAGGTATTTTTTAGTACAGCTATTGCTTTCAATATAAAAAAAAATTCAACGTAGTGGAAAATTTCGGTCCAAGGACGCTTGAAATATTGCACTACTATGTAACTATGTACTTATATCCTGAAGAATACAAGTACTGAAATGTTTTTTAAACGCGAAAAAAGGGACGTTTTAAATTTAGCATTTTGAAAGATAATCTCATTGAAATTATTATATTGTACGAGGTCCTACTTAGCGAGGATATTTGCAAGCGTGAATAACTTCAAAAGGAAGATAAAATAGCAAAGGCCAATTATGTAAGTAATTTAAAGACATTCTGATTCACCAGTGCTTATGAAATAAATTACGTGAAAATACGACAATCTATTTATAAGGATGGAAATTTAAAATATAATAAGTAATTTTCAAGGAACGGAAAAACTTCAAAGCTTCATCATCCTATTACGTAAAAAAGTGTAATTTGAAGGTAATATACAAACGACGCTGTATTTTCAGGATATAAAAAATAAGTAAGATGGGACTAAAAAAAAATGCTAAAAATTATAAATATAAGGGGATGATAATGATAAGGAAGGCATACGACCAATGTGTACTGCCATTTATGACGTATGGATGTGAAACTTGGATGCTAAATTCGAGAATGTTACGCAAGATCCAGTGCACACAGAGAAGCATGGAAAGATGTATTCTCGGTATAACGAGAAGAGATCGTAAGAGGAATACATGGGTAAGAAGTATGACCAAGGTGGCAAATATAGCGGAACGTGTGCAAAAGTTGAAGTGGACACATAGCGACAAGAATGGATAGCAAATGGATGCGAGAAATACTGGAATGGTATCCGAGAGGATGTGAAAGAAAGCAAGGTAGACCGAGTGGAAGATAGGTTGATGAATTGAGAAGAATGTGTGGAGTTAAGACAGACAGGAATGGAAAAGGATTGGAGAGACCTTCATCCAGCATTTGATGTTGAACGGCTGAAAATGATAAGGAAAAATCGCATTGATCACAATAGTAATCATACATAAATAGATAAATATTACGAGATGAAATTAAACATAAAGTTGGAAAAACTTATTTGGAGAGCACTAGTATGAAACTTTTCAATCAAACTATTCGTACAACTATAAATTGATGTATCGCGACATCGGAGCACAAAGGTGACATGTCCAAAATAGTAAATCGTTCGGGGCAGCATTTTTAAAGTTTGAAATGGTCATCGTAACTCGGGGGAACTTTATAGAAAAATGATAAGTGTACTTTCGGTTTTTATATGCTATTTCGTTGTTACTGAATGTACACAAGTACATGTGTAATTGCACGCTAAAGTCCGAACATGTCACTTGTATGCTTCAAGAATATTAGTACATATGTACTTTTGTACTTTGTGATGCCAAAATAATTGTGACGTCATTCCGATGTGCCACTTGACAGCCACAGAAGAGGAATACAGTTGCATACATAACTCATTTTCGCAAAATCATGTGACGTGTCACCTTTGTGCTCCGAGGACGCGATATGTACCTACTCGAGTTTTCCAAGAGAAAATCCATAATACGATCTGCCAGAATACAACAACCAGATATTTCTCGTAATGCATACACAATGCGAATTGAAAAATATCAACGTGCAAAGTGCAAAATCCACAATTACCGCGCAGTATTATTATACCATACGCGTAAAAAAAATTACAGTAATAAAAATCGGCTTTTACAGCCGATTTACGACGTTCGAGCCAAACACTAAACACTATTATTATATACTATTTCAAGCTCGAGCTGAAAATTACGCGACGAGCAACCGCTGCTGATTTAACCGCATTGCGCCAACGAAAGATTCAATCCCAAGCTCGGAAGCTGGATAAATTAGGACATTCGTCCGATAAAAAGTCAGTTCACGAAATTACAGGTAGAGAGTAGGTATACCTTCCCATACGTATAACGATCCGACATATGCGGTAGAAATTCTCGCGGGAGACCACAACCTTAATGGAGAAGAAAAATATACGAGCATCTACCTTTCGGGAACATATATGAATAATTAATAAGTCGCGTGTGTATCGAAGAAGAAAAAAAAAGAGGAAAATCCGTACTAATAACGCGACCGACCCTCACATAAATTCTACAAGGGGATGAGTTGGGGGTTAGAGTAATCGAATTAATATACGAACCCCGTTCCATGAACAAGTGGACCAAGTTCAATATGCGCGCGAGACGTACGTACATATGTATGTATATATGTACTCGTATGCAGGGCCGGCTCGTGGCCTGTGCAAGCGGTGCTTGGCACAGAGGCGCGAGACCAAAAGGCGCCAAACTAGCTCAAAAAATTTAACATTTTGTGAAAAAAAAAAAGTGTAAATTTTAAATGGAACGAGATTTGCGCGCTGTCACTCGTGCAGTCATGCGTATAACGAAAAAAAAAACAACTTTGACATAAGCTTATTTCTTTCTATTTTTCCATATTTACGAGGCACTGCAATTCATGACTTCTTTCCGCGCTTTAAAAACATGGTGAGTACGAGCATGACTTATGTAATACGTGAACAATACATAGTGCGTGGTTTGCGCTGAAAATTCGAGTATATTTTTATGTGCATTCCACGAACCCAATACATAAAACAAAAAAAAACTTTCAAAAAGCAAAAAACAAAATGATTTATCTATTATGAATCTTCGTGGTTAAGGCTATGACAATGGAGCCAATGTGCGAGGAATAAAGGCTTATTAAAGGATTTCTTTGACGAGGAGCCATCATCCCATGAGCCCACTGATGCAAAAATGAAATTCAAAACCAAATTTTTCGACATGTTGTTACATCAATGAAAAAAGGGTTTTGAATCATTTAGTAGCACCCTAGAACCATTTGAATTTTTTTATAACATTGAAGAGTGTGATAAAATGGAGGACAAACATCTGAAAGAAAAATGTAGATCATTTGAAAAAGCATTAAGTGACAAAGAAACGAAGGATATAAAAGAAGAAGTTGAAACGGATTTGAAATTTTTGTCTCGAAAAATTGAAAAAGGTGGTACACCAGAGTTGGTTATTAAGTGGATATATAACAACAACCTAGATGAACTCTTTCCAAATATGAGAATACTTCTGACTTTGCCAGTTTCAGTTGCTAAGGGAGAAAGAACCTTTTCAAAGTTAAAACTAATCAAGAATTATTTGCGATCTACATACATACATATGTACAATGAGTGAAGAAAAATTAAATGGTTTGGCAATTATATCGATTGAAAATAATATTGCTCAATCCCATCGATGTGCTGCGGCAAGATTTTGATAAAATGAAAGCCAGTCGAAAACATTTTAGCAAAAATTAAATAAATGTACGATTTTCTTTAATTATTATCATTTAAGTTTTTTTTTTGTTAAAAACGGAACTTTTAGAAAAGGCCAAAAATTGAGCCGCACATACATACAAGAAAAATATGACGCGCCGGCCCTGCTCATATGTAATATTTACATAAGCCAGGGTTAGCCGAAAGGATCTTCTGCGTGGAATTATGCAGTCGAAAAGGACTACGGTAATACATCACAGTTTGATATATTGCAATGCTCGAAAATTTTCGCGCAAAAGTCCTCCGATTCTAATCTCGGGAAGGTACATACATATGTATGTACATATATTATGTATTGCATAAGTCTATTTGAAGTTCGTAGATAGTCGATCTCATAATAATTGCGATCGCTCGTAAAATCTATATTTAAGTGGATTCGTTCTAAAACGGTCTATGTTAAATATTTTATAAGAATGTGTTCTATCAATACTTAAATTTATGATATCTGTGTAAACTCGGAAACTCTCCGTGTCCCGAGATTTATCAAGATTAATCAAATGCGAGGCGACCTTTCACATAAAGGCCTCGCAAGCCGGAGCGGATTATTATTCGCGAGCGAATAATAATCCGCTGCCAAAATGGCAAAAATGGCAAAAATACCACAAAGTGTGGCACTTTGTGTTACAACCCCCACCGCATACCATCGAGCGTATTTATCCACTCGCGAATAATAATCCGCTCCGGTTTGTGAGGCCCTCAATTCAGTTAAAATTGCAACATTAGCCACTTGAATAAAAAAAAATAAATTATTTATTTAATTTATGCAGTATTCGCCAACAACTACCAACGGAGATTATCCATAGATATGTTGCTTTTTATGGATTAGTTACCTTTTGAACACACCTACATAAATGGTAGCGAACGTTAATTTAGTTAATATTTTTTTCGGACATTATAATTTGAACACAAGTAGGTACCTATACTATTATTACTTTTAATTATTATACCAAATCCGCGTGCTCGATGTTACTTTAACGGCCGATAAACGATTCTCGTTACGTGACGTCACTTCTAAAACGGTGGCAACAGCCGTGGCGACCAAATTGTTTGATCAACTTTTCACCCGCATAACTGGATCACTGGCCTCGGCACTTCGTGACACGGCCATATACGAGCGCAGCGACTAGATGTGATCAGTGCCATTAGTCGGGTACCTTTTTTTCGGGATTCTATATTCAAAATTAAATTAAATGCTACTCATGAAATGGATAGCTGTGTAACAAATGTAATCTTTATGATATTTCTTAATGTTCGACAGTTCATTACAAAAAAGTAATATGAAGTTTGAAAAACAATATTGAAGCTTTTTATAGACTTAAACCATGAAAAGCCATTGTGTGTCAACATTTTATGTTTCAGGCAAAACGTTGGATGACAGCGAGAGCCGCAGGTTTTCATACAAAGAGCCGCATGCGGCTCTTGAGCCACCGGTTCCCGATGTAATACCCTTGACTCCGTCTGTCTGTTCGATTTTTTCCATTGAAAATTTGATCATTGTATATTTAGTCATTTCCGTAACCCATAGCTGTCGCTATTATTAGCCTACGTCACGTCAATAATAAACACCCGTTGATCGTCAACGTGTGATACTCTAGTCTAGTGCATGTTGCGTTGTATCTTAAGCCACAACATTGATTCACTTTTGCGTTGTACGGATCGCGCACTCGAATAGGGGACGAAATTTCCATGTTATCCCTAAAATCCCGGGGAGAGCTCCCCACACACACTCAGTCGCATAAAATTTTATAACTCTCAGATCTAACAACGATAAAGCTCACTCGGGGGGGATCGCGAGAGAGAAAAACGGATCGGATTCGTCCATTTAAATAAATAAATCATCGACAAAGCGGACGGGGACACAGTCATCGAAACAACTAAACTATAGCGATTGTTTAAAAGTTTAAAAACTTCACATCGACGCTCACTGAGGGGCGCCACTGTTCCAACAGCCATATTACATGGAATGTGTGCGAAAATTTCACTTTCGCACTTACGGTATTGTCGGTGACCCAAACTTTTGGATAAGGAAACGTTGGGGATTATATGAATTCCAAGCCAAGATGAAATTACATACAGATGGGTCGCGTCGATCGATGACTTTCGCCACGACTTGGCACATCTAACGGAAAGAGTGCACAATAAAAGGATTAAAAGGGGGTGGTTAGGGGGGTGGCAAAAAGAAAGAAAATGACAAAGAGGGTAAAAATAGCACGTACTGAGGCTCTCGAGTAGCGTCAGCAATTGTGACACACGGCAAATCGTGAAACCATACACAAACCGCTTGACACAATTTCGCTGTAAGAGCGGAAGCTCGTGTTTTTTTCACTGTTAAAAGTTGTCGACTTTACACGAAGTCATCGTTTGGCCTTTTTACTTTCGGTATAAGTACGTGTAAGACCTATTTTTTTAGACTTAAGCCGTATAAATCAATTTCCGGTGGCATTGTCTCGATGTGTGTATAATTTCATGAATGGAAATAGCGAAAAACAAAACCAACCTAATAGGCAGGTGAGCTTCAGCCATTGTAACTTGTACATTCAACACAAAAAGTCCATAAATTGATTGTTGGATTAGGTTAGGTTAAGTTGGAAAAACTATTCCCATGTCATTTTAGAGAAAACTCGTTGATCCATCATTTATGTAGATACATACATATATTAAACCTATAGCGTATTTAATAGTTGAAAAAATGCGAGCGCTTCGCGCTACCCGTGCTGTGAGTGTATGCAAGCGTACCGCGGCTATCCAGGCAGGCAGGCAGGCAGACCCTTGCCCTACTATATATAGTAATTAGCGAATAAATTCTGACCAATTCCATTCGATAGTTTTTCCACCAAGTAATTCCAGTATGTTTCGGAAAACACGCAAACTTGCAATATTAAATATTGTATGTACATATACAAAGGTAGTATAATATATTATCAAAAAATAGTTGGGCAAGGGTCTGCCTGCCTGGCTGGGTAGCCGCAGAAAGAAATTTTTATTCAAACGATGTTAATTCATATTAAACGAAAAAACGATATAAAAACAATATTAAGATTTACAATAATATTACTTGCAGTATATTTTTTTCTAACCAGAAGAAAAATATGCTCAAATGTGTTAAAGGGGGACAAAAATCTGAGTGGCACCAAAAGCATGTATAGCTTTCGTAACTTCAATCCTTAACACACGCGGTTAGAAATAACAGATATAAGTGACTCAAACTGCACTTTCTCTTGTTAAAACCACATATTCACTATCAATATGTACGTTATGTCTCGATAAATAAATAATTACAAAAAAAATATAAAATATATACTAGTAGGCGTATTGAGCGACAAGTCACTGGCCAATAAGGGTTTAATAAACCATCACACTGCCTTTAATGAGTTTACCCTTTGGTTCAATCATCGTAAAGACACAACCGGCAATCAACTCGGTACACATTTCAATAAAGAAACGCATCAACTTTGTCACTATTTCAAAAATACGTAAACCAATACGCAAATCAATTTGATTTTTACTTTATTCGGATACAACATTGTATAAATACATCATTGTGCTTATACTATGTATGTATGCGAGTGCAAAAGTAGAAGTCGAACGATAACAATATTATTAACAGTATTTTATGAACAATGCAAACTTTATTTAGCTTATCAACGAGAATATAAGCGCGTTGTTGTTAATTTTTTTTAAAACATTCGAGATAACGCGAGATTCAAACATCTCGAAGAAACTGCAACCTCGATTCAAACCATAGTACGTGTAGAATTTATATATGTTGTCTGGTATGACCGATCATTATGTAAAATTAGATTGACACAGTTGTTTTGTGCTTAAGCTGTATTCAATACACAGATGGCAATAATTTATAACCAACGTCGTACAAAGATTCTCAATTTGGGCCAGCAGCGGTTGTTAAATATTGAAAATTTACAATTTTAATAGATTATGTAAAGAGGAAGAGATATAAATGAATATAATGAAATAGTGGAAAGAATGCTTTAACAATTCTTTAATATTTTCAATGAACTTGAAACTTCGGCAGATTATTAAAGTTATTATGTAAAAGAGAAAAAATATGTCTCAATAGTTCTATAGAGTGACTAATCTTATCTTTTTATGGTACAATTTATGGTTCATTGATTCAATAGTAAATAATCGAGAATAGTACTACATATAAGTATTACTAGTCAATGCCCGTTGACATTGTGATCGTATGTTAGTGAGCGAGCGTATGTGTATGTGCCGTACTGTGGTATGCGAGCGTTCCGCGGCTATCCGTGCTGAGAGTGTTGTGAGTTAGTGAGGTTATATAGCGTGAGCGCTTCGCGCAACCCTGTCTTGTGTGTGTCGAGTGAGGGTATGTGTACATGCCGTACCATGGTATGCGAACGTTCCGTAGGTAGGCTAGCTAGCCAATCCGTCGGGCAGATTCCTACGCTACTACATATGTATATACATACTATATAGTAATTTTACTCATTTTGAGAATTTTCAGCATGCAATCTCCTCAAAACACTAGTGCAAAATTGGTTTGATTTATTCCAACGCAACGGTTCGGTCAATCTTAAGAATACTTTTTAATTCAGTGTCCGATTCAATTTCCAATTCAGTTCAACTTTAGCTCCAGTTTTGCACTTTTAGATATGCGCAATCAATCAAATATACAAATAATAAATCAATTACGACGAATAGTTTAAATATTTACAGTAGAATAAATTGTACAAACATTATAATTTTCCACGCTTTCGTTATCAAATCAAAATTCATTGTACCGATTCTCCCAACAGAGACTCTACACTCTGTCCGACTTGAGAGACATCCTAGTCTCGAACGATTAGTTGGATAGAGTACAAATTCGATATAAAATACAGTAATTGTATTAATCCAACATACACAGAACCGTTTAGATTACCGACTACAGTTTCAGTTACCGAAAGGCTCAACGTTCATTTAATATACAGTCATTGTGCAGAGACATGGCAATTGCACAATTGATCAATCAACTAAACCGACTCTAGTACCACTGAACTGAGTCAAGAGAGTTTCCATCGAGATTGATCACGGTGTATCGGTCAACCCCGGAGACGGCAAACGGGTTCCACTACATCCTATACAGATTTAGACGGGAAATCATTGGTGTCAAAAGTGGGATCGGGCAACTCTATGGAACAGGGTTTTTCAAACTGTGAGTCCCGACCCATTGATGGGTTGCAAAATAAATAAAACGAATCACGAAAAACGTTGCAAATATTGAGAATGGAACGAGTCGTCTTTACCTAGATTTGGTCAGTTCCTTTACCATTGCTTAACATTGTCAATGAAGATATTTTAAAAGAATTAAAACTCGAGATATTGTCACGTCTTACTTGTTACATCCCAAAATTTTGATAACTATTTTGTGGTGCAAAAATTTGAAACAGTAAAGAAAAGCTTTTGAAAGTCCTGAATCAATAATTGAGTTAAACTTTGATCCTGAATTTCTACACCTTATTAGTTCATTGACACTGAAAAATGATTTTCAGCAATTAAATTTGTCCCCGTTTTGGATTAAGGTTAATGGAGAATTTTCACAGTAAAAAAGCAATCTTAATACTATCACGTTCTACTTCAACTTATTTGTGTGAACTTTCCATTTTATCTCAATGAAAAACAAAGATTCTAATTGAAAACTAGTTTCATCCATAAATATGCATATATCACGTGTCAATAGTAAATAAAGGAATATAATGGACGGAGTTTGTGTTTGATATATCATTGTATAGGCACACTGGATCCTAGTAAAGAAAGTTTGAAAAACGTCGCTATAGAACACTACCGGTGTGTGGATCAACTACTACCGAGAGTTTCCATTGAGCGTGATCACACCTTCGGAGACAGAAAACGGGTTCCACCACAACCTATACAAATTTAGACGGGAAATTATCGGTGTCAAAAATGGGATCGGACAACTCTATAGAACACTACCGGTGTGTTGATCAACTTCTGCCGAGTTTCCATCGAGAGTGATCACGGTGTATCAGTCAACTTGGAAGACAAAAAACGGATTCCACCACAAACTATATAGATTTAGACGGGAAAGTGTTGGTGTTAGAAGTGAGATTGGACAACTCTATAGAACACTACCGGTGTGTTGATGGGTTGTTATATCATTTACAGCTAAAGTGTACGCGTACACAATTTGTAGGTTATGTGGTGAGTAAACAGTGGTGTCTTACGGTGTAGTAGGAGAGGAGTCCTGAAGTGTCATCGAGGACGAACCATCGGTACTGCCAGCCCTTGACGACATTAGTCCACTTGCTGAGGGATCCTTCCATGGCTGGAGCACTTCCTGGAGGTGCACTTCCACCCCTCGACACACCCACCCCTCCAGCCCCTCCTCCTCCTCCTCCTCCTCCTCCTGCCGACACAACAGACATTGCACGGAGCGGCCACTCCGACTCACTGACAGCCAACCGGTATAGCATTCGCCGATACGGCCATGTACTCTGCGCGAACAGTTCTGCCAACTCACGTTCGGCCCGTTTGACGTTTCGTTTTAAATGTGTTTTTTGGAGTGTTTTTAAAATGTCCGGATGCGTTTGTGTTTTTTTTTCACTCGCTTGGACACTAGAAACGATGTCTGTATTTTGTAAATTTATATTGCTGAAAAAAAATATCGCCACTGTGATAAATGATAAATCGTTTAAATGTTCGTTTGTCCTCTTTTTAATGATTCTCGTCATTACGTGAATATGTTTAAACGTCACAAACGATGTCGAGTAAATACGCAAAAAATGCGCATGTTAAAATGGGAGCTCCTCCAAAAACAAATCGACTGCAAACGCGCAATCGGGGGATATAAAAAGCCTCACGGTCGGCCTCACACACACTTCCCATTAAAAATTACCTGTAAATTCAATAACAATGAAATGGCATCTAAAAATCTAGAGTACAATCAGAATTGCCAGATTTCCAAAATCACAGAGTCACCATTTCGAAGGATCAAAAAAAAAAGATCATTTTAATTAAATCATATGTAAATAAGAACATATGTAGATAAAACGTATAAAAAATAGTCACAGAATAACCATTCACAGGAATCACAGTTATTATAATATATTAATATATAATAGATCCTTCTCGTCATTTAACGAAATCCCGGCACATATTGATCCTCTTCTGTATTCTTTGCCCTCCTTTAGATTATCTTTACATAAGTTCCTTTCCAGCCCTAACTCCTAAGTTCCTTTCTTATTTTGAACTGTTGTTCATTTGTAACTATTTTGGCTGTAGTTTATTTTGTGATATTAATATTATTTTGTATTTATATTTAATTGTATACTATAAGCCACAGGTTCCCAACCTTTTTTTATAAAAGCCAAGTGATCCGCGACCCCAAAATATTTTATAAAGGCAAAAAATATTATTCAAACATCAAGACACGGATTAAAAATGAAAATTGCATTCATCATCACTTTCAGCCGTTCACCATCCACTGCTGGATGAAAACCTCTTCCATTCTGTCTGTCTTGAGCAATCTGCATCCACTCGACTCCCCACATTCTTCTCAATTCATCAGCCCATCGTCCACTTGTTCTAACTTGCTTTCTTTCACATCCTCTCGGATACCATTCCAGTATTTCTCGCGTCCATCTGCCATCCATTCTTCTGGCAATGTGTCCAATGCAACTTTTTCACACGTTCTGCTATATCTGCCACTTTGGTCATACTTCTTACCCATGTATTCCTCTTACGATCTCTTCTTATACAAGCATACATCTTTCCATACTTCACTGTGTGCACTGGATCTTACGTAGGATTCTTGAACTTAGCATCCACGTTTAACATCCATACGTCATAACTGACAGAAAATTGCATTATAGTCAATAGTTTACTGTTTCAGTTGGCGACCCCACAGAAAACCCTTTGCGACCCCATTTGGGGTCACGACCCATAGGTTGGGAACCCGTGCTATAAGCTGTTTGTTATATAAATAATAAATAAAAATATTGATTAGATACAATCACAGGAATTACATTTTGATTTGAATATTAAAAGTTATACAATCATAACAGTTTTATTAAAAGTATTTTTCGGAGTATTTAGTTTGTTTCAAAATATGTTCGCCATCTTTGCATGATAAAAATTTTCTGAAGTCATTACGATTGTAATTAAAAAATTTTTTGATCATTAATTCAGCTTCTACAGTTTTTAGCAATAATTTATTTCTCTCCTTTCTCCGGGTTGCACTAAATACTCTTTCTCAAATTACGTCGGAATGTGGAATTGAGAGTACATATGTGGTCCACGATTTTATACAAACCATTGCAAGCGGGATGATCTTTAAAAAATATTATCCATTTCTCATGTATTGTTTTTTTCTCGTTTGCTTCAGTCATATTCAGTTTTAATTTGTTTAATAAATAGACATCTTCGTTTAGAGGGTCAAAATTAAACGAGCCTCTTTAACTACGTATACAATTTTTGTTAAATCGGGATTTGTCTATTGAACTCGGGACAATCCTGCTCAAATCGGGACGTCTGGCAACCCTGAGTACAATATGTACAATGATCATTTTTATATAAAGTCCCCTGATTTGCAATGATCAGTTCACACTTTAAAACAATTTAACTTTAACTTTAAAACAACAACAAGACCCTGAACAATTTACTATTTTAGACATGCCACCTTTGTGCTCTGCGGACGCGATATAATGAATGGTTTTTTGATTTATTTATTTATTTTTATTTTTATTTGATCTGTTGCATATAAATTTATTAAAATCGTATAATTATGTATTTTTATTTGTGATTCGATGAAACGTATTTGTGAAATATAATTATTGTTTCACCTACTCATAAGTTTTAATCTTTCAGTTCTCTTTTGCTGACATTGAACTGTAAATCAATGGTAAAATATTCGCATTCGCAAAATATTGTTTAAATGGTGTGAGGAATAATGTTATACGTACATACATACATACATATGTATATCCACTTTCCAAAATTTTACCTTTTGTTGGCAATGAAAAAAATACTTTCAAAATTTTCCTCGCTTTATAAATAATTATTTTATTAAAATTAAGTATTTCAACAAAATTGGAAATCATTCGAATTCTTTAAATATCAATTCCCAAAAAATATTATCTACACTTTTTTTAAAAAGCTTTTACGTAAAATGTACATATACATACATATGTATGTTTACATGTGTACTTTTAAAAGAATATTATACAGATAAATGGTAGCCGTAATTCGTGATTATTATAAAATATGTTAAATTAACATTTTGCAATATTTGTTTAGTTATTTATGTATTTCATTTAAATGCATTGGACCATATTATTCTAATCATATTATTATACTCACCCATGAGTTATCTTAATAAATTGTACTAAAAATAAATAGTTGACGTCACTCGTTGTTTTCTTTATTTTTAAAATAACGCCAATCAATTTTTAAATTGGATAAGAAATATATGACCGTTCAAGTTATCCTTAAGAATATTTCAAATACTGAAACAGTCTAAAAATATGAATGAAAAATAATAATGTCGGAATAAAAGTTCAGTACAAATGGCTACTTTATTTTGTTATCGTTAATAATAAAATTATTACAAAATATTCATCGTTCACACAATCATTCATGCATTGAAAAATATTTTACATAGATGGCCTCAATAATACACCACATTAATTATCCCCATTGGCAGCATCATCACATTCTGAAAAATCAGTCATTTACCATATATTTACAGTTTCAATTACAAACTAAAGGATTTTTAAATAATTTTTTGTATATCGTAGAATTTTCACGCATCAGTTGTTATCGTCGGTTTGGAGCGCCCTCCCCATTTTCATTCTACTGTACCCTGAACTGATTAAAACTTGATTTACTGGTTTACTTTCTTCGTGAGAATTATCGTCGATTGTTTTTCTCGCGCTGATACTTCTCTCCGTTGTCGAAGATGTCGCAATTTTGTTTCCGTAATCTGTGGTCTTTTGTTTGCTACTGCTACTTTTGTCCGCTGCTGCATGTTTTTTCGCATCGACTTCGGCGTATACTGGCTTGTGATTGCTGGGTTTGCTCTCTTTTGGAACTGATTTTGGGGTTTGGGTTTTGGTTTCCGCTACAACTTTTACTGACGACTCTACCATACCAGCATCTGCTAAGGTTAACTGGTCGAAATCCTTGCTTTGAGCATTCGTTTCAGCTACTTCGACGAAAGCTGTTGACAATTCACCGCTTAACTTGCTGACGGTTTGAGTTGCAACATCATACATGAATATTTCCTTATTTTCTTCTTTA
Source organism: Parapsyche elsis (assembly GCA_022651745.1). Classification (NCBI taxonomy): domain Eukaryota; kingdom Metazoa; phylum Arthropoda; class Insecta; order Trichoptera; family Hydropsychidae; genus Parapsyche; species Parapsyche elsis. The sequence goes on along the minus strand of JAGVSN010000004.1, from coordinate 8,346,979 downwards.
CCATCGTTTGTTCTGAAACATTAAAAACGCACATTTAAAATAAAACCATTCAAAAGTACATTATATTAAGTGTCAGATGAAAATAGTTACCCTGTAACAAGAAGAACAACAGATTGAAGATCAGGTGAAGTACTGTTTTCTTTTTTTCTAGCCATTTCTTGTAGTTGTCTATCGTAGGAGTTTTCACTAGTCGTTTCAAAGCATCTCCAGCTATGAAGTTAACGCTTTTCATATTATTAGAAGCTGCTCTTTCCGATCGTCCACCTTCTTTGTCCGACTTTGAAAAGTCATAATTGACCGGTGCAAGTACTACGACAGATGTCACTTTACGACCTTTCAACTCTGGCACATCGGGCAATGGAAACTGAGCACCGCTCACTTTTAATGGCAAGTACCTATTGTACTTTTGATCGTGCAAAGACACTGGTTCGACTTGCTTAGCACCTTCTTGAACGTACTTTTCGGCTATTTTTGATCCTTTAGCTGTGTTCGGATCGAAATGAACCACTTTCATTTCTACGTCCTTTTTCTTTCCGTACGCATCGACGTACCTTCTGATGTTTTCTGAACCGGCTTCGTCTTGATCTGATTCAGCATCACTGTCATCGATAATGGGTGAAGAATTTACTCTTTCGCCGGTAGTTTTTACGACTGCACGCACCGGTGAGCTACCGGCTATTTGGAGACCACCTCCTGCTCCATAGAAATTGGCCAACTGATCTGGGGGTAAGGATTCCAATGGAATATCTCCAACTTGGTCGTAATCTAAAATGCTGATTTGAGCATTGTCTAAGATTCCTGATGAAATCAACTGTTGTCTCAAATCATCTGGCACCTCATCGGGTAATTCGAATTCTACTGGCTTCTTCTTTTCCTTCTTATCGGTTGATTTTTCAGTTATGCTATTTGGAGTTGAAGATACGTATTGGGATGGAGAAGATGATGGTGGAGCGATGCGTGGGTTACCCGTCGAAGATATAAGTGGAGGTCTGTTCGTATTGTGAGCTACGTATGGTTTTTGCTCTGGAGCTCTAGCTTGACTTTGTATGTATTGATTTTGTTTATCGTTTTGCTGTTGATTTTTCAATAGGAAATATTGATCGTTTTGTATGTTTACTTGATGTGCTGACGAAGGAGTCGAAGATTGTGTGGACCTTTGCGTCAGAGCCAACAACTTTTGTTGTTCATCTTCGCTTATCCTTAACTTTTCCTGCAATTGGATGATCTCTCGTTGATTTTGTTCAAATACTGAAAGGAAGTCTTGTCCATGGCCTGCATTATTTTCAACGAATTGCTGTTGACCGTGGCCGCGGAACTCTTGATTACCGCCAGGATTGCGTCCCTGTATCAACGGACTTGCTTGAGGTAAACTTTGTGATTGAATCACCTGAGACTGTTGAGTGTTTTGAACGGGACCTGGTGTTATCAGTAAATGTTGTTCGTACTTTGGAACGGAAGCGATCAATTCACCTCCAGGTGGGATGAAACTAGCTCCGGGAGGCGAATGCTGAATTTGTTGAGGGGACTGCTGAATTTGTTGAGGGGAATGTTGAATTTGTTGGGGGGAATGCTGAATTTGTTGGGGGGAATGCTGAATTTGTTGAGGCGCATATTGAATTTGTTGAGGCGAATGCTGAATACGTTGAGGTGGTTGAGGTTGAGGCAGTTGATGCTGTGGCAACGGTTGCAGTCTAACTTGAGGTTGATTGAACTGCTGATGATGCACCGTATTATGCTGATTTATGCTTTGACTCTGTGAGATTGATACTTGATTTTGTGATTGAATCTTTTGGTGTTGCTTCTGCTGCTGCTCAAACTTTACATTCGGATTCGGTAGTGGTGTTGGAAGTATGGAAGGACGTTGACGATTGCGCTGCTCTTGCTGTTGGAAATGCTGCACTTGATCCTGGTAACGTTTGTTGTACTCGTCTTGGCTGATAGGGAACGGTGCTTGAATCGGAGCTCTGGGTTGTTCTCGGAAATTGTGCGCCGGTTTGCTACTGGGTAATTGCTGATCGCGCGGTGGCTGGAATTGTTCTGTCGTAATCGTGTGATAATTCTGTTGGAGGTACTCGTGCTCGTTGAATTGGTTGAACTGTTGTGGCTGAGGACCCTGATGGAATGGTCTTTGAGAGAATTGCTTGAAAGGTGGTTGGTGACGAGGTGGTTCAGGACGCTGCTGTTGGAAGTTTGGCGTAGGTCTGTAAGGAGTTTGAGGTCTTTGAGGTGGACCGTGGGCTACTTGAGGACCCTGTGGAGGACCGCTGAACAGAGGTGCTGTTGGAGGTCGTGAGAATTGATTCTGAGCTGGTCTGAAAGGTTGGCTGGGACTATTTTGTAGCGGTAAATGTTGGAAATTATGCGGACTTTGATTGTTCGCTTGGAATTGTATCCTCTGTTGTGCGTGCTGATGCTGATTTTGCTTGTAGTTTACATTCTGTTGGAAGTTTTGAGTGGGTGTTGGCTGCTGGTCTTTGATCGGTCCCTGTTGTCTCTTTTGGAATTGCGTGGGAGCTATAGGACTTTTGGGTATCAGTGGAGCTTGTGGGAAAGCTACGGCTACGTGAGGCGCCGATTCTTCGTGACCTTCTGGCAATGCCGTGTCGTGGAATTTATAACCACGTTCCTCAGAAGACGATCCGAAAGTGACTCGTACTCCACTATCGCTGTGGTAATGTTCAGATTCTGGTCTTATAATGGCTCTGAGAGTTGTACTAGGCGGTGGAGACAACGTCAATCCCTCGGGCGCTACGGTAGTGTGCTCCTCGTAATAATGATCTTGATCCAGATTGGACGGGGGCGTTACTGCCGGGATTGGCTTGTCGTAAATCACATCTTGACCATCGCCGTGTGGGTTCTGCTGGTACTTTACATAGAACACTTGAACTGGCTCTTTGGCGCGGTTCAAAACTGGCGGTGCTGCCACTGGAAGAGCCGGCAACGATTCGTTGGATTCCCTAATAATAATCTCTATAATTGGTTCAGGATGTTCGTAATAGGGCAAAAGAACAGGTCCGTATGGTGGACCTGGAGGTGGTAGCTCTCCATGATGCTGAGCGTACACATTCCCAGACACGTAATTATTCTCAGGTATTTGATCCGAAACTGTGAGTATTTTGGGTTGGGCTTGAATCTCATTCCGAGATAATAGACCATCTTCTAAATTATCACCGTGAGCATCGTACAACGGATCCTTTTGTGAATACTGAACCATTGGCTCCATCTGAACAGCATATGGAGGAGCTGGTAAGGACGGTCTTGATCTTCTGAGTGATCCATAGCCAGATCTTCCTTGGTACAGATTCAAATTACGCGGTTGACCATCGTTTGTAATCCTCCTGTCTAATGATCTGAATGATTCAACGTGTGAATGCGGCAAGGTAAGGGAGTATTCCAAATTTCTTCTGTCTCGTATCTCTTCACCCAATTCTTTTATCGTCTTTGGTTTCTTGTTTTCAATGGCCGTCACGCCTAGGATGACGGTGCAGAGAAACAGACCCTGAAACGATAATTAAAAAAATGATTAAAATTATGAATTGTAGAAGTACTTAGTACATTCTTAAAGAGACATCAATGGTCTGTGAGGGAGAAAGGGGAAGGTGGGTCATTTGCAATGTCGGAACATTGTCGATCCGACCGGTTTTTCCGTTATGGTCTCATCGAGTTCCGCCAAGTTCCGGCAATCGCCGGATTTCTCGGGAGAGTTGCACCATTCAATTGGCACACGTGGGTTTTCACTCTACGCTCATATTGGATTGCTAATCGTCCATCTCTTTTATTTACTATTTCCAATGGAAAAATCGATTCGATTCGATAGTAAAATTAACCTTAGTCCGCCCATTGAGCCTCGCTAGATTTTAATCGGTAAAAGTTATGGCGGAAGATGGCAAATTTTACAACGAAATTACATGTGGGTAGTACACATGTATAATTACATAAATATGTACGTGCAATAGTAATCCAAACATAGTGTTTCACTAACATTTGACAGTGTATTTAAAAATCAACAAATAGTCAAAGCTTTGAGGTAAACCTTTTCTTTGTTCTATTTTCATGATATTTCTTTATTCTAGGCCTCTAGGGGCATAGGTTCACAACCTTTATTGAGTGGCGACCCCTTTTTAAAAAAGCCAAGTGACCCGCGACCCCGATATATTTGAAAAGGGAAAAAATATTATTCAAACATCAAAATTCATCATCATTTTCAGCCATCCACTGCTTGAGCAATCTGCATCCACTCGACTCCACACATTCTCAATTCATCAGCCCATCGTCCACTCGGTCTACCTTGCTTTCTTTCACATCCTCTTGAATACCATTCCAATATTTCTCGCGTTCATCTGCCATCCATTCTCCTCGCTGTGTCCAGCCCATTGCCAATTCAACTTTTTCAGACGTTCGACTATATCTGCTACTTTGGTCACACTTCTTACCCATGTATTTCTCTTACGACATCTTCTTGTTATACCAAGCATACATCTTTCCGTGCTTTTCTGTGTGCACTGGATCTTACGTAACATTATTGAATTTAGCATCCACGTTTCACATCCATACGTCATAACTAACTGAAAATTGCATTATAGTCAATATTTTTTTTTAGTTTTACTGTTTCAGTTGGCGACCCCACAGAAAACCCTTCGCGACCCATAGGTTGGGAACCCGTGTTCTAGGGGTAAGAATAAGTTAATAGTTTAGAATTTAAAATTAAGTATATCAAGGAGAAGTACATATCTTGTACAGGGATGTTGTTGAATATAATAACCTGCCAGAAGATCTCAGAAATATAAACAAAATTGATAGATTCCTGGTAGCCTTAAAACTGGTAAAATAGATAATTTAGTTTATTTTGTAATTTTAGCTTAATGTTACTTTTTGTTTGTAATTAGCTTCTTAAGCTATTTTAATTAAATAAATATCGTATATAATCTACGCTCAAATTGATTTTTGTACAAATATTATGGTATATTTTTGGTTATGTAAGTAAGCTATAGATATTTTATGCAAGGTGTCTTTGTTGCACAAAAGTTGAATCGAAACTTGAAATTCATTCGATGCAGCTGTTTCATGGTCGACAGTATATTATCATAAATATATGGGTCACTTTACGTAAAAGTGGATCAAGTACATCGTAGAACCTGTTTATTACTTTCGCTCTAATTAAATTGTGCATTCAAGATCGAGATAGGGATTGGAAATGGCATCCTTATCGCACTAAACAGTGAAATAAGCTCGATCGCAAATTATGCACAGCTGCCGTCAATCGTAAAGATCAAACGTATACACATTTCACGTCTCATCTCGAACAATTAACTCGTGTTAAATGTACAAAATTAGCGGCGAACTTTTAATTCGTAAAAAGAAAATGCGGGAATGAGCCATCGTTACGAAATGATAGAAATGGAAAGAAAACGAGATCCATTGACCCATTAACATTATTTCGATCCTCATCATCGACAACAGAACAAACACGTTCGTTAACATTCTAAAAGCACGAGAGCCGTTTGCACAGTGGTCAAATTGACCGAATCGCATTCCGAGCTCGTACACACTCTCCGCTCGAATTTATTAGCATCTCTAGAAGTTTTTAACCGGAAAACCACGAGAAAATTACCACACGTTAACAATTGACACCGAACCGCAAAAAGAAGACGTCCATTAAGTGACGTTTAACCTCAATATTCTTACCAACCGACACACGGTAGAAATTTATTCAATAAATCATAATCAAAAAGTGTCACCGTTTCGACTACTATGTACTACACCTACCTGTGTATGTTATACCAAAATGGTCTGATCGATTCTACATATGTAAATCAAAGGTGTACTATTTTTGGGTACTTGTAAAATAGCAAGTAGCCCAAATTTCTCACGCGACAAATCTCCAGTCTATTCATAAGTTACCGAATATATCGTTAACTACAGCCTACTTTTAACTACACCTAATCTTACCTAATCATGCCTAACCTTACCTAACCATTGTGCTTGTTCTATCAACATATTTTATGCTTAAAGTGTATACACTAAATTTTTCAAACTGTTAAATTTAGAAGTATTAAAATATATTTAAATATTATACAACAGTGTCAATAAAAACGAACAATTGCATTAAAAAAAAACTATTCAACAGTTTTTTCTTCACTATTGGCATTGTTAATAAAAAAAAGTGATACTTTTTATGGTGCGTTACGCTGTCTGTACTCACTTTTATTAAACAGTGAACTTTCTTCGTTGACACAAGGACAAAAAGCATTTAATTCAATCACAATGGATACTATTATCATTATAAAAAAGGAATATTATCTCCGTTAGTTTCGATTTGGCGAAAAAAAAATGTGTCACCTGTGACACTATTCAAAAGAGAAATTTCTTATATTTATTCTTTGAGTGGGTTTCGTCACATATTTAACAAAAGGAATCACTGATTTTATTAACATAATTCAAAAGCGATTCATTCAATGATTCATCATACCTTTTTGATAACACACTATCCAAATATTCATACTGAATTGCTAATGAATAACAATTCCAACTATGCTCATTACAAAGGCTATGTTAATTATATATTATTATTATTATTATTACAAACCATAATTTGATTAACTAACAAGCAAAATTCAGATTAGGACAGTGCCATTTGTGAGATTTTCTCAAACTGATATCACTGTCATCGGCACTTCTATCTATGTATGTACGTACGAAATTTTAATAAACTGTGACGAGGCGTGATGATGATTATGATGATGATGATGATGATGCATGCACGCACAGTTCAAACAGGTCATCTTGACCTGTGCGCGAAGAAAGTTCGCATATAACAGTTACGTCTTTCATCAAAGCCGACATCGCTTTCCTTGAGTTTTCCTTTCGAGTGCGGGAAATTCAAATTTTTGTCGAAATTAAAAATCACATACCTACACATGAAAGAGTACTACGTAATAAATTACGTGTTTCATATTTATATATATGTATGTATGTCTAATATGATATTTTTTTTTCAGGCAAAAAAGCTGTAGGAGAATGTGAAAGGCGAAAGCTATCAATTCTCTAATAGTATCTAATAAAAAAATCTGAATCATAAAATATAAAAAAGAATACATCCTATATAATAAGAGGAATAATCATAAATTATATTTTACAATGTAAAACTTCACAGTGAATCATATAAGGTAACATACCTAAGCGATCAAAAGCACACTTTCACTTTACAGCATTGTGTCAATTACTCAACATCGGATATTCGAGTGCTAAAAGCATATAAGCTCGTTTGATTGTATGCAAAGCTTTTTAGCCTGAAGGCAAAAAAAAAACTATCGTGCAAAATTAAATCAAATCATAACATAAATTAATTTTAATTTAATTACTAATTTTGCTTTCGACCACATTATTTCGATCTGAGAATTGATATTGTTTTCACTCGCAATTTCGAAACAGTTTCTTTTCATTGTTTTGACCATTTTTTTTTCCTTGGGAAGATTTTACATGTGAAATTTTCCCACAAGACGTGCAAATTTGGCCAATCTCACATCTTCAAAACAAAAACTGAACAAATGGTATCGCCTACGATAAACGGCATAAGTGGGACCCTCTCGACCTAACAATACCCACCTTGACAACTAAATGCAAATTTTCGCGTATTCCAAAACAGAAATGATCAATTAATCAAGCCGAAAAATTTAATTTATCGATCAATATATGTATGTATGTATGTACATTCTAACTCGTCTTGAACCCAGACGAAATATGACCTAGAAATTATGCACGAGCAAAACGATCAGATCATCTCGACCGGAGTTTGAAGAATGTCGTTTCGAAAAGTCGTAATCGGATTAATATGTATAGTAATAATTAAATGCATACAATTCGTTATAGTTTATGCAATTTACATAATTGTTCGTTCAAGACTGAGAAATCATCGAGATGACCTTGATTTGATTAATTATTTCGAATTTCAGTACATATACATACAATACCAAACGTGCAAACCACACACATTTTATTGATAATTCGGCTTTTGGATCATTTTCAGCCGTTCATCATCCACTGCTGAATGAAGGCCTCCCCAATCCTCTTTCATTCCTGTCTGTCTTGAGCAATCTGCATCCAGTTGACTCCATACATTCTTCGCAATTCATCAGTCCATCGTCCACTTGGTCTACCTTGCTTTCTTTCACATCCTCTCGGATACCATTCCAGTATTTCTCGCATGTATTCCCATGTATTCGTCTTACGATCTCTTCTCGTTATACCGAGCATACATCTTTCCATGCTTCTCTGTGTACACTGGATCTTGCGTAACATTCTTGAATTTAGCATCAACGTTTCACATTCATACGTCATAACGCGCAGTACGCATTGGTCGTATGCCTTCTTTTTTAAGCATGTTCATTCTTAGTTTTATTTCTTCTTCTTTACAACCAGTCATATTCACCAATTGTCCTAGGTTTATTTAAACTATGTTACGGAAAATCTCATAGAAACTCTCGAACAAAAAGAAAATTCACTCGACGAAGGAAATTTTTTCTTTAGCGATATTTGACTTTGGTTCAAGCGTTAATTTTAGGTTTGGGTTTTAGTTCAGGTTCGCCCAAACTACAGAGCTTTCTCCGGGTTGGTTCATAGCTCTGCAATACTATTACGTCTGTTGTTACAGTGACTTTCGACACACCCTGTACGCATTTAAATGCATATGTGTCACGCGTTGTTTCCCGTTCGACTCGCGCGTCAATTTCTTCGACCCAGATGAACCGACGACCCACGCTTCGCGGATTAAAACAACAGGTTTGGTCAGAAATCGCACTAGCAATTCACACTAGTATATGTATTTCGCATGTGTAATTTGATCGAGTGTGGCCCAGACAAACGGATGATGAACCGAATCAATGTCAAGGTGAGTATTTTCGGTATTGGCCTCGGGCGATCTGTGCAAATGTCAGTCATTTCATCCATTATGCATACATTATGTACCTACATATGTAGTATATCCTACAGACAATGTGGCGTCACGTTATCGTGTTGAATTCGGTTCATGTGTTAACAAGCTATCGTTAAGCAAACATATCAAGGTGAAAATTACACGAAGGTGAAAATTGTGCATGAAATAATTTGGCTCCCGGAACTTTTATCGTCCAAGTTTTCATTGACACGTTTTAATTGCTGAAGAAACATTCATTCCAAAATCGACCCTATGCTTTGGTTACAATTTGGTTTCCCAAACTTTTTAGTACCGCAACCCACCTAGCTTTAATGGACATGAGGTATTCTTAATTTTTTTTAAATACTGTAATACTAATACTTGTCTGCCTGTCTGTCTGTCTGTCTGATGATAACGCTCGCTTCGGTAAACGAACCGTCTGTGCGCGAGTGGGATTTGAACCCGGTATCACTGATTCGGAACATTGAGCGCTTTCGCGGTGAGCCAAACCAGATGATAATGGGCTGGCTTCAACTTGACTATATATATAATAAATAGACTCGCGACTTTGCTAAATTGTTACGTTGTTGTATTATAAAGCGCCATCTATACAACAAGTATAAAAACTATTAAATTTAATATTATTTTCAGTACGGGTGATGAGAAACCGCTCCGTTGATATTCAACGGGTTTACACTAGTTATATATGTAATAGTCCAATTCTGTCTGTCCGTCCGTCTACTGATAACGCTCGCCTCGGTAAAGGCTGAAATAAACACGAATGTCGCGAGTGGGATTTGAACACGTAATCACCAGGTTGGGTGATGAGAGGCCTCCTATAATTTGAAAATATTTATCCTTAGTAGGTTCGTGATTTCGCCAAATTGTTACGTAATCAATTACGTCAAACACGTTCGTTGATATTCAACGGGCTTACACTAGTAATTTATAATTAACGAAAACAAGCAGCTGTGATAAACTTTTGGTATACAACCGTGGACTCGTCCAGTTGCAATGAGAAAAGTTTACTCGCACCAACTCTTTGAATCAGGTCATCTTCTGCCCACTGGGACATTTCATCGATTCTGCGTGCAACCGTGTTATTTGAATGCGAAATCGTTTCGACGTTTTTTTTGCTCTTATCGGCAAACTCCAACCGTGTCTATTATTGCTGGGAGCACTAAAGACTTGAGCCAATCGTGTGCGGCTTACCAGCTTGCGCGATTCGCAAACTAATCAGGTACGAGGCGTGGAGATATTTTTCATTAATGCTGGTGTAATGCGAAAGCTTAGTTTTCGACGACAAGCTGTTCAAGATGCCTTTCAAAAAGTTCTAGTGGCTTGTTTTTAAAATCCGGATGCTTCGTCTCAATATGCGGACGCAATTTGTTCGGTCGCATGCTCTCGTTCGCGAGTAGGTACATCGCAGCAAATAAAACATTGAACCACTGCTTTGGTATATTTATGTTTATTGTAGTTGATTTCTAAGTTAAAGATATTTAAGTAATGATATTTAATGTCAATTTACAATCTACTCGATATTTAATTTGGCTATGACTTTATTGTGTCTCACATAATTATGTATCTTATTATCCAATTCGATTGAATTGCTTTTCTGAAACTAAACACAAATTGTATAGGAGACATTGAAAAAAATTCAATCAATTTCAATTTTCATTATTATTTCACACTATGGACAAATTAAACATTAACATCTTCGTTTATCATATTTATTCTTTAGAAAATCTATTTATTACTGTATATACATATATAATAGCGCAGGAATCTGCTGGGCTGGCTAGCCGCGGAACGCTCGCATACCCAGTACAGCACGTACACAAACGCTCGCTCACCCACATGACATACATAGATTGCGCAAAGTGGTCACTCTACATAACCTCACAAATATTACACGCATTGCATACCACGACACGCACACACACACCGCCACTGTCAACGGGCAGTTACTAGTATACATGTATATATGTATGTATAATATATACATATGTAGGTACAAAGAATAGCTCTAATGTAAATATGATATACGAGAGTGAAAAAAATGTGAAAAGTGTGTCGGCATACCCTTTTATGTGAATTTTATGATGCTATAAACAATTATGTATGGACGCATTGAGAATCGATTGAAAGTATTTGTTTATGTATGCACACGACATTAGCATATTTAGCATATTCTATTGCTGATAATTTCTATTTAAAAATCAAACGTGTGAATGGTTCAGAACGATTTTTACTTTCGGCGACCCTTTTTTTTCCCCCAGTTTCCTAAATACCGCGTGAAAGTAAAAAGTGATAAAAATTCACCTACTGAGAGGAAAAGATAAATTCTTCATCATTTACGCGGCAATGCCGAATGATCAACGCTCGATCCGGATTTGAACCGGCGACCTTTACCTTTTTTGTGAGCAGCTCTTGCACCAGTATACGCACAAGATAATATATTAATTTTTTTCCTCACTTTCACCGTTCGAGAAGTGAGCTGAAGCGGCTCGCGCCCAAAGACGCGATTATCCGGTATTGATAATTGGCGAATATCGAATTATGCAAGGCAATGTGTTTCAAAAAACCGGACGTTTCGGAATTTGGTGCGCGGAGAAAGTCAAGGCGAAAGAAATGTACGTATATTTATGTACGTCTCCACACCGAAAAACCACAATGACATTGATGAATGTCACTGACATGGAAATAAAATATATCTCCGAATCCGTTTTGAGTTTTGCTGCGCCGCACAGTGGGCTCGTCCGAACGTCGACAATGGCATTTATAATTTCTTAAACGGTTCTAACCGTTGCCGTTGCCATTAATAACGACTTAAAGACTCAAAATTGTAAGAAATTCTTCACAACGTGTTAAAATACTTGTAGTGCGTTTATTTCCTTTCTAAAATAAGATTCGTTTCCCATATGATATGCGTATCATTAGCGGAAAATACATTCGATTCAAAATATCAATCCCAACAAACGAATTGTCAAAAGAAATCTCACATAAATATAATATCGATAAATTACACTGTAATATATAATAGTGGTTTTTCAGTAATTACTTCAGTCTGTGTATATTAATGTTTCAAGTTACAATACAAAATTTACTTCGCCAATAAAATTAATGTACTTTTTTAAAAAGATTTCCCCTTTATTCATATCTTTTAACCTTTTAAGCCAAAATTAAGTATGAATATGTAAAATACTACAATATGTATTATGTAATATCGATATAAAAGTTCTATACTATACATATGTACATAGTTATTATTATATGTATATATAATAGCCGAAATACGTCTGTCTGTCTGTCTGTCTGTCTGTCTGTCTGTCTGTCTGTCTGTCTGTCTGTCTGTCTGTCTGTCTGTCTGTCTGTCTGTCTGTCTGTCTGTCTGTCTGTCTGTCTGTCTGTCTGTCTGTCTGTCTGTCTGTCTGTCTGTCTGTCTGTCTGTCTGTCTGTCTGTCTGTCTGTCTGTCTGTCTGTCTGTCTGTCTGTCTGTCTGTCTGTCTGTCTGTCTGTCTGTCTGTCTGTCTGTCTGTCTGTCTGTGTGTGTGTCTGTCTGCTGATAACGCTCGCCTCAGTAAATAATTAAAAAACCATAACATCGTACGAGTGGGATTTGAACCCAGTATCGCTATCGCGGTGAGTATCAGTATCAGTATCGCGGTGAGCCAAACCAGATGATAATAGGCAGGCTTCAACGTGACTATTTAATATGAAAAATAGGCTCGCGACTTTGCTAATTTGTTACGTTGTTAGGGCATTGTTGCGTAGATGCAACAACTATAAAAACTATTAAATTTAATATTATTTTTCAGTACGGGTGATGAGAAAGCGCTCCGTTGATATTGAACGGGCTTTACACTAGTATGTAATACATATTAATAGCAATTGAATACCAAATCTATATAATTGTCATCGTTTTTGACGGATACAAAGTAAATTAACATTTTTTGTAGTAAATTTAAGTTAGGTTATGTTAGAATTTATCATATATTTAACTCACTCTTAGCAAGAAAACTCAAACTTTAAGATCATCTTTAAAGTCCTTACATCAGATGTAGTATTTCCCAATAGTAAACGTCACTTTTCAACCAAATCAAAATTTGTATTTAACATTTGAACTATTGAATTGGAGTGAAAATCGATAACGTCCCAGAATAAAGTACATATACATACATACATATAATGAACAACTAAATTATAATATTATCTTTCATATACGCTATAATTCACCGGGTATTATATAATTTCTATAAAAATCTCTAAAAATAAAACCCTGACACGATTAATCGATCGCAATCATGCGAAAATCCCACTCAACCGATCGCATCCGCAATTCAACCCGAATTCTTCACACTTTAAATTCAACACAGGTGACTCTTAAACAGCCTCGTGTCTCAATCGAGAGACGAGAACATGTCCGCAGATATACACACATACATATATACACATACAAAGCACGTACCTACTCGTTTGCCAAAAAATCGACCGAACGAAAAGTGAAATTGCCAATGATAATGACACGCTGCGGTGGTCTTGACCCGGGGGGCGTAACAGACCCACTGAATCAAACCGTCCATCCGGAAAACGGATGACGAAACCGGATAAATCTAAATACCAAGTGTCTTCATCACACCACAACTAATCCACCAATAAAATCTGATCGACCTTTCCAACACGAAAGTCGGATTTAAAGGTCTTCCTTGATTTTGATCTACATACATAGTACATGCGTACTAGGCAGATGGTATCGTGATTTTTTTTCATATCGGTATTTGGTATTTGGAATGTATTTTATTTATTTAAAATACATGGGCAGGCGGCATAGCCGATGGAGCCCAGGGGTCTGACATAACTTGTACATACAATTCTTAATTATTTATTTATATTTGGAGGATTACAAAAATCCATTTGTGTTCAAAAACTAATCGAGATGATTTTTAAATAGATTTGTATTTTCGGAAGTTACTAGCTGATTTGGCAGACGGTTCCAAACTTCGACCACTCTATTTGAAAAAAAAAGAGTCTCTGACAATTTTGTTCCATTTGTCTTTTAGTAATTTCAGTGTATGGCCTCTGAGATGTGCGTTTTTATTGAAAGTAAAGAAGTTTTTCATTGGGCATTTATATTTATTATTTATTATTTTGTAGACTTCTACATATTAGATCGCCTCTTAATCTTCTCGTCTCAAAAGATGTGAGACTAATTTTCTTCAACCTGAATACGTTGAACCTACATACATATGTATGTACATACAATGTGGATGATGTGGAGGAGATTTGCGTACCGGGAAGTTGTATGTTAAGTTCCTGCTTTACCCGTGGGTATACACACGCGTAAATTCATTGACAATGATCGTCATTGTCAGTGTCAGTGGCATTCTTTTGAGCCGGCACGCTTGTATGTACGTGCACTTCCATTCGTTCCTCATTCCCATGACTGATTGCCGTTCGTGGCCACGCGATCATCGCCGCTTACGATCGAAGAAAGTGAAAAAAAAGCACACACACATATGTATATACGTCATTAGAAGCCAAGGTTAATAAATAAGAGCTGTTGTGAACTTCATTTCCTGAAATAGGGCCTGTGGAAGATGCTTCCAATTATTTTTATGGTCCAATGATTTTCTCAACATAATTTGGGATGCGCCTTCGAAATTTTCTATGACTTTTTGTATAGGTACATATGTACATACATACATAGGTAAAGACGAGGTTTTTTTAAACAACACCATAAAATAAAAGGTAGAGGGGAAGAGAGGAATAGGAAGACCAAGAAAATAATATATATGCTAGAATCAGCGGTCGCCAACTGGTGGTCCGCGAAAGAATTTTGGTGGTCCGCATTTTTCATAATGAATAATATTCATTGAATATATTTATTATAATTTTTCTATCATTATAAGGTGATATCCAATTTTTTACAAATAACTTAGAGTGCAAAAACAAGTGTAATTACCATTTCATATTTAGAATGTTACTTTTATGGAAAAAATCATGGTAATGGTCCGCAGGATTCAAAATTTTGAGTACGTGAGGTTCGAAAGGTTCCTTTTAGTGCTAAGAGCCAAATCAGGGAGAAGCACATCGTCACCGTATTATTCAATAAAAGACAAGTTTAATCTACAAAATGCTTTTAAAGGTATCCGTGGAGTTGGTTAAATGAATGGGATTTTGTTTAAAAATTGTGTTTTAAAAAAACACCTTTTTGGAATGTTTCATTTCACTTGACGCAAAACTTTGAAAATGTTTTATTTCACTTTACGCAAAACAATGACAATGAGAGCCGCAGGTTTTCATACGAAGTGCCGCATGCGGCTCTGAAGCCGCTGATTCCCGACAACTGTGCTAGACAATAGAACGCTCCGATTCTAGTATGTATGAGGTCATGAAAAGAAAGGCAATTGATTGAAATAATTGGATAAAGCCATACAGACAAGGATCTACTCCTTATTTACAGAAAGTAATAAGAAAAAAAATGGGATGTGAAATGTAGGTAGAAAAGTAACGAAAAGTGATCAAGTGAAAAATAAGTGCATTAATTTTGAATTGATAAATAATTATATAGTACGATGAAAATTGTTAATCAAAGAACTAATGCATTAAAATTTCTCCCATTTTGAAGGTCATCACGCACATAGATCAGCTACCACTTGACCACATTTCCCAATTGCACTAAGAATATAAGTGGATATAAAGAGCGTTTTTTTTATCACGGAAATATAATCATCTTGAATGTCGTCAACGTATACCTATACTGTATTTTTTGTTATATCTCATATTTTTGTTTATTTGTGTGGCAGCGTGTTCAATATTGATTAAATTCATATATGTAGGTACATATATGAATTTAACAATGTTTAATAATAATCAATACGACGATAATTTAGAGTAAGAAAATTGGTTGTTATGAATTTTGATTCACATTTATATTGTTAACGAAATAATTGTAATTATACGTAATTTGTTACAAACAAATTTTAATCGTAACTCATACGTAAACATAACCATAGCAGTGCATCAACGTAACAATTTTCGGAATTTTTGTACATAACTTATGTATATACAATATCGGGGTTTTTTTTCCCAATTTCTAATTAACTATGTAAACGAAAACTAGTTTCACACAAATCGACATATTTGCCGACAATTTTCTGTTTTATATAGTACTTCCTGTCACACTTCTAGTCAAAACATAAAAACTATTATCACCCGATCGCTAATCAGATAACTAAACACTTTCTACACGCAAACAAGCATATTATTTCGGACGCAAAGTAAAAACCACCGTTCTCAATCACTTGCACAAACAGAAACTCGGCTTAAAACAAACGACACGATATAAAGCAAATACAAATGAAAGTTTAACATCTGTCGACAAGTCCTTTTACATACATATACATATACATATATATATATATATATATATATATATATGTATGTATGTATGTACATACTATTATAAGTATCGATTGAATGTTTTTTATTGCATTACAGTATAGATATAAATTACAGCATTGTGAAAGACACGTTAGTCGAGATTTTATACAACCTTTCACCGCGTTAAATAAGTGTTTTTTTTATTGAAATTAAATTTAAAAATAAACAAATGCAATCGATACCTACATATATGTAGATAGTATACGTAATAGCACCTATCGACTTTCTTTTATAATAGATTCACATTTGACTTTGAATTCTAGCAAAACGTGCTATTTGCGATCTCTCTAGATTTTTTTATATCATTCGATGATAACTATTGAACTACTTGATCAATTTCATTTAATTAATCAACTTTTCCTATTTGATACAACTGCGTACGACGGAAATTCGACTGTGATGTTTTCTAAAGCAAATCCTGGTTCAATTGTGATGCCATTGAAATTTTCAACTTTTGGGTTTTACCCGGCATATGTTCAGTAATAATACGAGCGAATTTTCACGTGCAAAACGTGAGTTTTCCACACGTGAAAAATTAATTCATAGAATTGAACGCGGAAGGCACGTTTCGTTCACGCGAGCATGATCACAACGTTAACATGTTTAGCTGCCGTTTTATACGAACACAATGCAACCAATTCTCTCATTCGAATAATAGAATAGTCTTTTGACATTTTTTTTTTTTTTCACTTCTTTTTCGCTTTGAACCGTACAACATCACTTAATTATCCATGTAAACGGTGCATGCAAATGTTGCCGCGGAATTTTGTGCACATTTTACATAATTGCAATAAATTGAAAGGTAGTGAAAGTTAAAAGGTGCCCCGGACGATTTGTGTGCATTTTAATTACAATATATTTCTTTTTACATTTTTTGCAAGAATGTCCACTTAATATCTCAATTAGAATCTTAAGATTGTCAAGTGCATTGTTGCGATATCAATTTACAGAAACATTTTATATGAATACAAAAACGACTAGAAATAATACACAATTTGACATTACGATTGAATAATAGAGTAATTTTGCGCTTTAGGAAAAATGAACATAGTTTTTAAATCCAACATGCCGCTATGCTTCATAAAGAAGGCATACGACAATGCATACTGCCAGTTATAAGTATGTATATGAAACGTGGATGCTGAATTCGAGAATGTTACGTAATATCCAGTCCACACAGAGAATCATGGAAAGGTGTATGTTTGGTATAACAAGAAGAGATCATAAGAGGAACACATGGGTAAGAAGTATGACCAAAATGGGAGATATAGCGGAACGTGTGAAAAAGTGGACACATAGCGAGAAGAATTGATGGCATATGGACGCGAGAAATACTAGAATGGTATCGGAGAGGATGTGAAAGAAAGCAAGGTAGACCAAGTGGGTTGATGAATTGCGAAGAATGTGTCGAGTCAAGTTGATGCAAATTGCTCATGACAGACAGAAATAGGAGAGGATTGGAGAGACCTTCATCCAGCAGTGGATAAAAATGATGGTGAATAGAGTAATATGTGCACAAAGATCAATGAATTGATGAAAGTTACAGACGACATTAAAAATATGTAAAAAAAATAAACATGTGGATGGATTAATGATGAATAAAACAACACATGACTAACTACGTGTATTTTAATATTTAATTAGCTCGACTAATTTCGTATTGGCAGCTCGTTCGTTAAACGAATAACGGTCACTTCTAAATAAACAGTTACTTCAAAAGTCGACATTTCATTAAGTCGATCGTTCTATTAAAAGCACACACACACACATTATAATAATAAAAAAACTGGATCATATCGTTCAAGTTTGACAAACCAAAAACTTGATCGGCTTTGTGACCTAAATATCGTGTCATCATACGAGACGAAAAACTCGCACGTTAGATTTAAAGGTGAGACAAAGCTTTTTTCAATCGTTTCTATTGAATAATAAAACTACATACTATGAATATAAAAAAAGTTGTAGACAGATCTTCGGCGGATACATAAAAGTAGATAAAATTTATTGTTTGCACGTGTATGTGTTTTGCAGGAGATTTTTATCGGATCAAATATGTGGAACGAATATTTTTTGTCGTTGTCCGTTTGAACGAGTGACCAAAATTGTTCAAAAAAACCGGTAGTCGATTTTGTAATTATGCATAAACGACTTCTTATAATAATACATAACGATTATACGCGTTAATTATGATAAGAGAGCGTCATTCGTTTTTTTTTCAGGCGAAACTTTCAGTGAAAACTTTGAATGTTGCCGCTACGCGAGTTTTTCAATCAACTGATACAAGTAAAATAGACACACAATAAGAGTCACACATAGTTAAAACAAATTAAGCAGCTTAAGAAAATTTACATGCAAAATAAATTACGTACTAGGAAAGTGTTCAAGCAAAATTTAACCGAGTGTAAAATTTTCAGATAGTTTTTGTTACCAATGTGTGTATTTATTGAAATACAAACGAAAGACTGGAATCGTTCATAATATGTGTGTGAATATTTAACATAGCAATTAATGTCAAACTCATGTTAGAATTCGTTGAATGTATTGGAATTTTTAACACTTTTACAAATGAAAGTTGCGTGCAAATTGTTTAACTGTTGTTAGAAAATTATTATCCAGAAGGGAATGTTACATTATGAATACAATATTATCAAATTTTGGTACAAAGCTTACTGTGTGCTTTTTATACGTACAATTGCATAGTATGAATAATATTAAGAACAGCATAAATCAGCTTGTAATTAATTATTCATCATTGCAACCACAGTATTAATCATTTTATAGTTGATAAAATTGCTCAATTATATTGCATTTAGATTTTTTGGTACTCTCGAGCTTAATCATTCAATCAGAATTAACAAATCGGTACGTTTTCGAATAAACCACTCGTGTCTTTATTGAAAATGTACATATTTTCGCGGCCTAGTGTTCCGAAAACCCTAATTTCACACAAAATGAAATACACACGATTGTTATACAATTGTGTATTACGTTTTAAAGAATGACAAATTACGCTAGCTGGCGAAAATTTTTCAGGCATACCAGATGGTATGTGTTCGAATCCATTACGCGCCAAAGTGGAATAGTGACGAAATTTAGTTCAATGAATGAATATGTTATAAAATTAGCAACGAATTGGGTTACATCGATCGGATTAAATACATTGATCGATACGTCTCCTTTTAAAGATGACTTTCTTTGAATGTTTCGCTATCGAATTAACGGCCGATGAATTTCTCTATTAAATATTCAGTTTAGTATTACAAGGAATTTTTTTTTAATGCGACAGTCATCAACATGTGAATGGGAAGTTTAATTTGAATAAATCTGTTCCGCGGTATGTAATTTTTTTTAATAGTATAAAAATTGAATGCAATCTTACCCAAATCGTATTCATATTTGCAAATGGTCGTTCGTTCACGTTTCACGAAGTATCCTTATCCAGAGAAAGTCACAAACTGTACACACGAGTTATTTATTGAGCAGTATCTTTTTTTTTTTTTTTTTGTACGCACACTTGTTATAAAAATCAATTATTGATACGTCGAGCGAGAGAAAAAGAAGCACAAATCACTGAAATGAAAAAATAATAATGATAAAATTTAACATCAATAGGCAAAAAACACACGAGCGATCGAATCGAGCGGCCGAACTTTCTTCGCGTAGGTCATTACCGCACGCGGAATAAACGTTCGATTTCCTCCTTTTATTATTAACTTTTAATTGATTTTATGTTTTGGATATTAAAGTGCAACATTGAGCGAATAGATTAAATTGATTTAAAAAAATATTCAACGAAAATTTAACACTGTATAATTTTAATGGAAGTTTGAGTGAGAATATGTTCGTACCGTCAGCGCCCCATTTCGTTTGCGTTTTATTTTTATTTAACTATTTATTATTATTTTTGGGGGGCTAGTATTTTTAACACGTTCGATGCCTTCGACCGTTGCTGACGAGTGCCTAAGGCCGACTAACCCGTTGGCCGCAAAGACAGACCATCTCTCTTGCTGCCGGTTTTACCATCTCTCCGAAAGTAGCCGGTAGTTGTGTACAAAATCAAAACGCAATCAAAGGCTCTCAACATTCAATTTGAAAATTTACATAATATTGCGGAAACCGTTTGCGATTTGTCACACGTCAATTTGGCGAGACGTCGAAAATGTGTGAATACATTTGTATGTAGAAACTGAGTATCCAATTATAATTGGAAGTGTATGAAAACTTTGGTCACGTTTCAAAATATGAGAATGTATTGCTTATAGCATTATTCGGACAATAAACTGAAACTGATGGGAATTAACAATGCATATAAGCATTTAGAGTGTGGTTATTATAATCAACGTTGAATTTTAACACTGATAATGTAATCAAATGGGATTTTGAGCCAAATATACAAAATAACGTTTACTGTAATATGTACATATGTATATGTAAATTGATGTCTTGATTACTTTAAGTATTCTTCTTCAAATTACTTTTGATTATATCATATCATTATATATATAATAGCCGAAATCCGCCTGTCTGTTGATAACGCTCAATAGACTCAATAGGCTCGCGACTTTGTTAAATTGTTACGTTGTTGTATTATAACGCGTCTATCTATGCAACAACTATAAAAACTATTAAATTTAATATTATTTTTCAGTACGGGTGATGAGAACGCTACGTTGATATTCAACGGGCTTACACTAGTATAAATAGAATAGCCCTATTCCGTCTGTCTGTGTGTGTGTCTGTCTGCTGATAACGCTCGCCTCGGTAAATGATTAAAAAAAAACCAGAACGTCGCGCGAGTGGGATTTGAACCCGGTATCACTGGTTTGGAACAGCGCTTACGCTGTGATCCAAACTAGATAATAACGGGCCTGTTTCAATTTGACTATATAGTATCTTAATAAGCTCGCGACTTTGCTAAATTGTTACGTGTTGTATTATAACGCGCCATCTATGCAACAACTATAAAAACTATTAAATACACACAAACATACGTTTTTTATACACGGGTTTACACTAGTTATATATAGAATAGCCTAATTCTGTATATCTGTCCGTCTGCTGATAACGCTCGCCTAGGTAAAGGCTGAAATTAAAATTTAATTGAAAATACACGAATGTCGCGAGTGGGGTTTGATCTTGTGATCAACAGGTTGGTTGAGTTAGCGCTAACGCGTTCACCCAACACCGGTAATGGAAGGCCTCCTATAATTTTAAAATATTACTTCTTAGTAGGTTGGCGACTTTGCTAAATTGTTACGTTTATATTCAATGGGCTTACACTAGTAGAATATATCACCCGTAACCGTAAATTCTTAGAGGTGGGGCTTAGAAAAGGATAGAGCTCAGCTTTCTCCACTTTTCAATGAAAGCACCGATGGTTGTAACTTACAGTTAATATTACAACTTGAAATATCTACCTGTCGAACAGTGTGTTCAATTAAACAATGATTAATATAATCAAAAGTAATTTTGAGCCAATATTAAACAGGAACATTTAATGTAATCAAAATTGGTTTTATGATTATATTAAACGGTCAACGAAAATTAACACTATCCTTCCAACTCTCTCGTTCACATTTGCTTTGTGTTAAATTTATACTTACATATGTCGTATAATCGATTCTTATTCTACATATAACGGAACATAATCAAAAGTTTCAATTGTGTTTGAAAAATTGAAAAAATAAAAGTGTCCACGTTTGAATGCACGACTTTTCCACTCATGACAATCTTCAACGGGCCAAAAATATTCTCTATTAACGCTAACGCGAAAAATGTGCAAAAAGTTAATGGAGTTTTTGCTCATTGGCCGATTTTTTCGAAACGAGATCACGCCGCGCGCAAAACAATACCCAAGTGTGCGATCGGAAAACGAAAAAATCAAAAGCGATCCTACTTCCGATACAACGAGACGATAATAAAATAAAATACGATCGAACCACACTTTGAGAAGGTCCGAGATGCTACCTGGAGCTATTCGTGTGTGCACTCGTGACACTCGAACAAATCGTAGGGGAAAGCCACATTTTTTTTTTTTTTTTATTATGTCGTCGTTGTTGTGTCTCCTTATGTTATATTATTTTTATTATGACTCCACGAGCTGATGCGTGATCCTCATCGTCAATCGAAGGACCTCTTGGAATTTACCATGAGTATTTATCTACTATACATATGTACATATGTATGTATGTGTTGAGGAAATGTATTGTCATACGACAAGAATGGACAACTCGGTGAAAACGCACCTGCAAATTATGCGCATGCAAGTTTCTCTCAACGCGACAAAGACAATGCATCTGAACTGCAATATGTAATTTTTTTTTTGTTAAATGGATACGCAATACGATATTGCACTTTGACTTTCGACGTACGTATGATTTGAATCGTAATGGGCCGTTTAAATTCGCAAACGCATCAATCGGAAATTCACGTAACTTTTCTTTGTCGCACACACTATCAATCAACCTTGTGTTCAAAATGAGTATCGGAATCTACAGTCAAGTATTTTAACTTTCTTATTCATATCACTGTTGTTATCATTTTTACGGTTTGTTTCTTATTTCAGAACGTTCACTGACTGTTTAAGTGTGTACTTCTCATGCAATTATTATTATATATATGTACATATATAATAGCCGAAATCCGTCTGTCTGCCTGCTGATAACGCTCGTTGAGGTAAATGGTTAAACAACCAGAACGAATTTAAACCCGTGATCACCAGGTTGGGATGAATTGTGCGTGACAATATTAATTGTCAATAGACTCACGACTTTGCTAAATTGTTACGTTGTGTATTATAACGCGCCATGTATGCAACAACTATAAAAACTATCACCAGGTTGAAATGAGTCGTGCTAACATTATCATCTAACGGAGGCGATGACGAACCTGCTACGATTTGACAATATAATATCTCAATAGGCTCGCTACTTTGCTAAATTGTTACGTTGTTGTACTATAACGCACAACTATAAAAACTATTAAATTTAATATTATTTTTCAGTGCGGGTGATGAGAACACTCCGTTGATATTCAACGGGCTTACACTATTTAATCTAATAATTAATCAATTTTCTTTACAAAGAGTGTGCAGTTTGAGTTCAAGTATCAGTTTCTTCTGACCGCGTGTGATAAAAAAGGATACAATACTAAGTTATTATTTTGTCTTTAAAAAACAGACTATAAGCCGTGCACTTTCCGCAATAATGCTCATTTCAGAACAATGCAAAATTAACAAGCTTATGGAAACCTATAACGTATCATCATAGCTCTGACAACCCAGGGTGGGTCTTAGCCTCCTCAAAGAATTTCTTCCATCTTCGACTGTCTTGCACCACTGTACATACTGCAGTTGGTTGCATTATAAATTATAATCATATTTGATTAACTTATATAAAATTTTATATGACTAGGTAGAATGTGATGTCATCGTGTCATCAATTATTTGCATTAATATTGCAAACATTATTATACAACGATACGTTTACATAAAAATACTTGAAAAATAGCAATATAAAGCAATTTTTCGACACGCACCGGTTCAATTGGGACGCGGAAGTTACGCAACGAATTAATAATAAAAATCGCCAAATATTAAAATGCCATCAATTTGTATAATATGTTAATAAGAATAAGCACGCATTGGACCAACACACGCACACAACCGAAAACACACATTCTCTTGACCGTTTTTTTTTTTTTTTTTTTACTAAATTTTTTACCACCTCTAGACGAGACTCTAATGGTGGACTAGATAATGTGAATACCCAAAGTGGAAGAGGTGGTCCCTTCACCGGTTTTAATTGGCACGACGATGACCTCTGCACCGCTGAGCCGCACTCCAATTACCACACGTCTCATAAAAAAAAAAGACTGACCATTAATTATACTATTTCCCATAGCTTTAAATACTTGGATGTGTAGAGTATGGTAGAGGGGGGAGGGACAATTAATAGATTTTTCAAGTTTGTTCGAGCGATCGACTTGTGTCGGAGGAGGAATTCGTCTGTTAATTAAAACACAGTGTAACTTTCTACGATGAATAATCGCACCTAGTGCCGTTGTGGTGTGTGCTGTAATTATTATAATTAACAACAACATAACAAAGCGTTTATTACGCGTTTTCATCTCGTAATTGAACGTTTAAAAGTGGAACCTGTTGAATTGATCAGCTGTCTGAGGGGAGGTAGCTGACGTGGCGCCTAGAGCAAAGCTTTTTAATTGAAATCATACTGAAGTTCGTACTAAGTTACTAAAGTGAACGTATTATTGAATGCCCATTGAAAATATGTATATAGGGACAATTCAACGTAATTTTACACATTACGACTAAAACAATATATGTACTTTTAGTGTAAGGTATATGTTACAGAAAAAGTGTAAAATCCTCGTATTGTACATTTTAGGCAAAGTGTAAATTTTGCTGTCCGAATTATCATTCATCTCACCAATTTGATCAGCTGATCATGAAATATTTTTTTGTCGTGCAGTATTTCTCAAACTTCAGTTTTTCATACGCGCTATTCTATTTCAATTTATGAAGCGAAGTGCATTTTGAACTTTGCTTTACCATTTTAGACATTGAATAAAATTTTTAAGCATTTTAAACAATGCGGAATTTCACATCAAACATTCAAATAACAAAAAAAGCTGATATCAAACATTCATAATAAAAAAGGTGGAATGAAGAAAAAGTATATATTATAATTTTTTGTTTCATATGTATTTAATTAATCAATAGATACGACAAAAATAAATATTTAATTTTTCCACTGTCCTGTTTTGTCACTGTTCTGTTCTTCGCTATTCTGTTTTATCATGTTCTCTTTTGTCCGGTTACCGGAATAAACAGAGGCAACAGTGTCAACATTTTGACTTTTCAGCTGATTTCCAAACCGGTGCTGGAAGTTCAATACTAGCAATACATTTTTCATGCTTGAAACACGTTATTTATTTTAATACAATGTAAATGTTTCATGTATATACATAGGTATATGGAACTGTAATTTCATGGTTTGACACATCAATATGTCTATCACAGGCTTTATACTCATTGTACTGTTTAAAACCACTAAAATCATTTACCATAGGAATCTTTGTGCATTCAACAATCAATATTAATAATACGATTTGGAACATTGGACATGTTTCAACCATTGCAGTTTTTCCATCATGAAATTACTACGACTCTGACACATTTTCAACACTCGGTTGTAATAGGTATGTACGAAATGTTTACGACGATCAATCTTTTTTGGAAAAGTCGTACGCAAACTTGAAACTGAAATTCCGCACACATCTTGTGTCACACGACATTTTTCACATGACATTATGACATTAGTATATTCTAGTTGACACCGTTGTGAAATAATGGCGATCGTTTCGACGACGCTGTTGTCCGTGGGTAAGCAAGCAAGCAATTGAAACAAAACAAAAATAAAAAAAAAAAAAAAAAAACAGCGACAACAAACTTAATCACGGCGTTTATCTTCCAAAGTCACACACACAAGATACTAATTGAACGGCTCGAAAAGGAAAACATTTCACAGGATCTAATTGCAGAGCATTGATTCGGAGCTGTTGTCTCGATTTGTAATTTTAAATAAATTTTTTCGCTGTCGAAGATTGGTCAACAAAGGTGTTACCGTGTTGTGGGAAAACGTTAGCAAATTCGGCACAGGCTTCACACGGTTAACTTCAAAATCAATTTAGAGTATCTTTTGAAATGTGCGTTCGGGGTATGTATGTAATTTGCACAAAATTACTGTTGACCAACGTTGAATATATTGAATAAATTATAAGCGAAAAAATTGTAACGTCAATAAGCTATAATTATGCTATGCCAGTGTTGACGACAGTTAGATTTGAACGACCAACGAGAGCGTAATTGATTGAGCCGCGTTAAAAAGTCAAATTAAGACACTTCTCGCATATCGAGAAGATGAATAATGGCATGGGGTTTTGACGGTGATTTATGGTTGACCAAGATCGATGGTGAAATTCTTTTCAAGTGGCCGGAAATGCGCGGTTACGTTAAACCGATTGTGTGGCGATCCGTCAGTTTGCAATGCTGCGAGCGCACTCTCGATTTCTTCCGCTCTAAAATGCCATTTTTCAAAAGGCAAACGATCATCTTTTCGAACGTCTTGTTTGTAGAATTTCGCATTTCGTATTTTTGACATCTTAGAAAACAGCTAACGCTAATTTTTGCATAGAAATTGTGCGCTGCATTGACGGCGAGCGCACGTGCTGTTATGCGAGGAAAGTGAACGAATTTTTGCAGTTCGTACCGTTGAATGTATATCTATGTATGTATCTATCGAAAGTTTTATTTAACCATTACTGAGACTCTCCTATATCGTAAATATAATATTTGCATTCGTACAATAAGTAACAGCACAGACAATCTTCGTAATGTTTTTTTTATGATATAAAAAACACTATTGAATGCATTCATCTCTTCCGTGAAGATAAACGTGCGCGCATTAAACCGATAAATTCATGCGCAAATTATACGGTAAGTGTTCGGCCATGTCGGCTTTGAGATTTACGAATAATTTTAATGAAATTTTATTACACCAATTATATAAACGACTTGTTACGGATTAAATGTAATTGAATGCGTAATACAAATTCCCATGAAAAGTCTCGGAAAATCATCAATTAGCTCTCCCTTACCTACTCGCATCAAATTCATTTCTCAGACTGAATCATTCGTAATTTTGTACCTATATTTCTTCTTAGCAAATACGACGAGAAATGACCTGTTCGTTTCCTTCAATCCCATTGTTATTCATTTTAATTTTATAACTACATAGTACATACTATCAGTGTCTGATTTTGTAATTGATTCAAACTCGTCGGAAAATGCAAAGCACTACTTCAGTGTAAAATTTAATCGTATTGAATTGAATTCGTTGACTAAATAACTAAACATTAATAGAACCTTAAAATTAAATCTAACTGCAATATACTATTAATTTTTTCAATAATATTTATGCTATCAAATCCAAGTACTGCAACCTCTACTTAGCGCAATGATCGATTAATTTATCGTATCTTACGATACCGACAATAAAATTCTGCACGATTTACTCGTCAAATGCGAGCGATTGGTACTATCTACCTATGTACATATACATACATACATATGTACCGATTTGATGCAATCTTGATTGCCTCAAAACACTCTCCTAGATAACTTTCCGACGATTGCACCATCCACCCGGATAAAAAGCTCCGTGACTGACAAGGATACACGCCTTGGATATATCCAGGGCATGATTCAAGTCATCAAATAAAAAAAAATATATATAAAAATCGTGCGTAACAAAGAGCACGTCAAAGTTATCGCTGTTGCCGTAATGGATTACAGGGAATCCCACGACTCGAAGTAATCTCATTCCGATGACTGGTTCGTTCCGCTGTCGTAGACGTGACAGACACGCACTGTGGTGACTTTATGGTTGAATTCTTGTACCCACAAATGGACAGAACGGTAGTTAAGGGGTTAATGCTGTCAGTAATGCACTCCGATTCAAAAATCATCCCCTATAAACAGAAAATTTAATTAATTTAACATGGAAATGGTGATGATGTTATTTTATTTTTATTTTACAAATTATACTATAGTGACATGACAGGTTGCCCCAATTCGTTACTATGGAGATAAATAATAAAGGCTTATAGATTGATATGTAAAAGTTAATCAAGTTATGATAAAGGTTAAAGATTGATAATAATAATCGAATTGTGCTTAAACCGGAATAGACTTCAGCAATGATTTGATATCATACTTTTAGTTTATTATCTTCTTAAAGTTGCATACTTGATTTCAAGCAATGCCTCTTCACTTTTCAACAAACATTTTTGCCATCTATCATAGTGATAAAATACTCTGCAGTGGTTTCCCTATATCTTCTGCAAGGGGAAAAAGGGAAGAATTTTAGCTGATGCCCGTTTTCTATGAAATCATCTCAACATACGTCATTATAAATTAGTCAACAGCTATAGGAATACTCCAAAGCTTTTATATATATATATATATATATATATAGGTATAATCGAATAAACCTATTGTCCCTATTGATAAACAACCACGAATCTTTGTTTGTGAGCTTTATAACTGTGGCATTTATTGTCGCTGGGTAAAAGTGGGTAAAATTGAGTGACGATACTCCAGGTGAAGTAAATCAACCGTGGCTAATTGTATCGGTAGAGCTGGGCCCTACAATTCAATGTCGCTTAAGGGCCAATCTAAAGCCCAAAAACGGTCATTCTCATGGTAATGGAACTAAGTTTTACTTTACCTCGTAAGTACGCCTATTATAAATATTATTATATACACTTTTTCACTGTGACACATTACCGTGTGATTATATATCGCTTTAAGAGTCATTAACGCAATATTGCTCAATATATTCTCCATTTAAAAAATATATACATTGCGTATCTATTTAACCTGGGACGAATTGCAAGCTTTGATGACGATAATTATTGTTCTGATGAAACGTGTAGTTTGCAATCCGATATACGAATATGTATGTATGTATGTCGGGTTTGTTTGAGAGTTTTCCGACTGTCTAAAAAATTTGAAAAGCAAAAGTTGACCTCATATCATACCTACGTATATGTACATATATATGTACATAATATAATTAGAATAACATTTCAGTAGCGTGTTCGTAGTACGAGCTGTTTCAAATCAAATCATTTATAAATACTAATTACAGTGTGACAAAAAAAATGTTATTGACCTTTGTAGAATACGAATGGAAAATTGATTATCAAACGAGTACAGAGTATTTTCATTTTTCATTGAAAATAATTAGCGTTTAGGTCAAGGGAAATCTCATTAGATGAATATTATTTATTTATTATATCCATTATTCGCCTTAATTTTGAATTATTGCTGTGCACATAATATATAGCGTCAAATTTCATACAGAGATTTTCCCACTTAATTCAATTAGACAATGATTTTTTTTAAATAGAAAAAAAACTAATCAAACCAAGGTTATACAAGTCATTAGCAATAAATTTACATAAATGTTAAATCATCAATATTAAAATTTAATTGCTAAACTTTTATTTTTGGAATTGTGAAATTGTTACCGAACGTATTGAACATCAATTGATCAATTGAACAGCAACTTCCGGTCTTTTGTAGATGATTGATTATTTAATCAAACTGATCAGTGACAATTCGTTACGATGACAATAATTACATGCAATTGCAAAGCATTTTTGTGTCTTGTAATTTTTAATTTAAAAAAATGTTTAGCACATCATAAAATCTATACCATATCGTGCTATAAAAATATCAATTGTTCCACTGACAAAACAGAACTTTCGGAACAATTTAGTTCACACAGGAAAATTCCGCAAAAAACAACAAATCAGACCAAAACACGTTCACTTATGACGAAACATATTTCTCTTATCGAATAATATAATAATTCAGATGTAATCATACATATGTACTTTTACGCAGATGATACATCATGCAAAAAGGCACAATTACGACTGCTAAGATATTTTTATTATCATAAAATTTTACGTTATTGTATTTAAAATTAAAATATGTCCATATACACTGTAGAAACCTTCAGCTTTCTACATATATATTATATCTTAACATAAGAACAAGCGAGCGGCGAGCGTTTGAAATTTCACCATTATGTAAAGGAAAGGTTTTTCGCCTTCGAAACGTCACTCGAAAGACCATAAATACTATCGAGCTTTACGACTTTTATGAATCGACCATAAAATCGAGATTTATCCACAGGTGCGCCGCATAAAAAGGGCCTAATGCACAAAATCTACGATGATAATTACTTAATAAAAATGTACACTTGACACAAGATACATATGTTAATTTTACGTGCATGATAATTGTGAAATATGTGAAAATTGACGATTAATAAATACTTTCTACTGATATGCATATCAATGGTTATAATATTACATACTATTCTCACTAACCTTTCAACGCGTTTGAAAGATATTTTATTTCAAATTTACTACCTATAGCCATGGTTGCTCAACCGGTGGATCGCGAAGCAAAATTTAATCGATCCCAAATACGATTTTACTTTGAGAATTTGAAATGAATAGCTTTTTCATTGGTTCAGTTTTATTTACTAAGTCCTGGCCAATGACTAACGGTCTTCTTGGACTCGTGCTTACCTGTTAACGAAAAGGATAAATAGACCAAGGAAGAGACCGTTATTTTTTCATGGTATGTATTTATTTAATCGTTGGTTTTCAGGTACACTAGCCAATTTGTCAATAGGACTTCTTGAAACTTTTAAGATCCTCTACATATTACAATACTGTAGATTTTTTTTCAAAATTGCTAATCCAAAACACGTGTTCTTATGAGAAATTATATTTAAACGACTGCATTCAGCAATGCGGACACGTTTGACTGATGATCACATAAATTATTTGAAAATAGGTTTATATTTTGATCGCATTTATATCGATACTAGTGTAAGCCCGTTGAGTATATGTGTATTTAATAGTTTTTATAGTTGTTGCATATATGGCGCGTTATAATACAACAACGTAACAATTTAGTCAAGTCGCGTGCCTATTGACAATTAATATTTTCAAATCGTAGCAGGCTCGTCATCGCCACCGTTGGATGATAGTGTTAGCACGACCTCGTTCCAACCTGGTGGTCACAGGTTCAAATCCCACTCGCGCGCGGACGGTTCGTGTATTTTAATCATTTACCTCGACGAGCGTTATCAGCAGACAGACAGACAGAAGGATTTTGGCTATTATATATATATAAATATAAAATTCTTATAAGCAAATTTTTGCATGGAAGTTGATCGCCATGCAAATTAGATCTCAAACTGAAAAAGGTTGAGCACCCTTAACCTATACAATACTGCGTGTCTAAAATAGTTGATATGTAGTTATTTTGGATAAGAAAAAAGTCTTCACACACACGTTCAATGTGCATCATATAAATCAGTGCAGATTGCACTGGACACGGTCCACTTTTGAACGAGACGACTCATTAAAAAACCGAATATTCACAGCGATTTTAATTTAAGCATCACGATCGTCCGATTAAGCAACGCCAAATTTTCCATCTTTAAATATAATATTATTTTTTTCAAATTTGCATATCGTTCATATGTACGTTGACGCAATGCGCGCCCGTTCACTCGTTCGCAAATATAACACGGCAATAAGTGAAAGGGTTCACAATTATATTATTTGTGAAATAGATATTTAGCAAAACACAAAAACGACAACGAAACGTGTGAGAAGTGAAACACGAGTCGTCCGAATAATAAATAAATATATTTCGTCTCGTATCAACAATGAGATTACGAGCGAATAATGAAATTCTCACCTCTCGTTCTCGTTATAGGCGAATTTCGGTGTGAAAGAGTTTCGACAATATAACAAGTTCGCCGTTATAATACCTCCAATGTTCCATTTATAACGTCTGCATGTTTAGAATGTACGTTTTGATGTTTTTTCAATGTTCCACTATCGATTTTCGTAATAGTGTATAATAACACTCGATGCAGTCTGATGCAATTCACTCGTTCACATTTGATTGAAAGTTGTGTCCTTCGGCGAAGAAGATTAAAACACTTTCTTGTTTGCCAATTACAACATTAAGGCCAAATTAACGATGCGTTTTGGTAAGGATCGCTGCAGACGATCAGTAGAGTGGGTACGATTGTAGAATATGTAATTTAATATTGTTTTGATTCATTGTTGGTATTATAATTTTGTTTCCTGGTGAACTTCGTGTTGTAACACGTCCGTGCACTTTCACCGTACCGTGCTTTAAATTATTTCGCTACATTAATAATAATTGCAAACATGCAATCTTTTGGGAATTAAATCGCGACGAAAGTAAATGTGAAAATAATGAAAGGAAAAAAGCAAGGATCGTGTTTCGTGTTATATTTTCATTGTGTTTCTATGTGTAGGTATGTAGGTACATTGTATAGGTAAAGTACAGGTTACATATACATATGGATATATCTCCGAAACTAATAACGTTATGGTTATGAAAAATAAATCATTTTAAAGTTAATTTTATCTTCTTTCTAATGATACGTTGGTTTTTGCCAAATTAATTATTATGAATGTCAAAATTAGAAGTTGAAAAAATTTTACAGAAAAGACACTTTATATGGAAATTTATCACAATGATATTTTTTTTTTTTCCATGAATGATAACAATCAACTTCATAGTTTATTGAGGCATGACTTTGAAACGTTACTTAAATAGGTATCGTTTTGTTTTTGTTTTGCCCACCCTGTATGTTCTAGTGCAGGGGTTCTTAACCTATGGTGTTTTCCTATCGCCCATCCTTGCTGCCCATTGGGTACCACCATTATATTTATCCTGGTTGAGCGTTCAGATAACTGCAAACTGACGAATGGTTAGCCACGTGGCTAGGCCTACGCTCTCTCGGATAAAGTTACAGGTTCTAAACCTTTCGTATTATTTCTTAACCTTTGGTATATTTGTGAAAAAAGTCTTTTCTTTTCGCGAAGTTGGGTTGGGTACAGGATGGCTTTAATTCAGTTTTCGATTGATGCATTTTTTCGTCGATATTTGTGAAAAAATTCTACTTTTCGCGAAGTTAGGTTGGGTACAGGATGGCTTAAATTCAGTTTTCGATTGATGCATTTTTTCGTCGATATTTGTGAAAAAAGTTACTTTTCGCGAAATTAGGTTGGGTACAGGATGGCTTAAATTCAGTTTTCGATTGACGCATTTTTTCTTCGATATTTGTGAAAAAAATCTACTTTTCGCGAAGTTAGGTTGGGTGCAGCAATGGCTTAAATTCAGTTTTCGATTGATGCATTTTTTCGTCGATATTTGTGAAAAAATCACTTTTCGCGAAGTTAGGTTTGGATACAGGATGGCTTGAATTCGGTTTCCGATTGACGCATTTTTTCGTCGATATTTGTGAAAAAAATCACTTTTCGCGAAGTTAGGTTTGGGTACAGGATGGCTTGAATTCAATTTTCGATTGACGCATTTTTTCGTCGATATTTGTGAAAAAAGTCACTTTTCGCGAAGTTAGGTTTGGGTACAGGATGGCTTGAATTCAGTTTTCGATTGACGCATTTTTTCGTCGATATTTGTGAAAAAAGTCTACTTTTCGCGAACTTAGGTTTGGGTACAGCATGGCTTAAATTCAGTTTTCGATTGACACATTTTTTTTGTCTACATTTTTTTTAACGATGTTAGCTTTTTTCGAGTACAGGATGGCTGGATTTTAGTTTTTTTCGATTGACGCATTTTTTTTCGTCGATATTTGTGAAAAAAATCACTTTTCGCGAAGTTAGGTTTGGGTACAGGATGGCTTAAATTCAGTTTTCGATTGACGCATTTTTTCGTCGATATTTGTGAAAAAAATCACTTTTCGCGAAAGTTAGGTTTGGGTACAGGATGGCAGCGATGGTCTTAAATTCAGTTTTCGATTGACAGCATTTTTTTTCGATTCGATATTTGTGAAAAAAATCACTTTTCGCGAAGTTAGGTTTGAGTACAGGATGGCTTGAATTCAGTTTTCGATTGACGCATTTTTTCGTCGATATTTGTGAAAAAATCACTTTTCGCGAAGTTAGGTTTGGGTACAGGATGGCTTAAATTCAGTTTTCGATTGACGCATTTTTCGTCGATATTTGTGAAAAAAAAAAATCACTTTTCGCGAAGTTAGGTTTGAGTACAGGATGGCTTAAATTCAGTTTTCGATTGACGCATTTTTTCGTCGATATTTGTGAAAAAAATCACTTTTCGCGAAGTTAGGTTTGAGTACAGGATGGCTTGAATTCAGTTTTCGATTGACGCATTTTTTCGTCGATATTTGTGAAAAAAATCACTTTTCGCGAAGTTAGCTTGGGTACAGCATGGCTTAAATTCAGTTTTCGATTGACGCATTTTTTCGTCGATATTTGTGAAAAAATCACTTTTCGCGAAGTTAGGTTTGGGTACAGCATGGCTTAAATTCAGTTTTCGATTGACGCATTTTTTCGTCGATATTTGAAAAAAAATCACTTTTCGCGAAGTTAGGTTTGAGTACAGGATGGCTTGAATTCAGTTTTCGATTGACGCATTTTTTCGTCGATATTTGTGAAAAAAATCACTTTTCGCGAAGTTAGTTTGGGTACAGGATGGCTTAAATTCAGTTTTCGATTGACGCATTTTTTCGTCGATATTTGTGAAAAAAATCACTTTTCGCGAAGTTAGGTTTGAGTACAGGATGGCTTAAATTCAGTTTTCGATTGACGCATTTTTTTTTTGTCGATATTTGTGAAAAAAAATCACTTTTCGCGAAATTAGGTTGTGGCTTGAAATATTTGTGAAAAAATCACTTTTCGCGAAGTTAGGTTTGGGTACAGGATGGCTTAAATTCAGTTTTCGATTGACGCATTTTTTCGTCGATATTTGTGAAAAAAATCACTTTTCGCGAAGTTAGCATGGCTTGAATTCAGTTTTCGATTGACAAAAAAGTTCAGTTTTCAGGATGGCTTGAATTCGCATTGACGCATTTTTTTTCGTCGATATTTGTGAAAAAAATCGCTTTTCGCGAAGTTAGCTTGGGTACAGCATGGCTTAAATTCAGTTTTCGATTGATGCATTTTTTCGTCGATATTTGTGAAAAAATCACTTTTCGCGAAGTTAGGTTTGAGTACAGGATGGCTTGAATTCGGTTTCCGATTGACGCATTTTTTCGTCGATATTTGTGAAAAAAGTCACTTTTTGCGAACTTAGGTTTGGGTACAGCATGGCTTAAATTCAGTTTTCGATTGACATTTTTTTTGTCGATATTGTGAAAAAAAAATCTACTTTTAACGATGTTAGCTTGAGTACAGGATGGCTGGATTTTAGTTTTCGATTGACGCATTTTTTCGTCGATATTTGTGAAAAAAATCACTTTTCGCGAAGTTAAGTTTGGGTACAGGATGGCTTGAATTCGGTTTTCGATTGACGCATTTTTTCGTCGATATTTGTGAAAAAAATCACTTTTCGCGAAATTAGGTTGGATACAGGATGGCTTGATTTCAATTTTCGATTGACGCATTTTTTCGTCGATATTTGTGAAAAAAATCACTTTTCGCGAAGTTAGCTTGGGTACAGCATGGCTTAAATTCAGTTTTCGATTGATGCATTTTTTCGTCGATATTTGTCACTTTTCGCGAAAAAAGGATGGCTTGAATCACTTTTTTCGTCGAATTTAGCACTTTTCGCGAAGTACAGCATGGCTTAAATTCAGTTTTCGATTGATGCATTTTTTCGTCGATATTTGTGAAAAAAATCACTTTTCGCGAAGTTAGGTTTGAGTACAGGATGGCTTGAATTCGGTTTCCGATTGACGCATTTTTTCGTCGATATTTGTGAAAAAAGTCACTTTTTGCGAACTTAGGTTTGGGTACAGCATGGCTTAAATTCAGTTTTCGATTGACACATTTTTTTGTCTATATGTGTGAAAAAAGTCTACTTTTAACGATGTTAGCTTGAGTACAGGATGGCTGGATTTTAGTTTTCGATTGACGCATTTTTTCGTCGATATTTGTGAAAAAAATCACTTTTCGCGAAGTTAAGTTTGGGTACAGGATGGCTTGATTTCAGTTTTCGATTGACGCATTTTTTCGTCGATATTTGTGAAAAAAGTCTACTTTTAGCGAAGTTAGCTTGGGTACAGCATGGCTTAAATTCAGTTTTCGATTGACGCATTTTTTCGTCGATATTTGTGAAAAAAATCACTTTTCGTGAAGTTAAA
The DNA here is from genome assembly GCA_022651745.1 of Parapsyche elsis. Lineage (NCBI taxonomy): Eukaryota > Metazoa > Arthropoda > Insecta > Trichoptera > Hydropsychidae > Parapsyche > Parapsyche elsis. The sequence continues at coordinate 8,310,847 of JAGVSN010000004.1, read as the reverse complement.
TTTGGGTACAGGATGGCTTGGTTTCAGTTTTCGATTGACGCATTTTTTCGTCGATATTTGTGAAAAAAGTCTACTTTTGCGAAGTTAGCTTGGGTACAGCATGGCTTAAATTCAGTTTTCGATTGACGAATTTTTTCGTCTATATGTGTGAAAAAAGTATTCTATTAGCGATGTTAGGTTGAGTACAGGATGGCTTGATTTCAGTTTTCGATTGGCGCATTTTTTTTGTCGATATTTGTGAAAAAGGTCTACTTTTTGCGAAGTAAGCTTGGGTACAGCATGGCTTAAATTCAGTTTTCGATTGATGCATTTTTTCGTCGATATTTGTGAAAAAAATCACTTTTCGCGAAATTAGGTTGGGTACAAGATGGCTTGAATTCAGTTTACGATTGACGCATTTTTTTCGTCAATATTTGTGAAAAGTCTTTTTGAAGAAAAATGATAATATGTCTAAAAATATACCTATTCAGAATTTTCCAATCGAAAACAGTATTCACAATATTAAATTATTACAGATACAGTTTGAAGATCGATCTATAGATTTTAAGAGTGATAAATTTGTCACATCTACCACCGTCCGATACCCTCGACAGGATGCTTTTATATATTTATATATTTTTTTAATATTTTGTTTTATATGTATTTAATTAATAAATAGATACGACAAGATCGAGATAGGTACATACGAAAAAAAAAAATTATTTTTCCACTGTTTTGTTTTGTCATCGTTTTGTTATACATATTGTATATTTTTATAATATTTATAATATTTTCTTTTATGTGTATGTGATTAATAAATAGATTCGAGAAAAATAAATATTTTATTTATCCACTGTTCTGTTTTGTCACTGTTCTCTTTATCGCTTTTCTGTTTTGTCCTGTTCTCTTTTGTCCTGTTCTCTTTATCGCTTGTCTGTTTTGTCCTGTTCTCTTTTGTCGCGTTCTGTTTTGTCTTGTTCTCTTTTGTCATGGAACCGAAATATGTACATACATATATTAAATCAAAAAATATGGAAATTGGTACGAACTGGATTCCAATAAGATTTTTTTTCATCCGGCCCTCTATACATTTCAAAATTCTGAACCGGCCCATTTCCCAAAAAGGTTAGGGACCCCTGGTCTACATGGGAGAAATCAGACGTTTCACAAAAAAATTCGCTTACAGATTAGATTCAAGGTTATATTTTGAGGGATTTAGAAAATCTAATTGAGTCCTTTGACGATTATTTTTCACGTGATTTAAAAAATGAAGGGTGGATACGAAATCCTTTCCGTTTTAATTTAGACTCCGTGAATGCTGCTAACATGCATAAGGACGACTTCTTCGATTTACAAAGCAAAGCTTTGCTAACGCAAAAATTCACAAATCAAAACGTTGATGAATTTTGGTGCTCTCAGTAATTTTGGTACTCTCTGGTAAACAGTTACCTATCCATATTTGGTAAATAGAGTACTTTTGGTCCGCTATGACCCATCTTTGCAAATCTGAATTCTCAAAATTATTTGTTATCAAGACAAAAGCTAGGATCCTAATTTGGTCCTAAAACTCTATTCTAGTGTCTTAGTAAGTTGCTTTTTAATTTACATAAATTATAATAGCTCTATGAAATTATTTCCATTGAAGAATAGGTGTAAGTGTAATGATAACGAATCTAAACGAGTCACGTTTGAAGGACGCTTGTGTATATTTTCTGATTTATTCTCATGCAAATAAGTTGGTAATGATGTGCCAATAATTTAGGTAGTGAAAACACAGCGACCACACAGATCGAGTTAACTCAATATAAAATACAATGGCTTTTCTATTTACACACAAATCAAAAATGTTTTAAATTGTTCGAATTAAACGGTGATGCACACTGGAAATTCACAATGGCGTACTAAAATTTTAATCACTCTCACTGCTCGTTGGTTTATTTCTTTTCTTTACATTTATATTTATACTGTTGCGTAGATAATTAGCAATTTGTTAATGACTTTACTCGAGTTTCTTTGTTGTCTCGAGAGAGCATTTTTCGAACGATGTGAAAAAAATCATTAGAAATGCCGAAATTCTATCAAGTCAAATATGCTTTAAGCAAAATTCCATAATTACGATAAGAAACGACTTTTTTTTTTCTTTTTTTTCCAGTACGCCATCTTTTCGAAGTTGTATAATGGCTCATTGCGAATATAAACAAACCAACGAAATTTAAATTTTCAACGTGGTATTTACTCATATATGTATTTTAAGCGCTTTCATTCGAATGCGACTTTCTAGCATGTAGCCATGTCTTTCTATTCAAAAGACTAAGCTTTTAGCCTTCTAATTTCATTATAAAACCCCTTTTATGTAATAACAATATACTAAATCATACACGTATTGTTTGTGTCGTGACCGGTAGTAGCACAAATTAATATACCGTGAACTCAAACGCTGATCGATGATTAAAACATTTAAAAAAAATCTTAAACGGCCTAAAATATATTCTAATGATGATTGTTGCAACAGATCCAAAAATTTTCATAATAACTCAATCTTCACGGTAATTACTCTATTTAGGCCGTACTTTTTGCATTGATTGGGCTCTTTTCGCAAAATTCCCACAAGACAATTCATCTTTCCAATTGAAAATTGCCGTTTTTTTATCGCTTCGACATTCGATAAATATAAAATGACTTTGTGAAATTCATTTTTGTCGTATAGTTTTCGCATTGACTTAATACGAAGAGTCGTTTGCGTCATGCGATGGAAAATGTAATGACAGAATTAAGGTCACTGCTACGAGGTAGTACATTGCTTTAAAAACATTAAATGTCATAAACTTGTGAAAATGCAGCTTCGCACGAAAGATGCAATGCGCGTTGCACATTTTTTTAATTATTATTCTGCATTTAAAAAATGCTGACACAATTTTTAATAACGATGTAGGCGCATAGAACTAGTACAATGTTGAAAATTGAATTGTTATTTTTTCCCATAACCGATAAATAATAAACAAGCATTGATCGACAACGGGCAATATACTAGTTATAATTTAATTCAATTGCATTAATACTAGACAAAAAACATTAAATTAAAAATATATGTTACATACAGTTCAAAATTCAAGCTTTTGGGTTTCGTGCTTGATTGCTCGTTGAAGTCTCCAAAGAAATACGTTTTCCATTGACTTAATTCGATTATTTTGTTTAAAACAACAAAACTAATTGATATCAAATTAATACATTACGGATTTAAATATGTCGAGGTCGTGACTTACTAGCCTACTGTCTCTTATTTTATACATATGTACATATGTACATATATACGATTCATTCAACACGCAGTGAGATGCAGATGCTGTGCGTGAAAAAGTAATAATACCCAAATCATCTAGTAATGACACAAATTTTTCAATCACGTCTCGTATAATCATTCCCACACACATTTTACCATTACGGCACATTCAGTAATTTTTATCAATCCGATCGAGACCGGCTCGACGACGATGCCTTTCTCTCTTCTCAGAGAGAGATCAAACTCGATATCGAACCGGTGGTCTACGGGGAAGAGCACGCTGAATAAGAAGAAGCAGAAGAAGCAGAAGAAGCCGCAAGTTCCACTTTGTACGAATTGCACGTTTGCGTGTAATTTGGCGTCTCGTAACGACGCGCTCGTTATATACGAGAGGCCTAAACGATCATTTGAATGGTTTATTGAAAATGCTATCTAATTACACACTCGCCGTATCGTATATAACCACCCGTATATATGTACATATGTATGTACCATTCGGTAAAGACATCCACGACACATTTGACACGTAGGTGTAGAGATTACGATCCGGTGAGATCTGACACATGTCCAATGTCGTGAAGATTACGAGCTTTAAGCTCGTGCCGTTTGATCGCTCGTTAGATTTCTTCGTATCGGCAGTTTATAATACTGTTCACTTTTGAAATCGTGAGATTTTTATTCCACCCAATGAAACGTTGATACTTTAAAAACGTTTGCGGTCAACTTTTGATATACATTTCGTCAAATTGACCGTGAAAAATTACACTTTCATATTTTTGTACATCTTTATGCCGTTTTATTGTTTCGCTGTAGTTGCTGTATTGTAAAATTTTTATGGATCGTTGTTTCAATCTTTTTGCTCAAGCTTTTATAATTGGCTGGTAAGTACAATTTCATTAGTTAGAATGATACTTAGATGTACATACATACATAGAAAGCATTTATAAAATAAATAGTTTTAATATCTATTGGAGAGATTTAATTTATTATTATTTTTCTTGGCAAATATTTTACTGTCATCGTGAATTAACAAGGCTCTCCAGTAGTAGAAAATCAAATTAAATGTTAACAACAGACGACAAGAACGTCTAAATCTTGCCAACAGCTACAGTAATCGAAACCATCAAGAAAATCTTTCAAACAACATTGGTAATCGAACTATGTATATACTACAATACTAGAGATTTCAACATCAATGAAACATTTTTTTTTTTCTAATTAAGGATTAGATCTCTTGTGTGTAAGTCCTTTTTTTCGTGACCTCATAGTTTGTATAATATACATACATATGTAGGTATAATCAGAGTGTTCTATTATATGGCTCATGTATTATTTTCTTCCACTTTCCTCTTCGTCTCTTTCCCTCTATGATTTTGGTTAAAAATGCCTCATTAATAATACAAATGATAGTGCATAATATTATAAACTAATTTTATTCAACCGTACATTTGCAGCTGCTTGGAATTATATCAATGCAAGTTTGGTACTTTTCAATGATCGAATCGTCGTATGTTCCTCGAGTGAAATTGTCGACGTTCGATTTATGGCAATGTTGAGGAGTCGGTCGACCACGACCAGACCCTGAGGTATGCGGGATGATGGTCTCCGAAGAAAGCTGATCACCCCAAGGCGATGCCACAACTCTGGTTAAACCAGTGAAGTCAAACTTTGGCGCGCGCGACATACCCAACCGCAACTCCATTGAGATCGTCGAAAAATCCGACACGAGTGACATTTTCCACGAAATTTTCCGCATAGTTCACCGTTACGTTGTTATGTATTCAAAAAAACTTCATCGATAAATTAGACGTGGATGTGTCGTCGATCATTCGACACCGTGATATAATCAAGAATACATACATATGTACATATTATAAATAATTCAAATGAATCTCCAACGCTTTGAATGAATTTTAATTTATTAGTGTGCCTACGTTGTTTGTTGTACGGATATTTTAATGCGTGATGAATTAACATGTCGGTCAATAGGTAGTCGTAATTTGCGAGATAAAAAAAATTATTCCGTTGGGTAAATAGACAACTTTTTTTTTTTGTCTAATGTAAAAGACAACATTGACCCGATGACACGTCTCGAAAGTGTCCTAACGTAATGCGTAACTGACTTTTTTTTATGAATTTACAATTCAACGAATTCGTACTATAATACATTACATACATGATGCTTAAATTAATCATTTTTGTGTGACTATACTTTGGTTGGTTATCGTTAATGTTTATTCCAAGAAGCCGAGATGGTGACGAACCTCATTAGCTCAGACCCAGGTATTCTGCGCAGAAGGAGTATAAATCAATCAAAACTCTTGGACTTCATAAGTTGGATAGAGTACAGAATAATATACGATTTTCTACACAAACTATAAAAAAAATTGATCAGCTTAAGATTTAAATTATGTCTGTAACAATATTATAGTAAGGCTTCAACGAAAAGTTTTAAGTGTGCATAAATTAGATCTGTAGCTTCTTATTCAATTTTAAAGACATTTTACGACTTTTGAAACACTCTATACGCATAACGTCACAGGCCAATCGATAAGAAAACCGGTCGTCCCACATTTAAACCTTACGAGAATCGTCTTCACTTCGAAACAACCTTTATCATAATATTTATATACCAATATTGACTTGATTGGTCGGAGAAATTTCTAAAAAAAACCTGAATAAAATCCGACATCATCCGGCAAATACGCACATTCAGTATATTAACTGTTAAAAAATAAAAGTAAAAACAACCAATCGATTTTAAAATATTCATTATACACATATGTATTAATGATTTCACTGAAATATTTTCGGCTCGCATGTACATTGTTTTGTTTGAATATGAAATTTATAGGAAATTGGTCACATTTTAAGAAAGTGTACCGTAAAATTGAGTGTGTTAAAAAATTCATCCTAAATGCATTCAATTGTGTACGTGTGACGAATCAAGCACGAGTCGAGTTCCACTTTTTTGACGGAATTACTTCTCCGTGTCCATTTTCGCTACAATTTCGAAACGTTCGAATACTCATCGTTCAAAAACTAATACTGTGCAAATTTCAAATGACGCACGTACCCATTCGCAATGTGTATATAGGTATATATCTTCTGTGTATTTTTTCCATTGAAATTTTCACTGCATTGCACAATACTTGGGTGTGGGATTTTCCACGTTTTATTTTTTCAAAATGCAGAGTTTTCCGGTGGCAATTTGCTGGCGAATCTAAAATAGAAACCGCCATTAGCGGTAGAGCCAGTGCTAAAGCTATTAATCTAGAGATGAGATTGCAACAGGTTAAGATCGGACTAGTTTCATCTCCAGTTGCATAATGACGTCTACTATTACGCATTCCGCGTAAGATGCGTCAGTTGCCGTAAACATTTTAATTCATTCATACTTACTATACACAGAATGTTACAAGAAATTAACAACAAACTGCGAGATCATTATATGAACCGATTTTTTTTTCTGTTAAGTGGACTACATACATATGTTGACTTTTCAAAAAAGTTAAGTTAAACTGGTTACCGCCATATTTGTCCCAATACTATCCTCTATACTGCCGTCCTAAGCCCACTTAACGTAACTGACAAAAATTACGAAAATGAGTTAGATGTGTTTTAGGTGTATTCTTGCGATTTTTCATATCAAAATTAATGTATCTTCATCCAAAAGTGATTTTTTTAAGCTATTAAATCTAACTTATCTGCATGCGCAGAGAAATAGTATCACCAACATTTACATAGCAAATTCAACGTATCTGCGTGCAGATACGAAAAACCCAAAGAAAAAACCAAATTTAGAATTAAACTTTCAAGTCCATTTATCTCGATATTGTTGTTTTGTCAGTTACGTTAAGTGGGCTTAGGACGCCAGAATAATCGTATCTTTATAAACATATTTTTGTTGTTTGACAATAGACTGTAGACTACAATAGACTAAATAAAATTGTTTCATAAAAGCTTTGGTACAGTAAGGAAGCAATTTGAAACACAAAAATCAATATAAAATGTTCCATTTGTTTCTACTAAGCTCAAAACGTCTTTTTGTGATTTATTTAATATATTTTATTTATTTATTTATTTAATATTACGCAACAAACAGCTCATATAATATAATATACAAAATAATATTAATTTCACATAATACACTACAGCCAAAATAGTTACAAACGGACTACAGATTATAACAAGAAAATAACTTAGGAGTTAGGGCTGGAAAGGAACTTAGTAAAGATAAATCTGAAGGAGGGCAAAGAATAGTGAAAAGGATCAATATGTGTCGGGATTTCGTTCTATTATGTTCTAAACGTTTTTAAGTAAAAACATCATAATTTAAATACTTATAAACAAATTTATTAAAAATGTGTACCCATATTTTCAAATACTTTCTAAAAAACGACAAAAAGTCCATCATCAATTTAAACGATTCATACATATTATGAATTTATCCTCAGTAAGATATACATAACTATTGAAAGAGAACAGAAATTAACTTGAGACATTTTGTTCTACATAATCCATGGTACATTCACACTATGACCCCAACTCGACATGCTAATTAACGCAACAGAAAGGTAGATCATTAGCTTTTTTTTCTAATCAGCCAGTTCGACAACCGATGGTTTTTGTTACGCATTGTCGACTCGGACCATTGCGCAACTAATGTGTGTGAGAAATACACAGTGTACACATGTAGATTTACATACTAAATGTGTACGAGCTACTCTACAAATCATTTTTTTTCTCCACCTCTAATGAGAGCTATCATTAGCTCCTTTCCCTTTTTACACATAAATTTGTATTTAAATAATGCCCAATTGAGTTACGCATCTAACGGTAACAGTTGGCCTTTTAAAATACGTCTTCCGTAATAGCGAATTGGGTTATTGGGAATCGTAAAAATAAGTATGTACTATTATAACAACAATAGAGTAGGGTAAATCGTCCGAATCTTTCATGTTTATGTTTCATATGTTAATAGCATAATTATTATGCAACACGTGTAAGTTTACAATATGCTTTCCGTGCACACCTTCATAATGGTATTACGTTCTTTCACAAAGCGAAATTAACTCATCATACCATTCACATAATTACGTTTGTTTCTCGAGCGTATCTTTTTTTTGAACGTTTTTCACTTTTTGTTGTTGCTTGTTTCTTTTGTTGACATTTACCGATTTTGACGTTTAAATGCCAATGGCTAACGTTTGCTTTCTAAGTATGTAGGTACATACGTACACTTTTTTTTTTTTTTTTTTTTCTTCTCTATGTACTAGTCCATTAAAAAAAAGTTCATCTTCTTAGCGAGTAATCCGTATTGACGTTGCCGTCGATTGTTATTAAACCAATCTTATCTTTTAATTAAAGCGTGTATCTAAATATGTATTACCCTATTAAATAGGGCGTTTGCGCCAGCGCTTTTCAAACTATCTCGACCTCAATCTTGACGTGCTCCTTATTCTCAGAACTATTTATATCTAACGCGCAATGAGATCTAGTCTTGTAGAAGTGGTGCTAATTATGCATCGATTACGATGTCGATTTTATTTAATGTTCTTCTATATTTATGCTTTTGATAAGCAATCTGACGCATTTTAATTTACATACTATGAGATGTTTGAGAAACGCTGTATTTACTGAGAATTCGTCGCTTATAAAGGACGTTCAAAAGAACACCTTCTTATAAAAATGTTAGAAATATATATTTACTATCTAGTTTATTGCCCGTTTACGATCAACGAGTGTTTATTATTGGTTACTATATACATATATATAGCTTACGAGAATAAAAAACAAAAACTAAGGCTACGATCTTAACAATTCGTTTTGACGTCGGTCAAACCAGCAAACAGAGTGTATCTCCTTACATGTAGCATTATATTCATCATCATCGTCATCATTTTCAGCCGTTCACCATCCACTGCTGGATGAAGGCCTCTCCAATATTTCATTGCTGTCTATCTGCATCCACTTGACTCCACACATTCTTCTCAATTAATCAGCCCATCTTTCAATCAGTCGATCTTACGATCTCTTCTTGTTATAACAAGCATACATCTTTCCATGCTTCTCTGTGTGCACTGGATCTTACGTAGCATTCTTGAATTTAGCGTCCAAGTTTCACATCCATACGTCATAACTGGCAGTACGCATTGGTCGTATGCCTTATTTTTTAAGCATAGCGGAATGTTGGATTCAATAACTATTACAATAGCACTCCATCCTAGTTTCATTTTATTTCTTCTTCTTTACATCCGGTCATATTCACCAATTGTCCTAGGTAAGCATTATATTATGGTTCAAATTCTTAGTATTTGATTCCTCTTAAAATACCAATGGTCAAACTGAAATTCTTCAAATTCTAAAATACACTATTTGTTCAGGTGACTATTTCGGCTGATTGTAGGCGCAATAAAGCTGTCTATGATAATTGATCTAATGAAACTTTCCTCAGAAATTAACAACGAACTTCTTATTAGTGACCAATTAAAGTTGATTCGAGAAAAAGCTAAACATGTTCGACAAATTTTCAAAATTCCTTCCAACCGATTTTATTCTATTCCAGTATTCATTTGATCGACTCAATATAAAAAGTGAGGTCAAATCGCATAATAGTCGAACATATCGTAAATCGACCGATCGAATCGTGTTCGAAAGCAGCTTTAATCTCGACTAATTGATATTTGATAGTCCCTGCGATAATTTACAACCCCTGTCGTGTAATTACGACGCGCTCAAAAACACGCCCATATATCTATCGGTGAATTATGATCGTTGTTGCATTGTGCATCCGATAACAAATTACTCTACTATCCTATCCCATCCCGTACGTACTATTTAAATTCAATCAAATTTCTAAATGTCGAAACGTACATACAAATATGCGTACGTGCAATGTGATGAAACGTAACTCTGGTTAGACAATAGATCGTTCGGAAAAATGGAAAATACGAGCACATAAATGTAATCGTGAGTAAAATGGGCAATGGATGTCGTCGAAGAGCGTTACAATAGGAAGTTGGCAGATGAAGCTGGGCGTCTCGTGATGCAATTTTAACTCGATTACGACAGTATTGTCTGGTCGAATGTATTATAGTTGTGTGGTAGGTGGCCAGTAGAAAGGTGACGATAGTTTCAACCAGACCAAGTGTACCGATAATAAGTTACGTGTCAGGAAACGAACGAACAGAGCGAGGGACCGTTCACTGTAAGAAGAGTCGTCTCCATTGTTACGACAAAACTTGTCTTTTCAAATGGCAGTTATGCAAACGGTCAATAGAAAGAACTTGTAGATTGCTAGGCTTTTCCTTTTTTTCAGTCGCTTTGTCGCTTATCTAGAAAGCTCTCGAAAAATGTGATGAAAACCACTTTTTTTTTACTAATTCTAGCCCGCTGAATACGAATATGATTAAAAAAATTGTCATTGGATCATATCTCTACAAAAGATATGAGCCAGAGTTAAACATTTCAATTTTTAATATTTTTGACTCTGTGAGATATTAATTTTATCAATTTGTGTTTTCATAGTCTTTAAATCTTACATATGTATGTAGGTACATACATAAATTCAGTGTACACAGAGAAGCATGGAAAGATGTATGCTTGGAAAAAGTATGCTTGGTAGGTATAACAAGAAAAGATCGTAAGAGGAATACATGGGTAAGAAGCATGACCAAAGTGGCAGATATAGCGGAACGTGTGAAAAAGTGGACACATAGCGAGATGATGCGAGAAATACTGGAATGGTATCCGAGAGGATGTGAAAGAAAGCAAGGTAGACCAAGTGGACGATGGGCTGATGAACTGAGAAGAATGTGTGGAGTCAAGTGGATGCAGATTGCTAAAGATAGACAAAAAAAAAAGAGGATTGGAGAGGCCTTCATCCAGCAGTGGATGGCGAACGGCTGAAAATGATGATGAAATCTTTCGAGTAATCATAAAACGTATAAAGGCTCACACACATTTACCACACGCCACGCTACACACGTCTAAACGCATAAATTTCTATGGTTTTGTATGACGTATGTAGATACACATTTGCAACGGTAACGAGCGGTCTGCCTCGCAAGTGTGTACCATTTTGCCTCGCAACGCGTGCACAAGCCTTAGGGCTCACACACACCACACCACACGTGATGTGATTGCGCAATGGGACGGCGTTGCTATGAATTGTGACGTGGGGTGGGGTGTTCTAAGTGTGTATCTACGCCATACAAAACCATACAAATTCATGCGTTTAGAATTTCGTCAGAAGACGTGTGTGGCTTGGCGTGCGGTAAGTGTGTGGGAGCCTTAAGACTTGCCAAACATATTTTTTTCATTGTCGATATAGTTTTATACGCCCTGCTTCCTATCTTGACACATTTACTGATGTAGGTGAGGTAAAGTGAGTTTATTGAATTTTAGCGATAGCAATTGAAAAAAAAAGTGATGTTTTTTAACACACTACTGTCAGCACTGCCACTCAATAACTGAAGGAAAACACTGCCCGTGTATTTCTTCCTACTTTAAGGCCCGTAACGCACTTGGCTGCCTGGCTGCGCAGCCATGACCGCGGCGGCCACAACTATGTTAGAAAATGTATGTGGCTGCCTGTTTGACAACGCACTGAGGCAGCCAGGAAACTCTGGCTGCGCGGCCACAGGTACCGGCTCCGATACGCAGCAGCCAGACAGACAGCCACTGGCCGCCGCGGCCAACACGAGATGTACATATTTAACAAAGCAAATGTATGTGGCTGCCTGTGCGATGCACGCATTAGCAGCCTGGCTGCTCGGCAGCCAGTCAATTCACGTTTACTACTGCTTGAACTGGGTGCACGTTTTTCTGGCCGCCGCGGCCATGGCTGCGCAGCCAGGCAGCCAAGTGCGTTACGGGCCTAAGGTGCCCTTACCCATTTTTTTCCCAAATAAAATTTCACACAACTCAGAAGCTACCAAGTAGATAAATGGGGAAACTTTTATGTCATATTCGTATTCAGCGGATCATAGTCAATAGATAGATATAATTATTTTACGGACTAGTGCTATTGAACACCTTACCAATTCGATTGATTTCGACCGCGTGTGTTGTTTGCCGACGGATTTCCCCCCCACCCACCCACCCCCTCTTCCGAAAACCGTTGACCCGGTAAGCGGCCTCACAAGCGGGTCAGTGGGCTAACAACAACGGCGATTGTCAACGCTACGTTTCGTTGTTTGGAAGGTTGTTGGTCCGTTTTCTATTGACCGACCCGGTCTGTCCGTCCTTCCGCGTGGGATGTGTTTGCGTGCGACCCGACCCCGGCGACGTGACCTTTACGACTGGACCGGACGCGCAAATCTCGCGTAATGTATGCACATTCCGCCACACTTATCCGGAAACCTTCGATGAGAAAATCTGAAAGCAGGGAGGATGTACATTATACACACGTCTACCATAATATAGAGGGTGAAAAATTAAATGCGCGAGAAATACCAGCCCCTTGTAATGGGTGACGAAACTCGACTGATGATTGTTTGTAAAAACTAGCGAAGGAAGCATAGATTTCAGGTAGCAGCGTGGGTGGTCCCGGAAAGGGAACCGTCGCCTCCAGTGACAAGTACGGGCTGTAAACGGCAACCGTAGCCGTATCGCGGCCAAATCTTGACCATGGGAATACCCTCATCCAAAACAATGTATCACTGGAGTTACCCGGTTTATACCTGGAAAAAACGTGCCGTAAAACCGCATCGTGCGAAGCAGGCCTTATGCAGAACGGCGCCGATCTGACTGACACATTAGAAAAACCTATCCGAAAAGTCTGTGTTGAGATGTAGCTATACTACAATTAAAATAAGTTTTACAGGAATCACTGTCTGATATTGTGAAGTAACTGGGGAAAGATCTACGATTTTGTACATAGGATGGAATTCTTTGGGTGGTACCAATTTTTGTGGAACTGTCACACAACTAAGTAAGATCAATTGTAAAATCTTAATGCCGCCACTTAAACATTCGGCGAGCACTGACGAGCAATCCCGAGCGTGCTCGTCAGCATTCGACGACGTCACCTAAGGCGTCAACGGTTGGCGAATATTCGCGCGAAAATTACACGAACATTCGCGCGAATGTGAAGTGGCGGCGTGAGAAGGTCGATCTTGATTTGACAATATTCAAATCATGCCAATGACGATATTTAAGGTCGAAAAACGTTGCGATCGAGGATCGAGTCCCTGACCCTCCCCGATAAACGCTCTAACCACTGAGCTATCGCCTGGCTTATTAAGGGAAGAAGGGAAGTACATATGTACATATATGGATAAAGTAAAAATACGGTATAAAAATACCCACTTAACTATAAAATAGCCATTCTCTATTTATCATTTCTGATCTAAATAAATAAATTATTATACTAAGTATATTGCACAAGCGCTAATACAATGAAATAAACATATTGCTTTGCCCAATTTTACCATGATTGATTGTGTACCATCAATCGCTATCAGTTGTCGACAAAATGCCTCGAAAGTCGAACCCGTCATAGATCATCAGACCAATATCCATCATATTCCTTCTATCGCCATACTTTGCCGTCAAAAATTGTATGTTTAGAAAGGGTTCAAAGAAGAATTACAAGAATGCCATCTGAACTTCGATCACTACCTGATAACGAAAGGTTGCAGAAAGTGAGTCTCACCTCTTTGGAGACGAGAATATTGAGAAGCGATCTAACATAAGTGTATAAAATAATAAATAATCAATATATATCTATATGTATGTCGAATACAAAACTTTTTCATGTTCAATAAAAACGCTCATCTCAGAGATCATACTCTGAGACTCCTAAAAGACAAATCAAACAAAATTGTAAGAGACTCGTTCTTTTCAAATTGAGTGGTTGAAGTTTGCTTTAAAAATCATCTCTACATAGATCTCTTTCTACTTGATCAACGAAATTCAAACTCTCGTATTCATTTTGATGACATACGAAGACTGCACTGAGGAAAACTTAGTCGTAATCACTTTGATGATGGTCGTCACCTACTATACGGTGACTATAAGCTGAGTGTAAGGTGACAATCTTCTCATTATTCTCTTCTTACACATTTTTACTCTACTACAGGTTCAACTTGTTGAACGATCAACTGATCGTCTACAAAGCTGTGTGAAGAAGCTTCTCCTATGCTTCATAAACGACTCGTGACTTGCATAAAGATTTACAATTCACGAGTTGCTCTCGGTAACTTGTCGATTGTTGAATAGTGATTCTGATATTCAATTAACTGCTACTATTGAATCTGCTTCTGAAAGATGAGTACATACATATATACATATATTCCAGGCTTTCAATTACACCGCATTCAATGTCTTAAAATGTATTATACTGTTGATGGGAATAATTTTCATCGCATTAAGGTATTTATTGGTTTCAAATTAAATTCAGTATTCAATCTTTGTAGTGTTTGAATTTGATGCTGTGTAATTTCAGGCATGTAAAACTTCATTGTTGTTGGCGTATTTGGCCGAAGAAGAATTCAAGGAACACTAAGCAGATTATGTATCTATCCATATCGGATAAAGTATTGTGATTTTTTTGTATTTAAAATACATCTCAAATGTTTGCAAATGTTGACTATGTAGAAGAATATATTTCAGCGCTTGCGGTTTAAGTCCTGTAGAATTGCCGATGTAATTACCTTACAGTACAGTAATATCATTATGTTGTTCTTAATTTTATGCTTTATTTAAATGTATTATCAATAATTTTAATTGTTGATTTGATTAATTGAAGGTGTTCATATATATTACGACATATTTGGTCATATTGAATCAATTTAATCTTTAACAAAATCTTATTTTAATGTCAAATTTATAATTTTTAGGAGTACCTATACAAAAATATGTTCGGTATTTTTACGATATAATAAAAAAATTAACATAATGTTATTACAAAATTAACGTAATGTCAACAATTACTTTACCCAATTCCTAAAATTTATAAAATGTCAACATTATATAACGAAATATATAAAAACTTTCTCTTGCAAACTAAACTTAAATGCGTTTTAATTTTACGTGTATTTGATATATTTATAGGTCTATAAAACAATAAAATTCTTTTTTCGAGAGAATTGCTATTTTGCAAAAGATACTACATTTTACATTTAAATTAATTTAAAGCTATTAAACGTAATGGGGAAAAAACGTACATAATCTTTCAAAGAATTTTCTTTTAAATTATAATGTCATCATTTCACGAAAGTACTCTAAGATCACATAAGATATGTATTTCAATATATAGGTACATAGTATACCTATACCTGAATATATTTTGCCTGTTTTTGACGAATCTACTTAAGGCCAGGTCCTTATTTCCACGCACAAAACGTTAGATTAATGTGAAAGTACCACCATTGAAATCAAAATGTATTCGTAGAATTATATCTTATGAAAATACTCTTGTAAGGTTTGTGAAATTATCATAAGTAGCAGAAATGCGACAAAACTTTCACATCAACATAATATCTTAATGGTACCTTATGCAAATAGGTTATCTTCTTCTGGTCTACTATGTATGTACATACATACATATATGATTGTTTGAAATATCTCCTTGTTCAACTTCTACCTCAGTATTCTTCAAAAGATTTTTCAACTGAAATTTATTAGATTTAATACATTTTTATAGAAATCGTCAAAATGTTACAAATGATTCAACATTTGTAAATTGAAATTTTTGAAGGACCAATCTTAATACACTCAACGTCACATTAGTCCAATCATCAATCACCGATCGAACTAGGAACGAATTTCAATGTCAACCATAATCGACAGTAAAAATGAAGACGAGCAAACGTATGGACGTATTAGATGTGATACGACCGATGCACATCATAGCCATAATATTCTTCATATCGCCATACTTGGCTCTGAAACCGAAAGCCCCGGAAACGAAATGGACCTTCACATTTTCCAAAATCCTGTTCGTAATCAACGTTATAGCCGTGCTGTTTTATCTGCAGCATGAATTGATCGGATTGTATCTGATGTTTGGCGGCTTCATTCTCGTCGATAACCTGCTCCTGGCCACTTTATTGATTGTCTTCTTCTACTATGCCTTTGTAATAACGGCTTCGAATGTCCTGTGCCGAAGACACATGGCGTTCCTCAACGATTTGATGAAAATTGACGAGATATTCGAAAGCATATCGCTGTGTCCGAACGACTTCACTTCCAAAATGGTCTTTTACGGTTTCACCGCAATGGAAATGGCTTCCTTCTCTTGTATCTTCCTATATGTTGCAATCATGGGTGGGGTGTCTCTCGGAATGTCCTCTTTCATATACAGAAACGCTTTATCTCACGTCAGGATGACAATCCTCTCTCAATTCGCCTGCTACAACTTTTTACTCTACTATAGGTTCAAACTGTTGAACGATCAGTTGAACGTGTACAAATTCTTGTACGTGGACGCCTCGCCTATGCTCAGAAAA
Organism: Parapsyche elsis; assembly: GCA_022651745.1. NCBI lineage: Eukaryota > Metazoa > Arthropoda > Insecta > Trichoptera > Hydropsychidae > Parapsyche > Parapsyche elsis. The sequence continues at coordinate 8,294,131 of JAGVSN010000004.1, read as the reverse complement.
CATCTGATGTCCTCGATAAGGACTTGCTGTATCCTTCACGATCGATTGGTGGTATCGTGCGGTTTGTTGAACAGAGCTTTTGAGATTCAGGTAACCGCAACTTACGTCTCCATATTTTGGTTCGCAATTCCGGTGCTGAATAGTTTGATCAAAGCTGGAGAACATTTGATGATTGCCCTCGTTTACGGCACGCTCAATATAATCAAAATTGGCATATTCGTCATTGGTATTGTACTAGTGGCTGTCACTTGTACGAAAACCAAAAATATGGTACGTTTTTTTGTGCGCTATCAATGTCCGATTAGATTTCTAATTCATGCAAATTTTCTACCGTAGGCTCGAAAAACATCACTATTGCTGACGTATCTAGCCGAAGAAGAGTTTAGAAGAAGCGATGCCAATTACGTAAACAGATAAAATCTTTCAATTTTAAATTTATACAATTTGATATGAACTAACGAGAGATTTTGATCATCAGGTGCATAGGAAATGTATTCAAATGCTAAACAAAAAGGTACAATTCACAGCATGCGGTCTAAGTCCAATCGAATTGCCGATGATATGCACTGTTAAGTATTTTTGAATACCTATTAAATTTTCAATTAAAAGTAATATTCCAATAGCTCACGACCATACAGAGCAAAAACATCATTATTACCCAAACGATGATTACAGGAACACTTCACAATGCACACAAGATACATACTTTCAAAAGTTCATGCCTGAGACCGCATCTACTTTTATGTGTTGTAATTATATCTTTATGACTTCTAATATTTTTTTACGAGATCGTTATCTTCTTGATAATTATTGTGTGTTTTTCAAACAGTGTATGTATTAAATATTTTCATCAAATGATTTTTTTTCCCCTCTAACCGGTCGTTTCATAGACGCCATCAACGAGGCGTGTAAAAATGATGATTGCCCGGCGATGATGGGTCATTAAGAACGCTTTTTGTATCATCAATCCTTGTTGACAATATGTACTTGTAATATTTAGTTTTATATTACAGATGATCGCCTCGGCGACGACGTACCTAATCATCTTGAACCAGTTCACTTAAACGAGAAAAACCCACATGCTACAAAACAATGTAACTGCCATATCATGTCTTTTTGTCAAATAAATTGTTCAATAATAACAAAACCTTTTATTTAATAAAACTGTACATACATACATTCTATTTTGAAACTTTTTAATTGGAAAATGTACTAGCTATTGACTTTTTTTGGGACACAATGTAAAGCCCGTCTATATCTCAAAAACGAAAGTCAATTTATTTTATTTTATTATCATACTCGTTATTAGCGATATAAAATTAGAACAAATAGTTTTTTTGTGTAACACTCATATACACAGTAATTATCAAAATGTCAAAATGAATTGTTCAGTTGACACGTTGACATTTATAAATTGAATTTTTTGAAATACCATACAATATTTAATACACTTAATCGATCTGTGATGTCTCGACTGGTTAAAATGGGAACCACACTCGATATAAATATCGGTTCATAACTACAAAATTATAGTATTTAGCCAATTTTTTCCATGTTGATTGAGATCAATTAGTGGTACCTACATGTAAAAAATGCAATAATTAGTTTTTAAACTATTTCTACTATTTACAAAGTAATTAAATATGAGTCGCATTTAGCCTAGACTAAACACCACTCCATTAAGCCAATCATGAATTAATCCATTAACAAACATCTATGTGAACCAAAACGTACAGTGAAAATGAAGTCGAGCAAACGCATGGACACAATAGATGTAATACGACCAATGCACATTATATCCACAATTTTCTTCATATCGCCATATTCAGCTACGAAATCAAAATCACCAAAAAAGAGATGGATCTTCAAGTTCTCCAAAGCCCTCTACGTAATCAACACATTAACTTTGCTATTTTACTTATATCTTGATGTAGGCGCAATAGTTTTCCCCGAGTCTTCCAGCGTAGGAAACTTGGAATTAGTTGATCAAATTATCATCATCTCGTATTACCCCTTTGTAATAATAGCTTCAAACTTACTGTGTCAAAGATCGATATCCTTCCTCAACGACTTAATAAAAATTGATCAGATATTCGAAAGCATGTCGCTGCATCCGAATGACATCACTTCCAAAATGGTATTCTACGGCTTCGCCGCAATCGAAATGACTTCCATTTCTTTTATCTTCATATTCGCCGTAACTGTACACGAAATGTCCATAAATATGTACATGTTCATGTACAAACATTTTCTATTGCACGTCAGGATGACAATCCTTTCTCAATTCGCCTGCTACATCTTTTTACTCTACTACAGATTCAAAATGTTGAACGATCAATTGATCGTGTACAAGTCCTTGTACCGAGACGTTTCTCCTATGATCAGAAATCATCTAATGTCCTCGATAAGGACTTGCTGTATCCTTCACGATCGATTGGTGGTATCGTGCGGTTTGTTGAACAGAGCTTTCGAGGTTCAGGTAACCGCAACTTACGTCTCCATATTTTGGTTCGCAATTCGGTTGGCGAACGATTTGATCAAAGCGGGCGATTTTAATGCCATCCTCGTCATCAACTCGCTCAACATTATCAAAATTATCATATTCGTCATTGGTATTGTACTAGTGGCTGTCACTTGTGCGAAAACAAAAAATAAGGTACGTTTTTGTGTGTGCTATTTGTGTTCGATTAGATTGCTACTTGATGCAATTTTTCTACCGTTTGTCAAGCAGGCTCGAAAAACGTCACTATTACTGACGTACCTAGCCGAAGAAGAATTTCTTTTAAGTGACTCCAATTATGTACGTGGATAAAACCTTTTCATTTAATATATATAAATGTAATTTTAAATTAAATAACAAAATAAATTAATTTTAATCGGCAGATGCACATGAAATGTATTCAAATGTTGAATAAAAATGTAAAATTCACAGCTTGCGGTCTATTTTCAATTGAAGTGTCGATGATATGTACTGTTAAGTATACTGTGCAAAATTTTTGAAACATTGCACATTTTTAAGCTTTATGTACATACATATGTCTAATCCTTAAATTAATATTACAGATGTTCACTTCGGTGACGACGTATCTAATCATTTTGAACCAGTTCACTTAAACTACATATTGACATACATATTTCAATACAATGTGTTTAGATATCATAACATAGTCTTAAAATTGTTTAATAAATTATCCATGCATTATATTAGTGTATATAATAGCGATTGTGTCGAGACAACCCGGGAATTTCGGTCTTTTTTGCCGTCTCGTGTGCCGGAACGTTTTTTATATAAACTAACCCGAGACTCGAGAGTCTGATTTTAAGGTTATATAATATATTGTACATTTTATTTGTTGAAAATAATATCTCCGTGGTTGAAAACCACTGAAACGACCCATCCCCAAATTGTATGAAATCATGTAGAATAAAGAAATGTCCAAATTAACCCAAGTGTTCTTATCGGCGTGAGACATCAATATACATACATAAAATTCCTAGAAAAATATTCCCAGGAAAATTCAAGACGAATTTACTTGAAGGATCGATTTTTATTAAATGTCAGTTTATCGTTTGACCTCAACCAAGTTCGTTCTTCTAGTCTCGATCTGTCTGTGACGTTTGTGTAGTCGTGAATTGCAGATTTTGGACCGGCATTTCGACGAATTTTTCAAAGGTTATTATCATTTACTTTACGTACATCATCATATTCATTACGTAGTATCATTTGTAAAAAAAAAAATATGTATGCTATCTAATTCGTCTTTAAATGCCTTGGTGTTTATAAAAACTTATTTTGCCCTGCAAAAAAAAAATATGTATCAGTATTTTTATAATATAATTTTAAATCGCTGTTTTGCACATACATAATTGAAATTGTGTTTTTTGTAGTTTTTATAAATAATAAATAAAATGTATATGTACCTACTAAATACATATACCTATGTATAAAAAATTAATATTATGCTTTTTAATTAAATCTATATACATATATAAAAAACAATGTTTGTCTGTTTGTTTGTCTGTTTGTCTCTTATAGACTCCTAAACCACTCAACCGATCGCGATGAAACTTTCAGGACTTATTGTGATCATGCCGGGGATGGTTCCTGTGAAATAAAATCGGGAAAAAACGGGAACGGGAACGGGCCTACTCACGCGTCAGATAACGTACTAGGAACGGGATCGGGAACGGGATCGGGACCGGGATCGGGAACGGAATCTGGAACGGGATCGGGAACGGGCCTGCTCACGCGTCAGAAAACGTACTAGGAACGGGAACGGGAACGGAATCGGGCATTGCAACGCATGCCGGGTCAGCTAGTATCTAATAAAACAGTTTTCATTTGTTTTAATAAATTAATATGTATGCTTTTTTTTACACACATAATACCTATCTACATATGTATGTACATACAAATATTTATCAAAAATATTCTTTCCATGTGATTTTATCGATAAGCAAACAAAAGTCTCGATTCCCGGGAATTCAAAAAAGCCGAGACTTCAGAATCGCTAGTATATAAGTAGTAAGAAAATGTATAATTGATTTTCAATATCTACATAGTACTGGATCGAATCGATACCTCGATCATAAAATATGCAAAGTCATAAAATTTCACTCAAACGAATTGAACAATAGATTTAATGGCCATTCTCGTGGGTGCTATAAACACAAAACGAGCCTTTCTTTCATCCATCATCGTCACTTCCATCGATCCAATTCGTCCAAATTGGACTCTACAGTTGAAAGTGAAAGTCGAAATCGCAGTTCGATTCCAAAATGGAACGTACGATGACGTTGTGGGACATAACGAGACCCATGCACATAATAACCATGATATTCTTCTTATCACCTTACTACGCCTACAAAGAAGCGAACGGAAGTAGGAAGTATCAATTTTCCAAAATATCATTCGTCATCAACACGATTGGATTGTTGTTCTTTTTGGGAAGCGAGATCGGAACACTCATCTTCACACTGCTAGAATTGAAAGAGTACACAACAGAACGACTCATACCTGGACCATTACTGATGGTCATACTGTACTACACGACTACTTTAGGCTCAGCTAACTTACTAAGTCGACGAGCTATGAAATTCCTCAACGATCTGATGAACATCGACGAGAAGTTTCGAGACATCTCCATCTGTCCCAACGATAAAATCACAAAACGAATCATCAACTGCTTAACATTCTTAGAAGTCGCGTCATTACTGTCCATCTTCATATACTGTTCCTTGAAACAAAACATTTCATTATCATCAGCTACGTTCATATACAGAAATGCTCTATCGCACGTGAGATTAACAGTACTGTCTCAATTCACCTGCTATACTTTTTTACTCTACTACAGATTCAAACTGTTGAACGATCAGCTCATAACTTACAAAGCGCTATACGAACGAGCATCTCCAGTGTTGAGAAAACACATATTATCTTCAATCAAAGTGTGTTGTTCTCTTCACGAACGTTTGACACAATCGAGCAGTTTGCTCAACAAAGCTTTTGATATTCAATTGACAGCCACGATCGTCTCACTGTTTTGGTTTGTTGTAATCGTACTGAATATACTATTGAGGGACGACAGCATAATGGAAGCTTTAAACTATTCCATGTTGAATGCTATAAAAATTACACTGTTATTAATTGGTGTGTTTTTGGTGGCTTTGGTCTGCACGAAAACTCAACATAAGGTAGTATACTTTTAACTTGTACAATACTTTGTATGTATATCCTAATTTTGAAATAATGAATACTTTTAAGGCACGCAAGACTTCACTTCTGCTAGCTCATATGGCGGAAGAAGAGTTTCGCGCAGAAGGTGCCAGTTATGTATGTAATGAGAATTCATTTTAAATCATTAAAATCAATATGAAACGTACCTTTTCTATTCTTATCCTCATCTGTAGGTTCGCATGAAGTGTATCCAAATGTTAGGAAGGAAGATATTGTTCACCGCGTGCAGTATGAGTCCGTTGGATTTGCCGATGACTTGCAACGTTGAGTATATTATTATTAATGTCGTATTGTAAATCACCAATTATATAATAATATTTTCTCAGTGTGAACTCGACACAGAATCGCATAATCGGTCGCTGACTTATTTTCATCGTTTTCTTGTGCAGATGTTCGTCTCGATAACGACGTACCTGATCATCTTGAACCAGTTCACGTTCAATTAGATACGACAATAGTGTCGGTGAAAAATTGCAGTTGGCTTCAGTTCAGTTCCTTCCGGCGCAGTAAAAATGTATGCGCAAGAAATAAATGGGACGATGTTGCTGAATAAGAAAGAAAACATAGCAAAGTAAAAACATATCGAGTCACATACCAATAAATATAATTAAACAATGATTGTGAAATGAATAAAGTATAAGAATCATTGTTGTGTCAGTAAAAAAAAAACAAATTTAAGCCAGTAAATTGACAAATAAACCCGTGTATTTATTTATGGTACGATTTCAACAATGCATTTGTACAATCAAATGTTGGCCATTTACGGTTTGAATACGGACCGTGAATGGCCACCATAACTACGGTGACCATACGTCCTTTATTTAAGAGGACAGTCCTTTATATCACCGCTCTGTCCTTTAGATTTATTTATTTTCTAAAATTGCCCTTTTGTCCTTTATTTTGTGAAGCTGACTATCGCCTTTTCACTGTAGTTCAATATGTAAATCACAACTCCGTGTTTTCGGAATCAGGTAAAGTGCCAACAATAAATAAACGTATTATATTAGCAGCGCAGCACTACAAATGGTGTTGTTTATTTCCAGTTACTGGGCCTTAAATATACGGCGAATTATTCGATAAAGTTTCGTGTATTAAAAGTTATGTCACCAATGAAAAGATCGAAGAATGGCGACAAAATGATAAGCCCTGCCCACAAAGATGGGTTGAAATTTTTAAATATTTCACAGATAAACACGTTCCTTTCAAAAACATTTTAAAAATCGTTGAATTTTCCCTGTATCTAATGCCCCTATTGAACGAATATTTTTATTAGTGAACAATATGTGAACCAGTGAAAAAACCCAATTAAAAATAGACACATTGGAAGCATGCATTTATACGGGAAACGGGAAACAAATAAATAAAAAAAATATATATTTTTGACTTTAAAAATTCGCTAGATAATTAATTATAACTATTTTAAAGTAATAAAAATCACTATCAATAGGAAAAATATCTGACTATTGATTTCAATACTCACTTTGAGCACAGCGATACTATATTTTGAGTTATAGACCGCAAAAGCCAAAAAAAAAAATGGATATTTTTTACATTTTTTAAATCGCAAATATCTCATAAACGAGAGTATATCAACAAAATCATATCAAACTTAGTAAAGATTGACCAATCTCCGCTTTGGATATGTCCTTTATTTTCTACAAAAAAATATGGTCACCGTAACCATAACAGACATCGGTCAAACGAGCGAACAGATTTTTTAGCTCTGTATTGTTTTAATGACGAATACTTGAATAGTAAAATTGTTATTTTTAATGTTCCATGTTAAAATATCGTAAAGATTTTGTTTAAAAAAGTATTGACACATTTAATATTTGTGTTAAATCAAAATTCAATTTATTTTATTTCAAAAGGAAAAAAAAACATAATTTATGTAAATAAAATCAAAACTTATTGCAAAAATGCTGCGAAATATTAAATCGAACGAATACGTTTGACACATTTTCCCGCTTTAAAGTGAAAAAAATTAAATTACATTTGAATAATTTAAAGAAAATGAAAGTTTTGCATAGTTTCGAATCGAAACTTTCGATGCAAAAAATGAAACTTTGACATTATTATTTTGTTTTTTATTTATTTGTTTTATTAAAATAGCTTAAGAAGCTAATTACAAAATAAACAATCATCTATTAGCACTTATACAAAGGTATTGTTTTAAGGCTACCAGGAATCTAACAATTTTGTTTGGCGGGCTATTGTATTCAACAACACCCCTGTACAAGTTACTTCTCCTAGATCTACTTAATGTTTAATTCTTAACTATTAACTTATTTTTACCTCTAGTATTATGACTATGTATATTATATCCCCTTATTAAATACTTATTGAAATATCTTGGTAATAAATTCATATCTAACTTAAAAATATATACTAACATACACATTTTTAAGCTTTCCCTTACATTCATCCAATTCAATTAATTCTTATACTAGAATCTATTTGCATTTAAAATACTCCGCATAGCTCTATTTTGCAATTTTTGCAACCTATCTTTAATATTTACTAAATATAAAAGTGAACCACAATATATAAAATGAGGACAATAAGATTTTAGGAGTGCAATAACATTGCGATTAACCTTTTATGAACATTTTGCAATAATTTGCAAGTCGACGTGTAGTACTCGATAACCTTTCAATTAGCGTATAATCGTCATTCAGTATATGTATGTATTTGAACATTTTCATCGACCGCTAGATAAAATTTTCAAAAGTTATCGTATGTTTTTCAGAATGGATGGATCACTTCAATCCCATTCGTTTTCATTCATTTTGGCAGATGTTCGCCTAATCGTCATGAACCAGTTCTTCGGCAATTGGAGCCACGAGCAATTTCCCAATGCGATTGTGGACAGCTTGACGCAACTGTTACTGCTGCTGTTGCTACTGCAGGTCATCATCAATTGCGACACTTCGTCTCTTCTCTTCACAAATTCCGCAAATACACTACTCAACACGAATACGCAAGTGAATTTTACCAACAACGAAAAAAAAATGCACACAATTCAAACATCTCGTTGAAATCGGCACAATTTCGATTTTACAATGCGTTGAAAATCGCTAATATTCGCGTCCTTTCAAAGAAATGACGTTCTATGAAACGTTCTATTGAATTCGATCTCGCTTTCATAAATACAACATTCGATACAAAAGTGAAGCGATTCCAATGCGAAAACAGATGATTGTGGGTTGTTGCAAAAATCAAAAGAGACAATTGTAGCCAAATATGTACATACATACATACATACGTATGTATGTATTACTATTTCAGGAATTGCTGTATTTGCTATTCCATCAAAAGAATCTCTTTGGTAAGTTACATGTCAAAATTTGTTTTAGTTCTTACTCTACTATTATTCAACATCTTCCTTTTCTTTATATCAAACTAGCCGAAATGCCCAGCGTTGCTCGGGCGGGTGAATTCAAATAATAAAACAAATGAATATTGAAATAAACATCTATTCTCCAGTACAGACGAAAATTGATTAAAAATTTTGTATGGGACTAAACTTGACTCCAGGCTCTGACCCCTTCCAAAAACCATCTACGGTCTAAGTTAGAGTACCATGAGATGGTATACCAAATTTGGTGATTCTAAATTGAAAACTGTAGATTTGCATAGCATACAAACAAACAAACAAACCATTCAATTTTATATAGTAGTCAAATATGCAACACCCATGACTCATTCAAAAAGGTCTTTCACCGTAGCTACTCAAGATTATTATTAGCTTCAAAATATTGAAAGGCAGTCAATCAACAGAACGCAATATCTCAATCTACATAGTCGTTCTTATTGATCGATCAAAAAGTTATGTTACGTACTATGAAAATACTCATCAATATGATAACCAGCTCAATCTGACGATTGAACCTCTTTATGAATCATGATTAATGACACGCATTAAATTTTAAGCTAACCCATCTAGATAACGTTTTCACTCAGCTTCGCTTTCCTTACATGTAATACGTAAGTGCATTATCAATTATATTTACATATACCCAAACAGGAGAATGTATACCAGTTGAATATTTGATAGTCAAAACATTTCCACACGTCTGTAATGTATAAAGGTGGCGTGTGTAGTTAATAACAGTCATATTGGCCACACACACAAAAAAAAACATGACACCGATTATTATCATCACGCCCGGTTTTTACCTCGGCAAACATGCAATGCGATCTGCCACCCGACTGAGCATCTCCATGGTACAAACATACATACATAGTGTGTACCATCGAGATCACCTCTCACTTCCTCAGTCAGAGGATGACCTCCCGTCGAGAATCGTTTATTATCTGTACGAAGTGCACACTCATCGATAGACAGAGTACTCGTGGTGCATTTCGTAATAATGCGCATTCGCGATCTTGCCATGATTGCAGTTTACGCAACTAAATATAACATGTACCGAGCTACCACACCGGATTTTGGCGCATGCCATGTGCTCGACGCTAATCTGGCAACAACTGTGTGTAGAAATTATTCGAAGATTAGTACAATGAACTCACAGAATTAGGGAATTAAAGAACGCTGTTGGGTCCAAAGCAAAGTTAAACTTTGTTGCCTCTTTATGTCCTAGAAACATGTTTTACCCGTTTCCCGTCAAGACGTCCTGGTGGCAGCTAAAAAAAAAAAGCGTCTGAAGACGATTTTCTCGATCCCGATAATCTATGCTAGGCCGCAATGTCGTCTAGTTAAAGTGTCCGGGTCGTAACATAAGGAATAACTACGGTTATTAAAAAACCAAAAGTATTCCTGTTATTTCTTCAAATTCTATTGTTTTTACATCACATTCAGAATTAAGAAAATTCCTATATGAGAGTTCAGAAGAATTTCTTAGTTTGTTGTGGGACAAAGCATCAACATTTGTATTATTTTTTTCCTATATAAAGATTAGATTCTTGTATATATGTGAGCCTTTTTATCGATTAATTATTCGGTCAGTTGCATTTATTTTCATGACCTCATCACGGCGTTCTATTATCTGACTCGTGTTTACTCTTCTTGGTTTTTCTCTTCCTTTCTACCTTTCCCTCGATGATGTTGGTTAAAAATTCGTCAGGGCGCAGAGTGTGGTCAATGCAGATTCCACTTCTTGTTTCAATACATTCAATTATTATTATTTGCCTTTTGTCGTTGATTTGAGTTAGTATATTTTCACTTGTTGCACTCGAGTACTTTATAACACCCGCAGGATCATATGCAAAGTTTGGCCGCGATTATTCAAAGCGTGTGACCACTCAGACATAATTATGTAGATGTTGAACAGATGACAAGTTGTAATGAAAGGGAAAGACCGAGGCTAATCGCCTTTGATCGAATAACGTATGTAACCGCAATTTGATGATTCATAATGGCGTGTGTCGACTATGACACGCGAATATAAATTAAATACATACAAAATTGTTCGTGCGACGAAACACGGACAAGGTGCACGGTTGCACTTTCTTCAAACTATGTTGGTTACGCAATTTTACTTTTGGCGGGAGTCGCCATTTTGTCGCATCGTCTCGTTTCGTCGAATATGTACATACGTATATTGTATGTAGTATGATGATGATGATAATAATGACGGTGGAAGGTGAAGAACCGACCGTAAAATATGTTGCCACTTGACCAGATCGAACTTTTACTTTCACCCAATGTGGGTGTGTGTGAACGTCAGTTCGACATGTTCAATAGCATACCTTTCAATCTGAATTGCAGACGCAGTGTGATAAAATCGTCAAAGCTTTCGGAGGCTTTGCAGTATTGCGTCATCGGTTGCAATATCATATCCGACGCGAGACCAACGGGCAATGGGGTTATTAAGAAAGTACATATATTACTCAAGGACATTCTATATCGTTAACATCATAGTTTAAATCGCTCAAACCACAATGAGACAACGACACGTGTAATCAAAAGGTAAAGGAAAGGAAACAAATCAATTTGCAGAATAGATAGATTAGAATCTCAGTAAGTTATGCAATTAAAAGAAAATGTGTAATAGAAAGACAGAAATAAGATTAAGTAGAGTGAGGAGGAGGGTCTTACAGAAAAATATGTATGTATTTAGATTTTAAAAATAATGACCAATTCCGGTATTTACATGTCGCGCCCTCAGAGCACAAAGGTGACATGTCCAAAATAACAAATTATTCAGGGCAGCAGTTTTAAAGTTAAAAACAGGGGAACTTTATAAAAAAATGATTTTGGATCGTATTATTGACCCACTGCTATTGAATTTACACAAGTAAATTTTTCACATTCAAAACGTCCCAACGGAACATTAGTAAAACTTTTATATTCTGTGATGTCCTAAAGAGGAACAAAGTTGCATTCATAACTCATTTTCGCAAAATCATGGACATGTTTCAAAAGTGATACAACTAAACAATGTTGTAAAACATATGTAGGAATGTTTGAATTTTTCAACTGCAATTATTTTCCAATCAGATAATGAAGTTAAGTTAGTTCACTTTTGATAATAATTGATAGGGTAATATTAACGTTACTCGTCCGTGGTAATAACTGGGAAATCACGTTTTTTTGAGTTGTGTCACTTTTGAAGCAAGGATGCGATGTCACCTTTGTGCTCCGAGGACGCGATATATTCAGTTTGCATTCACTTATACTACTTTTTTTTTGTTATTCGAACAGGACACATTTTTCCTACGGGCAAAATTATGTACAATTGCAAAAGTGCCAATTTTGTTCCATAAAACATTCAAAACTTTGTAGATTAGTTTCTTCTTTTATATTACACAACTACAATTTTACAATCAATTATATTTTATGGGTCATAGATGGTAGACCCAAAATTAGAATTTCAAATCGTGACATAGTCATAATCAAAGTATCCATTTGGATCACTATTGGATTAAGCTAAACTTTGATTGACTCATTTGCTAAGTAGGCTCGATATTACATCGAATTGCACGGAAGACTAACTTAACCATTGGAATTGTATCACAGATGCCTTGCTTGGTACTTTTGAGATTTTATGATCAAATTTTGCAACCAAGAACAAATGAAACGTCGCTACAGTGACCTCGACGGTCACCGTCGGGGAAAGTTCACCGGTTTTGCATGGCGAAAAAAAAAGAAGCTTTGCAACCGCTTAAAAAGAAGCTGAATGTGAATGCACATTCACAGGTGAACTCGACGAGAGCAACCTTCACTTTTCACAGTCGAAATTACCGTCGAACAATTTTCGACCTCACGAGCCGCTATCATCTCCATCGCTGTTTGTTGCGTTTGAAACGCGAATTCGAATAAAATTATGCAAATTGTACCTCGAGAATTGTGCATCGAGTATGAATGCTTCACGGGAGGCGATACGATCGAAAAAAACTAAAAGCCGCGACCGATTATCTTTCATGTTCGTCGCTTGTCAATATGTTGTTCCATCTTGTCGGTCAACGGTTTCGCCAATGGTGAAAGTCGGTCTATTGACAACGACGCTCGTATCTGTCATCGGAATATTGATGTACTGCGACTCTTCCGACACTGTCCGTGCTTTGAATGAAAAATAAATGCTTCTTTCTTCTGGAGTTGTTCAAGTGCCTTGAGTTAGGCAACGACTTGCGCAAATCAACTAGCAAAACTCAGAATTTACTACATTAATTGTCGTTTGTAGACTTCGCTCAACGCTCTTAATACGGAAATTCACTAAAATGTAATTCAAAATTCAAACCCCAAAATTCGATAAATACGAAAGTTTTTACTTTTTCACACAATTAAGCAACGTATGAAAGTAAGTTTAAGCGTTAATTTGAATACAACTGAAATTTATTTATTTATACCTAAGACAATTGGTGAACATGACGATGTGAAGAAGAGGAAATGAAACTAGAGTGGATCGCCTTTGGAAGAATGAACATATGTAGGTTTTAAATCCAACATCTCACTGTGCTTAAAAAAGAAGACATGCGTACTGCCAGTTATGACGTATGGATGTGGGTGCTGAATTCAAGAATGTTACGTAAGATCTAGTGCACACAGAGAAGCATGCTTGTATGTTTGGTATAACACGAAGAGATCGTAAGAGGAATATATGGGTAAGAAGTAGTGTGGCAGATATAGCGGAACGTGCGAAAAAGTTGAAGTGGACACACTCGTAGCGAGAAGAATGGACGGCAAATGGACGCGAGAAATACTGGAATGGTATCGGAGAGGATGTGAAAGAAAGCAAGGTAGACCGAGTGCGTGGCGTCAAGTGGATGCAAATTGCTCAAGATAGACAGGAATGGAAGAGGATTGGAGAGGCCTTCATCCAGCAGTACGGAACGGCTGAAAATGGTGATGATATCTATTTTCTTGTACTTCTTCTTCTTCTGAATGTAGTATACTGAATATAAAGCGTTGCCTCTTCACTAGACTTTTGGAGGCGAGGAAGGGATAGAAGGAGCGGACAATTGTTTTAGGTGGTACCAATTTTACAGAACTGTCTCACAATTAAGTTAGATAAATTGGTAATTTCTAAAAATAACAGGAGACAACCGATCTGAATTTAGTAATATCCAGATCTTGCCAGTGACGATAATTTAAGATCGAAAAACTTTTTATTTCGACATGCGAGGGTCGCACCTCAGCCTTTTCGCCCAAGAGACAAACGCTCTAACCACTGAGCTATCGCCTGGCTTTTGTGTACATTGCGTATATAATACACGTTACACATACATACATATGTATGAGCCGTTACTTTTGAAAGTGGTGTAAATATAATTTAAAATAAAATTTAGTTTCGATTACACTTACATATGTTTGTAACCGAAACTATGTACCATTAACTAATTTGTTTTATTAAATTGGACTCCTATAAAACGAATATTTATATATACGAAAATACCACAAAAAAATCTATAAACCAAAACGTTTTGAGATAATTCAAACAATGAAAAAAATTACGTAGAATTATCAAAATAATCAGTATGAAATATTGAATAAACTTACCTAACAACATGATCAAACTTGCTCTTGCGATTTTATTAAGGCGTTATCAACAACAATATCCAAAAAAAAATAAAACAAAAACTTGATGATGCAAAAAGTTGGACATATCATATTCACGAGAATGGAGACAGCAAGTTTTTCACACTGGTGAATGCCAATTGGATTCGCTTTACAACAGTGCAGTGGTTGGGAAGGTGTCTAGAAGAATAAATTGTTACGCCATTGCGAAGTAACACTATGTACTTCTTTTTTTGATCACGTCACTTATGAGTCGTTTCACGTGCACTTCAATGCCCATTGGTCCATTAAACGAACTGTACATAGAGAAGAGAACTTCAAAAAAGCTCTGTGAACCAACTATGGCATTGCATTTCGTAACACAGGTGTTACATCGCCAACTGTCGAAAAGCACTATACAAAAAGCAAAGAAAATAAATACAAATTTTCTTCATTGTTATCAACAATGACAAGTGCATTGCGTTAGTGATCACTGTCGAGTGTTGTCTTTCATCAAAAGCATTCCTCACAACGCAACGGGTGTAGCGTCTGTAATTAAATGAACTTCAGCAAAAATTTAAACAAAGCCATTGCCATAAATTCGAATCGGAGTTGAAAGTAAATTACGGTCATTATTGCATATCGAAAACAGTCAGCTTCTGGTTCCACTTGTGCCTATCCTCGACGAAGAACCGAAACAACACTTGACAAGCGCCATTGTTTTACGACGAAACGTGAGAAACGACACGAAAGGAAAAGTGGATTTTGCACAATTGGAAGCGTTCAAAACTTGCAAAAAAAAAAAAAAAGAAGAGAAAGATCAAAAGCATTCACGATCAAAAGGCAATTACTAACCTGCTATCAGTTACAATTGCACAAGAGCCGAAGCTGCGTGTCTTCATTTGAAGATGTTTGAACGCAATCACCGTTTCCAAATTGGGTAGCGATCACGAATATCCATACATTTCACCGTCGATTGATTACAGTACCTATATTTTTATTATCTACAAGAAGTCGTCGTGCAATGTGGAATTTCGCAACAGAATGCTCCACATCTCTTGTCGATCTGTAATGAGACGTTAACAAATTGCTCGGTCCAAACATGGCCGATACACATCCGTCTACAAAAATATAATTTACCAATCTTGCAAGACCACGAAACATTTACAAATAGTGCACAATTATGTTGTCATTACTTGAAAAGCGAATAGTATTTCTTTGATCAATTATGTATCTCTTTCTCATACACATTTTTATTTCACCCCATATATGTATGTAGGTAAATTTAATGTTAAATAGCAGTACGATAATGACAATTTATTTTTATTTTTGTGCGTTGGGCCGCTTTGGCTTCATATTAAAGGATAAACAGTTGGTAGGGAACTATGAAATATATAAAATAATACGCAGCATGTAATGAACCCCAAGTAATGTGTATATTTATTTAAAAGCTTTCACATTCTCGCCTATTGTGAATGTGTAAACAATATATATATAATAGATATATATGTACATATGTATTTATTATGATGATAATAATTTCATGACAACAAAACCAAGGATAAATCGTTAAGATAAAGAGAAAAGATAAATATTAATAAAAATCAATCGTGAATCGTGACAAATAAATTTACTGACTAAAACAATAGATGACCTTTTCTTAACCCCACAATTCGAAACTAAAATTAAGCAATAAAAATATTGATTGAAAAAATTAAAATGAGCAACATTGTGGGTGCACGCAATCAAACACTATAAATATAAAAGATATACGTAATATACAGATTTATCAGAATATTTAAGTAATTCGAGAATGGCATACAACATATTCCATGTTATTTATTATTCAGAGACGAAACACCCCAAGATGAAATCGCTATCGACTACAATATTATATATTTGCGTGAGTTGAGAAATATTAAGCTAATTAATAATAGTTTACATTAAAATTGTAACAAAAACTAATGACAACAATATAAAAAAACATATATCATATTATGTAGACATATTGAATCAATAACTCAAAATCTAATTAAGCTAAAATATAAATAATAAAAATTGTATCTAGCTAAATGAATTATGCCATTAATATTGAAAATAAAATATCCGCCATACTAACGCTTTCCATAACAATAAATAGATGAGCGTTGTGCGTTTAGCAGAATGCAAGGATAAAATATTCTCAATTGTAAATAAGCAAACTATGAATACAAAACATACGATTTACGTCTAAATGAATACATATTAAAAATGATTAATATATATGTATATATTAAATATGCAGCACAAGAATCAATAATGAAAACATAACATAAAGAAGATTATAAATTTTCTTTTTTCATGAAATCATCATATTCATTTTCAAAATCATTTTCAAAGCCGTATTTGGTCATTTGTGACTGAAACAGAAAAATAATCACAATAAATAAATAATCCTCATTTTAACAAATGAAAATAAAACAAGAAATATGCATGGACTTACAATATTGCTTTCTACAGTCAACTTAGCTTTTCCTTTGCCTTTTCCTGGTTTCTTTGCTTTATCTCCTTTCTCTAATTTCTGTTTTTCCATATATAAATTTTCAACATTTCCCTTCAATGTTTTTAGTGTATATGAACTTACTGAAAAATAGATTTAAGAAAAATTTTATTACAATTTCAATTCATGCAACGAAAATATTTTGACTAATTTTAATTTAATTCAATATATACTTACAATGCAGACAGATGCTTTTGACTAGACCAGAAACAAATTCTGGAAATTCTTCTTTATCTCTATGCACGGAAATTTTTTCAATAAGAGCTACTTGAAAATCATCAAATTCTTGTTTAGTGGTTGGATTGAACAAATCCAAACTTGTATTACTAGTATTACTAGTATTATTAGTAGTAGTATTATCTGTAACGCCTGCAAGTACAAATAAAAAATTTAGATACATTTAGATACAATAAAACCAATAACAAAACCAAAAAAATAAACAATGTTGATTACCCAACGTTTCTAAGGCGACTTTCAAATCTGTCTCCTCTTGGAGTTTTCTCCTTCTGAGAATTTCTTCTTTCGATAAACCTACTCCGTCTAAAATATCATCTTCCGATTCCAGCAGAGAAGCTTTCTGAAAAACAAACCAACATATCCATTAAATAATGTCATTTATTTTAATAATAGTTTTTAAGTAAATTTAGAAATTCACTTCTTTCTCTGCCAGTTTTTCAGCTAATCTTTTAGCTTTGGATTTGGGAGCAGACGGTGGTGTTACTTTTTCTTCCTTTTTCTCTTCGTCTTTCTTTTCTTCCTCTTCATCCTCCCAACATTCCTAGAAACATACAAAAATTTAAAAAATTTTACAGAAAATAATAAAACTAGATTTAAAATTAATATAGCGAAAAAAATAATAAAAGTGAAACATTGTACTCAATCAAAGAACATAGTAGTGGCAAACGATCGAGACTGATCAGCCATCTTGGCCTAGTTTGAAAAGTGAAAGCAATTACATATATCGCTGATAAACCTGAATTGAAAATTTGATTCAAAGTATAATTTTATCTCAGCGCAAAACTTATGACACTGCATCGCTATAAATACAACACGGACATTTCATTTGACTTTGACAATGTCAATACAACTGAGTGGTATATTTTTAGCAAGGAACATTACGTTCCAACGAAATCGTTGGAACTGAAACAATACTGAAACACGCATAAAATCATTGCATACATTCTATCGAAAATGCTAAAAAAAAAAGCACACGAATTACCATCAGCTGTGCTGGGTTAAGTTTTTGATTACAATCGATCGAATTTTACAACAAATCGGCGTCAGCCATTTTAATTTAAAATAAAATATTCAAAAACGTTTCAACCAATCAGAGACGAGCTTGAAAATCTCGACCAATCAGCGTCGGCCGTTTTACTAGTAAAACAAAATATTCCAAAATTATCAATATTTCGACCAATCAGAGACGAGCTCGACAGCTACGACCAATCGACGTCCGCCATTTTGATTTAAGAAAAATATTCAAAAAAATGTCAACATATCGACCAATGAGAAACGAGCTTGATAAGTCAGGGCACGATTTGATTACACGTGCACTGCAAACAGACCGTCGATTAAAAATAGCTTAAGAGCTAAATGCGGATCGACATTGACACAGATAGGGGATGATCGAGGATATGGACAAGCGCGCGGATCCCGATATAAATATACACGTGATGACGCAGCGCACATAACCTATCACCGTCAACCATATGGCCAGAAGCGAGTCTCACCTTCACCTCCTCCTCTTCGTCCTCTCCTTCCCACTTGTTAGCAGCGACGGCTGCCAAGATTACAGGCTGCGGCTGCACCGCCTCTGGCTGCGGATCGAAGTCCTCGTCGTCTGAAAGCAAAAACCATGCGACGTCACCACACCATACGTATCGTACACGCGAGTAGTCGGTAGATAAATGGTGCACTGATGCCTTACCCCACGTGTCCCCCATGGTGAGGAGTTCGTTGTCGGAGACGAGCCGAACGTTTGTCGAGGGGTGTGTACTGCTGGTGTGTGGTTTAGTCTGCGGGGATGTTTTGGCGAACGTGCGTTTCGGCGAATTGGCGCTCGTCGAGCTCGCTGGGGTCAGACGGCGGGAGCGTGTGAGGGTTGACTCGACCTGAACGGCGCTGGAGGATTCCTCAGGAGGGACGAAGTTCGGACATTCTGAACAAAGTTAGGGCGGGTCGCGCTCACATTCACCGCCATCGCCGACTATCTACAAACGACTGAAAATCCGCAATCCGCGTTGCCAACTTGACGCGATCGAGAGCGACGACAGCGTCCCCTTGCGGTCGATTTCTCAACTCAACAACTTTTTTCACCGTATCCGTTGGCTGCACTGGCTGCACTGCAACGTTGTCGTTCGCCGATATGCTCAGTAAATAAAGCGATATTTAATTTTGGTCGTCGCCGATTGGTTATTGCGATTTCAAAATGACACGTCGACGATTTTGCAAAAATAAATTGTGTGTATCCAATTTTGTTTGTCTTTAATTGTGATTAATCAGGATCACATCCGAATGACGTCACGTCGTTTTTTGGCATCACGAACTGCAAAAGTTCTGCATACAAGTTACATGCATCTACTTTTAGCGTGCAATTTAAAAAATTCAGTAACAATGATCTAAATACTACAGTAAAGAAAGTCCCCTGATTTATGATGACTGATTCAAGAATGCTACGTAAGATCCAATACACACAATTACACAAAGCATGGAAAGATGTATGCTTGGTATAAGAGATCGTAAGAGGCATACATGGGCAGTGTGAAAAAGTGAGTGGACACAGCGAAACGGATGGACGCGAGAAATACTAGAATTGTATCAGAGAATGTGAAAGAAAGCAAGGTAGATCAAATGGACGATGGACTGATGAATTGAGAAGAATGTGTGGAGTCAAGTGGATGAAAATTGCTCAAGACAAACAGCGATGGAAGAGGTTTGGAGAGACCTTCATCCAGCAGTGGATGGTGAATGGCAGAAAATTATATTAAATCTAAATATACTCTTTAACTTGATGATTTATGACCATTTTAAAAATTTTAACTGCCTTGAACAATTTACGAAAGTGGACATGTCACCTTTGTGACCGAAGGGCACGATGACACGATTACAAACAATTCTTAATTTGTAATGATTTATTTAACTTTCCAAGTAAACAGTTTGTTTGCCAGTTCGTTATCAACCAATTTGGAATTTGCGGTCAAAGTATGGCATTCAATTAAAATTTTAGCATTTGCCAGCTCCATCACAATCAAATATTAACGAATATCACACTGTGAATGTATAAAACGAACATTGGAATAATGACCTTTATTATGAAACTTTTATAAACAAGTGATTCATACATCAAAATCAGTGACACATTGTTTTCTTTGCATTTAGAGCATTTGTATATTTATTTTTCAAGTAACATGTTCTCAAAATAAAAATATTTCCAAATAGCTTGCTAACAAGGAACTTTTCTGTGCACAACAATTAATTTTTCAAGTTTCGTTGGACTTCAGAGCATATTTATCACTTGTTAGATAGCCTGCAACAATCTGTAACAAAATTTCAAACATTAGAAAGAAAAATAACTTCAAAGGTTAACATATAATTGATCAATGTATATCAGATAACAAAATCTACAAAAAAAATATATTTCAGGACAGGTCTGTGAACTTTTCTCACCATTGAATATAAAGCATTAAGACAATAAAAATAAAAAAAAACAATTACCATCAAACCGCGTGACATGTGCGCTATACTACCAAACAATTCTGCTAGCATCTGAAATAAAAATTCAAAATTTAGGATAAGGTAACTTCTGATTAAAAAAATAATAATAATTCATATATAAATCAGGTAACAAAATCTACAAAAAAATATATTTCAGGACAGGTCTGTGAATAATTCTCATCATTAAATAGAAAGAAATAACCATGAATAATAATAAAAAAAAAACACCCAATTACCATTTAAAACCCATGGATGAAGCATGTGCTATTCAATTTACTGGAAGATTCTGCTAGCATCTAAAACAAAAATTCAAAATTTAGAATAAGGTAACTTTTGATAAAAAAAAATATATGTCATAAAAATCAGGTAACAAAATCTACAAAAAAATATATTTCAGGACAGGTCTGTGAATAATTCTCATCATTAAATAGAAAGAAATAAGCATAAAAAAAAACCCAATTACCATTTAAAAACCATGGATGACACAATTGTCATGTGCCATTTAATTTACTAGAAGATTCTGCTCTAGCATCTGAAACAAAAACCAATACATTTAGAACAAAACTTGACTCAAATGAAATATAAAAAAGAAGGAAAACTCAGTTACTAAAAACAATCAACAAAAATTTTCTGAACAGGTCTGTGAATTTTATCATCATTTAAATAAAGAATATTAAAAACTTATATGCATGAAAATATTACCGTTTATAATAGATGTTCAGCTACAATATTGTTGTGCTCCGAATAAACTAAAACAAAAAACAACAAGTCAGCAAATTATAGAAGTACAATAATTTAAGTAGTAACTCAACAAAACATCAGTCCTGTTGAGCTTTGACATGACCATCACAGTACCATATGGAAGAAAATTGGTATCATCATAATATAAAATTAAGTAAAAATAATCTTTATCTATTTAGTAAAATATAATGGTACTTGGATTAATTTAAAGAATGAATATTTAAAAAATTACCATTGCAAAGTGAAACTCATCAGTGAAACTCGGCTAAAATGTTGGCAGTATTGATACCTAAAACAAACAGAAAATAATGGTAAGCAAATGATAATGCAATGTGAAAATTAAAAATACTAATTCAACTAATCATCAGTCCTGTTGAGCTTTGACATGACCATCACAGTACCATATGGAGGAAAATTGGTATCATCATAATATAAAAAATGATCTTAATTTCTCAGTAAAATATAATGGTACTAAGATTCATTTATAGAATGTTTTAATAAATTACCATTTCAAATATGTTCAGTGAAACTCGGCTACAATATTCTTGCATTTCGGATACCTACAACAAACAAAATAAGTAGTTTAAGAAAATGATGTAAATGTAAAAATTGGAAATACTGATTCAACAAAACGTCAGTCCTGTTGAGCTTTGACATGACCATCACAGTACCATATGGAAGAAAATTGGTATCATCATAATATCAAAAGCTAATTATAATTTATTCAGCAAAACAAAATGATCTCACCTTTAATCAAATGAAGTAGGATAAAGATGAACTTCGTGTAATGCATGATGCAGTAGCCTGAAATAAATTTATATTTATGAGAAAAAGTGCATTTGGGATCATTGCAATAAAATAATTGAAATCAAACTCACCTCTCATAATTTTTGAAATGTGTCAATAAAATTAATTTTCAAAGAAATATTTCTTACAGTCACAAGTATTGAGTGCATTTGGGAATGGAATCGTGGAAATTTTAGGACAATATATAAAATAAACGGACAAAATACATTGCTTCGGTGTGCTCGTGTAAAACATAGATCAGTACAAAGTAGAGAGAAACATAATATTTAAATTTATTTAAATATAGTAATAGATTAATGTACAAAACAAATTGTACACAACCCCGATTGAAGAATAAATAACATAAATTCAATGTAAAATAATTATATTAAAAAAGTCAAAAATAATCACAATTGATGGATGTATTGTATTAGCCCTGTTCATATACATGTTGGATACGCAAGCAATGTAAATTGCCTTACATTATTTCGTAAAGAATAAAAATGCAAATCAATAACAATTTACAAAAAGAATTAAAACAAATATTTGATTCTGATTTATATTTTAGAATTATAGTGTGTACATATAAATTATATGCACAAAATGCTTGTAGTTCACCAGGCGACCCAAAGGTCACCTCATATGCTGCGAATAATGGAATTTATAGATTCGTGTTGGAATTAGGTCTAGCTGTTTAATCCTGATAGCCATGGATTACAATTTATCCAAGTACTGTGATAGATCTGGGAGACCCTCTTTCAAGCCCTTCCTTTTTCTCGTGTCCTGAAAACAAAATAAGCCGATAAGCATAACATAATGGAATCACATACCAATTACGACCAACATGCTAGAATCAACATTTACCTGAACAACACCAGCGGGTTTGGTCGTGCTGTCGGTCGGGTCACCGGGCAAGACTTGCCAATGATCGAATACGCACTGTGGGAAAGCTTGACCGCCAGTATTGGAACGAAGATCGGCGGTGAAGCCGAACGATTCATTTACGGGCAAGTATGCCTTAACTACGAACATGGGCGTACCAGCCACCTGCATTTCTTCAAATACGTGACCACGTCTACGATTCAATACACCGTAGATACCTCCGACAGCAACCTCGGGACACTACAATCACGGTATATAAAGAAAAATTAGATTAAATAACAAAAATACGTTGGAGGTATACAACGGAAGAATGATCCGATATTAACCTGAATCTCGCACAAGTATACAGGTTCCATCATTCTGGGTTGTGCAGTAATAAGACAGGCATAGAGACAACGACGAGTTGTTGGAATAATTTGACCGCCTCCACGATGGATGGCGTCAGCGTGTAAAGTAACATCAAAGATGTTGAATCTAACGCCTCTCAAGTTCTCCTCGCACAGGACACCTTCCTTGGCAGCCCATTGGAAACCGGCGACCATCGAGTCCTTGATTTCGTTCAGGTATTGCACTCCCTTGGTGCAATCAACGAGTATGTTGGGACCGTTACCGCCGGGACCGAAACACCAGATCTTACGGGCTTCAGTCACATCGTATTCGTACTTCTCACTAAGATAACGGGCACGAGTCTTGAAGTCATCACGGGGATTAACTTGTCCCTGAAGATCAAATGTAAATGATTAAGTATCATCTATCATACGAATTGATTTAAATCAAAACCTTGGAATGTGAACTTACACCATCAATGTCCTCTGGAAGACCATCGGGCATGGGTTGGGCCTTCATGTACAGCCTATTGTGCTTATTGGGGGATTTAGAGAGGCACATAATGTCGGACTCTTCGGCTACGGTTTCCCTGTAGGATACAACAGGATCGGATTTCTTGATGGGAATGCAAGCATGATCTTCTTCCAAATCCTGTAAAATAATAACCATTTTAGTATAATTGAACTAGCCAATTCGGGAACACTTTAGCTTTTTATTATTGCAATTCATACCTTCAGGCAAATTTCAAGATGCAACTCTCCGGCACCGGCAATGATATGTTCACCAGATTCTTCAATGATACATTGCACCATAGGATCTGATTTGGCCAAACGTTTCAAACCTTCTACTAATTTGGGTAAATCAGCTGGATTTTTGGGCTCGACGGCAACACGCACGACGGGAGATACTGAGAATTTCATGACCTACGTGGAGACAAATTTAATAATAAAAAATACTGCGAGATATAATCTAAAAATATTTCACATAGAAGATGAAAGTACCTTCATGTTGTGAGCATCCTTGAAGGTGGTGATTGTTCCGGTTTTGACGAGGAACTGGTCAACACCGACCAAACCGCAAATGTTACCGCATGGAACATCTTCAATGGCCTCAACGTAACGACCCATCATCAAAATGGTACGTTGGATGGTCTTTTCACAGACGTCTTCCTTCTTGCCAGGGGTGTAGTTGGGGCCCATGATACGAGCTTTCTGACCGGTGCATACCTGCAGACATTCACATGATTACATTAGCGGAAAAATTAAAATCACTCATCGAGTGCAGAGTTTGTGTGACATCAGAAATTCAAATCTTCAATGCATGACCGTTAATAAAAATAGAGTAGACCGTTAGACACCAACAAGTAGCGTCTGTCAAATGTAGGTAAACTCGTTAAATAGGTCATGGTAGTGTGTTAAGAACAGGTCTGTGAATTTTTCATCATGAAATATTATCTCTGAATTGAGTGGACTTAAATAAGCAGGCATTATTACCTTTCCGGAGAATACACGACCGAAGGCGTAGAATCTACCCTTGTCGGATGTCGGTACCATCTTACTGATGTACATCATGAGTGGTCCATCAGGATTACAGCTCTGTAAGAAAAAAATACAATAAATAAAATTTCGACTTGATAAATTGAAACATCCTACGAAACTCATCGATGTACCTTGATGCTGATGGCGGCCTCATCGTCTTGAGGTCCTTCGTACAACATCTCCATACGGTACTTTTGGGCCACCACGGGTGATGGTAAATGGATGGCAATCATCTGAAGCAAAGCTTCACCGGCCGGAAGCCAAGTGCGCATGACAACCTTCAATAAGGCCTTTCCTTCCTTGTCTTTGTCTTCGTGCTTGAGGGCAACTCCCAACTTGGTCAAAAGCCCGTCAATGTCGTCTTTCTTGTAGTTCATAATGGCATCGAACACCTTGTAGATGGGATCCAAAACGTACATGCAGAAGGAACGTTTGTTATCGGCTTCCTTTTGCTTGGCCCACTTCTTGGTCTTAGCGTTGAAGAAGTTCTCACCCCACAACCTTAAATAAATAAATAAAAAGAGCCATACATTAGAACGTTTTCAATGAAATAAGTGTTTATACAGTAAAAAATCCTCACTTGTTCATTAGTTTAACGACATCGATCTTGAACTTCTCGGCATACATTTCAGAGAACTGTTTCAGAGTGAAAGCCCAACCGTGAAGTCCTGAACCGAAACCGACGGATCCTTTGCTGGGATCGACGCGTACCTCACCTGAAACAGTTATTCAAAAACAATGAAACATTTTTCACAAAAGTGCATACAAAATCATTCAGAAGATTACGAGAGATATTAACCCATGGGACCGCTGTCGTCGGAGTATGTGGCAATGATTACGTTAACATTCTCCACAATACGTTGGAAGGTCTGGTAAAGTTCCTCGGAATCCAACTGCAACTCAAGCAGAGCACGGTCCATCTTGTTCATGAACACGATAGGCTTGATACGCTCGGCGATAGCTTGACGCAATACAGTCTCGGTCTGAACACATACGCCTGAAACACAACAACAATTGAATATACGGAAAGATAGAAAATGAATATAGTTAAATGTAGTTTATATGTAGCGTTGATGCCGTAGCGTATCCTAATAGGGCATAAGGATAGAGGCCCCGGGTTAGCGTTTAAACACCATCGCAGAGTTATGATCTGCTTCCATTGCACCGCCCACACCATCATCGACTTGGAGCGATGCGGTGGTAAAACCGACCGCACTGATCGAAATCTACGGAGGGGCACGTGTTGTGCTGGAAGCTATTCCGATTATACATATGCATCTTCAAATTATGATTTAATTACCAGACACGCAGTCTACGACGACGAGAGCACCATCGGTGACGCGGAGGGCTGCTGTAACTTCGGACGAGAAATCAACGTGTCCGGGTGAATCGATCAAGTTGATCAAGAAACCCTTCTCGGTCTTCTCACGCTGATCTGGATGGGTGATGAATACGCAATCCTTCTCGTCGAGCTCGAAGTACATGGAAATGGCGCTGAAATGAAAAATACAAAACGGTTGTAGCGCATCTGTTCAAATATTCATACTTGAGAAATAATTTTCATCGGTTAATAATGTAATACTTATTTAATCAGCATTTTAATTACAAACGATAGATAAAGCAATCATCTCGTACTGATAACGTACGATCGTTTCGAGATCAAGTTTCAATACGCGAGGTGTTATGGTGCAATATTCAATTTTGCCAATTTAACATTATTATTGACCTTGAACAGTTTCCTAGTACTGTGTAATGCGTTAAAGAAGCGATACTGTGAATCGATGGGTTCAACTTAAAAGTTATTTCAAAATCGATACTGTGTATGGTGCAACGTCTCGTTTTCACAAAGGACAAAAACGCATGCACATTGTTGCACCATATTGATTTTGCGATGAAAATTTTACTGCCACGTTTTATTGCACGCTAACGGCTTAAGGGAGCAAACTATTACACGTGTAAATTTTCTGGAGACAAAGCCACATTGATGAACGAGTTTGAAATCAACTTTCCAACAGACTTTCACCGAAAATTCGAAAGGGTTTTACGAGATTTAACCACTGAGAAAATCTCACAAGCAAATTTCATACTCTTTCATTCCTAGAAACGGAATCAATGTATCCGGTACAAAAAAAAAACTAGTTGATTTTTAAATCAATACACTTTCGTCGGATTTTTACATGAAATTGATTTTTTTTTTTGCTTATGATGAAATTTCACATTCTGCTATAGAAAACATATTACTTTTTCTACACTATTTTCACGGAATATGTACTCCGTCCAACTAGAGGACTTTCTCTTCGGGCGACTAAAAAAAACGACTCGAGTCCACCAATTGAACAGATCATTCGAATAAATCGGTCACGACTAGTATAGACAATGAAAAATTCCATACCATACTCCCATACGCGGGAGAGTGCATAACAATCAACAACGTTATACGTGATGACAGGAGGTTATGTATCACAATATGGACGCTCGGACGTATGGTGAAATAGGTGACAGCAGGTTATGTATCACAATATGGCGACTTGGTACAATAGATACTCACGTAGACTTGATGGTGATGCATCTATCCTGTTCGTCCTTGCGCGTGTCGGTGAATCTGGTCTCTCCGGCTTTGGCACCGGCGATGATACCAGCCTTAGAGACCAGAGAGTCCGTCAACGTGGACTTGCCATGGTCCACGTGGGCGATTACGGACATGTTGCGGATGTTCCGCTTCTTGTCCATCATCGCCCTGATCTCGTCCACGGTAAAGTTCACCTGAAAGATCACACATCACGTACAAAATCGGCACACAAAGGAAATCACAGCGTACAGTCAATATCCTCGAGTAGTGCGAATAGAAAGTAATTGCACGTTAAGTATGACGGGGGGGTGGTGGTGGTGGGGGAAGGGTGAAAGGGATGGGGGTTAACGTGGCTCTTGGGGCGTAGGCTTTTTGGGGTCCTCCACGTGGGTTCGGATCGATCCATCGTATCCTCGGGAGTGTGGATGATGTGTTTGGGAGATCGTCGTATGCTCACCATGGTGGATGCGTGTGGATGTACGCTGGCAGTATAAACTCAGTGCGCCAGCAATGGCGCTCCGACTGCGAAAGGACCGTGCTGGCCGTACGACGTGACAAGTTAGCGCGACGGTTGGCAACACCGGCGTGTGAGTTTTGTCGCGCGGGGGTACACACCGTTGTTGTTTTGTTGTTTTGTCGCTGTTCGAGTCGTTTTAAAATTGTCGGGTTATTTTTGTGTTGTTGTCGATGGTTGTGGGCGTTTGGGAAATTTTTGGTTTGGGTGTTTTTGGTTTTTTTTTTTTGTTGCGGGGGTTTTGATTTTTGGTCGATTTTAAATAATTTTGAAATGTTGTGAATTAGTTGGTGGATTTAGTACAGTTGGTTAAATTAAGTTATGGAAATATGTAGCGATGAACAGAAGGGCAATGTAGCAAAGTGAAATTATATGAACTTGTTAAAAAAGGGGAAACTCGTATTTGACTACCATGTTGTAAGTTTCGGCCGAACCACAGAATTTTTCATGTACATATTGAAAAAAAAAAGCTGTATCATTTTTTGAAACCCAAGTGATATGTCAAGAAATTTTAATTTTTTTTAATCTTTATATTTCGGACAAATTATCCATGAATCCACATTTTTTAAAGTGTTTTATATTATCTTCTTCCTGGTAAAAAAAATACAACTATTTAATTTAAAAATTGCAATGCACTCCTTACTCTAACTTTAAGTTACAAAAATGTTCTTTACTAAAACATAAAAGTTTTTAGAGACGAATGCACTGGATCGTTGAAATAAAAAAGGCAGATCTCAAGTATTTCACATAAATATTGAATAAATCTACAAATATAAAAATGAAATCGGTAGATCTAATCGAAAGATATGCATTTAACATCGGATATAGTATATTCGCAATGTTTTTCGAATTAAAGGCTCGGTTTCGCGCGTTCTGCAACAGGCCACAGCCTGTTGCAGCACGCGTTCATCTCGTTTTATCGTATGGCATTCGAGCGAGATCCACTTTTCACTTCTAGCTGCAGCACGCGCGAAACCAAGCCATAACGGATTTTTTTTCCCACACTTTTACGTGGAATGGTCAGTAATTTTAGTCTTAGGTTCTGCTAAATAAGTTTCAGAATCAATCGACAGATGTCTTTAATAAAAAATAGAAAAAAAACACGAAAAATACACCTACGCGAAGTTGGATTGAAAAATTGTATCGACATTTTTTTGCATTTTTAAGATAATACTTGAACTTCTCAAATTTTTTACACTAAAAACATTTCCGCTTTGACGTCTATTTATTCTATTGGGAAGTGGCTCCATTGTTTTGAAGCGGTCAATTCGCAAGCTTTGTAACAACGTTGTCATCTTCCGGCTACGTACTGTCAACTTGAGCCAGTGCAGTAGAGATAATTTTTGTTTAAATTGCTTAAATTTTAATTTCATTAATAAAAATATGCATATTTGATTTTAACAGACAAATAAAAATGACTAAGTATGTACTGGCTATTTTCAGAAAGAAAACGTGTTTATAACGTCTATCACATACAGATGGAAAACTACATACACAATATTTCAAATTTATAACAATAAATTAGAAAGAAATAGACTAATATGTTTTTTTTGCAACAACATAATAATTGTAACGTGTATGAGTGAGACACCAATATATTGACAACTCCGTGTTCTGATCAATTTAACCTTGATTTGCCGTATGATAAACACAGGCCTGTTATACAGCACTTCTGCAAAATGTAATACTCTACCAATTTATTAATAAACTAACTATATAAATATTACACATTCAATTTTAATGAAAAACCAACAAAATTGTACGGAAAACTTGAACAAATCATTTTATGATCAATTTAAAAATTTATTTTAAGACTTCTCAAAATCGATTGAAATTTAAGTAATTCATTTTATTTTAAATTCCGTTAATTTAATCATTATAATATTTTATTAATACATTTTCTAGTAGAGTCTCTGTTTGTTAGCTGCCAACGGTTATTCAAGAGTTAGTCACCGAGCGTTCTCTATTGAGGCGTTTGATATTCCACGAATTTCATAGAATTTCTTCTTAGAAAATGGTTACTAATAACGCCTACATTTAAATTGAATTATAAAATTAACGTTACATATGGTTTAAAGTGTTCACGGAATTTTACGATCCAAAGTTGTAGAACACGTTTAACATTACAAAAGCCACGTCGATGAATGGGATGCCCCATTATCGAATTCCTACGTGGGCAATCTCAAAATTGATTTTAGATTCCAAAGTGACTCCTTTCGAGAGCATTCGTTAAAAGAAACTGATGTGGCCAACATGTGACTTTCACCACGTTTGATAGACATCTGAAACTCCTTAGAAGTCCACCTACATTGAATTTTATATAATATTTTATGTACACGAAACATTATGTGTGTATATCAAAAATGCCGATCGTTATTCGTACGCAGTATGAGATTAAAACTCTCCCCCATTGAAATCGGTCAAAATTACCAAATAGCGCGTAATCTTGAACTTGATCTTGCTACATTGATGGCAATCGCTCATTAGTCATATTATATTCACGGTAAACGCGAAATCCCCCCAAAAAATCGTTACATTTTATTGTTCGGCGTGCACGCAATGATCGAAAAATATATTACATACTTTTATGTTGTTGGCATGGGATTGGAAAAAGTTTTGCATTTGAATGTAGAATTTTATTAGTACCGACACGGATCACGTAGGCGTGAAGTTAAAAGTTTCTGTACCAAAAAAATATGGGTCTGGATGAGTCACGTTGTTTATGTACCGGTCAACAGGTAAAACGGTCGGTAAACCTCTACCTGGCGTGATCGTTGATGCTGAGGTGAGCCAACAAGTTTCGTATAGAAAAGTTCCGGTACAAAACAGGATTTCCTTTCTTCAAAAACAGTGATGAGTAACCTTTTCTCTATTGCAGAATTTAGCTACGAGTCGTGATAGTTGTTAGTTCATTGTGATAGTCATTACAAGTAGTCATAGTCACTAGTGATAAATAGTTGTTAGTTAGTTATTACTGTTATTGATTAGTAGCGATAGTTACAAATAGTGATAGACAAGCAGTAATGATCTTAATATCTTATGTTTGTTTAAATAATTTATTTATTTATCAACCCATTAGCTGCTGTGAAATTATCATTTTATGAATTGATAGATAGATAGATAGATAGATCCGATAGATGTGTACTTTGCCATTCAATCAACTACTTTCGGCAATAAAATAACAAACGACCCACATGTTATGGGCACTTGTATGGTCTGTTTCATATCCGGCACAAATAAAACTCAATCAATGAATGGGTCGTTATCGATCGATTCTTGCGATTGAATCGCATGGGTTTCAGCAAAGAGAGGGGAAAAAACATTTTTGAATTGCGAATCTGTAAGTGTTCATTTCCTGCGATAAGTCGAATTGTATTATTATTCCTAGTCGGTTGGTAGCGTATCTTCAAAGTGAAAATGAGAAAAAAAAATTATCTACAAGAAAACATCCATAATGTGAGAAAATATTCAATGAAATTGTAACCTCTCATAAAAACTGTCGATTACAACGTCGATTCGCAAATGTCGATTTTTCGCGAAAATTAGATTCAAATACCATTTCCGAGCACCGCAAACATTTCAAATATGTATTCCCAATAATGTCTACGTTATTAATTTAACTTTAAGCATTTTTTTTTCATCATAAACGTATTTTACATAATCTGATGAGATTCGTAGAAATTTCTCGCGATGACTCACCAAACTTTACCACTGAATTTGAGCACACACACGCGCATGCGTTTTACCTTTTTATTATATTCTTTATGAACTCTTCTTCTTGTTATCTATGAGTATGAATGTACCTATGTACAATATTTACGTTGAAACATATCTGTCTTTATGGTTACATAGTTAAAAAAATACAAAAATACTTACATTCAAGCTTAAATTTGCAATCAGTGAGTAATGCACCCGTCCAAAGACAAATAATAAGAAAAAAGTGGTAAAACACCTGTTGTGACGACAAATCCATTCAAGCTTCCAAAATGCGCAATACCACAGGTAAATAAAACACGTAAATTGCACACA
Source organism: Parapsyche elsis (assembly GCA_022651745.1). NCBI lineage: Eukaryota > Metazoa > Arthropoda > Insecta > Trichoptera > Hydropsychidae > Parapsyche > Parapsyche elsis. The sequence goes on along the minus strand of JAGVSN010000004.1, from coordinate 8,261,799 downwards.
TGGTTACTTGTAATCAGGCATTTCCGTTTGTTAGTTCAAACGTCTACAACGTACATACGTTTCATTTTTTTTTAAATTTTTCCTTCACACTTATGAATATTCCAGACTCTTTAAAACATGCACTATGTATGTATGTAATTCTCGGAATGATCAGACGCTAACAAGTCTACTTTTCCATAAATAAATTCTAAAAAAATACATTGTACATACAAAACACGCGTGCAATTAGTTAAATTGCTATGTACAAGTACGTTCAAGGTGATGCTAATTATGCGAATTCGTTTTTTTTTTTCAATTAATAAAACTTCATTTTTGCGTCTTCAAATTAAATTTTCAGGTAAAATTCATCGTAGGCATACTAATGAACTGTATGTATGTACGTTTAACTGCCACTTAAAGGGTTAAAATTGTGCAAGGTCATTTCAACGATAGCATCTTGCGAAGTTTATTTTGATACTGCAAATAATTAATGACGCATTTAATTACGATTAGTCATCAACGTTTCTATTATTGTAAATTAACGCATTCGACTTTGTTGTGAAATATCGCATTTTAGGATTTTTCATTATCAACTGAACCGCAATGCGATAGCGGCAATTTTCAAAAATTATTTGTGGGACAAAGGAAAAATTACAACGCGACAAACACGAAACTTTTAAATGTTTTTATGTTTAATATTATAATTATATCCCTAAAAGAGCAGTGTACACATAAAAAAAATTTGTGTTCAGATTTCCGCTGTGTGATGCGATGCGTGAGCGCAAACTTTGAACTTTACTTTGAAGTAGATTAAAAGCGAATTTGTCGCTAAAAAAAAATAAACTAGAGACAATTTACCGCGAGAGATACGTTATCGAGCGATATCTTTTGGTTTGCGGCCATAGCTTTCTTTCCGCAGGAAATGGCAAAGATGCCGACTTGCCGCTTCCGGAAGTCGCGGCTATAAATCGGTAAATACCCACCGCATCGTATAAGTACTTGCTATTTTAAATGGCGACGCCATTTGGCCACACGCTGTTTAATAAATAATTGTACATCGGAAATTATTCGACGAGAGACGCGCCACTAAAAAGGAGTAGACGCCATCTTGAGTGACATAACCTCAAATGATTTCCCCGTACATTTTCATATTCTTAATTTCGTCAGTTTGCACCCTTCTGAACTGTCAATCAGGCTAAATATATCCGGTAAAAGTAAATGGGATTCAAATATTATCTCACGCACAAAGTGTTAAAAAAATTGTCAGGGACCTGCCCGTCTATCCGTCAGGAATTGTATTGAAATTTTGTTTCAGGAGTAAATTGTTAATCAACTCATGTGTCAATAATAAACACTCGTTGATCGTCTACGGGTAAAACACTACTCAAAATTATATTGTTAATGTATTTTAAATGTTGATAGGTATGCTAGTACAAAAAAGATGACGATTGAATTAGATTGGTTGAATGTGAACGATACTTTGAGGATTTGTATGTTGGTATTCATATTTAAGTTAGATACATAATAATATGTTACCATCACATTTTAGTCAATTTATTGTGAGAGGAATGGATGTATGTGAATATAATTTAATGAATAAAAATAATTTAATTATAAAAAATGTTAGAGTGAATAGAAATAGGAGAAGCATCTTGTACAGAGGTGTTTTGGAATATAATAGACTGCCAGATGGAATAGGTGCTTAGTTAAGGATTATGTAATTAGCTTTTAGCTACTATATTATATAAATAAACTGTTCATTGCTACCCTGGAAATAATACTTTGAAACACTATTTTTTTATTTAATTAAAATAGCTTGAAAATCTAATTTCAAACAAAAAGTAACTTAAAGCTAAAATTACAAAATACATTTAATTATCTATTAGTTTGTACAGAGTCGTTGTTTTAAAGCTGCCAGGAATCTATCAATTTGGTTTATTTTTTTAAGAACTTCTGACAGTCCATTGTGTTCAACAACACCTCTGTACAAGATATGTACTTCTTCTAGATCTATTTAATTTTAAATTCTTAACAATTAACTTATTCTTACCCCTAGTATTACGACTATGTATATTATATCCCCTTATTATATACTTGCTGAATTCAAGAATGCTACGTAAGATCCAGTGCACACAGAGAAGCACGGAAAGATGTACATATGCTTGGTATAATAAGAAGAGATCGTAAGAGGAATACATGGGTAAGAAGCATGATCAAAGTGGTAGATCTATATCTGCCACTTTGGTCATGCTTCATCCTTTTCACACGTTCCGCTATCAGAACGTGTGAAAAAGTTGGAGTGGCAATGGGCTGGATACACAGCGAGAAGAATGTATGGCAGATGGACGCGAGAAATACTGAATTGGTATCCGAGAGGATGTGAAAGAAAGCAAGGTAGACCGAGTGAACGATGGGCTGATGAATTGAGAAGAATGTGTGGAGTCAAGTGTAAGTAGATTGCTCAAGACAGACAGGAATGGAAGAGGATAGGAAAAGCCTTCATCCAGCAGTGCTTGGTGAACGGTTGAAAATGATGATTAAATATTTATTATAATTTGGTAATAAATTGGTAATAAATTCTGATTAACTTAAAAATATGTATATACTATTGTGCACACTTTTAAGGTTTCGCTTACATCCAATTCGATTCATTCAACATATTCGACAAAATTGATTGCGATTTTACTAAAAATCAAGGAGACGTAGAATTTTTCGGCGTCATCATTAAAATAATGTCGGTAGCCCTATCTGACATTTTGTTTTATGGTATTCAATGATGACCACGACCTTGAAGAGTGATTTATTTATTTTTTCATCACGACATACATCACGGTCACGACACAGTTCCATTCATTCATCCAAAGAACGAGGAACACAATGGATAAATCCAGATGCATACTTTGGTTTACGTAGACAAATACCAAAAATGGGAGCCCTATCTGACAATATCCAATTATACACATTGTACGCGAGATTCTTGATGCAAGTCATTTGACCTCCACTGTTGATGGTTCAGAATACTATTGCTATTGCTAGATGGATGTTCTATGATTGTAAAAAAAAATAAGTACCCCCCCGCAAAACCTTGACCGGTTGATTGAAGGCAATTAGTTAATGTTTCCAGTGTTGTGTTGAACCACAAAATTACATGGTAATACAAGTTGGCTCAGTTTAATTTAACCTTTTAGTGAACTGGAAAAATTTCGCGGAACAAATGTAACCCGAGCTAGCGTTGATAGTCCAAAATTTACGACAAAGTGAAATGCATACGTTTTTATAGCTTTTTATAGATTGTGATACTGCATGTCTTATCTTGGATACACATGAAATACCTTTCGTAATATATTTGTATATAGATAAAGTCTATAAAGTATTCGCCAATCAATGCCTTTTTGTTTCACACGATTATAATGTGTGTCACTCTTGGATAAGATGTCGTAGATAACGTTTTCAAACAAATATTTAGATTTTTACAATATTTAGTAGGAATTGGGGTTAAATTCAATCTCAATCTACTGATACTTCATACCTTCATTGAAAGGTTAAGAATGTATAACTTTTGCGGCATGATTTATCATTTCTGTCCATTTTATATTTTATTGATTAGTATATAAAGGATATTTACATTATTCTTTATTCAATGCGAACCGTAATAGACCCGGCCTAGTAACCCTTGTTGATCTCGCGATTAAAATGAAAGTAGATTGACCTGCCGGGGTCAAGCCGTTGATTATGTTTGTATTATTTTTTTCTCACTGTGCCCCATCAAAACGTACCGCTTTTGTTACAAGGAATTTAATTTAAATTAAATTAAATAATAAATTAATTCAAATCCCATACGTCGGTCTTATCTGTGTGTCCATTGTGAACGATCTCGGAAATTTATCACCGGTCGACATATAAAGCGAAACTGGTTAAAATATTTATTTATATTTGTTTATCAAGGGGGAAAAGAATGTGGTAGTGCTTGTCGTGTCCAAATCAAGGTTTATTAGATTTGAAACAAAGCGGAAAATCGTCAATCCACCAGCGAAAGGTGGTTGTTGTAATTAAACAGAATAGAGTTTCTCAAACTTTCCTTCGAAGGAAAAATTTGCCTATGAAAGATTTGATCGTGAAGATGGAAGACACGTGAAGACGATCTGCCGAAAAAAAAGGCCGACAAAGTTCGTCTTGTTTGTTATGTTAAATTATTCTCTATGCAAGAATTACGTATAAATAGATACGTGTATAAGTTGTTTGTGTAAGATTTCGATACGAGGAACACATGGAAGGTCATCAAGACCAAGTGACATCAGCTCTGATCAACTGATCTGAACAGTGGGTGTGTCTTGAGCGTCTTGAATGACGTAAAAGAACCTTCCATGTTACGTCACACCTCAATACGGCAAGTGCTTTTGGAATATTTGTGAATCACCGTTTGTTTATATATCGTAAAGTTTGCCGGATCGAATAATATATTGTAATTCTTGTTTGTTTTGTTTCGTTTTTGGTCGGTTTCAACGGGCGAACGAACGAACGTTCTCGAGCTTCGTGATCCGACCGAGTTTAAATGCTGGGTTTGAGTCTTATTTTTTTTTTCAAAGAAATTTTTGATTTATGGCGGTGATTCGGTCGCTAAAAATAACCGTGGCATAGTTTAGTATTTTATTTTTATTTTCGAATTAAATATTTGTGTTAGGCTTTAAGCAGTTTGCAAGTATGATCGCACGAGGATAGTCGAAAGACGAGTGATCGAACGCAATCGTACATAAACGTCAAAGTAATTGCAAAATTATTCAATCGGTCTTAAGAAAACGGTGTATAATAATAGCTTTTTTGAATGGTGGTCGTTCATAATAATAACACTTATTTTCCCGTGAGTTTTAAAAGTACTGACATTAAGTGCCCTCTGTTGAACAATAGATTTATATTCACATCATCACCCGAGATTTTTTCTTCAATCTTAAAATAATAATTTAACACAAAAAGTACAAATTTTGGAATGCTATCTTTAATTTATTTAATTTTTTAATTATTTATTTAATCATGCAACAAACAGCTTATAGTATATGTACAATAAAATATAAATACAAAATAATATTAATATCACACAATACACTACAGCCAAAATAGTTGCAAACGAACAACAGATCAAAATAAGAAAAGAACTTAGGAGTTAGGACTGGAAAGGAACTTAATCAAAGATAATTTAAAGGAGGGCAAAGAATAGAGAAAAGGATCAATATGTGCCGGGATTACGTTAAATGACGAGCAGGATCTATAAATGAAGGAATCTTATTGTATTTATTATCATCAACTTAAATTGAATACTGTTTACAGAAAAAAAATTGTATCATCTCTTTGTCAGTGACAATTAGTTGTTATCATTGCCGCAACGCGGCCAATTAAATGGAATCGTTTAAAATATACAGAAACGCACTTATAATAATCAACATAATATAATCGTTTCTTTGTGCGGTTTAGCGATAAAATGTCGCCAATAATAATATAATTATTACAAACGCATTAACATAATGTAATAAACATAATTATTTTGCGCTGGAATTCGATAGCAAATACGTAGTGAATTTCGCGAAATTTAATTCGCAGATTTGCAGACGGATGCGGTGATGGATTCTCTTCGAAATAATGTCACAAAAAAAATCGATTGTTTGTTAAACAATCCGATGGTTTCAAACCCGAAAATCGTGCACTGCATTTCCAAGGATTATATTAATTTATCGAGAGAAAAATAGCAACGGATCAGTTTAAGAGTCAAAATCAATTAAATTATTTTATAAGCTTCATTCGTATGTATGTATGTATGTATGTAATTTACTTTGTTGAGAGCTCGCCATTAGTGCTGCAAAGAAATGCAATTAGAATTCTTCGTATAATTGAGCAAATTGTATGCGAGAGCTGAAATTAAACGTCCAGCTAATTACGTGAAGGTCTCCAACTCGTTTCGCATACATTGTAATGTGAATTTTCATTTTCCTGAACGGCAAAATAAAACACAGCACATACGAATAACAGGAAAAGTAGGACGGGTCAATTAAGAAGAAAATGCAAATCTCAAACGCTGACGTCCTTGGATCAAGGCGAAATGCATCACGACTTTCCTGCTTCTTTCTCATTTTCCATGTTGAATAATGATGTTTGTCTGCACTGAACATAATTTTCGGTAAATAGGAATCGATCGTGTCAAGGCGATTAAGCGTAGGTGTAAACCATGACCCCTCTCAACTTACGAACGAGAGAATGGTTAGCTTCGTAATCAAGTAGCTACATTTTAAATGCCTTTCCGAGACTTAAAATAATTTTATAAAAGTGTTAGCTTACTTGTAAAGCTGTGAGGTCGCCAAAAGTTAATTTAATTATGAACTTGAATGCAAATTTGTAGGTCCAAACCATCAAACTCTACGTACTATAGGTACAACTCGCAGAGGAGAGCTAAGCTCACGATTGCAAGTTTGATGAAATTCATACATATGTACATTCCATTGCTCCAAATAAGTCGTGGAATAATGACACGACTGCAATCGTAATAAATCGTTCCTACAAGGAGTTTTGCGGTAAAAAATGACGGAAATAAAATAGGCATTCGATTATATTATGCCCGCATACCGTACACATGTCATACGATAAACAATTTTATAATATTGTTATTACTATATATCGTAGTTTAGTCATCGGTCGTGCACAATGGAGCACGTGATTTGACTGGAATAAAAATTGAAATAAATAACAATTAAAGTGTGTATACATAATAATAACGCGATTACTTATCGAAAATGTTGAGAGTGACTCGTGACAGTTATGTGAGTCATACGCACATGAGCGCGTCCCGAAACCGCGTGTGTACATTTCACAAATAATAAACGACGCGGTATAAAATTAATAAATAAAAAAAGAAAACACATTGCAGCACACTTTATGCGAGACAATTGTGTCGTTGAGTGAGTGAGTCATCTGGATTATATTATTGCCGGCCAGAGGTTGACGATCGCTGGTTGTGAGAACACTCATATACATATGTACCTATACATGCGAGCACAAGGAAAACTCTGGATTTTATTAAACACGCTGTATGTACAATTTATTGTGTACTTGAAAAGAAAATCTTTCAGTTTGAGAATTAAGAATTAAAATATATGTATATATCATCATTTTCAGCCGTTCACTATTCACTGCTGGATCAAGGCCTCTCCAATCTTCTTCCATTCCTATCTGGCTTGAGTAATCTGCTCCATCATAATTTTTAAATCCAACATACCGCAATGCTTAAAAAATAAGGTGTACGACCAATGCGCACTGCACTGCCAGTTATGACGTATGGATGTGAAATGTGGATGCTGAATTCAAGAATGCTTTGTAAGATCCAATGCACACAGAGAAGCGTGGAAATATGTATGTTTGGTATAACAAGAAGAGACCGTAAGAGGAATACATGGGTAAGAAGTATGACCAAAGTGGCAGATATAGCGGAACGTGTGAAAAAGTTGAAGTGGACACATAGCGAGAAGAATGATGGACGCGAGAAATGCTTGAATGGTATCCGAGAGAAGCAAGGTAGACCAAGTGGACGATGGGCTGATGAATTGAGAAGAATGTGTGGAGTCAAGTGGATGCAGATTCCTGAAGACAGACAGGAATGGAAGAGGATTGGAGAGGACTTCATCCAGCAGTAAATGATGAACGGCTGAAAATGATGATGACATACACATACATTGTACATACATACATACATATATGTAAATATCAATTTCAAAGACTTTCGCCTACTTACACCATCCTGAAATAATGCTTCAATATGTATACAAAAAAAAAATCGAATTCTTCATATCTTGTAGTATTCACAGATTATAAATGACTAAAAATGCAGCTAACTGTTTGAGAATCACTGCAATGTTCATAGATTGTACATGTGTGCTAATATTATAAAAAGGCAACTAATTAATCAGTGTGTATTTAAATCAATAAACGGTCAGTAACATTAAATAAAATGGGAAATTAGGTATTACATATATTTATTTAGAAGCCCGTCAGTAAAAAATATATTTTTGGTAAGTAGCTTTTTCGCAAACGGTCAGTTATTGACCATTTACTTACCGTTTAGTATTTATTACTGACCATTAAATATATTTTTATTTACTGATTACTTAAGTGCTGACCCTTTATAAAAATTACTCACTATTTGGTTAAAATAACTGAAAATTGCAAAAGATACCGGCCCAACAAATACAGGCCGCATAAAAATAACATGCTCGATGAAAATTAAAAAATAATTAATTATTTGAAATTCATATATATTTTTTTAGTTTTACACGGTCAGTGTATTCAGTTTATAGAAAGTGCTGCACTGACGCTTGTTTACACACGACTAGCTACACTGTCACTACTACAGTTAGAGCTTTGAGTTTCTATTGCCATTAGCTTAAAACTCAGCTATCGGGTGGCAGTTGTGTGTAAAGCACCATCAGTGCAGCACCTTTAAGGCTGAAACATACATACCACACCCCACGCGACACGATGTTTACGCGTCAGCGAATTCGTGAACATACATGCCCCACGTTATCACGCAACAATCGACGTGATTTGATCTCGGACATGGCTTTTTATCCCATACCTGGAAAATTAAGTGTTTCCTCTAAAACCTTATACATCAAAAGACAAACTAACTAACGATATTCTTAACCTCATTGGGTTGCCAATGTTGCAATTCAGCGAACTGGCCGTGTAAACTAACTTAATTGTACTTTTATCAACATCAACATATGTATGTATGTTATATGACATGTAGGTAATAATTATTTTCATACGGATACAAAGAGCAATAGCATAATATACATATTATGCCATGATATAATCTTACTTTCAACCGACCAAATGAAAGATAAATTATTTTTCTTCTAAAATATTCGTATTGGGTTATCAAATCATATCATTGAACTCTCGACTCTTTTTTCAAAATTTAAGCACTTTATCAGTAATTCAGTACTTTGTGACTTGACAAATACAATTAGCGATCCCATCGTTACACGTCATGTGTCTTGAGACGCCGTGGCACCTCGCAACGCAAATAGAGCAATAATCGCGATTGATTACACGTCAGCTTTGACCGGCCATTGAATGTGTGCAATTATAGTGCACTCTGTGCATTGCCATTTGCAATTTTACGCCTTTTGAAGATAACAACAGTGACGAACTAGTCGCTCAATTGTACGTAATCGATTCGAGCCAAGGTCGGCCAGTGGTTCGCCAACTGTCAAATACAATAGCTGGGTCACTGGGTGAACTAATAAACATAATACACGTTTTAAATTATCCATACTTGCTGGGTTTTTTTTTTTTGGATTGTTTGTTATGTGGAAAAAGGCGTTTCGATACCTGGTTGTAAATTCGTGCGTTCAATTCTCGAGAAGGATTCGCATTATGGTTTTAAATTCAAAGAAGGACCGATGAACTTCTCTTTATCTTGACACTAACCGGATCCTCGGCACGATGAATTAAGAATTTGATTCATTTGATCAATTTAAACCGTGACTTTTTAAGTATCCTAATCATTTTTCGAAATTGTTCCATTAACTATTTTTTTCAAATGAATTTTGTTTATTATGTATTTTGATTTATTGTAGTTGTTATAAATATGTAATAGATGTAAGTTAAATTAGCTAATTAGCTATTATTATATAAAATAGATAATAATAAATAAATTAGGATATATGAGCCGTTATTTTTGAATGTGGTGTGAGAGTCCAATTTTGAGTTAATGGTAGTTTCGGTTACAAACAGATATGATATATTTATTTTTAATGAATTCACAGTCAAGATAAAGAAATGGACTTACACCACATTAAAACATAACGGCTCATATGTAATATGAGCTTTCAAGGTTAATTTTCTTTACTCAAATTTAAATAAAACATTTTAGGAAAATTTTTCATTGAACTTTTTCCTCCCTAAAGATCAATAGATCAATTAAATCCTAAATATTTTGATTCTTCAGAAGATTATTTGCATAAATCAACTTGCAACTAGAATTTTTTCATGTAAAATAAGCATAAAAATAATATACTTTGAATTGATAAAATTGTATGATTTCATACTAAATACACAGCTACATATGTACATTGAATACTAATAGCTGTGTTAAATCGAAATTAATGTTTTGAATTTCCCTATCTTGGTATGTAAATAAAATTCTTGGAAAGATCTTGATCCTGCAGAAGATAAGTTGCGTAAATCAAATTGTAGCTAGAATTTGTTCATTTAAAATAGCGTAAAATATACTTTGAATTGATAAAATTGAATGATTCCATAATATGTACATAGGTAGTTACATTGAATACTAATAGCTTTGCTAATTTTGAACGAATGTCTTAATGTATGTTTGTTTGTAAATAAAATTCTTGACAATCAGTACGATCATACGAACCCACGATGCATTTGATAATCATCTTGAAAATTCAGATACAAAGAAAGTCATAAATGTGTACGCGTGCATTTAAATTTTTGCTCTGCGTAGTGTTATTTATTTATTTATTTTTTCGCTCGCAATAAACGATACGTGCAAGTCCGCTGCATTTTCTGTTTATAACGAGGGAATGTTTTCGACTTTCGACATCAAACGAAAACCTTTTCATCGAGTCAATTTTTTAAGTCACTTTCCATGTCGGCAGTGTCTCACGTCGTAAATTCAATTACCGACTTCAAAGAAAGTCAACCGTATCTAAGACGAGTTCAATCTTCGTAGAATCATCGCTCAAACCCTGCCAAGTGTTCCGATCTTATTGATGGATTATATTTGCTGTGGATTGACCTTCGCTCTAAAGTGCAAAACCATCTTGAATTCCGTATATCTGTTGACCTTCTTGGACACTAGAATCCAATCAAAAATACTACTCTTCCATTAGATAATTTGTTGCAATGTCTTCTATGAGCTATAAACTATAATGCAGCGGTTCCTGAGCTGTGGGTCGCGAGCCGATTTTTCGTGGGTCATAAAAGCTTTTTTTAAATTATTTGAAAATAAAATATCCAACTATTTAAAAATCCGATTTTCATGGAATGGAGAAGATCCACGTGTGCAGTGCATTATTTTTTGCGATGTACTCGCGAACGAGATCATGCGACCGAACAAATTGCATCGGCATATTGAGATGAAGTATTCGGATTTTAAAAACAAACCACTAGAATTTTTTGACAACTTGAACAACAGCTAGTCGTCATTACACCAGCACTTGTGAAAAATCTCTCCACGCCTCGTACCTGATTAGTTTGGGAATCGCGCAAGCTGGTAAGCCGCACACAATTGGCAAGTCTTTAGTGCTGCCAATAATAAAATACACGGTTGTACACAGTTGTTTGGGGATAAGAGCAAGAAAGAAGTCGAAACGATTTCGCTTTCAAATAACGCGGTTGCACGTAGAATCGATGAAATGTCCCAGTGGGTACAAGATGAGCTGATCCAAAAAGTTGGTGCGAGTAAATTTTACTTATTGCAATTGGAAGAGTCCAAGGATGTACATACATATGTATGCACAAGGTTTATCCCAGCAGCTTGTTTTCGTTAATTATAAATTATATGAAAATAAATAAAACTCTGGATATTGTTAAGTATAAAAACAGTACTAAAATAATTATACATATATACCCCTTCATGGCTATGCTAGGTGGGTCGCAAAAGTTTGTGGTTCTAAAAAGTGGTTCGCGGTACTGAGAAGTTTGGGAATCACTGTTCTAATTTGTAATAATTTTACTAGTTTCCGACGTGCATTTGAGCTAGTTTCGCAATCATGTGCCATTGCCAATTACATTCGAAGGTCGAAGATCCTTTGTGCATTGGTCAAATGGCGCCTGGACAATGAGGTCTTTCAGCAGCAGCAAACGATTGTAGCGGTTTATAGCACCGCCGTATACCTATCGGAGATCGTGACCAGCGTTTATAGTAAGTAAATACAGTGTCAGCAATTCAACAGTATTAAAAATGCATAAGTTTACACCGCGAAACGTGAAGATGACTCCGTGAATGCTGAACTGGCGATTAGTGGTCACGTGGAACTATTGTTCGGTGTGTAAGTACGTGTTCGTTTACACGTTCTATCATTCTATTAGTCCTTTAACGATCGTGCGTCACTTTCTCGAAGAAGCTGCACAGTGTACCAAAAATTATACTTCCGGTTGAGATTTTTGTTTTTCTGAACAATCGTTTGGAGTTGTGGCAATTGGACGGCAATGATGATTTTGTACGTCATCTTCAATACTATACCTTTAATGGTGCCCATTCACAATCCGTTTTCCCCGACGTGTCGACGGATGTGTTCGTACGGAGATAAAAACGAATTAGAAAAAATGTTTAAAAATGTTTAAAAGTATGAAACACTTGCATATACATATGTATATGTATACCTCACATATTAATAGAAATCTTTTATTTCAGGTAGGCAATAAAACATTATGTTCTTTTACTTACTGTCATCATCATTTTCAGCCGTTCACCATCCACTGCTGGATGAAGGCCTCTCCAATCCTCTTCCATTCCTATCTGTCTTGAGCAATCTGCATCCACTTGACTCCACACATTCTTCTCAATTCATCAGCCCATCATCCGCTCGGTCTACCTTGCTTTTTTTCATATCCTCTCGGATACCATTCCAGTATTTCTCGCGTCCATCTGCGTCAACTTTATCACACGTTCTGCTATATCTGCCACCTTGGACATACTTCTTACCCGTGTATTCCTCTTACGATTTCTTCTTGTTATACCAAGCATACATCTTTCTATGCTTCTCTGTGTGCATTGGATCTTACGTAACATTCTTGAATTCAGCATCCACATTTCACATCCATACGTCATAACTAGCAGTGCGCATTGGTCGTATGCCTTATTTTTTAAGCATAGCGGAATGTTGGATTTAAAAACAATGTTCATTCTTCCAAAAGCACTCCATCCTACATAGTTTCATTCTTCGTTTTACTCATTGTAAGTAGCATAATTCATTCCTATATCTAAAAGTCTGAGTTTGTTTATAAAAATGTTAAAGGTTGCAAAAACAAAATAGATAAGTAAAAATTGTTGTTATGCGATACTGTTTTACCTCTTGAACTTGAAAATTCTGTTTAGTTCTGTACTTCCTATGTATGTTATATTCAGATGATGATTGTACCTCGTTATACAATGTATGTACATATGTACGTGGGTCTTATCAGTGTGTCACAAATTAAACATTTCTGCTATTGTTTTCCGCTATCGGATGATTCATCCAATATTTGGTTATTGTGCAATTGTACATATGTAGTTAAAACTTTAAACGCCAATTTTGCAATTGAATAAACTATCGATCAAATTTACTCAATTGCGTTAAAGTGGTTCAATAAAATACATTGATATATTTACACATAATACTTAATGGCTTAATCTTTACAAGTAAAGGACCGAGAAAGTTTTGTTTCGTTCCAATCGCTCACTGTTCGTTCTCTCCGTTGCCTTAATGCCTTGTGACAAACGAGCATTTCGACTTTCTCGATTGTTCACAATGTCCAATTTCGCTCGATGGTCTTTGGTCGTATTGTACGGTCAGCGCAGCTTTATATATTATTATGTTTATGGTTAGTCCTTGTTGTCGTCTTTGTACAGTTACTTTGCGATTCGATTCGCTGCATTAAAAATGCGAGGCTGACCGGCTTTATCTCCACATCCGATTTATAATTTTATTTGCACGCATTATGTACGTGCTGTGTGCAAAAGTGGAACAAGTCTGTACTTTGGCTGCGATAGGTTTTATTTTAGTCTTTTAAAAGCTTTGTTTGTCTTATCTCATTTACCGTATCGTACTCGATGCTCAAATTATATGAAATTTAAAGGTTAGAAGGATAGAAACTGTATAAGTAAAATACGAATGGGGAATTTTGTGTGGTTCACTTTACATTATTATATTATATATATATGTATATGTATATTATATAATAGCCGAAATCCGTCTGTATGTCTTTATGTGTGTCTGTCTGATGATAACGCTCGCCGATGTAAATAATTAAGAAACCAGAACGTCGCACTAGTGGGATTTGAACCCGGTATCACTGATTCGGTGCACTGAGCGGTTACGCGGTGAGCCAAACCAGATGATAATAGGCAGGCTTCAACTTGACTATTTATACATATGATAAAAAATAGGCTCGCGACTTTGCTAAATTGTTACGTTGTTGTTATAACGCGCCATAGATGGCGCATTGTTGCATAGATGCAACAACTATTAAATTTAATATTATTTTTTAGTACGGGTGATGAGAACGCTCCGTTGATATTCAACTGGCTTACACTAGTAGGTTAATGTTAGGTGAGGTTAGGTTAGCTTACTATATTATATTATAAATATAAGCGTTCTATAACCGATAGTTTACGTTCTATGCACTTATAGACCGCGGTCACATTATGCATATCGCGATGGCATTTCCTGTTAGCTTATTCGCAGAGCCGCATTGATAATAGCTTTTTTATGATTTAATTTTTTATATTTCTCTCTCTTTTCACACTATACGATTTGATTATTTTATTTTCAATGTATGTATTTGTATTGGAGAGACGGAGGATTCGATAAATTTTCGCGACCCAAATTCAACATTTTTAGCGAACGGAGAAAGCTGTGCAGTCGAGATACACACGTACTCTTTTGTCGTACATTATTATTATATTTTTTTTATTCGCGTGACCTTTGCATTAGTCGATAGATTTACGGCTATCGGATTTCTCGTCTTCCCACGTCGAGAAATAATCTGATATTAATTTTATCTCGTGTTAAAGTGGATCTTTTTTTTAAACCCCCTACAAGGCGAGGGCGAGTTTATTGGGTTTCGCTCGAAGGACCATTCGTTATTAATCGAACCGTCGAAATCCCCGAATAAAATAGGGATTGAATATTTTAATGTCCGAAAAGGCCGAATTTCTCAAACTTCGATTGGTCTCTGTGCACGTGCAGAATTGGCGATAAAATTTAAACGAAATGGGTACGTTTTAAAAACGCGCTTCAAGGTGAACATCCTCCGTCAGTTTATGTAATGCAAAAGTGGGCCAACGACTACGTATCGTACTTACATTCATTATTACAAACGGTGCATTAGTTGCCTTATTTACGTTTGCGGTCACTCGTTTTTGACCGGGTCCGGTTTTTGGCAGCAGGGGTTGCGAAACTTTGGTCGGCGACCGGTAAAGTGGTACATAACGCAAGAGAGATATTGGTTTTCCTAGAATCGAACGACTTTGGGAAAACCCTCAATGAAAGTTGCGTTTTACTCTCGTGCTACATTTCATTACATCAGATCACACGCATACACATACTTTTAAACGGTAAAAATAGTAAGTTGTCCTGTCGATAGAGCTCGAGAATTGGTGGCACTATCCCGTAGACCGGCCGGCAGGGCCGCATGGGAAAGACCGTGGGCCAGATACGTCAAATGTGTTTTTGAATATTTTATCTTTTCATCCCCACATTAATTTTACATTTATTGCTATAAAGATTTTCACCATTAAAAATTATTTCGTGATCAATTTATTTATCCAATTTATTCAAAGGGGTAATGGGAGGCATTCTTTATATGACTATAAAACTACATATCAATATCACAATACGTTATACATACATAGGTTATATACGCTTCAGAAATATTACGCACCTCCACTCTAATTGTAAATCTAGTGACAGCTCATTTTTTGGGCGTTCAAAATTTTTTACAGCAGCTTAAGTACAACTGGGCCAAATTCCTAAAAGGAACATTTGGTTTCTATTTTCCAAACGACTACATTACCTATATAATTTGAGTACCCGTTACGAAAAATTTCCAATGTGGACCTGTAAATCTTCTACACATTCTACATAGATGGTAGTGCCGCCAATTCTCGAGCTCTAATTATAATTATATCATACAAGCAGTGTAAAATCCTGGAATACCCATGCTCTCGATACAATGCCCAAAATGGCACAGCAAAGTGCAACGTGTATGTACATTGAAATCGAAGTAGAACGTATGAAAAACAAATCAGCTGGTCAGATCGGTGAGATAAAAAATTATTCGGACACCATAATTCATTCATTATATTGAATACAATGTGAGAATTTCATATTTTGCCTGTAACACGTACATATGTATGTAATTACATTGTGCATTATATGTGCATCTTTTGACAGGTCAGTGCTAAGCTTCGCAGAGAAATTTCTGTTTCGAATAATGGACTGATAGAGTATTGTCAGTTCGATAAAACAGTTTTATGCTTCGATACAAATCAGTGCTCGAATTCAGCGGGAGCGGCAAGGAGCGGGCGTTCCCTTTCGTGAAATCTGTAAATTTAGCGCTCCTTTTCGTAAAAAACCAAAATTTCCGTGCTCCTTCAATAATTATTGGCGAAAAAATGTTATGTAGACGGTGAATTTTTTTTACATTTATGCCAAATCATAATCCACTTTAAAATCTTTATTTCAATACAAAGTTTGTAAAAAAGCCATTTAAAATATTATTATGTTTTGAAAAAGCTGGGTACACGCGTTACTTGAAGATAATATTTAGAATTCTATTCAATTCCGAGGGTTTTTAGATTCTATGTCGGCTTTGCGCAAAAAGTTTTTATGGCCGGCAATCGGCATTTCGAACTGCAACGGGCCTTTTCGAGCCATCGGTCATTTTGATGATTTACGATATCTTTCTTTGAATTGTCGTGTTGTACCGCGACCATTATACCAAAGGAACCAAAATTTCAAAATAGTTCAGTCTTGCCTGTCCTTCTGATGAGAGAACTTGAATTTAGCGAACGTATTTGCAATTTCAATCTATGATCGGGAATCGGTTGATTATTTTTTTTATTTATATTTTATTACTGCACTTAATCACTAACAAACGCTTTTCTAGCAACATTTTTTAAGTTGTGTGAATTATAATTACTGCACGTGACTAACTAAATAGTGATATTAACAATTATTCAAATTTAAAAAAATTAACCGTAAATTGTGCATTTATGTAATACAATTTCTATAAATAATAATACTAATAACCTAATATAAACACCCATAAATTCATATATATTGGTGTACATATGTTACGTAATTAATAAGTGTTTTGGTGTTATAAATTATAACATATGTAGGTATAGGTATCTACATACTATAATTAAAAAAAAAAAAGGTGGTTTGATATTTTTTGAAAATTATCGAGTGCTCCCATTCGTGAAAATTTCCATTTCGAGCACTGATACAAATGGTAATTGCGCCAGGGCAATGCCGTGTACTACAGCTATGTATGTAGTTAATTTAAAAGCGCGTACGTGTACGTTTGGCCGTTGTGTAAACATTAATGTCTAGACCGCAAGTCTCCAATTTGATTTATTGACGCGTCTGTCAGTGCAATATTCATTATTGCAAAACGCTAATTGATACACGGCAAGCACTTACCTGTATAGAAATCTATTGCGCTTGCAATTATTGGGCATTGCGTGACGTTGACCACGTGCGAATCGACACAGGAAAATCTGAGAGAATTTTTCGGGAAAACCCCCGCCATTATCGAAATAATGAATTCTCTCTCTATTTTTTTGTCTCGTGCATATATTCATGGAAATGTAGTAATAATGGTAAAGTGATCGCGCAATTTGCGTTCCCCCCCCTATAACGATTTTTCTAGGGGTTGCTCAGGGGTGTACTCGTCTACTTTGACCTTGAGCGATGAAGTTAGGGGAGAGCGACAAGGGAATCGATACGATTCCTAGAAAAGGGAAAGCGATTTTATGTATTATGCACCTCGTAAAGTGGGGGTGGCCCCTTTATTATTGTGGAAGTTGTGTGCGTGCCAGTAAACGCAAATATCTCACATAGGATTGCTACGTACTGTCTGTGTTTCTCAAATAATTTTTATTTATTTAAAACTAGCTGACCCGGCATGCGTTGCAATGCCCGTTCCCGTTCCCGTTCCGTTCCGTTCCTAGTACGTAATCTGACGCGTGAGTAGGCCTGTTCCTGTTCCCGTTCCCGTTTTTTTCCGATTCCAGATCCTGGTCCCGTTCCCCATCCTGATCCCGTTCCCCATCCTGATCCCGTTCCCGATCCCGATCCCGTTCCCGTTCCTAGTAGGTTATCTGACGCATGAGCAGGCCCGTTCCCGTTCCTGTTCCCGTTTTATCCCGATTTTTTTTCACAGGAACCATCCCCGGCATGATCACAATAAGTCCTGAAAGTTTCATCGCGATCCGTTGAGTGGTTTAGGAGCCTATAAGAGACAGACAAACAGACAAACAGACAAACAGACAAACAGACAAACAGACAAACAGACAAACAGACAAACAGACAAACAGACAAACAGACAAACAGACAGATATTCATTTATATATATATACATATATAAGATAAAAAAATGGGCAGATGGCATAGCCGATGGAGTTCAGGGTCAGATATAAATTTTACATACCTATATACATACATATATACATATATATGTACATATGTAGGTAGATTTTAATTTTTTATATTTAAAGGATTACAAAAATCCATTTATATTCAAAAACTTGTCGAAATTTTTAAACAGATTTATATTTTCAGAAGTTACTAGCAGATTTGGGAGGCGGTTCCAAACTCTATTTGAAAATAATGAGTCTGACAATTATGTTAGATTTGTCTTTTATGGGGGGGTACTAGTGTAAGCCCGTTGAATGTCAACGAAGCGTTCTCATCACCCGCACTGAAAAATTATATTGAATTTAATAGTTTTTATAGTTGTTGCATAGATGGCGCGTTATAATACAACAACGTAACAGTTTAGCAAAGTCGCGAACCTACTAAGAAGTTATATTGTCAAATCGTAGCAGGTTCGTCATCGCCTCCGCTGGATGATAGTGTTAGCACGACATCATTCCAACCTGGTGATCACGGGTTCAAATCCCACTCGCGCGCGGACGCTTAATCATTTACCTCGGCGAGCGTTATCAGCAGTCAGACAGACAGACGGAATTCGGCTATTATATATATAATTACACAGGGCTAGTTTACTCACTACGATCTAGCTGGTTTACAGACCCGAACATAGTGCTAGTAGCGAGTAGCTAGTAAACCTATTACACGTGCAAGTTTGCTCGCTAAATGTTGCCACTTGTCATCAACTAGTGAGTTGTCAACGTGACAGTGCGCGCTTTGCGCCCACCGTCAAAATGAAGTGGAATTGTGAGCATATCGCCAAGTTTCCGACGATATACAGCGAAAATACAGAAAATAATACAAAATACTGAAAATACAGCTCTTAACCTCAAAACCGTGACTGTGAAATGGTTCCAACGCCGAGCGAGTGCGAGCAAAGTTCAAACATTCGAACTTCACTCGCCTGGACGAAAAAGCCTGCGAGTTTACTAACTTCACCTTATTATACGTGGCTTTTTTACTCGCAAACCACCAAACCAGCTAGATCGTAGTGAGTAAACTAGCCCTGTGTAATACTCCCATTAGGAGTCTCAGAGTATGACCTCTGAGATGTGCGTTTTATTGAACGTGAGAAGATTTTTAATTAGATTTGGGGGTTTGATCGGCCTAGGTGTAAAACAGAGCACTTATTAACGTTTAACGACAATAGCCATTTTTGGCACCATCCTTTTATTTAGTTTAGGTTATTCTGTAAACTGTTTTACACCCGGAGAGACAATGTCATCAGCAAATATTGAATTACTAGATCTAATATCACTCACAGTATCACACGTTTTTTATTGGGCATTTATATTTATTATTTTATACACTTTTATTAGATCGCCTCTCAATCTTCTCATCTCCAAAGAGGTGAGATTCATTCTCTTCAACCTTTCGTTATAGGGTAGTGATCGAAGTTCAGATGGCATTTTTGTAATCCTTCTTTGAACCCTTTCTAAATGTTTTTTTTTAAGTTAGGGTACCAAACATTTACAGCAAATTCTAATTTAGGTCTAATATAGGATTTATAAATTTTTCAAATAGATGTTTGATAATATATATGTATAAATGAATAGCACTTTTTACTAAGGAGTTTATATGAGTAGATCATTTTAGGTCTTTTGAGATAACAACACCCAGGTCTATTTGCGATGCAACTTTTGGAACACTTATATAATCAATTAAATAACGGATTTGGGGGTTTGATTGGCCTAGGTGTAAAACAGAGCACTTTTATTAATGTTTAAAGACAACAACCATTTTTGGCACCACCTATTTAGGTAATCCTGTAAATGTTCTCGGGCTTACATACATATGTGCATAAGTTTCCCAAGTCTTAAATTTTGATCGCTTTATGCAGATACGTATGAATTGAGGTCGAGTGGAGTATGGATGATTTTTTTTTTCGTCGTGTGTTCCAAACGTTTTCATTATAACGGTTCTTATGATTGAAGGCTAGATGTTGATGGACGATATAATATAATATTATATTGTTATACTATACTTTGGGCTTTTATACAGGCTATTAAAAAAGATTGTTAGGATAAGTTAGGTATGATCCTAACTTTAGTGTATTAAATTTAAATTACCTCAGTATTGATTTGATTAACATTAAATGTATTAAAGCCGAAGCTTGAGAAGTTTCGCTTCAGGGACGAGCCCTTCCCCAATTATTATTACGCTTGTGTATTTTAAAATCTGATATTTCCAATGGAAAGGTCATCTTTTCGATTGAAACCGTAGTAGCGTACTTTGTTGCCTGTTGTATGTATTTGTAGGGTATATATGTATTTTTCGATGATTTTACATGTTTAGCGTGAGAATTTTTTTAGTGCAAAATTTGCAAATTCGTACGCGAGACCTTCGCCGTGGAACTTCCTCTTTTTTGTCTCTGTCGAAGGTTAATTTTAAATAATGGACTAATTAACAATTCGCGCCTTTTCGGATAATGAACGCGCGTGGGTCGCACTCGCCAAGGCTATCATTGGTATTCAAACATTAAAGAATTTTAATTTTATCATTATTTTATACTTCATTTCGTACGTACATACACTATGAAAATAATTGGCGTTGAAATTGATACCCCCTTTACTATTCGTATCCCATTTTCCGTAAATTTCTTTGAAATATCTCCTGTCTGGTTCGATAGTATCAGCACGCCGTTTTGCACCGCCACAATATCAATAATTCTGTACAGACACGAATATTGGGTCGCCGCACAGTCTAGCATTAGGGGTCTTTTAAACAAAAATAGGGAGGATATAAACAGGGTGGGCAAATATTAAAGTTCAAAATATTATATTCCAAAAACTTATGCAACCGTTTACTGTGCGATCTGTTCAGTTTTTTAATTGATACGTGTACTGTACAAGGTTTACCTGTCACGATACAATTGATACAAGTTTTTATCGAACTTAAAAACTACGATATTACTTTCGTTCGAGTGTTGCGTTAATACATTCAAAATAATTACGTACGTAATTTTATTCAGCCATCGATAAACTTGCAAATGACCCTCAAATTTCATAGTTTTTAGGGTTGCAATTCGACCCTCGCTTCGTTCTCGTCTGCCCACATATATTCGAGGGTGGCTAACGAATATTTATGAATTGAAGGGTGCATTTCGTATTGGACGAGTGAGGGGATGAGGAGGTGTTTCCTAGAATTCATCGTCAGAATTTGCCAAAAGAAAGTTTTACGATTGTGTGGAACGGGAACACTTTCAGATCGACTTTTCTTACCCACCTTTACCCACCCACCCCAAACCAGCGTCGCTTTTCCGAGAAACTTTCCTTCTACGCCAAAT
Source organism: Parapsyche elsis (assembly GCA_022651745.1). Lineage (NCBI taxonomy): Eukaryota > Metazoa > Arthropoda > Insecta > Trichoptera > Hydropsychidae > Parapsyche > Parapsyche elsis. The sequence continues at coordinate 8,240,103 of JAGVSN010000004.1, read as the reverse complement.
TGAGGAAAATGTTTCTAAACTTCTGACATTGTATCGGCGTGATTCGCAATTTATTTTATTTCATTAGAACGAAACTTGTTTCATATTCTTTTAAAAGTCCTAATATTCTTAAAAGTTCAACATATTATTCTTTTATGAGTTATTATAAGCGACTATTACATTATATGTACATATATAATGCAATATTAAAGCAATTTAGTAGATTGCGGATAATACTATGAGCGGTCTCGTTTTAATAAGGGCACATTTTAAGCTCCACGAATTCCATTACGTACACACTACTGCTTCTGAGAGCTGTTTATTAAATTCGTTGGCTTGATTGATGGTGCCACAACATGTACCTTATATTGCTATTATTTTTTACTAGTTTTGATTACCCGGCTCCGTCTAGGTTCTCGTATGTTTAAGAATTCGATTTTTAAAAATTTGAACGGTATTACATAAATGTCAGCGTAAATTTGTATTTAAAAGAAACATTTACTATTGCACTTTTACACCAGTACTGTATGAGGCCAACAGGATCATAGAAAATTATTCTGCTAATTTTGGTCCCGGTTTTTGTTAATGGGTGTAGGAATTTATTACATAAAGACGAACCAGACATGCAGACAGACAAACTGCTATATGTACTACATATGTACATACATACATACAGAAAGGCAGACGAAAAGACCAGTAGGCATTCAGTTTTGTATACATTTTCACTTTATTTATTTAAGCTAGCTTAAAAAGCTAATTACAAACAAACATTACTTAAAGCTAAAATTACAAAATAAACTTATTATCTACCAGTTACTTGTACAGAGGTGCTGTTTTAAGGAATCTATCAATTTTATTTATATTTCTGATAACTTCTGGCAGGCCATTACATATATTCAACAACACCCGTGTACAAGATACTTCTCCTGGAACTACTTAATTTTAAATTCTTAACTATTAACTTATTATGCCTATGTATATTATACCCTCTTATTAAATATTTATTGAAATAATTAAAAAATATATACCAACATGCACACTTTTAAGGTTTCATTTACAATTCATTCAACATATATTTTATACTAGTATTGACATTTAAAATATTCCACATAGCTCTATTTTGCAGTTTTTGCAACCTATCTTTAACTAGCCTATTTACTAAATTTAAAAATGAACTACAATATATATAATTAGAACGAACCATTGCATTATATAGTAATATTTTATATACGCAATAAAGATAAAATATTGTTTTTTTATTATTATTTTAAAACTGCGAGCGTTATATCTTAACGCGAATCTTGACAATTTAAATTCAAAATAGAAACGCCCTGCAAAATATAATATTATAGAATACCCTTCTGGTCTATAAAAACAACACTTCCTGTGGAGCCAGCCAGGCGGGTTAGCAGGGGGTCGACAGGAGCCAGGGTCGTCTGGTCGTTTTGACGCCTAGGGTCGTTGGCGCCACCAGGTGGTCGAAACCCACCTACCCTGGCGCCCTTTCTATTAATGCAGGTGAAAAAAAATAAAAAAAAAATACCAGGTGCAGTCAAAACCCGACCAAAATAAAATAGACAGTCGTAGGAGGAGGATCGTTCGATATTTATCGTATCGCAATAATTGTATTCTCAGTATCAAGTTCGGCGTGGGTGGTGAAATGTTTCAGTACAATGCTCGTACATTCGCCAGAGATTGATTCATTTGATTGAATAACGGATCCAATCGGAGATTGCTTCAGAACGAATCTACATATATATGTATATATCATCATCATCATTTTCAGCCGTTCACCATCTAGTGCTGGATGAAGGTCTGGATGAAATCTAATTACGTTCTTTTATTTTTTCTGAATGATAGGAAACTGTAGAATTTTTTTAATGGTAAAGAACATTTTATTTGTTACTAGTTGTCTCGGCATGCCTTGCAATGCCCAATCCCGTTCCCGTTCCCGTTCCTAGTGCGTTTTCTGACGCGTGAGCTGGCCTGTTCCCGTTCCAGATCCCGTTCCCGTTCCCGTTCCTGTTCCGTTTCCGTTCCCGTTCCTGTTCCTAGTACGTTATCTGACGCGTGAGCAGTCCTATTCCCGATCCCATTCCAGATCCCGTTCCCGTTCCCGATCCCGGTCCCAAACCCGTTCCCGTTCTTAGTACGTTATCTGACGCGTAGCGTTATCCCGACGCGTGATCCCGCAGGCCCGTTCCTGTTTTTTCCAGATTTTTTTTCACAGGAACCATCCCCGGCATGATCACAATATGTCCTGAAAGTTTCATCGCGATCGGTTGAGTAGTTTAGAAGCCTATAAGAGACAAACAGACAGACAAACAAACAGACATTCATTTTTATATATATAGATATCAAAAATCCATTTGAATCAACTTTCAATTGCCGAATTATACTTCATCATTATCATTTTCAGCCGTTCACCATCCACTGCTGGATGAAGGCCTCTCCAATCCTCTTCCATTCCTGTCTGTCTTGACCAATCTGCATCCACTTGACTCCACACATTCTTCTCAATTCATCAGCCCATCTTCCACTCGGTCTACCGTGCTTTCTTTCACATCTTCTCGAATACAATTCCAGTATTACTCGCGTCCAGCCCATTGCCACTTCAACTTTTTCACACGTTCTGCTATATCTGCCACTTTGGTCATACTTCTTACCCATGTATTCCTTTTACGATCTCTTCTTGTTATACCAAGCATACATATTTCCATGCTTCTCTGTGTGCACTGGATCTTGCGTAGCATTCTTGAATTTAGCATCCAAGTTTCACATCCATACGTCATAACTGGCAGTACGCATTGGTCGTATGCCTTCTTTATACATATATGTATGTACATTAGAAAATATGTATAAAAAATAATATTATGCACCCTTCAGGTTTAGTCGTAGACTGTGGCCACACATAGTTGCGCAACTAACGCCCTCATCGATGATGTGATGGTGACGGTAAAGGGGTGGGTTTGGTTCTTCGAAAGGGTTAGATAATATCAAATAATGCATTTTGAGCTGTGCCAATGTGCCAAACTTAAAGTGAGAAATCGATGAAAAGTTTCAATGTTTATATGCATTTCGAATTACACAAATCATAATCGTTCAAGCTTCGTTCTACCAAACATTGTGGTTTGCGATAATGCGAGCGATAATAATTACACGTGTTGTTTAACGAGTGAGGTTACTTAAAGAATAATTATATTTTTGTTCCCCACCTTTCCCCTAGTAGTCTATGTACATATGTATGTAGTATGTAACTTGAAGTTTAAGTTTGATTAATATGAAACCGGACATTGAACATTTCTAGTTATTATAAATATGTACATCCGGAATAGTATACGTCTACTTTCTTGCTAAAAAACTATACTAAAAGAAAGCCGATTCTTAGTAGCGGCAATGGCATATTGTATGTAATTGGCGAATCCGGATACGGCAGGGCTCAACAACCTTTTTACTATACACGCGTGGTTAAGATTCCATTTTGTCCATTGGTCGAATATACCCGTTCGGAACAAAACAATGTTCGACTGCTTTCACTTTTGCGAATAGTCGGACAAAATAAAAGGCATTTCGCGCGCATCCGGCTTTTACGTAACTCGTCCGCTCGGTTTTACCCAAAACCTCGCTATAACAACGCGGCCTCGTTATACGCGATTATGCAATCCGGCAAGATCCGTCTCAATTTTACAAATTTCTAGACCGTATTGCAATCATAATCGTATACATTGAACTTGCCATACATACTGGTACTTAATTTCGAGCGTTGCTTCGTTACATTCTGTCATTGTCATAGTAACAAGGGAAATAAATATATGTACTCTTAAATAGTTTTTTATTGCCTGCTGAAAGATTGAAAGGCCGAATAATTAGTAGGTAGGAAGATTGTTAGGTGTTGCCAAATTTGTATCCAACCATATCAATATAATTAAGTGTGATAAAATATCAAATCTTGATTGAATCTTGTCATCAACTTTTGAAATACACATTTTTTCGAACGTATCGGAAATCGAGCCACGAATCTTCAGTTCGTGAATCCAAATCGCTATCGCTAAGCTGCCTTGGTTATTTTGATTTGAATAATATTATGAAGCCTTGATCCCAGGAGATTCGCCTCCACCACACACCCCTTCTCCTCTGTAGTGTCCAAAAGAGGTCACTCTAACGGGGAAGGCTTTTGCAAGTAATTATTTTAATCAAGTAAACGAGGATCATGGGTTTCAATCACTCGTGATGGCTGAACGGCAGCAAAAAAAAAATGTTTATCTCGCTACCCGGAGGGAGTCCAGTCTGAAGGGGTGACATTCAGAGTGGAGGCCCTCCAGTCACGGGTTATTAGTAGGGACATCGGTGCAAAGTTATTACATAAATTGATAATAGAGAACAAAAATAAAAGAAAATAAGTAAATAAAAAATTAACGACAAGCAAATAATTTTAACATTTTAACAAAAAAGATAATACGCATACGCATTTAATAAAATAAGAAATAATTATATTATATATATTATAATAGCCGAAATCTGTCTGTGTGTCTGTCTGCTGATAACGCTCGCTGAGGTAAATAATTAAAAAACCAGAACGAGTGGGATTTGAACCCAAGATCACCAGGTTGGGAGGAATCGTGCTTACACTATCTCGCGCGACTTTGCTAAATTGTTACATTGTTGTTATTATAACGCGCCATAGATGGCGCTTGGTTGCATAGATGCAACAACTATAAAAACTATTAAATTTAATATTATTTTTCAGTACGGGTGATGAGAAACCATTCCGTTGATATTCAACGGGCTTACACTAGTATATTATATATATAATAGCCGAAATCCGTCTGTCTGTCTGTCTGCCTGTCTGCTGATAACGCTCGCCTCGGTAAATGATTAAAAAACCAGAACGTCGCGCGAGTGGGATTTGAACCCGGTATCACCAGGTTGGGATGTATCGTGCTAACACTATAATCCAAACGGAGGCGTTGACGCACGTGCTATAATTGGCCAATATTAATTCTTAAATTATTCGCGACTTTGCCAAATTGTTACGTTGTTGTATTATAACGCGCCATCTATGCAACAACTATTAAATACACATATAATCACCCACACAAATATCCTTTGATATATATTCAACGGGCTTACACTAGTAGATTAATAATAGTCAATAGTCACTAAAACATTGCAGTGTCCCAAACCATTTCATTAAGTATTATGTAATAAAATAATCTTGCCATCAGATGTAGAAATACTCGAGACCTTAACGAAAATCTAATAATTGGAATCGCGAACCTTCTGCAGTCTACGAGTCCAACGTTCTACCAACGTTGCTAATCGTAGTATCAAAGGCTACTAAGTAGAGTTGGGAATTTATGCGTTGAAATTGCCAAATGGTAATTACAGAGTGTTGCATGCGGCTCGTGTATATCCCGGAGCCACCCCTGCCCTGTCCGTCTGTAATGAGGGGCGTCGGGACGCCTTGGCGTCGCGACAAATGGCGCCAAAAAGACGCCCGTTATAGTCCACAAACCACTCGACGGGATCCGTGGAGACTCACTTGATCCTTTTTGTTTGTTTTATCAATTGTGACGTGTTCACTTGTGGTTACAACGTCTAATGTACATACATATGTACTCGCTTTTTTTCTTGAATCCAAAAGTGTATTTTGGTATACATATGTACCGACACATTGTACAGTGTTCCATTTTTGTACTCAGTATCAATCTAGTGTTATGGGATAACAATTAGCTTTTGATTGGCGGGGTTTTGGCCCCACATCCTGGTGGCCCACGCGCCTCCAAGTGGGGTCAATTGGACCCTGGCCCCTTCGCTACCAGCATCCGAATTGATGCACATGTGACCGAAAATGGAAACTGGCAGGCGTCTCCTTATTCTCTTTTTTTTAAACTTTATTCATATTTTACATTTATTTTTAATTGAGAAAAATATTTGAAAAATGTTGTCATTGCTGTTTATTTATTAAACGCCTATTAGTGTTTTTACATATAAAATACATAATATATTAAAGTAGAACAAAATTAATAAATAAATTAATAAAAAAAATAATGAGTCGTTGTCTTTGGGACGAAAGATTAGTACAGTGGAACCCCGTTGCATCGTTCTCGCTTGTATTGTTTTTCGCATATATCGCTATTTTTTCATAGTGCCGGCCAAACACCCGTAAGAACAGTGTTAAATAATCTCGTTTGCATCGTTCTCCTATATATCGTTATCCTGTATCAAATATTACGTACTAAATATACTTTATCGTATAAGTCGTTTTTCTGCATACATCGTTTTTTTTACTGTCCCATGAAAAACGATGCACCGGGGTTCCACTGTATTTAAAAAAATCGATAAATTCGGAGTATTTATTGCCATATCTAATCATTCTGGGGAAGGGAGAATGAAGATAATAATTATTGCGTGAAATATTATCACAATCCAATAAAAAACGAGAACGGGTAACACGCACCAGTACCTTTAAATGAAAAGTCGAACGAACAACAATGAGACTATCTATTGAGGTGGATCCACATTAGCGAACCGAACAGCGATCGACGAAGGGCGAAGGCGAATTGTTATTGTGTGTTCGCTGTTCGGTTCGCCAATGTGGATCATCTTTAGACCGGCACATGTTCCCAACCTTTTTCGAGTGGCGACCCCGATATATTTGAAAAGGGCAAAAAATATTATTCAAACATTAAGACACCAACTAGAAATGAAAATTGCATTATAGTTAATATTTCAGTTGGTGACCCCACAGAAAACCCTTCGTGATCCCATTTGGGGTCGCGACCCATAGGTTGGGAACCCGTGTAAATTAGAGAGACTAATATTTTATATAAAAAAATTACATCAAATACGATTCTTCTATTATGTACTTAATTTTATCATTTTTAATTTTGACTGAAGAGAATCATAACATATTCAGTAGGTTTATTAAAAATAAAGTTAATATTTCTCAAAAATTTATATTGTATTTTTTCAATAGAATACAAATGAATGGCAAAATGAGGTGACCAAACTATAGGTATAGAATTATAGTCTAGTTTGTTTCTAACTAGCGAACAGAATAATAATAATTTATTAGAATAGTATTAAGTTGTGAAAACGCTTGAAAGTTCTGATAATGAAGCCAAGTAAATCTGTTCCCATCCTCAGTTATATGTATGTATGATTAATATGCTCTACAAATGTAAGGCACTCTTCAGAAATCACACGAAAATCCTTTATTTTAAAAACAACATGTAAATTTGTTCCCTCGATTGAATAAGTATGAACAAATTACATAGAAATTTTTTTGAAAGTTATAAAATTAAGAAATAATTTATTAAGTTTATGGTTTACTGGTTTAAGTTTTACCAGTCTTGACGTTTATTGATATTATTTTGTTAAATAATTTCCAATATTGTATAAGATCCAGATGATCATAGGAAGTATCTCTGCAAAGTTTCTACATACATATGTACATACATATGTAGTTGTTATCCAAAAAGTTGATTATTTACCGAAGTTCCCATCAGGATTCAACTGCATTATAAACTTTACACGGAAGATTGATCTCGTTCTACTTTTGAATTATTTTTATTCGAGACGTTCGCGTCCGTTGGGTTGCGCCATTTTATCGCTAATTGCAGTTTTAAAGCGATCTCCGCTAATGTCTATTTGTACACATCTACCGAGAATGCTATAAATAGAGCGTTCATGTGAAGTGGCTACCGTTTTGTGTCAACGCAATCTTAATCTACATATTCACACACATACATATGTACATACGTATTGTATGCTGAAGAAACATTGCAAAAACTCATACGTAATTGGAATTTTTAATTTTTTTTTTTTATTATTTCGAGCCGCATTTGAAGTTTATCAGTAGAAGGTGACCTCTCCAGTGTGATCTTAAATATTATATATGTATGTATGTACATCATATGTATTTTAAAACACGTGTCCGATAAGCTCTGTATGAGTAATATTTTCACAAATAAGACCAGTGCTCTCTGTGAGTCACTACTGTTTTGAAGCGTGCGCTTGCTCCACTGGCACAATTGGCGTTTTCAGCATCAACCTGTTATTTATTTCAGTTTCGCTTTGAAGACGATACATTTTACAGGGTTACGTGATGGAATATATATTTTTCATGAGCGATTTCGATCGCGCTGATATTTCAAATATTGGAAAGATCCACGGGAAGTGAAACGTAAAACTGACTTTCTGTTTCTCATTAAAATAATATTAATTATTATTATTTATAAAAAGATTCTTTTTCTTTTCTTTTTTCATTATGGTGACTAATTTTCTGTAGATTGGTAGCGCTGAGAGGAGTGTCAATTTTTATGAATGAAGGGAATTTTTTTTTGTCTTTTGATTTATTTTAATTATCCCTAGAATATTTTGCATTTTACTGTTTTTATTACAACGTGCTAAGTTTTGTAATTTGAAAGATATTTGTGATTGAAGTTAGTACTGAAATGCATGATTCCTACAATTACGTCATATATCTACATTTTTATTTTCTTAAATTTCTTGCCTTCTAAACAACCTTTCGTCGTAGTCTTTTTAAAATTAATATAGAGCTTATAATTGCAATATTTACTGTGCAGTTAAATTTTTATTCACAAGAAAACTACAAAAATTTCCTAAAAAAACTACGTCCGTTACATGGACTTGTTCTAAATCTAGTTTAACTTAAGAACTGACAGTTGTTCGAATGAAAATTTTAGATTTGGTTATTCGTCGTATTAAATTATTTATTTGCGCACAGAAAATTATTGTTGATAACAATGATATCAATATTTTGGTAAATTGCAGCCGACCGGAAGTGATGATTTGTTATTGTACAATTTATCGTAATCATTTTTTTGCAGCTAGTCTTTCCAGTCTGTTCAAATGATAGAGGCGGATTAGTATATTTTATTTTTATGTCGAAATTGTGGTCGGAATACTATTTATGTAGTTTATTTATTTAAATTAGCATACAACGATCTTTTAAAACAAAAAAATAATCAACCGGAAGTTGTGATTATGTTCTATAAACAAAATCATTTTATAGTTACTGCGCACGAAACGTTCTCGGAAAAAGTTTATTATTAGCATATCTTGTAAAATGTGACAAGAGCTAATTGCTACGTCCCGTTGATTGATTTTGATTTGTTAGAAATGCGTATGTTTGCCAGGTGCAAATGTTGCTATTTTACTATCGCGAAAACATGTTATATCTATTAGTAGTTTTAATTTATGTATACATAATTATGCATTGTAAAATTGACCTTTGCATATTGTACGAAATTAATTGGCCGCCTCTATGTACATACATAAGTATATTTAATATTTTATTAACCCTTTTAAATTCCGACGATATAAGACGCCGTTAAATATAAAATTTTATACAGGGACATAATGAGATGTTTATAACGACAAATATGCTTAGAACTTAAGTATACAGTTTGTTATAACGTTTTAATACATAAAGGAAACGGCAGTTTTCCACGTTCGTTGATGTTATTGCCACATTTAGAAAGCTTTATTATATTTTGAATTGTTATATTTCTAAGTAAGTTTTTTCTATATACCTATGTATGTATGTATATGTAAGTACATACATATATGTATACCTATAATACATATACATATGTAATTTATAAATTTAATGTCTTTAGATAATTTCTATATCTAATTTATTTCACATCTACATAATTTCTATTGTACTTGCTAATTTCGAAATTTATCTAAGTTTTTCTGTTAAATATTTAAACCACGACAACCGATTACAAAAATTTAGAAAAATTAAAACGAAACCTTTGTAATATTGCATCAAAATCGTAATTTTGAAATAATGAATAACGATTTTACAACAAAAGGAAAATGTCATTCATATTGTATGTATTATAAATTTTCCTCCTCCATTTACAAATTATTTATTAATTGGAATTTTCCACCATAGCTTTTTTTTCCTTAAGGATTTTACTTATTCATAAGCGACCCAATAAAGGATGAAAACAACAATCGAGCATTGTTGCCATTGTAGATAGTTTGAGCGTTCGATTGTGTACGATTTCTTGTATGGCGCAATTTATTTATAATTTACAAACCGTAGAATAGTGACACTTTGCGTGGGCGTGCCGGAAAGAAAGTGCACGAATACGTACGTATTTAAACAAATTCATATGCAATTTTTTATGCACACGACCTATCTGGCATACAAACAAAAATACCTGAACATGCATTTTTTTTTTCGCCGCACCGTTTTGTTTCAAATGCTCGATTTCTAATGTGCACGTCAAGTGCCGAGAGTGTTGATTTGATCTTGTGAGATGTCACCGTTTCGCGTTTGAGATTTACTGCGCGAAAGTTCTCAAATCGCGAAAGCAGTACGATTTATTATCGCGTCGTATTTGTCACGTCTGTCACATAATCTGAGGCCATTTTCGGAACGACCGTTACTCGTATAACGAGCATTTTCCTCGTGACAATCGAACAACCTTTGTTCCTAGCACAATAATACGACGTCGAGACGTTATACGATATTTTATTGTCGGAGGTTCAATTTTATAATATAATTAAGGATGTTCGTTACGAGTTAAAGTTTATCGTTGTAGATCGTTTGAAGGTTTATGTGTCCAAATTATCAGTCATTATGATGTTTTTCGTGCAGGTAAATCTCAATAATTTTATGGAAAATAACTCCTCGTATGGTTCTATTATTTACGACGGCGAAAATTGTCAAAAATAATACGTAGCCGAAGGTCAAATTTCAGAAACAAATTATATATAATTTTGTATGGGTGTGTCTCGTCTGTATACATAACCATAAAAAAAATATTAAAATGGAATCGCCTTCAAAATGTCAAATTTTATGGCGTCTCTATTGGTCATGTAAGCAAATATGTACATATATCACCGTATTTAAATTTTCCGTTATTTTTATGAACTAGCTATTGTAAGTGCCCGTTGTCAAACATCGACTGTACAGTAATGTCCGTTTAGGTACAATTGGACGACCCGTAAAGCGTATGTGGCCATAATACGCGGGGGTTTGATTTAACAGCTGTTGTTGTAGCGTGTACGGCGCGCTGTAGATCAAGATGGCGGTGCCTCGGCAGTAAGCCTATTTATTTTATTTAATATCAAATAACATACAGCTCATAGAGTACAATATAAAATATAAAATAATATTAATTCCACATACATAATACAATACAGCCAAAATAGTTACAAACAAACAACAGATCATAGCAAGAAAGGAAATTTAGGAGTTAGCGCTGGAAAGGAACTTAAGTAAAGAAAATCTGAAGGAGGGCAAAGAATAGTGAAAAGGATCAATATGTGCCGAATTTCGTTGAATGACGAGCAGGATATGTACATATATATATGAATGAATAATTAGTAGAACAAAGATTCAAATGGTGCAACTAGCTCGTTCACACCGACAGCTAGCGCCGCTCACTCAATTCGAATTCATTTTTAATCGATTCACCAGCGCGGAGGGGTTGAGTGAGTAGATTTTCGCTTTTATCTTCTCCTTCTTCTGTAATTATCCATTACATCATTTTCTTTTACCCCTTTTTACAAAAATTTCCATCAACTTCCTTTCTTTTCATTTATACTTAAACCAAATTACAACAACAGCAAAATTAAGATTTTCAACTTTTCATTACGTGCATCGATAATAATAGTCGGAAATTCTATAAATATATTTTAAATGAGAGTCTGAAGGGCTTATTTTTAATAGGTATAGTAATAATAGTCAGTCCTTTGAAGTTTTATTTTTTAGCCTACATATTATTTAATGTTAGAAATGGGGACTTCCCGGGGACGTATCATAGATCAATAAAGATGCGACAAAATTAAGATTACGCATTTTATCAACATTTCGCGATTATATCACAATGGATTCTCAAACCGAGTATCTTATCTGAAGTGGTCCTCGCACAACAAATACAAAGTTTCGACAGATAACACACACGAATATCAAAAATCGATTAAGAGCAAACAACGTTTAGGTGTAGTTTGAGGTCATTGGAGAGTAGTGACCGTCTGGAGGAGTTAATAAAGTTTAGAGGAGGTTTCAGGGCAAAGCCCTCGTGGCGCGGGGGACACGATGACAAATTAATCACTTTCACATTTAATATACATACATAGTATACGAAGGGTAAACAAGTTAATTACGATCGTCGAGATTGATTTACGTCGCGTTTGCTCAATTTCCGGCAGATTTATTTACCCATCGTGCGGCGGTTGGAAAAAATTGCGCTAAAATTACAATAACAAAAGGCCAACTTTCTACTCTCTTCAAACAAGGCGAATTTGTTTTTGGAGCACGCGCCGTTTAGCGCTGATCCTAATCGCCAGTTGCTCAAATGACTTTTTTCAGCGTAAAATGTGTGTTTTATTATGTAGGCGTCGTCTTTTGTTTGTTTGTTTGTATGAGGAGAGCGCGTTGACCTCTGTGCGGAAAAAATAATGAAAACTCATCGAGCGTCGTTTTAACCCTTTAATCGCCGTCGAATTTTTACACGTATTACGACGATAAGCCATCGGCTATTCGTTCGATTCGCGCGAGCGCGTGCTTTGTTCGATTTATTAGCATCGACTTAGTATGTTCTTGTGTTGCCGATGAACTTACACATACATACATATAGTCTAAATACAATTTAAAAGTTTTCGAATAAAGTCTATCATAAAGTAAGTGCATTAAAATTCGAAAACAAAGATTTTATATTTAAACTTTTCTTAGAACGTTTGTTTTGATAAATTTCTACGGCTTACAATTTTATTTACTTTTTTAACGTGGGTATAAATTTATATAAAAAATTAAACTACACCATCGCTCAAAATTCTCAGTAATCGAAAAATAAATAAACGTGTCCATTTTTCGAGAATTCTCAGTTGTAATCCTTTACTTGGTCACGATCAATCAAGAGCTCGCGACGTTTCATTTTCAATTTTCCGACGTTATATTTTAAAAGTGTCAAATAAAACATGCGCAAAACGGTTGACCGTATCTATTATGAGTTTTTTTTGAAACGTTTTAAGAACATGTCGATGGGTTAGTGCACAGATATCGTATGTCCAGTTTTGTGTTAAAATATTGTAAGTGACATATGTATGTATGTATGTATGTACATCTGTTTTGCAAGAAAAATATGGACAAAATGGACATATTATATTTATTTATTTAAAAAAATATATATACTGTGATGAACAGGTTACCCCAATTCATCATCACAGCCAAATTATTACATACAATTAAATTAATTAATTAAGTATAATAAAAGAAAGAGATAATATGGAATATAAAATAACAAATTAATAGTTAGTTAAACATAAAATAAAGTTTTTCAACACAAATCTCGAGTGGGAGAGGAAAATGGTGATCTGAAGTGGATTCGCACTAAATATATATATATATATTTGAATAAGGCAATATCTTCTCAAATATATTATTTGGACATACAATACTTTTTAAACACAAAGGTTTGATGCAGATGGACGTTTTGTGTATGATAAGTGATAACTCAATTTTGGCAAAAACTGGAAATACAATATCTGTGCACTAACCCATAGATGTATACATAGGAACAACATCGAAACGTTGACTTTTCTTTTATAAATACACTTTTTTTGGAAACCCATTAGGTACATATCGACGCATTTGAAAAGCCTATTAAGTTGTTTGAGTTTCTCTTTTGTACTCGTACGTATTTGTGTTTGCTTTTAAAAGAGCCACTTTTCGCACATTGTTTCAAATAATGCATGTGTGTGTGTGTTCTGTCTGGTTGATGGTATCTACGGTTTTGTGTTTAGAATTTGCAAAAATAAATTTGACATTTGTCGCGGATGTGGTCTCCTCGGCGACTCAATATTTATGCACACACACAGTGCGTTAACCCTTTCGCCTCTCCTATGCGTACCAAATTTTTGAATGTCGTTTAGGGTTCGTCCCCGCCTTAGAATTAGATCTCTCTGCCCATTTGCAGCCGGTCTATTCTCGGACAGTTTTGTATTCCAGAAGGTCGTTATTTTTGCAGCGCAAAAAAATTATGCCGGTTATTATCGGGCCGTTTGTGCGATTCGACTTTTGAATGCTGACAATGAGCATCCACACATTATGGATTCGCATAAATTATAATCCGTTGTTGTGTCTGTTGAATGCCGAGTCCCGAAAATGGGACGCGTGATCAGAATGCACAATAATTGTGTCCTCTCCTCCACTATTGTGAGTGGGTGGTAGCTATTTTTTCGCAGATTCGATGCAGACGCTATTGTGCAATTATTTTTTTGCTTTTGCATAATTCTTCAATAAGGCACTTGTGTGGCTGTGAGCGTTTCGAAGAGGCACTAACTAGGTGACTGAAATACAATTTTTAATGTTTATTGTGTCGGTAGTTGCGTGTTTTGGGTGCGTTAAAAACGCATAGGAAATTAATTTCGACTCATGTATTGCAGTTCATGGATGCGGGTACGAAAACGGGGACAAATTATTACTATTATAACTGATAGGTCAACGTTTCTTTTATGGCTTTTGTAATTCGATGACCCGTTTGTTGAACCATTGTATTTTGAATATACTTATGAGGGTGTGACGTACTACTTAATATTTTAAACTATAATTGCAATAGTAAAAATGTCTCTTACAACATTGACATCTCGCGCTCAACCTATGTACAACTATCTAGTCATAGTTTAATTAACATTCATTGATTTACATTTACATGTATCGCGTGTAATCGTTGTTATATTTAGAGTTGACTGTTTGGTCCTTATAAAGCGATGGTTCTCAAGTATAAAAGTTTTAACAAGATTCTCATTCATTCTAAGAAAAAGCTCAAGTATTCTTTTGGTGTTTGAGGACGTGGAAAATTCGCACCGCATGAGAAAAATTCTACGTAGAATCAACGAATGCTCTTTAATTTATTCCAAGTTAGTAGGAAAACTCTATAATGGTTTATTATAGTTTTTTTGCTGCTAGGTCACACGATATAATTCAATTCCATTAAAAATGTAGAAAAATATATCCCGTAGAGACATTTAAATTGTAATTAATGCGCGTCCTGTTCCCAAAATGGAGGCTTAATTATCATTGAAAAATGAGTGAACATTTTACATCGCGTATAAAACTACTATAAATAAAATCGTATCGTGTTCAAAAAGTTAAGCAAAAAAAAAACGACATGCGAATTTAGAATTATTTTGCACGCAACGAGCAACAGACACATTGTACTATATTTACTTGTATGATATTAACAATTTTTTTAATTTATTACCACCCCTTATCTCCTCCGTTCTTTGTGTAATAAACCGATAGTAAATGTACAAAATTAACTATGTAAATGTCAAATGACTGTTTGGAAAGGACTGTGGGTGTAATGTGCATTATGTTGGCTGAAAAAAAATTACATCAATACCCGTTGTAATAAAATCAATTTATTAAACTGATATTGTCATAGTGGTTGCGTCACAATTGACGTATCAACCCTGGGGATTAAATGTTAGGTCACTTTTTATTAGGGTGTGAAAGTGAAACGTTCATGCCACATTTCCAACATTAAATGTACAATAAAATAACGATTGACACGCAAATTTTGCACTGCAATAAACTCAATATTTACAACGACAATTTATAGTTTACTCCTATTGTATAATAACGTTTTGTATAAATTTTATACCCGGCTTAGGTACAATTTTCGTTTATGTTGCGGTATTTATTAAGATTATGATTTATATTATAAATCGCCGGTAACCTCAATCGCATACCTTTTATCACCAAAACCCCACGAAGGTATTTAAAAAAGATAAATAAAATTTTGTCGGTTTTGTTCGCTTCCCTTGGCCCACAAACCGCGCCATATTTAAATCCGGTGGTTTCGCACTCGCCGGCCGGCAAATTTCTCGGAACTCATATTTATTTACAACTACACACGTTACAATTAAAACTATCATTGAGGCCACTCTACACGTTCGCTATAATATATTTTCAGACTCCCTTGAATTGATGTACTGCGGGGGATTTGATTATAATATTATTTATTTATTGCTCTCAATGCGATTCACAAACGAGGCAAGATCTTCGTGCATACCGAATTGATAGCAAAAAAAAAAAGTAATAAAATTATTTATTTATTATATTTGAACGCCTAGGTTTTATAATGCAATAAAATATTCATTCATAACAGCATTTGACGGGGTAATAAAACGGCTGCAAAAATAAATGTCAATTAATTTATGAATAATAATAATCATCGGTTGGTGCTAATAAAAAGGATAAATAAACTGTCCGCTTGTAATTAAATATTAATGCTAATGCTTAGAGCTGCATAATTTATTGTTGTATTCAATCAATAAGTACAACAAACGAGCGTTAATTTAAAATTAGGAAAATTCGATTAGTTCTATTGTTGGCTATAATTATTAAGGTGCGTTTACATCGGCGAAAATAATTGGAAATACATATGTATGTATATCCGGGCGTGGACAACTATAATAGTTAACCTCTAGGGTCACGGTGCGCCTCTTGTGTGCCTTGACCTGTTTTATAGCGAACAATTCAGTATATTCACTTCGGATTTATTATGCGAAACGTTCGAATGTTTGTCTAGCTTTATTTAATAATTAAAAAAATTAATGTGTTACTGCTTCGCACTCGGTTCACTTTTAAATTGAGAATCGTTTTACATGTAAGAATGTACAGTACATTTTTGTAGTACGTACGTATGTTGTGAAAACGATTTGTTGTAAAATTTCTCAACGTTTTTTTTTGCAAATATGTATGTACATCGTGTGCGGTTCTCAAACCTCCGATTCAAATTAACCAATGATGGATAATCGTCGATTTATCAATCGTACAAATTTCACGTTTGGCCGCAAGTGTGTGAAGACGCGCCTGCAACCAGTTATGCAAACTGACCTGTCGTAACTTTTCGTGTGTTGTACGAAATAAATTATTATTAAATAATATACAGAAATGTATACACCTGGTATGTCGCACTACAGTGCATTATAAAATTTAAATTCTTTCCGTTCTATAAATAGACGTGATTCGAGTTTGGTATCGATCTGTACGGCGTATTTTCTTAATTCAACCGTGTCCGATACATTAATAAATTACACGTAACTAATTTTTTTTTCTCTCCAAAGCGATTTGGATTTTTTGATCTGCATCGTTCCAACGTTAAAATGTAATATGAATGTAAATTTAATAAAATGTTTTTTGTACGATTTTGTGTGTTGTGGAAAATGTCACGTTGCGTTACGGCGAGTTCACGCGTTAATTTCCACATAAGCGCACATTTCCTATGAATATTAACGTGAGATGTATGGTATTTTAAGGTCTGTCGTTACCCAGGGGCACTTGTGACCTTTTCGAAATATAATATAATTGCTGTTTTACATACGCCAGTCGTCCGTTACCCACGACTTGTAATTGAACGAACAATAGGTGTCAACGCGAGAAGATGACAAAAGTCATTTGAATAATCGTGCGATTTTCAATAACAGCAACGAAATAAAAAAGACAACAATAAAACGTTCACAATAGTACAATTTTCTTTCATTAAATTGCGTAATAAAATTCCACGTTATTGTTGATAAGATGCGGGGATTTTCCGCGAAAAAATGCAAGTTGTACAATTGAACGATTCGACACAGATCAAACTGGTGAGGAAAATGTAAAATTTTCGATTAAGTTTCCTTAAATTTTGACGTTGCGGTTTTGTTGAAATGTATCTATGGGATTTTCCATCGCTGTATTTAGAAACGTTTCCTGTACCCGTAAGGACAAATGTCCTTATTGGCGTTTTAATATTTATTGCGACAATTTCTACAAAGTGAACGTTGTCGTATAAATTCCACACGAAATAAATCGCCATTGTTGTAAGCATATGCCATGTATGGCATATCGAGAACAGTAGTCGTTGCTGACACGTGCTAAACATGGTTCGAATGTCAATTTGCAATTTTGTACATGCACTTTTTCGCGTGACATAACAAATAGCGTTCGCTATTTTCTTCGACACGATAGAAATCACACGACTTGTATGCAATACAAGGCATATGTTTGCTAAAGCTACCACTCGGAATTGGACACATTTTGCCCTCGTGGTCATCTCCGTTCGACACATTCAAAATTTTGCTAGTGGGTGAACATCGCGTTTTTTTTTTTTGCTCTTTTAGAGGCTGTATGTGTTATTTGTCGACAAGTAGCGCGCGTGCGGTAAACTTCATCGCCTCCAGGTATTATTATATTCAAATAAGTTTTTGTGGAAGTTGTAATTAGTTGGCTTTGATCGCGAGCCGGCACTGGGTGCGCCTCAGCCACATTTGCATTATACAATGGAACAAACACGCTTTTGCGGCGATCATGATCTATTTTGGCCACGTAGTATCATAGTGGCGTAACTTCAGGTGAAGAAAATGCAGATTAGAATTCGTGGAATCAATTTACTTGTGAACCTTAAAAATTGTGCATGTTAGTATATATTTTTAAGTTAGATAAGAATTTATTACCAAGATATTTAAATAAGTATTTAATATATGTACATATGTATAGTCATAAAACTAGGGGTAAGAATAATAGTACATAAATAATTTAGTATCTTGTACAGGGGTGTTGTTGAATACAAAAAAACTGCCAGAAGGTCTTAAAAAAATAAACCAAATTGATAGATTCCTGGCAACCTTAAAACAACAACTCTGTACAAGTGCGAATAAATAATTAAATTTATTTGGTAATTTTAGATTTAAGCTACTTTTTGTTTGTTTTAAGCTTCTTAAGCTATTTTAATTAAATAAATAAATAAAACTATGAAAATTGAACTAAAATTGTTAATTAAAAATTTAAAGGTTTTGGGTACAGTTTCACCACGTACATACATATAAGGTTCGTGGATCGATTTTCGATGCGGTCGATAGATTTATTTGATTTTACGTAGCTTTCAAATATTGCTATAGCTACTGGAAATATTTAAATGTTATTAAAATCCAGATAGGTGGTCTCCTGTCATCCTGTCAGAATTTTCCAGCACGGTTTCTCAACCCATGGGTCGCTACCGCAAATGGGGTCGCGAAGGGTTTTCTGTGACAGTAAATTTAAAAAAATATATTGACTATAATGCATGTCAGTTATGACGTATGGATGTGAAACGTGGATGCTAAATTCAACAATGTTACGCTAGATCCAGTGCACACAGAAAAGCATGGAAAAATGTATGCTCTGTATAACGAGAAGAGATCGTAAGAGGAATACATGGATAAGACGTATGACCAAAGTGGCAGATATAGCGGAACGTGTGAAAAAGTTGGAGTGAATACATGGCGAGAAATATTGGAATGGTATCCGAGAGGATGTGAAAGAAAGTAAGGTAGACCGTGTGGAAGATGGGCTGATGAATTGAGAAGAATGTGTGGAGTCAAGTGGATGCCGATTGCTCAAGATAGTCAGGATTGGAGAGGCCTCCATCCAGCAGTGGATGGTGAACGGCTGAAAATGATGATAAATGCGATTTTCATTTAAAATCAGTGTCTTGATGTTTAAATAATATTTTTTGCCCTTTTCAAATATTTTGGGGTCGCCGGTCACTTGGCTTTTATAAAAAAGGAAAAAGGTTGGGAGCCAGTGATCTAAAGTGTTGAGAAAAATCCATACAAAATTGATTCCATCTAAAATTCTTCCTATGTAGCAGTTTCTTTTATTTTCCCCTATAGAAGACTATGGAAAGCCACTGGAGAGTATGTTCTCTTAGTAACCACTATAAAACAGTAAAATGTCTGTCAGAAAGTGAAGAAGCAACGCTTGACATCAAGTACACCACTTTCGACGTAGAATTTGATTATCTCTCCGTTCTCCAAATTTTGATTTGATATTTTTGTATGTAAATAGAAAGCTTTTAGAAAGAGTCTAGGATCATCTCTCAAAAGTCGATCTGAATTAGTCTCGAGTAAATTATCCAATTGCAATTCAATTTCACACGATCGCATTTCGCAATCTATCAACACGACCATAAATCACAGCACCGCCTGTTGCTAGCGATGCGTCTCGAGATATGCAAAGTGGTTTTTGCGCCGTTCTTGACATTTATAAAATGATTTTTTCGTAAAAGAAACCACTTGACCCGGTTACCGGTCGACTCTTTCCGAGAGCCGTGTGTACTTAGGTACTTGTCTGCACCCAGAGCAGAGTGTCGGCTCTTCCGATCAAAGAGACAATTATATTATTGTTGCGCTATGAATACTAAGGACGTTTGGGATAAACCAGCGCGTGGAATCGATTAAGTCAAAGGTCCCTCTGCGGTCTATCAAACAAAACGTTGTACATTTTAAATTCGCATTGAGTTGTTTTTTTTTTTTTCGCCAATGGCGCTTCAAGGAGAGTCCGTGTCTTCTGAACATCTGTTGAGTACGCATCGAATCCTTTCGGTTGTGCAATACCTTTCCGCTCGGTGATTATCTCGAGGATCTGTTTATTTGTGCGGTTTATTTTCTTATTTTACTTCGTTTCCATTTTTAAACTAGACGGTTTATTTATCGGTCTGTTTCCACAGAACGACGTTGCAAAAACGAAAACTCGGTTTGAGTCATACGCTGGTATATTTTTAAGGTGCTTCGTCCGGACGAAGCTCTAGAAACATTGCACTTCAATCTCCAGACTCGCGGCTTGCATAAAATTGCAGGTATTAAAAAGTATTACCTGTCGAAAATCATTGAGAAATATAATTTTGGTGACTAAACTGCAACTTGTGCTGGGCTGCTTTAACTTTCAGATTCCGATTTAATTGAATTTTATAATGGATATTTCCAGATTATAGACATTTTCTAATATTGATTTTTAAGTTCTTCAGATTCTGTTTCTTCTTCTTCACCGTTCCTCTCCCCTATGGAGGTTGGATCACTGTGATTTTAACTTTTGAGGCTGCTGTTCTGAATAGTGACTATGTGCTGCATTGGAACCAGTCCCTCAAGTTCTTTAACCAGGAGGTCTTTAAGAATTCACTGGATCCGATTTATTTATTTATATAATATAGTAGCTAAAGCTAATTACTTAATCCTATACAGAACTGTTTTTTTAAGACTGCCAGGAATTTATCGATAGTTCCATCCGGCAGTCTATTATATTCCAAAACACCTCTGTACAAGATGCTTCTCCTATTTCTATTTATTCTCACATTTTTTAATTAAATTATTTTTATTCCTTAAATTATATTCACATACATACATCCATTCCTCTCACAATAAATTATTTATTATTATTATTTTTTTTTTTAATTTCTCTCTGTTTAAGAGTTCTAATTTCCTTTTCCAAAAGTTAGATTTTCGTGGGAAAGATAGTCCGTTATATTCCTTCTGCTCATTGTACTAAAGCTATGTTCTTCTGAAGAGACATTTTCCAACAAAACATGGAATTTTCATCTGTGGTTCTAGATATAATAGACATCATTTCGATAGTGTCTTATATTTCCTGACCCCTTACTTCCACCTACATTAAATTATATTGTTTTTGTATTTTCTATTGTTGGAACATAAGTTGACGAGCCCATCTAAGTACTTGGCCATGGTCTCGAGGCTTACATAAAAATTATTCATCCAAAATTCGAAGGACCCAAAAATAGTCTTTGCTTTACTTGTCGCCACTGTCTGCGACTCTATCGAAAGTGTGCGTGTCGTAAGACACGTGTGACATCAAGTGTTCACAGACTGACATTTGCGACCAACTCTGTTGTGTCTCGTTGAGATGATACCAGATAGAGAAAGGGAGGGAGATGACAAATTGGCACCAAATCCGACATTTCCATTGGCGACAACGTCAACCGTTTTGGTCTGCACTGGAGGCACAATTTGCATGTCACGCCAATTTGGTCCGACAATCCCTCGGTCGCTTTCAATAATTTATGGCGCCTCTCATGTTTCCACAATTACTCGCCTCATATTGTTAGTCAAGTTTGCACAGGTCGAAGAACTGCTCCTCTTCAACTGTACATACATTATAATATGTACATATGCACAGTGTAGTAGTACACTTCTGGTTCAACTGGTTCGCGAGCGCGTAACATGCTATTATGAAAATCGTACGCATTCAATAACAAGTACATTGATATTAAAAAAAAAAAAACTTTCAAGTATGCAAAGTCCGTTACACGTTATATTTTTGATTGAAAGGTGGGTGGAGATATACCGTTTATGTCGATGGCTCAACTATCTGGTGTATCTTTGTTGGTTGTTTTTATTTTGGATTAACTTTTGTACTCGTCTTTTATCTCGTGTGCAAATCAACACCTGGGCGCGCACGTCTTTAGCGATGTGACTAATCTGAAAATTGGTGCGCGCTTATCTGTTTGACAGATAAAAGTGGTAGGAAAATAAAAAATAAATAAATAAAGAGGCAGTGGATTTGCCCGCGAACACTCATCCACTTGGCAAACGGACAAGAACACTTTTCGCACTGTTTGTTTTGCGTAATATCGTTGGTTGATTTGCGTAAGCGACGAATGAGGTGAGTTCGTTGTTTTCCTAAGACGACACCTGTGCGTGCCGATTTTTCCGCATGCGAATTTTCACGCATTTTAAAGGTCAAGTTTGAAAAGATAACAAATGTTAATGAAAACGCTCTCGAAAGTCAAAGAAGACATCGGGGATATCCCAAAATTTAGCAATGGATAGTGAATCATATTAGACGATGCCGGGTTTTGAAACATTGACAGAACTATTGATAGTGCAGGATGTTAAAATTAGCATGTTTTCTCTGATCATATTATATGTAGTATGTACTCGAAATGGTTCTGAGAAAAATTGGCGCTAACTTATGTGTATCGTGTCGTGCAGTTTTTTGTTATCAGCGCATGCATCTCACAATCTGAGTTTTAAGTCCATTGAAAAAAATATCAAAACTGTTACAAGCAATCAATCGACATGTTTGTGCGTGTGATTATTATGTCAGAGATATGCAGATTTAACACTTATCGACCACATTTTCAGCAAAATTATAATACAACCGCACAATCGAAACAACCTTGGAATTTTATTTATATTAATGCGATTTGCATTATCTTGGTATTGATAAATGTGATATGATAAAGTTGTTTGAAAACCGCAGTGCGCGTGAAAGTCTTTACATTTTCCATTTTCTTTCGAGAGTGCAGTGACTCTTCTCGCGGGTGGGCTTATTTTCGAGTTCGACTTTTCTTTTTTAGCGTGTACAATAATAATTAACGGTTTCGCACGTACGAGGAAAACAGTAGGTACAGTTCTTGGCATAGGATCAAACGTAACTCGTTACACTTTTATCCGATCGTATAAAAGTTAAGGCACGTTCCATTTGCGATCAGGATTCTCTATAAATTAGTACGGGACAATATGGCGGGGCAAGCTAAGATATTATTGCATTGGAAAACCTCTTTTCACATCTTTGTTACTGGGACTGCGATTGGCAGTATCGTTACTATTGACAGTACTGTTCTATTTATTATTATTATTATTATAAAGAAAAGCGCAATCTGCAAACATATAATGACCGATAAACAATTCCTGTAATGTGACGTCATCGGTCACGACTAGGTCGTCGGTTGCGAGCGAATAGCCGTTCGTTTAAGCCGAATAGCAACCAAATTGTTTGATCAATGTTTCACCCGTACAAACGGAGCGCTGCGTTGGCCCAAATACTGCGCGACACGGCCATATGCGAATGCAACGTCTTCTACTACATACATATATATTATCTACCAACGATTCAACCATTCTAATAAAGACTAAAGAGTTTGGAATACCTAGAACCGCTGTATAAACTCCAATAGTAGCAAACGTGCTCTAACCCAGCGGTCGCCAACCTTTCAGACCTCACGGACCACTAAACTCAAAATCTTGAATCCGGCGGAGCACTATCATGATTTTTTTCAAAAAAGTAACATTCTAAATATGAAATGGTAATTACGCTTGTTTTTGCACACCAAGTTATTTGCAAAAAATGGACATTATTAATGTTACAATGATAGAAAAATTACAATAAATACGTCTACAGCTCGCGTTGCGAAATAATTTATAGGCGGGGTTTCCTACAAACATAATAAGGCGAAAATTGCAAAAAAAAGTAGAATCAGAATATACTGAAACATTTTAATAAACACGAAAATTGCAAATATATTCAAATTACTCTGCGGACCATTAAAATTCTCTAGCGGACCACCAGTGGTCCACGAGCCACCGGTTGGCGACCGCTTTTCTAACCGAAGAATTGGTCCCGTACTACATTGTATGTACATATGTACATACATATGTATGTATATAGTTTTGAGTATCGATTTTTCACTATCATCACCTGACTTTTTTTTGCATCGTGAAATTGTATGTGAAAAAATACTTCAAGACACCATGTATATCAGGGGTTCTTAACCCTGCGCCCGCGGAGCCATTTTCATGCGCCCGCTACAAAGTATTAAATAACGAAAAAAATCCAAATTTAATCTTAATAGTATTTTTTAAGAATATTGTTTATTGAAATCGAAATCCTGTTTTGGTTCCACATATTTGTGCGAATCCTTATTTTCCACCATGAACATAATACAATCAAAAACCCGATCTCGACTTACCAATACCAACCTTGATGATTGTTTACGATTGGGATTATCGTCTTACACACCCAACTTTGAGAAATTAGTAAGTGAAATGCAATGTCAAAGATCGCACTAATTGTGCATTGTTATTTTGAATATATTTTTTTACTCTTTATTTTTAATCTTTATCTTTTATATGTATGTAACTGTATGGGTGTTTTATGCTTCTTTTGTAAATGCCCTCTCAGGCGTATAAATGTAAATAAATATAATTATAATAAATGTATAATCTACCGATTTATAATAATTTAGTAATAATATCTATCTATATATATAAAAATGAATGTCTGTCTGTCTGTCTGTTTGTTTGTTTGTTTGTCTGTCTCTTATAGGCTCCTAAACCACTCAACCGATCGCGATGAAACTTTCAGGACTTATTGTGATCATGCCGGGGTTGGTTCTTGTGAAAAAAAATCGGGATAAAACGGGAACGGGAACGGGAACGGGAACAGGAACGGGATCTGGAATCAGGAAAAAACGGGAACGGGAACAGGAACGTGCCTGCTCACGCGTCAGATAACGTACTAGGAACGGGAACGGGATCGGGATCGGGAACAGGACCGGGATCTGGATCGGGAACGGGATCTGGAACGGGAACGGGCCTGCTCACGCGTCAGATAACGTACTAGGAACGGGATCGTGATCGGGATCGGGAACGGGAACGGGATCTGGAACGGGATCTGGAACGGGATCGGGAACGGGCCTGCTCACGCGTCAGAAAACGTACAAAGGTCTCGCACCCAGAGTTGAAGTGAACCAACACACACAAATTGCGTGTCTGTGAATAGTGAATAATAAGAATTTTCACTAAATGTAACAATAAAAACGCTTTGTCGCTTTCGCGCGCGTAAACGTTACGAATGTATTATATGTACTATGTAGGAACGGGAACGGGAACGGCATCGGGCATTGCAACGCATGCCGGGTCAGCTGGTATATATATAAAAATCAATGTCTGCCTGTCTGTTTGTCTCTTATAGGCTCCTAAACCACTCAACCGATCGCGATAAAACTTTCAGGACTTATTGTGATCATGCCGGGGATGGTTCCTGTGAAAAAAAATCTGGGAAAAACGGGAACGGAAACGGGAACGGGCCTGCTCACGCGTCAGATAACGTACTAGGAACGGGAACGGGAACGGGAACGGGATAGGGCATTGCAACGCATGCCGGGTCAGCTAGTAATAAATATAACACATAATCAGGTTTTTTTTAAATCCTGCGTTCGCCCGCGACTATTATCCTAAATCTCAAATGCGCCCGCTGCCGCAAAAAGTTAAGAGCCCCTGATGTATACGATACATCTGTACATATGTTCGTGGATCTTTGATTGAGACCAATGCAGAGATTGACTTTCAGCACTAACAAATCATTGGACAAGATACTCGTATATCATATATATTGTGAGTGATTCGTCAATGTCTCGTTAGGTGAAAAAGTTATTGCTTGCACACGTGGCGTTCTCGTCTTTCGTCGCCAGCTCGAATTTTGGCATCACACCCAGCCTAGAGGGATTCCCGTCGTGACAATGGATACGTAAAACGATTGAAACGTGTTCCTGTGGGACCTCCACGTGTTTTGACAACAGTCGACATCTTGAAAATTGGGTTGTGGAGCGTGGGAGGGAACGGGGTACTCCCTCGTCTCCTCCCATTATTTATGTATGCAGATACGAGACATTTATCACTATTGTAAATCTTGCTGGGAAATAATCACATTAGTGAAAGATTTTTTTTCCTCTTCCCGCGAATTTAACGTTTAGTCTATTTGACGCGTGTGTGTATGAATCAGATGACAGATGCTACAACAGTTGTTTTCAACGCACTATTTATAATACTGAATGGTACCAGCGACCATCGAAAATGGCAGTTGGTGACACTTCCTATGTATGTATATATGTCCTTCCTTAAATTACATGGATTTCATTAACTGAATCAGAGTATAACATCCAGTAACCATCAATTCCTTAGAAGAGGACAGAGCTTAATTGTTTACGCTCTGCTCTGTACACCTGAATAGAGAGTTAACTGATATTTTTGTGTGTAATAAATAGACGGCGAACAGATGGATGATTTTGATAACGTGGTACCTTTGTAACCTAAACGCTTCTTAGGATATTCCGTTGCCCATAAGTGCTATTAGATAATTAAGTTTATTTTGTAATTTTATCTTTAAGTTACTTTTGTTTTGTAATTAACTTTTAAAACTACCTTAATTAAATAAATAAATAAAATAAAAAATAAATACCCAACCGAACTCACGTTCGTACTCACATTCCCACTCTACCATTTACATATTTTCTCCATCCTTTACAGAACACTTATTTATAATAACATATTTTAACATAAAATATATCTATGTATGTACATACATATAACATAGATACACACAAATATAGTGAGGTTTTAGTGTTTTGGCGAGAAAATGCTCCTAATGCATTTTTTAATGCGAATTAAGATACGAGTGTTTTTCTTTGAACATTTTTATTCTATTAACATAAACATTATATTATACCAGTGTAAGCCCGTTGAATATCAACGGAGCGTTCTCATCACACGTACTGAAAAATAATATTAAATTTAATAGTTTTTGTAATTGTTGCATAGATGGCGCGTTATAATACAACACGTAACAATTTACCAAAGTCGCGAGCCTATTAAGATATTATATTGTCAAATCGTAGCAGGCCGGTCGTCGCATACGTTGGATGATAGTGTTAGCACGCTTCATCCCAACCTGGTGATCACGGGTTAAAATCCCACTCGCGCGCGGAATCATTTACCGAAGCGAGCGTTATCAGCAGACAGACGGAATTGGGCTATTATATACATAATATAATATTAAGCTCTAAATATTTAATTTATTTTATACATACATATAAAATTTAATAATTAATTAGATAATGAAAATTCGGGCGGACAACGGCAACCCAAATACACCTGCGGCAAAAAGTTCGAGAATCCGAAATTCCAAAGTCCAGTAATAAAGGTGCGTAAGCTGTTTAGCATAGTGCTTAAAATTATGAATAAAAAAATGAAGAGAGTGTAAACAATTTAGCTTTGTCCTTTTTTAAGCCACGCCTATAGGAGTTTATACTTGCTGGCTGATGTACATACTCTAAGCTAAATCAACAAAATTGTTCTTCACTTGTAAGTTGACTTCTTGGAAGTGCTTAGCACGGAATTTAAATTCTGGCATGTTGAACAGCCCTGTGGACTAGGGCGATTCCAAATGTAAATAGAGGGGACGTCAGATTGTTCTAGAAAGTTTCTGAACTTGGATTCGGTCCCACATCCACCCACTTTTCTCGGAAAATGTCCGTTTCCTCACACCGAGTATCCGCATTCGACGATGACTTGACCGGATTACACCACCGATCGCAATATTATCTCCACTGACAAGTAAACAAACAATTATAATTATCCAATGAATAACCGAAGGGCCGAACTATCGATACACACACGAAAATAAACACACGGTGCACTGTTGATTCGAAATCAACAGGTGTTGCTTATTGCTCAGTCTACGTTTGCTCAAATGTGGTTTATCAATCAGAAGCCAGCTGTATTGTGATTGTGCACATAAATTACAGCACATATTGATGCGGTTTCGTTGAAAATATTGTATATTTAAGCCACCAACTCGGAAAATGACGGCACTACTTCAATATTTTGTACTAAATCGGATGTATCGCACTGCACGCTAGAAGATTACACAACGTGTATACAAATATTGTAAAAAAATAATAGTATCGAAAATGGGTCAATTATTATCGACGCGCGCAAAATCGTTGTGAAAATGCTAACGACGTTTTCATACGCTGGAGCGGAAAGCGCGGGAAAGTTGCCAAGCGGTAAATTTACAGCGAATTTTCCTCTGATATTGAAAAATGATGGAAATAACCTTGTCGCAATACGTACACTGTTTACGTTTTCTTTTCGAGAGGTGTCGTTTTCATTGAATCGTTTTATTTATTGTTTTTTTTTTTTGCAACAGTAGAGTTTGTCGTACTTTTGATATCGTATATTTTAATAAGTTATTTTGGTTTTTCTCGAGTTTTAGTCGCTCGAAAGCTTTCGTCTTCAATTTTTACGTTAACGCCATCATTACTCATTTTATCCGGTGCGTCAACGTGTTTTGGTGCATTGCCATTACGTTGATGGTCGAATGTCTTGCTGAATAAATCATACAAATTTACTGTGGATATTGTCCGTTTATT
Source organism: Parapsyche elsis (assembly GCA_022651745.1). NCBI lineage: Eukaryota > Metazoa > Arthropoda > Insecta > Trichoptera > Hydropsychidae > Parapsyche > Parapsyche elsis. The sequence continues at coordinate 8,211,322 of JAGVSN010000004.1, read as the reverse complement.
ATTGCTCGTTTTCGGAGTGCATTTCTGTCGGCATATGGCGCGTAAAATGTTCAGGCGTTCGGAAAATTCGAACGGAAAATTCCCACGATACGAATGCCGATAGCAAAACTTTTATTTACTATTAAATTCAAGAATGTTACGCAAGATCCAGTACACACAGAGAAGCATGGAAATATGTATGCTTGTTATAACGAGAAGAGATCGAAAGAGAAATAGATGGGTGTGACCAAAGTGGTGGATATAGCGAAACGTGTGAAAAACCTGAAATGGACACATAGCGAAAAGAATGGATGGCAGATGGACGCGAGAAGTACTGGAATGGTATCCGAGAAGATGTGAAAGAAAGCAAGGTAGACCAAGTGGAAGATGAGCTGATGAATTGAGAAGAATGTGTGGAGTCAAATGGATGCAGATTGCTCAAGACAGTCAGGAATGGAAGAGGATTAGAGAGGCCTTCATCCAACAGTGGATGGTGAACGGCTGAAAATAATAATGTTGAAGTATAATTCGCCAATTGAAAATTGATTGAAATGGATTTTTACTTTATTTATATAACAAATAAAATGTTCTTTTCCATTGAAAAATTTCTACAGTTTCCTATCATTCAGAAAAAATAAAAGAACGTAAATAGATTTCCCAGTGTTCCGAAAATTCTTTGTAAACTACAGATTTCATACAAACGCAATGCTCCTCAAACTTGACATTTTTATAATGTTTTTCGCTAATTTTCCGTATACAGATTCTTTGATGTAAATTTTTTGAACCAATACAATAGTTGTAGTCGCTTCAAATTTTGGTATAATGTGTAAGTTAAATAATATGAAGTGATTCATTTTTATTTTCTTTAGAAAAAATCGTTATTTTTCGTCCAGCCATTTTTTATTCACGATAACAACTGTACAAACAAACGAGTCTCGAGTGTTGAACATGTGTGGAATTTTTTTTGGTAATAACCATTTTGGCCTCTTCTCACGACAGTTTGGCGATGAAACGATTTCACTAAAACAAAAAAGTAACTAAACTTAAATTTTCGTATGAATACATCATGAAAATTCTCAGAAGTGATCCTCCCTGTGACTTTTCAAGGCATCAAAATTAAATTATGTCACGCTTGTGATAATGAAAAATCTTATCGCGACCGCAACTTTTCTCTCCAAAAGGATGTGAATCACGTCCCTATTGTCAACGATTATTTCATTACTCACGTGATTCTACTGATTTCGAAAAGTCACGAAAAACCGCAAAAACGTCTTACTGCTGTTTGATACCCGGCGAACCTTTCCGTATTCCTGCAATGCTAATCTGACTTGGTACTTCCTTTCCGGTCGATTTCATCTTCCGTCTTTGATTCCTAATGTCAAAGTCAGCGCTTTGGTATTCCGTTTAAAGTTTTCAATAACAAAAATGTAAATCGGCCGTAATCGGTTTTCGCAAACCGACTGGCAAACGCGAGTTTCTACCGGCATCTAAACAGTGACGTTTATTTTTGGCATCAAGAAACCGAGGAGGGAGTTTCCTGGAGATCCCCAGCGGAGATAGATACAAAGAGTACCACTACTAATGGAGATAAAAAAATAAATAAATGGCGTGTGTGCGTGTGCGCAATGTTTTATAGGGGCATATTGATCGTTTGGAGATGAGCCAAACAAACTGAGAGCTAGCTGTGGACAACTGCGTCGACTGAACTTATTAATTTTCATGTCAAAGTGACATTGGAGTGTTGGACGTTGATTTAGAAAGTAAAATTTTCCATGTGTGTAACTGAAAAATATAATTTTTTGTTCAGGCACGAACGTACGCACATTGTTGTACTATGAAAATATCGTCTGTTTCAATTCAAATTCAACGAATTTGATATTAAACCGTATTGCCATATGTGTAAGAGTCTAACAGTGATAAATATTAATTGTATTTTTCAATAACCTAGTTAGGAATTGAAATTGATGAGCGCGACGCAGTGTTCTGATGTCTTAACGTAATTTATTCCCGGCAACAAAGGGTGATTCATTAGCTTTCCGTGACAGCGAGGATTTAATTTTTTTTTTTCATCAGTTTATTTCAAATTTACAAAATTAATATGCCGAATTTCTCAATGGTCAAAACACAACGATCGTTTCAGCAAGCGCAAACGTTTTGAACTCGGCACGATTCGCATAATATGTAATTAAGAGCCGTTTCATTCTAGGCCGTTCGAAAGCTATTACTGCTACTTGGGAGGTTTTTTTTTTTTTTTTCATTTTTAGTATTTGGCCAGTCTGCACATTTCGCAATTCACCATATTTCTCAATGATAACGTGCAGATTCTTTCTGAGAAAGAAGACAATTTAATAAAATGATAAAATAAATAACACACGCAGGGTCAAACGTTTCGTTTTCTCTTGCATTATTATTATTTATTATTGCACTTTGAAAAATTAATTTTAACATACATATGTACAAACGATTTACATTTTTTTAATGACCGTTGATTAAATCCGAAAGCTCTAATTGAGTTATTATACAACCGTAAAATGCATACGGAACTTGTGAATATTCATCCAACAAAAAACACACATAATAATTCACACTTGTACATTCGACTTAATTGAATTTTTTTTGTTATCCTCTCAAACTTTACACTCGTCTGTACATGGAAGATATTTTTAATGTTACAATATTGCTTCTTAAGCTGAGCACACACATACATAGGCAAAAAATGTCAACCGACAAGAATAAAAGTTGTGTTCACACATGTAAAACAGAGCGTCAAACAACTAACCGTCAGGTTAGGCCAGTTTAGGCAGATTAGATCAGTCAAATATGTAAGTGCAATCAAAATGTTGAAATGTGTTACCACCGTGTGTATCAAGCTTAATGGTAGGTACACACCGACGAATCGAAGGCGAACCGAAGGCGAAGCGAAAGCGAATTCGGGCTATTTGGACGCTATGTGGACGTATGGTTTTTTGTCGCTTTGCTGCTCCACAAAAACATTTTTTTTGTGTATGTATTTATTTATTTGAATTTTAAACACTCATATGGCCCTTACATAAACGTTTTTAGTGTGACGTACAATCAAGATCAACATGAATTGTGAATATGTATGCAGGTAAATTTTAAATGCAGTTATACGGCTGAAACTTGACTGAATTTGAAATAAAATTGTGCTTCTAAGTGTCATTTTTATGATATCAAACCTTGAAAGTATTCGCGCGCATATATGCATAGATATGTACATACGAGTTAACCCATACTATATAATATGTACCTACATATGTATGTATGTACATACATACATACATATATGTACATATATGTACCTATGTACGATTCCCCAAGGTAAGTTTTGTAATGTTTACAATATTTACCCGGTAGATTATAGTATATACGTAAAAATATATAAAATTCAACCCCTCATCATTTTTTCTGAATTTCATTGTATGTACGAAAGTTTCGAAAGTGAGTTAATTTATTTATTTATTTTATATAATAATAGCTAAATAAATAGCTAATTTAATTACATCTATTACATATTTCAAAACACTAAATCAAATATACATTATACACTATACTTATACATAACTACTATTTCTCACAGAGGTGTCTCCTCACACTTTTTAAGAATGCATCTATTGTCTTAGAAGACTTGATGCACTCCGGGAGGGCATTATACATTGAAACACCCCTGTGAAAAAGACCACCAGCTGTCTTTGATTTCCTTACTCTACCTACAACTAGTTTGTTCTTATTTCTAGTAGAATAAATATGAATATCACTATATCTAATGATTGTTTGGTGATTTATTGCGATTTACTAGTTTTACTACCACTACTATTGTTGATAAGTACACTGCTCGCCAAGATGCCACGAACAAAGACGCAATGCACAAAAAAATATGGGTTTATAAACAAAATTGTTTGATGGACCGCCTTCGGAGCGAAGACGGGCCGGGCCAACTGAATTTTTTTGTTGGTTAGGTTATTGTTAAAGATCGTCTTTTGTTAATTTTGCCTATTGTATTTCCGTTCGAGTGTCGACATTCGGTCCATGTTCGGTCCGAAGATTTAAGTGTATACCTACAACCAACGAAGCGAATCCTATCGTTCGCAAAAAATTTGCTCCGAATTCGGTTCGCGTTCGATTCGGCAGTGTGTACCCACCATTACATTTACTACACACTATCGCACTGCACGTTATACGAGATAATCGACTCTATTCCAGGCAATAATTCCGCAACACTCTCACTGCTGGCGATGGGATGACTTGATGACCCACCCATTACAGCTCAGCGTATCATTGGTCAGACAGTGCAAGTGAAATTACACAATTGACGCAATAGATTGCGTAATAAATATAACAGTATAGTAATTTATACAACCGCACAGTCGTACGTACATACGTCACATACCACGGAAAACGGGGGCCTTGGCCTTTCTTTGAACAGTAGACTTTCAATGGTTTTCCTCGGAAAAATGCACACACATATACACATACTGATCGTACAATTCGAATGGTGGGGCATTATAGGACGCCCACGTCACCCTGGTCCAGATCCGACGTGTAGTTTTCTCGGAAAACTTTGATCGCAAGCCAAGTTTTTTTTTTTTTAAACCCGCGTTACCCAACACGTGTGTGTGTGCACGCACTACACTGGTACTTGTATCGATTGTTGCTGTTATTGCATTGTGGATATACAAACCGGTTGATAGTGAAATTGTTTATCAACGGTTCAATTTGTGCGTTTGCTTGCAAGGATTATATGGACCGACACAAGTACTTCTCAAACTGCGTTTCGCGTGGGTGGGTTCCAAGCGTTGGCACATCGTTGGCTCGGGAAACGAACGCGAATGCTAAACACATCCGGTTTTTTTTTTTCACATCATTACCGGATTCATTGTCAGACGGCGCCGGTCAACATTCAGACAGAACTACCTACACTCGTATTTTGTATGCAGCGAATTCGCCGATCGGAAATGTGCAAAATTGACGGTTGATACAATTTGGCGCAGGGGATTTGCTGCGTGTTCTGAGTCTTTTGATCGTCGGTACGCCATCAGCCTCGGTTGAAGTCCAAACGTCGACAAATTACAGATTGACATTTTTGGCTGGCAAATGTTGATGCGTAACATTGTAATGATCCAATGCTAAATTTTGTGCAAATTGACTGTATACTGCAAGTGTGCTCAACATATTTTCAGTTCGGGAGCTACTTTTTGTATTTTAATTTGCATGGCGATCGACTTCCATGCAAGAATTTAGGGAGAGTTCCGGATATACATACATAATATACTAATAAGAATCTTATAAGAATTTTATCAAAAAATCGTTTCGTTTTTCAAATAATTAGATTTAAAAAATCATTTGTAGCACGCACATCTATACTAACCTAAAAAATCTACATTCCCAGTATAACATCTCATTAGTCGTAGATGTCACTTACAGATTAACCAATAGATTCTATGATAGAGTTACCAATAACCACACTAACAAATTACTGAAAGGTCTCGGTGATTATAACAAGATGTCTTTACCCTTTAGGTATAAACACAAATTACCAAAACATTATTTTTTTATTTAGATCGACTCTAAAAAAATATATTATAAACATTTGATAAGAATTGTAAATAGGTTTTTGAACTCTTTCTCCTACTATGCTTTAAACACTAACATTAAAATAAAATAATCTTTATAAATATGTACATACAAAATGAACAATGTGTAAAATAGATAATGGTCACTGGACCAGTATAGATTTAAGATGTATTGTGAACATAGTATATGATCAATAAAAAGCTTTTTTAAATAAAATAAAATAATAATTAGATTTATAATTACTTGTAGCAAAACGGAAACAGTCATCAAGGTGATCATCAGTCAAACATGTCCACATTGCTGAATGCAGCCGTTTAAATATAGTTTCTCACAATAACACGTGTTTTGGATTAACAGTTTCGAAGAAAGTGTGCGGTATTGTAATAGAGCAAATGTTAAAAGTTCCAAGAAGTGTTCGACTTTTTTTTTGATCATATTAACTAGTGTAACTGAAAACCAATGATGCAATGATTAAACGGTCTCTTCCATTGAACATTAATCCTTTTCGTTAACAGATAAGCACGAGCTCAGGAAGATTATCTTAGGTTTTAAGTAAACAATATTGAACCATTGTAAAAAATTGAAAAAAACGTATAGTGTATTCATTTCAGAATTCACAAAGCAAAATCGTATTCGGGATCGACTAAATTTTGCTTTCCGATCGACCGGTTGAGCACCCGTGCTTCAATAAAGCATGCATCTCCATAGCAAACACTTTACAAGGTTTTCGCCTTAGCTTTATACAAAGTGTCCGTTTGCCCCTGAATTGCCCTTTGTAAAAAATGCCAAGATGAGACCCATCTCTCGACAGACAAGGTTATACAAACATACAATACTTGTGTATTAATTGAATGATTTGTAATAAAATATTTTGTAACATTGATTTTTCAGAATCATACATTACAGTTGTATTTTGATTTGAACGAATGTACAAGTTTATAAGAATTGATTTGGCAAAAGAATCGATTGTTTATCTGGATGTTCATAGGTACATTTATGTACTATTTTCGTTAAATTTCTGAGATGTACAAACTGTGTACATACTTTTTCGATTATTCACATAAGGTTAAGAATGAGATTTAGTACCAAAGATTAAGCGGAAAAACTGAACTGTGTGTCACACACCTGAATTTTTCTTAGGCGATTATTTCTTTTTATATCGATTTTGGGCATTGGCTCACTTTTGAGCTTAAGCCGATTTGAGAAGCGCCGTTCTAGCGATTATTTCTGTTAGATCGGACCTTGAAGTATTATTTCTAGACACATAAACTGTCAGTTTCATTTCGAGTCCATAACCAAAATGCCCATCACGTACGTACGTATGTATGTACATATGTATCTCGCAAACTAGCAACAACACAAAAAAGTAATATCTAAATTGCTCAACATTTAACTCATTGCCGACTTAGCAACATTGGCGAGGCTTACTTAGATTTTTCCATTATACATCATACAATTTAACGGCATAATTAATCGAATGTAGCGAATAACGTTTTATACGATCGTAAAATATATTTTATTCGCTAGTAAATACACATTTTTCACGAGAAAACTCGTATTTGTAATTTAACCAATTCAACGTGCTTAATACACAAATAAACTACACTTAAAATTTATTCAATAAATTATTACTCAAATTGCACATACATATGGCTACTTTAATGTGCATCGTAAGAAATTACGCTTCTAAGCTTTTTCATGGAAAACATACAAAATGGAATTGGACTTTTAATTCAATTAAATTTATAACTTCACACGCTTGAGTACATTAAGCCACGTTTGTACGTGTCTCGTGGGTTAAAAACATAGTTTTTTCGTAAAAATCGATGGGTTTGACCTGGAGCATTCTATGGCGTGCCCACAATAATTAATGGGACCATTGTTTGCCGGTGTTAAAGTTCACAAAAAGGGAAGCCGGCAACAACCTGTTGTTGTTTTCGTCAAAATGAAAACCTTGACCTCGTTGTATTGAAGCAGATGTGTGCTCAGCGTGTGGGCCCACACTGTCGCACACCCACCTCAAATAATATAAAATAATAATTAAATATACAACCGAAGATTGACACGAAAGGGTTAACTAACGGACTGTGTGCAAATTTTTGCTTTTTATTCCATTTGCCGGCACATAAAGTAAGGCGAAAGTATGTATGTATTATATGTACGTACGTCAAGTACATACAACAATAACTTTGCGGAGAAAGTGGGCTTTGTCGTGTCGAGCTTTGAACTCGTGAACTGAATGGGTGTGCCGTAAAATTTAGCACGTCCTTGTTCGATCTTGAAAGAACCACTAAAAAACAATTAAAGGGTTGTGCGACCGCTAATGTGTTAATCCGTTTTGCTCGCGTTAGCGAATGGCCGTTCTCGATTTGCGCATGTGGGTTAATAATATCGAGGGTTATCAACGCGAAATAAATTACAATTTCGATGCAAATTTAGTCAATAAAATTTGACAGTTTTGCCGTGATTTATGATCGATCCACAGACTAAAAGACAAGGCTATTCGATAAGTATCCATGTGCCGTAAATTATGTATATGTACGTAACGTGTCCATCGAACGATGTTGACGTATTTAAATATATGCACGTCGATCTACATATAAAGGGTTAAATTTCTACCCATGAATTTTAAATACTTATGGCTGTATATCATTATCATTTTCAGCCGTTTACCAACTACTGCTGGATCAAAGCCTCTTCAATCTTCTTCTATTTCTGCATGTCTTGAGCAATCTGCATCCACTTGACTCCACGCCCATTCTTAATTCATCAGCCATCCATTCTTGTCGCTGTGTCCACTTCAGCTTTTTCATACGTTCCGCTATATCTGCCACTTTGGTCATGCTTCTTACCCACGTACTCCTCTTACGATCTCTTATTGTTATACCAAGCGTACATCTTTATATGCTTTTGTATGTACTGGATCTTACGTAGCATTCTTGAATTTAACATCCAAGTTTCACATCCAGCTCGTAATTTATTGAGGAATTCTTATTGCAACTGAAGCTCAAAATAAAATAGGCAAAGGAGAGTTCAAGTCCAAAGAGTTTGAATTCATTAGAGTGGCTGTATGAACTCTCTGTGTGCATTGGATCTTACGTAACATTCTCGACTTTAGCATCGACGTTTTACATCCATACGTCATAACTGGCAGTACGCTTTGGTCGTGTGCCTTCTTTTTTAAACAAAGCGGTAAAAGTGAAAAATCGACCATTTGTTTTTCAGCAGATTTAGTCCACATACGACCTTCTGAATTATTTATTTATTGAACACATGACACGCGGGTAATCCCAGTTTACATTCTAACATGCGAAATTAAATATTTGCCGTCAGATAAGGCGTATCGAAGATTTACAACAGTCTTACGAAAACACATACCCATATATAGCCCATTCGTGATACGATTATATTCCGTATGTTTGCTTTCCGATTCAATGAGCGTTTCCCCGTAGGTTTACCGGTTTACGTGCATTCTGGAAAATTCCATTTGAATTGGTGTAATATTGTAGTGTTTTTGGTTGATTTTTACGTCTTGGATGATGATGATAGGAGATGATCATTAGGTGTGTATCTTTGTATCACTTTCACTCGGAACGATGTGCGAAAATTATTATCCTCGCAAATATTACATTAATTAATTGTCTTATACGCGAGGGGCACAACATAGGCGTGTCCAACACGCCTTATTAAATTTGTCAGTTTATGTCGCACGTATTCATAAAATTGCACAATTGCCAAAGTGAACCAAGTCCACCTGAAAATTATTGCACTATTTTGACTTATATTGTTTCATGATACAAAATTTTCATCAATTCTAACAGGAATAGCTAATTTTATAAAACATCAAACTTGACCATAATCACACTTTTTGAACCTATGTACATATGTTCATTTTTCTTTGAATTATATAAATTAAATTCTACAAATGCCCGCTGTAAATAAATTGATTCCCTTTTACGACTGTGGCATAAATTTGACTGAACACATGTACTTACATATTATACACAATGTACCATAAGTGACGACCCGATGTTATGTTGCTGTAACTTTTGAACTACCAAATAAAAATCAGCGTGATAAATTGGGTATCTTTGATTACAAAGATATAAGAATTTAATTGACACTAATACCGTATTTGCGACACAGTTGTGAAAAGTCTCGTTTTTGTCACCGAAATTTTTTTAACTACATAATAAAAATAAATTTAGTAAATTAGGTATCTTAAATTTTTATTGCAAAAACTTTCATTGCTTAGGTATCTTAACAAAATTTTTCGCGGAAGCAAATGGTGCACATTTTTAATAATTACTGTCTATAATATTCGGATTACTTAGATACCCAATTTACTAAATTTTTCTGCGTAGTTCAAAAGCTATATAGCAAAATAGCATCAGGGTCATTACTTGTGAGACAATCTGTAGATAGATAAAATTGAAGCACCTCGTCATTTAGATAATCCGATTATAAACTGTATAAATGCAGTATCGTTCGTTAAGTTTTTAAATACCGATGCAAAGGTCGTCTTCAAATCAATCACCTATGCCAGATAATAATAATCAATGTTATTTATTTTATACTTAGTTTCATTCAACTCTAGAGTAGATAGCAATCAGACGTTGAGGACGAGTTTTGTTCATTTTTACTGTATTTTTTTTCAGTTCACCAAGAAGGTTGACTTTGCGGGGAGCGCGTGGGTTTATTAATTGTTCGTATTGCAAATACAAACACACACACACTTCTATTGGATCTGATCCCGGTTTGGGAAGTCCTCATAGTGGGTCTTCTGCCCACCATAAGAGCCTCCGTCTTTATTGTTCTTGTCTCGTCTTGCCTCTCTCTGCGATACGCCCACGAAACGGGCCCGGTTGAACTAGTCCGTAATTGTGGCAATTTAGAGGATTAGTGAGTCGTAAATTAATTTTTTTAATTCTGACCGACATTTTTTATTGGGTTTCGTACGCCACTGGCCGCTGTAGTTCAACAATTTTGACCGTCCTGTCGTATTCGCTACAGATGGAATGCCAATAAAACTTTTGTGATGAATTTTCGCCGAAGCGTTTGCATCCTCTAGAATTCTAGATTGCCTGTATAGTTTTTTTCATAGATGTAGAATAACATAGATTGGCCTTAGCGCCCGAAAAATGACATACAAAAAGGGCATGCAAAATGCACTCCTTGCATGCATTTTTTTTGTGGGACTTCTTTTTTGTGAGAATTCCCCGCACTTTAGACCCCCCCCACACCCCCGTTGCTTCTGACGCTTTCTCCAGGCAAATTTGTTTGGAATGGCATATCTATGGTTTTTTTAACTTTATCCTAATCGGATAAAGCAGCGTTTCCCAAACTGTGGGTCGCGAGCTGATTTTTAGTGGGTCGCGAAAAATTCAAAGTTCAAAATTCACATTCCAAAGAATGTGATTTTTTTCACATTATTTAAAATATAATATGAAAACATGGGAAAGTAAAAATAATATGCAACAAAATTTAAAAAAAAAACAAGACGGCATTACAGAATAGGATGCGTCCGAGCAAATTGCGTTGGGATTTTGTGACGAAGCATCCAGATTTTAAAAACAAGCCACTAGATTTTTTTCGAAAAACAACTGGAACAGTCTAAGTCGTAGAAATCGAAGCTTTTGCATTAAACCAGCATTACCGGTGTACGTGATTAGTTTGCAAATCGCGCAAGCTAGTAAGCCGCACACAATTGGTAAAACTTTAGTGCTACCACCAATAAAAGACACGGTTGGAATTATGTTTGATGATAAGAGCAAGAAAGAAGTATAGAAGTTGAAATGATTTCGCTTATAATACGATTGCATGCAGAAGCATGTTTTCGTTAATTATAAGTTATTTAAAAATAAATAAAACTATTTATTATATAAAACTAGATTATTTTTAAGTATAAAAATAATTTAAATACCCCCCCTCCCCCCCCCATCATGTCCACTAGGTGGGTCGCGAAAGTTTGTCCTTCAAAAACGTGGGTCGCGGTACTAAAAAGTTTGGGAAGCACTGGGACAAAGTATTGTGATTTTCATAATTTCCGAAAAATGTCTGTATGGCTGTGTGTCGGTGTACTTTTTAACTTTAACTCCGAAACTATCAAGTCTATCAAGCTGAAATTTCATATCTATTATTTTCACGTATGGTGTTATGATTTTGGTCAATATCCGCTAACCGAAAGTGGCAGTTTACTCTTGAACGAGATTTGGCCTTTTATTTTTTTCGGCCTTTTGAATATTTAGAATCTTCATAATATTGTAAAACTATAATCATTGTGCTAATTACAATTTGTGAAAAAAAAATCATAAAAATCGCTCAACCGGAACTGGGATTTTTTTCTTGTAAAAAAGTAAAAAATCCTGTTATTTTTCTTTGTACGCGGTTTTTTGACTCTTTCAGTGTTTGGTTACTCTTCATATTCCTCAAATATATGGATAAAGTCATGGGTTGGCCACACCTGAATTTTTTTTAATGCGGTTTGAAGGAAAAACCGTGTGGAAATCAGTCAAATATGCGTGCTAATCAGCAAAAACGAACCATTGAGCATTCGGTACTAAAATAGTTCTGATCTGCGAGCTTGTATTTTTTTACACAAGAGAGTATGCAGTTTGAGTATCTGTTTTTTTTTTTTAGGGCGTGTGTTAAAAGTACCAAAGTTCAACTCTCTTGTATGTATACGACATTAGTGGATTGATTAGTGGAACGCTATACGCCATTTGGTGCCACTCGAAGCTTTGTCCCCTTTTAGCACACCACATGATACAGATATTATAAAAGATACAAAATTCGCAGAACACAACTATTTAAGTGGTTTTTGTACATGATATGCAATGGTTTTTTTGTCCTGATGATTTTACGATTTTAGATTTTACTGATTTTCCCATATAAGGCTATCGCCATGGCGCACGACGCAACACACGTTTCCGATAAAGAAAATAAACGCATTGTAAACAAAACATTGTTCACATCTATTTTTACATTTCTAAATATGTAGTATGCAATTGTAGTATGCAATTTAGGAATGTGATTTGATTTGCATGATATTTTCGACTTCGGTCGGTTTGCTCTTGTTTGTCATTTGAATATGTACTAGTGTCCGTTGTTCAACAACGGAACGGGTGTACAGTACAGTGATGCCCGTGTACAGTAGTTTGACAGCCTGTAATACGCGGCGATTAGGGCTCACACTGACAGCTGGCGCCGCTCACTCGATCTCGCTTAATGTGTCTGACCTAGCGTTTCTCAGTGAACATATTTTTCACTTTTACATACATATCATCATTTTCAGCCGTTCACAATCCTCTTCCATTCTTGTCTGTCTTGACCAATCTGCATCCACTTGACTTTACACATTCTTCTCAATTCATCTGGCCATCGTCCACTTGGTCTACCTTGCTCTCTTTCACATCCTCTCGGATACCATTCCAGTATTTGTCGGGTTCATCTGCCATCCATTCTTTTCGCTATGTGTCCATTTCAAATTTTTTTCTTTATCTGCCACTTTGGTCATGCTTATTACCCACGTATTCCTACCAAGCATATATATATATTAATTGATTTCCATATCAAATTATTGTATTTATTTACACAAATCGTACGTAGAACATCGTGTATTTCATAGTATGTACGTACTTCACATACTAATCTATGTACATACATATCTATCGAAAATGTTTACGTGATAGACGTCACGTATTATGTATGTACACATACGTACATAGGTACAATGTATTGGAAGGTTAGCTACTCAGAATCGTTCAAATGACATATTTTTTAAATCTCAATCCAATTCTATCGAATCAATTGCCGTTGCCGATAGTCTTTTTAGAATCGCCATTATTAAATCAATCTCTTTTCCAGCGAGTTTCCCCGTTGTGCCTCATCAGAACTGAACAAGTTTGTATGAAAATATCATACAGGGCAACCCACTCGCAAAACTCGATCGTAAATTACAGCAATATATGAGTTTACTTGCACGCGAGTCCGATTGAAATATAAATGTTTGCAAAATTTATGCGACAATCGCTCTGTGCGGTCTTAGCGTGTTAAATATGGACTTTAATGCACACTGCGTGAACACAGTGGGAGTTTGAATCGATGGCCAATGATTTTAACATTTGGCTGTAATAAATGGAAGTTTGGATCAAAGGAATCGAAGTTCATATCAGAGGTAGTTTTGCACACCGTACAAATTCGTCAAAGTGAACGCGAACATTGCCCGTGTGGTCCGATTAAATCATACTCCTATTAGGGCAATAGTGTCGTTTATTTTTAACCTTTTCGGTTCGAAATCGAGGCTATTTATATGCTCACCGCAAATATTAAGCAGGTATACATCGATAGATTTAACAGTAGAGATACCGGTTTTTTTTCCGCTAGTAGTTTTTGGTTTATTGTTTTATAGACGAGATCCATTAAAATGAATTTACGAACGGAACAACGTCAACAACATATTTTTATATTTTTTTCTTCTATTTTTCACACAACGATGTTTTTACCTTAATCCATATACATACGTATATGATAAAGTGTTGTAATCGTGCGAAAATTCGAACTTGAGATTTTGACTGATTTTCGTGAATAACATTTCTTTCGGTAGAATTTTCACTATCGAGCTCTACGTCATCATATGTAGTATTTCGTGTAAGGAAAATTAATGAAAACACTGCGATTATTTATTGCACCACAAACGCGAATTGCGTCAATGGGTTATCTTAATGATACGCTATCAATGGATGTTCCTCAAAATTCACACGACAATCTTATTTTTTTATCGATTCGTTTAATGTTCGTTGATTTTATGATTATTTAGACTACACGGAACGTGCTTCGGTGGACATTGGAACTGAATATCCGTAAACAGATTAGCTTATTAGGTGTTTCGCAATTTCTTTTGATATTATTCTAGTGTATTCTAGTACATACTGTGATGATTGGCAATTAGTGCTCATACCCTCCTTTTCTGCAGTGTCTCGACTCGAAACTCGAACACCTTTGTACGTAGCACGCAGATCTGCTGTACTACTACTAACAAGCAAACAACTATGGTGATTGAATCTATTGTATCCGATCACGTTCTGTTTAATATGTCTAATGTCTGTATAGCAGAAACAATAACGTTTCATCTTCACTATACAAAAGGTTAACTTTACGCTTTCGTTTGTGTATAGAAACATGCGAATCACTTTACCTGAACATTGTATTGATATTCCGCTTATTTTGTATAACTTTCAATTTCTCGGTAATTATACAGGTTATATGTGAAAAAGCGTACCGCATATCTCATATATACATACGTATTTACTCTTTTTATCAAAGTTCCGCGCTATCTTTTTTATTGGCTATTTTATCAATGGATTTATCTATCGCACGTCGAAAACATTCCGTGCGGAATTGCTTGTTTAGTTTTGAATTTTTTTCCATACCTTTTTTTACGTTATTATATCCGCACTCATCGCGATTGTAAATATTGTATTAATGCTTCGGTATGTCACCGTTTGATAGACACACCTGCATGTTGTAATATAAAGTCAAAGCATTCAATTTTTAAACGTAAAACAAAACTATCGATTTCAGTGACGATTATTTTGAGGGTATAATTTGGTATTGTGAAGTATGTAGTTCCAAGAAAGCTCAAAATTTAATGTCCATTAGTGGGAAAGTTCAGTAAAGCCTTGCGATAATTATCTTTGAAATTTACAAGCAGGTATATTTATTTAGAAATACATACATAGATCAATCAGTTGTCCTTCGGAAAAACTGAGTGCGGTTGGTGTTACTTGAAAGTTTGAAAATCGATATTGTGTATTTTATTTAAATTGTAGTTCGTACAATCAGGGTAAATATAACACATACAAAATACTTACACCTGTGCATTGCTAGATATTGTATATGCGTTCTAAAATTAAACGCAAATATTTGAACGAAACTTGAACCCGGAAACGCGACAAAACAAAGGATATCCAATACCAAAATGTTTATTCTTTTCATTTGAGATAAAATTTGTCAAGGAAAATGGCCGATCTTCCGGGAAAGTTGCGGTCGACTTCATCCCGCCATAAGTTTACTCAAAGTTGACACGAGACAATACTTAATATATTACATACAGTGCCGAGTACTTAACGGTTCTCAACATATGTTTTTTACGGGTGAAATTTAATTAAAGTGATTTAAAAAAAAAAAAAAATTAAGTAATAAAGACCTCGCCCGAATTCGGTACACCAATTTCTTCACATGCAATGTAAAATATAATTGCTTTATTTATATATTATATTACCCGAAATAAACAAACCATAAAATTACAACGTTAAACCGTCCAACGAATGAAATATCTTTATGGCGAAATTTTATGCACATTATGAGTTGATTCAACTGTCAAAAATCTGGGATCGGAATTCGCGTGCAGTTCGTTGCACCGATACAGATTGCATTCACGTCGCGGTAATTAGATATTCATCACGTTGAATATGCATATCGAGACTGTGGAAACGAGCATCGAAAGTCGTCAAATTTCAATTGAAAAGAAAAACGTGATCAGAGTGAGATTGAGTGGCTTTGGTCGGACCGATTTTTACTTTAGTTGAAATCAATAAATTTTTGGATCCGTCTGTTGATATCGGACGTGGATCGGAATGTTTGGATGCATGTATGTATTTTTTTTGTCGGATTCGTTTGTTTTTGGAATCAATATCACCTTTAGGCGGCCCCCACACATTAAGAGACCTTTGAATGTGGATCGTGGCGCACGACCAATGTTTAGATAAACCGGAGTGGAGTACCATTAAGCACACGGCCACATTAGACGATTGCGTTTTGGAATTGTAAACAAAAAAAAACTATTGTAACACGCCACAGCTACTGCTAGAGTGATTCCGAAAAAAATTTGGATGTAAACAACCATTTTAGAGACATTTACATGATCAATGTGCTGAAAACAAGAACCTTTTTACCCCAACCGTCATACCTTTGTCAATATTTTGTATTATTTTCCTATCACTAATTAAAAGCCCAAATCTTCTCCTTTTAATACATTTCATGCAACTACATATAAAGTGTTTTGAGATTAGTTCAAACTTGACTAATTTGCGCAGTCTTTAAAAAAAAATCATGTTTTTTTGCTCACAAATTGAAAATTTTAACCTTAGAAGCTACCAACTATGTATACGCTGTTCAAGTACGAAAGACTTTTTTGTGAACTTTGTTTATTGTAAAATTAATAATTACGCATGTTGGCGGCTTAGCGTTAATGTTAAATTATTGTATCTATTATTAAAAATAGGTTGTAAAAATTGCAAAATAGAGCCATACGGAGTATTTTAAATGTAAATAGTATAAGAAATTTGTTGAATGAATTGAATTGCATGAATGTAAGTGAAACCTTAAAAGTGTGCATGTTAGTTGTACATATATATATTCTTAAGTTAGATAAGAACATATTACCAAATTATTTCGATAAGTAAGGGGATATAATATATGTATGTACGTAGTCATAATACTAGGGATAAGAATAAGTTAATAGCTAAGAATTTAAAATTTAGTAGATCTAGGATCTTGTACGGGGTGTTTGTTGAATATAATGGACTGCCAGAAGATCTCATAAATATAAACAAAATTGATAGATTCTTGGCAGCCTTAAAACAGTACCTCTGTATAAGTGCTAATAGATAATTATGTATGTTAATTTTGTAATTTTAGCTTTAAGTTACTTTTTGTTTGTAAATTAGCTTCTTAAGCTATCTTAATTAAATAAATAAAATAACTATGAAGGTTGAGTTAACTCTCGTTTATTAAAAATTGAATGGTTTTGGGTACAGTTTCACCAAGGTTCGTAGATCGATTTTCAATGCAGTCGATTGATTTATTCGATTTTACGAAGCTTTCAAATATTACTATACATAGATACTGGATTTTTTGTAATTTTAGCTTTAAGTTACGTTGTTTGTAATTAGCTTCTTAAGCTATTTTCAATTAAATAAATAAAAGACAAATGACCATCATTGACCATTTCCAAAAAAGCGCAACTCACAAAAAAACCCGTCAAGAAAATAGTCTGTATATAAGAACTGTTGTAGATTATTTCGATACAAAAATTATACTCGATATGTATGTATCTCAACTTTTGGTTAAAAAAAGCTTGAAAGTGGGTTAGCAATAGAATCCCCCTACCTACAATAAGATCTTTTACTTCATATATCAATTCTTGAATTTTGTTGCAATACGCTGGAAACACCCTGTAATTTAGATCAAGTGGAATTACGCTTATATGCACCTTAACCCTTTTCTCGCATATTAAACAAACGTAGGCGTTAGTTACTCCAAAAAATTTCCTACCAAATTTAAACTTCAATGTGAAGAAGGCGTTAAGGTCATCGGACAAAAAAACAACACAACGAAAACAAACAATGGAAATGTCTTGTATTTATTATCAGGTTTCCAACGCATGTGGTACTTTCCTTGTGTACTTACTTAGCTACACTGCGGACGTGTAACAGAAAAAAACAGTGCATTGTGCAAATGAGTTGGAGTTCAACGTCTCTACGGACGCGTCTGGTCTAGTAGTTCCAACTTGTCTTCGACAACACTGGTCGAGTGGTCACAACTGCGCAGCATATGCAAATCACTAGTATCAGAGGGACTTGTTCTGACCACGCGACCGTGACCAAAAAGTATAAACAAAACGCACATACACCAGCTGCGATGCACTCGAAACCAACAAAGACCTGGTCTGATGTAAACAGTGGCCTTTGTTCGAATTTGCGCCACTTAACACACCCAGGAATTCCCTGGCGCTTCTTGCCAGACAAGTCCAACTTCCTGATCTACGCAGTACCATCTTGGCTAGAAATACTGCTTTTCATAAACACTAAAGAGCTTGTAGCACAATGAGCGACTCAGTGGAGTAACTTGAAATTTTGGTTCACTATGCGAAGATCTCAACCTAGAGTTCAACTAGAAATGCCAATTTTTGTTTATAATCATCATCATCATCATCGTATTCAGCCGTTCATCATCTACTGCTAAATTAAGTCCTCTCCAATCCTCTTCCATTCCTGTCTGCCTTGAGCAATCTGCATCAACTATACTCCACACATTCTTCTCAATTCATCAGTCCACTTGATCTACCTTGCTTTCTTTCACATCCTCTCGCATACCATTCTAATAATTCTCGAGTCCATCTACCATCCATTCTTCTCGCTATGTGTCCACTTCAGTTTTTTTTTACGTTCCGCTATATCAGCCACTTTGGTCATGCTTCTTACCCACGTACTCATCTTACGATCTCTTCGTGTTATGCCCGCGCCAGACATGTGTTCAAAGATGTGATCAAATAATTGTTCACATGTGTGGCACGGGCATTTGATACTGTTGTCACATATTTGAACACTTAAGTGCGCTTTGCCATTCCGTGTCGGTTTTTTAGCGCACATCAATGGGATAAAAGTCCAAATGTTTGTGTGCCTGCCACACTGCGCGAAGCCCAGTTGCGCGAGCGTTGCCGTGGAGAGCTTTGAACACATATCTGGCAGATACAACAATATGTGAACAAATGTGTGAGCAAAGTCTTCAAAGAAGTGATCACTTTTTTGAACTTATGTCTGGCGCCGGCATTATACCAAGCGTACATCTTTCCATGCTTCTCTGTGGGCACTGGATCTTACGTAACATTCTTGAATTCAGCGTATTTATAATATAAACATTAAAATCAAAGTAACATGCGCCGCAGGCAAATAGTAGTTATGCCACTGATGGTCCGATTGCCACTGATGGTCCGATGCCACTAGTGGTTCGATTAAAACTGTTCCATTGTATCAAAACAGCCACTCTAAGTATTCCAACTCTTTAGTGAGGGCCTCGTAGATCGAAAAGAGGACACGTTCGGGAAAAATTCCACTATGCATTTATGCTGCGACCTCAAACGTCCGTTATATGAATGCAAACCGAAAGAATGGACAATCGTTGGCAGCCAATATAAATATACATATATTGTGTGCAGATTATGCTAAAACGACATTATTGTCAAACAATTTGCACCCAGTGGTGTTCTGTGCGAAGGTCACACACAGTTTTGCACATACCAGTGTCGCTTGTTGACTTTTGAATTTGACCCAAATTCATCACGTCCCAATTCTGCAAATCGCTCGTACGAACGCGACCTGGACTTCAATTGCAATTTCAATTGTCACATCACAACAGTGGTGATTCATTTCCTTCGAGTTCACATTTCAATGTAATTAGGTTCACTCTGTAAGTTACATCATTTTTTATTTTGGTTCCAATGTTATTTCGACAGCTCAATTCCTCCCGCAGCTGAAGTTACAATTCAACCATATGTAGCTTCTAATAAAAGTACACATTATTTTCTTCATTTTACTGTCAAAGTAAACAAATAAAGTTTTTAAAACTCCACTTTCACTTCTACCTGGCATTATCTATTCCCATATTACCAATCAAGTTATGTACCTACATACATAAATGCAAATGAATTTCGCAAACAAATCTACACTTATTAGATGCTTTGTTTTGAAGAGCTCTAGAATCACGTGCAAAAATAAGTAATTTTGTTGACTGTCGTGATAAACACGCAATATATTCGGCTACACAATAACTACAAATCTCGCAATGTAAACAAATTCTAATAGACTAAGCTTGAACAGACCAAGCCCAATATAATTAATAGATTGAAAGGTTGGCTCAAAGCAATACTGATTTTGAAAGTCGTAATAATACGCTTTCGGTAATAGCCTGTCGTTTCAGCACCTCGACTTCATCAGGTTTTCAATAGCTCTAATGGTGGATGAGACAAAGGAAAAGACCAGATGAACTCCTCGTCGACGATTCGGGCAATTAAGCGAGTCCACAATAAAATCAACCCAACCAACGTAATATATTGCTCGACGAGAACACGTTGCACTTGAAAGTTTTCAGGGATTTCCAATTCAATGTTATCGAAAAATTGTTTTAATTTTTAATGAATCCAAAGTGCGATAACTTTCTTATCCAATTTTACACGCAATGTATGATTAATGCCCGGTTTAAAAAACGAGATAGGGTTGTGATATCTTTTTTTTAGTTAATAATTAATTAGTATGGTGTGGTTTGAATTGGGTATTTCCACAGTTTCGTAACCACTGTTGCACGTGTGTCCAAAAACAAAGAGGAGTATTTTCGATGCCAAAATGAAATACGGTCCTTTTCCTCGACTCTAGTCGGGATTGTTCGATTAGAAAACGAAAATAAACACCCCTCATCTTAAAAGTATACGACAACAGTGCGATTGCGAAGGTGTTTTCACATGCAAAGTGTGTGAAAGTCTTGTTTACGTTTTTGAAACGCGCTCCCCTCCAATTTTATTTCCTCAATAAAGTTTATTAACCCTTTGGCTACTATATAAGTGGACGTGCTTTGGCCTGTCGTTGCTTTTTTAGCAGATCTTCTCTTTTTTTCCGCGAATGCTTCATATGTGGTCCTTTCGCCCAAACGAAACATAAACATACGAGCCATCTTTCATAGTGTGCAGAATTTTTACGATCGACTCCAGTACGAATAAAAACGAAAGCCAATGTTGTTTTATTATATTTTTTCCTGGACAGTCGTTAATTTTTTTAAAAGTGTCTGTAGGAGTCGAATCAGTCATAAACATACGCGGTCGAAAAAATAAGAGAAGAGAAAATAACGTTTACATTCCTGGGTCAGTCGAGAACCGGTCGAAGTTTAGTCGTTTTATAGAGCGAATGCAAAATAGTATTAGTGCGCAATTTTTTTTTTTGAATATTATACTTTGGGGTGCAGTTGTATCACCTCGCGTTTCGTTCGATCGGTACTCGTGTGAGATAACTTTGGGGAGATTATGACTTTTATGTTCACGTTCATGTCGGCTCAACAACTTTAGCTCGTAATTTATTGAGGAATCCTTATTGCAACTGAAGCTCAAAATAAAATAGGCAAAGGAGAGTTCAAGTCGAAAGAGCTTGAATTCAATAGAGTGGCTGTATGAACTCAGAACCTTCACCTTGTCTGAAATATGCATCATAACATTACTGCATATGTATGTATGTACATAAATATACCATCATAATCATCATTTTCAGCCGTTCACCATCCACTGCTAGATGAAGACTTTTCCAATTCACTTCCATTCCTGTCTGTCTTGACCAATCTGCATCCACTTGACTCCACACATTCTTCTCAATTCATCAGGCCATCATCCATTTGGTCTACCTTGCTTTCTTTCACATCCTCTCGAATACCATTCCATTCTTTTGGCTATGTGTCCAGCCCATTGCAACTTCAAACTTTTTCACACGTTCCGCTATATCTGCCACTTTGGTCATGCTTCTTACCCACGTGCTCCTCTTACGATCTCTTCTTGTTATACCGAGCATACATCTTTCGATGCTTCTCTGTGTGCACTGGATCTTACGTACCACTCTTGAATTCAGCATCCACGTTTCACATACTTACGTCATAACTGGCAGTACGCATTGGTCGTATAACTTATTTTTTAAGCATAGCGGAATGTTGGATTTAAAAACTATGTTCATTCTTCCGAAAGTGCTCCATCCTAGTTTCAGTCTTCGATATGTAGAATAGTGAAAGTGTGCGCGTTTAGGAAACACTGACAACGGATAAACAACTCACAAATCTGATACCTTTCAAAGGTTGAATCAAACAAGACACGAACAAAACAAATTTTAACCGATTCCAAATGTGGAAACGGTGTTCAAAGAGTACATGTATGTACTGCAAGCGAATTTGGGTTTGTACAAGAGTGTTGTTAAACTCTGAAAAACCCATCGTCCATAAATGGAGCACAAAACCCACAACGGCCATACATTTATCATTGAGATTAGGTTGAAAACAACGCTCGGGTTGGACCACTGTGTCCCAACAATAAAGATATGGCAAACGCATTCTTGGCCACCTGGTTCAGTTGCTCGTGTGACATACGATCCTTTGTTGCGAGTCGTTTCTTTGTCGACTTGCACGCGCATATCACACATTTATACATTTTATTCGGTTTTTTTTTATTATTTATTTATGTTTTTCGCTAAGCTACAGAGGAACCTGCATAAGCAATCATCATCAGCAACTGCGATCCAAGGTCTAGCAATTACACGGAATACGTATGTATATGTGTGTGGATGGATAAACGTTTGAACGGTTTCTCTTTATTATTGTTGTTGGTTTTGTTCTGGCTTACAATAGCTTCGTGCTAAAACGTGCCTCGAACTGTCACTTTGATGATATAATTAGTGTCCTCGTGGCTTGTATAAGGATTTCAATGTTCAAAAGTGCCTCCAAAGGCAACCTCACACGCGATGAAAAGAATGTCGTGGATATAAAACTGTCAAATGGTTACTAATTCTGAATAATTGAGATGATCTTGTTTGGACATATTTATAGAAAGATAGACATTACTCTCTCGAGAGACGATATCTCAAACTACTACGTGACACGCTTAGATTAAAATTTATCTAAAAAAAAAAAACGTTTCCTACGTGTGCAACGTTGATATGAATTCCACGTGTTAACCCTTTCACAGTGAGCTGATTTATATTTTTTAATTCGATTAAAAAAGGCGTGACTCATTCAGAATGCCGGTGACTCACTTTTTTTTTATTACTTTTTATTATTAAACTATTGATTGTTTATGCGATTTGAATTTTAATGCGTATAGCCCAGTTGTGGTTTTAAAATTATTACAAACTAGTTTTTTTTGCGCTGAAAAGAAGAATGGTAGATAAAGTTTGAAGGAAAAAAAAAAGTAAATGGTAGTGGGTTCAGGTAGGTGTTGCACAATATTGTTGGACGCTTCGACGTGCTTAACCGAAAATACCATTTTAACGGATTGTGGGTGGGTCTCCTTTCTGAGAAAAAGGTTCCTCGATTTATCTTCTAACCTTTTGAGCGTTTTCGAATTCTTCAATTCGGCAAGAAGGAAAGGAAATGGCCGCGAGAGAACCAACCGGTTTCGTTCGCGAAAACGCGGTCACACTCCTTGACCGAAACTGCTGGCGTTGCAAAAGAAGTGTTGTCTAGCGATATAATATATGTAGACATTTTTTATAGCAAATCATACAAATAACATTTATTTTGAGTATGTAAATAACATGTTAAACGAGCATTGCATTGAAAGGCCATTAAAAATAAACAGAAATTGGCGAGATTTTAACCACAAACGTATTATTTTCCTTGACGCAACCAACACTTCAAATGAAATTATTATATGTTTTAATTAAGTTCTATTTTGGGATGCCCCTAGCCCCAGCAGAATCTCCAATACTTGCAGAAAATATTAGCAATTTCCCACTTACGACACTGTAGACCGGGAATGGGGATGTAAAATTCCCCCGCTGTATATTTTAATTACATTACAACCAACAGATGGAATACACATGTCACACTTTTACACTCACCTCTACATATATTTTTCGCTTGATTGTATTCAGCCAAAACAGGATACGTGTAAGAATATTTAATGTTTAAATAAATTGGCATTGGTCGTTATCTTATCTCTTTGCGACCATAAACGTCCGTTTTAACTAGCCACGTCTAATTTTCGTTCAAACAATAATATAATCGTTCGACAAACGTTTACTTGCAAACGTATTATTGAAAGTGTGGGAAAATCATTCGTTTAAATTTACAGTTCTGGAAAAGTGGCACGTAATGTTATTGCTGAAAAAATAGATTTACATAATGTGTATATTGAGATTCACTTATTGTTATTTTACATCTACATATGTATGTACAACATTCCAAATAGTTTTTTCTATTCTTAAACCACATATTGTAATGC
Source organism: Parapsyche elsis (assembly GCA_022651745.1). Lineage (NCBI taxonomy): Eukaryota > Metazoa > Arthropoda > Insecta > Trichoptera > Hydropsychidae > Parapsyche > Parapsyche elsis. Next base: position 8,186,946 of record JAGVSN010000004.1, on the reverse strand, counting down.
TGCGTCCACATCGACGAGCCGAACAGCGAACGATGAAGGGCGAAGGCGAATTTTTATTGTGTGGAAGTTCATTAATCATTATGTGGACGTTATTGTGTGGAGCGGTCCACACAAAAACAATTCGCCTTCGCCCTTCGTTATTCGCTGTTCGGTTCGTCGGTGTGGACGCAGCATTATTGTATGATTGAAAAAAATGTATGTGTTATTATGTTCTGAATCATAATGTTAAAATTGTTCCATTTTCTGTATCTAATGCATGTCCAATGATTTTTTAAATTAAATTTTAGTTCTTAATCTATCACTAAAAAATTATTGTAAACAAACAGATATAGCGATAAAGAACTGTGTTATCAAATGTTTCATTGTCATTGTTTGATGCGTATGTGTTGTTCGTACAAATAAAATAATAAATAAACATCGGTTGCATTGATTATTCATTTATTTATTTATTTACACCCAGTGTGATATTTACCTTTATTTAAATCCCAAATTAGAACTAAGAAATGCTAAATTAAATGTCAGGCCCCATGAGGTGTCAAATATAATCAATCATAAAAATGTCAGTGTTTAAAATATCAACAGTGTGTTCAATCAATGAAAAACGTTATTTTTATTTTTTACTCATTTAGTCACTTTATTCATTTTTTCAACTTAATTATATATCATATATATATAATATAAATATTCAATATCAGTATAAAATAATTCTTTTTTTGCAAATTTTTCTCATATATGTATGTAATTATCATTTTATATATTATATATAAGAAAACACAAAATGCACATTCGATACATATACGCGTCGAGGAATATGGAAAAATATATGTATATATATTAATATTTTATTATAAATTCTCTTTTTACAAGGTGTCGATCGGGACAAAAATGCCTCGTAAAATATACAACGCTCACATCAGGCACTGTTACAGGCCACGAAAGACTAACTAACAGATCTCTATAATTTTTCATTAATAATACATAAATCTACAAAACAGATGCGACAAATTCAATTACAAAAGCGAAACACTGCGCATCCGTGAGCGTACAAAAATATTGCTTTTACTTGTACATCAAACACACATCATGGAAAAATTTTCATATATAAAGGTACAAATGTCACAAATTGCAGAAGAAAAAAAAATTACATCACTTAAGAGTTATCTTTACTTTTTCGACTCGCACTTTACACATAGAAATCTACACAATAGCCGAACAGACTTATAAGAATGGCGTATTATAATTGTTCTGATGGAACATTTTATCGGATAGCGGTTAACCGTTGACTAAGAAAGCAACACTATATCAGAACAATTATCATAAGCAACAGTTTCAATAAACATCACTCGAATCAGCTATAAACTTATGGTTTCAAAAACAAATGGCACACATTGATCTGTACAAGCGTTCGCTCTGTTATCAAAAAACATACATCGGCAATCAAAAAATTATAAAACATACAAATTTTAAGCGTCGATTGATTCTTAAAAGGCACATCTGTTCAAAAAGAGGTATTCTTATTATCCATACATATATATATATATTATTATTATTATTTATAGTGATCGTTTTTAACAATATCGAGTTTTACTGTATAGGCGTGTGACAAGTGTACAAAAATTTTCAAAATAGTATGAACATGCAAGTATTTTTGATATATTGAAATAAAAATAAAAGATAGCGTTGTTTTTTTTTTTATATATATAAAAATATGTATTACAACATTACAAATTGTACAATATGTAAAATGATAATAATATGATTGAAAAAATACAAACGCTCTTATAAAAAAAGTTAAAAACAATATTTAAAGTATCTATAATGTATACAATACATACAAAATAACATTATGATCACATGTGCTTTTTCATTACAATTAAAATATATATAATATGTTAATTTAATTTAATATATTTAATAATAATAAAAACTCTCATCGCTCGCTCTGTACAAACATACACACACACTTTTTGTATTCGATCACACCACGTGACAAACAAACGTAAAGGAAAATTATTGGCATGTACATTGGTAAATTACATCTCATTTTCATTTATATTATATAAAAATCCATTTTTCTTTTTTTTTTACATTATCCGTAGATTGGAATTAATACAATTTGTACCTAAGAGGCAAAGTAAGCTAGTTTTTTCGCTTGGCGATAATTGTTTTTTAAAAACTTTTAATATTTTTACAAGACACAAAAACAACATTTGAAACGGTGCAAAAGTTGCCCAGTTAGAATAGATATTAAAAGGTCAGCCGTGTAATTTGATGAATAACCCTGCGGAAACTTTTCATACTACTTATGAACCCAGACAGTTGAAGTTCAATACTACATAGAACAAAACTTAACTTCACTGGAGTTTGCTGAGAGTGTAAACAAAATGGTACAATCCATATATACAAAAGAGTAAACGGTACAATAGTGTGCATTCAAATTACACCCCGAATCCCCCCAAACACAATGAAGGCAAATTTTTTAGTGAGATTTAGATTTTTGCTTAGGGGTAGGTGCTAGAACTTTAATATTTACACTGTGGAGATTTCCTCGAGGGTATTTTTACACGCCGCTGACTAAGGCAACATTGCCAAGGCCCAGAGTACGGGCGGAGCGAAATGGATTTTTATCTACATATACAAAGTCGTACAGTTTTTTATTTTGTTTTTTTGATCGTGCCTCCGAGGAGACGAGAGACGGGCCAATCCGTTGACTAGACACTCATACGAAATGTAACAATTTTTAAGATCTCGTGACCCGCCCCGAGTGGAATCGTCTCCGGACCCCCCGTCGGCGGCGGGTCGGATGGCTAAATTCTTCCATAACAATTACAAAAATAAATTAAAGAGCCCGCGGTCTGAACGTTTCAGTCGACGACGCAGCTCTCCGTACGGCGAAAATGGCACAGTCTGTTCCTTAAGCGCATCCTCAATACGGCTCTTGCATAATTTGACAACCGCTGTGCACATGCTCCATGACTTGCTCCTTCAGCATGCACACGTGCTCCTTCAATCTAAGAACCACGGTGCTCAATTCGGTGTTTTCACCCTTGAGCAGTTTCACCTTGTCTTCCAGCCTGGAGATGCGCTCTAGTTTGCGGCGGCGGCACTTTGAGGCCGCCAAACGGTTCCTTTGCCGTTTTCGCTCTAGTTTTATCTTCTCCTGGCACTCCATGTCTATGGGGGAGAGTGGTGGTGAAGAGCCGATGCTCGGTACAGTCTGGGGTTCATCTTTGACTATGATTTGGTCCGAGCCGAACGAGGTACCCAGGGGGTACGGTTGAGACGGGGGTAAATGGTCTAAGTTTGTGTAAGTTGGGGCTTGGTGTCCCATGAGTTCGTGGGTCGGTAACGGTCCTTGTGATGAATCACTGTGATGCAGTTCATTCAGTGCCTCTACAAATCCACGAGCGTACAATTCTTGGGCCTCGGTGGGAGCCGGTGGGAACAACATTTGTGAGTTTGGTGTGGGTGTGGTTAGAGCACCTTGTGCAATTATCAACTTTTCCAACTCGGGCGATCCCAGCTTTAGCATGTTCAGGTCTGGAGATGAGAGAACTGGTGCTGCAGAAGTACGGGCTCGCTTCAAGGCCGGCCCGTTCAGCTCCAGCGTGAGGGATCTCTTCAAGTTGGTGTTTCCTCCGAGCGGATGAAATTGCTCGTCGTAGAACGTTGTCTCCATTTTGAGCGGGGCGAAGTTTCGGACCATCTATAATAGCAACACTGGCGAACTCCACTTGCGAACACAAAAACACACAAAACCACCAAAGGGAGTACTTTAACGCGCGAAGATCGCAACACGTCTGACGCCGACACACTCGTAACACATTTTATATCCCGTGACTCACTAGCTTTATTTTTACGCGTGAGCTCACTTTGCTGCGCGCCGATTGGCGCGCGGTGACGACACCGCGCGCCGCTATTGGTCGAGCGCGCTAGAGCGGTGGAAGAAATGGGCGGAGCCTAACAGCGCTGTGTATACGTGATTAAGTATGTGTTGCACTAGGCGCGCGCGGAACTGCGAACGCCGATTGGACCCGGCCCGATTTTAACTCCGAACCTTTTGATTTCGCACACGACTTTTAACTCGAAGTCGGGTGGGAAAAATGGTGTGTGATTTTCGTAAGCGTCTTTACTCCCCGGTGTAAATATTTACGTAGCTGTGTTCTCCCGCTCTTTGACCGTGTGGCGATGTCGCCGATTTGATACTGTCGAAAGTGTTCGCACCGTGTGGTCCGTCTGGCTTTCGAATTTGAATTTTAAATCATGGTCGTCGAAATGTTCGCTCGGACTGGGGCCGTTCCCGCCGAAATTCGAATCGGACGTAACGTCTCGAAGGTTGGCGGGTGAGCGTATATTGAATTTCAACATTGTACGTTGCGAGGCGTGCCTCGCATGTGCGTGACATTTTGCCTCGCGAGGCTTTCACGCAACGCGTCGCGCCATCGCTTCAAAATATTAAGTTTTTCAATTGATGAAAAAAAACTGTCAGATAATGAAGTTAAGTTACACTTTTGATGATTGATATGGTAATATTTAGTTGACTCATCCATGGTAATATGTAGCTCGAAAATCGCATTTTTTTTTGAGCAAGTGTACAAAAAACTTTTATTATTGATTGATTTGTAATAGCAAAGGTAAAAAAAATGTGAATAAAGCAAAGCGTCTGTTTGGATAAACAGCCTTTTAATTATAATTAAAATAAAAGTTTTCAATCGAATCAAAATACACTAGCAGTTCAAATAATAATAATTATAAAAATCTAGTAACTTTTTTTTCAATTTCTGTAATTAATAAAAAAAATAAGTGCCCCCCTACTATAAGAAATTACAAACTATGTAATGACACTAATAACTAACAATTTCCTTGTATATTTTAAGATATAAAAACATAATTGCATTTTCCTAGAATGGTAAAAAAATATTCATGACAAAATTCTAGAAACTAATTCAACCTAAAACTTTTAAACTGTTAAAATAAATGGAGCACTTTCAATACCGACATATTATAAACATTTAAATTACATTAAAAATGCGCATCGTTCAAATTATACATTTATTGTATTACAAAATATAATCATTGTACATTTGTCACAAAAAAAAAATTACAGATATTATTTCACAGATACGGATACGATCCGTACGTCATCGTACGGCTTATCAGTTTTCGGATTTGTCTTTATATTGCTGATATTTTGAACGACTTCCATTCCTTTAACCACACGTCCGAACACTGTGTGTTTGTTATCTAACCACGGCTGAAAGTACAAAAAATTATGAATCAACATTTTAATACACATTTATTTATACGTTATGCAAATTTGCCATAGGCAATTTACCGTGGGTGCGAGAGTTACGAAAAACTGACTGCCGTTAGAATTGGGACCGGCGTTCGCCATACTCAACGTATATGGCCTATCGTGCTTTAGACCAGGCTTAAACTCATCCTCGAATTCACCGCCCCAAATACTTTCTCCGCCGGTACCAGTACCTGAAAACACAATACGATTATATTGAACTACTAAGTGTGCAGGTAAAGATATATCCGACAAACTGATGGATGAACCGACCCGTCGGATCGCCCGTTTGAACCATGAATCCTTTTATAACTCGATGAAAAATGTGACCGTTGTAGTAACCATTCCTGCTGTGGACGCAAAAGTTCTCTACGGTCTTCGGCACTTCCTTTCCGAAGAGTCTGATGTGAATATCGCCGAGTTCCGTATGTAAAACGGCTTTGTCGTACAATCTTTGAACACCTGAAACATTTTAAACGACGGTGATAACATAATTCAACGATCAAAACAAACACAAACATTAACATTGAGTATATTTGTTATTGGCTGCCCGTTGACAGTGTCATCGGGTGGTTGGGAACTTGTATCATGTGTCTGTGAGTTTGTGTATGTGTACGCGCTGTGCCGTAGTATGTGAGCGTGGGGCTACCCAGCCAGGCAGATTTTCAACTACTACACTTCAATAACATATTCACTTGCATATTTGAACTGATATGTATTGCAGAAGTCTATTTTTCCAAATACATCTAATAACGATGAAAAATACAAGTACTGTGCGTCTTATTCCTGATTTTTAATACAAAAAATAAACTTTAAATGCGATTATCTCCACAAAATGTTTTATGTAGTTGACTTTTTTTCACGACAACAACTATAATATGTAGTGAGGAGCTATTTAACATGTTACAATTTTTTTATTAAATTAAATTAAATTTATACAGATAACGATAACGCGTTAAATAACTCCTCACTACATGTGCACTCCGGGTAGTCGAAAAATGTGCGAGCGTTCTGTGGCTGTGCCACCCAGCCGACCAGGCAGATTCCTGCGCTGCTACACATAGTAATTATAACGAGTGTATTCATATTTTAAGTAAAATTTCACATTCGTAATACATTTTCTATCATCTTCGAGCTCCTGCAAAGTAACGTCTCTGGTTCCGAGGGGTGGTTTTCTACGACAACAACACTTCCACATATTAATATGTTAATACACCATGTTTCCATTTAAAATACGGCGAGAGTAAAACATTCGCACCAGGAGGTGAACGTATGAAACTGTTTTGTTTCCAAGAAACAAATGCAAAAACTCCACCACATACACACAGCTGCCTGCGATACACTGAAAGTTGGCACAGCGGCATTGCAACGATGCCAAATTAACAAACGGTACAAAAAAGAGCAAACATATATTATGTACATGTATGTACACCTACACGTTGAAACTAAATAGCAGTGCTGTTTGATTTTAAATGAGCGTCGACCGACAGACCGTGGAGTAAATTAGCATTTGTTTATGACCCGACTATGATAATTGTGATGTTCCAGTGTGCAAGTATATACTTGTCATCATAAAATAGAAATATTAATTTTCAGCTAAGTATATGTGCTTAATGTGTATTAACACTTTTTATATGCAATTTAATTTACCTTGTCCTTCCGTCGCCGAAATGATATCTTCTTTTGAGGGTTTTTCGTTGAAAATATCTCGGTCTGAATCTTGACTTTTGATATCGTCTGGACCGCGTCTTGAGAACATGTAAAATCTATTTTTCTTAAAAGCGGTGCAGAAGAGAGTCGGATCAGGCGTAATGGCAGCTAAGGCTGGATTTTCAGATGCTTCCATCTCTAGAGTAACGGCATTTTTCGATTTTTGACCGCAACCCTATAAATATATTGAATTTTTTTACATTAAACAAGAAATAAAACTTTAAGTGGAACAATTTATACCAGTGGTCGGGAACCTGCGGCTCTCATTGTCACCTAACGCTTACGTGAAATAAAATAAACATTCCGAGAAGGATGTTTGAAACATAAATTTCACAATATCAAGACGAATCTATCCTAATTTTTCCCTTTCATATAATCTTAATGCCATTAAAAAGCTTTGAAATAATTTTCAAGATTGGACTTTATAATAATTTTTAGCAATAAATATCACCAAGATAATTATTTTCATACAACTCTCCAGTCCACAAATAAGTAGCATTTATTTAAATTTCAATATCATCATCATTTTCAGCCACTCACCATCCACTGCTTGATGAAGGCCTCTCCAATCCTTTTCTATTCCTGTCTGTCTTGAGCAATTTGCATCCACTTGACTGCACACATTCTTCTCAATTCATCAGCCCAATCGTCCACTCAATCTACCTTGCTTTCTTTCACATCTTCTAGGATATAATTCCGGTATTTCTCTCGTCCATCTGCTATCCATTCTTCTCGCTATGTGTCCACTCCAACTTTTTCACACAATCCACTATATCTGCCACTTTGGTCACACTTCTTATTCCTCTTACGATCCCTTGTTGTTATACCAAACATTTATCTTTCCATGCTTCTCTGTGTGCACTGGATCTTACGTAACATTCTTAATTTCAATATATAATCCGAAAATAATATGTTGCGGCTCTCAAACTAGCCAATTTTGTGACTTATTCCTTGATTTGGCACTTGGCTAGAAAAAGATTCCCCACCACTGGTTTATACACTGTTAAGATTGAGAATCAAAATTTACCTGGAAAAGTGCAAGATGTAACGGCCTGAGATTTTCAGGTTTTCCGATCATTTTCACACATCTGTTTGTAACTAAATTAACTATTTTTACTCCTAGCATAGTTGAATAAAGTATAAAATTTCCACTTTCGTCGAATACAATGTTTGCAAGATGCATTGCATCAGATTTTTCTAAATCCCTCTCCGACGCCATTCTAAATCGAGGAAAAACAATTAATAAATGATAATATATAAAAAAAAAATGGTTTAAACGTGTGTACTGTTTACCTCCTGCCGAACTCCATGTTTGGTAATTGCTGTGTTTGATGCTGAAGTTCGGTGAATCTTTGAAGTGCCTCGTCGAACACCCGAGACAGTTTTCCGGTGACAAAGTTAAACACTCTAACTTTTCTATCGATGGAGAGTGCCGTCATTTTCTTTCCATCGGGTGAAAAAGCCAGTCCGGTCGGGAATGTGTTACATTTGGCGAATTCGAACAGGTCCGTATCCAACTTTGAATCGAAATCGACATTTTTTGGAAACTCGTATTCGTGTTTCGGTCCAGTCCAATATTCGAGGATACCGGCTTTGTCGACGGAAACACAAGTTTCAAAAGCTATATTGTATTTGATGACGGCTACCGATTCTCGATGAAGTGACTCAAAAATGTGAAGCGGCTCATTGGAACTCTGAATTCCGTCAAATATGTATATTTTGTTCGTGTTTGCTTCTGATCTGAAATTGAACATTTATTAAATTGTGAATAATAAATTACGTACAAATCAAATCAAACAATTTAAAGTTATCGATTACATTGCCACAGCATTTATAGCATCACCAGCGGAATGAATCCATTCTGCACAATACGGTTCAAATCCAATTTTTATCATGTTAATCATATCTGAAATTAATTAGTAAAGGCGATTAATTAATGGGTCAGTATTTAAATCAATACACGGTCAGTAACATTTTAAGAATACGATCAGTAAAAAAAACATTTCTGGTGAGTAACTTTTTCACAAACGGTCTGCAAATTTTAAATAAATTTGTTTAAACTGTTTAGTATCGATTACTGAGCATTTAATATATTTACTGAAGACTTAAGACTCTTTAGGATTCTTATGGAGGTATGAGGAGTCTCCCAATTGTATTTATTGTTATAATTCGTTATATACGCTTCCAAATCGGATCCAAAGCGATATTTTGAGTTTGACAACTTTTATGCCGATTCAGGTTAAAATAATGATAGGGAAGCTAATACTCAAAGTAAAATTAGTTTTTAAAATATTGATTTGTGGAGTCAAAAATGTAATTATAATTACTTAAAGTTATTTGTCACTAGCTGAATTGCCCGGCGGGTGAAAGTTTATGAATGAAAAAAACCCCCGACCCCCTGATCCGACCCCTTCCAAAACCCACCTACGGTCTGACTTAGGGTATCATGAGATAGTATGCCAAGTTTGGCGGTTCTAAGTTGAAAACTGTAGATTTGCATAGCGGAACGACAAACAAACATTGAATTTAATATAGTAGATAATTCTATTTGTTTGATTTGAAGATTAGTTTTATCAAATAATGAACTTGTATGTAAATATTTATCTTGAAAACTAAAGAAAGAACATTTTTGTTGTATTAATTTTACTAAAATAATTACATTAACTTAAAGCTAATTAAAGTTGGCTCCAAGTTTGACGATGGAGGCTTTTGGTGTTTGCTAATATGGTTGCTCCCCCTTCGTTCCAAAATAGCCATAATCATAGCAAAATATGATAAATTCAAATTTATTATCAGAAGTATACATATATAGATGTAGAATAGTGTATTCTATATCTATGCAAGTATAGAATAATGGCCCAAATGGCCCCTCAGAATGATATTTGACCTCACGGGAGTCTTTTGACAATTACTTTCGACCTGATTTAAAAAAAAAAAGAGTGGATACCAAATCCTTTCAGTTTTAATTTGGACTCCATGAATGATGCCGACATGCAGAAATCGATTTACAGAGCAAAGCTTCGCTGAAGCAAGAATTCTCAAATCAAAACCTTGATGAATATCGGAGCTATCAAACAATCGCCAATCCAGATTTAGCAAATAAAGCACTTTCAGTCTTAATTCCACTTGCTACAACATATTATTGCGAATATGGTTTTTCAAAATTTAGGATAGGGGAGAGGGGGGGGGGGGGACAACATTGTGTTCATTTCCGATGGAGGAAATAAGCGCATAAGGTTGAGAACCCTTGAGTCCACTCCAAATATCTCTTTTATATGAAACTTTGGATCTTTACTTGGTCTGTTTAATGACTCAAATCATTACCAGATTATTACTATCTATTCACTATACCGTATCATTTTCAGCCGTTCACCATCCATTGCTGGATGAAGGCCTCTCCAATCCTCTCAAACCTGTCTGTCTTGAGCAATCTGCATCCACTTGACTCCACACATTATTCTCAATTCATCAGTCCATCGTCCACTCGGTCATCCATACTTCTCGCTATGTGTCCACTCCAACTTTTTCATTAATTCTGCTATATCTGCCACTTTGGTCATACTTCTTACCTACGATTTACTCTTACGATCTCTTATACCTAAGTACTGACCGTTTTTTAAATTACTCACCATTTGGTTAAAATAACCGGTCGACAATTGGAAAAGTTACTGACCAAATAAATACAGGTCACTAGTAAAGATGGCCATTCAAAACAAACAATCGATTTACTACAATAATACTGACCAAAGTTTATGACGTCATATATTTTGATCGATTTATCATTCGAGGCAGTGCATAAATATGTTCCGTTGCAATTTGACGCTAGTGCGGTGACATTGCCGAGATGACTTCGAAAATGTTTGACGAATTCCACACCTTCCTCAATTTTCTTCCAAAATTTCAGGTGACCATCACAACTAGCCGTCACGACAAAGTCAGTCTTGGTGACAATCAGATGCGTGATAATATCACGGTGCATATAACTTCTTTCGTACGACTCGGAAGACGGTAGGTTGTTCAAATACAATGATTCATATTCGAGAACTATAAAATGTTAGAGACGACAGAGAAATGCACATTGAATTGAAAATTGAAGTAATTTATTTAGGTTATGTTAAATTTTAGGTTAGAATTTGAAAGAACCTTTGCGCTTTTTGGGGGGGGGTGGTGCGGGGTCAGGAGGTTCTTCGGGAATTGCAGGGGGGGGCAAAGGACCCACACACCCCTCGGGGTCAGACTCGCTGTCCGACGTCATAACCCCAAACGACTTCAAAACTTGACAGCTAACAGTGGTACCAACTGATAAACTAAGCATCATGTTCGGTGCCAGTGCTGCAACATGGAAATTTTAACCTCGACATTCGATATTTCTGTAGAATATAACGCAATAGTGTGTTAAAACAGTGTCTAATTAGTATAAATTACAATTTTAAATAATTTTAGGAGGATACATTTTTTTGGCCAAAATTAAAATTTATTACGCCCATGACTTAATCGCACATCCGTAGAATGGCGAATGAAATTTGAATCACAAAGTCCAACTTATATTTACAGCGCGTTTAGAAATGAAGAGCGCTATACAAACACTATTTTGAAAGTAGAAAGTTCGTCAATTAAACTGACCTAACCTTTAACACAACACGTGCTTAAAAATATTGATAGAAGCGCTGTAAAGATAATGTAAAAGCGAAACCCATAACGTACTTGCGTATTTTATTTTCTTCTTTTTCGGTATTGAAGGATTAGATCCTCGTTTATGTACTTACATACTTTTTTACATTGTTTTTCGAATAGTGGCCTCTTTTTTATAACCTTACCATTGGCAGAATCGGAACGATCTATTTATTCAACTGATGTAATTCTTCCTTGCTATTGTAGGAATCGCGACTCGTCAATACACGCACATGAATAAACATGCGTCAGTAAACAATCTAGAGCAAACACATAAAAAATGCGTGTCAATACAACTCAAATTCGGGACGCCTGTCACTTTGTGCAAATAAATCGAGTTCAATGCAATACAAAATCATATTTATTTATTTACAAAATTATACCACAGTAACCTTACAGTTTCCCAAATCGTTATTGTGACTGAGCATGTACATTATAACTAGAGACCCGTGCGATAAATGCTATATATATGCTAAAATTCAGGATATATGCGATTTTATGCTGAAATACTAAAATATGCGAATAGATGCTAAAAATCACAAAAATTAATTAAAAAAAAAAAAAAAAAATTACTAAAACAACGTTGAGACTTGTTTGTACACACTAAATAGCGAACTAATAACTGAAAGTTAAATTAAAATATTATTTTTGAGTTCTTAAAACAGTTATGTCCATATTGATACGTTGGGTTGTGAACACCTGGGTCGGCAATGATGAGTTAAAGAAAAAACCATACGAAAATTGTACCCAAATAAGTTTTTTTACCTGGAGGTAAAAATTGAGATGGTTTTAAAAACCCAAAGTAGTTTTATTGATGGGAAATATCGAAAACTATGCAGAATGCAGAATTATTTAGAAAAAAATTGCAAATAAAAATCAGTTCGTCGTTTGACTTCAACAAGAACGTTCTTCTTGTCTCGCGATAGGTCTCTTACGTGTAGTCCTGAACTTTTGAAGATTTGTGAACGTGAAAGATTTTTGACTTTTTTGGATTTGGACAGATTAAAAAGGCTAGTATTTATTTACTTTACGAATTTATCATTTTTATAATTTGGTTTAACTTTAAAATTCACAAAAATCGACCGTAATTTAATACTAAATTTTATTAAATTATCAATCAATGGCGTACTAATATTAATATTCATGACAGAGTAAATCCATACAAAGCCCGCGGAATTTATATAAATTATGCTAACATTTTAATGTGCAGACATTGTTTGTATATAATTAATTGTGTTATAGAGTTTTGAAATTGATCTGTATTAAAAAATTATCTAATAAAAATAAATGCTAAATATATGCTAAAATCAAAGACTTTATTCGCTACAAAATGCTAAAATGACAAAATCAAAATGCTAAAATCGATAAAAAATATATGCGAAAAACACGGGTCTCTAATTATAACAAACACAAAAAACATGAAAATGTAGAAATATAGATCATCCATCAAATTTAAACATAATAATGATAAATTACAAATATAAACAAAATAATAATAATAAACTATAAGCTCATATTTAAAAACACTTCAACCATCCTCCCATAACTAATATTAAATAAATTGTTGGAGTGCGAGGGGAAAGGTCGAAGAAGGCACGCAGCGGACGTTTCGATTGTGTTTATTGTGAGCGACGCATACCTGTGTGACACTCGGTCGCCGGTACTAGGGCTGCCAACCACTAGGGAGACAGTGACGCCAACCTTAACTCATTGATTCACCGAGTAACCCCATTCCGTATCCGTCGCTCACACAATAAACACTACCAAAATGTCCACTGCGTGTTACACATTCAACCTTTCCCCTCATACTTCACATAATTATTCAAACCATTAAAAAAAAATAACAAGCGCGAAGTGATTGAAATATCGCGGGCGTGGCCTACACTGGACTGGGAGTACAGGAATTCCTGACATACAGGGTACATTTGAAAGGGTACAGAAATTTTTTTTCAGATATTTATATTTTAGGATGTATGGTTATTACCCACACCTGTACCCTAGTAAATTTATTCTGGGCATGACTGGCATGCACTCGTGATTAGAAGAGATATGTTGTTATTACGACATATGTTTCTTTTATTTCGTGGGTTCATCTGGAATCCTCAAGTGTTGGAGAGGATTGGCTTGTTTGTGCCGAATAATTATATTCGTTCACGAACACATCGTCTATTTAATGAGCCGTTAGTTAGATCTAATGTATTGGCAGTTTCTCCCGTTAATAAAGCTCTAAAATTATTTAATGCTCTGGCAACCGATGATGTGGACATTTTCTCTATTACTTATCCTCGCTTTGTGTCATATCTTAAGCTTAATTTAGCGAGGATACTGAGCGGGGATGGTAATGGTATTTGATAATAAATAAATTATATTATTATACTCTGTGAAACATTATATTATATTCTGTGTAACTTAAAATTTAAATTCTAGCACTGTTTTTGTTAGTATTTTATTATTAGCTTTTGATATTCTTATTCTTTTGTTTTATATATGTATGTATTTTAAATCTTCTATTTTAGGCTAGAAACCTGTTAATAAATAAATAATAAAATCAAAGCGTCTTGCGTCGCCTATTTTGTTTTTTTGAATCTTCGACCAAATGCCCACTTACCGAGCAATCGAACACTGCAATTAAAATAATAATGTCTTTCTTTAGTTCGATTTTAAAATTTTCGTACAAATAGGGAATTACCGACTGTGTATCGTGAGTCGGGATTGCAGTTTCTAAATCCGGATCCCTAGCGACCACGCTCGAAACTGTTCAATAAACGCACACCCAAACTCGAAATCGAATCGGAAGCCGTTAAAAAAGGCGACAAAATGAAAGGAAACGAGGCGAGATACGGTCACACGGCGAACAGCGTACGCGTTAGTTTGGCGCGCATTCGCATGAGCACCGGCGCGTCGCCTCGCAGCGTCACTCTACGTGCCGCCAGCGAACGATTCGGTTCGTCTCTCTGCCGCCACACGACCCCACCTGCCGCCGCTCTGCAACATCAACTGCTAATCACAACCATACCAACGTCGAGGTACGACCATAACCCATCGAATCCAACCGGGGCGGAGTCTCGCCGCTCGCCGCTCGCCGCGAAAGCCTACTTTTGCCCGAGCGGCTTCTCATAAACACGTGGTCGGCGGCCATGCATGCTAAACCCGACCGACCGCCATTTGGACAAACCGTACGCGCGATTCGTCCACACTGTACTCGGCGCGAACGTGCCGTTGAATTTTAGGTTATACGCCGATAGGGGCGCGTGGGGCGCGCGCGTTCGCGAACCCAACCCACACACCACACCACCCCATTGCACGACTAAGCATTCATATTGTTTTAAGTTGAATTTTTTTTACATTAGCGTGTAGATTTCGGTTCGTCGGCGTGTAGGTTTTAACTTTTTTTTTTTTTTTTTGGTTTGGCACGTGTCGACGCCATTCTTCGACAACGTGGATGCACGCGTTCGTGGACGCGTTTGCTTTCGAAAGGTCGTATGTGACCGTCTTAAAAGGGTGGCGGGTTTTTCGGTTTTTGAATTGATTTTGGTTTCAGGTGGGGCGAACCCCGGGGGCGGAGTCTCCGCGGCGCATCTTCTGCGCGCACGTGAGGCGCGCAACTCGAGGTTCGCGAGCCCCGTTCGACGGGTTCACGAACACGCCCCTCGATTCTTCGCGATACCGTGCGCGTTCGAATTCATTTCAAACCGTTCGATTGTTTTATTTATTTATTTTTTGAATTTAATTAATTTATTATTATTATTTTTTTTTTGAACGTTTGCAGTTTTGCGCTTTCTCTCGAGATTAGAAAGTATCGCGTTGTCTTTTTACGAGAAACGTGTTGATTCGTACGAAACGTTTCAGTCTAAAAGGAAAATTAGTCGCGGATGTGTCCCACTCGTTTGCCCATACTCGGATCTCGCATCCTTGTATAGTATAAGCAAATTTTTTGGTTAGCAATTCCATGTGTGGAAATTTTTGAAAGTAACCACTTCTTCAGTTAAGCGTTGCTGATTTGCTTTTGTGTTATATAGTCGTGAACGACCCGTAGATGCGACAATTTTACGTAAATAAAATAATTTTTATGTAAAGGTTGCCCTACACACACACGCACACACGTCCATGCTCGGCCTCGCAAGTCTGTTTGTGCCAAGTTTGCGCACTAGAGCTCGAGACTTATTAGCGCTGGTGGAGGGGGGAGCCGCCTTACAGAGCCGCATGGGTAATTTTTCGTAATATTTAATAGTATTGTAGATCAGGACTGTCCGAACGGCGGGCCGCGACTTGAT
This sequence comes from Parapsyche elsis, assembly GCA_022651745.1. Lineage (NCBI taxonomy): Eukaryota > Metazoa > Arthropoda > Insecta > Trichoptera > Hydropsychidae > Parapsyche > Parapsyche elsis. The sequence goes on along the minus strand of JAGVSN010000004.1, from coordinate 8,170,998 downwards.
TTTGCAAGGTCCGCCACCTGTGGGTTGTGATTTGCACGCTCGAAAAAATAAAAGTACACCCGATTCCCCCTTTTGCACGGATTTTTATTTTGCACGGTTTTTGTTTTACACGCTCCAGGAAAACTGACCAAATTTTTTTTTACACTGATTTTCGTTTGTTTCAACAACTCATGACATGTATAAATAAATAAAAAAATTTTGAAGTATGTATCTTTTTTTACATGGTAGTCCCTGGAACGTATCCTCTTGAAAAATCATCTATGTAAGAATCGTGGAAATTTAAAATCTATCGATAATCTCGATATTCGTACTGAAATTTTTACCCTCCCTGGGTTGTGGTGAATTTTGAACGATGGCACGTTTTTTTTTGTTTACTTTATCCATATCAGTTAAATATTACAAAAAAAATTCCCATGTGGCCCTGCAAGCCGGTTTCCCCCTCCAATTGATCCGGAAGATAGTGCTACCGATTTTCGAGCTTTAATCCTACGAGTTCGTGCTTGGTTCTAGGGTAGCTCGCACAAACTTAGTTTGCACACACCTCACGAAGTGTGTAGGTGATGAAATTTTATTTAGGCAATAGAAATCTCATGTACGCAAACTCCACCATGACAGATTTGCGCTGGCCAAGTACGAGCGTGTAGAGATTACAATTAAACCTCGAAACGAGCATGCGCTTGTAGGGCAGCCTTAATGGCTGATCGACCGGCTGGGTAGTCTGGTCGCGGAACATACACGTGTCGAGGGTCGCACTCTGCGTCCACTCTACATAACCCCACTAACTCACACACCGTGGCATGGGGCACGTACACAGATTGCGCGATTTTCCCACGCTACTTAACCTCACTAAAGGCTTTGTTTCGCGCGTGCTGCAGCCTCTGTGACAGATGGAAGGGGGAACATACGCGAAACCAAGTCCTAACTCATACAAACACTTCGTATGGATAACCGCGGGACGGCACGTACACATATGTACATACGCTCACTCACACACAACACGGATTGTGCGAAACGCCACGTAACCTCACAAACACTCATGACACGGCAACCACCCGATGGCAAACTAGTAACGGGCAGCTACTAGTTTTGTTTATAATAACATTTTCATACAGTGCCATAAAATCGTAAGACAAAAATTGTCAATTTGTAGGGGTTCCATACGAATTGACTTTTTTTTGTCTGATTCTATCGCGATGTTTTACCCATTGTGACGCCATTCTGAAAATCGTAACCTAAGTAATATCGCCACATATTTTGAGCAGTTGTTCAAACATGGTTCTACCTCGTCGATTGATTGATTGCTGTTATAAATGTTTCACTTCAAGTTCCATTATGTACAAAACGACATTCTTTTAAGTAGGTTAACTTTTTAGATAAGAATCGTTTTAGGCATATTCAATTTATCGCCAAATTGTAGATGTATTGAAATTGGGGGCGATTGTTAAGTATCAACTAGCACGAATTTTATAAACGTAGTTAAACGGGTATTTGTATGTATGAATAAAATCATTGTGCACTTGTCTAATTCCAGATTCCAACATGAGTTCTACAGTATGTTACAAATGTAACCGACCGGGTCACTATGCCCGTGAATGCATGGTCGGAGGGGGAGGTGCCGGTGGTGGTGGTGGCGGTGGAGGCGGAGGAGGAGGTGGTGGAGGAGGAGGAGGTGGAGCCGGGGGCGGAGCAGGAGCTGGAGGCGGTCGCGACATGAAGGACCGCGAAGGATATCGTGTGAACGATGCCGCTTACGGTCGTAGCAGAGAAAAATGCTACAAATGCAACCGTCAGGGACATTTCGCCCGCGATTGCAAGGAGGAGGCTGACAGGTGTTACCGGTATGCACTCCAAAGATACATACGTATTCTTTCGTTTTGAGTATGGGCCGTTTTAATAATTTTGTGTTTATTTTTTTGTCCAGGTGTAACGGTACTGGTCACATTGCCCGGGAGTGCACACAGAGCCCCGACGAGCCCTCTTGCTACAACTGCCACAAGGTAGGGCACATCTCGCGCAACTGTCCCGAGAGCATGGACCGGGAGGGTCGCTCCTCGTTGTCTTGTTACAACTGCAACAAAACTGGCCACATCTCACGCAACTGCCCCGATGGCGCCAAGACCTGCTACAATTGCAACCAGACTGGTCACATTAGTCGCGACTGCGACCAGAACGAAAACAACTAGCCTCTAATCTCCGCCAAAACGTCTGTCTATATTAGGGGGTTCCGGTTATCTTTACAATGCATTATATATTCACTTGGCTGCCGAGCGCGCCAGTCGCACTCCGAGGCTGTCATTGTTGCGGTTGCCTGATAATTCGCAGAAGAAGAGAAGTCTTTAGCTCTTAAGTCAGTTAAAGGTGTATCATAAGAAAAATTCAAAGTTATGTTTTTATCATATTTTTGTGAAATAGACGGAATGGAGAACTATGTTGTACATGTTGACTTGTGCACTACCCCCCTGTCCTGTATATATCCGTTACTATATTTATTATTATTATTATTATCATTATATACATATATATATAGAAATGATTAATGTTGCACTGATTAATGAGTGGGGGGAAGTAATATTTTTTATTATGTTAATAATGAAACGATTAGTATTACAAGTTTGACATTACAGAGAAAACGATATATTTTGTAAAAAGATATTTTAATAAGATAAAATTTAAGATAATTATCTCCAACACTCCCTGTGTTTTCACTTGACGTGGGAGGAGAGGTGGTGTGAGGAGGGGGAGAGGGAGAAGTTCCAGACCATCTACCTCATTTTCCATCTATAAAAATATCCCATCCTTTTGAGGAGGAAGGAGGAGATGTGGAGATGTGATAGTTATTTTTTTTTAAATCTTAAATACTTAAAATTAGAGATACCTGCTCGAATCTGAATATTATGAACCTTTTCTCATGTTTGAATTAGTGTGGAATACACGAAAGCTTAACTCATTATTCAAATCAGTAAATGCAAGGATTACATGGTGCACATTCAAAAAAGTAAAGATATAGGATTTAAATAAGTTGATTCTGTATCACGAGTAATATCAGTCACAATTTATATTCACTTTATAAATACATTACTACTACCGATTGTTCAGGTCTCTAAAATGATCCCACACGAGGTTGCTACTTCAAATATTGAAGAGCCACGCCTGTGTTTATACAAAGTAAAAAAGTTTGTTTTAGTAACAAACTTGAGGTGAGTAAATGGTTTGGAGTATTCACAGCTGATGTACAAGGACACGGTTTCCAGTTTGCGCATCAGATGTTATGTAAGTTCAACTGCTATACCATAAATTGGGTATGTTGTGTATTTGGGTAGTTGGTCACGTAATGTGCGAAAGAACTTACCGATGGGTGCAAAAGGTTCAGGGTTGTCACAAACGAAAGTATTGTTATAAAATATATATTTGAGTGGGTATTAATAACATACATTCTATATATCTATATGATAAAAAGGATCTGGATACCAGGTACATGAAAATACATATAGTTTACAATCATTGGTACCAGACATCAATTATATATCTATATTCATTTAGAAATCCGCTTTATTTTTTATGCCCTCGCCATTTTCAAAAGGACATTTTGTTTTTACTAAGTACATATTTATCCGCCTATCGTTTTACAAGATTCAATACGGCAGAAGTACGCTATAATTATATTATACGGACATTTAAATACATCGTCAAAGTTCCGCTTTGGCTACATTTTTATCGCAGATACGTTCCGAGTTCTCAAATGACTAGTCCTAAAATTTGGCGAGTTTGAATTTGCGAAAAGTCGTTGCGTATTGCATAGGTTAATTTAATATACCGACTACGCAAAGAAGGAACTTTGAGATAGATTAATGTCCATAATTGGATACACATTGCAATGAATGTTTGCACACAGTATAGTAGTGATTCGCTAATTTAATTGGCAATACTGCATTGAGTCTCCGTTTACTGTGTGCATACATACATATGCATACGTCTAAAACATTGAAAATACTATGCGAAATAATTTCCTATCTAAGATGATTTACAAACACTCGGGTAGCAGTTTTCATTTAAGTGCTACAAGCATTCAAATGATTTTATACATGAATGTCTAGTGCTGAAATAAAAAAAAAATACTTTGGCAGTTTGATGCTTTCAGATTTGGCTATTAATTTGATCTATATATAGAAATAGATTATCAAAATATCAATTCAAACATTCATCCCTGTATTTTGATAACGGTACTGTTTCTACATATAAATAAAATTTTAGCTCGTGTATTGGAAAATGAATGCAAGTAAAAGATGAATGTGTGTAAATAAGATGAAAGCTAAGTCAACAGCACCGAAAAAGCTATTAAAAGTATTTTATAATGACTTAAGAATAATACAAATAATTTTCATCATTCAAATGGAATGATTTAATGAAGAATTATACGTATAACTCAGTGCAAATTATCGTAATAATTATGTCATCTTAAATTGTTCGGTTTTGATTTATATTTGAGTTGGGTAGTAGAAAGATAATTTTGAATCAAATGTCTACAATTTTAATGAATCTGTGATAATCTGCACTTTGTACAAATGAAATACATTTAATACATACATATATTATCAAGAATAGTTCTACTTTTTTAATTAGTTCTGGAGGGCTTCAGCTGTGTTTTGGGTTATTCGACTAATTCCTTGTTGAAGCGGGAGAATTTTTTTTTTTTTATAAATGTTTCAATGATTGCTGTGGAATTAGCCGAGTTTCCCTTATACAAGTAGTACAGTGCAAGGATTTAATGTTAAGCAGGATTCAAAAATTTCTGCCCAGAGTAGTGTTTCTCATGTTATTAAACCAAAACAGAATCATTATGAAACATTCCTGCTATTATCGACCTTGTTAACTACACAATACTAATTGCAAGCAAAATTTATCATATTCAGGTTACTTAAGTATTTTATTATAATTTTTTTCATATTGGTTTTGTTTTATTGATAGTCTATATATAGATAGAGTATAATCTGAGAAACACTGTCCTTAAGTAGAATTTTATAAAATTAAATTGGATTTCAGGCTTAGGTAAACTGTATACGAATAAGGTTTTTTTTTTGAAGCTTCATCGATTCCTACTTTTAGCGATAAATAATGAACACGGTATTATACCTAAAATTTTACATTGAACTAGTTTTGTAAACACACAGTACATATAACAGTAATTTTAACTATCATGCTATCGACAATGTTGTTATGTATGTGGATAATCAAAATCGGTATGACATATATTATGTACATATATTGTGCGTACAGTATTTCTATAAATGTACATCAGTTTACGCGAGCAGTTTACGCGCGTTTATAATCAAGTTGGGAGTCCACTTTGATTATACATATATGTATATTTTTTAAGGATTTTAATTTTTATTATTTTATAAATATACAGTTTGTATGAGAGAGTTTATTGGACTCCGAATGAAATTACTAAGTGGGTAGCGGAGACTAGTCTAAGATTATTAGAAAAATCTGCTAATATCACAGGCAGACAAATATTTCTTTTTCAAGTATAAAATTTTAATGGTGGACCGCAACATTTCCTTTTTATTATTTTTTTAATAATATATTATATATATATATTTTAAAATATGTATACACATATAAGAACAATTTTACATCCAGTGATTTCAATAAAATCACAAAATTGAAAATGTAGCAGTAGTCTTTGTAATTATTAAGTAAAAACAAGAAGTTTCAATGACCTCTGGTCCCTTTTTGTGCAGAATCGTCGACTCAACGTTAATGTTTATTAATACATATTTTTTGTAGTTCGTTTTCACGGACAAAACTTAACAATTTGACACATTGGAATAAAAATGTAAAAGAAAATAAATATTTGCTTGAAACATTTTATACAGTGTGAATAATAAAGGTTCATCCGCATAGTAGGGTTTTAAGAAAAGTATGTGAATTGATAAACACTCACTAATCGACACTACACATGTCAATATTGAACTTATGTACACGATCATTAATGATTGTTTTGTTTATAAATCCCAATGGTCCATTATTTTGGGTATGAAGATTATATATTCAATATTTTATCTCATAAGTATTGATATATTGAAATCATAATGTCTGTGATGTAACTTGGTAAGTCGATGACATGAGTTTGTGCCCTTTTTTTACAAGTAAGGGGAGAAAGGGAGTGTTTATAATGAACATTTTTACTGAAAGATTTCTAGACTCCGGTCAGTCTGAATTCTGTGAGTAATAGTTACTCTAGTACATACATATGTACATCAAAGCTCGGCGGTAACACTTAAATGATTTGGTTGTATATCGAAGCTTCAACGGGAAGCGTAAAATAGGTGGCTTTGTTTTTAATTCACATATTCTACGTTTTTAGAAGAAGTTTGAACGAGCTTTGAAGTAATAGATAAATCACAGTATCCGGCAATAGTATGTAGATGTTAAATTTTAAATATGTAACCGTATCTATTATAATTTAGCAACTAGGACAATATGTAAAACATCAAAATATATCAATCAGCACTTTGAATTAAAATAATCCAATAATAAATACATGTATAAAATAGGTGCTAAAACTGTAATTATAAAAAAAAAAATACATACATATGTACATACATATATGTGCTCACAAAATTTTGTAAAAATATACAAAATGAAATAAAGATATAATAATAAAAAATAAAACATACATATGTATATTATATAGAAAAACGTTCTCTTATAGTACCACACTTTATAATAAATACACCATTTTATGGCACCGTGAAAACTCTGTTGTAAAAGCTACTTTGATTTATACTATATTTTTTATTAATTTTGAATACAGAAAAGTTCTCGTAGAATTCCTTTCATATAATTTATAGATTTTTTTTACAAACTTCTCCAGAGTTTATTTTATTTTTTTATAATTTTATAGCAAGTATCTTTTTTTAAAATGTATTTGTGAAGTTTTATGTATTCGAAACAATTGACCCTTAAATTTTATAAGATTTTTTTTAAAAACGGATTTATATTAATTAGATAATAACACTTTTACAATACACATTATAATAATGCAAGGATTAAATATATATATTTTTTTTAAACACGTAAAGGACACCATAAATAAACAATACACTGAAATACAAGAAGGCACTACAGCAATACTTTATAATATAATATCAATATATGTAATTTTTATGTATGTATGTATATATTTCTATTAATATTTTTATATGAATTGATTAGTTGACACACCCAGTTAGTAATAATTAATCGATTAAAGGTAAAAAATAAGTAATGGGTTTGACACACAATGGAGACACGTCGACGAAAGGCTCAAAATTCTGAACATCATATTTTACAAACTAAGTACACTATTATCAATATCGAATCGTCTGTGTGGCCAAAAATGCAACAAAATTCTATCCGCAATTAACATTTTAAACAGCATCTATGGACCCCGAAGTGCATTTTTTGAACGGAACAGTTTTCTATCGAGTGGCAGGTCTTTAGTTTTGAGGTCAAACGCGCGCAATAGTACGAAGCATGCAAAAATATGTACTGTAAAGCCAAATGAGCTGGAGAATTCAATCACAGCTCGTATACATGTATAATAAAGTGGGGATTCGAGTTCTTAAGTAGATTATACACAATTAGAAATTGACCCTCATTACCAATACGACTATATTATAAGAATTATTATTACAAATATCAAAGGGGGAAACATCTAGTCCTTCGGTGAATATTGGCCGTGCTCGTGTCTCTCACTTTTTTCATTTTGAAAAACATGGACCTTTCACGTTTCGTGGACGTCCTAGGCAAATCCAACACTTTATCGTACTGTTCCGTCACTTTTTCGTACTTATCCTCTTCCTGATCGGTTTCAGTTTCCACTTTAGAAGTGTCCTTTTCGTTCGACAGCTTCCTGGGATAGAACGGTTCCAATTTGTGCATCGAAGGACGACTCGCTATCAACTTGGTCAGCTCTGGAGCGCTCAAAGAAGACTCTGAAAGGTTTATCGAATCGGACTTTGTCTCAACTGCTTGTTCGATAAGTGGAGAAAGAGTCCTTTCTGTCGGATCGTATCTAAATTCTGTGTTGCTATAATCTACACTTACCTGATCGTACCTTTCGACGATTATTTCAGGTATTTTATCCATTATACTCGTAGGTTCTTCTTCGAGTGTAGTAGAATCGCTTCTTTCTGACGCGTGCAACAATTCTTCAGACATTATCTTCCTTTTGGCTGTTATTTTAGTTGAATCGTCTTTAGACGATGACAGTTTTTCAGGAGATGCAAAAACTGAGTCGGAATAATAGCTTTTTGAATCGAAATTGGAACGATACTCGTCCGGACTTGAGATCGAAACGAATTTGCTCGTATTTGGACTTTCATCGTCGATGGGCCTAAAGTCTAAATTGGTCAAATCAAACACCGGTTGGTTTTTATAGATAAGATCGCGCTTTATAGACGATCTGGTCGATCTGAATCCAGAAGAGAAGCATAGTTCGTAAGCGTCTGAAAGACTTGTCCTATCCGAGTGTGGTTCTTCGTACAGGGTTAGATTGCGCGTTTCGGTAGCGTCTGAAGGCGATTCGTCCAAATCTTCACTTTTGGACAATTCAGCTACGTCAAAGTTGAATTGCAATCCTTCTTTATCTGGACTGAGCATGGGAGCGGAGCGAGATTGATCCTTGGCATCCAAAGACTCATCCGATCCGTCGATTATATTGGTAATATTCGGCGGAAGCGAAAACGGAACGTCGAAGCTAAAATGGGTACGCTTTTCAGTGTAGCTCGTCCTGAAGTTTGATTCAGTCGAATAGTCGAATCTTTTACCAGCGTGGATTCCGTCAAGTTTTCTAGTTTTTTTTATAGCACCGAGGCTGGCGTGACTCAACGATACGTTTGGATCTGGTGCTTCTTCGCAAGTATAGTATCTATTTTCTAGATCTATATGTGCCGATTCTAAGGATTTGCTATGACCGTAATCGTCGTTTGTGTAGTATGTGGAATAGTTTCCGTTGTCGTTTTCGTGTCCGTACAGTGAGACAAAGTCTTCAGAGCAGAACTTTTCGAAAAGTTCTTGCGAGCTCAATCTGGCAGAGCCCGTTTTGTTGTAGAACGCTTCAGTGGGAGAGTCATCGCAGAGGGTGTTTGCGCTAGATCTTTTCGGTTTTTCAAATTTGCTTAGTTTGTAGAATTTACCTAGGTGTTTCTCGAAGAGGCTGGTCGTTCCTGCAGAATCTGTCGTGCGATCGCCTAGTGAGCTTACGCTCTTTTGGTCGTGCCTCTTCTTGGCGATGATCCTATCCGAGGACGTGCCTCTCATACGTGTCGACCTGAACGAGTTGTGTTTGTCGTATGTCACCTTACTATCACTGGGGTTAGTCTTGTTAGTATTTTCAAGCACTATCACGTTAGTGGCGGACAAGCTGGATTTATCGTGTGCGGTGTTGGTGTTACACGGGCATGCGGAGTCGAAGCTGGCTGGGCGGTGGCCATCGGCAAGGGATGGTGTGGAACTCCATGGGGATTCTAGGTCATCGGCAGCATCCTCTGAAGGTGTCTCAGCAGACTGGTCGATGCGGATGGATTTGCGGAGTGGTGGCCGATGCTGCCTATACTGATGCTGTAGCTGATGTTGCTGTGGCCGGAAGTGTGGTGGGCAGTCCAGGGTTGCGCTGTGTGAAAGGGTTGGTGGTCTTTGCCTAGCTGGAGTCCTGGTCTCCAGAGATAATCCCTGCCTCATGTGCTTCCGCCTCCCCGTGGCACCCTCGTCTGGAGTCAGCGGGATGGCCACGCCGCGCCCGAACTGGATAAACCAAAGCTCGTCCTTAAGATCGCACTCTCACTTCTTCTCCTTCATGTCTTTGTTCAGATAGTGCAACACGTAGTGCAGCACCAGATCGTAGCAGTACTTGTATTCAGTCTGAAAAGTTAACACAATCGATTAGTTCAAAGCACTTACTGCAGCTATTGTCGCCGCACGATAGTAAGAGTATTGGGATATTATTCAAGGACTTGGACGCATTCTATCAAATTAGCACATCGAATGAATTGTAAGATCCAAACTAGCATGAGAGGACTATAAGCCTTGCCTCCTAAGCCTACCGTCTCATTCGATCCACTAAACTCAGTTTAGTGGATCCAATGAGGCGGTTTTTCAAATTGTGGGTCCCATTGGTGGGTAGCAAAATAAATAAAATGGGTCGCGACAAACGGAAAAAAACATGACACCGGAATGATTAGTTCCTCTATAAATAATAATTACACTGTTCGACAAACGACGACTTTTTTTTTGCTTCAGAGACGAGATATGACTTTTCTTATAGATCTATGCCCAGTGAACACGAATCTGGCAATAAAAAATGTCGATTGCCTCGAGATTCGGAGATATATGTGTTTTTTAAATCACGCGATTTTTGTATTTTTTGGCGTTGTTCGTTCGATGTCTCAAAATCTGTCAATTTCTTGTTCAAAATGAATATTGGAATCTATAGTCAGATATTTTATCTTTCATTTGTAGTACTTTTCAGCTTTCAGATCTTTCTAAGTATGTATGTAGTTGTCCAGTTCAAATCAAAAGTCAAAAGTACGTATTTTTTGTATCATTTTGAACAAGAAATTGATAGATTTTGAGACATAGAAAAATTGCGTGATTTAAAAAACACATATATCTCCGAATCTCGAGCCAACCAACATTTTTTATTACCAGATTCGTGTTCACTGGGCATATGTAGATCTATAAGAAAAGTCATATCTCGTTTCTGAAGCATTTTTCGTGTCGAACAGTGTTATTTAACATTGTCAATGAAGATATTTTAAAAGAATTAAAACTCGAGATATTGTCACATCTCATTTCTCTATCCCAAAGCTTTGATAACTATTTTCCAGTGCAGAAATTTGAAAGCCTTTGGATAAAAAATCCACTTGATTTTGAAAGCCCCGAATCAATAATTGAGTTAAACTTTGATCCCGAAGAGGAGGCTGAATTTCTGCACATTATTAGTTAATTTACACTGAAGAATGATTTTCAGCAATAAAATTTTTCATCATTTTGGATTAAGGCTAAGGGAGAATTTCCACTTTTAAGTAAAAAAGCAATCTTTATACTTTTATCCTTTACTTCAACTTATTTGCGTGTACTAGGATTCTCCACTTTATCTCAATTAAAAACAAAGTTTCTAATTGAAAACTAGTTTCATCCATACATATGCATAGTTTGTGTTTGATATATTATTATATAGGTATACTGGGTCGCAATACAAAATGTAGTTCTTGCAGTGGGTCGTAGTAAAAAAAGTTTGAAAAACGTTTCACTAAAGCATTCCCCCAAAAGCTTGATTGAGCAATGGCCAAGACGCGCATTGAACTGCGACGGATGACGCCGGATGATTTTAACAGTTCAAGATAACCCACACGGCTTGAGGACAACTACTCTGTTAAGAGCACGACGAAGGTGAAGAATAATTACCATATTTTCAATGAGTTGAGGTCGATGCCGTCTGACCGTTTTGACGGCTTGAAAAATATCCACTTCACCATGTTGAATTACTTGTTCTATACAAGCGTTGGCCGCGCAGTAGACACCAGCTCGACTCCTACCATCACTGAAATGTCAACACAGTTACTACAATTTCTTTTTTTTAACTAATCAAACGATTATTACAATCAACATACGGCGAGACCACACAGACTGGTCCATAATCGGTCCTCTGGCGCCATCGCTCCACCATATTCATGAGCTCCACTAGCGAATTTGTGGACGTAGGCACTTTGTGACCCATGGGCCAACAGGTCAACTGAAATAGTTGAACCGTTTTCGGTGGCGCTTTCACGCCGGCCATCAACTCGGTCAAGGATACGATCTAAAACGATGAATATCAAAGTTTAGATCTAAATTTGACCCCTACCCCTACAATTTAAAATCCATCGAATTGGTCAAACCTTTTTGTTGATTCTGAACACCCAAGTTTTAATGTTCGTGTAGTGATTGTGCGACACGTGATCTATGGTAAACACAGGACCATACTTTTTCGAATGTCTTGTGTCGGGCCAAAACTGTGGAAATTGTTGCTGAAAATTCACAATTTAATACATTATTATTTCCTATGGATCTTTGAATGTTTTTATAACTGGATTGTATGCAGTTTGAGTTTGAGTGTCTGTTTTTTCTAGCTGCGTGTACTAAAAAGTTCAACTCTCTCATAAAGGCCCTCACAAACCTGAGCGTTATCGCTGCGTCAAGTTTTCGTTGATTCGCACCGATGCGAATGGAACGACGATAGGGGGGGTCACTTTGACGCTGCGGTACCGCAGCGAAACCGCTAAGGTGTGTGAGCGCCTTAAAGCGGAGACAAACCGCTATACGATATTGATGCCACTCGAATTTTTGACCATTTTTTTTAACACACGCAATTAGAAGAAACCGATGTTCTCACTCAAACTGTTAACTTTGTTAAAAAAACAGACTAGCGATGGTTTTTGTTTACTTACTGAATTGTTTGGTGGTATACAAAGTACCACAACGGCAGCACATTCATAATCGTAAACCAAAGACCAGAATTCACCACACGTACTTTTCAAAGGCCACTCTGTGACTATGTATTCTCTAGGTTTTGTATAACCCTGAAAATGTTTAAACGATCTGTTGATTTTGATGTTGCGTTACATTGCACGCCGTTGATACAAATGATCATCAACGGTCTCATTTAATACAAATAAACAAATTGATCTTACGTCCACGAACACAGCATTGATGTAATCCGTAAAACTGTTGCCCTGGAATGACGTCAGGTACGGCCTGAAGTTATCGGCTGAAAGTGAAATAAAACAGTTTTTCAGTCAAGCTTTTGAATGTTGATTCATATATTTTTTCGGTACCTTAATAACCCAACGCTCGTATAATTTACACAGCTCGCATTCGCCAAAGAGCGTTTCGCGTTTAATTCCTCAGAATTTCGAGCCCAGGACTTTATTTTCCAAAGGCGCAGCGAAAAAGCGAGGCTTTATAAATTGAAATTTCATCTCAAAGGCGCAACTCTGTGTGCTCGACTTGAATTTTCGACTACGATTTGAGCGCGCGCGTCTCGTTAATTTGCATATAAAATTTCATCATCGAAACGTCGTTTACGCAACCGATAATAATAATAACGAAAATGGGGTATTATTATATCAATCAAAAGAGAGTCTCGAGAAAGAAAAGACAGCAGTACACCTACACGAAACGCGATTCTCGATAATTGCCGTTAATTTTATCGGTACACATTATAAATCAAAGTTTAATTTTTCAACTTGGTTACGGGAGTTTTCTTTTACGTTTAGTTAAGTGGTACTTACGAGGTACTACGAGTACGTCTCTGTTCTTTTCGCGATTGTCGCCCCTGTGTCCCCCGGCACAGTCTCCAATGGTAAAACGAGGAGTTTGTCGACAAATCTGAGCGTATTCTCTTTGATAGGAGTTAAGTCGTGTCGTCGGTTCCCGTTGTGACTTTTGCTTGAGGCATTGCGAAAGTTCCTTGACGGGAAACCAGGACACGCCGCAAACTATGTGCTCTTCCAGTGTGTCGTAAACGAACTTATACTGATCCTGAAACAAATTTGGAATATTCACAGTGTGCATAAAATATACCAAACATCTAATAAATGGTATTAAACTTCAAAGATTGAAAGATGTAATTTTGTGCAAAATTTACTATGGTTAGGCATCAGCCTAACCTAACCTAATTCAAAACAATGTTTGGATCGGAATAATTAAAAAGCCTTGGAACAAAGCCAATGGTAACTTAACGTATAATGTAAAGTGGTTTTTATTCAGACCCACACCTAATCCACCTTTCATTAAAACTCAGTACCGTACATCTGAAACAACCTGAATAATAATATGAATAATTTGCCTATATAAAATTTATGTTTAATGTATGGTTTTTCAACGAATCAGTGATTATTTTGTATAATAGTGAATCACATTGAAAAATTTCCATATAGGGATCTTAACACAAAACGACATGTTATGAGTTTCTTCAAATACATACATACATATGAGTCGCCTAGTTCCAAATCCCGATAAGTCCATAAAACTCACTTGTTCGCAAACACGGTTTTTCTGCTACAGACTTATTTGCTCGATGGCGTTTAAACTCATTTAAACTTAATTTTGTTGATATTAAACAAAATATTGAGATTAGAAACGTGGACTTATCGTTGTTTGTTTCTAAATATGGCTTTTATCAGCTTTTATCATAGTGCAATTGTCAGTTTTTGGAACTAACACTGATTTTCAATATTTTTTTTACGGCGCACTTGGCGGTATTTGGAATAATTCAAGTATAAGGCATCGTTTGAAAACATTCTTAGAACCAGAAAATATTTTATCATCGTTTTTTATATATTGTGGACTTATCGGGATTTGGAACTAGGCGACTCATATGTCCATGTATGTATACCCACATTTATATAAACCTTGTATTTTATGCAAATACAGTATATCATATTACATTCGATTCCAATAGAAATCACAAAAAAAAAAAAAAAAACCCATCAAACAGCGTATCATTCATCTATTGTGAAAATTCAATGGCAACGTCAATTTCACCGACTATTTCAATATATTCCTCACGGCACAATAAGTACATAGGTATGTTGACCTGAAAGGAAGAACGAGACATACCTACAACATACACGTCTTTAAATATATATACGTATACATATTCTCTACCAAATTCAGACTTAAAATAAATAAACATCAAAAATTTTTTGTGGGAAACGTGGGAATGCCTGACAAGCCTTTTTCACATTGTTTTATATACATGTGTATATTATTAACACTGAAAAGAAGGTTTTGTTTTCTTTTTACAACATGTTAAAGTCGTCGGTGTTATGAGATATACCTTTAAAAGAGGCACATATTGCGCTACGGGATTTCGCAAACTGTGGCGCGCTATGAATACAGTATCGTTCGTTTACGAGATGCATACATTTCCGCAAATTCGCAACTGTACTTCACACTTGTCAAAAGCACAATGCCAGTGGACAATTCCAGTGGATTTTAGTCCCAAAATTGGCGATGATATATTGCACAATAAACGTCAAGTGGGACAGCTATTGTGCAATATGTCAAAACATCGGCACGCCCCGAGGATACGGACCCTTCCATATTATTACCATATTGGATTTTCAAGGAACCGAAAATAAAATATCTATAGAAACGCCCACACACTAGCCTCGTGTTACGTTCGAAAGTGGACCAAACCCGACGCCATATAGTCGAAGCGAGTTGACAATCAGTTCGTGGGGTTTATTTATACGCGTGTTTCATTTGAATGTGTTGTGTGCGAATAAATAACTTTGTATGTGTGCATAATAATGTACGAAGACTTGGAAAAATCAGTTCGGAGAAATGAAAAGGTCAGATAACTAGAAACGAGGCAGTAAATAGAAGCGATGGAGGATTACAGGATCTGTTGAAGAAATCTTTGTGCTTTCGAGCGTGAATCGTCGATGCGGCATAAATAATCTGATGGTTTATGTTTATATATAAATAATGTATTAAATTGAGAACTACTGTATTTGTAAGTACATTAAGAATACATAGATAAGTTCATGTTATTATAATAACAATTTTGATAATGATAAAACATTGATAATATTTTATAAAAATATTATTATACAATATTGATATGTCAATAGTGAAATAGGATAAGCGACGAAAAAGAAAAGCATCATCGTATATTAGAAAAGAAAATTGTTGTTTCCAGCCGAAAAATTTTGATGATATTTTGATCATACGTTATGGTCTTGTTATAAATATAAATATCCGATACTACGAAAATTTATTTTATAATACAAGAGTAAATCGTCACTTCCGGTCGACCGATTTCGACTGCGATTCTGTCGCATTTTGGCTTTTGCTATATACTATTAAATTTGCAGTCGATAAATATTGACACGTCTATGTCGGTACGCCATCGTACATGAATAACTAACGAAAATAAATTTTCGCGCAAGAACAAAATGTCACTTCCGGTCGAGCGATTTCGGGTGACATTTTCACCATATCTCAAGCACGGTCATATAAGTGCCCAAAAACTATAACGAATATATTAAAATTGTGACCTTTTACAATATTTTTGAAAATAATACTCCCGGTCGAGTGATTTTGTTCATTTTGTTCATTGATTACATACACTGTGCAATAAAAAAAAATCACGTTTTTGAGTTACCGGAGCGGAGACCATAAAATTATTACTAATTATAGCCCACTAAATCCGAATGTGATAATGAAATTTGTTGGTTAGCTCTCGTTTATGAGATATGAGCGTTTAAAAAAATGGACAATTTTTACATTTTTTTGATCTTTGCGGTCTGTAACTCAAAATTTAGTGCCTTTGTGTTCAAAAAAAGAAAGAGTATTGGAAGCAATAGTCAGATGTTATTGCTATTAATTGTGATATTTAAAAGCTTTAAAATAAACGTCTAGCAAATTTTAAACGTCAAAAATATATTTTTTTCTTTCAGATTTTTTCTCGGTGTTATTATGCGTCAGGTTGCCCAGCTTCTTTTTTTATTATTTTAACACATTTAAAAGGACTGGTTTTCTATATCATTATATTTTATTTTTGTTTAAACGTAGAAATTTGAGATTTTAGAGGTGGTTGTGGCATCAGTCGCTTTGGAGATTCGCAGGTGTTGGAATTCAAGTCAACCAATCTATTTATCTGACTATTGCTTCCAATACTCATTTTGAACATAACGCTCATGTCTCATAAACAAGAGCTAACCAACAAGATTCATTATCACATTCGGATTCAGCGGGTCAAACTTAGTGAATATTGACTAGTCTCAGCTCCGGTAGTTGTTTTTACCAAATTCAATTTTTTACAAATGTCTCACACTCTCCACAATGCAGTTGCAGTCTATTTTTAGACAATTGTTTTCAAGACACGCATTTTAGTGTTACATACGTAGTTCTCCCTAGAATTTCGTCAGTGCACAATGTTTACGACACAATATTGAAAATTCGCCGAGATTCCCATTTATATATGTATGTATAATGGCAGTAAACATTGAAAAAACAGTTCAGAGCGTTGGTTCAAAACGTTGGTTAAGCAGAGGCAAGGTTTTTAATAGATTTGTGTTACTTTTAAAAGAAATCAAAATGTTCCATGTTAACAAAGGAAAGTCTATCGATATTTTGCTCAATAGCTGTGTGATAATATTACAACACACCTTAATAATCCGAATCTTCGATTTCAAGGGAAAAATCATTACATTTCAAAATTCCAGGAAAAACTTAAATTGTTTCATTCACGACTGAGAGAAATGTTTCATTTCCGCACTGCAAAGAAATGTTATTCTTACGACCTTACATGGCATTGATTCCAGGCGCATCATTCGAATTCAAGAATCTTTTGAAAGGAGATTTTGTGCGGCCCGTGAACAATTAGAAGATGGATAAATTGGCCCTTCTATCAAATAGGTTGTGCACCACTGCTATAAACGTTAAGTTTACGATACATATGCGCACAATAGAAAATTAATCACTTTCTTGTGGGCCGCGTCGTAAATACGGTTCGCTCGCTCGTACGGGTGGGGTATAGGGAAAATAATTTGCAAAATATATACACCGCAGGCTTGCGTTTATGTTGCCGAATGTAAATTCCAAATACCCGTCGGCTTATTCAGTCTCGGACGAGAAGGTGTTTAATTAAAAAATAAATAAACAAAGTCATTCGTACGTAACGCAGCGTTCGGTTTGCGGTCGCGAGGCGCCCGCTGCGAAATCCAATTTCCGGTTTTTCCGACGCGGTTTGATCACGGACGCGTCGGGAAAACGTCGAAATTAGCCGAATTTACAGGGGAAAAATATCGAGACGATATTACCTTTTATTTTTTTTTTTTTGCGTCGTCGTCGTCTTCGTCGTCGCGAAGGAGCGAAGGAGGCGAGCGCTTCCTCGTAATCCGATTTACGAGCGAAAAATCGACAGGTTGAAAAGCGACCGCTTAATTTCCCGCTGAATTTTCTTTCATATCAATTTTTCTTGTGAATAGCGAACGTGCGTATACTATACACGTATAAAATCATTTCACTCGTACAGGTATCTTTACAATTTCGTTACACTTAATACAGAGTGGCTCAAAATAAGCTGAAAGTATAAATTGTATTCGAAACTTAAAATCTTTTTGAAAACTATACACATAACTATTCAACGTTTGAACTATTGAACGTTTTATGTTGAAACTGAATCATGTCGGTGTTAGAGGCTCACTCTTGAAATGGATTGGGGAGTTCTTGAGACTGAGGAAGTTTACGGTGAGGATCGGTGACTGTTTTTCCGACTCACTACCGGTTCTCAGTGGAGCTCCCCAGGGTTCGGTTCTGGGGCCTGTTTTGTTTCTTATATACATTAGCGACATTGTGGATGGTCTTGTTTCAAGTCATTCATTGTTTGCAGACGATATTAAACTTTTCGGTCCGGCAACTATCGATGGACGTAGAGATTTGAAAATGACCTGAACTGTATTAACATATGGTCTAAAGTTTAGCTTTTGTCTTTAAATGCAGCCGAATGCAATACTCTTCATTTAAGATCCTTCAATGCGCAAATTCCGTATATGATTGATAATCAAATATTGACTAATGTTTCCTCCCAATGTGATCTGGGTGTAACTATCACCAAAGATTCAAAATGGTCTGTGCACATCAACCAGTTAGTCAAAAAAGTAAATTCCTTTATATATGTATGTCATTAGATGTGTCTTCAAATCATTGGATGAAAATTTGTTGTTAAAAATATATAAGTCATATATCAGACCGAAATTGGAGTATGCATATAATGTTTGGAATCCCCATTTCAAAAAAGATATTCTATGTCTCGAGAGGGTCCAAAGAAGAATTACAAAAATGCCATCCGAACTTCGGTCACTACCTTATCACGAAATATTGAAAAGACTGAATCTCTCCACACTGGAGACGAGGACATTAAGAGGTGATTTAATTGAAGTATTCAAAATAATAAACAATCATTATTCATGTGAAATGACAAACCTCATATTGTTCAATGAGAACCCTCATCTAAGAGGTTAGACTCTAAGACTGTAAAGAAAAATCAAATAAGATTGTTAGATTCATTCTTTTCAAATAGCGTGGTTGAAGTTTGGAATAGTCTTCCGGATTCAATAGTCACTTTAAAAAAATGTTAATTTATATAAAAATCAACTAGATATATTCTTAAAAAAAAACAATGGGTATTTGTAATTAATTTTATTTAATTTTATTTTTGTTTTAATCTTATTTTTATTTTTGTACCAAACCCCATGGGCCTATCGGCTACGCCACCTCTCCATGTAATTATTAAATAAATAAATTCGCAATAAAAATGTGAGATACGCATGGGTGGGCAGTAAAGTAAGGCTCGAATAGAATAACCGAATACGCGCTCTACACCAAGAAGGATTTTCCGCCGAATTCCGCGATTCGTGGACTTCTATGACGTTTGTGGAAAAGTTGATATGTTGTATGTAAATAACTCTGATTTGAATCCATGTCAGAATCGTGAGTGAAATACAAACGTTCCGAAAGCGAAGTGACAGATGGTAGTTTGATAGGCTATGTCAGAGTGACAGAAACCGGTGCTTGCGCAAGCCGTTTTTCTTAGCGAAATTCGCTAGGTTTTCATACGCGATTTCGCAGTTGTGTGTGAGAGCCTTAATTCTTCGACATACAAGCAGTGGGAGTTTATACTTTGTCCAAAACGTTCATGGAATTTTATAAAAAGCCTCAAAACCCTAACATTCATCTATTTAACAAACCCATTCTTTTATTTTGTGGGTTCATCTGGAATACTCAAGTGTTGGAGAGGATTGGCTTGTTTGTGCCGAATAATTATATTCGTTCACGAACACATCGTCTACTCAGTGAGCCGTTAGTTACATATGTAGGTCTAATGGCAGGTTCTCCCGTTACTAAGTCTCTCAAACTATTTAATGCCCTGGCAACCGATGATGCGGACATTTTCCTCATCACCTATCCTCACTTTGTGTCACATCTTAAGCTCAATTTACATAGCTAGGATATTGAGCGGGGATGGGAATGATGTTTAGTGATTTTTTAAATTTAATTTTCATTATATGTGTATTACATTACTATAATTTACAATTATCTATGTATACATTATGTAATGTACATACATAGGTACATTCTCTGTATGTTCTATTTATGTTTTGTATTTTTATTCGATATGTTATTCACTTTTATGTTTTAATTTACATATATATGTACCTAGCTATATTGATTGTATTTTGGGCTAAAAACCTATTTAAATAAATATATAAACATATGTACATATATACAGTTTAAAGTCTATGAACTCTGCCCTCTGAAGGCTCTAAAAAGTTGCATCTTATAATAAAAGGCTCTAATGAGTCTAAAGCATTATGACCTTTCAGATACATTCTTATATAATCAAATATTTTAAAACTTCAGCATTTGAAGTTTTAAACAACATATTTTGATTTATTCTATACTTCAAATGCGATGAATTATTAACGTCATTTGTTTGACATAAAAGTAAAATTCGTTATTTATACGCATACTATAATACATACACTGAATAACAATATTACCATAGTATCGCAGTAGACTGGTCTTGTTTGTATTTATGTACACAAGGGAAATTTCCGTATTAAGAAACATTGTCTGATGGTAAATTGTCACCGCATGTATGGTACATATACACTTTCATATATGTATGTATGATGTAATATATCTAATAATAACTTGTACGATAGATTATGTTTTTTTTTTAACACTAAGTAGACGATGTGTCACCGAGTAAGTCGACCGATGACAAAATTCAAAAGTCAATAATCCCCAATCGAACTGATTCGACGGTTAATTGTTAGAATCTGCTGATACTGCGGGAAAAATAGACGACAATTTTCCGATGGGGCGTGGCCGCTTTTCCGAGTGTCGCCCACCGTACGACCATCCATCATAATTTGCCCACATCTGCGAGCACCAAAGTTGGACAGTTATTTTTTTTTTTTTATTTTATTAGTAATCCATATTGCCCTCGCGTTCTCATTCCGACATTTTTATTTTTCATCCCATCGTCATTTTTATCATCCTCCGTTCGCGCAGAGCGCTCTCCGTCATTTTGACGTTGAGTGACTGAACATGTCACGTTACAAAATCAATTTATAAATTAAACTTGCAACGTGATTTGATTTACGTCGATACACAGCTGTTGCGATGTTCGCGTTTTAATTTTCGAATCGTGCTTGCAAAATATTATGTGGCCGGGTTTACTCTCACCGAAAGGTCTCGAGTTATTTTATCCTACCGTGTGTACTTTTTCTGCCCTTCAGACGCAGACGAATTCGCAGTGCGTAGATTGATGTGTAAAAATGAAAATGTCACACGATAAAGTATTCCCTCAGAACTAACTCATGAATTATTTTCGTGAAGGATTAGTTTTTAGTTGCGGTTCGTGAACTTTTACCTAGCTCCGACTCTGTCAGATTTAACATCAAAGTTGTAATATAATAAATTACCAGAGCTAGACAGACTACTTTTTGCTACCCGCAAAAACTGGCAGTTTTTTTTTTTAACTTTTGGCTCACATGTGAATGTGTCATTGTGTGTGTGTGTTGTACATAATATGTGAGCGAGTTCGTTTACCCTTAACGTAAAAATAATGGAGAAATACATATACATATGTATAACAAGTACGTAACAAACTTTTTATATATAATATATGTATGTATATAAAAAAAAAATAGTCGTATGACCTATGATAAACGAGAAAAGTTAGTGAAATCACATTAAAGGCAGATTTATCAAAATGAATTCGCTTACCACATTTTCTATTAGTCCTTTTCTCGATTTTCTCAATTTTTTATGATAGCCAAATACGTCAAAAGTTTCTTCTTCTTCTGCCATTTCCATATTGGCATCGATTGCCAAATATACACCAGATCGTCCACCGCCATCACTATAGACAAAAATGAACCAAATTAGTACACAAACAATATCTCTATGTGTGTGTTATATACACTATGAAATTCCGTACGATATAAAATGCCTAGTCATTTTATATCGTACCGTCTTTTACAAACGTTAGTTTCGTCGCACGTGCTATTTATGTACATATATTTCAACTTTTAAACATTCATACATTTTGTCTGATCGTTTTATACAACGCGCGCTTTCACTCCGTGCCTGTAACATAAAGTCGCGTACTCATTAGCGAACAGTGCGTGTAATGTAATGCTCGCTAATGTGGACGCCATGTACACACTTGCCGTGCCACCAACTGCGAGCCCCTTTGTGTTCGCGCGAAAAACCGACATCGAGTGGATCGCCACGAACGCGTACACATTTACAAACTGTGTTGCATTACACGCGCGGTTCGCTAATGAGTACGCGGCTTAAGGTAAACAAGGATAGTAGTAAGACAGATCAAGCATAAATTCCGGCAATCAAAAGGTTACATTTGAACACTTGGATGTTTTCATTTGTAATAGTCTCTACAGGAGAGACACTTTAGTAATTTGGTTGTGTAATGTTTCTACTGTTATGTATTGGAGGTGGAATAACAGAGTAAAAATGAAAACACAGCACTTGAATGGTGATGATGAAGTTTGTTTATTTCACAATTTTATTTGATGGAACAATCACAACAAATTACAAAAGATTTGCGTATTTAGCTCGTATGAGTGAAGTAGAAGTAGTAGAAGTCTGGAAGAGTGACCGAATAAGAAGTGAGTGACTGAAGAACTGAGGTAAACCTGTCCCTTGCATCGATATATAGTTTTAAGAGGGACGAGGGGTTAAGAGGGATTTGCGAAGTTGAGAAAGGGCAACAGCTGATCGTAAGATTGAATTCAATTGGTCGAAGACTATGGCCTGATGCATTGTCGAATTTGATTAGTCGACGCCAACTCGGATAGAGACGGATGAAAGGGGAACGGGTGTGTATTAAGATATTGGGACTTCCCGGTTTTCTTGGCCATAACGTTCAGAAACAAAGCATGACACAACTATTGTTACATTCACCGAATTTGATGCAACAAAATTCGTAGAGACGTAACACTACATAGGAATTGCTTCAAATTTTGTACCTAATCGTGCGACAAAATCAGGGGGGGGGGTCACCATTAACATCGCGTTACTCGGCTCGGCTGCGTAAAAACGTTACACATTGTATGAATAATTTTCGAATTGCAAGTAAGAGGACCTCTGAAACCCAACCGAGAGGTTCTTTTGAAGATGTCAAAGCGTCCGAAACGGTCTGCGACAATTAAGTTACCCCAGACGACAAAGCCGCAGCTTCAAGACAATGGCTAACGAGGGTGTCACGCGCACTTAAACCCCGGGATCAAACGGAACAATGGGGTGCTGAACACCCCCCGTCCAAACCTATCGCAAGTCTCACACCCACTAAAACCCCACAGCCTGTCGCACCTGTCGACCGGGGTTGGGCCGTGTCAACACCGCATACGGTCTCGCGTGATCGTTGAACGGTTCAACGGCACTCGTGTCCATAATCACCAGCAGACTTGTGTCAGTGCCTTATAATGTATGTACATATGTAAGTCCAGAACATGTTTTTGAAACGACTCAAGTGCCATTTAAAGACTACAAATATATTGCGTATAAAAAAAATCATATACGAATACGAATAGATATTATTATATTACAAAAGAACAAATATCGATGTTAAAATTCTCAGTAATTTCTTTGCGCGAATATTAAAGTGCCGAAGCTGTTCTTTTGAGTGGGGTGAAAATAATAATAATAATAATACAAAAAAAAAAAAAAACGAATTCGCGGAAGAATCTCCACGTCAAAATTTTCTTTTGATGTGTACAGATACACATACACATACACAGAGTCGTGGAAAATGCTCGAAGGGCTTTATTCGACGGGTGAGTATCTTTGACCTTTGTTCACTTAATCGAGATCTTTTGATAAATAACTAGGAATGCTGAGCTTTCCTCTTAACCCCCCCCCCCCCCCTCCCCCACCTACATACTTCCGCTTCGTTATTCGTATGTGTGCCCTGGAGCTTTGCAATGCAAATATTGCCACACGTGGACCGTGGAAAAGAAAATTCGGTTTGTTCGTTTATGTGTTCCGTGTACAAATATACAATAAGTATGTATCTCGATTCGAGATATTGCTATTGACCGACACATATATATGTATATATATAAATGTACATGGGTAAGAATTATGACCAAAGTGGCAGATATAGCAGTACGGGTGAAAAAGTTGAAGTGGCAATGGGCTGGACACATAGCGAGAAGAATGGATGGCAGATGGACGCGAGAAGTACTGGAATGGTATCTGAGAGGATGTGAAAGAAAGCAAGGTAGACCGAGTGGAAGATTGAGAAGAATGTGTGGAGTCAAGTGGATGCAGATTGCTCAAGACAGACTGGAATGGAAGAGGATTGGAGAGGCCTTCAGCCAGCAGTGGATGGTGAACGGCTGAAAATGATGATGATGATGATACATATATGTACATACTTAGGTATAGTTTCACTCGTCACATTTTGATTACATTAAATGGGAAAGTTTTGCAAATAGTACTGTGAATTTCGGTTATTGTATGCAAATAGCGAACTATGCCTATAATGTATCAGAATCCTACATTGATCACTAAGGCGTGTACGCGCTTAATCAGGGAATTGAACAAAAGCCCAATTCATTTTCAGTCGGATTGATGATATACATACATACATACATATGTATGTATATTAGACGAGTTCAATTGAATTGCCCGAGTTTAAATATAAGACTGAGTTTAAGAATAAACACAAAGAATAAATAATTATTTTTGCCACGCGAAGTAACGTCAATTTTCAAATTTAAATTAATTCACCGTAAATCCTACAATTTAGGCACAGCTACTAATTTAGCTAAAATTACTATATATGTACGTACAAATATGAGCTTAAGTGTTTAGCGTTGCCAACTTAACAATTTTTTAGCGATGTGTTGGCGCACGCCATCTGTCAAAACTGGATGCGATTTTATGGCCGTACACCCATTCAATCAACGGTACACTATACAATGGTTTCACGTACTGTACAAACCAGAGCACACGGATGGGGGTTGGGAATATAATCCACCGTCATGTGACGGTTAAACCAACTAGTTATATTATAAAGAGTTTCAGTTGTTTTAATGGTATTGAAAAAAAAAAAAATAAATTCGCTCAATAGAAAATTGTCGTATTTTTGTCGTTTCGCTTATATTGTACTCTACATGTGAGAAATATAAAGTTTGTAATCCATCTATGTACCGCCGTAATTTAAAAGCAACAGCACTAAAATTAAGCAGACTCAACGAAATAAAATAAAATACGACCGTATCATCATGCCGGCACTTCATATTGGACGAGCGGTGCCGAGCGCCAAGGTGTGTGTATGTCGCTCGAACATTTTCGCGTTAACGCCAACGTACTTTATAACATTCGCGCGACATCCGCAAAAGTTGAGCGAAGGCGAGCGAACCGCGAAAAAGCGGACCCTTCCCCACACCTTGGACCCCTCCAGTGTTGTGTGTGCCTTTAGTGCGTAATCATGTGGACCAATTCAGTGATTCTGAACTTTCTCGAAATTCTCCACTAAGAACCCGCGATATGGGATCCAAAACACCGATGCCGCGATGACACTTCGTTCACTGCCGCTTGCTAGTTGACACCAGAGTGGCGCCACCAGCGATACGATAGCAGCGCTCTGGACGGGCGAGCAAGCGGCAGCTGACCACAGCGCCAAGGCCAACATTTCACGAACATTCGCGCGATGGTGAAGTGGCGGCATCACAGCTAAATTTGGAATCGGCTTTGGAATCCGAGCTTTTGAAGAGGGCGGGGGAAAATCAGTTTTCCGTGAAAATCGGTCAATAGTGTAATATTGGCGAACTGCGTAAAGTACCCCGCGGGTTGAGGGTTACACTACACATTTTCGGTCGAGAGACAATATAAAAGGAAGTGCTCGTTTCGGCCTCAACAGGTTGGTGAGGGGGAACAAATGGTATGAGGGGGTGGGGAGGGAAATGGGGGAGATCACCTGTTTTTAGAGGTTAGCCTCCCCATTTCGCAAGAGTGGTGGTTGTCTCTCGTCATGGAAAACCTTACGGTGGGGTGCGAAAAGCCCACGTATGCCAATTATCGTGTTGTTACTGTGCTAATACGACCCGATGGAGAGAGGGGGTGTGAGGGATGGGAAGAGATGAATTTTCGCGTAATAGAGGGAAATTGCGGAATGTTTACATTGTATGTGTGATTTTTGGTAAATATTTGGGAATTTTCGTCGGTGGATTTTCTTTGTGTGATTAGTGGTGTGTTTGTTTGCAATTATCGCGATATTACAAATTTTCCATCAAAATGATTTTGTTTTTTGGTCATTCGGTTGATTGTCCCAATCTCTGTCTATGTATGTATCTCCCCTCTTCTATAATACATCACAATTTTCTATCTCCACATAAGCTAGCTTAGAGGATTTTATCGAAGCTAACAATTCTTATATGTCAATCAAATTAGTAGGTATACATCAATCTAAATTAGTCTTCAGTTAATTTGACGGTCATTTATGACCGTATAAGATATAATTCCCAATCCGCTCGTAAATACCTAGACGTTTATGTGTGTGATGTGACGTAGCAAAAACTTAGTATTTTAAATGTCAATAGATTAACTAGTATAAGATACAATATGTATGTTGAATGAATTGAATTGGATTAATGGAAAATGAAACCTTAAAAGTGTGCATGTTATGTAGTATGTACAATATATATATTTTAAAATTACATACATAGATAAGAATTTATTACAAAAATATTTCGATAAATATTTAATAAGAGGGTATAATGTACATAGTCATAATACTAGAGGTAAAAATAAGTTAATAGTTAAGAATTTAAAATTATGTAGATCCAGGAGAAGTATCTTGTACAGGGGTTGAATATAATAGCCTGCCAGAAGTTTTCAGAAATATAAATCAAATTGATGTATTCGTGGCAGCCTTATAACAGTACCTCTGTACAAATGCTAGTAGATAATAAGTTTATTTTGTAATTTTAGCTTTAAGTAATGTTTGTTTGTTTGTCTGTCGCCATGGTTTTCATTTCGCTTTCAGGCGCGCTTTCGCTTTTCTATGTATGTATATATGTAAATGAAAGTGAAATTTTGAAAAAAATGAGAATGATAGTTTTGTCTACAAACATATGTGATCTATTTATTTTAATCAATATTTCAAAACACAAAAAAATGAACTTGAACCGCTTTCATTTATCACAGTTGAGAATTATCAAAATGCTAAAAATTGTAAATATTCCAATGCCGAGCTAAAAATGTACACTTCAGATTGAGAGTCACAGAAATATTCTAT
The DNA here is from genome assembly GCA_022651745.1 of Parapsyche elsis. NCBI lineage: Eukaryota > Metazoa > Arthropoda > Insecta > Trichoptera > Hydropsychidae > Parapsyche > Parapsyche elsis. Next base: position 8,143,622 of record JAGVSN010000004.1, on the reverse strand, counting down.
GTACATATGTACATTTATTACGATATGCATTGAATAGAAATGTACGTATGTTTGTTTACAAAGCTTGTTGAATTGCAAACGGGGAAAAAACCGGGTGGAATGGATTTGGTTTGAATTGAATTTTACTAGAACATTTTAGCGGATACATTTCTAATAAAAGAATTCCATTACAGTTAGTTTAGTCGGGGTTGTAAGAAAGTCACCATTATATATTCGCGAGTAGGGGCAACGCCGGGTACTTACATAGATTCAATTTTTTATTTCCAAAGAAATCGCCCACGAATTGACTACCAGTGCGCAGATGTCGCCTGCGGGAATTCAGCGATAAAGTTAATTGAAAACGTCGGTCTTAAGTTGATCCGCCATCTTTATCTTATCGCGGCGTCAGCTTGCCGCCATTATGTAAATTATTTAAACCTCATTTATTTCCCGCTCTCGTTTCGCGAACCGCTTTCTGTCGACCGTAATAATTGCGACATCAAAAGCACGCACCAATACGAGTACATATATTTTTTCGCAATCTTAACAAAATCTACAAAAACGCTACTTACGAGACACTCGAGCATATATCGGTGGATCAAAGTTCGACGTGACGTTTCAAAAATCAAGATCTCAAAAGAGAGATCTTAGGGCTTTTTGCAACACTGTGTAGTTTGGATTTTTTGCAATACATATGTCTCGAATGCAACGGTTCTTTCTTTTCAGCGGTTCGGCATCGTTGAGGCGCGTGTCGACTTGCTCTACGTGTTCAGACCGAGTTTCTTTTCCGTTTCTCGTTACTTTTTCCATTGTTGAGGACTTTCAGACAACGTATTCTATTTTCAGAGCCGAACGTCGTTAAATTGTTAAAGAATTTCTCTGAGTTGGCCTTTGTGAGTTGAAAACATGGGTTCTTAACCTTTTCTAGAATCTATAAGGTATGTACTTCCAGCCAAATACTCTTAAGTGCAGATATCAAAAAGAAATCTTCATAGGATGTAAAATATGAATGCAAATGATTTAAGGAACAATTCTTCAAACAAAACTTACATTTTTCATTACAAAGAGTGATCAATATAATTTTCAAAAGGTCATTACTTGAATGTATGAAATACACTCGGAAGTGAAGTCAATATTAACATGAATTTAGCGGCTTAATAATAATTAAAAAGTTAAAAAGCTGAACACAGCGAAAATAATGAATGTCAGATGTTCACGTGAAATACTGGAATGGTATCCGAGAGGATGTGAAAGAAAGTAGGTAGACCGAGTGGAAGATGAGCTGATGAATTGAGAAGAATGTGTGGAGTCAACTGGATGTAGATTGCTCAAGACAGACAGGAATGGAAGAGGATTAGAGGGGCCTCCATTCAGCAGTGGATGGTGAACGACTGAAAATGATGACGATTATGTTTCTATGTCCTCTTTGTTTTGTTTAAATAATGATTAAATAATTATTTTAACTCTATGATTAAATAATTACTTCTGTTGGTGGGTTAGTACTAGGGTTTACTTCAACATACCCAGAAGACAATTTCCTAATAAGCATAACATCCTGTGGGGAAATTCTCAAAAAATCCGCCTAGAAAATAGTCCTTTTACTTTTCAGACTTTTATAAATACATACATATAGAATGAGAACCAGTTCATTTTCAAACTCTATGCAAATAAGTTTATAAACTATTTATGTATATCGACATTTTTTCAATATTCTTATATGAGTTCATGATTCCGTATTAAAAAATACACATTTCTATGTAGTTTGATATAATTTTTTTTAAATTAATCAAAGAAAACTTCATTATACATATACATATAGGTATGTATGTACATACATACAAAATGTTTCGTAGTAATGGTATCCGAGAGGATTTGAAAAAAAGCAAGGTAGACTGAGTGGATGATCGGTTGAGGAATTGAGAAGAATGTGTGGAGTCATGTGGATGCAGATTGCTCAAGACAGACAGGAATGGAAGAGGACTGGAGAGGTTTTCATTCAGCAGTAGATGGTGAACGGCTGAAAATGATGATGGTGAATAATAATAGTATCAATAACAATTTTAAATAAATAAATATCAATAACGCAAACATTTCAAAGTTCTTATAAAAAGACTAGATTGAGTACGTATATTTTATATATGTATGTATGTAGGTATACACACAGTTGCAATTTACGTCACTAGACTTTTGACGTCAATTACGCGCTTAATTTTAGCGCACGTCCAAACAAATTTCAAGTCAAAGTCTACGATATACATATTAACGTTGTCAAACTTTAGACTAAAAATAAATATGTAAACTATTTAAAATCAAATATTATCAAATTGCATTCGATGACGGAAATAAGTGCAAATACAGCAACTGTCAGTTATTATAGGTATGACACTTGAGAGGGTTCATCCGAGAGGAGGAATCGATCGAAACTCTTCCAACTTAAATTACACGCTGGATCTTCAACGGGCAAGTTTCCATAACCGACGGCGAAGAGGCTGTTAATTCAGTTAGCAACTTTGTAATCGAAGAGAGGTTGGGGTTGGTATCAAACATGGGAGATTGTTTTACTTTCACAAATTTTCAAAATTTATCCACACTCTCCCGTGGCTACGAAATCTGAAAAATTGCGCGAGCTAATTGTACAGAGACAATTGTCGAAACGACAAGGAAAATGATTCAAAGATGGCCGATTGCGAATAAACAGCACTCGCGGGCGGCCATTGTAAACACGGTCGTTAATGTTGTTTTCATGGGAAATCGGAAACGTTTTCCCGTTCATTACTTAGTGGCTGAAAGCAAACTCGGCGGGAAATCGATAATAGAGATTTTCATCAACGGGAAAAATCAACAGAAATAAACAAACTGAATGTTTCCGTATGTATGCTTATTATTTACCCCAGAAATAGACCAAGAATTGATTACATATTTATTTATAAACACAAATCGAGTAATGTAACGAGTCACGATTTCTAATGTCAGGATTTCTCTCGAAAACCATCACGCGTGAAATACTGTAAAAATAGTATAAAGTCCAGTAAAAAGACCGGTTTTTATCAATCAAGTTGTGATGAATAGCTTTAAATGCACGCTGAATACAATGTAAATGAATATTCAAATTTCTCGCTCTGCTAATATATTTTTATTGCTACTGAAAGGCATTGAAGGAAAGTCGTTATTACTTTTTATTATCCGCCATTTTCTTCCGCTTTTGTGGAGTCCTCCGGGAGAGGTAATGATTCCGCTAATGTACAATACTATCGTACCGCAAGAGGTAAACATTGTAGCGGTAAAATTCCTGTCGGGAAAATCCGGAAAAATCAAACCAAATAAATATCATTGAATCTTCAGTACTTGGGTTTATGTCACGAGACACTTAATAGCTGTGGTAAAAAAATAATAAACATAAATTTTAGCACCGTTACGCCGGTCATCTATCTGTTCCTATACGAGGTAACTTTACAGTGTTAAGTGAATTTTCCGGTATTTATATGGCGCAAGCAGCAGTTGGTTTATATGTATGTATGTATGTATGTACGTGTACACTAGATTTATCTGTGCCGTGACAAACATGGCGGAAAATCGTTGGTAAATTTTCACTGTGGAATTTTGCGACGAGAAACAAAGCAGCGCAGTTTTCCGAGAAAATTGTTTTATTATGGGACGTCGTCGGCGACGACGTATTTTCCCGGTTTTCCCGATTCGACACATCGTTTTCCATCTTCAGCACATCTCACTCTATTTCCTCTGGTGAATTTTTCATCATATTTTCCGTAATGCAGCTAGCGGCGGAAAACTTTCAGACCGCTAATCTTAAATAGCAAACATACAGCTCAAAGTTTCGAAAACAATTTTGATAGAATTTCACGTCGCCTTAAGGCGATTCCTTTTCACTGTTTGGCCATAATTGAAAAAAAAATCACGCCATATATCACTGTCAAGGTTTACGGGTCCAACTTTTTATCAGCAGCAGACTGAGTGTCTTTTCTATTTTTTTTTTCGAGTAAATGGACTGCTCCGTGCAGACGTGGACCAAGTCCAAAAAAAACTCGTCAGCACGATGTGAATCCTATCGATAAAGCCACCAATACAATGACGCTGATTTTAAACGGAAACTTTGAACTCACAGTCCTTATCGAGTACCTTTATATTACATTACGCAGAAACAGAACCGCTCTAGAGTGGTACTCGATTTAAATTCAATTCGAGTTGTATACGCCGAAGGGTTAAAATATGACGATGGTGAGGGGTAAATTGCGATCTGAGGCAAGGTATAGTCTGCGAAGCAATTATGCTAATGTAAAGCACCACTAAGGAGAGCGTGCAACCTTGTTTAATAGAATTCGGCGGTACGGCTTGGGGTGTACACGCTTTAACGCAGAATATTCGGGAAAATTACAACCGACCAAAATGTATTATTATAATAGAAAACCAACTCGTTCCACCACTTAACACTAATGTAAATTTATTCCGAAGGTAAAAATTAGAATCGCATGGTTACCCTAAACCACATTGTACCCTCCAGTAAATTTAGTTTTTCAGGAGATTGATTTGAGCTTTTTGACAAACAATGTAAAATTTTGAAATTAGCTTTTTATGTTTGTACTATAACTGTATAATTATACTAAACAGCACATTTTAATTTATATTAGAATTTGTAATTACTATTTTTTTTTTTGAAAGTTGACCAACAGATATAAGAATACTCAATAACAGGTTAACGTAGGAATAATGGATAAGAGGTGCTAACTTTTGATGGAATCGTCCCATAACTAAGTTAGACAAATTGACAAATTCTAACAAGATGTGAACGATTTTTGATTTATAATTATATCTAGATTTTGCCAATGACTATATTTAAGGTTGAAAACCGAGAAATCGAGAAATCATTCGACATATGTACATACTAGGATCGATCCCCGGCTCAATAGACTAACGCTCTAACCACTGAGCTATCGCCTTGCTGAACCATTGAAACAATTGCAGTGGTAGAGCATTAAACTTTTAACTTTAAAGTTTGTGGTTCAATTTCTGATTTTGACACGGTTGAAATACTTTTGCAATTTAATCTTACTTGGCACCATCTAACATTCCTATTATCACTATCATATTAAATGGACAGGCGGCATAACCGATGGAGCTCAGGGGTCTCATATAAATTGTACATACAGTTTAAATTTTTTTTAGTTATTAATATTTTATATTTGAAGGATTACAAAAATCCATTTACATATATTCAAAAATTTGTCGAGATGACTTTTAAAGAGATTTTTATTTTCAGAAGTTACTAGCTGATTTGGGAGGTGGTTCCAAACTTAAATCACTCTATTTGAAAAGAATGAGTCGCTGACAATTTTGTTAGATTAAGGAGTCTCTGAGATGAGCGTTTTTATTGAACGTGAGGAGGTTTTTTATCGGGCATTTATATGTATTATTTATTATTTTATACACTTCTACTAGATCGCCTCTCAATCTTCTCGCCTCCAAAGATGTGAGACTCATTCTCTTCAACCTTTCGTTATAAGGTAGTGATCGAAATTCAGATGGCATTATTGTAATCCTTCTTTGAACCCCTTCTAAACATATGTACAATGTATTTTTTAAAGTTAGGGCTCCAAACGTCTACAGCAAATTCTAATTTAGGTGTAATATATGATTTATATAAATTTTTGACAGCAACTGGATACGTATTGTCGATTCATTCCGTACCCTGCAGAAGGTAAATAAGAAACCACCGAAAGAAATATCGTTTAAGGCAGCGGTCACCAACCTACGGCCGCGGGCCAGAACCGGCCCGCGAGAGATTTTCATCCGACCCAAGGAAAAGATTGACTTGATTTTTAAACATTAATTGACCATATCGTGATAACTACATAGCACTAGCTGTTACATTATAGTATTATAGTAAATAGTTTATTGATTTTTTGTACTGTACTGTACATACATATGTATGTACAGTAATGCTGCGCGAGCGGACTTTTTGATTAATCTCGCGCGCTTACGTATCTGTAGAATTTGGAGAAAACCGCGGATACCTGCCTCATTTTCCTTGTGATAATTTCTCTAAAAATATACCTATTCAGAATTTTCCAATCGAAAACTGTATTCACAACATTAAATTATTACAGATAGCGTTTGAAGATCGATTTGTAAATTTTAAGAGTAATTTAAAAATGTTTCAATTTTTCCAAAATCCATTTGATATCGATATCAACGATATTGAAGAAGATTTTCAATTAGAATTAATCGATCTTCAAGCGAATGATGGTTTGATGTCAATATTTAAAAATGAAGCGTCAATTAAATTTTATGCTTTATTGGAGGAGTCTGATTCTATCCAAAAATAAAAGCATTTGCTAGAAAAATTGTATCAATTTTTGGTAGCACTTACATATGCGAACAGACGTTTTCCAAAATGTATATTAAATCAATTTTTTTTTTACATATGTATGTACATATGTACATACAAAAAATATATGCAAATTGGTGTGAATTGGATTCCAATAATATTTTTTTTCATCCGGCCCTCTATACATTTCAAAATTCTGAACCGGCCCATTTCCCAAAAAGGTTGGGTACCCCTGGTCTAAGGCACTTAATTGAGGCAAACAGTTAAAAAAAAGCGTCCAACAGTTAAAGATACGCCCTTATGGTACCGAGTGTATTTAAGTGACCTGTCGATGGAATACAATTTTAGTCGTGACACGTCGTTAATGAACAACAATCGAGGCTTCGCCGCAAGTCTAGAGAGTAGCCGCTAATGCGTTCTATCTCCCGGGACACGACATACGCCTCGCATAGCTTAGTTTTAGACCGGAAGTGCCGCCATTTTCGCGAGCGAACAAGATGGCCGCGCTTGGAAACTGGAAATGGGCGGTCTGGGTGCTTTTGCGGTCGCACCGTCGCGGAATAATAATTCACAACCGTGTTAGCATTATTTACACTCTCATCAGAATAATATTATTATGTCCCCCTAGGTATAAGAGTACACACGTTCGTGTTGGATCAACGCTTCCGAAAACTATTCAGAATACAAACTAGTGGTGTGTGTGCTCTCAGTAGAGTCAGAAGTGTAATGTCTACATTGAACGCGTGGCAGAATTGATATCGGCTCGAAATGCTCATATGAAAATGACATGTTTGCAATATTTTATGTAGTGCAAATAGTGATGTGTTATTTATGACATGTACATACATACATAAATGTATGTAGTATTTTTCTTAATAAAATCTTCTTTGACAATCGCTCGACACGACAATAATAAAAATGTTCTTCGGCGGATTCTTACGTATGTCCGCAACAATCGTTGATAAAACGTGCTTTGTCGCTCAAATGACATTGTTATTGATTGGACGACAAATACAGAATGTTTTGAAGCTATTTTAGTATTATATTAAATTTCAATTTCGATAAAAGCTAAGGAAGATCGTATAAAGTCTCGCCGATAAAAGTTTACATGCAGTGCGACGGATAAACGGACGATTTTTCTCAATATTTCTTAAGTGGAAAAATTCCAAATATTAATTTAAGACTTATAAAAGTATACCATTTAATATTCAGAGATAATTCAATTTAATTTACATTTACGATATACAATAAAGTGCAAACGAAAAGTGTATAAAAATTTAATAATACGAATAGCGAAAGTGTTCGCGACTGACTAAACCACAGTAATGACTAAACAAGCTTATGCTGCGTACACACCGACGAACCGAACAGCGAACGACGAAGGGTTGCTATTGTGTGGACCGTTCCACACAATAAAGGTACCTGTAAACGATCAACATATTCACGGTAATATTACTGCAATATGGTGATGTGGGCCAGAAATATAGCCGTGTTTCCCGACACTATTGTTCCACTATTGCTGGTATGGAAGTGTGTTGGCGAGTATTGTTGACATATTGCCGATGATATCGCTCGGTATACGAAAATATGTTTCTTTCTGGGCAATAATAAGACAGCAACTAATTTCCGGCACACATTACTGCGACACATATTGCTGCAAAAATGTTGCTGGATAGTTGACGAGCAATATTGCTGGAAAATTTTGATCGTTTACTGGCACCTTAACGTCCGATGATCTATGAACGTCCACACGATAGCAACCCTTCGTCGTTCGCCGTTCGGCTCGTCGGTGCGTGCGCAGCTTTAGAACCGCTCACAAAAAAACATCAATACAAAAGCGCAGCAAGAGCGAAGTGTGCATATAATTTCAAGTCAAAATGAAATCGATAATTTACGTACGTATAATTAATCGACCGCGCGATTCTCAATGCTCGAAATTTCAATGACTGCACTCGATCGTCCAGAAGCGAGTCGAATATTATTGTGTATTCGGTACCGAACCCGTCGATACAGAAAATTCAACGGCACGACAGGAACCATTCAAATTCGAGTCCACCAGAGGCGCATTCAATTTTAGAATGAATAGGAGAATTCCGGGACAAATCTCCGAACCCATCCCCCATTCGTTATACACGTCAAATATCAATTAGCATTAACTTTAGCTCCGAAGAGTGAAGCTACGACATTTGTACGGGACAATATTAGAATAATTACTCACTTGCAATGCACGACCATGGGTCCACTGTCCACCGAGCTCATCAGACGATTTCCCACGACGGCTCTGACTCTCCTCCTGAACTCCAAAATTGCATTCGAGAAAGGACACGTGTGCGAGTGCCATTGTGTATAGTGAAATTGTAAAAGGAACCGTTCCTCTGTCACTTTCTGAAAGGGAGAAATGATACAAATTTATATTACAATTTGAATACAACTCTGCCCCACGCTCATCATAATAATACACACGATTTTCGGCAATACCTTTTTTTTCCTGGGGGGGAGGTATGTAGGGGTTATTGTTATTTTTCACACAGAAAGCACTGCCACGGAAGCCTTGTGAGGGCTTTTCTGTGTATTGCCGACGGAGGCGCAATTGTGAGTAATGATCGGTCGTTACGCGCGTAACGACCGTAAACGAAACCGCGTAAAGCGGGGCCACGGACCGCGCAAAAGAAGACAAGTACGTAATCGACGCTGTATATCAACACGCAGGAGAGGTGGGTGTAGATGTAGATTGTCGGCGTTTGATAAACGCGGAATTAAATGAAGTTGAGCCTCGTACAATTTTTTTTCATCAACTAAGTGCACGGTTTAATTTGGACGCACGTTGGATAAATTACCACTAAATTTTCGATATAAATAGATATCGACAAACAACAGTAACGTGACTGACTGTACATATGTATATATGTATGTAAAGCCGAGTACTCATTAGCGAACCGCGCGTGCAAGGCCCGCAACGCACTCGGCTGCCTGGCTGCGGCAGCCATGATTGCGCAGCCACAACGATGTTAGAAAATGTATGTCACTGCCTAGTGTGTTATCAAACAGGTAGCCATATACATTTTCTAACATCGTTGTGGCTGCGCAGCCATGGCTGCCGCAGCCGGGCAGCCAAATGCGTTACAGGCCCAATGCAACAAAGTTTGTAAATGTCAATTTCAAAAGCGCATTACATTACACGCGCTGTTCGCTAATGAGTCACTAGGTATTATCGTAAACGTCTGCCTGCCTGGGTCACGCTAGCATTGCCAACATAATAAACAATTTCTTAAGCGGTGTGTTGGCAATAAGCTGTTCGAGTCAAAAACGCGATTTTATCGCCATCCAATCAACGGTACATTTGTTTCACGTACTGCCAAACGGGCTATGGGCTGTACTGGTATTGTACAAACCGGGGCACATGGGTGGGGTTAGAATCCAGCGTTGGGCAAACCGGGTAGTTATGCAATATAGCCCTTTTATCATGATTGAAAATAATACAAAGTTAATTTATTACAACTCTAATGAAGCTTGGTCTATTATATCAATCAATAAAGTAACATGACAACATTATTCATTTAAATCATTTTTTCGACTGGTCTATCAGTACAATTTTTTTATTGCAAAATAGTGTGTGGTATATGAATATCATTATATCTTACTAGTGTAAGGCCGTTGAATGTCAACGGATGTGTTCGACATAATTGATTACGTAACAATTTAGCAAATTAATAAATACTTTCAAATTATAGGAGGCCTCCCATCACCAGTGTTGGGTTAACGCGTTAGCGCTAACTCACCCAACCTGGTGATCACAGGTTCAAATCCCACTCGAGACGTTCGTGTTTTTCAATTAAATTTGAATTTAAGTCTTTAGCGAGGCGAGCGTTATCAGTAGACGGACAGACAGACGGAATTGGGCTATTATATGTACATGTATGTATATAATAATTAAATTATTATTCATATGTAGATTTTCAACGTGTTTTCTGCAATGAATACACAATAAAATTGTAATAAATAGTAACGCAGACACGTTTCAACGAGTCTAATCTAACGAAATGAAACGAAACGAAAATAAATATAAAATTATGGTGAAACACGAAGCAATGTATGTATTGTTATCATAATCAAATGAAGCGGTAGTCTCTGAAAATGTAATCTCAAACATATGAAAGTAATATTTGTACATGGGATCTTACGTAATACGCTATTAGGTACTAGCTTACATAAATCTAGTCGACACTTACTTACCTACCTTTCACCAAAGAAGACGCGCCTAAAAAAATATATACACTAATAATAAGAACGCTAGAAGAGTTTCCAATTTGGGGCGAAAAGAAAAACATACATCGAAAAGGATATTCTCAACTAAATATACCTACATATGTACATATATATACAGTGCAACAACATAATATGTAGCTCAGACAGACAGACACTCGACACTCCTCCCGCCTCAAGGATCCTTCAACGGAAAAATATCTTATTAACGTCTGTTATCACCATCCAGGGCAACCCAACCAATTATTTTCTGTTTTTTTTTTTTCGACGACATGATAATAATAAGAAGATTACGCGATTAACGCCCTAGAATTTTCCTCGGGAACTTAACGTAAGATCGGCAATATAATCGGACAGTGTCCACAGTGTGTCCATGACCTGCAAAGTCTCAAGAAGTTTCACAGGATGTACGATAAAGTTTTAAACTTTGAAACTTCTTAGACGGATCAAATATCACAAGATACACAAAACTACCGTATAATCTATTGCGGTTAAATTATATACATAGTTTTATGTATATCGATTATGAGGATACTATTTATAGTTAAAAGTGCAAAACAACATACATCACCGTCTTTTTTGTACAGTCGAAATGTCCTAATGTGAAAATTCGCCAACTCCTCTTCTTGAGCTACTCCTATGTGAATGCCACCGTAGGTTTCATCTTTGTCTTTTGAAGGCGGCCAATATTGAACACACATGACCTGAAAACAAACCAAACAACAGTTTTAAATCACGCTGTCGTGCAACCGATTAAAACTTTAAAGTTGCACTACGAACGGCATCGCAGCCAAATCTCGGCAACTTAAACCGTTTCGCGTTACAACTAAAAATGCAATTCTATACATATGTAGTAAATAGTTAGTGTGGACCGCAAAAACTGGCAGGCAATAGTGTTTCGACTTAATCTGAGGTTTTAAGCGGATAGCCCGCGGGACAAAGTTTCGAAATGCACACGTTCTCAGTTTGCGAATTGTTCGCGAGCTGAAAGTGTGCAGATAACGAACGCTATTTTTGTACCGGTGGGATAATTTCACAGCGGGGACGAAATCGGACGGAAAAGATAACCGGCTGTAACAAAATGTCGGTTTTAAACTTTGGGGCTTTGGCACCTGTTGGAAATTTGCATTCGTTCAAGGGACAATTTGCATATCACACACAAGTACACTTTTTTGGCACACTAAAGCGAACCGATAGATAGCTTTAAAACCTTTTGCATAGACGTTTGCTCTAATGAACATGGAATACCCAAACGATTTTCGACCTATTGCAATTGAGTTTATACAGTTTAACAGAGATCATTCGGAGAAAAAAATTCGTATGAACACAGGTCTGAATATGGATCCTTATACAGATTGGAATTTTTTACAGTATTTGCAAAACGTTTGAAAAACGGTGGCTTAACGTGCGATCTACATACATATCTAACAATCGTATTGGTAACAAAAATACACAGTATAATTTTAATTCGTCAGTTTAATTAATCAGTATAATAATTAAATAAATAAATAAAAACATAGGAAAACACTAAAATTGGTTCTTTAAATTCTGGTAAAAAAAAATTTTTACTTTTAATTCTTTATTTCACATATAAAAACAGAATAAAATAAAATTTATTTTCATTTTTTTTATCTCTATTTTTATTTTTATCTCTATTTTTATTTTTTGTTACTATTTTTTTTCTTTTTTTTTTTTTTTTTTTTTTTTATTTTTTTTTATTTTGTTCAAATTTGGCAATACTGTCCTCTCATTCTTTCTTTTTCATTTATAATACTGTTTTTTTTTTGATTTTTAACTAAAACCAAACCCCATGGGCCTATCGGCTATGCCACCTCTCCATGTAATTATTAAATAAATAAATAAATATTTGAGTTACTCGCTGCCTTCACTATCGGTGGCGAAATTCATCCGTTTGAGAATTATTGAACGAACTTGATAAATCTCGCTCGAATTTGAATCCAGCTCTAACTCGTTCGATGAAATGCTGCGTTTCCGAGATCCATTATCTGAATCAATTAATTATTACTACCCCGGATTTGTTTTGTTGCTCCGATGATATATCTAATTGTCTTCACAAAAAACTTCGTCATACGTTTTCGATTTGATCCTATATTTTCTGGCATTATTTGTGTGAGATGCTTTTAGTATATTCCGGCCATTGTGTGATTTCCAGCATGCGTTCAACGTAGATGGTCTTAATTCCGAAATGGCTGAAGAAGCATAAGTGATGCAATCCATAACAGAAAAACAAAGTGTCGCTGAAATTTTTGAAGAGATAATCGAGTAAAAAATGAAAACCGTACCACACAAAAAATTGCGTGATAAAAAGACTGGTTGTATAGCCGCGTACTCATTAGCGAACCGCGCGTGTAATGCAACAAAGTTCGTAAATGTGTACGCGTTCGCGCGCGCTCTGCAACGTTCGTGGCGATCGGTTTTTCACGTAAACACAAAGGCGCGCGTTTGTACATGATAATCAGGAGAAAGGCTGAAATGGCAAGCTCAGTTGAAATATTTAGGAATAATATTTGATAGAAGAATGCGCTGGGGCCCCACAATTAGAGTCAGCGAGGTGCAAGGCGATGCGCGCGATGACAGCGGTCTATCCGTTGTTCAACCGTCGTAGCGCATTGTCACGATCCAATCGCATCAAAATGTATCGCGCCCTAATACTACCAATATTAACATACGCTGCACCTGTTTGGAACAATGCCTCCACCACTAACCATATAGTAAACTGCAAATCGTGCAAAACAAAGCCATCAAAATCATATATAACACCCCCATGTATACTAACCTCAAAACGCTTCACTCGCGAAACAACATCCCATTTGTAACTGATATTACTAACAACTAACAAATTAGTAAAAAGTCTCGGTGATAAAGATAGTGTGTTTATACCTTTCAGGTATAAACATAGGCTCCCGAAACATAATCTGTTTTAAACCTCCGATTACAGTAAGTCACTAGAAATAAGAATTTAATGTATCTGCATGCATACCCTATTTATTATGTATTGTATTAAAATTTGTAAATAGGTTTTTTAGCTTAAACTTTCCTACCGTAAAAACAAACACTAACGATAAAGTAAGATTATTTTCCTATTACTACTAACACACATTTATTGTAAAATGGATAATGGCCACTTGACCAGGAACCATTAGGATACGTTTTTTTTTTTTAGTAAATAAGAAGTATTATGAACATTATATGGATAAATAAAAGTTTTTAAAAATTAAAATTAGTTTGTACATGGCGTCCACATTAGCGTGCATCAAACGCGCATTACATTACAGTACGCGACTTATTGTACTTTTAATATGAAGATAATCTATGTACGTATATGTAGGTACAAGTGAATACTTCACATACAATATATTATCTGTGTGTGTATAGTTGAGCTTTGACACCACACCATCGAAATTCACCGATATATAAATCAAAGATTTGGTTCGCCGTTGTCTCGTAGAAAACAGAGGATTAAATCCAACGGCGTATCATTTGAATTGGGATCGTTTTGATTGTCGGATTGGCAATAATGCTCGGCAGGCCCCCGCTCCACTCTCCAATGTGTTTGTCCAGTGGAGTGTGGCAAATTTTCGAGTGGGTTAAGTCGGACTAAAGGCGAAACAGACGAGGGACAGTAATAATACTAAAGCAAACCGCAAAATCCGAAGGCATTATCGGATGAGGGGGAAATGGGTGAGTTGACGAGCAGTGCGAGCGTTAAGCGAACCGGAAACGGAAAGCTTCCAGGTCACTGAGACGTAACGCGCCATCATCGTTTTGCAGGGTAATAAAGCTTTCGCGTATCTCATGTACGCAACGCCCTTCGACTGGTTCAAAATGTACGCACAAGTCAATGGACAATAGGCGGTAATTTTCCATATTTTGAAGTGGCACTTATTATAAGGAAGAATGGACATACACAATAGACACTTTTAAAGTGTAAGCTTTCAATTTCAGAGTCGGGCGATAAGCTCAGCGGTTAGAGCGTTGGTCTCTCGAGAAAAGGTCCCGGCGTCTATCCTCGTGTGCCGAATGATTTCTCGACGGTTTCCAATCTTAAATATAGTATTTCCAATAATAAATATAACTATAGATCCGGATAGGCCGTATTCTGCCAATTTATCTAACTTGATCGTGAGACGGTTTCACACAATTGGCACCATCCAAAAACTGGTCTATTATTTTTCTTTATCTAAACCACCGAAGAGTATCTATTTATTTATTTATATAAAATAGCCGATTGAGTCCAGGGGTCTGATATAATTTTATTTTATATTAGATTACAAAAACCATTTATGTATATTCAAAAATTTGTCGAGGTGATTTTTAAACGAGATTTATATTTTCAGAAATCACTAGCTGATTTAGAGGTAGTTCAAAACTTCAACCACTCTATTTTTTTAAAATAATGGTCCCTGACAATTTTGTTAGATTTGTCTTTTACGAGTCTCAGAGAATGATCTCTGAGGTGAGCGTTTTTATTGAACGTGAGGAGGTTTTTCACTGGGCATTTATATTTATTATTTATTATTTTATACACTTCTATTAGATCGCCTCTCAATCTTTTCGTCTGCAATAGTGTGAGATTCATTCTCTTCAACCTTTCGTTATAAGGTATTGATCGAAGTTCAGATGGCATTCTTCTTTGAACCCTTTCTAAACATGCAATGTCTTGTTTAAAGTTAATTAAACAAACATACATACAATGTCTTTTTACTTTATCCTTTTTTTTTTTTTTTTTTTTTTTGAGATTGAGATTTTGACTAATTTGTATCAGGTATCATCCCCTGATCACGTTTTCATGATTTCTGGAAAATGTCTGTATCGCTGTGTGTCGGTGTACTTTTTAACTTTAACTTTTTCTCTGAAACTATAAAGTCTATCAAGCTGAAATTTCATATATATTATTTTCACGTAGAGTGTAAAAGATATTATGATTTTGGTCAACATCCGCCGACCAGAAATGGCAGTTTATTCTTGAACGCGATTTCGTTTTTCATTTTTTTCAGCCTTTTACATATTTGGTATCTTCATAATATTATAATATTATAATCCTTAAAGCAATACCTAGTTATAAAAAAATAAATAATTAAAATCAGTCAACCGGAAATTGGTTTTTTTTTTGTTTTCTTGTAGAAAAGTCAAAAATCCTGTTACCACGGAATATTTCCGAAACTACTAAGCCAATCAAAATGAAATTTCATATATATTTTTTTCACGTAAGATGTAAGAGATATGTACTATGATTATCGTCAAAATCCGCCAACCAGAAGTGGCAGTTTACTCTTGAACGATTTTTCGTTTTTTATTTTTTTTTGGCCTTTTAAACATTTAGAATCTTCATAATATTGTAAAACTATAATCATTATGCTAATTATAATCTGTGAAAGAAAATTTATCAAAATCGCTCAACCGGAAGTGGGATTTTTTTCTTGTAAAAAATTAAAAAAATCTTGTTATTTTTTTTTGTACACGGTGTTTTTAACGTTTTCAGTGTTTGGTTACTCTTCACATTCCTCAAATATATGGATAAAGTCCTGGGTTGGCCACACCCGAATTTTTTAAAGTTAACTAGGTATCTAGTTACATACTTCACCACGATAGGTGTTAAAATGTTAATCAAACGTACGTCACATTCAGAAGTTTTCAATGCTTATTTTATATTGCTGTAATGTCACGTGGATTTAGCTAATCCAAAGTTGCTGAAAATTATTTAATTAAATCGTTTTGAAGGAGTTGTAATCGTGTGAATGCGCCTCTAGTATTACAGTAAAGCTAGTGAAAGTGAGATTGAATTTATACGTCGGATAAGTGGTAAGCGCAAAAGGACAATTATACCGAGCTTAGACATAAACCTTGGAGCAATTTGTTTCGAAAGACACCTCATGTCGTACATGTTAAATTCATTTTGATCTGTAAAAATAAAATAAAAAAACGTAAGGAACAGCGATTGAAATTCAATCTTCATTAAATAGAGAGAAGCTTTTTCGTCAGAAAAGCTTACGAGCCGCACAATCACTTCGGTCGGATTCTTTGCTCTCTTTTTATTATTTTATTTTAGCAGCGAGCCTATCCCTTTTTGATTCTGGATTGTTAGGAGAGACTCGAGAAGAAGGCCATTCCCCTCCCATCGTCTCATTGATATTCGCCTCTTCTTCGTGTCGAATATTAGGTCTGAACACTTCCGACTTTCCGGTAGAGTCTACGCGATGTTATGGCACCACATAAAGGTAATAGATAGTCTTCGCAAAGAGAATAAAAGCAGAGCGTGTGGTTGTGTGTGTGTGAGCCAAAGGAGTACGAAGTAAACATGGCGGTAAAGATCTCGTTACGACGTTGATGTTCGCTAACTGCCAATTTATTGCCTTGTTTATTATTGTTTCGCTATTTTCTCGTACTTATGAGGTAAAGTGGCTCTGTATAGAATTTTTTTTCGGAATTTAGTATACCTTTATGAAGTCGAAGGTCTTGGTTAACATGACTATGGCGGCTGCTCTCTCCTGCCATACCATTCGCCAAAATTGCGTGACGGTTTCTTCCGTTGGACCCTGTGTCACTATATAAGCGTTTGGTTTAAGGAGACTCTGAAAAAATACAACGCGTACAAGTTAATTTATTCGACGTTGATTTTAGAATGTGACCAATCAATACTCACATCTACGAACGAAGCGTTAATGTAATCGGAGTCGGGTTCACCTTCTATTGCTTGTAATACGACTCTGTTATAATCATCTGCAAAGATACGCCAGTATTATTTTCGTCGTTGAATATATTCCATTATATATGCGTAATTAATATTCGAGAGTGAATTTCTATGGTTTTTCCCACGCCCTCGTTCTTCATCGAAGTCGTTAAAAGTCACGACCGGGGGAAATCTTTTTTTGCAAACAAGAAAAGTGAAAAGTTATAATTAAGACTCGAATCGAAGAAAAATACAAAGAAAATAATACAGTTCGTTTCCATCGCACGAAACGGATTCTTGTTATCATCGTCGTTGTTGTTATTTTTTTTTATTTAATCATTACTTTGGGACTTTTTACGTTTTTCACAAAAACACATTTTTTTTTGATTACTTTGGCTTTCACTTACACGGTATACACTTTTGATTTTGATTCTTGTCTATGTTCGTCTTCCTCGTTGCGTGTCTGCACGAGTGCGTCTCCACTTTTACGGCAGTCTGAAACAAAAATAGATACACTTAAAAAATGTAAATAATCATTTCCAAGAATGTGATCTGTTCAATACATTATGACTAACAGAAAAATAAATGCAAAAAAGCCTGTCGAATTCTCAGCACGATCGCTTTTATATAAATTATATATCAAAACCCAATATGTAGAAAGTTAGAATGATAAGAAACTTGCAGGTACATTATAAACTGAGTTTGAAAAAGTTGTGACGCTTCTGTGAGTGGATAAAGACATTAGTGGACTTTTACGGGATTAACGCTAAAAGTCTTCAACAAAGTACAAAAGTGTCGCCAAAACGAGTAAAATGCTCCAAAGTTTAATCAAATTTCGATCAATTAAGTCAAATCACGATTATTATTAAAACCGATCTTTCAAAGTCGATTTTGATATATACACAGAATTGCAAGTTAGACATTCGGGAATAGGAAATGTTATACTATTGAAAATGTAAGATAGTATGTGTGGGTTGTCGTGATTCATTTGCGTAATGAAATTACTTTACAAAAAAATACAAAAAATAATGAAATACGTTCACGAGACCTTAAATTTGTAATTCAAAATATTCTCCTTGTAATCCCGATAAAAGCGCCTCCAACGAGAAAAAAAAGCTTTGGAATAATGCATGAAACAGGAAGTTCACAATTTTCACTCACTACTTTACGAAGGCATTACGCATTTATGAATTCACAAGAATTGATGAAAAAAAAAGCAGGGAGCAAAAGGCATCGAAAGCTCTCCAAATACCAACTAGGAACAATCGAAAGCGCACTTCTATCGCTCTGACAACGAACGAGATAGAAATTAAGCTCAAGTCTGTGTGCAGAAAACTGCTTTTTTTCAAACTTTCAGATATTTATTGGGTATTCAGCGCGAGCGAACAAAAGGGCTATCATTCTACTCGACTGCAGCACAAAAGGTTTTCTTTCATCAGCTTCGTCTCTCTTTTGCCCTTTTCTTTTACTTTCATCTTGTGGAAACGCACAGTATGACTAACGTCCTCTTTAATTTGTTAAATGAGGTGAGGGACTAAAAAAAAAAAAAAAAGGTTCAAAGTCTGTATTCTCCATCAATCCGCTTAATCGATTTTGATATACATACATATGTATATTTTTAATACAATTTCGCCAAATGCTGTAGCAAAGTTACCATTAATTTAAACTTACACAATAGCTGTAAGTATTATCCAAGTGATACTGGAGTTGGTTCACTTTTATGTGAAGACATATCGAGTGAACTTTGTGTTCGCATTCCGCCAAACGTTTATATCTACTGTTATACACAAATCTGTATACATTCGTCTGGTATGAAAAAATTGAAAAGTATTTAGCATTCATGCCAAATATTTAAACGCAGATATTTATAGACTTTTTATGTGCAAAAAGTTGGACTTTTGAAGTTCACACAGAGGCCAAATGTGGCCGTAACGTTCACATAATAGTCCCGATATAATCCGAGAGCAATTTCATACGATCCTCGGCAATTATTCGCACTTAACGACTATATAAAATAATAACGATAATGACGTTTTAATATTCGCCGCGTTGAAATTTTATTATCGTTTCAATGCCGCTAGAAGAAAATTAAAATATAAACCTACACGGAAACGTTTGATAAAAATTGTTTACGTATAAATATTGCAATGCGACGTTTACACTTGGCGTAATGTACTGCGGAGAGATAACGCTCGTATATTGTACATACATACATACATATGTACATATGTATGTATGTATGTACATATGTATGGATAACACAAGAGAGATCGTAAAATTTCTAGTAATTTAAAGTAATTTTGCCGAATTGGACCGGAATTTGAACATTCTTGACCAATTCGGTATGAGCGCAATACGACAGATAACAATCGCTGGAAAATATCGCGAAAACCTTGACTTTTACGACGATGTACGGCGTTTTTGGATTCAATTTTACGCCATTTTATTATCAAATAACTTTTACGTACAATTAAAACAGGAAATTTATACGTGGAATATTCCTGTTCATGGAAAATCAATTATATTGTTACAAGACAGTGTCACTTAAAATATTAGGCACGTTTTCGCCCGAAAGCATAGCACATTGTACGACAAAAAAGTAAAATCTAAAATTAGTATGCTGATTTGGCCGACGTCTGTATGTACATAGAACGCTTTGTTAAAATCGGAATCTTAGTTACTGTTATTGCATAAGTTGCTATCTTTCACGAAATTATTACTACCTATATATAAAGGTTATGCTTAAAAAATAAGGCATACGACCAATGCGTATTGCCAGTTATGACGTATGGATGTGAAACGTGGATGCAGAATTCAAGAATGTTACGTAAGAATCAGTGCACACAGAGAAGTATGGAAAGATGTATGCTTGGTATAACAAGAAGAGATCGTAAAAGGAATACATGGGTAAGAAGCATGACCAAAGTGGCAGATATAGCGGAACGTGTGATAAAATGTAGAAGTGGCAATGAGCTGGATGCATAGCGAGAAGAATAGTATCCGAGAGGATGTGAAAGATAGCAAGTGAACGGCTGAAAATGATGATGATAATATTATTATACATACTATATACTAGTATAAGTGTATTTAATAGTTTTTATCGTTGTTGCATAGATGGCGCGTTATAATACAACAACGTAACAATGTAGCAAAGTCGCGAGCCTATTGAGAAATTATATTGTCAAATTGAAGCAGGCCCGTTATTATCTAGTTTGGATCACAGCGTAAGCGCCCACTGTCCCGAACCGGTGAACGGTTCAGGTTTTTTGATTATTTACCTCAGAGCGTTATCAGCAGATAGACACACAGACACACACAGGCAGACAGACGGAATAGGGTTATTATACATATATATGATGTGTAGTAGCGCAAGGGTCTGCCTGGCTGGGTAGCCACGGAACACTCGCATACACTCATGACGATGATATAAAAGTGAAAGTTCAACCTCTGGTAATCGAAACGTAAATCATGACGACAGAAAAATAATTCATGAAACGCCCCAAACTTGCGGTCGCGTTGGCCTAAGTACTTCATGACACAGGCATACATTTGCAAACTGTCATACACATATTGGACAGGTATGTATATACATACAATATACATACGAGCGCAGCTAGAAAACGCCGTATACATAAGGCAATAATAAGCACTAATAATAAATAAATAATAATTTTCATTGAACATTTGAATTTTTTTTACCGTAACCAATAATGAACATGCGTTGACCGTCAACGGGCAATATTAACAATAAATAGCAAATAACAACAAAACACAAATCCCATGTCAAAATTATCAACTCGACCGTAAGTCTGGCATCGGGCTGATAATAATACATACATATGTACATATAACGATATGAATTTAAGCCCTCACTTTCTAGAAGACCCCTATTTCGCCAGACGCGCGCTTTCAATGTCACGTTTTAATCCCATTTAACGTTTTCGCTGAAATCACATTTATCCTCTTATGTCATCGCTTTTCATAAGAGCATCCTGTGAAATTTAAACGACTGGACAATACAATAACGTCAGATAAAGATCAAATGGAACTGTCTGGCATACAGAAGATGTGCGCACAATAATAATTGAGCACGTACGTACATATATGAAGATTTGATATATGTACGTTAACATGCAAACTGGACAAAAAAAAAAACGTAGTGAAAAGATGTAAAAATATGTCCTTTTCGAGAGTTTAGCACAAGTGAGTCGGCCGTTTAGAATAATAATGCGAACTTTGTTATTTTCTCGAGACTCTCTAGTCCTAATAGTGTGACCCTTGACCCGCGGGTCAAATCCGTTTATGGACCTTTGTTGACCCTTGCTGCTAGGGCTTTGCACTAACGACATCGTTTGTTACGCATAACCGATTCGGAACCGAACCGGTTGAATGAACAGACGCGCCCTACATTCGAACTCTCGATAATGGGCTAGCGTCCGACAATATTGCATTCGACTGCCTAGTAGTTAACTCGATTACAATAAGCGACAGTGTCGAGGATCTATCCGTAGTACCCAATATTCAAGAATGGATCCGAACCGGTTATAGGTATATTATATATGACTATTCCGAAAGAGCGTAACATCTTGCGGATAAATTCTCAAAAGACCGTTTAGACTTTAGAAAATAGTCGTCTACTTTTAAACAGCATAGAGGCAGGGATTGCCGTAGTCCTAAAAAAGGGCAGAACTAAATTGTTTGGTTACTACATACTTCATACATGAAAAACTGATGCAAAAAACTGATTCAAATTGTTCTTAAGGATCAGCTGGTTAGATTGGTGACATACATGACGTTATTCGAACGGTAGAATTATTTTTTTTTATACTTTGTCAAAAACACAAAAACACAAAAAACACATTTTATACAATGTGGGAATTTCACAATTTGCTCGTAACACATGTATGTACGTACTGAATGTGCAATGTTTATTATGTTTATACGCTTTGCAGGGTAGCATTAGATGGGGTTAAGCTTATTTGCATGAAGCCATAATAAAATATGATCTGTTTGCTGAAGCCCCGGCGAGATCAACTTACTGAAACTTTCACGACTTGGGGAATGGAGTTAAGTTTGATAAGCTCGGATGAAAGCTTTCAGCGGTGCATCGGATTCCACGTGCAAATAACTCCAAGAAAAACTCAAATTTGCTTTTGCTTTGATAGAGACTGAATAATTATTTCCCCGCATACATAATACGAGTTTATCCTGCAGGACTAAACTAACCGCATAGCCGTACGATGTTTAATAACAGCGTGTTAACTACAATTTAGTAATATTTGTTGTGTGCTCAAAGTTTTGACGAAATGCTAAGCTTAATTAATTAACCGCAAACTATACTGTATGTGAATACATATATTGTAATATATGGCACGAGTTTCACATCCACGTCAAAATAAATTCATCAACAGTTAATTTTGTGAGTATAATTCTTTGAATCATTCATGTACAATATAATATATACATTCAATTTATTTTCATATTGACTCATAGAAAATGTTTATATTTTATACAACATTTTCTTATCTAAGCACTTTCAATCAGGCTGTGTTGATCTTTCAAAAGATACCACATTTGTGTCAACAATTAGACAAATTGTTAATAGATGACTAATTGAAAACGATTTTGTTTGTAATATTCCAAGTTTACCTCAAACTATTGCATTCTATGAATAGTATGCAAATTCGCAGAAATAGTACCTAATTCTATATACATACATATATATACATATATGTATGTATAAAATATTATAAATTTGAACCAGTTTTTTTAATGCAGCATACTGAAACTAGTTTAATGAAGCGTAGTACATTTTGCACTTTGCCTCACCATTTCGGTTATTGTATAAAATGTCTAGGGATTTCAAACTTTCTGTAAAATATATTTAATGCAAAACTTATACATTTTATGATATTAGACGGATTAGTAGCGGTTGGTTTACTGAAATGCCAGCGGTTTCACACAAAGTCAGCTTAATTAACTATCCAATTGGATTCAGTAAATGTCGGATGCAATTCCATATCTCACACACAAACAAATACAAACATACACACACACACACACTCATATTTGACTCTATGTATGTATGTACATTGGCGATAACAACGAGCCTAGATTGCGGTCGACAGTGCATAGACACGTTCGAAAGTTAACTGAAATCGTGGTTCAATCTAACCTCGATTGTTTGCCGCATACAAAACGTACACTAAATACACACACATAAACTATTTGTCTGGCAACAAAGCGAAAGATTAAACTTCACTATAATCCTGAAAGCTCTGTCCAATTATACAATATGCAACCTTCGGAAAATGGAAGCTCACCCCGTGAGTCGGGAGTTGGGCGAAACGTCAACTCAACTTTGACGCTGTTCATAAAACCAATATATGTATGTACATCGAATTCGTAATTATTTACGGTGAATTTTACCGCCGAATTTGAATGCTGGTTGTAGAGGATGGGTGGATTTCGAAATGGTGGTGTGTTTGTTCCCAGTTTGTGAAAAAAAAATATATCGGTTGAATTGTTTCGGTTGTGGTGATTTATAGGTGATAGGAAGACGCAAACGACTCGACGGCGACAATTGCTATACCGGCGATAACTATAAATCTCGCACGGACAAACAACAGGAACCGGATATGGTAAGGTGATGTGTAAAAAAAATAAAAAAAATAATAAAATACAACGTATCGTTTGGGACGACCCTACGCGCCACGCGCAATTGAATCTATGTATGTATTGTTTAACGTTACGCGAAAAATTAAGATCGGGTGATATTAATGTGTCCGTAAAATTAGATCAAGGTTCAATGTTATGTGCACCGAGGAGAACTTTCAAATGGATGGTAAATTTTAGAGTGCCAATTTTGCGAAAAAAACGCGTTCAAATTGAACCATCAAAATTATTTGAATTGCATCGCTTGGCTGTTCGAGTCATTCGCGCTTAATTGCAACGGTTTCAGAACTTTCATAAAATTGCTGCGGAGTTCATGTTTCATTAGACCGCTTCGTTAAATTGACTTTGAACTTTTGCATGAACAGTCAAAATTTATTAATATAGTTTCCGGAGCCAAACTGCTAAAGTCAGATTTGTCAGATTTTACCTCGAAATTGTAGAATTTTAATTTAAATTTGACATAAAATAAAACCATTGAGTTCTACATACATAGTATTTATATCATTCCTTCATATAATCACATTACCTATACGTAAGCTTTTCAGCTTCAGATTCAGTAAGATTGAGCTCTTCTACAGTTGGACCTATTGTATGTAGATGGAGTTTGGAACTGATCTATAGATAACTCATTCGCTGAGTTTAAGTAGATCACATAATCGTTATGTATCACAATATCATATTAGTGGCACTGATTTAAACTCGGTGGATAGCTTCATGATGATCTGATGATCTGGGAGTCATTTTTTCAAGCAAGTTTGATTTTAGTCAGCACATTGAGACTATCTGCATAAGAGCGACTAAAATGCTGGAATTTATTCTAAGAGTTAGTAAGCCGTTTCAGAATGCCTTGGTGCTTAGGATTCTTTACGAATCATTAGTACGGAGCATTCTGGAATTTTCCTAGTAAAATTAAAATGCTTAAAATTGGAAAGGGTGCAGAAAAGGTTTCTCAGATCTCTTTACGAAAGGCTGTATAGGAAATATCAAAAATCCTGTAAAAAATTACATTTCCGAAACTGCTTCGGCGATCTTGTTAAAATTTCATATCTATAGTATTCACGTTAGCCGCAAGAGATACTGTGATTTTGGTCAAAATCCCTCTTGCAGAAGTGGTAGTTTACTCTTGATCGATATATTTATAATTTCCATATAAAATTTAAGAGTTGATTAAAATCCAACGACCGGAAGTGGTAGTTTTTCCTATTTGAATTTATGCCGAACATCGTATTTTACATACGCGCGCGCTCTACACACAGTGATTTCATGATATGTACAAATGTACTTGGTTGGTGTGGTGGTGTGCATGCGTTTTATTTACTTACGTACTTGAAAAATTAATTTCGTTACTCTTTGTATTCCTCAAATATATGGATAAAGTCATGAGTTGGCCACATCCGAATTTTTTTAATGATGTACTTGGCCACAGTAACGATTTGGGAAACTGAAAGGTTACCGTGGTAAAATTTTGTAAATAAGTAAGCAAGAAAATGCATAGGTGCAAAACTTTGCATACAAATGTTACACTGTTGAAAACACAAGCGTACACAATTCTGTAACATGAACACAATACTTTCATGAAAACTGTCAACACACTACTGTTCCAAAGTGGGACAGGGGAGAAGGGGAAGTGTCATTGAACGTCAACAATAGCGGTTTTACGTGGATGTACATAGACGACGGGGTCATTGAGAGTGTCAAGAGGTTAACTGACGTTGTTTTTGAAGCAATTGTATGTATACAAGTGTACATATATGTCGATATAGCGAGTGGGTGGGTGTTGTGGCCACCCCGTTCAGATTTGGGCCGCTGTAAAAATCGTTACGTCAGCAGGTACTGCTCGACTGGCCGGCGCCAACTATATATACTCCGTTCAATTAAATGTCTCCACTTTCGCTCGTAAGCCTCTGATAATAATGGGGTGGTTGGGTGGGAGAAACGAAGTGTGAAAGTCATTCCGGATTAGGCGATAATCCGAAAGATCGAAACTGAAAAAAACAATATTTAAACAATGGGGCGAAACGCTTTCCGTTCTTCGCGATACGGGATTAACGTTGACCCTAATTAAATCCTACAGTAGCACAAAAGTATCAAATTTAATTAATTATCCCCGTTGTGGATTTGACTTAAAAGTTTTCGTATTCAAACTGTACTGTAAACGTTGAGAAATATCAACGTTAGAATTGTGTGTTTCGTTGAACGGACTATATATTTGTACGGCGTGCGAGAGACGGTCGCAATGGAGAGCGAGTCGTCGCATCCAATGATTTTAAATCGAGTTAAGCCGTAATCGGATCAGTTTGAATCACTTAAGTATCTTCGCAAGACGGAATTTATGGATCAGAAGAGGAAAATCGCACTCGGAAAATTCGACGGTGTCGGGAAATGCGTCGAAAATCGCGCGTCCCATCTTACCGGACCGAACGCGAACGTTGCTTTCCAAGACTCTTTTTCAATAATGCGGTAGCGTTAAATTTAACGGTTTTTTTTATTATTTTGAAATACATACTATACCAGGGATGGCGAACCTTTTCCAGCACGCGCGCTAATATATCAAAAATAAATATCACCACTAAAGTTGGCGTGCCAAAGGAAATAAAAATTAAATCTTGTATTTTTAAAAATACTTCGGCTAAATGTATTGCAGAAATGATACAAAAATTGTTGTATTTGAACTAAAAGCTTTATTTTAAACTTAAAAATCGATCCAATTATTTCGGTTAACTGCCAGTTAGTTTTTTTAAGTCTGGATTTTCGTGTATTTCCGAGACTTACATTGTATTGTTTTAAATTAGAGAAATACTCGAAATTTCCGTTACATCGAGATTAAATTAAGCACCTTTAGTTAAATTTGAAAAGCATTTATGATGTCAAACATAACGTCTATTGTTTTACCAACGGCTTGTATGTACTTTAGTATTAAGCTCATTCAAACGCAAAGAAAAGAGCTTTTTTTAAAAGGCATTCATTAATTTAATATAATTTGATTATATTTAATATTAATATGAATTATATATATAATTTTAATATTTGTTAATTTGATGTTATTGTTTACGTTAATTTGATTTCATTATATTTTCCTAATGTTATTCAATTTCATTCATATATAATTCAACATCATCATTTTCAGCCGTTCACCATCCACTGCTGAATGAAGGCCTATCCAATCCTCTTCCATTACTGTATATCTTGAGCAATCTGCATCCAGTTGACTCCACAAATTCTTCTCAATTCATCAGCCCATCGTCTACTCGGTCTACCTTGCTTTCTTTCACATCCTCTCGGATACCATTCCAGTATTTCTCGCGTCCATCTGTCATTCATTATTTTCTTATATATCGATAGGTTAGTGCAGGGGTCTCCAACCTTTTTGGGAAATGGGTCGGTTCAGAATTTTGAAATGTATAGAGGGCCGGATGAAAAAAAATCTTATTGGAATCCAATTCAAACCAATTTGCATATATTATTTATATACATATGTACATACATATGTATGTACATATATATATAAAAATTCCATATTTTTTGATTTAATATACATATTTCATTTTGGAAAACGTCTGTTCGCATATGTACGTATGTGCTACCAAAAATTGATACAGTTTTTTAGCAAATGCGTTTATTTTTGGATAAAATCAGACACCTCCAATATACATAGCATACAATTTAATTAACGCTTCATTTTTAAAAATTTACTTCAAATCATCATTCGCTTGAAGATCGATTAATTATAATTGAAAATCAATTCAATATCGTTTCAATATCGTTGATATCGATATCAAATGGATTTTGGAAAAATTGAAACACTTTAAAATTACTCTTAAAATCTGTAGATCGATCTTCAAACTCTATCTGTAATAATTTAATATTTTGAATACTGTTTTCGATTGGAAAATTCTGAATAGGTATATTTTTAGACAAATTATCATTTTTCTTCAAAAAGACATTTTCCACAATTATCGACGAAAAAAATGCGTCAATCGTAAACTGTATTCAAGCCATCCTGTACCCAACCCAACTTCGCTAAAAGAAGACTTTTTTCACAAATATCGACGAAAAAAAATGCGTCAATCGAAAACTGAATTCAAGCCATCCTGTACCCAAACCTAAAAAGCGAAAATCGAAAAAAAATGCGACTTTTTTCCTAACAAATATCGATAGACGAAAAAATGCGTCAATCGTAAAAGTAGACTGTATTCAAGCCATCCTGTACCCAACCTAATTTCGCTAAAAAGTAGACTTTTTTTCACAAATATCGACGAAAAAATGCGTCAATCGAAAACTGAATTAAAGCCATTGTGTACTCAACCTAACATCGCTAAAAGTAGACTTTTTTTACAAATATAGACGAAAAAATGCGAAAATCGTAAACTGTATTCAAGCCATCCTGTACCCAAACTTACTTCGCAAAAAGTAGACTTTTTTCACAAATATCGACGAAAAAATGCGTCAATCGTAAACTGTATTCAAGCCATCCTGTACCCAACCTAACTTCGCTAAAAATAGACTTTTTTCACAAATATCGACGAAAAAATGCGTCAATCGTATACTGAATTCAAGCAATCCTGTACCCAAAAGTTAATTTTTCACAAATATCGAAAAAATGCGTCAATAGACTTTTTTTCACAAATATCGACGAAAAAATGCGTCAATTGAAAACTGAAATCAAGCCATCCTGTACCCAAACCTAACTTCGCGAAAAGCGACTTTTTTTTCAAATATCGACGAAAAAATGCGTCAATCGAAAACTGAATTTGGGCCATGCTGTACCCAAAAGCCTAAAATTCGCGAAAAAATGCGACTTTTTTTACCCAAACCTAACTTCGCAAATATAGACGAAAAACGAAAAAAATGCGTCAATTGAAAACTGAAATCAAGCCATTCTGTACCCAAACCTAACTTCGCGAAAAGCGACTTTTTTCACAAATATCGACGAAAAAAACTGAATGCGTCAATCGTAAACTGTATTCAAAATATCCTGTACCCAACCTAACTTCGCTAAAAACCTAGACTTTTTTTTTTATACAAATATCGACGAAAAAAAAAAAAGTGCGTCAATCGTAAACTGAATTCAAAAGCAATCCTGTACCCAAACCTAATTTCGCGAAAAGTTGACTTTTTTTTTCACAAATATCGACGAAAAAAATGCGTCAATCAAAAACTGAATTTGGGCCATGCTGTAACCAAACCTAACTTCGCGAAAAGCGACTTTTTTACAAATATAGACGAAAAAATGCGTCAATTGAAAACTGAAATCAAGCCATCCTGTACCCAAACCTAACTTCGCGAAAAAATGCGACTTTTTTTCCTGTACAAATATCGACGAAAAAATATGCGTCAATCGTAAACTGTATTCAAAAGCCATCCTGTACCTGAACCTAAAACTTTCGCTAAAAGTAGACTTTTTTTCACAAATATCGACGAAAAAATGCGTCAATTGAAAACTGAATTCAAGCCATTCTGTACCCAAAAGTATACTTAACTTCGACGAAAAAATGCGACTTTTTCACAAATATCGACGAAAAAATGCGTCAAAATCGTAAACTGTATTCAAATCCTGCCATCCTGTACCCAATATCCTAACTTCGCTAAAATAAAAGACTTTTTTTTTCACAAATATCGACGAAAAAAAATGCGTCAATTGAAAACTGAAATCAAGCCATTCCTGTACCCAAACCTAAACTTCGCGAAAAGCGACTTTTTTTTACAAATATTGACGAAAAAATGCGTCAATCAAAAAAAAATGCGTCAATGAATTTGAGCCATGCTGTACCCAACCTAACTTCGCTAAAAGTAGATTTTTTTTCAAAATATAGACGAAAAAATGCGTCAATTGAAAACTGAAATCAAGCCATCCTGTACCCAAACCTAATTTCGCGAAAAGCGACTTTTTTCACAAATATCGACGAAAAAATGCGTCACTCGTAAACTGTATTCAAAAAATCCTGTACCCAACCTAATTTCGCTAAAAGTAGACTTTTTTCACAAATATCGACGAAAAAATGCGTCAATCGAAAACTGAATTAAAGCCATTGTGTACTCAACCTAACATCGCTAAAAGTAGACTTTTTTCACAAATATAGACGAAAAAAAAAATGCGTCAATTGAAAACTGAAAAATATCGAAAAAAATGCGTCATCCTGTACCCAAACCTAACTTCTTCGAAAAGCGACTTTTTTCACAAATATCGACGAAAAAATGCGTCAATCAAAAACTGAATTTGGGCCATGCTGTACCCAAATCTAACTTCGCGAAAAGCGACTTTTTTACAAATATCGACGTTAAAATGCGTCAATCGAAAACTGAATTCAAGCCACCCTGTACCCAACCTAACTTCGCGAAAAGTAGACTTTTTTTACATATATCGACGAAAAAATGCGTCAATCGAAAACTAAATTTAAGCCATGCTGTAAGTCAAAAGTCAAACATTTTAAATTTTAAATTAATTTTTAAAAATCTAGTCAATTTTTTCCTTGGGCCAGATTAAAATCTCTCGCGGGTTAGATCTGGCCCGCGAGCCGTAGGTTGGTGACCGCTGCACTAACCCATCGATATACATAATTAAAATGTATTAAATGTTTTTTTTTTCATTTCTCGCCATAGTAATGAATTGGTTGCAACCTGTCATTATTATGTCACTGTGGTATAATTTGTAAAATAAAATAAAATAAATAAAAATTAACCATGCCACAATATACGTCATTTATTTATTCTTACTTATACCTACATTGGATTTATAGGTAGTTTCGTGGCAAACGGACACACTATTCAAAATTATACGTGTTGTGTGTTTGTCTCGGAATTGCTTTATATAAAAATTTGATACAAAAGTAAGCTGTCACGTTTAGTGGAGCAATTTTGATAAAATTTACATTCGTTGTTATTAAACGTGGTATCTAAAAAAAAAGAAAATCCTTTTAAAGGCTATTCAACAGCGCATTTTACGCTTAATACAGACGAGCTTTTCTTTCGGGCTATATTTTTTTGCCGTTCGAGTAAATATTCACCGGGTTTGAAAGTACAAAAAGAAAAGCACATCCCCTATTACGAAAATTTTCATCGGAGCACGTAATCCTTCTCGGACTTAGAGGGGACTCGGATCGTCGCTTTTTAAGGACTATGATGCGGATTAACCCCGGAGGAGTCTGCAGGACGTGAAACTGACCCTAGTGCGTATCTTATGTGCGGCCATGTATACAGACGGAGCGCCTTAATGGTCCGTTTTGTTCGGATTGCCCGAAGCTTCGATAAAATCTCTCACAACCCTCACTCTCCTCCCCGTCGCCGAAAATAAATTATCAATATACGCTCCTACACTGTGTATAATATATACGATTTAAAATATTCATATATTCTTTTTTTATACGGCGCGGAAAATTCAGCGAAAAGATATCGTTAACATTTTCCTCACATTTTCATATTCAAACAATTAAGATGATATAATAATTTTCCATCGACACAATCTGTCACAGTTAGAAAGAACGACTCGCTTACTATTCATTCTATTTTTCTACTATCTGCATTACGTTAACAAAGTCACAACGGGGAATACATAGGACCGATGATAAATTGCCCGCTACGATCATTTGGCAAGTCCGCCATCTTGGAAAACATTCTAAATTATTACGTGTGAGTGTGTATGTATATGTTTGAAAAAGAGTAAACATACACGATAATACGTGTATTTCATTCGTACGTCGATGACGCGTGAGATTTATTTTGAAAGCGTAAACATTTTCTATATATGTATGTATGTACATATGTATTCTTATGTGTGTGTTTATAAATTATTTATTAATAATTCATACGCAATCAATAATTGACTCGAGTGGATAGAAGCAAGACGCCAACGTCATTAACCGTAGGGTTAATTAAATTACGTTAAAATTCAACGATGCGATTTTTATTCAATAAAAAAGTACAGACGTACGGCGAATCATGATTATATTTTAATTTTGAATGGCTTACTTAATTTCATTTTAATTGCAATATTAAGCAAATTCGCAACGCATATATATATTACGAGACTAAAATCCCCCTCTGGTACTTAAAATCACACTTTGACCGTTTAATTGAAATCATAATTGGATTTATACGATTGTTAAAATGTGTAGTTGTGAAAAATCAGATATTTTATAATAAATTTTTTGATTATGTACCTACATGTGATAAAGATGTTTACCCTCCTCGTCTGATCTGACGACCTCATCTTGTACACCATTCCATTCCATTTCAACAATATGTAATATGTATGTATGTACATACATACATAACAATAGTCTAGTAGTCAATGCTTGTTTTTGGTACATTCGTATTTTATTCCAAAACATGAAAATTGACATTTTTATACGAGAAACCACATTTGACATTCAACTCAATTCGTCCAAAATTGGATATTGACCCTTTTAGAACCAAACTACAGATACTCGTATATACAAAGCATCAACGTGCCACAAACAGAGCGAACGAACCGACAGATTTCGAAATGCATCACAGGGGAGTGCAAGTACATACAATATGCATAGGCGAGTGGGAAAACCCTTTACGCGTAAAATGTAAAGCGTCCTGCATCCATTTCCATGGACTATGACATCGTCCTGATAGAGAGAGATACACATTTATGTATGTACGTATTTGTATATATACATATATATGTATATTTAAATTTTCTCACGTTACGGCTTATGAAAAACTGTGACAACTGAACGAGTGTTACCTATGTAAGTGTGTGCCTATGTACATAAGTTTCACAAGCTAAATCCGATAGGATTTTTATAAACTCTCGACGAGTTTATCTTGGCTTCTTTTATTAAAGCTGAAAAGTAATTAAAATGGCTTCTTGCTAGTTCAGAAACGTCTGCAGACTGTCTCGGCGTTGCAAACTCTGTCCAGAACATTATCAAATAACGCCACAGCTTCACGGTAACTGACGCTTTATTACCGTTACGAGATGCCGTACAAAGAGTCGCTTTGACTATTCTTGCATATAGCGCAAACTATAAACATTTGCTCGTTTAACCTCTATGTACTCGTACATTGCACGTGTGTTGTAAACTCCATTTACAGCGCATGTGTAAATGGAGTTTACAACAGGGTGTAAACTCCATTTACATTTTAAAGTGTAGGGTTGCGGTTAGTGCTCGAATTCAGCGGGAGCGGCAGGGAGCGGGAGTTCCCTTTCGTGAAATTTGAAAACGTAGCGTACCCTTTCGTGAAATCTGTAAATTTAGCGCTCCCTTTCGTAAACAACCAAAATTTCCGTGCTCTTTCAATAATTATTGCCGAAAAAATGTTAGAAGGTGAATTTTTTTACATTTATGACTCCTAAATCACAACCTTTGACTGGAATTCCGACAAAGGCATCTTACCTGTAGCCAAAAGCCATTTAAAATATTATTATGTTTTGAAAAAGCTGGATGCACGTGTGTTACTTGAAGATAACATTTAGAATTGTAGGGTTTTTAGATTCTATTTATTTTGGTCGGTTATGCGTAAAAAGTTTTATTGCTTTATGGTCGGCACTGTCTGTCACACTATGGTCGAACTGCAACGGGCCTCTCTCGATAATTTACGATATCTTTCTTTGAATTGTCGGCTTTCTTATTTTAACAAAATTTCTAAAGCAGCTGTACCGCTACCATTATACTAATTATTAAAATTTCTGACACCCATATAAAATCGTTGAATAAAATAAAATCGGCCAATAATAATGAAATCGATAAATTTGTACAAAACAGTCAGAATGCTCATATTTTAACGACTTTTTCAGAACAGTGTAAAAAATCAGAGACCATATTCATATGTACCTGTTGAAGTTGACTTACAGACATTAAACGGTATTTTTTTAACTATATGTATAGGTATTTACATATGTACATACATATATGTATGTAATTAAAAAAAAAAGGTCGTTTGATATTTTTTGAAAATTATCGAGTGCTCCCATTCGTGAAAATTTCCATTTCGAGCACTGGTTGTGGTTTGATACGAAATGTGTATATTTGAATTTTCGATTGGTTATAAAAATGCGCGAAATCTGAAATTAGGGTCGTCGAGTAATCCGATTAATAGGCGGTGGGGGACACATAAATTACGCGCGCTTTACGGGTTAAGCGTAAAACTTCGCCAATAACCTTTTCTGCGTTAATAATTAATAGGTACTGAGAGCAATACATAAAATATACATACATACATACATACAGGTCGTATAAAAACGATACGATCGTTCGTCGATGGGCAAGTTTGTAACTATCACTGTAGTTTTCGACTCGGGCTAATTGGTACCCATTTCACCCACCCGTCAAAATTGACGGTAAAAGTAATTAATATTTGGATAGTTTAGCTTTTCGCCTTTCATACACTGAAACATCAGAGTCAGACGGATTATATATTTAAAATCACACGGATTTGATCTTGAATGTGTAACATTTTTAAATGTAAATCAGGAAATTTTACTACAATACATAGATATATTTAAATCCAACATTCCGCTATGCTTTAAAAATAAGGCATACGACCAATGCGCACTGCCAGTTATGACGTATGGATGTGAAACGTGGATGTTACGCAAGCTCGAGAAGAGATCGTAAGAGGAATACATGGGTAAGAAGCATGACCAAGGTGGCAGATATAGCGGAACGTGTGAAAAAGTTGAAGTGGTTGGACTCATAGCGTGAAGAATGCATGGCAGATGGACGCGAGAAATACTGCAATGGAATCCGAGAGGATGTGAAAGAAAGTGGACGATTGGCTTATGAATTGAGAAGAATGTGTGGAGTCAACTGGATGCAGATTGCCCAAGACAGACAAGAATGGAAGAGGATCGGAGAGGCAGTGGACGGTGGATAATGACAGAGATATATGATTTTTTTTTTGTTGGCTTGTTTCATTTATGTACTAGACTACAGCTAAAATTTCCACGAACCTTTTTGAGTCTCCCTTTTCCGCCTGTCAAACATGTATCACACACAAATTTGAATTGATTGAATCAGTGCATGCATCAAAGCTGCAATTTCGATAATTAAATTGCATCCAAAAAATAATTATGATTGGCATTTCATTTTGAACGGTTCAGTGGAGATAGCGCTAATTACACGACCGTAGCAAATAGTTCAATATACTTTCAATTGATCGGTAATAGTATATTTTGGCACACGTTGGGTACTATGCGTGTAATAAAAAATAAAAACTTAAGGTTTTTTTTATGGAAAGAGTTTTACGATCCACCGGGGACCTGGACCTGAGGGTCTACCATGGAGGAAAGTCATCGTTAAAAAAACGGTTAGTGGTAGTTAGCGGACTCGAGGCCTTTTATGCAAAGTTGTCGACTCCTTAAAGACCCATAAAACCGGAAGGAAAGCCACCTAGAGGAAGCAATAACGCGGCATTTACGACCACTAAATGCCTGTCCATATTTTTATAACTCAATACGACCGGACGGGGTGAGATTTTTCACCCGAATACTACCACTGAAAAAAAATGAAGAAAACACTGAAAATTTCCTCTACTGTTACCTGGAATTCTAGCTTGTATAGCACCGGAAATTTTCTTCTTTGGTCGCACAGCTTCACGAAGTTCTTCAGCTCGACGGGTCTATCTGGTATGGTTGCCGATATCGATCCGTTCTCATCGGCTGCAACGAGAAAGAAAAAAAAACGATCCAACGTGAATAAAACTGATCAAAAAATGCATCCAAGTGTATAAAAAAATCACAATGGGAATCGCCGAGTTATCGCAGACTCGAGAATGGGGAAATGAACGTAAATGTAAACACGTAAATGAAAATGTACGTTGTACATATTTCCTAGAATATTAAAAAGTATACGCTTCGATGGACAACCACTGTAAAACGGGTACAATATATGTACGTAAATATAATAGTATAGAATACTTGTAAAAATTTAGAATTTGCAAACGGCAATGGAGTCTTCACTTTAACTGTTAATATAACGAAGTCGTAACCGTTCGACATTAACCCTATTGAAGTTCAACGATGCAACGAGGCGTTTTATACATCGTCAAAAGGGTTAAGTGCCACTTTTGAATTTACGACTTCCGATATTATCCTAGATACATTCATACTTTAAATTACACAAAGTTACACGAATACCATTAGTATTGAACACAACCATGTATTGGTTTATAAACTTTCATTTAGATAGTGTTAAATGAAATTAAAATATTCCACTTTTATAATAGTGTACAGTGGAACCCCGTTGCATCGTTCTCGCTTGTATTGTTTTTTTTCATATATCGCTATTTTTTCATAGTCCCGGCCAAACACCCATAAGAACAGTATTAAATAATCTCGTTTGCATCGTTCTCCTATATATCGTTATCCTGTATCAATCGTCTAAATATTACGTACTAAATATACTTTATCGTATAAGTCGTTTTTCTGCATACATCGTTTTTTTTTACGGTCCCATGAAAAACGATGCAACGGGGTTCCACTGTACATACTTATTGTCATACGTAAACTCTCGACAAGAGTTTAAGCGTCCTTAGAAGTGTATCAAAACACACCACAATACAGAATTGTGCAAATATAAATAGTTAATTTGCTTGTTGGGTTTTGAAAAACATATAACCTGTTTCATAAGCGAGGTGAATAGTGCGATTCAAATGCGCTAAAGGTGATGTCAAATATATTTATTTGCGGGTCGCAGTCTATGAACTATTAAAATAGAATCTACGAGAATACACTTTGGATAATACATATAACGCTTTTGACAATGAAATAAAACCGTTTTTCATGTGGTGAGATTTAAATAAAAACTAAACATAAAGTTACGTTACATTATACGGGTACATTCGGCGAAAGGAAAATTTTCACGCGTATCTCTAAATATAAATTATTTTCACAGTTCACCCGGCTGAATATTTGTTACGTATCAGATAAATTTCCCATAGTTTATGCGGACGTGCGGAAATATATATATATTTTTTTTTTATATTTACGCGCATGCGTCCCATAGGAAAATATTCATATAAACTGGTCGCTCGGTACCTGGTGTGTTTTCTTTTCATGAATAAATTTCATGGAAAAATCCACAGACATTTTCCACAGCCGTCTCGTTGTGTCGGCCCTGATCTTCCCCTCTTACCTTTCTCTATCACCTTTGCTTCCCTCCCTGCATTCGAAAGTGAAAAATAAATAGAAAAGGGTGGCAAGTAGGTACTCGGATGTAATATATCAAAAGTTGCGAATGCTTTTCACAATAATGCTACATGTAAAGATTGTTTATAAGAAGCAAAAGTTGATTTATAATTCACAAATAAACTGTATTGGAGACAAGTTGAAAGTACCCGAAGTTGCCTGGGTTCATTTTCAATTACAAATAAATAGTACACAGTGTGTACAGTATACAGAAATGACAGTGAAAACAATTTTTACAATTAACGTAAAGAAATTGGTCATTGGCGAAAAAAGTACACTTTTTTTTGTATAAACCTTAAAAGTGTGCATGTTAGTACATACATATATATATACATGTTTATTTTTAAGTATATGTATTTATTACCAAATTATTTCACTAAGTGTCTATAATATACAAAGTCATAATAATAGGAGTAAGAATAAGTTACTAGTTAAGAATTTAAAATTAAGTAGAACTAGAAGAAGTATCTTGTACAGGGGTGTTGTTGAATAAAATGGACTGCCAGAATGTCTTAGAAAAATAAACCGAATCGATTGATTCCTGGCAGCCTTAAAACACGACCTCTGTAAAAGCGCTAATAGGTAATTAAGTTTATTTTGTAATTTTAGCTTTAAGCTACTTTTTTGTTTGTAATTAGCTTTACAAGCTATTTTAATTAAATAAATAAACTAAGTTATTAAATCGTATCTGACTTTGATGTGAGTCAAACACGGGACCTACAAATTATAAAGAAATGACACTATCGATTAGTTTATCACCGGTTTTGACTACAGGCTTCTAGTTTGGTATTTAAAGTAAATGTATATTAAAAGACACTGCGAAATTTTTAAATTTTGCATAATAGATGAAATTCAAAATACACAATGACCAAATTATAGATTTGGCTGGCATAGTATTACCAGTTCAGAAAAGAGTTAATGCCATTTGTGATCTAAAATGATTTGTAAAATTAATATCATAACAAAGACAAACTGATTGTTATATACATTTATTATACAAAATAATTGTTTTAGAGTATTTATAATTCGTCTTTGACATCGATGAGTTCACCGTTTGTGGCTTTCGGCGTATAGTGTTCGTACATGGCGTCCCAAAAGTTTACATTTCTCATGTGCGGATTAATAGCCATCGTCATTTTCTTATCAATATCCAAAAAGTCTTGCCAGTGTTGTTTCACCGGTTCCCATTTAAGTCCTTCGAGAATTTCATCTCCTTCAGGAGTGGGATCGCTGAAAAAATTCAATTCGAAACGTTAAATATTGGGCTTACGAAATAATTTCAACGGGCTTTGAAAGTTTCAGCGAATTTTTACTGTTATAATAATGTATTTGCGCAGAATAACCGAAGCTAAAACTCCAAAGATGGCTTAAGAGAGGTTTAAAGACTTTAATTCGGTCGAGCTTCAGTTTACTACTAACACTATTATGTAAGTGTGTACCTTCAGTATACTAAATACACTGAAACCTTGAAGATTTGCGTCTTAAATTCGTAAGAATATTAAATTTTAATTATACGCCTTCGGTTGAAATAGATTTTCAGGTCGTTGTACTATTCTTTATTATGCTTTAAAACATTTCATTTAAATTGGAATCGGGTCTTACCCAGTTCTGGCAAAGTTAGTCCACAATCTGACCATTCTTTTGATCATCGTCAAATCCATTGGCACTTCATCTTTCGCGTGCAATTTTTTATATGTCGATGTCATTCTTTCGCACTTGAACAGATAGCATATTTCGTCCATTTCAGAAGCACCTGAAACTTTGACATCTTCCACTCCTGTGAAAAGTGACTTGACAGCTTGCGCTTTAAAGTAATTCAAACCACCTTCGTACGAGAATCGATAGTAGTAGACTGGTGCTTTTGAAAGCTCCACATACTTTCTGACAGCGTTGTCAATCGGATACACGGTCAAGTCCGAAGTGAAAGACAAGAATTCATCCAGGGATGTGTCCGTTTCAACTTCGAGCGTACCATTAGTAAAATAGAAATGCTTCAATCTGTACGCTACTTCGAAGTAAAAGTTTGATTTAAACTTTGCGTTTAAACCGCGCAGCGGGAACAAATATTGGAATCTCTTTGTGATTTGTCTGAGGAAATGGATTCTTTTAACGAAATATTGCGAATGATAAATAGCTTCTTGCGAATTGAATCCGAGCATTACAGATACTTCTGGATTGGGCAATTCACCATCGGAGAACACCTCTTCGGGAAATTTCGGAACCACTGGATGTTTACTGTTTTTATCGACGCTCGCTGAAAACGGCAGTACTCCTATTTGCTTATGCAAAGTTTCGTCAACGTCTATAGTTCTCGATATGTTTGTGGCTAGATCTAAAGCGTCAGCGTTCATCAAACTCTTCAGAATGTCTTTGGGCTTAGTAGACGTTTCCCCGAAGAGTTTCGCCAAAGTCGAAGCTCGTTCTTTAGGACTCCAATCTAAATAGGAGGCAATAAGCGAAACACCGCTTTGACATATAGCTCTGCTGAATAAACCTTTGGTAGTCGGAGAAAGGACCAAAAGATCGGTAGCTACACTTCCAGCTGCATTTCCAAACACGGTAACCTTTTTCGGATCACCTCCGAATATTTCCACATTCTTCTGTACCCATTTCAAAGCCACAACGATGTCTTTCAAACCCATATTTCCGGGTACCGTCTCGTCTTCCAAATTTAAAAATCCGAGTACGCCCAGTCTGTAATTCACCGTGATCACGATGACATTATCGTCCATGAAATAATCTGGATTGTAAAATTCTGAATTGCCAGAGCCGTGACGAAAGAATCCACCGTGTATCCAAAACAACACTGGCAACGCTTCTTCAGACACTTCCTTTTTCAGCTTAGGAGTGTACACGTTCAAGTATAGACAGTCTTCTTCACCTCGAGGAGTTTCGTCGACCATTTCGTCCAATTGTGGACAGACCGATCCGTGTTTTGTCGCATCTAAAGTGCCTTCCCATCCCGAGTGTGGCTTCGGTGGCTAAAAACACAATTCAAATTCAAAATTTTGAATCTAAAGAATAGTAGTCTGAGAAGCGCGGGTCGCTTCACCGGTATTCAATTGCAATACGTATACGTCGGAATGCGAATTACATTCTAGACGTATGAAAAGTTCCCACTCTGGCAGTACCTTCTGAAGAAAGTACTTCCAAGTTCAACCGAAAGCGCTTTTAAGTTTATAATATAGAAACTCTTCATTGTGCGGAGTTCGTTTTGTTAATAATAAATATACACATTTGCGGTTTCAAGTTAAAAGTATACGTGTCAGATTCTGACGAAAATTAAATCTACATTTCATCGTACATACATACATTCCATCCGATACATTGAAATTAATATATCCCGTCTCACTTTTGAATTGTGCGCGTGTAATAATTATTTATAAAATATATTTTCGGTAGATAATAATTCGTATCGGATTAATAAGAGGGGGGGGGTTACCTTCAAATTCGTATCCTTTGAAGGGTTTTCCTTTGATGCTGGAAAATTTCATAATGGGAAATCCCCAGTCAGCTTACGTTGGACATTACAAAGCTCACTACAAGTATCGCACTGTATGTACACACTTATACAGAACCGTATCGGTTGAGAACGCGACGAACGCCCGGGGCGTCGAACTTAAGCGATCTATTAGTTAAATACCACAGTATTAATCGTTTCCAATTGAGTTACTATATATATATATATATATATATGTATGTAGGTACAGAAAGTATGATATTATTATATAGGTATGTATACCTGAAATCTTAGCCCCTTGACAGGTGGTACGGCGTACGGTATTCCCTTGAAAGCGAGATATTCAGTATTGGATGACACCGAAGTGACGAGGCTTCCCTGGAGCCTACCCTGGTGGATTCTAACGATCGCATCCCGACAGGAGACTCCACCAACGAGGAGGAATACCAGGAAGAACGAGAACAATCGGCAGGATTGCGTCTTCGTGAGCGACATGACGACGAATGACCGGCTTGCCTATCTCGCACATACCAAATCGATGGCTAGAAACGTAACTGTACAAAGTCGTATCTTATCTTAGTTTACGTATTCCGTAAATCCGATTCCGAAACGTTTTGTTGTTTTTATCTGTTAAGATTTCGCGCCGACGTATCGCCAGTGGCCACGTGAACGATAAGCGATAAGTTAAAATTGTTCATATGATGATTTATTTGATTGTTTGATATGCACGATGCACTGTATACGTATCTATCGATATGTTTACAGTGTTGCTGTTTGATTTATTTTCATTTAAGTTTTTTTTTGTTGTTTGATACAATAGCGACAATTGACACTGTGCCGATCGACGAACCAATTTTCAATGGACGCACAAAAACAATGCTTCAATTCAAATATTGATTTAGTTCGACAAAACAAGTTGAACAAACGAAACTGTTGTCTCGTCGTTTCGCAGTGAATTATTCGCTCGGGTGAGAAAAATGGCGTCGATTTTCTATGCGGCCATAATTGAATTATTCTAGCTCAAAGATCAAGCAAACTTTGTCCGATTTGATGGAGAGCTTTGTTTTCGGATAAACAAGTGAAATTCTGAATGCGAAACGTGCGCTGCTCTATACAAACTTAAAAAAAAAAACTATTCTTCGTAGTGAAAATAATTTTCAAGCACACACATTCTATTTTCAATAGGAATTTTATAATGAGACAGAACATAAAGGTCAAGTAAAGGTCGTATAGACAGATACATAAGACTGTGCCGAATAGGGCCAATAAATCTTCGACTCGGTAGTCTCTTATTTGTCGGACACAATTGCCAAGTTTGTACAGGTGTTAGTATAGTACATATTGACGCGTACAGGTGTTGTTACCGGTAGATGGTTAATGTAATGGTGTGTTTATTGACCGTCGTCACTAGTACATTAACTTGTCCGTCTTTTGCGGATGATTTAAACGACTTTTGAAAATAAATTACATCGCAACTACATACATATGTATGTAGCATTCCCGTATCTACACTGTCTTTACCGTTTTTACGCTGTCGTTTCTTCGGTTGCGTGGAATTTTTTTTCCAAGCAAAAGGACGAAACTTTGATTACGCTGCGGATTGTAAGTGAACGCGTTCCGAAAGAACGTTTTCGAAATAGTGATTAGAAAAAAAAGGCAAACGAAAAGGGTACACTCGCTGCCTTACAAAGGATAGTTTGTGGATAAACTTTTACATCCCGAAAGTTCAGTTTCAGAACGAGCACGTTTCAAACCAATTCTTTCTCTTTTTGATTGAAATATTTCGAACTTTCGGTGGCGTCCATAGAAAATCTCCCTTTAAGTGAATTTAATATGAACTAGAGTGCATTCAAGGATTCGATGGTATTTGAAATGCGCACGTCTGCCAATAGGAAAACAGCTGACCCGTAAATATACCAATAGGAGAACAGGCTAATGGAATTCTCTGAACTTTTCCAATGCACTGGGGATTTTATATTTTTCACACTCTCTATATAATTTTTATTTAATAAATCCACAACGTAATATAGATTTTTATTTTTTCTTTGTAGTATTGTGTAGTATTGCGAAAATTTGACCTCGACATTTTGACTGATTTGTATCAGGTATGATCATGATTTTTGGAAGATTTCCGTGTGGGCGGATGTGTGTAGAATCGCTACAATTCAAAAATCGTTTATCCTATCACACTGAAATTTCATATATGTATGTATATATAAGTGTATGCCGACCATAACAAAAGTTTTCAAAAAATTTCGTCTACCGAAAGTGGTACTTCCCCTCTGTAAGTTACAGATTTTTCAAAAGTTTCGGCCTAATAGAACAAAATATATTTCTTTCAGAACTAACCATAAAATGTCGACCTAAATTTAAATACAGCTAAAATCTTTGTCAATTTATCAGTAAAATTATCAATACGTATAGTCATAAAATTATCTGTATTTTCTGTACTGGCTTATCAAAATTAGCAATGATGTCACATAATATGAAAAAAATTACTTGGCTTCACTTAATTGCACAATGGATTCCTTTTTATGATCATCGAACACGTAATTTCATAAATATAGATTTCGATACACAAGACTCACTTCAAGCGATAACTTTTAATTCAATCATAATCAATAATATCAGATGTTTTAAACTTTTATTTTTATTCGATGTCAAATATCAAACCAAATACCCATAACGACAAACGTACATACAATATCCAATTTATTGTTTAACCAAGTACAACGATGGCACTGAAAAGTACACACTAAATATTATTATCAATGCTATTTCTTTTCAAATGTCGCTTTACAAAATTAAATTTCATTACACCTGTCGTCGCACTATTGACAAAATTCTTCGCGTGAGTAATTGAAGCAACACATGTTACACGACCGAACGTGAGCAATTAAATTAAAATCTACAAAACGTAAACACACATACGAACGATAACCGATTGGGAGCAATAATTTCGGTCAGTTGCGAACCGGTCGGGATACGAACCGTTTCACGTCGCGAAACAATGGCAAAACGTCAAAAAATCAAAAGTACAAGTTAATCCAAACAGCCAATCGATAGCAAAACCGACATTTGCCATGATAGATAGGCATTTAAGAAGTGACGCGTATTAACTATACCGATTGTACGTTTATTTATATATATACATATATCCTCAGAGTGTTCGAACATGCTGTGGAATTGCTTTTTGGGCTTGATTGCCCTTTGTCAATTTACGACGGTCGTCTCAGAGGTCTCTGAAGATGGGACTACGAGACCCTCGTTGCACATAAGTCAGGGTAAACTCTTGGGTAGGTCTCTGACCACCCTGGGATCTGGAAAAGTCTTCCACTCGTTCCAGGGTATACCGTACGCGGAGCCTC
The DNA here is from genome assembly GCA_022651745.1 of Parapsyche elsis. NCBI lineage: Eukaryota > Metazoa > Arthropoda > Insecta > Trichoptera > Hydropsychidae > Parapsyche > Parapsyche elsis. The sequence continues at coordinate 8,099,690 of JAGVSN010000004.1, read as the reverse complement.
CCGTGGACGAGTTGAGATTTATGGTGAGTTTATATTGGATTTCTGCATGATAATGAGATTTATGCGTGTTCCGGCGGAAACATGCCCAGTTTATATAAATCGGGACGGATGTATTCACTTGTGTGCATCTATTTTGAGGTCGCTTTACATCGAATTGATTAGTTTGGCTTAGTTGAATTGCCAGTTTGCTTTATGCAAAACAGCTATTGCTCCAAGTTGGCGCGGGTCTAGGGAACGCCACGCGTTTACGACAGCTAGTAAATAAATCAATATTAAGTGTTTATATGTATTATGAGTTGAAAGCAGATTATGAAAAATTCCTTAATATTTTGGAACGTCGCGTCGCATCGTTTCAGGAATTTCGTAATAGTTACAATATTTTTATTTAATAAATATATTTATGGGGATTAAATTCTTTTGAAGCTATTAAAAAGTTTCTGTTTGTTAATTTGAATTTTTTAAATTGCAGTATCTTTCATTTTATACTGTTTATATACGATGTTTGAAATTTGATTGATTTAAGTCGTCTTTTTTTGCTATGTTCATTTACAAAAGCTTGAGAATCATTCAGCCCAATTAATTATATCAAAATTAGATTTTCTATGTAGTAATTAGTATGTATGTATGTGCAAACATTGAATATGAATTATAGAAAGTTAGGTTTGCTTTTATACAAGTGTATTTGTCACTAGTGTAAGCCCGTTGAATATCAATGTTTGTGTGGGTTTTATTTGATAGTTTTTATAGTTGTTGCGTAGATGGCGCGTTATAATACAACAACGTAACGATTTAGCAAAGTCGCGAGCCTATTAAGATATTATATTGTCAAATCGTAGCAGGTTCGTCATCGCCTCCGTTGAATGATAGTGTTGGCACGATTCATTCCAACCTGGTGATCACGGGTTCAAATCCCACTCGCGCGCTGGAAGGTTACTTTACTTTACTATTTATATTATAATTATGAATTATTATTATATATAATAATTATAATTTTGTAAGTGATTTTGTAAAAATACAAAAACAAAAAAAAATAATAGTTTTTATATCGACATCTATGTATTATTAGCAGAGTTTTTTTGTTATAGGTAAAGCAGACTTACATACGATCCCTTTTGCAGATAATGTTTTAAAAAAAAAAGGTCTAAATTTAGCAAGGGTGATGGCAGATTAGGCCCGTAACGCACTTGGCAGCCTGGCTGCGCGGCCAGTGGCTGCCTGTCTGGCTGCTGCGTATCGGAGCCGGTACCTGTGGCCGCGCAGCCAGAGTGTCCTGGCTGCCTCAGTGCGTTGTCAAACAGGCAGCCACATACATTTTCTAACATCGTTGTGGCCACGCAGCCAGGCTGCCAAGTGCGTTTCGGGCCTTAGTCTTAGGACGTTATTCCCGAGCCTGAGGTCGTGGGTTCGATCCCCACTCGTTCTAGTGGTTTTAATATTTTTTTTCCTCAGCGAGCGTTATCAGCAGACAGGCAGACAGACATACAGACAGACAGACAGACAGACGGATTTCGGCTATTATATATATAATAATATAGTAATGTATTCACCGTATTGATAGATTGCGTAATTGAAAAAAAGCACACAAAGATTGACATTGTCTTACAACTCTAAAAACAAATACTCCGTTGTATTAAAATAGTTGAGCTCGGTTATACTTTATTTGATTATATTTTCTGAAAAAATATAAATGCTTACAGTTTTCGGGCATAGAGTTTAGAGCTTTGTTAGACCTTCGATGTCAAATAAAAGTAATATACACTTCAAAGTGATATCACAACTGAAGTAATGTGAACCTCAAAGTCATCACAACTGAAGTGCATTTTTGATATTTCAGCCACCCAAGCGACTTACCCACTGGGAGGGTGTATTGTTCGCCGACGACGACGGTAAGAAGTGTCCTCAAAAAGACGCGATATTCGATCACACCCCTCACGGCCAAGAGGATTGTCTGGTGCTCAACGTCTACACTCCAATCGAGAGTTTACAGACGGACAACCAAAAAATTCCAGTCATGTTTTGGATACACGGAGGAGGGTTTGCCTCGGGATCCGGCAGCACCGAACTCTTCGGCCCGGATAACTTCATGGAGGAGAATGTGGTACTAGTGACGACCAACTACCGCTTGGGGGCATTGGGATTCTTGAATCTGGAAGACGACCTCGTCGCTGGAAACATGGGTTTGAAGGACATAGTCATGGCATTGAATTGGGTGAAGGACAATATCGGATCGTTCGGCGGAGATGCAAACCAAGTGACAGTGTTCGGAAACAATGCTGGCGGGGCTATAGTTTCACTTTTGACCCACTCGCCAATGGCCAAAGGACTGTTCAGCAAGGCGATATGTCAAAGCGGAGTGTACAAATTACCCCAGCTGTTCAATTCCAAACAAAGGCACAGAGCGTTCGTTCTTGCTAAACTGTTAAACAAAGATCCGTCTGACTCAAAGTCCCTCTTGAAAATGTTCAATAAGTTGAGTGCTTTCGATTTTGTTAAAGGAGCGCCGAAGACTTTCGACAGCACCGAAGCGAGAGACGTGCAAAAGAACATAGTACCCTTTGGACCATCAGTCGAGAGTGCCACTAATGGAACTGAAGCGTTTCTTTCGACAATTCCCGAAGACGAAGGTGTACTGCCCAATCCAAACATACCGATGATGTTCGGCTTCAATTCCAAAGAGGCTATAGTCTATTTGAGATCGCTCATCAACAGTCCTGAAATACTAGACAAGTTGAATTACAACTTTCAGTTCTCGCTACCGTTCAGGGGGTTGCAGTTCGCTTACAACTCGGACGATTACATAAAAGTGGCCGAGGAAATAAGGCGATTCTACTTCGAAGACGGGGTAATAGGCAACGGTACGCTGGATGGTTTCGTAAGTTACGCCAGCGATGAGATATTCTACCCGGTCGATAAGACGGTGAGTGAACAGTTGGAGGTGTCCGCAGCACCCGTTTACTACTACAGGTTTTCGTACGAGGGTTCCCTTAACTTTTACAAAAGAGCGGTTTTGAACGATGCTGACGGCATTTCTGGAGCGTCTAACGGCGACGAAATTTGCTATCTCTTCTTGTGCAAAAGGCTGAAACACATTTACGACGAGCTGTATCTGAACGAGGAAGACGCCAGCGACTTGAACGTTTCTAGGCGAATGGTGCGCATGTGGGCTAACTTTGCCAAATTTGGGTGAGACTTTTGTTTTAAACATTCGCACGTACAATTCCAGAAAAAATGGTACATAATTTACAACGGACTCCTTGAATGTAGACCAATTATGTTTCTAAATTGACTCTGGAAGTATTACGTGAGCCTTTCAGAAGTCAGAATAAATGCGTAAGCATTTCAAGTAGACAAAACAGTTGTATTATATTACTCAAGTTCACAATTATGTTAGGCAATTTGTCAATTTGACTTATGAAAGGTTTATATGTATCATAACTAGATAATTATATAATGAACGTTTGATCGTACCCATTTTAGTACTATCCTATACACTATGATCAATTAAGTAATAATGTAAATAATTCCAGAGCAAACGAACAATTTGTAAGAAATTTACAATGGACCCCTTGAATGTAGACTAATTTTGTTTCTAAAACGACTCTGGAAGTATTACGTGAGCCCTTCAGAAGTCAGAATAAATGCGTAAGCATTTCAAGTAGACAAAACAGTTGTATTATATTACTCAAGTTCACAATTATATTAAGCAATTTGTCAATTTGACTTATGAAAGGTTTATATGTATCATAACTAGATAATTATATAATGAACGTTTGATCGTACCCATTTTAGTACTATCCTATACATTATGATCAATTAAGTAATAATGTAAATAATTCCAGAGCAAACGAACAATTTGTAAGAAATTTACAATGGACCCCTTGAATGTAGACTAATTTTGTTTCTAAAACGACTCTGGAAGTATTACGTGAGCCTTTCAGAAGTCAGAATAAATGCGTAAGCATTTCAAACGAACAAAACAGTTGTATTATATTACTCAAATTCATAATTATTTTAAGCAATTTGTCAGTTTGACTTATGAAAGGTTTATATGTATCGCAACTAGCTGATTATATAATGAATGTTTGATCGTACCCATTTTAGTATTATCCTATAAATAAAGTAAATAGATACGGTAATTCAGGGGCAAACGAACAATTTGTAAGAAGCTCGATTGAAAGGCTTTACAAATTGTCCGTTCACCGTTCTTATTAAAGCGCGTATGTAAATTTTGACGAAATCAATAGTCGAAACGAAATCAAAAAAAATATTAAATACTGGATTCAGTTTTATACTTGTAACCCAGTGAATAAATGACATTATAGTGAAGTAAAAATTTATTTTCAAAGTTATGAAGACAAGTCGAGCATGTATGCGGTTGGGATTTTTCCAAAACATTACCAGTATCGAGTTTGTATTTATTAATTTACACACAATTATTTGACGTGATGAATGTATACTTTTCAGAGATCCGACTCCTGAAAAAGAAGACGACCTCCTCGAGGGTCTGAAATGGCATCCAGCATCGTCGACCCGTCACGACTTTCTCGACATTGACCACGACTTTCAAATGGGCGAACATCCCGGATCGCAAAACGTCGCATTCTGGGATAGAATATTCAACACGTACGCGAATTTTGAAAAAAGTGCAAACGTGAAAGTGGAATTGTAAACATTTGACGTGTATATGTATAATATTTTCGCAGTTTGAACGGTTACAATGTTATAAAGGCTCACTCGTTCGGATTTGTATTAATGCACATTTGCATACAACACGCTCACCGGTCGAAATATCATCGTGTCCGAATGAACTCGAGCCTTGATTGAACAAAAAATAAAGTAAAAAAATTGCACATGTGCGAAAATACCATAAATAATAAGCAAACCGTGCACTGCGAGTATTCAACTATTAATTTTCAACATTGAACGATCATTATTTAATCTAATTATTACACTGTAAATATTTGATCTCATATTAAATTAATTTATATTTATACACTGGGCGTTTTATTTTTGAATGGGCAAGCAAATTTTTTTTATGAATACAAATACAATACCTATAAAAGACCGCGATGGCCAAACTGAGATAATGCTAAAGGACTTCTCAAAGCGCAAAAGTGTGGGGGTGAGTGAGACACGATTGAACCGCGCAATTTGAGCCGAGAAGACGTTAAGAAGAAAATACGCGAGGAAATAAAAATATATACGGAGACGGCAATCAAATTTAATTTATTCGAAACAATCCAATTTTCATAATGGCGACGGGTGCGCAGAGATAAGCGCGCCAACTTGAATTTTTTGGCCCAAACGGCCAAAGCTAACATGTCGAACGGGAAATTAAAACGAAAATATAAAGTGAAACGCATCTTTGTTTGTTTTAAAACTTCTCGGCTTGTGGAAGGTAAAACTACTGAATGGAAAGGGACTAAATTTAAAACACTCGATAGAAATTTTTCCATGGAGACAATACGGAGATATACCAAAGCAATACACGATATAATTGAACACTTCCATATACTTTATACTTATGGTACGCTACTGATGATAGTGAGTTTAATGTCTACACCAGCGGTCGCCAACCTTTCGGACCTAAATCTCGAATCCCGCGGACCACTACCATGATTTTTTCCATAAAAATAACATTCTAAATATGAAATGGTAATTACACAAGTTATTTTCAAAATGTTGGATTATCACCTTATAACGATAGAAAAATTATAATAAATAAACGATATATTCATTATTCATTATGCAAACTGACAGTTATGACGTGTGGATGTGAAACTTGGATGCTAAATTCAAGAATGCTACGTACGTAAGATTCAGTGCACACAGAGAAGCATTGAAAGATGTATGCTTGGTATAACAAGAAGTGATCGTAAGAGGAATACATGGGTAAGAAGTATGACCAAAGTGGCAGATATAGCGGAACGTGTGAAAAAGTTGAAGTTGCAATGGGCTGGACACGTAGCGAAAAGAATGGATGACAGATGGACGCGAGAAATACTGGAATGGTATTCGAGAGGATGTGAAAGAAAGCAAGGTAGACCGAGTGGACGATGGCCTGATGAATTGAGAAGATTGTGTGGAGTCAAGTGGATGCAGATTGGTCAAGACAGACATGATTGGAAGTGAATTGGAAAAGTCTTCATCTAGCAGTGGATGGTGAACGGCTGAAAATGATGATAATGATGATATATTAATGTACATACATATGTAGTAATGTTATGATGCATATTTCAGACAAGGTGAAGGTTCTGAGTTCATACAGCCACTCTATTGAATTCAAACTCTTTGGACTTGAACTCTCCTTTGCCTATTTTATTTTGAGCTTCAGTTTCAATAAGCATTCCTCAATAAATTACGAGCTGGGTGTAAAACTTGGAGGCTAAGAATGCTACGTAAGATCCAGTATACACAGACAAGCATCGAAGGTGTATGATCGGTATAAGAAGAAGAGATCGTAAGAGGAACACGTGGGTATGAAGCATGACCAAAGTGGCAGATATAGCAAAACGTGTGAAAAAGTTGAAGTGGACACATAGCGAGAAGAATGAATGGCAGATGGACGCGAGAAATACTGGAATGGTATCCGAGAGGATGTGAAAGAAAGCAAGGTAGACCGAGTGGAAGATGGGCTGATAAATTGAAAAGAATGCAGTGTGGATGCAGATTTCTCAAGACGGACAGAAATGGAGAGGCCTTTATCCAGCAGTGGACGGTGAACGGCTGAATATGATGATGATTATGAAAAATGCGGACTACCAAAATTCTCTCGCGGACCACCGGTTGGCGACCGCTGGTGTATACTACAAATGTACCTATATGTGTAGTATATCCTGTTTCTGCTCTTTGTTTATCGTATGATTAAACAATTAAGTTGGTGAGTTAGTGCTTGCGTTTACTTCAACATACCCAGAAGACAATTTCCTAATAAGCATAACATCCTGTGGGGAAATTCTCAAAAAAAGAAAACCACCTAAAAAATAGTCCTACTTTTCAGACATTCATACATACATACATATATAATGAGAACGAGTTTATTTTCAAACTATGATAAATATTTAATAAGAGGGTATAATATAAATAGTCATGATACTAGGGGTAAGAATAGGTTAATAGTTAAGAATTTAAAATTAAGTAGATCCAGGAGAATTATTTTATACAGGGGTGTTGTTGAATATAATGGCCTACCAGAAGTTCTCAGAAATATAAATAAAATTGATAGATTCCTGGCAGCCGTAAAACAGCACCTCTGTACAAGTGCTAGTAGATAATAAGTTAATTTTGTAATATTAGCTTTAAGTAATGTTTGTTTGTAATTAGATTTTTAAGTTTATAAACTAATTATATGGACACCTTTTCAATATTCTCATGATTCCGTATTAAAAATTACACATTTCTATGTAGTTTGATATAATTTTTTTTAATTAAGCAAAGAAAATTTCATTATACAAGTTTTCTTATGTATCGACCTACGTACCTTTAAATCTGATAAATAACGATTTATTACAGTCGGATTCACAGCATGACATACACGTCAAATTTTCCCATAATACGTACTATATTCTTATAAATCTTTCACTAGTTATTTAGATCATGTATAGGGTGGATGGGTTATGTTAAAGGTATACTTTATGATTTACGATGTATCGATCGTCGTTTAGAGTGAGGCTTCCCCAAACGGTTATGGCTTTCGTCCAACAAACTGGATTACGTCCGTACATGACGACGGACGGATATCTATCGTATTATTTGTATAATACTAATATAATATAAAATATAAACACACTCATACACACAAGCGACATGTTCGTTTCCTCCAGAGACGTCATAATAAATAAAGGACGAATTAGGTCCTGGCGAGGCGATCTCTTTCGCTACATAAACAAGACACTTTGCCGGCCGCGCTTGCTGTGTGTAGCCGGAAGGAAAACTTATTGGATTTTCCTCAATTTTTCCAACAGTTTCCGTCGGTTTTCTTTATTTTTTCCCCGACCATCTATACTAGGGGACACTTCGAATACGTACCACTACTTTATTCGATCAATTTTATATATCTATGTACATATATGACTACACGTTCATTTTTATTTCAAATACATTTAAATACTAAATATAGCACTACGTTTAGTATGAAAAATATCAATGAAAATGAGAGAATGTATACACAAAAACAAAACAATTGGATTTTGATAACGTGCTATATTCTGGTGGTCACATAGTCTACATATATGTGTGTTAGTATTATATGTATGTATGTAGATACGTGATCAATTCGATTATGGCTTCATCAGATGGACAAAATGGGAACGTGGACACATTACCACTATTATTATCATCGGTTTGATTATTTCCGAATATACAGAGTATCGTACACAGGCGATATGATTATTTTTTATTATTAAAAAAGATATATACCTACATATATATGTATGTATGTACATATATAGGAATGGTATACACTTGAATGAGATCGTTCGTTGGAAAACCGTTCGAGGATTATTCTCTTGGGTATTGAAAATCGTAGGATTAGTAGAGTAATTAGTGGGGAGCGTGTAAGTAAATAGTTAATACTATTCTATGAAATGAAATAAGGAATATTAACTATAGAAAAAAAAATTCCAATAGATGGAAAGAGTAAAATTTAAACCGCTTTAGGAAAACAGAAGGAAAGGTCTAAATAAATGTCTATAGTATGTAAACCATTAATATTTCGATAGTATAAGAGTTAAATAAATATGATCTTTAAATAATAATTAATTTTAAAGTATAGACATCCATATAACTCTGATTAGATAAAAGAGCATATGTATGTTAAATTTTAATGAACAAAGAATGGGCACTAGTTTTTAGATTGATTTATAACAATTAACGATAGTTATTATATCAAAAAAATTGAGAATTACTTTAAGAACTATGTACATAATTCTAAACCGCAACTACCTATACATATAAAATATTAAATTCTCCAATAGATAGTCCTATTCTGCTTCATTCGACTTTTCGCTTAGAGGTACCGGTGCGTGTTACCAGTTCTCGTTTATTACTGGATTGTGAAAATATTTCACGTAATAATATTATTATCTTCATTCTCCCATTCCCAGAATGATCAGATATGGCAATAAATACTCAGAATTTATTGATTTTTTTAATACTAATCTTTCGTAACTAAGACAACGACTTATTATTTATTTTATTTACCCAACATAATTTATTTATTAGTTTGTTTCCCCCTGTGTTTTTTTCTTCTAATTTAATACATTATGTATTTTATATGTAAAAGCCCTAATTGGCGTATAATAAATAAATAAATAAATTAGAGTTAGCTGTTGTACGTGTGATATATTATACATTTGGAGTATATAACCAACTTGCTAATTTATATTATGCAAAACTGAAGTATTATAATACAATCGATACACTACCATAACACGGAATATTATCGATATCAAAGCATTTGATTGTTTTCGTATATAATATGCAGATTCTTCCGGAAGCAAAAAAACCCCACAAATCAATTAAATCCACCGGTCGCTTTGTTCAATTAAAATTAACGTTCAGATTTGACAACTAAGCGATGTCACCGAAATCAAGTTGAAAGTTGACGACGCGACACTCCGCAAACTTTGTTCCGATTTAATCGGATACGTATGCAAATTGCGTACGAAAAGTTACGCGCGAGACTTAATAATAAGGGTTGGCCGCGGGCAAAACGTTTAAATTCCACAGGGGCGTGGCTGTATCTGTGTGTAAACCGATTCTTCGATATTGCTAGTCTGGCAGATTGGACCACGTATTAGATTCGTTCGTGTGTCTGCTAATTGAACCTCGGTAAACAGAGAGCATACATAGTACGTGCAGCGAAACTAATATGCCGATGCAATCCCCAGCCCAGAGTTTACGAGGGTAATGTCCGTTGAAAAATCAGCGAATGGAAGATAAATTTCACGAACATATCGGCGGTTGATTAAACACGGTGTGTAATAAATTTATAATCGCGGTTGTTGCATGTACATATGTATGTAAATGAGTTTACTCGCGTTTGCAATATACGCAAGGGAGTTACGATATTGAATTGCTAATATTTTGCAATGTACATATTTATGTATGTGTGGGGATGCAACTGAAGCGTAATAATCCCCACTAGACTCACTACAGGTTAATATATAATTAAATTGACGTGTAATTGATAGTTTGCTTTGGGGTAATTTACATACTGTTGAAACAGTTGTAATAAATTTTTCAATTAGAATTTTTATCGTTCCGTTTATAATGTACATATAATATATTGATCCAGTATTTCGTATGCGACTTTATTCGGATGAAAATTCAATACAGTACATTTGTCCCAATATACATATCGTCCAATATGTATGTTCCAATATGTCGGATAAAAAATTCATGAAACGCTCCGGACGCCAGACGTGTTGGATGTGACAATTCGCGATACGGACATACATTCGCGAACGGTCACACACATACACGTCTGTATACGAGCGCAGCGAGACCTATGCCGTGTAAAAAACACACACACACACACACACACTACGTTTAAAAATAAATGTAGATGTACAACTTGTTCCGCTGTGATGACTGATGACAGTGATGACGGATTACGACCGATTTAAACCGTTCGATTGGTGAAATTAGTGTTTCGACTTGAAAATATTGCTAATTGCCGAAAAGTAAGCACGGATCTTTGATGCGTACGCTTTGTTTTTCGCGTCGCGAATATCGAATTTCCGCTTCGGTTATCCGAGCAGTTGCCGCCGTCTGTGTTTGAACAGCCTCTTCCCCTTTTAATGGCTTTTTAATTGCGTTATATTCCAAGTCAGAGGTCCCCTCCCCTCTCTCCCCCTTCGAATCCATCTTCTCCCCTCTGGTGGGGGAGGAAAGCGGGGGAGGAGGGGTTACGTTTAATTTACACAAACCTAATTTCGATGAAACGAAACCAATTTGAATAGCAATCAATTTTGAAAAAAAGCGATTTTTTGGCGGTCGAAATTTATCTAGGTGCAATCGAAAGTCGAAAGATTTTGCGAAAAACCAAAATTGATTTATAATTATGCGACGGCAATAGCCAACATTGACTTTTATTAGTGTTATTTTTCTGCAATTCATCATTACATAAAAAATAACTCACAAACTCTAAAAGTGTATCAATTAGAGGAAAATCGATTTCGTTGTAAATAAATAATTAAAATTGTGCGGAGTGAATTAAAAAAAAATGCATATTTTTTTTAAATCGACTATAGATGTCGCATTATATAAATATTATTTTTAATTCATAGTTACTCGAAATTTTGAATATTTGAAATATTATAAGGCTATTAATAATAATGAGAATAAATCTGTTTTTTTTTGTTATTGAAACGCAAATAAAATCTTTCGGAGAATGAATAAATTTGACGTCTTCTAAGTTTTGAACCATAAGCGCACGCGCGCTCGTATTCACTCTTGCAATTTTGAACATGTCACTATCTACATACTTATATAAATGTACATATTAATTCATATTTTCATATTCTCTTCTATTCATTGTGTTCATGGAATGGCACATAGACATTTATTCTTTTTTTGTTATGATAATAGCACATTACCACATTTAGTGCGATAAAATTCGAGTTTTAAATTTATTTTTTTGTAATAATAATTTGTTTTAATATGATTTAATATCATTATTGATTTCAATTAATAAAATGAAATTGTTAAAAATAGAAAAATGCAATAAAAAAGATACGCCCGAACAGGGACTTGAACCCTGGACCCTTGGATTAAAAGTCCAATGCTCTACCGACTGAGCTATCCGGGCAACGAGACACGGTGAGCTAAAAATGAAACAGTTTTCTTAGTATGTACTTTTGCCATGCTTGATTGTTTACTTTGCTCATATCGCAAATCAGGGGTGTACAACATTTTCGGTTGAACTATAGTTATTGTGACATTCAATTTTTAATATAAAAATTTCGTATTTTCCACTACAATTCCATTGACACAAAATAGGTATCCTCTCCACTCCAATTTTTGTACCTTTTAAACACACGCGGTTAGAAGAAGTAGAAAATTTCAAACTCTTCTGTTAAAAATAAACAGACTATAGTTATTAATCAAGTATTATTAATACAGTGTTGACATGACAACATTGCAAATTCTTCAAATGGCTAAAATTAAACAACCAAAATAGTGTTTTATAAATATCTACGTACATATTTATGTACATATGTATGTATGCGCAAAACTAAAATGCATCATATTATCGCTTCCAGGAATACGATACTCAGAATTGAAATTTAGCACAGTACAACCGAGTCTTTAATTTTTAAATGCTCACTCACTACACGTGAATTGAACTCGGTTTATTATTATGCGCATAAATTAAATTATATGAATATTTGAAATACTGCAGAGAAATGTGTATGTACTCCGAAATTTTTGGGCCACATATGGCAGATGCTCTAATACAACAGAAACCACAGAATTCCTAAAGGAGGGAAAATTCCTTAGGCCCTTGCTAAGAGGGCAGAGCTAAATTGTGTACGCTCTTCACAATTTTCTATTGATAATTTATATTTTGAAGGGATCGACACGTTTATTAGTAGAAAAGTGAAGTACTCAATAATAACTATACTGCCGTCCTAAGCCCACTTAACGTAACTGACAAAAATTACGAAAATGAGTTAGATGTGTTTTAGGGGTTACGGGAGTGTATTCTTGCGATTTTTCATATCAAAATTAATGTATCTTCATCCAAAAGTGACTTTTTTAAGCTATTAAATCTAACGTATCTAAAATAGTATCACCAATAGGTAGTTAGCGAAAATAACGTATCCAAATTTTACTTCGGTCACTACCTTATCATGAAAGATTGAAAAGACTGAATCTCTCCACATTGGAGACGAGAAGATTAAGAGGTGATTTAATTGAAGTATTCAAAATAATAAATAATCATTATTCATGTGAAATGACCAACCTCATTATGTTCAATGAGAACCCTCATCTAAGTGGTCATACTCTTAGACTCAAATAATCTCAAATAAAAAAAATCAAATAAGATTGTTAGAGATTCATTCTTTTCAAATAGAGTGGTTGAAGTTTGGAACAGTCATATGTATGTATACATTAATAATGAATAATGAAGTGACGTAACTACTAAAGTATTCATTTTTTTTAATTTTTCCTTAGAATTATCAAAACACAATAGAAAATAACCTCATGCACTAAAATTTTTTTAAAAATAAATCAGTAATACATATGTACATATATGAAGAAAAACACAAATTTAGAATAAAACTTTCAAGTCCATTTTTACATATTTCGATATTGTTGTTTTGTCAGTTACGTTCAGTGGGCTTAGGACGGCAGTATAGTGGCAGTATTTTGGTCGATTAGTTTATAATTTGGTATTCATTTGAATTAGAAAAAGTACTTGAGAATGTTAACTTTACAGATTCGATGATAAAAAATGTACATATGTGAAGAACACATGAAGATCAAACTGGGTCGTAGCCATTCTGGCTCACAGATGTGGGTCAGACGCTGGAAGGTCGCCCAACATCATTCCATTACACATCTCGAGTATTTTTCAGACGATCTTTCAGACACGCAATTGGGATTTCGCCGAAATCTCGACTATCCGTCATTCCCAAACTCTCAACTCGATGCTCATATTTGCATTAGGCGTGTTATACATACATACATACGTATGTATGTACATACATATACCTAGTGCGTGATGTTTTATCAAGTTTCACGCAATACATATACAGCTGTTATACATAGCTTGGTTCGGGGTCAATACTAAAAGATAAACATTACCACACACCAAAAGATAAATAAAATATATTTGCTATATATTACGAACGTGTCAATTTCATTTTAATATTACATAGAGGTTATTAACTCTCACTCGAGTAAGTAAGCGCTCAAAGGAACGAACCAAAAAAAAATAATAATAACGCGAAACACACGTCGACCGCAAAATGTTCTACACATAATATATTTTCTTTCATTCTGTACTTATTGAGGATTACGAAAAAAGGGTTTCCCTTTGTGTGTGCCTTTTCCTATACTTAACCGGGTTTTTTTCGTATTATTTTTGCGTAGTTATGTAAACAATCGGTTCAAAGGACCTTTTTTTTTGTGTTGTTCGCGTTTGCATGTTGAAGTTTCTGGTCCACGTCCATTAATCAAAGAGAAACTGTTGACCTGTTTGAACGCTGAAACGTACTCGACCGCGTTTTTATTACAAATATATTTATTTCCCAATATCGTACGATAAAGCGAAACGATAAAATAGGTAATTTGATTGTACGGTTCATTTTCCGCGGCAAAACAACGTTCGCTGCGAATAGTTTTACATGCATAGTAGACCGTTTAATCAACATTTTGATAGACTGTTTTGGCGTGGGCACATACTACATGCCAAAAACCGACCATAGCGTGAACTTTAACTAAGTGGGTAAGACACTTACAAACCCGCAAAGTACGACAAGCACTCGAGCGAGCGGAACCTCAAAGGGTTGAACACCGTAAAAGCGTAAAATATTCAATGGAAAATATTGCAGTATTTATTTTTCTCTCGTGCGTCTGCTTTTTTTGTAAGATGGGTGAATCAATCACGTTTGAAAAAGTGTCGCGATTATTTTTTATTTATTTAAATTAAATGTAAAACGCGCGCCAATGCGAAAGTGAAAAATTTTCGAGCGAACGCATAAATCGCAAGAGAGATTCCCGTGAAAATATAATGTAGTCACGGAATAAATGGGAGCGAAAACGAATAAACTGAGAAAAGGGGGAGAGAAATAGGTGAAAGTAAAATGTGTGCCGATAGAGAGAGACGATGATGTAAAATTCATGAAAAACTCGATTTAAACCATTCGTATGAAATGTATATATACGAATTTGATTTAATGCGAAAAAGATTCGATAATGATCCGCAACCAACCCGTTGAAAACGAGCAATAAATTTAATGTACTACTAAGAATACTTAAATCTCTTCAAAGTATAATATATCAAAAAAAAAATATTAAAAAATATGTCGGCGACTACTGTGATAAGTTTGTGTAACCGTTTACATGGAAATTGTCGAAAATTATTCAAATAGTTATTATATTAAATGTGATACTTACATATGCAATATATAAAGAACCGAAGTTTGTCTGCTGGTTTGCATTCTTGAAATTGTAACCTTAGTTATGTACTGTTATTACTGCTATAATTATGTCAATATTCAACTTTTATTTGTACCGTCATTTTTGGATAATAAACTAGTATTTTAGAATACGCAAGCAATAGAGCTTTCCTAATATTTAATTTAATTTAAAACATTAAAACATTGAATTTTATCGATCAATCGATTATGAATTTTTTTTTTCTAAAGTTATTTAAAAGTTAAAAACTCTACGAACTTGCAATATAATAAAACATATATTTTAACGACATTTTTTAATAGAAAAGGTTTAATGACACCCACAATAAAATAAAAATACGACAAAATTTTACAATAACGTTTACATCCGATATAAAAGCATCACTATAACGTTACCTTTACAGTGTAATAAATGGTTAATTACCCTTTTTTTAATGTTAATTAGTTTGTTTTTTTTTCAAAAGGTAGTATAAAGCGAAAACACCTTTCTACGCATAATACGATTTTCAACCACCTATATATATGTACATAGGTACATAAAACGAGAGATATTTAAAAAAAGTTAATAAATCGCGTTTCGGAGGTCCTGACACTTGTTGCCTTACATAACCGGGAGATACGGGAAAGCCCTAATTAACCGAGGAAAAGCGGAAAAGATTTTCCACAATACGCACAAAGTCAGTATGATTTAATTATACACAATTTTGTGATCAATCTCAAAGTCCACAATTCATTTTGCGAAATAAAAAGTCTACTGTATACGTAACTTTCTATGATATTTATCGTAACGAGTTATCACGTAGATATTTGAAATTTAAGCGGGAACTTAAACCATTCCCCCCCCCCCTCCCCTTCATAGATCGTCGAATAACCCCCATAAAGTTTACAAGCGATTGACCTACCCTAGCTGTGGGAAATTGATTCGAAGCGGGGTCGCGTTATAAGGGTCAAACGTATGACCTTTGACATTATTCACGCGCAAATGTGCACACATACATAAACACACCCCCGGGAACGACGTGTGTGCGAAAGTTTGAAAAGCGCGCGCATTAATAGTTTCGCAATATTGTACGCCCACAACTGATCCGCTAAAGTTCAAATGACGAAGTAGCATTAGTGCCATCCCAGTCCTGTGCAAGTCTCGTCACAGTGGACCCAGATAATTCGAACACAATCCTAGTGAACGCGTTGGGATAAGAAACGGGTCGAACAAATGGATTACAGTGGATACAATTTACTTTCAAAAATGAGTTAAATGACTTAAATAATAGAGATTTCATCATCATTTTCTAAACATTTTATAAACATTTGATAAGAATTGTAAATAGGTTTTTGAGCTCTTTCTCCTATTATTCTTTAAACACTAACATTAAAATAAAAGAATCCTTATAAATACTAACAAAATGAACAATGTGTAAAATAGATAATGGTCACTGGACCAGTAGCTATTAAAATAGATTTAAGATGTATTGTGAACATAGTATAAGAACAATAAAAAGCTTTTTTAAATAAAAAAAATAAAAAAATCATCATTTTCAGCCGTTCACCACCCACTGCTGGATGAAGGCCTATCTAATCCCCTTCCATTCCCGTCCACACATTCTTCTCAATTAGCCCATCATCCACTCGGTCTACCTTGCTTTTTATCACATCCTCTCGGATACACTTCAACTTTTTCACACGTTCCACTATATCTGCCACCTTGGTCATACTTCTTACCCATGTATTCCTCTTACGATCTCTTCTCGTTATACCGAGCATACTTCTTTCCATGCTTCTCTGTGTGCACTGGATCTTACGTATTTCACATCCATACGTCATAACAGGTAGTGCGTATTTGGTCGTATGCCTTATTTTTTAAGCATAGCGGAATGTTGGACTATGTTCATTCTTCCAAAAGCGCTCCATCCTAGTTTCATTCTTTGTTTTATCTCTTCTTCTTTACATCCGGTCATATTCACCAAATGTCTAGAGCAGTTGTCGGCAAGAGGTGTCCCGCGGGCCAAATGTGGCCCACGAAGTGTTTTAAAATGTTCCATGAGCCGATTTCTCTTATATGTACATACATAGTAAAATCTTCCTGTTATGATTCAGTTAAATATTGTTTCAAAATGTGTCATTTGAAAGCATGACATAGCATTCTAAGAATTTCGTAAATAGGATGTTATTTATTTATGTCCAGCGTTAAGCTGGCTTCAGCACTGGAAACTAACATAATAGAAAAAAAACTTCATAATTTGCCATTTTGCAAGTTTTTTTTCATTTCGCTCCCAATATTGAAGAAGTTTTCTGATTATTTACAACAGGAAGCAATTGATTTACAAACCAATTACAGATTAAAAGACACTTTTAAAGTGATGAAGTTAACAGAGTTCTATACTGGGCTTTCAACTTTTTTATTTCCTGCTCTGAAGAAAATTTCAGCTGGAACGATAACTATGTACATACATATATCATAGCATATTTGTGAACAAACATTGGCAAAAAAATTGCAAAAATACCAAACCTCTCATTAATTTTTTTTTTTTTTTTTTATTTTTTTCTTGTATTTTTTTATACCATTTTTATTATAAAATAAAAATAATAATTGATTTAAAAATCTAAAAAAATCACATTTAGGTAAAAAATTATGGGGCGTAAAAAAATTATACCCCATTTCATATGAGGCCCCCTGACAAATCCCAATATCTCAATGTAGCCCCCGTGCTAATTATGTTGCCGACCCCTGGCCTAAAGTAATAGAGATTTAAAAGCTATAAAATATTACAACTTAAATAAAAAGTGTTCTTCCAACACAATATTATCACATTTCAATTTAGAAACTGGAAATGCTGTACATTTGAAAACAATATATTATCTCAAAAGCTTAGAGAAAACGGTAACACATTCGTGTTCAGCGGTCTAGAACTGCTAAAGATTTTTGGGTCTCTGCTACGATCGTCGAAAAAAGTATAATTGTTTTTTGGCAGAAACTTCACGTACATATGTATGTACGTTCAAATATGATTGAATCATGTTATGAACAATAAGTTTCAGAAGTGTATGATGTCGACTGTAACTCGCATCACTTGTCACATTAGCGTGTGTAAAGTTACGTCATAGTTAGCATTCGAGTTTTGCGTTATATACCTATACATACATATGAAGGTACAAACATAGACGTACATGTGTACATATAACGCTTTAATTTGAATCGCACTGTGAGAAATTGCACATCTTTGACATAGAATGCACCGGCTATAAAACTCGAAGACCTCTCCTATAAAGGTGAGGTCTCTCAGTTTACGATAGAGCGAAAGCTCGCTTTTGCAGAAAGCCACTTAATGCGCGCTCTCCCACTTTTTGTCATTCGAGACCTGAGAATGGAGGAAGGTACGTGAATTGCTTTTTTATTTTTATTTCTTTTCATTTAATACGATTTTCAGTTACCGCACGTGCTTATTACGCGACGGTGAAAATTTCAGCAAACTCGGCAATATATGTATGTACCTATACATACATACATGCATACGTAAATGTCGGAGAAAATGCATTTTTGATGGCCACCGCAAGTAACATCTTCCATAAAACGACGAAAATGGAACGTCGCTTTTGCAATATCGACTTTTCATGTGCTGCAAAGTTTGCACAGTCGATTTTTGCACACTAGTAAGTGTATCCATGTGAAGAGGTTTAAAAAGTAAACTACGTTGAGCGTGATGGTAATTAGAAACGTGAACATTGTAGGAATTGAAGCACTGTCTCGAAAAGCTCTCACGTAGTTCTGAAACTGCAAGTTCACAATTATGGACTGATCCACTATTAAGTGTCTCGCAGAAATTGCACTTCGTCAAGATGGACGCTGCATTAATTGGTTGGCTTTACATTAAATTTTGCACCGCTGTGCGAAATTTCACCATGGGTCAATTTTTCCGAGGGTTGTTTTTCCCGTGTGGATTTTCTCCATCGGAAAAATCTCGCGCCATTAATCACGCGACGCGAAAATATCTCCGAATTTCAGATTTTCGCCCGACGAAGGGGCGTAACTCTCCCGAGGAAATTCCTCATCACATATTTTTGATATTTAAGTGATTAATTCTTCGCAGCTCAAACGGTGTAATCGCGCTTAAACGTTGCCGCGTCACGTCTGAAAAAAAATTGCGTTAATTCTTTCTTGAAATTTTTGTGCGCGAACAAGTACAATATAAAGGATAATGGTGAGCGTTTATAGCGCGAGTTTAATATAAGTCGAAAATTAAAAAAAAAAGCGATGTCAACTGTGTTTTATAAGATAACGTTATCCAATAGAGAATATTATGAACTTAAAAACAATGGATAACTGCTTGGTAATGTGGCATCAATGTAAAAAAATAAAAGTATTCCCATCGTTCTAAGGAAACTGAACAATCAATCAATCGTTTCATTTCAGTAGTTTATCATTTAAATTACTTTATATGTATATAAGTAATTTACAACTGCCTGTTTGGGTCGTTGCGGTCACGCTAGCATTGTCAACATAACAAACAATTTTTAGCGGTGTGTTGGCAATAAGTTGCCATCTGTCAAAGCTGTTTTGAGTCTATATCGCATTTTAATGGCCATATACCTATTCAATCAACGTACGTGTTACACGTACTATCAAACGGGTTACGGGCTATATTGCTATTGTACAAACCAGTGCACACGGGTGGGGTTAGGTTTAAACGGCTAGTTATAATATAAAACAAACAAGTACACTTACACATGATTTGTACATACAGTAGACTCCTGTATAACGCGAGTTCCTACAACGCGATTTCCTACAACGTTATTGGGGTCAAATTTTTGATATAACGCGCTGTTGCGTGACTACATAAGTATCAACACTATGTACAAAAAGTGTTTCCGGGTTTCTTTTTTTGGATTTATATGAAATAAAAAGATAGTAATATTTATTTTTTTCTAAATAAATTTCATACAACGCGTAACGTATTAACCGCGTTATACGGGAGTCTACTGTATAGGGAAGTGAACTCGAAGTGATTATTATTAATTACACTTAAGATTTAGTGAAGTGGTACATATGTAAAATATGAATAATTTTATACGAAGCTCGCTAAGTACGGAATATGCAAAACGCAACAAACTTTATAATTTAAGACTTTGACTATACAATTTACAGTTCTAAAGTGCAACAACGAGTCAATTTTGCTCACGCTTTTGTATTTTAAAGACAATGCCAGCAGAAGCACGGCCAAAGTGTGATACAATGGGGAAAGTTCATCGGTATTCATTAGTATCGAACATTATTAATATTCCATTGGGAGCGCAACTGTGGATACTAACTACGTATTGTGTGCGTTGAATATTGAAATAGCCCTTTGTGTAGGTGCAGGGTTTTTTTCTTTTTTTTTTTTTTTTAGAAATATCGAACGGAGACGATAAGGAATGTTTGAGAAGCAATCTGTCAAGGGTTAATTGACGTTTCTATCTTTCCTTTCGCTCGTAAAAACGAGCGTCGAAGATAAGGGGGCGTCGGCGTCGGTCGAGTGACTGGTATCGGTAGTAGTCGAGTGTCGACCAGATCGAGTGACGAGATTGGACGAGTTGTCACCGTGAAGAAGAGCCGACAAAAAGTACAAGAAAAATACACGAAGGAAGATGAGGCAAGGAAGCAGGGGATGGAGTAGAGAGGAAGGACGAAACAAAGGGACAGTACAATCGGCTTAATTAAAGCGGCAACGGGAACAATCTGCACGTGGATCTGCAATGCGTTTAGATTAACAAAATAATACTGTAACATTTTTATACGTCGTTATTATTTAAAAATAATCTACAAAGCGTACTTTGCATCTTATCATCGTCTCGTGATGTTTCATCAAGTCGCACATATGTACATACATAGTCATCGAACGAGCAGTTGGCAAAGGAACAATTGCGAGTAATTCGAACGGAACGGAACGGTGCGAAGAGGTTAAATTGAATTTGGAACGTTGCAACGCGAATTAACGACTCGTAGTGCTTTACAAATGTCTCTCACCCAATATACATAATTTAATGTGCGAACATAACTAATGCATTTATAGTATAAAGCCGGATGATTATATCGAACGTGGAAAACTGGTTTTTAATTAAATCGTCGACGTTTCCAAGAAAGTTTGCATAATTGTAACGAAACCTTTTACCCGTACACAAAATGAATGCATGTGTAAAAACTACGGTGACTACATACGATAAAGTTTTCATTGTAGACAGCAGTATCATATTTAAAAATACTAAAAAAGGACCGGATTGATGTTGTCGGATAGTGAGTGTACTTTTTTTTGCATTGGTGTTTTAATTGGAACCATCCATTTGAGTCGCTCGCGAACAACAGGTGAAGGGCTCTCAAACATTTCATTGTGTTATGGTAATTAATTATTTTGTCGAACAATGTACATATTTATATGAAATCGTACAATATTTAGTATTTTAAAAACTACCGAACGAAATGGAGCGAAAATTACACCATTCAATATAAATATTTTTGAGGGTTGTTAGGCCCTCCTCCGCACACAGGGCAACTGTTTAGCAACTCGACTTACAAAACAGTTGAGCATGCAACTGTTTGGTGACCACGCTGAGTCGACTGAAACCAAACCGATTTCAAATCAGTCAACAACTGATTGCGTGCGATCGTTTTTCCCCAGTCACAAAACAGTTGACAGTACAAGAAATGAGTGATAAAAAATGAACCTTTTTTTGTTGGAGAGGTATGTAGAAAAGCATGTATTTGTAGAAAAGCATGTAAACTTGATATTTCTCTGTATATAGAGATGACACCAATATTCCATTTTTAATGCTCTTCGTACTCTGCGGTACTGATAATAGGCAATTACATACATATGTATGTCATCTTCATCTGAACTACTACATACTTGACATTTTGCGAAAAGCAGCTTTGTGACTGCAAACTTGTAGAGAACTTTGCTTCGAATGATCCAGAATCAGTCGCGTTCGTGTGCGGTGTGAGGTACCATTTTGATTGCAAACTGGTTGTGTGTGTGACTAGTATGCAACCAGTTTGAAACTTGAGTTGCAAATCAGTCGCCCCGTGTGCCTTATCGTGTATTTTTAATTATTAAATAAATTGTATAGCTACTGGCCCACTAATGGTAATGATAACTAGATAAAGCTGTATATACTTAGATACGCGGTTGTTCCCGCTTCACTGGACAGCTGTCGGTCTACAACGTTGGGGGTGGGGTGGTGGGCCTCATATGAGGAGAAAGAAGTTGGAGGTGTTCTCGCCAAGGCGGCTTATATACTATATAACTATTTTAAATTTAAATAAATCGACAATGGTTAATGTTAAACACAAAAAGCGATATATTTTGCAATACATACAACTAGCAATATGTTATTTTCTACAAGCGTTTTTCAATTTTGCACAAAATACACATAGATATACAATATACCAACAGTTTCGGCAACACCGCAATCATACACAATAAACACTGTAGCGACTAATATATGTTAATAATAACATTTGCATTGTCGAAAAAGATTTCATACAGGCGAAAGTTTCTCGTATTCGTGCTTATGCGAAGAAGATAAGGCATGTATATATTATGGTTTCGTTCAAACGAACCCATTAATCAAAACTCTCTGTTAACTATTTTCTTTGCAACTATCGCTAGCCGTTCATTTATGTACTACATACTATAGCATCTACAACACTACTGTTTTAGTTCAACCATCTAATCTATGTATTCGCTATTTTATTTTGTCTACAATTTTTCTACTACTGTTCTCACTTACTCTCCGCCTTGAATTTTACTCGGTCTGAAACACAAAACAGAATGTTAGCACAAAGCACGTAAATAAATAAGAAAAACTTTTCGCACACACGCGCATATCTCAGCGACCCTAGAATACGCAATAAGGGTACGATTGAATTCGATATTTATTTATTTTTTCCTCCTTTCGTTATGGATCTTTATGTACTATACGCATACATATGTATGTACGTACCCCTTTTGCGTGAGAGTGGAATTTGACGTTACATTTTAGAATTTTCAGGGACAAAATCAAGGGACAAACACAAAAGCTGAGACGTTGAAAAGTCAATAAGTTAAGTTATTATTAAAGACATTTTTGCAAATTGGACATAAATAAACGACGACACAAATTAAAAACATACACATATAAAAACACACGATTTTCTTTTATACGCTCGTATAAACGAACAAATTGGCAATAAATCAAACAGTGTAAACCATCACTTCCGGTTGACGGATCTCAGTGAAACTTTTACTATACATTGAGTTTGTTATGTATGTTATAAATCAACATTATTATTGTGACATTTTTAAAATAAATTTAAATAATATTTATACCACCTAATAAACGTAAATATTGGACGTGCTAAGCTTGTCGGTTTCTGTAAAAAAAGTTCACTGGCATAAAACACAATTATTATATTCGAATAGAGCGATTTTTATTACGTTGCGCGTACGGGGCCAGCAAGGCAATAAACATTCGTAATAAAGTTTATATAACAAATTTCGCATTAAAAAGTACGATTGTGCGAAATTTATTGAGCGTGTCACGTGTCGGCGGGAAGGGTAGATTCTTC
Organism: Parapsyche elsis; assembly: GCA_022651745.1. Classification (NCBI taxonomy): domain Eukaryota; kingdom Metazoa; phylum Arthropoda; class Insecta; order Trichoptera; family Hydropsychidae; genus Parapsyche; species Parapsyche elsis. The sequence continues at coordinate 8,075,966 of JAGVSN010000004.1, read as the reverse complement.
AAAAACTTAAGTTACGAAAAGACCGAACGTTTGGGAAAGGTGCGGTCGAGGGGAATGGTCGGGAAAACCCTTCTCTCCCACTTCCTCCGAGAGGGGTGCAAAAATTATACGGAAGTTAGCGGAAAAGTTAGAAGCTTCGCATTTCAATTTTGCAACAGTTATACTTCCCTCACAAAGGAATTTTCTTCTTTATTAGATGTCTTTATAGACGCTCGTATAATATTCGTACACTTGATGTTTATTCACCGCGAATGTTAATTGTGCATGTAATTTGGACTCGATGCAGACATACATGTCTTTAAGTACGCATGGTATATATTTTACGAGGTGATAAGGAAATATTTGAAAGAATAAGTACATACATATATGAACATAATATCATATATTTATAATCACAAATTAATATTTACATGAACGAACAAACAACTTTTACGTACATATATATGTATTTCAAATGTCAACATAATTTACCTAGACCTAATTTAACGACAAATTCAAACATTGAACATTCTAAAAAATATAATATACAGATACACGTACGTTCAAACGATCGTCCTTTAAAATAACCCGTGAACCATTCTGAATATATTTAATGTAATTTGATCATATACATATATAAGTGCTTTTTTTATATAGCGTTTCTCAAATACGAAAAGGGAAAAACATACTTTTAAGGGGAAGACTATTCGTATACCGACTAAAAACTGAGATTTTATCTTGCAAAATGCGATAGTGGTAATTTTTTGGACTTACATACATACGTACATATGTTCATTTTTCACAATTATTGATTGGCCTGATGATCTCAAACTTTTTAGAGTAGTTGAATCGGATAATGATTCAGCTCTTCTACGTACAGTTGGACCTACATATGTACATAGATGGAGTTTTGAACTGGTCAATAGATAACTCATTGCCTCTCAACATTCAAGAATGTTGTTCGCTGAGTTTTAGTAGATCACATAATCGTTATGTATTAGTGGCACTAATTTGAACTCGGTGGATAGCTTCAATGATCTGGGAGTCATTTTTTCAAGCAAATTTGATTTTGGTCAGCACATTGAGACTATCTGCTTAAGAGCGACTAAAATGCTGGGATTTATTTACGAATCATTAGTACGGAGCATTCTGGAATTTTCATCAATTATTTGGAGTCCTAGTAAAATTAAAATGCAGAAAAGGATTCTCAGATCTCTTTACGCAAGGCTATATAGTAGTTATCTGTGGCTCTACCCTAGTGCATTTTTACTATAGGCGTTAGGGTTTAATTCCCTGGAGTCAAGTCGACAGGGGAAAACATTTTCACAAGTTATTAATTGACCTGGTGCATAATCCGAGGAATTGGGTTTTGACGTAACAAGTCAATTTAGGTTCCTCAGAGAACATACTTATGTATGTAGTTTATTATCCATTTCGATGGCTCGTACCGGCATGCTAGCCATGTCTCACGTTGTAAGAGCCATTAAATTACTCAACCAGGCTGCCACACACATTGACTTATTTAACGTTAGTTGTGGAAGGATGGTTGAGGTGTTTTTATTTATTTATTTATATAATACAGTAGCTTAAGCTAATTAATTATAATCCTTAACTAAGCACCTGTACAGAGGTGTTTTGTTAAGACTGCCAGGAATTTTTCAATAGTTTTGAAACTTCTAATTCCATCCGGCAGTCTATTATACTCCAAAACACCTCTGTACAAGATGCTTCTCCTATTTCTATTTATTTTAACGTTTTTTATAATTAAATTATTTTTATTCTTTAAATTATATTCACATATGTACATCCATTCCTACGAACATACAAATCCTCAAAGTATCATTCACATTCAACCAATCTAATTAAATCATCATTTTTTTTATACTACCATACCTATCTGCATTTAAAATACATCTCATACCTCTATTTTGCAATATTTGTAATCTATCTCTAGTTGACTTATCTAACATATTTAATAATGAACCACAATACATAAAACGAGGTCTGACAATTAATTAAATATAATATTTTAGTTTATTATTTTATGGATGAGCTTGGTAACAGTGACGATTTGGGAAACGGTAAAGTTACTGTGGTATTATTTTGTAAATAAATAATTTTTTTTTTAACTTTAACAGACTACTCCTTTCAACGCAAGATAACAAACGGTGAATTTAATCCACAAAGTACATATAAATGCGCACTCTGGAATAAAGCTGTATCCTGTACAATTGAGACTCAGCCCACTGTTATTCAAGGGTATTGTATTCGCATATATTTATTCAAAAGTGACGAAAGATTTCTTCACAGTAGGGATGAGAGCTTTGCTTGTAAAGAGGGCTGTCGGCGTTTGGAGGGAGAGATCGTATCGGGCCGGTCCTACTCGAAAGCCTCCCCAGGATCAAATCCGATTATCCTCACGGAGACAATAAGGCTGACGGGGAGAGAATGGAAGGGGTGGAGAAGACCCTCGGGGGTCTTGTTTATCCCGGGGACTTAAATCCAGACCGCGAAGAATTTCCAATCCCGGGAATATCGCCACGTTACACTCCCAAGCGCCTCACGAAACGGTTCCCGGCACCGAATTTATGTTCCCGAGAAAGGGTACACGTGCTATAGGTGCGGGGGAACCTACCCTAAAAGGTTCTGTGGGGGTAGCTGAACAAAAAAAAAAAATAGGGGTTGTATACGAGCGGCAACGAAACGACGATGTAAAAGATTTGAACGTTGCTGTTCCGCGGCGAGGCTGTGTCTTGTTAGTGTTTGCGGTGTTTCACGCGAGCGAGAAAAACACGTTTAAAATAGAGGAAACGCCGTTTTTGAACGACGCATACATGATTTTCCGCCTTCAAAGCGTTTTCCACGTCTCGAGTTGTTTTCCACCCCGTCGGAAAACTTCGCCGAAATTGGCAAATAGTCGAAAAACACGCGTGGGCCCGGAAATTTCGCTCATTCGCTATAAGTCGGTAAGATTGCGGTAAATGTGCGCTAAAGTTTATATAGGAATGAGAATAGTGTGTGTGTGTGTGTGGGTGGGTCACTTTAAGGTAGTTATTCTTTCATCGCGTTATCGTATCCTTTGAAGTCAGCGTAAATACCTCTCCTTTGTCGTCGTCGTCTTGCTACGTTTTCCCTTTTCACCATTTTGACAATTTTTCACGCTCCCTATATTGCTTTTATGTTGTTATATTGCAAGGAAAGGGTCAACGACGTACAAATACAGCATTTGTACGTACGTATGCGAAATGTTTCGGCAAAAGTTATTTTTCAGTTGATGAAAATGTCACATAATTTAAAATAATTGTTACATAACAAAACGAGCGATTTTTCCCGAGCATTTGAAACATTCAGTTGCTTTCAATCAAACCACAAGTATGTATTGCTGTTTGTTTTGTTTATTTTATAACTAGTGTAAGCCCGTTGAATATCAACGGAGCGGTTTCTCACCACCCGTACTGACAAATTATATTAAATTTAATAGTTTTTATAGTTGTTGCATCTATGCAACAATGCGCCATCTATGGCGCGTTCTAATACAACAACGTAACAATTGAGCAAAGTCGCGAGCCTATTTTTTATTATATATGTATGTAAACAGTAAAGTTGAAGCATGCCCACTATCATCTGGTTTGGCTCACCGCGTAAGCGCTCCGTTCCGAATCAGCGATACCGGGTTTAAATCCCACTCGCTCGATCAGCAGAAAGACAGACATACGGATTTCGGCTATTATATATAATAACTAAGCCCGTTGAATATCAACGGAGCGTTCTCATCACCCGTACTGAAAAATAGTATTAAATTTAATAGTTTTGATAGTTGTTGCATCTATGCAATAATGCGCCATCTATGGCGCGTTATAATAACAACAACGTAAAAATTAAGCAAAGTCGTGAACCCTTTTAAGAACTAATGTTGGCCAATTATAGCACATCCGTCATCGCGATTCCTCCCAACCTGGTGATCTCGGGTTCAAATCCCACTCGTTCTGGTTTTATAATTATTTAGGCGAGGCGAGCGTTATCAGCAGACAGACACCCAGACGGATTTCGGATCTATATATATAAAAAAATCAATGTCTGTCTGTTTGTCTGTCTGTCTGTCTCTTATAGGCTCCAGAACCACTCAACCGATCGCGATGAAACTTTCAGGACTTATTGTGATCATGCCGGGGATGGTTCCTGTGAAAAAAAATCGGGATAAAACGGGAACGGGAACGGGCCTGCTCACGCGTCAGATAACGTACTAGGAACGGGAACGGGAACGGGATCAGGAACGGGATCAGGATCGGGAACGGGACCGGGATCTGGAATCGGGAAAAAACGGGAAAGGGAACAGGAACGGGCCTGCTCACGCGTCAGATAACGTACTAGGAACGGGAACGGGATCGGGAACGGGAATGCGAACGGGAACGGGAATGGGAACGGGAACGGTATCGGGCATTGCAACGCATGCCGGGTCAGCTAGTTATATATATAATTCTCATCGGACAGTAGCAAAAAATAATGTTAAAAAACCGTTCATTACGCATTCGAATCATTTGTTGAATTAATTGAAATTCATTTAAAAAATACGCATTCGTTGATTTCTCAGCGGAAATTAGACTTAAGTTAAACAAAGGCAAACCCATTCTTAATGTCTACCTGAGCTGTCGTATTTTCCGGAACGCAAATTAAGAAAATCTGTATTGTTTGCTTTGTATCAACGTTTCTTATCAAATGACCCCACTCTGGGAAGAAATATCGTAGTTTATTTTTACACGTCGAAAGCTTTCGAAGGTTTATTTTGGATTTGGCAAGGGCTAATGTTGGGGGGTGAGACGACACCAACTTTGTCGAGGAAAAACGGAAAATTCCACATTTGTATCGCATTTCCGAAAATATCATCGTCACCGCGTGGGGATTTCCTCTAGGAAAATTCGAAAATCAAACTTAAAAAAAAAAAAAAAAAAAAATATATATGCGAGAAAAACCCCCACGTATAATAAAAGCAGTTACCCTTGTACGAACGACGACGTCATCTCGTCGCAGAGGGTTCAAAAAACCCCATCGAATAAACAAAAAAAGAGGTGTTTATAGCCGTGTGCGACACGACACGACCGTTGCGTATAACCCCAACAGAGGTGCGAAATTATTCATGGATTCTGCCATATAATAAAACGTTCTCAGCGATGGCACATACGGCCATTCGCTCCTTATTTTTATTTTGACACGCTCCCGAATTTGACGAGGCTGTAAGGACTTATTGCTTGAGCCCTTCGGGGACCCATACTTGGCGTATACTCGTGCCAACACCTATAACCCATATAAAAAATTGCCGATCAATGCAAAATAGAACCAAGTACGTCTGAGAAAAAAATGCTTATCGTATCAATACATTTTTGATTTAACGAGAGAGTGCAGTTTGAATTTGATTGTTTTTTTTAACCGCACTTGCTACAAAGGGACACAAGTTCGTCCCTTTCATCAAAAGATACACGATCGATACACGCAATTGGTGCATTTGTTCTGTCCCTTTTTAGCACACGCGCTTAGAAGAGATATACGTTAACTCAGTCTGCATTAGGGAGTCCAAATTTACCGGTAATTTTCAATGTTAAAAGAAAAACATCTGTGCTGGAAATCCGTAATCAATAAGCTCAACTATTATTTTCATTATTGTCTTTTTACTGGTTATATTAAAATTTTCATCATCTGATATCATGGGATTCTATAAGTATTGCAAAATATCAGAATAGAGTGTTCGTCAATCAATGTTGCTTTAAGTTTGTTACTTAAGGAAGTGTTTTTTTTTTTTTTTTGTTCAATTCATCCAACATAAATTTTAATGCTACATCTGCCAAACATAGATTAACATTTTGGTCACACGGTGCTTCTATGGCAGCTTTATTGGTTTGTAATGATGTTATAGTTTTAGAGATCAGTTGACAATCATCTTCCGTAAAGGTGATACATATGTGAATTCAAATCTATCAGAACTTTTAGAACATTAAAAAGCGCTCCAGAATAGCCAACAAACTGTTCCATCGAGTTTTACGAAGTACTGATTTACCGGTAAACCGGTTTGCCGGTAATGGACTCCCTAGTCTGCATGCCGTCTTGTTAAAAACAAATACACTGTAATGAGATATGAGGCCGTTAATATGGATGAGACAATTAACTATGAGTTATGTATGGTGAATTGGCCTTTTTCACAATAAACTAAGATAAACAGAATGAGTTTAGACTTTTACAGTAAGAAAAAAGACAATCAATCGATAAACCAAATTATTCACATATCGTTAAAAGCCTATAGAAAGAAACTGTGCCAGCTAAATTACCTAACTGAATAATTTCCTGTTTATATATTATACAGAAGTAGCAATAATAGCAAATCTCGCATTAAACTTGATCCACTTTTGTTCGAAACGGTTCAAGCTTTTGGTACAAGCGAACATTAGTCGCCGTGCCTCTATGTATGTATATCTCCCGCCACTTTTTCTCTCTCTTTCTCTCCACACATAGATAGAGCCAATAAATATTTATTGGCATAAGATTGATATGGAAAGCGGCGGCAAGCCAGATCCTCGGCTTAAGTCAAGTATGAAAAAAGGATTTTCAAATTTCTCATACATGGAAAATGGGGGCAATTCATTCTGCGGGGTTAAAGCGATTTCACGTTTAAAATTGGGAAAAAAAACTTTTGGCGCGCTACCTCGATATTTATACACGTAAATTTATTTATAAACAAAAAAAAGGCAGACGCTCGTAAAAATACAACGAGGTTATCTTAACAACGAGCCGGTTAAAGGGTTAAAATAATGACGTGATCGAACGATCCGTCAAAAGCTGCGGTCGATGTCGATGGGTGAACTGATTGGATTTTGATTGGAGATGATCTCTTTACTATTAGGGGATGCGGTTGTCGATTAAAGGATAGGGGGAGGTAGGGTGCCCATTACGACAGACTTTTCCACCCCCTTCACCCCTTCAACCCCTCCTCTCCCCCTCTCTGCCAGTCATTTCCTGTGTGGGGCCGCATTCAACGGAAGATCTGGTGCCGCCTTCGACATAACATCCTGTCAGGCTTATTGGAACGCCACGATACCGGTTAACTACCATCACATATCCATCACACGTGTAAACATAGACCGATGGTGATTAAATATTATATAAAATATTGTATTATTTTTTTTTACAACTTAGTTAAAAGTTTGCTATAATAACCGCAAGCGCCGGAATTATCGCGACAAAATGCCGCACTCGAGTACTTGACGTTTTACGAGACCCGCGATATTATACAGAATTATCATTTTTTATGATTTCATTATTTTAATTGATACCAAAGGTTACTGTTTTTACTTATGGTAAAATCGAGAATTAATAACGTGTTGAAGTTAATTAATTCAAATCAAAAATCTTAGCATACATACATATGTATCTTATGTAGGTGGCAATGTTAGCAACATTTGACTTTTTTTAAAAATGTAGTAGCTTTTTTTTCGCAATTTTACCGATTTAAAATTCAGCACACTTCCAATTAACCCTCTTAAATGAAAATAAAAAATAGTATTAACAGTGGGAAAAAAATCCCAAGTGAAAATACATACTTTTGACTTTTGATTTGAACTGGACGACTACTTAGAAAGCTCTGAAAGCTGAAAAGTACTACAAATGAAAGATAAAATACCCGACTATAGATTTCAATATTCATTTTGAACGAAAAATTGACCGATTTGAGACATCGAACGAACAACACCAAGAAATAGAAAAATCGCGTGATTTAAAAAAACACATATATCTCCGAATCTCGAGCCAATCAACATTTTTTATTACCAGATTCGTGTTCACTGGGCATAGATCTATAAGAAAAGTCATATCTCATCTCGGAAGCAAAGAAAAAATCATCATTTGTCGAACAGTGTAATTTCATACATTTCGAGAATAATTTTTTGGTTTTAATTCAATATTTTGACAGTTATCATTAAACATTATTATAGTTTTACGTTCAAGGGTTAATATTATGTAGCATTTGTTGGTCTCGGAGTTGTTTTATTAGTTTAACATTGGCTGGTAAAAGGATGTAGAAACGGCATTTGCACGTTTGTTTACTCGCCGGTTTCATTTGAAATACATAACTGTAAAACAAATCAAAACAGGAAAAACGAATAATTAAAAATATATTGTAATTAATACAAAATCACATTTTTGGAAAAAATCACAATCTTCAAGGTCGCCAATTCAATTTTACGCCTTTAAATATTATTAAATCGAGTTGAAATTTTCCCTTCACTAATTTAAGGCCAAAAGGAAAAGAAATTGATAGAATAATTCCAACATAACCATGCGGAACATTTTTCATACAAAAAAAATGCCACCCTAAAGTTTCGCGTAGTACTTAAAATTAGCCTTCTAAACCTCAGTTCTGTATAATAGTTTAGTATAAAACGTTTAATTAAGCGATGATTTGTTTGTTTGTGACGCGCGTTCAATCTTCAACGGTTCAGCCCGTTTAAATAAGCGTATGTTACACCAGGTGTTTCCCATTCATATTTGATACAATAAATTCACACTGTGAGGATATCTAACCAGAGATTTCTAACCATATACATATATGTATATATGCACATAACATATCCACATCAAAATTTAATTTTTGTAATATTAAACACAGTCCGAATTAAATATTCCATGTACATACATAGATGTTATAAGAAAATAAGTGTTCGCTCTACAAAAATAATAAATTTTAAGCGAATTTCCTCCAAGTGACATTATGTAGGTATGCAAAATGCAACTCTCCGTTCAAGTTATTAAATTACTTTCGCAATATAATGAATCGAATAATAGCGTTATGCAAACGAGCGCTTAATTTACTTAGCTTCGTTTCGCCTTCGGTCTGAAATTTCGGGGAACGTTCGCGCGAACGCGTGCATGAATATTTCATGAATTTTCAGTTTTAATTTCACGCAAACTTTAGAGGTACATGAATAATCATGTTCGACATCGGAGACGTGGCGAAAGGCAACACGAGAACGCCACAGAAACCACCGCAAAAAACTACATACATACACATATGTATGTATAGCCAGTGGTCGAGAACCGGCGGCTCCGGAGCCGCATGCGGCACTCGCTGTCATCCAACTTTTTGCGTGAAACACAATTTACACAATATCAAAATTTATCCTATTTCCATAACTATAATGGCTATAAAAAGCTTTAAGATCGTTTTTCAGATTAAAGTTTAGTAATAAACTGTCGAACGTTACGAAATATCACGACAAAAAATTATTTCTTACGTTTCATTGATGATTTTTTGAGTAACCTTTAATTTAATTTTGAATATACATACATATGTATATGTAATTCGTACATATGTATGTATGTAATCTCCACAACGTCATGGCAATAAAATGCTTTAAGATCGTTTTTCAGATTAAACTTTAGAATACTTTTTAGTAATAAACTCTCGGACGTTGAGAAATATCACGGGGAAAACTTATTTCTTACACTAATGAAACATTGATGAATAACGAGTAACATTTGATTTAATTTCGAATACTTAATTCGGTAAAATAATAAATTGCGGCTCTCAAACTTATCAATTTTGCAAGGTTTTCCCTAATTTGACCTTTAGCTTGAAAGAGTCTCCCGACCACTGATGAAATTTTCAATTGGCACCTACATATTTCAACTGTAAATAGTTCACATACGAGCAAAAAAGCACCGGCGAAAGTTACTAGCGCTTGAAATTCAGTTGAAATATGGCGAGCGTTCAAAAGTTCATTCTCATCCGCACAGCGATTATGTTTGTTGTGTGTAAATATTGAACGTGCCCTTTTATTTTTCCATTTTTCCGACGAGAGCAGGAAATACCCCCGTCCCCGTCGGGATCATCCGACGAATATTAAAAAGCTTTAGCGTATTTTTACATTTATTTTTTTTGATATTCCGAAAGCTTTCAACACTAATTCGATATGAACGCGGGGGGGGGGGGGGGCTCCGCGGAGACGTCGTTGACACAAAAATACAACGTAATCGACGTTAATTATAATTGCCAAAGTGCTGAAAAATGCATTACTGTCCGACGGACGGGACGGGTGGGTGTTTTTGCAAATTCAATTAAACCCGAATATGTCCCGGCATATGTGAATTTGCGAGGTTCCCATAGCAACAGGTGTCAGGGGCGTTGTACACGCGCAATAGAGACTCTAAGGGAACATAGGGTAGGGGCAGTGAAGGGAGGGGGGGGGGGAAAGGGGGGTTTGGGGTGGTTGAAAACAGCCCCGTTTTGCACGGACCTGTATTAAAATTTTGGCGAATCGAATATGGACGTTCATGAATAAATTTGTATATATTCAAAATACTTCTATAAATAGTACAAACTCGTAAATACATGTGTACATACATATGTATATTATGTATAATCATTAACTTATAATATTGTGTAGGCTTTTAGTTTGAAATTGGTAATATGTATGTATGTGAAATTTCGCATTGTACATAATATGTACATACATACGTACAATGCGAAATTTGCAAATGTGAAATGCGCATTTTAATGTTAATTGTTGTTATTGCTGTAGCTTGAGTATGTGTGTACGGCATCTTTCTCGCTGCGCTCCTATGTCGATGTGTATGTGTGCGACAGCTCGCGATGGTATGGCCGTGTTGCCAAGTGCCAAGTGCTACGTGGACTTCGTATCTCCGTGGTTTTTGTAACATGACGCAAAATTTCGAAATTCTATGTATGTATGTATGTATATTAGGGTGGAGCGACATTGCAAAAATTAAAAATTGGCATTGTAATACCTAGCAAAAGTTTCATTGTATCATCCGTATTCTAGTAAAAATACTGAAAAAAAATCTGTGAATATGTCTTCAGGCCTCTATGTACATGAAGGCGAAAAATGAAAAGTTGCCTATTAATGTCGAAATCTGAATACAGAATACAAATTTTTAGATAACATGCTCATAAAATTACCTTAACTTTATTGAATATTATAAGTACTATTATGTAAAAATCTAATTTATTTACGTATTCCTTGAATTATTCAAATAAGTATGAATTTGTGAGCGTGGAGGGAGGCATACGAGTAAATATAAATATATACGAGTAAAGTAAGTATGAATAGTAAAAATAAATACTAATTTTCCAATTAAAATTGCTATTTATAGAGGAAACAATCAATTGGAAATTTTCATTTCAAAAGTGTTAAGATAAAAGTGCTGGTAGACACCACCACTATTTAAATTAAGCAGATTTTTTTGGACAGAAGAGGTATGATGTAGAGGCAACTTTTTAGAACTATTTAAAAATGAATATCCCAAAAAAAAAAAAAAAAGTTCCATACATCGTCGCTCCACCTTAATGTACATATGAACATATGTATGTATGTATAGGCAAAGTGAAAAAATTGAAATATGTAATTCTTCAAGATTGCTGGTCAGATTGGTGAGATAGAAAATGATTCGGACTGCGAAGTTAATTTATTTCATACTTTGCCTAGCACGCTTAATGCATTGTTACTTTATCCATATCGGATAAAGTATAAAATTCGACCTAGAGATTTTGATTTGTATCAAGTATCGTCCTCTGATCACGTTTTCATGATTTTTGGAAAATGTCAGTATGTGTGTTGGGATGTATGTATGTATGCACATATGTAAAATCGCTATCCCTTAAAAAACCGTTTATCCTATCACACTGAAACTTTATATTTATAAGTTTTTTGCCGGTCATTAAAACCCATAAGGCTTTCAAAAATTGTCGTCAACCGGAAGTGTATGTATGTATGTATGTTTGTACATATGTACATACATACATATGTACTTCCCTTGGAAAGTCATTTTATTTTCTGCTATCTTTGGGAAGTTTTTCCAGCAAAACTATCGTATACTTTAAGCTGAAAATTTGCATATGTAGTATGTTTAACGACCGTCAAAATAATATAATTTTTAAGTATTTTTTTCCTATTGAAAGTAAGTGGGTACTTTTATCCTTGGTTTTCGATGTTTTTTACTTTTTCTCCGAAACAATTACCCCTATCAATTTAAATTTTTTTTTAATTATTCTCTCTTATTTAACTTATTATTCTTCCCTATTATTATTTTTCTTAAATTTATAGCTCAAGACAGACAGGAATGGAAGAGGATTGGAGAGGCCTTTATCCAGCAGTGGATGGTGAACGGCTGAAAATGATGATGATGATGATAAATTTATATGAACGGATGGATTGCACTATCCTCCTTGCCGTCTGGAATAAACTATCACTACTATTGTATAATTAGGCATTTTGTACAGCGTGGAATTTCATACTTTGCCTAAAACATATACATACATTATTTATTCATAAATTTCAATCAGATTTAAAAATTGTAAATTCTAGCGCTATTTTTGTTTGTATTTTTTCGATGTTTTTATTGTTCTTTATTTTCCTTTACTATTGTTACTTTTTTATAATTTTTAAATTTATGTACATATTATAAGGTATACCTTCGGCTGAAAGCCTGTAAAATAAATAAATAGAATAAATATTTGATTCATAGAAACTTTTTTCGTAAATAGAAGTATAACCTTTTTTTTCACTTTCAGAAATGGACTTATTCCACTTTAAAAAAAACAAGGATCTTTAGTTTTTTGTCGTTTGAAAGTGGAGCAATTCCACTTTGTATTTAAATCGAGCTAATATTGAATTTTGGGTTTAGACTTGCTTATGGATTCAACACGACAGCAAAATTTTTAGTAAAGTGGACTTATTCCACATTTAAACAAAACGGTCACGTATTGTAATAACACAGAACATTATACAAGCTTAAAAATGTACGAATCTAATAAACAAGTCAATCAACTGTGTATAAAAAGTTGTTGTACTTTTGCCAAGCAATAGAATTAAAGTAATGCTCAATTTGATAAGTATGTATTATCAGTTGAAACGGTATCTTTAATTAGCGAAAGAAAATATACGAGTGTACAATTTGAGTTAATATTAGCTCAAACGGCTCTAAAAGATCACATCGTGGACTACCTTTTTGCAGCATAAATAATTCTCAATGACAATTTACCAACTTATCATCCCAATTTATGAATTCCTCGTTTACACATTTCGTCCCGTGGAATATTTCATTTTGCACAACCGTAGCGTAGGTAGGCTGAAAACGTCCCCATTCGTTTCTTTATCCTTTTTCAGGCGTGTTTCGTGTCTTTCAGCACTTGTAAAGTGCCACGTTTACCGCGTATTTGCGCACAACACCAATTACGCGAACGTACCACTTTTCAACCGTGTAAATTTGACCGAGCTTATTTATTTCGCAAAATAAAAAAAAATAGGGTGTGGCCAACCCATGACTTTCTTCATATATTTGAGGAATACAAAGAGTAACGAAAATAATTTTTTGAAGCAAATTTTGATTATACATCCAAGCAGGAGTGAATCCGAACATAGCGAGCAACACGCATGCATATCATACGAAATCACTGCGTGGGTGTGCGCGCACGTACAAACGATTTTCGGCGTATATTCAAATAGGAAAATCTACCACTTACAGTAAGCCGATTTTGATGATATTTTTGTTTATAACATCAATGCTGTAAAAAATATAATTTCATAATATTTCGAAGAATAAATGTATTTAAATGCCTAAAAAGAATAAAAAATGAAATTTCGTTCAAGAATAAACTACTACTTCTGGTTGGCAGATTTTGACCAAAACTTTATCAACTCTTAAATTTGACATTAAAACTAGAAATATGAATTTTCAGTTTGATTGGTTTAGTAATTTTTAACAAATACGATGTTTGACTTTTCTACAATAAAAAAGTCCCACTTACGGTTGACCGATTTTGATGATTTATTTTTTTATAACTAGATATTGCTCGAAAAAATATAATATTACAATATTTTGAAGATACTAAATTTTAAAAGGCCGAAAAAATTAAAAATGAAAATCACTTCTGGTTGGCAAATTTAGACCAAAATCATAATATCTCTTATTTTATCTTAACCCATTAACGTTCTTTTAACATCTTAAATGAAAACTATAAAAGTAATAGTTTCGGAGAAAAGGTTAAAAAACATCGAAAGTAGAAGTACTACTTCCGGTATGACTTTCTAAAAGAAGTACCACTTCGGTTGACGAAATTTTTTGAAGTCTTATGGATTGTAATGGCTGGCAAGAAACCTATAAATATGAAGTCTTAGTGTGATAGGATAAACGGTTTTTGAATTGCATACATATAGCGATTCTACACAAATCCGCCCAACATACAGACATACAGAAATTTTCCAAAAATCATGAACGTGATCGGGAGATGATACCTCATACAAACCAATCAAATTCTTGAGTAAATGAAAAATTTAAATACTTAATCCGGAATATATGTAAGTAAAAAAGGCTGGAAAATTGAAAAGCGGATAAATTGACTGCAATAGTGTTTTTAATAAAATGAACTATGCTGTATTATTTGAAGAGGTTTGCGAGATTAATTCTGTCTCTTTTGTTCCCCTCCTTTGAATTCGTACTCGTGCCGACGAAAGATACACAAAAGAATGGACAAAATAAAATAAAAAAATGCTTGGATTCACTTTAAATTGGATTAAATCGCAAAGGAAGTGTTTACTTTTTATACCTACATATATGCGTATACAGCAAGTCTTCGGATGTAAAGCGGAAAAAAAAACTAATTTTTTTTTTGCATTGCACACACGCGGTCGTGTGCAGAAAAGGTTAAATTTTCGCATGAAAGCCTACGTTGAAAAGAGGACAATGGTTTAGTAATGAAAATAACTGTTGATTTTTTTTTGTTTTGTTTTGTTATAGCGCGTTAATTGAATTGTCAGTTTGACGTCAACCCAGTCTTTCTACTATGATATTGGAAAAAAATTTTTCACCATCAAATGCCAGGACGTGTTCGTGTTTTTACATTTCCATTATGAACATACATAGAGTACTGCATAGTACTATTTCACGTATTTTATTCTCACCTTGCAAGTTTTTCGACAGAAAACATTATCATTGGAAACTCGGAGAAAAGTTTGCTTGATCAAACATTTTTTCTGGATTATTAAAGGGCCGGGTAGATAATCCGGGGATTCTCAAGGAGCTTCGTTTATGGGTTTCAGAGCATTCCCATGAGTCTCGAGAGCGCTCTCTTTTCTTGCCTGTGCGCGCACGAACCTGTATGCTCGTCAACTCGCCGGTATTGAGTGCGATAACACTTTTAAATCGGATTGCTAAGAGTGTTGACTTGTTCACGATCTCTGACAGCAACTTGTCAGTATTTTTGGATTTTTTCGATATATAATTATTTATTTCTTATGCAATTATTTTGTTATTATTATTGTTATTATCATTTTTAATATTATTTTTTTTTTTGTTATCATTATTAATATTTTTATTATAATTGTCATTTTTATTTCTATATTTATATTATGTATCCGGCCGATGTGGCCTTTTAGAGATACCTGTGAAGTGACATCGGTATATTTTAAAACGAAAATAAAAATAAAAAATCATATCAATTTACATCAATGGTCGGGAGCCTTTTTCTAACTAAGAGTCAAATCGAGGAATAAGTCCCAAAATTGGCAAATTTGAGAGCCGCAACATATTATTTTCGGATAATAGATTTAAATTGAAATAAATGCCACTCATTTGTGGATCATCGTGATATTTATAAGTGCTTGAAAATTTATTCCTAAAAATTATTATAAAGTTTAATCTCAGTGACGATTTTTAAGCTTTTTAATGGCATGAAGGTTGTATGAATTGGGATAGATTCATTTTGATTTATGTTTCAAACACCTTTTTCGGAATATTTATTTTATTTCACGTAAACGTTGAGTGACAATGAGAGCCGCAGCTTTCATACAATGAGCCGCGTGCGGCTCCGAAACCGCAGGCTCCCGCCCACTGATTTACATAATATGTGATTGTGTAAATCATATAAATAAATCATAAATCAAAACATAACAAGTGATTGTTAAGACAGTGTTGTTAAAATGTAAAATGTCATTCAGACGACTGTCAGAACCGGATTGAAGCCATTTTTAAGATTTCCAGTTCAAAATGCACCTGAGCAACGCCAGCCATGAACAAATTGCATGCTAGTCACAATTTATTCAGAGTTGGTATACCATTATACAAAGATAAACATAACCTAACCTAAAATAACCTATGTACACAAACATTTACAAAAGTATACAAGATAATCTCAATATTTGTGTCTCAATCAGACTGTAATCATCTTTTCGCCTTTGAAGTTCACTATTATACATAGGTATGTGTTAGCTAGACTTAGTAAGAGTGTTAGCGTTGGAACTATGATTCAATCAAACGATACAGACTATACGAAACGCAATTAAACGCCTATAGTTATCCACACGTGAACACATACGAGCTTGCAACGGTTTACATGTACTATGTATGCTCCTCGCCAATACAAAAGCTCGTTCGATCACTCGTACATTTTCACCGTCGTGCTTTGATTAAAACCGGTTGACGTTTCATCGACAAAGGCCACACTGCCGCCTTCAAAGTGAAAGTCTCGTTTTAATCATTTAATTTTCCGGACGAACGGGCAAGAAAATGGCGAAAAAAAAAAAAAAAAACGGGTAGCAAATTTGCGGTACGTACACTTCGTCCGCCTATCCCGATCCGCGTTCGCTGTGTCTGGTTTCATCCTTTATCTTTCGATCCTGGCCGTTGTTGTCGTCGTGTTTGTGTTTGGCGGTTGTTCTCCTTTGTTATAACGACCCCGATTGTTTTTCGTCCGGTTCATTAGACGGCTCCAAAAACTAAAGTATTAAATAACGCCGACAAAGAGCGGGCTGGGCCGCCTACCTGGGCGTGGTTGATTTAATTGATATTTATTTTGAACGGCTTAAATCATCACAGACGGGGCTTTGTCCAACGAATCCGTGTAAATAAGTATACGGGATGTTTTGCATGTTCGAGAAGATTGACAGTAAAAACGGCAGGGAAATAAACGGCCGTGCGCGTAAAACCCGGTTTACGACGTCTTCATGCGACAGATTTACTATAAAATGTTTTACGGCAGGTTCCGTACTAAAAAAAAAAAAGTTTTAGATTAATATGAATTATGTTTTTAAGCCGACACTATTATACGTAAAGCTTATGACATTGACGCACTGCCTTGAATATGTAACAATTGAGACTTATCCTACGATAACTATAAAAATTTCATAATCCTTAAGCTCAAACTAAACAAAGAAACTTCTATAACATGATTTTAAAACATTTTGGAATAATTGAATCTTGATGAAAACAAAAAAAAACCTTTGTCTTCAGAAAAGTTGAAAAACACATTATATAACATCAAGATATGAATGAAACTTTTCAATTTAACTTTTCCTTGATAGCATTTCTATTTACAGAAATATAAATAACATTACACAAGTGTGTGTGCCTTAACTGAAAAATAACAAAAAAATTGAATGTGTTTTGATTTAATATTTATACAATGTTTTAACGAAAGCCCACTCCTCAAGTCATACGAGCCATATACAGACGTAAATTATTACGTCATTCAATCACTCATATTCGATCAACCGGTATAGCGATTTGCTATACCGATAATTATGCAATTTCCGAATTATACCAACACACAAATCTTTATATTGTAATTGTGCCATCAAATGAATCAATCAATAAACAAACGATCTTCATACCATCAAGTGCTGTTTTCTCATTTTTCTCTGTTCCTCAACCTCCAATACATAACATGTTTGTCCACTCGTTTAGAAGAAACAGATACTCATACTCAAATTCTTAAAAATACTTCTTAAAAAAACCAGACTATAGTGGGCTCAAACTGTCCGAATGCAAATAAAATTTTCAATCATGTAAATTCACAACAATAAAATTTATAACAATAATGAAAAATTGATTTTGAAACCATACAAATACTCTGTGAATATATTAGTTAATTAAACGACGCTTAAATTCATACAAGAGTTCGCATCAAATTAAATCATATCCGATACGCGTTCGTTTGGCGTCGATACAATACATAAAATAATAAACTCGTTCGAAACAACAATTCCATATTTAATACTGCCGCAGTGAGCTTATCCATGGTCGAATGAAAGTTTGGTATTATATAGGTATTTTAGCAAAGGAAATCTTTATCGTGTGTGGGTTTTTGATTCGATTCGAAAATCGCCTACATAGTACATACATACATAAAATTGAGACACATGTATGTACATATGTATGTATTTGCGAACTTAATTTAATATACTTGAAAGCTATCGGGATTGGCTCCTAGACTAGAAACGCTTTATCTTAATTAGCAAAGAGAAACAATCCTAGTATTTTATTCATCTGTAAATTCATATGGATATATTATACATAGGTATTCCTATAATATAGGTATGTATATATGGTATATAATAAAAAAGGTGATCTTAGTACGAGTATATTCTGATATTATATACATACACTTTATAGTTTATAACTATAGAAGCGATTTAAATACGGATGCATAAATTGTGAACAATGAATTTATGGAGTATTTTTCGAGATTCAAGACGGTACACAATTTAAAATTTTCCGATTGGTATTTTTCATCGAGAATCTCAAGTATCAGTATTCAGATATAGTGCGGCAGTATATTATATTATTACATCGTATAAGACTGAAAACATATTGACAACAATAACAAGATTCTAAACGTCTCACTGAACTTTTGCGGTTTGAAAAGGGTTAAAAATATGTTTGAGCGTTACGACGAGGCAAACGTTGACATTTTCCGATTTCATTTTCATTTCGCACCGAGAAACCCCTTTTCGCGCAAAGTTTTCAAAGACGTTTTAATAGAATCGCAAGGCGACGAGATCGCTGAAACTTGTCTTGTTTCATCAAGTGCGGCATTATTTCGAGTGGCTTTCATATTCAAGAGCTTTCAACTGCCGTATATACTCACCTATCTACCTATGTATGTATGTATGTATAATATACACAAACAAACCCGCTCTTGTGATAAGATCTAAACGAGGCGTTCTGTGATGTAATTAACGGATTGTTTTCCTCGTTTAGCGTCCATTATACACACATACATACATACATAGTTCAATTATACATACATATGCTATCGTAATCATCGATGTGCAATAGAATTGGTGTAACACGTGATTGGTGCGATCGATCGTTCGCAAATTACGAGGCAATTAAACCGATCCGGCATGTTTGCGTGTTAAGGTTTGCGGCAACATTGGTATGTTAAGAATTCGATGCATTGAATTTGAAACGGTGAAGTTTTGATGAAGGTGAAGCTGGATAACTTTGATGCGGTCAAACGCCTGTTTAATTATTCAGGACGAACCTACAATTAAACTCAAAGTCGGTGTTTTCGGGCAAAGGTTTGATTGTTCGTGCGAAACTGGACACGTCTACTACGGCTACTAATTTGCGAATTGCTCAAAAGGTTGCCCGGTTCAATTAAAAAGTACGCAAAAGACGAAGAATTTACAACTGTAATTGCGCTAGAAGAAAACTGTCGTAATTGATAATAGTTACCTTAATATAGGATGTCCCAAAATTCACGCAAGAAGTAATTTTGATAGAAAACACAGGTTTTTAATTAAAAAATTGTAAACTTTTTATTGATTCATAAAGTATACAGTATAGGGTTATGTATCCAGTAGCATAAATAAAAAATTAATTTACACATCCCGAAAGTTCACACGTATTCGAAAGTTAATCACACTTTCACAACTCTTGAATTAAACAAAATAAAATTGTTGCTCTGAATAGTCGCAGGTCTTTCTTTTTTATTCACAAATTATGCTTTGTCGTGACAATGTGCACTAGTGAGTATTTTTGAATGAATCAAATCACTGGAACTGTACCGATACAAGTATACGGTTCAGAACAGTAGCTTACGTTCCACTGTAGAACGCTTCTTGTTGAGAATGAACCCCAATATGCTACTTTATACATAACCCTATACTGTATTATTTATGAATCAATAAAAAATTTACAATTTTTAATTAAAAACCCGTATTTTATATCAAAATTACTTCTTGCGTGAGTTTTGGGACACCTTTATATACAGTTCAGCCAAATTTGGCGTACGGCTTGTATGTGTATTTTTAATTTAAAGTACTCGCTGAAGTTTCCATTCAGTCAGACAATATCCTACTACCGTTATTTTTATCCACTCGAGTGAGAAAGACATCGAGGGAAATGGGTCACCAGTGTCGACTTTACATTCGCAATTTTTCACCACAATCTCGAGACATTGTAAATAAAATGAATAATACTAAAAAAATATTGAAAAGAAGTCGGGCAGAAGAAAAGTTAAATTTTCCTTTCTGACAAAAAGCTCGTCGAGGCGACGTGATATCGGATTCCATTTTTCAGGTGGTTCAATTTGAATATTTATCGTACCGCTTGCCGTTCGACAAGTGTAATTTTCAGCTGAAAAGTTCCTGAGGGAGAAAATCTACGGGAGGGCGAATAGGTAGGGGAGCGGCACACCTCGAATCGAAAGCACAGAGGAGCTTTTAAGCTCGGCTTATTTCTTGCTAATTTATTATGTCCTCCAGCCTTGAACCTGAGCTTTGGCCGAAAAGCTTTTATCCACACGCACGCACGCCGACTCTCAAATGCTTTTAAATAAACTTGAGAATCATCCAAGTATGTAGAAATGATACTCGAGACTGGCGCATGTCTCGAAAGTTACTTTTGTAACGCTTGTTAAATGTTGTACAGTTCCGTTGGACTCGCGATGAATTTTAAGTGTCGTATTGACCCAAATTTTGGCATTTTGGACTTTGAAAAGTTTCCCCAAAGCATATACAATGTCAAAGTTGCGAAATTTGATCACGACACTGTGTTGTGTTTGAAAATTGAACGTTACGTTGTATGCGTTGGTGAATTTTACGAGGGCTTATCAAATAACGAGAACAAGAGGAAACTGGCAGGAGATTGACCTTATATTTCAGGATGGGAGCAAACGAGGATAATTCAGACGAGGCTAGCTCCTTTGTCCCGGTGCCTGCTCCATCCAAACATATTGCCTTTCATGCTTCCTTACACCTGATTTATTCGGGTAAGTAAAAACTACATCATTTTTGTTTTTACGCGGTTCACCTACGATGCTTATACGTACACATTTTTTGCTTCAATGGAAAATATTTTTCAAAAAAGTCCACAAAGCCAAGAAAAATCAATACGATCAAAAATCAACCCTTGTCAAAAAAAAAGAAAATATCTATGCATAAAAAAAATTATGCAACTATCGTAAATGTTCCGCAGAACACATTACACTTCATAGGTATGCGGATAGAAAATAAAAATATTTACACGCCAGGAAATTCTTGTAAAAATTTCATCGCATGCGATATTTCATGATAAATACGAGTCCATTTATAACACACACTACTATCATTATTAATGTTTATATGTTTTAAATTGCGTGTTGGAGGCTGCGATGCTCTTATGAGAAAAACCCATTATCAAAATTTGTTATACGCGAGCGTAACATACGCGAAAACAATTTTTCCCCAGGGCCAAATAGGGCCGAATCACTTTACGACTATGCGTGTACATAGTACGTCTTCTGGCAGAAACCGACACTAATAATTATCTAGTCGTTGAACTCGAATCGCTACTGGGCACAAAATTATAATACACAGTGACTGTGAATTGCATGAGAAATTTAATAGAAAATATAATGTAACCTTTACCAAACTTCAAACAAAAACGTCACAATTGAGTAAGACTAGTAATATTACAACAAAACTTTAACTATACAATTTCAATCTTATCAAATTAACATTTACGTACATAGTCAGACGTAAAAATTTACGATTTTGTACGGTTTCAATTGTGCGAGGATTTCTAACGTGTTTTATATACCATACAGACATAGCTAGAGATAGTTGATAGTTATTTATACCTAGGACAATTGGTGAATATGACCGGATGCAAAGAAGAATAATAAAACTAGGATGCAGTGCTTTTGGAAGAATGAACATAGTTTTTAAATTCCACATTCCGCTATGCTTAAAAAAGAAGGCATACGACCAATGCGTACTGCCAGTTATGATGTATGGATGTGAAACTTGGATGCTAAATTCAAGAATGCTACGTAAGATCCATTGCACACAGTGAAGCATTGAAAGATGTACGCTCGGTATAACAAGAAGAGATCGTAAGAGGAACACGTGGGTAAGAAGCATGACTAAAGTGACAGATATAGCGGAACGTGTGAAAAAAATGGCAGTGGACATAGAAATACTGGAACGGTATCCGAGAGGATGTGAATGAAAGCAAGGTAGACCGAGTGGAAGATGGGCTGATGTATTAAGAAGAATTTGTGGAGTCAAGTAGATGCAGATTGCTCAAGACAGACAGAAATGGAATGAGGATAGGCCTTCATTCAGCAGTGGATGGTGAACGGCTGAAAATGATGATGATGATGATGACATACATACATAAATAACGTAAACTGTACATTAGCTGTCGCATTAAACAATGTACATTTCTTAATAATCTAATTCAAAACTATATACCTACATATAAGTTTACATTGCTCTTATTGCATTATATACATATAGACATACATATGTACATATATAATACCTGAAATCTGTCTGTCTGTCTGTCTGTGTGTGTGTGTGTGTGTGTGTGTGTGTGTGTGTGTGTGTGTGTGTGTCTGTCTGCTGATAACTTGTAATTTAAAAAAAAAACAGAACGTCACGCGAGTGGGATTTGAACCTGGTATCACTGGTTCGGAACATTAAGCGCTTACGCTGTGATCCAAACGGAGGTGATGACGGTTCTGCCGCAATTTGACAATATAAACTATTATATAGACTCGCTTTGCTCGACTTTGCTAAATTGTTACGTTGTTATTATAAACGCGCCATCTATGCAACAACTATGTATAAAAACTATTAAATTTAATATAATTTTTCAGTACGGGTGATGAGAAATCGCTCCGTTGATATTCAACGGGCTTACATTAGTACATCATCATCATCATTTTCAGCCGTTCACCATCCACTGCTGGATGAAGGCCTCTCCAATCCTCTTCCATTCCTGTCTGTCTTGAGCAATCTGCATCCACTTGACTCCACACATTCTTCTGAATTCATCAGCCCACCATCCAGTCTACCTTGTTTTCTTTCAAATCTTCTCGGATAAAATTCAAGTATTTCTCACCTCCATCTGCCAAGCATACATCTTTCCATGCTTCTCTGTGTGCACTGGATCTTGCGTAACATTCTCGAATTTAGCGTCCACGTTTCACATCCATACGTCATAACTGGCAGTACGCATTGGTCGTACGCCTTCTTTTTTAAGCATAGCGGAATGTTGGATTTAAAAACTATGTTCATTCTTCCAAAAGCACTCCATCCTAGTTTCATTCTTCGTTTTATTTCTTCTTCTTTACATCCAGTCATATTCACTAATTGCCCTAGGTATAAATAACTATCAACTATCTCTACAATATGATTATATACTGTGACTACGTCTTGCGTGCAAAATTCATTAAACATAATTTTAGTTTAATAAAAAGTACATATATACATATATATAAATATATATATATGTAGCTTACACTAGTATATACATATATATATATATATATATATATATATATGTATATATTAATTGCGACGTTTGATTGAATCTCGGAAGCTTAACAGGGTCATAGTTACGCTGCTCGAGCTGAGAAATCAAATAATAAACAAGGGTAAAGTAGCTCCGGAGTGGCTGTAGTGTGGTAAATTGGGATTTGGACGGAAAAACGGGAGACGGGGAGGAAACCTTCGAGGTTTTAATTGTATTTTCCGAGGCAAGTGTTCCCGATCGGAGAGTTTTCCGGTTGGTATTCAAGGCATGAACGAGTTATCTCGGGCACGTATCCCAAGCCGATAGAATTGCTCGAAGGAGGTCGTATTTATCCGCCGATTGATACACTGGCACACTTTTTTTTCTCCCCTCGTCTACTCACCCCTTTCCCTTTCTACTTCACTCTTAACCCCCAGTCTTCTTACCGCCACATCGTATTATTATGACGAAAGGGTAGTCGGGGGATGTTTGGGCGCCTAGTCTGAGGTGGCGTTTGGATTTCGGGGGTTCGAAAATGGCGGTAGGTGTGAGTATGGTGTGGGTTATGGGAAGTATAAATCAAATTTTATCTGGGTAGAATGTGCGAACCGAAGCGTAAAATGACGTACGACCGTGCCTTAGCTTTTTGGCTATGCTTTATATGTATTTAAAATGGAAAATTTGGAGGAAAATGCAACGAAATTTGACGATGCATTTCCCGCGTCGCAATATCACCTGTACCAATGTTGGCACACTTGAAAGCGAGCCGCGGTCTACGAATTTAATTATATTCCACGTCCCAAAATTCACGCAAGAAGTAATTTTGATAGAAAATACAAGTTTTTAATTGAAAATTAATTTTGTTTTATTGATTCATAATGTATATAGTATAGGGTTATGTATGAAGTAGCATATTGGGGTTCATTTCCAACAAGAAGCGTTCTACAAACAGTGGAACGTATGTAAGCTACTGTCCTGAACCGTATGCTTGTATCGGTGAAGTTCCAGTGATTTGATTCATTCAAAAATACTCACTAGTGCACATTGTCACGAGAAAGCATAATTTGTGAATAAAAAAGAAAGACCTTCGACTATTCAGAGCAACAATTTTATTTTGTTCAATTCAAGTGTTGTGAAAGTGTGATTAACTTTCGAATACGTGTGAACTTTCGGGATGAGTAAATTGATTTTTTATTTATGCTACTCGATACATAACCTTATACTGTATACTTTATGAATCAATTAAAAGTTAATTATTATTAATTGTAATTAAAAACCTGTGTTTTCTATCAAAATTACTCCTTGCGTGAATTTTGGGACACCTTTATAAGCACCATAGCCAATTTAATTATTGGGCTCCTTACACGGTCAATATAATTGACAATACCTTATCATATTGACGACGTGTAAGGTGGAAATATTGATGGTTTGAGGTATTGAATTGAAGCAGATTCGAATTTCCAAACATTCGGGTCAATATTATTGACCGTATAAGGTGCCCTTAACGACACATGATTTCTACTGAACTGAAATTGATATTGTAGATATAGTTGTTTGAAAAATGATTTATTAATTAAATATTTGCGGTAAAAAATTCACCCTGGGAACTAATTATTCAGGTTGAATCGTACGTAACTCATGGTTTCTATTAAAAAATCGATTGTGAATGTCATTTGGTGCAAAAAATTTATATTAATTTATGAACACCAAAGCCAAAAATCAACCATTGTCAAGTACAGTAAAGTACAGCTTGTCGACAATCAATGTGTATTACGGAAAAAAAATAACAATTGAAAAATATATTGTTAGTGTTTATTACGGATACTAAAGTTACGATTTCAACAATGAGTTAGTCAAACCAGCAAACAGATTTTAGCTCTTGATATTTGCGATTATGAAATTAACTTTAGAGTAAAGCTCTAGTGTGCATAAATGAATTTAATTTTTAAGGCAAATAAATCCCCCTCAGTAAAATATATGACAATAGCCATATAGTAGACTTTAAGTTCAGTTAAGACGAAGTGCTTTTTTAATCATCGTCTCTCAACTACGAAGCACCCAAACACACCCTCAACACTACGTGACTATATTCATATATAACCCAAGCTTATAAACATCACCGAAGTACATACTATTATACGTAAATTTCACAGTATGCAAAGTATCCACCGAAGCGATGAATTTTATATCACGTTTTTCGCCCTCTACAAGAGCACACGCGAAGTATGAAAGGTAAAACTAATTCAAATTTTCGTTTTCATCAAGCGTGGGTGAGACGAATCCATTAGCAAATTGGGCATCGAGAATTAGAACCGGATGTATGCCAGTGTGTGTGTGTGGGATGTTTTTGATATGTAAATTACTATTTTCTCGCATAAAGCACACGTGAAATTCCAGCTGCGTAGATAGAAACGACGCGACAAATCGTTAATTGAATTTTCTTTTCGGAAACCTTTGACTTTTGGAACAGCCCTATGTTACGCGCATGTCTGGGGAGATAAATCCTCGAGGAATAGGCAAACAAAAGTAAACAGTGTTTAAAGATCGCAAGAAAGCAAAATGACTAGCATTTAGAATACATTCAAAGATAAGACAGTATGGCCTGACACGCAAAACGGTCAGATTTATTATTATACTTATTTATAAATCGTATATTAGACCTAAACTAGAATTTGCTGTAAATGTTTGGAACCCTAACTTCAAAAAAGACATTGTATGTTTAGAAAGGGTTCAAAGAAGGATAACAAAAATGCCATCTGAACTTCGATCACTATCCTATAATGAAAGGTTGAAGAAAATTAGTCTCACATCTTTGGAGACGAGAAGATTAAGAGGCGATCTAATAGAAGTCTACAAAATAATAAATAATAAATATAAATGCCCAATGAAAAACCTCCTTACTTTCAATAAAAACGCACATCTCAGAGGCCATACACTGAAATTACTAAAAGAAAAATCGAACAAAATTGTCAGAGACTCTTTTTTTTCAAATAGAGTGGTCGAAATTTGGAACCGTCTGCCAAATCAGCTAGTTACTTCCGAAAATACAAATCTATTTAAAAATAATCTAGTTAAGTTTTTGAACACAAATGGATTTTTGTATTCCTTCAAATATAAATAATTAAGAATTGTATGTACAAGTTATGTCAGACCCCTGGGCTCCATCGGCTATGCCGCCTGCCCATGTATTTTAAATAAATAAATAAATAAAACTTATAAAATGCA
Organism: Parapsyche elsis; assembly: GCA_022651745.1. Taxonomy (NCBI): domain Eukaryota; kingdom Metazoa; phylum Arthropoda; class Insecta; order Trichoptera; family Hydropsychidae; genus Parapsyche; species Parapsyche elsis. The sequence goes on along the minus strand of JAGVSN010000004.1, from coordinate 8,049,200 downwards.
TATGTGTAAACATATACCTATACAATGTGCAATGATATAAACTAATACAAAATGGGACATTTGAAAATTGTACCATTTATCGAAATTCGGTCAACGATATGTTTCCGGAGCTGGGCCACATTGATAGCGATGACTAATTACTGTGCCCATTCTGTTGATTTATATTGTATTCTGTATCCAATTATGTGTATTTTACACAATGCCTAATAACTTCTCCATAAGTAAGCAATGCTCCAAAGCAATGTTTTACTGTATGCTTTTTGAGTATACGAAAAAGTATTTCTAGTACACCTGTAGCTTACTATGTAGAATAAACGTTTAATGTAATACTTTTAGAGCACACTGTAACAATTTTCAGTGGCAAGTCATATTATGTGAAACGTATACTGCATAATCAATTTAGAAGCATTTTCTCGTACGTCGAGCGCAAATTATCTAATAAAAAAAAATTACACGGCGCCGTTCGAGAAGTTTGCTCATAGAAAACTCACGTTTAACAATATTACACACACAATATTTTTAATTTCCGCCTCTCCGTTGGTCGCTTTGAGCAGACGAGAGTTACGTCTACTATGCTTTCAATTTTCATATTAAAACATGCAGTCTTCCTCACTTCCGGCACTCGCTTTTCCGAAATTTCTTTGAGTCGAAACATGTCTACAAATAAATCGAGCGTACATAAGCGATACAAGCATTCTATATAATAATTGAGTCGCCTAGTTCCAAATCCCGATAAGTCCATAACACTCACTTGTTCGCAAACGCGGTTTTTCTGCTACAGACTTATTTGCTTGATGGCGTTTAAACTCATTTAAACTTAATTTTGTTGATACTAAACAAAATATTGAGATTAGAAACATGGACTTATCGTTGTTTGTTTCTAAATATGGCTTTTATCAGCTTTTATCATAGTGCAATTGTCAGTTTTTGGAACTAACACTGATTTTCAATATTTTTTTACGGCGCACTTGGCGGTATTAGGATAATTCAAGTATAAGGCATCGTTTGAAAACATTCTTAGAACCAGAAAATATTTTATCCTCGTTTTTATATATTGTGGATTTGGAACTAGGCGAGTCATATGTATGCAGTTGCGGATTAAGTGGATATTATTGTAATATTGAATGCACATTTGTCGGTATCGATACGATGATGTGTGCTGATATGTAGGAGGATTGCCAAAACCATCTGCTATGATTGGCAATATAAAATAAACGGGAAATTCGACCTTGATCTACGAATAAAATTAAATGTTTACATACATAGATCCGGCTATGGCGGAGATGAGCGTTCGTCGATTCAAATAACAAAAAAAAAAACAGTTGTCTCAATATTATTAAAGTTGAAACAACACGAACGTTGTAAGTGTAAGTAAATTATACGGTAAAACATTCCAAATGGTAGTATATTCGTACGGTTCAGTTCGCGTTCATTCAACTGTCGAATCGCTTTGCGAATTGACCGTGCAAGATCCACTTTCGTACAGTTGAATCGAGAGAAATTGGCCAATTTAACGTGTCGGCTCGTGCATGCGTACCAAATTCGACGATTTCGTATTTCAGTTTTTTTTCACAAATTTTTCGGAATGAAAGTGCTTATTTTCAATCGATGTCTATTTAAAAGCGAGTCGCACAGAGCACGCGGTCCCTTTAAAAGCTCGCTGAATTTTTCATAAGACAAGCCAGCCTCGAATCACCACTTTTCCATACGCGACTCGCTTCAGCTCTGAAAGTGTTCTTTTCTCGCACAAAAAAGAGCAAATAATACACTGCGAAAGAAACGTCGAAAAGTCCTCAGACTGTGCGAAAACCGAAACGGACTTGAGAATCAACCGGGAAGCGTGAGCGCAATACTGACACGTGAGTCTTTCGAATTAATTTTAGAAAGCTTTTACTGAATAATACACACCGGAAATGACTACAGAAGCAAATTCAAGAACCTGCCGCTACCCGAATGTAAATTTTAATTGTATTATAACATATAACTGTTGTGTTCTGTGTTTTTTTAAAAAAAATAGCAATACTCGATCAAACTGTCATTTATAAAACTTTTTATGAAAGCTACCCAAAACAATAATATCCTATCGCATTCAAGTACCATATAAGACCCGCAGTATCAGAGAAAATTTGATCCCAATAATTCAAACGGTGTGAGAATGAATAAGAAATAAACCGACATGACAGACATGTCAGACAGGTAGACATGAATTAAATTTAATATAAAGATCTTACTTCAAGATTCTTTAGATTGTAAATAACATTTAGCTGATTTTGACAAAGACAAAGTTACGATTTGCTTTTACGTAAGCAACTAATCATAAGAAACTTGCTTTCGTATAATTTACGTATCCAATCTCACCGATATTCGTATGCAGAAAAAAATTAATATACACCATATTACAAAATAAATTCAAACTTGAGTTGTTGTACGAATGTTCAAAGTGTTCCAGCGTAGTTTCCAGCATGGCAGTTCGCTTTAAAAGTCGTATAAATTTCCTTGTAAGGATGACGGCAACGACTCTCCAACGGGCTGGGAAGGAGCGAATACGTTAAAAGTTTCCAAACAAGTGTAACGTTGCAAATTTCATACTTTGTAATTATCGATTGCCCGACGGCTATTCCCGAAACTGAACGTTCATAGTTTTTGCGAAAGCTTTTTGGGGAGATAGAGAGTGCGTGTCGAACGAAAACTTCAGGTAATGGTGCGTGAAAGAAACGAGTGAACGTCTTAGTTAAAATATGGTAAAAAGCTTTCAATGAGAATTGAAAATTAAAACTTTATCACCAGCTAATGCTATGTAGTATCTATTGATATTGACTCGGGAGTAATTCGCTCTCGATTATATTTAATATATCGGTTCATTCAAAAGCAACCTTTTGTCTGAAAAAGAATCTGAATCTTTGGAATCGGAAATAGCCACTAGAAGCTTACAAGAGGGTGAAAATAACGACCCTAGTGTTGTCGTCTTGGAAAATTCGTCCATTTTTCCAGTCGATCCTTTGATCCCGATGACGGGCTTCAACCGTAATTAAATCGAGGAAAACCGCGTCCGTCAACTTCGTTAATTTGACGGAGACTACCCCTTCAGTTTCTCTTCGTTTCACCCCAACCAACATTTTCTCTGTCTATCTAGCTGTCGTTTCAGGGTTAAATAATCGGAAAATTCCTCTTCGATTGATGAAAACGTCCCGGCTTATTGTTTCCGCAAAATCGTTTACGCTACTGTGATAATGCAACGGTCGTTTGAGTTCACCGAGGAGAAAAATTTAATTAATTATTAACGGTATCTATGTATATACTTGTGTGTACATATATATAATTTTATATATGAATTTTGTTTAGTATTTGTCTATTATAAATTTAATAATTGTCAGTAGGCAGTGCCGTCAATTTTAACGACAGGCTTTATACGAAAAATGTTCTACGAGTCGCTCGACAGCGAGTTTCTTTCATAAAATTGATAACGTCGTCACGAGCAGTTTCCCATTCAATTTTCCGTGACCATTGTCTCGGCTTACGAGTTTCGTTCACATATTATAATGAATATTGTATGTATATATGTATGTATTTCAATTTTTAAAATTGAGAAAAATTTTAATGCAAACTGAAATATTCATTAATTACGTATGTATGTACATATTTATATGGTAAACTAACAATATTAACTTAATCCTTTGATAAAAACCTTGCCACGGCTATTTTCAAGACTTTTCCCAATTAAAAACTGATTTCGTTTAAAAAATAGGATTGTTCGATTATTTTAATTGAATATACATACATATGTATGTGTACATACATACGTATCGTTTTTTTCTAGGCAAAAGCGAAAAAATCAATTTTAAATATAATTTATAAACATCTCGTACCAATAGAGAATCAGAATTTTTTGAAATTTTAAATTAAATCAAAAGGTATACATAAATGAATTTAGCAAAACTTTTAATTAAATTCAAAACAATTATTGTTGATGTATCGCAATACAACTTTTACGTTAATTTACTTCATGCAAGCCTCTCGCAGTGTTTCATATAAATATTACAGTTTGGAATCGCATTCGAGCCAAACACTATGATTTCCGCAAAAGCTCGCGTTAATTGCAAAACAACGCAAAAGCTTTACATTGCAATTGGGCAATTAATTTTTTTTTCACATTTTTAGCACACACACACACACTCTAAAAAGCGAGTCAATGAAAAATTTAAACTGTAGTTTTGGATCGTGCGAAAGTCCATTTTATTTTTTTCACGACTGTGCAAAAACACCGATATGGCCACTCACCTAGCCAGAGGGACCTAAAGAAAACGCGTTAAGAGCTTTCTCGGGTTAAGTGTGGTCGTAAAAACATTTCCTCGTTTATTTTAGACGACTTTACGTCATCCCTCACCCTCGAAAGCGAAAAAAATAGGATACATCGCATTATTCGAGCGTGTGGAATTACGCGACACCACACAAAAGACTCGAATTTTTTCACGTTAATCAAAACTATAGCGTGGGAAAAGCGTGTTACGATATATGTAAATGCAACGTATGCATTTTTGTTTTAAAGGATTCGATGTTTGTACGGTTTCTCAGTGCAAGTCTAACGTAATCCTGCATTATTATTCCGGTGCAGAGGAACTGGATTTCCCTCGGGAATAACCGATACTTGCAGAGGATCCGGTCTCAGAGTCCCTTATAACAAACTATCGTACCACTGTGCTTACATTACTATTTTCATTGTTGTTCTTAGTCATTGCGAGAAATGCCCTGTGCGAAATTAATTGCACGAACGAGAATAAGACAATGATAAACGAGGATTGAACTATGAGAACAAATATGAATCAACTAACATTGCCCACCACCCGGCGTTGCCCGGATACATATAGGACTGAAAATAGTCAATACTTTATAGTCGAAAGAAATCGCGAGTTTAATCAGTAGATTTAAGATTTCTAGTTTGTCAATTATAATATTGTAATTAAATATAGCATTATGGTTTTTGTTATACATACATATCTCTATATAAAGTATTTGTTTTATTGTCCGTTTGCCCCGGAATAATTCTACCTACATATGTATCTACGGTGAGCGACACAAAAACCTACGCACTTGAAAATTTTCGAATAATCTCATTTCATTTTGATTTACAGCAATATTTTTTAAATAAACATGTTAAATTATGACTAGGATTGTTAAGATAATAAAACAAGACAAATGAACCAAGTGTGAAAAATGTATTTTTGGTTTTTGGGAGATTTTAGCGTTTTTATTTAATTTAACGTAACTTAAACAACATAAATTTGTTATATAATAGTATATTCTAAATGTTTATTTTAATAATCATTTAATATATGCAACTAATATTTGGTTATTCCTCCCCTATTCAATAACCGATAAAATTCTTCTTGGCATAGAGTCATACAAATTCTGTATAACATTTAGTGTGATGTCTTGCATTCTTTATGGGTTTTTCTAGGTTCCGAAGCGTTTTTGGATTATATTTCATGACTTTCCTTTTCAAAATCAATATTGACCATTTGTTTTGTGTGTTTTTGTACCAAGGGTTCGCATAACCATTGTATAAAAACCCGTTGGGGTACTCTATTGTTTTCAGCAGGTAGGATGGATTTTCGCGCGAAGTTCGCCCAAAAATCTTAGTGCGTAGGTTTTTGTGTCGCTAACTTACGTACATACATATGTAGATAGCACGAAAGTGAAATAATAGCATGGTTTATATAAAGTTATCTACATATAAAACATCAAACTTGGTTAGCTATCGTATCTGGATTGAATTTCAGATATTGAAAGTGTTTCTGAAGTACTGTACAAACGAACAGATGCCTCAGACTGACATGGCTGTCGGAAAAATATTTCAATCACAAATATGTACGTAATATACAATACGTTTACGTCTGTATTCGCCGATGTTAACGTCCATTTCGGTTTTATTTTCGACATTACGACTATATTAACCGTTTTACGTGGACATTATTATTTACGGTTTCCATTTAATCGAACCGAATTGAAACGACCATTCGACATGGTTTTTATTGCATTTTTAAACGCGCTAATTTAAGAATTTCAATAATAAAAGTATCTCAATTTAGAATATAACGCCAACGACCGAATTGAAATCATACAAATATATTTTCATAAGGGAAATAAACCCTATTATTGCGGACCGTGACCGCACGCCGAGGAATTCGCACTAGATTAACGGCGAGATGATTTATTATGATGTTGAATTGTCTACGATACGGGTCACCGGACTTGTGATGAATATATCGAGCTGTTTCTCACAATATTAACATCAACTTTGTTACGTATTTTTTTTTCGGAAGATTCCTAGTCTACATAGAATCCAATATTGCGAGTCGTCGAGTCTCTCATGCGAAAAGTGTCAAAAGACGGCACAAAAGTCCACTACGGCCATTAAGTGAGAGATGTCAGTGATAAATTAAAGGACAGCGATTATGTCACAATAGAGAGAAAGACGGAGAGAGTAAAGCAAGCAGCTCTATGAACTTGATGCTTTCTAATTAATGCTTCCAGTGAATCGTTCTTAGTACAGGGTAAGTCCTAGTAAGACACGAAGCATTCGACTACACAGCTTAGTGGATACTTAATATTATGATTATAATCACTTGAAATAGCTCTACATATATTAATAAACTGTAGATAGACTGATATGAAAGGTTGTTATGAAGGTAAGAAACATAATAGAACAAAATCGTCACTGACGCAACCGAAGAAGTCGTGGATTTTAATACCAATTTATTTCAATCACAACTTTTGACATTGTTATAAAAGCAGTTGAAAGCAGAACCTTCTTAAAATAATTAAAATAAATCAAAAGATAAAAAATTTAAAGCAGTGGTTGGGAACCGACGGCTCCGGAGCCTCATGCGGCTCTTTGTGTGAAAATTTGCGGCTCTCGCTGTCATCCAACGTCATGCGCGAAACAGAAAACGTTGACACACAATTTACACAAAATAAAAATGAATCCTATTTATACATATAACTTCATGGCTATAAATAGATTTATGTAAATCGTTTTTCAATAATACTTTTTAATAATAAACTGTCGAACATTAAGCAATATCACGAAGATATTTCTTACTGCTCTCCATTTCATAAATGAGTAACATTTAATTTAATTTTGAATATACATACATACATACATATTAGGTACATATAATCCGAAAATACAATATGTTTCCCCTAATTTGGCTCTTAGCTCGAAAAAAGGAAAAGAAAAATTAAATGCAGTAAATCTTTGTCACACGCAACTTTCCCAAAAATGCACTTAAAAAAGACTGGCAGTTCTTTCAGCGCTACAAATCTCAAAAAAACTAATCATATAAAAATAGAACACTAGCAATATTTTAATTAAATAATCTTCTTCTTCTTCTGAAGGTGGCGTACTTGAATATCAAGCGTTGCCTCGTTGACTATTTGACAAACATTTTAAAGTCTGCCATAGTTGAAGTAACTAAGGAAAGATACTCTCCAGTGGTTTTCCATTGCTTTCCGGGCGGGAGGAAGGGATAAAATGAACGGATAACGATTTGGTAGTTAGTAAGGAATTGTTTTATTGGTGCCAATTTTATGGAACCGTCTCACAATCAAGTTAGATAAATTGGCAAATTCAATTTGAAATTAGCAATATCCAGAGCATACCAATTATGATATTTATAAGTTCGAAAAACTTATAAATATACGACATACGGAGATTGAACCCCAGACCTTTCGCTCAATACTGCTATCACCACTGAGCTATCGCTTGGCTAATAATACTCCACGATAATAAATTAAAACCGTAATTTTAATGAAAAATAAAAATGTCAATGTTATGAGCCTATATTATACGAATATGCATGTACCTGTACGATATGTGTTTTATGTATAGCCAGTATAGGTAACGCGCGCATGTAAAATATAATGGATAGACTTTATCGTCGATCAAAAGACAATAACGAACGGGTTTCCCTTATGAGATGGTCTATTATTTCGCTCGGTTGGATAATAACCCAGTCTACCATTGTTTGGGTTAAGCTCGCGTCGCATTAATTGGGTTCAAAGTTGACTATACGCCGATTTCACTCGCAGACCGAAACACGTCGTTAAACATTACACTTTTGTAATAGACGAAGTTCATGCCCTTCGCAGTGTCGAAACAAAACGAATCGGAAATTACACGACTGTGTGTACCTGTAATTATTTTCTCGACACTTTTCGACGTACATTTCCCGCGCACTGTAATGACTTTTTCGTATCGGTTGAGATAAAACGCTTTTGTGCTTACGTAGGAGATCGATTCGAATTCCACAGTCGTCAAACTACCACGCGGATAGATACGCATCGGAAAAACGGGTAGCTGAAAGATTTATCGTTTTTTTTTCGCTATCGCTGGAAAGCCTTTTAAAATCGCTTTTTACCCAGCGCAAATCAGAGAGCGTGCATTGTATAAAATTTAACAAAAAAAAAAAAAAAATGTACGATTTAAAATATTTAATACGGATGAATCAAATATGAAAAACACGACTAAAAAACCACAACTGGCAAATATTTATGCAAATTAAAGCTTCGACTGCAAATTTTTCACATAATTCGTTTATTTAATATGTAATACTTTTAAAATAATTCTAAGTTCCATCCACATATTTTCATAGAATCTTTAAAATTTCTACATACATACATACATACATACTCGTATATGTACAAACACCTTTCTAATACTTAATTCCATTTATGTATGTAAATCTAAAATTTCATCCCAACTTTCCTCCTCCCCCCTAGTCTATTATCTTAAATGTAATATAAGTTATATGTATTATATAAACTATTTTGGTATTTGTCACAATTTTTTGTTCCCCTAGATCTGTATGTATGTATCTAGTATCATACCCTATTTATTGTGTATTACATTTAAAAAAATAAAATAAAATTTATAAATAGGTTTTTCAGCTTAAATTTTCCTACTGCAAAAACAAACACTAACGATAAAGTAAGATTATTTTCCTATTACTACTAACACACATTTATTGTAAAATGGATAATGGCCACTTGACCAGGAACCATTAGGATACGTTTTTTAGTAAATAAGAAGTATTATGAACATTATATGGATAAATAAAAGTTTTTAAAAATTTAAATTTAAATTAAATCCTCCATTGTTTCATTTGAATATACATATATTCTATTAATTATTCGCAAAACTCCTTCGTTCATAGATCCTGCTCGTCATTAAACTAAATTCCCGCACATATTGATCCTTTTCGATATTCCTTGCCCTCCTTCTGATTTTCTTTTCTCAAGTTCCTTTCCAGACCTAACTCGTAAAGTTCTTTTCTTGCTATGATTTTGGCTGTATTATATTATGTGGAATTAATTTTATTTCATATTGTACTTATTGCCTTTAATGTGCATATGTATGTACATATGTACTATAAATTTTATCAGAAATTTTTTTTTATATTTTTTCATTGATTTAATATGATTTTTTTTTTTGTAATATATAAAAGAAAATGTGATTCAAATTATCGATAAAGATCACATACGATAAATATCGCGTTGATTTCGCCGGAAAATTGCTAAGCAACGAAGCGTTTACCATTAGCTGAATCCATTCGTGACTAACCAGCCGCAAACTGGACGAGACCATCCCAAAAGTCCAAATTGGACACAAAAAAAATAAAAATAACAGCGTCACACACCCGCACACGTATAAAAACACAATAAAACTTTTAGCCTTTCTATTTTCCCCGCGCTACATAAATAGTTCGTTCGTAGTGCGGACTACGAAGTGCCCGTGTGCAGCAAACCGTCACGAGATGAGTAACATTTTCCATTTTCACCAGTCGCCGTTCATTAGCCGAAGGGCGAAGGGATGTGAGAGGGTAGGGGAGGATGGGTGTGGTATAGGATGTTGGTAGGAACTGATGAAAATCACGAGAGAAATCGCTTTATTTAATAACATTTTTCGTTGTTATTGGATTACGCGAACGACGTTTTCGTTCGCGCATCCTCCCTCGTCCTTTCTAGAGTCTCTCCTTCTGTGCCCTCTTCGACTGGAGACACGAAAGGAAGGGGATGAGACGATGGAAAGGGGTTTCCTTTGGGACACGAGGGATGGAGGCAATCATCCCTCCCGCGAGGCCTCCGATTTTATTTACAGCTCCGTTATGGAAAAAGTAAAATAAATATAAAAGGCGCTTTGGTTGTCGCAGACGAAGAACACGCTATAAACCTCGAATAAAATGTTTTGCGGCAAACACCCGACTTTCCCGCGCAAACAATAGGATTGTGTCATTTGAAAATCGTCAAATTTCCTAATCGCCCTTTGTATCTCACGAATCTTCCCACTTTGTACTTTATATTTTTTTTATTTGAGCAAGTATTATTCCCTTCTCTTGAGTATTGTGAAAAATGATAACAAAAAGATATCAACACACTTGTAATAGTACGCTTATTTTTATTTTTAAACATGTTACACGTGTTACATTTAATTATAAATCTTCAATCCTCTTCCATTCCTATCTGTCTTGAGCAATCTGCGTCCACTTGAATCCACGCATCCTTTTTAATTCACCAGCCGCTCGTCCACTTGGTCTTCAATAAAAAAAAGTAAAAAATGGCCGACAAATATGCAGTTTAAATTGTATTGATCAATGTGCTTTCAATCATAATGAAGAATTGGAAAATAAATTTTTATGCATAAAAATCGTACAAATTTATTATTCACTGTAGTATCGGTAAGGTAGTTTAATTTAGTTCCAAACTCACCCTGAATCATCATCATCATCATTTTCAGCCGTTCACCATCCACTGCTGGATTAAGGCCTCTATGTAAAATTCTCTTCCATACCTGTCTGTCTTGAGCAATCTGCATCCATTTGACTCCACATATTCTTCTGAATTCATCAACCCACCGTCCAGTCTACCTTGTTTTCTTTCAAATCTTCTCGGATAAAATTCAAGTATTTCTCACCTCCATCTGCCATCTATTCTTCTGTGTATCCAGCCCACTCACTGCCACTTCAACTTTTACATACATTCCACTATATCTACCACTTTGTTCATGCTTGTTATACCAAGCATCCACTTTTCTCAGCTCATCTGTTTAAATAAGCTATTGAATCTAGTTAAAATTTACAGAATTTTCCTTGCAAAATCAACCAATCTTTTATTTCCTTTCTCTAAAACAACAAATATATTTTCAATTCAAGTATGGCAAACGTTTGCAGTCAAATACAGAATATCCATTTTATAGATGATACAAATCAATCAACAATAGTAAATGTACACATCGTTGAATTGCATTATCACCGGTTAGACTTAAGAGTGACTCTAGTGGGTCAATCAAACGCTCCCACGCGAACCCGTTACAATGTGACATAAAGCGTGCTGGAGGGCAATTGTGGCGTAAGGGTCAAACCAATCCCAAAGAGCCAGTACTGTGATGCACCCTTAGAAGATGCGAAGCGGTCAGGAAGCCACTTCAGTCGACTTTATTGGTGGGTTGGAAAGTGGGTGGGTGTGGTTGACACCGGAGATTTCCCCATCACCAACACAATGGACCACTTTCGTGGGAGAGTCTGGCCAGGGGTGTCTTAAATGCGATGGGAAGTCAACCGCTGAACTTTTCACACTTAATTCGGTAGAAAATAGGGTGCGGAACCCCTTCGACCCGAAATACTTGAAATTGTTTCGAACCGGTGTGTACGCCATTGAGGACCTGTTTATACGCTGCCTGCGATATGTTTACGATGTGCACGTGTTTAGATTTCGAGATCGATACACGTACGTACATACATACATAGTCAAAGCACTCAATTTTATTAATTAGTATTGCGTCAATTTCATTAGCGGTGTGCAATCTTGGATTTTGTATCACAGGGCTATTTATATTGCGAAGAAACAGGGGAGTGAGGTGGAAAGTTGTGGGTTTTGGAGAAGGAGAAGTGGGTGGTTTGGCTACGGACTGCCTCAATAAAGGGCAAAACCGCTATGCGGCCAAGGGGTTGAGAGACCCTAATGATAAATTAATATTGATGTACAAAATCAAGCGATTTAATATTATATAATACACTTTTAATATCAAATGTATAAATTAACGATGTATGGATGTGTCATGAATTTTTTCGATTAACGTGGCCGCGCATTTCATGGGTTGTTTATCCATCAACGTAGTTTTCATTCCATTCGTCAGAGAGTGAACTTTATCTTTTATTTTTCATCATCATCATTTTTCAGCCATTCACCATCCACTGCTGGATGAAGGCCTCTTCAATCCTCTTCCATTCCTGTCTGTCTTGAGCAATCTGCATCCAGTTTACTCCACACATTCGTCTCAATCCATCAGCCCATCGTCCAATCGGTCTACCTTGCTTTCTTTCACATCCTCTCGGATACCATTCCAGTATTTCTCGCGTCCATCTGACATCCATTCCTGTGTTCACTTCAACTTTTTCACACGTTCCACTATATCTGCCAACTTGGTCATACTTCTTAACCAAGTATTCCTCTTACGATATCTTCTAGTTATACTGAGCATACATCTTTCCATGCTTCTCTGTGTGCACTGGATCTTGCGTAACATTCTCGAATTTAGCATCCACGTTTCACATCCATACGTCACAACTGGTAGTACGCATCGGTCGTATGCCTTATTTTTTAAGCATAGCGGAATGTTGGATTTAAAAACAATGTTCATTCTTCCAAAAGCACCCCATCTTAGTTTTATTTCTTCTTCTTTACAACCAGTACCAATTCACCAATTGTCCTAGGTATAAATAACTGTCAACTATCTCTACAATATGTATGTTTATCTACAGTGACTACGTTTTGCGTGCAAAATTTATTTTTATCACTAGGTATAATACATACATATGTATGTAGAATTGCGAAAGTTTGCGTCATGTTACAAAAACCACGGAGATGCCGATCGGAGATACGAAGTCCACATAGCACTTGGCAACACGGCCATACCTTCACGAGCTGTCGCACACATACACATCGATATAGGAGCGCAGCGAGAAAGATGCCGTACACACATACCTACTCAAGCTACAGCAATAACAACAATTAACATTAAAATGCGCATTTCGCATATGTATTACCAATTTCAAACTAAAAGCCTACACAATATTATAAGCTAATGATTATACATAATATACATATGTATTTACGAGTTTGTACTATTTATAGAAGTATTTTGAATATATACAAATTTATTCATGAACGTCCATAAACATCCATATACACACATGCATATACATAGCAATAGCAACAATTAACATTAAAATAATCCCTACAGAATTTAAAGTTTTCGCCGAAGAGTAAATCATCAGAATGAATCAAGTTGTGTATTTTTAATTCAAGTTTCTATTATGCGATGATAACAACAAGCGGCGAACTTTTGCGATTGAAAATCTTCAAGTTTTCGCGTATTTTTTCACATTCTCCGGAACGGACCCCACAGCAAATAAAGTCGATATCACAAGTCAGACAGACGGCGTCGAGGGAACTTTCCAAAAGTAAGCTTCATCAGTTTCGGGTCATTTGCCGAATGAATAATTTATCTTTGACGGGGTGGAAGAGTGATAGAGCAAGGTAGGGGGAGGATGGGGGATGGGGAAATTCCACCACCCACCCACCCCCTATCCACAACCAGTTTCAGCTGAATCACTAAACCTATTGGTATCACATGAATAAATTGAATCAGGTCTCGCCAGCGGCGCCGGTAAAAACCGGTTGGAGATTCTGAAACCCCGAACAGCCTCCCAACGAAGGTTCGTTGCTCCCGAGAGCCGGAAAACGTACGGCGGAAAAGTGATTTTCCGATGAGCGAGCGCTATCGTGTTGGTGAGCATATATACATACACACATGAGTATGAATTTCCAAAATGTACTTTGAAGCAGCGGTGAAAGTTGTTGTAATAAATAAAAAGGTTACCCACGCCGAAAACTCCACGATATAATGGAGCATACGCAATATAAAAAAAATACGTACGTGTAAGTTTTAAATTGAATTCTCGCCTGTCTGTCAGTGTCTTCCTCATATACATACATATGTACATCCATACCATTTAACTAATCAGTGGTATTTTTCATCAACCTGCGGATTTTATACGGTATTTGAGTACAATTGTGTCGCTACATATCAAACTCGGTTATCTCCACAAAAGTTGAAACGGAGTAAAACGACTTTTTTCTCCCGAGCAGTCAAATTTGAGAATTAATTTAGTTTGACTTTTTCAATCGACGCATTTTCGACATTGAATATTATTTATCAAATTCTCTGTGTTGAAAAATTCACAGAAAAATCGGTTTTAAATATGGAGATAACTGAGTTTGATATGTACCCCTTGAATTTGTCCGGTTTTTAAATGAAAACTCGTGGAGATAGACAGTTTTGATTTGATATTCATGTGAGTTTGTGTCGCTAGGGCTGTAGTTATAATAAAGAAAAATAAATAAAGGGTATTGAAATTTGTGGATAAGCAAAAACGAAATATTGAAAATTATTCTAAATAAAAAAATCTTTTTACTTGACATAAGTTATATTTTATTATTTATTATATACGTTCATTATATATTTGTTAGCTGTTATAATAGATATATTACGTAAAGTAGTGCAAAAACAATTGATTATTAAAAAAATCGCAATAAAAATGTGAGATAAGCATGGGCAGTATTTTATTGGAGCCCTGAGCTACACCCTTGCCAAATACGCTATGTGAATACTGTCAAATGATATCTTAACTTACGTTTTTACAGTATTTAAAGCACGTTTGTTGGAGTTTTTTTGTTGTTTTTCTATTGCGTGCTTTATTAGACAATACAATTTCAACCATATTTTTGTTTAATTCGAAGAACAATAACACAAAAACTACCAAAACGCACTGCTTGCAACTGAAGTTCGTTAGCAATTGTACGGCCATCTTCAAAAATCACGCAACGTGATTGGTCAGAAAGGAGTTACCCAGTTTTGATATAACAAATTTGTGGAGATTTCATAGTTTGAAAAAAAGTGTTTACTAAAATCGAATTTTTTATAGGTTTAACGAGGAGCTAGAAGAATTTTGAGAAAACACATATATGTATGTAAAAATAGTTGCGTCAGGTCATGCAACAAAAATCTCAAAAATTTTGAAAAGTGGAGATAACCGACACAATTCTACTCTACTATGTACAACTGGATCTAAATTATATGTATTGCTGCCTGGTCGAAAAGAAACTGTTTGCCTCTCAATGTGCAAAAATGCCGTTCCTTGAGATTCTCCAGGTCTCCCAACCAAATAAAGGTTGTTTACTGTGTCTACGGCTTAAACTTGAATTCAACGGACAGTTTCGTAGACTTCGGTGTCCTATTTACGTCGTCGTTGAATTTTGGTAGGCATATTGAAGCTGTATGCTCAAAATCGTCGAAAATGTTGGATTGCATTTTAAGGGTGAGTAAGCCCTTTCAATCTGTTATATTACCAAGGATTCTTTATGCATCACTAGAATGTTCTTCTGTTATAGGACCCATATATTAATGCTGGAAAAAGTCCAGAAATAGTTTCTAATGTACATATATTTGTACATGATGGAATTTGGGTGCTATTCTTGGATGTACCCAACTGCCTTCCTACAGGGTGCCCTGGGCTTTTACTCGTTGGAGTCTAGGCGGCAACTATTCTTAGGAAAGCATTACTAAAAGTTGCTGATTGGTTTGGTTCACAATACTCAGATGCTACGGGAAATGAAATTGTGGGTATCGAGCCAATTTCGTAATTCCAGGCAGCATTTGCATTCGCATTTGCTTTTCTATCCACCTGAGGCACGAGCCAGTGTGGTGTCGTCTTCTCCAGTGGCTAGAGCAATCAATTTGTTCAATCGGGTGGCTGTCTCGTATGATATTTTCTTTGGAAGTTACAGTTGCTTCATTGAATAGATACTAAGGGTCAAATGATTTTGTGTACATTTTGAATTTATTTTTTTTTTTATTATGTTTTTTTACTATGTTATATTATGTTTATTTTTGTGATTTACCCAACATGACGATTTAGTTAATCTGTTATGTCACGGTGGGTGTTTTTGCAATTAATTAAATAATTAAATAAATTAGAAACATTAAAGTTTTATTTCAATGAAAGTTAATGAAAGACTAATGAAATTAGCATAAATGGTATATCCAGTTCATAAAAAAATATACATAGCTATATAAAACGAGACAATGCCAGGTATTTAAAGTTACTAATGTATATACATATGTATGTATTACAGGCGTAGTGTGCAATTCTTCACTGTGTACACTGTACAGAATGCCTAATGATTTTATACAATGCCCAAAATGGCCAGGCAACCTGTAAAATGTATTTAGGTACATATGTACATACTACGTTTCGTACATTAAAATATAAATAGCACGTATGAAAAAACTGAAGCTTGAGCAAGACCGCATGTAAAAAACAGGTTCAAATTCTTTTTCAAATCAGTTCATTCGATTGGTGAGCTATAAAATGGCAAATTTCATATTTTGTCTAAAGTGTTTTAGGTATTGTATGAAATTATGAGACATTTTAGAATGAATGGATTTGCAAATGATATTTTTGATGTATTTTAGAATATGTACTATCTTGACATTACCATATTAATTTTACAATAGCTACCGGATGACAAGTCTATCAATAGACTACGAGCCGGTTTTAGTTCAATGAATTTCAGCTGAACCGTACACTTTTCCGAGAAGGATTTTTTGGCAACAAGGGCTCTTCCGCGTTTGCGCGAAAGTAGCAAGGGCACGCAGCCAAAATGCGTCGGTGAAAAATAGTAGAATCACCGTTGAAAATTGATACGATCATATCTAATCACCCAACAACCACAATAATAATCGTTGAAATTTAATACAAAATATACATATCATATTATATTCCACATAGAGAGCGTGCTGCGGCGTAGTTGGAACAGATGAATAGAGCACGCTCTCGCAATAATTTGTGTCCGTTCGAGCAATAGGGAACCAACCACTCGCTAAAGTGTGCTCTTCGGGGGATGGCGTCATCAATCAGGAACGAGCGAGTGATTAGTCACCGAGGAATGGCCTTTTGTTTCTTGCCAAAAACAAAAATAAAATGAAATAAAATGCAGACAACGAGCATAGATTATAATTTAAGCCATAACAGGTATACCTACATATGTATGTAGGTACATATATTCGAGAGCTGTCACACACACACATTGCACAGATAAGACACACCTACAATATAAGATTGATCACAATCGGATAGTTATATGTAGATAGAGCTCGAAAATTGGTCGCACTATTCCCTAAACCAGCTCGGCTTGCAGGGCCGCATGGGAAATTTTTCGTAATATTTAAACGGTATTGTAACGTTCACTAAATAAATATCCATGTCAAATTGGAAAATAATCGTTCAACATCAACCGAGGTTACAGGTGAAAAGATAAAAATATCGGAAATGTCTTATCGTGTTCACATTTTCATTTACCGGCAGCTTAAGCTTTTTTACGGCAGCTGGGCCAAATTCCTAGTAGGAAAATTTTGTTTCAATTTTCCAAACGACTACATTACAATTAAAATCATCTCGATACGTTTTTAAATATAAATGGATTTTTGTAATCCTTCAAATATAAATACCTAAATAATTAAAAATTGTATCTACAAATTATAGTAGACCCCAAAAATAAATATTACGAAAAATTTCCCATGCAGTCCTGTCAGTCGGTTGTAGAAAGTCCTGTCATATTTCTACACAGTCTTGTCAGCCGGTTTCCCCCTCTACTCATTCTAAACGATAGTGCGACCAATTTTCGAACTTATAGTTATAAGTTATAATTATCTATATTTATATCATACTAGTGTAAGCCCGTTGAATATCAACGGAGCGCTCTCATCACCCGTACTGGAAAATTATATATTGAATTTAATAGTTTTTATAGTTGTTGCATCTATGCAACAATGCGCCATCTATGGCGCGTTATAATACAACGAATTCCAATATATGTATGTATAATCGAATCCCAACTCAAAAAAACATTTTTTTTTTTACTTAACTATTTATATTATAATTATTAATTATTATATATATAATAATTATATTTTTGTAAGTGATTTTGTAAAAATCAAAAAAAAAAAAAAAATAATAGTTTTTATATCACCATCTATGTATTATTAGCAGAGTTTTTATTTTATAAGTAAAGCAGAGCTACGAACCCTTGTATAGGTAATGTTAAAAAAAGGGGCATTTTAGCAATGGGCCATGGCTTATGCGTTAGCGTCATAACTACCGACCTGGCGTCCCGGGTTCGAACCCCACTCATTCTGGTTTTTTAATTATTTTTCCTCATTTCCTATTTATTTTAACTATAGGTAATGTTTAAAAAAAAAGGACTAAATCGACCACGGGCAATAGCGAATAGCATCAGTGCGAGTAGCTCGAGCCTGGGGTCATGGGTTCGATCCCCACTCGTTCTGCCAAGTTTTTTCCCAATTTTTCCTCAGCGAGCGTTATCAGCAGACAAGCAGACAGATAGATTTCGGCTATTATATATATAATATATAATAGCCCTATTCCGTTTGTCTGTGTGTGTCTGTCTGCTGATAACGCTCGCCGATGTAAATAATTAAAAAAAAAAAAAACAGAACGTCGTGTGAGTGGGATTTGAATCCGGTATCACTGATTCGGAACAGAGTACTTACGCGGTGAGCCAAACCAGATGATAATGGGCAGGCTTCAACATGACTATTTATATAATAAAAAATAGGCTCGCGACTTTGCTAAATTGTTACATTGTTATTATAACGCGACATGTATGTAACAACTATAAAGGCTATTAAATTTAATATAATTTTTCGGTACGGGTGATGAGAGAGCGCTCCGTTGATATTCAACGGGCTTACACTAGTATATATCTAAAGATAGCTATAACTATCTATATTTATATACAATGTATAAATCTAAAGATAGATAACTATCTACCTATGTATATTGATAATCTTTAAGCTACGCTATTCTGTAACAAACACTTCGATGTACTGAGACCGTTTATGTGTATACTGTATAGAGCTTTTTATTTGGCAAACTTGGTTCTTTTGAATGGCAATTAAAAATTTTCTAACGAAGACGAACATTACGCAGGAACAGGGGAGAACACAAGGATACGCACAGAAATTAATTAACTCAATAACGTCAAAGCAGGGGTTAATAAAAGTCGCTCAATTTTCCACAGCGTCCCAATTGGACGAGCCACGTCGTATTATCAGGCCGTTCAACTCGATGCCGGTTAATCGAATTGTTTTTTTTTTTTTTTATTATCTCTTTTTATTATTAGTTAATTGGCGCGACGTTGAAATTCGACGACGAAGAAAATTTCAATAACTAAAAAGGACGAGCTTTGAGGAAAACGAAAGACGGCACGGTACGTATCTTTAGAACCATCCATCGCCTCTCACACTACTCGAAAAACCATTAGTGAAAATCGCTTTTCTGCGAAATCCCCGGGCGGTTCAACGACCGAAAGATCGTCAAATTAGCGGAAAAAATAACGTGCTCTCGCGCAGACATTAAAGATGTTTAATCTGTGCGATTTTCCTTCTCTCGGTGCTTTATTTAAATGAAAAATCAAGCTCGATACGGAAGGGAAATTTATTGTATATTCAATGCTACATACATACATACATACATTCGGCGTACGATAACGACCATGTTCGTGGTTGAACGCAATGCGAATATTCGGGGGATTTCGCAAACACGAGATATTTCGATGGCTCACCGCAATAAACATGGCGTTTAGCGCATCATTATGGTTGCAATTATGGGGGCGCGTAATGTTGTAGCGAATGAGCGATGGCTAACGTTTGGATATCGCGTTATATTGCCCGATAACCCTAAAACGAGATAAATATAGTATGTAAGTATAGCCTCTCAACACTCGTCAAAATCCCATATATCTTACACCTGATGCGATCGAGACTCTCGAGGTGACGGAAATCCGATGAGGATGTGAGGTCGGGTTCACACTCGACGAATTTACAGTTTAGATCTTATCTCGCTGTTTAAATTTGGAATTTCTACCAAGTAGGTAGAGCTACATATTTGACTTAATATATGTAACTATCAGTGAAACTAAAAAATCATTTCATTTAAAAATATACTAACAAAACAAAACTCATACAATAGTATCACATTTTATGACTGGTCATATACAAAATATCATCGGAAGTAATTTTATTTATTTATTTATTTAAAACTAGCTGACCCGGCATGCGTTGCAATGCCCGATACCGTTCCCGTTCCAGATCCCGATCCCGATCCCGTTCCCGTTCCTGTTGACGCGTGAGCAGGCCCGTTCCCGATCCCGTTCCCGTTCCAGATACCGTTCCCGTTCCCGTTCCCGTTCCTAGTACGTTATCTGACGCGTGAGCAAGCCCGTTTCCGTTCCCGTTCCCGATTTTTCCCGATTTTTTTTCACAGGAACCATCCCCGGCATGATCAAAATGAGTCCTGAAAGTTTCATTGCGATCGGTTGAGTGGTTTAGGAGCCTATAAGAGACAAACAGACAGACAGACAGACAGACAGACAGACAGA
The DNA here is from genome assembly GCA_022651745.1 of Parapsyche elsis. NCBI lineage: Eukaryota > Metazoa > Arthropoda > Insecta > Trichoptera > Hydropsychidae > Parapsyche > Parapsyche elsis. The sequence goes on along the minus strand of JAGVSN010000004.1, from coordinate 8,028,623 downwards.
CAGACAGACAGACAGACAGACATTGATTTTTATATATGTATATAAATACATGGGCAGGTGACATAGCCGATGTAGCTCAGGGCTCAATTTTTAATTATTTAATTACACTAATAATTAAATTTGTTGATGCCTTTTCGTTTATGAGATATGAGCGTTTAAAAAATAGTCAATTTTTACTTTTGCGGTTTGTAGCTTAAAATTTAGTGCTTCTGTGTTCAAAATTCGCATTGGAAGCAATAGTCGGATGTTTTTGCTATTGATTGTGATTTGAAAGCTTTTTATTTTAATGCTTTTATATGGATTGGTTCTCTATGTCAATATTTTTTTTTTTTGTCTAAACGTACATAAGTGTTTGTTAAGTATTTTAAAGTATCACAATTAATAGCAAAAACATTTGACTATTTATTTTAATGCGAATTTCGAACACAGAAGCACTAAATTTAGAGTTACAAACCGCAAAAGTCAAAAAAATGTAAAAATTGTACATTTTTTTTAAACGCTCATATCTCATAAACGAGAGCTAATTTCATTATCATATTAGGATTCAGTAGGTCAGAATTAGTAATAATTTTTGGGTCTCCGTTCGGGTAACTGTAAAACGTAATTTTTTTGTTGCACAGTGTTAGTTATATTTGAAGGATTACAAAAACCATTTAAAATTTAAAAACTTGTCGAGATGATTTTTAAAGAGATTTGTATTTTCAGAAGTTACTAGCTGATTTGGGAGGCGGTTTCAAACGTAAGCCATTCTATTTGAAAAGAATGATTCTGACAATTTTTTTAGATTTGTCTTTTAGGAGTCTCAGTGTATGACCTCTGAGATGAGCTTTTTATTGAACGTGAGGAGGTTTTTGATTGGAAATTTATATGTATTATTTATTATTTATTGCCTCTCAATCTTCTCGTCTTCAAAGAGGTGAGACTCATTTTCTTCAACTTTTCATTATAGGGTAGTGATCGAAGTTCAGATGGCATTCTTGTAATCTTTCTTTGAACCCTTTCTAAACATACATATGTACAATGTCTTTTTTTAAAGTTAGTGTTCCAAGCATTTACAGCAAATTCTAATTTTGGTCTAATAAAGGATTTTATATGATAAATTTTCATTTGTTCTGCGAAACGACTATGTTGTTGTTCGTTTAATCACCTAATACGAAACACTAATTAAATTATGTAGGCCACATATTTAACACCCTTTTTTCTTCAAAGATCAAATTTCATATAAAATAGCATACGTTAATTATATTTTGTTCGATAATTCTACCAATAAATTAATCAATCAACAATCATAGGTAAACAAATTAAAGTAATAATATGTACATAGTTCTAAGAAATAATGGAGTATGTAACTTTTACCAATAAACAATGCGTTTGAAACAATTTGCCTGATTTACACACGAACACATCAAATATTTGCTTATGATTTATACCACTATTTATCTTCTTGCTTGTTAAAACAATAGTAACGATTTGTAAATTTATAACAGTCAATATATTCCGCTGAATAAACTCTTTATAAGCACATCATATAGAAAAACAATACTTTATCTACATATACCACGTACATATATGGATAAAGTAAAAATATAAATTAAATAATCTTTTAAACATAATATATCTCCAAGAGCTTAATCTAGTAAAGTGCCACAAACTTCTTTATCCAGTATAAAAATAGAATATAGTTTGCGAAGTAGGTACTGTTGGAGTGGACACTGGACAGAGTTAAATTGATATTAAGAGGATCTATTTATATCGAGCACAACTTTGAGTGCTAGAAAAGAGACGCGTAAAAAAGGCTGTTACGCCCTTTTTGAGCTCAAATTGAAATTTGTCTTTATCAGCGGACAGAAAAGGGTAGGCTTACTTTGGGAATACGACCCGATAATCCCCTATATTCGAATCAAACAAGATTTCATCTGAAATGCAATCGTATACGAAATCCTACGAGCGAGACGCAAAAAGTTTCATTATCTCTATACTCACGTATGTACATATTTTAATATTATCTGGCATTGATTAACAAACTGTATACACTTTCATTGTCGTACGACAACAATGGTTATATGTATTATAATAATCCGGACACATCCCGTACTAATAAAGGTTCATATCATCTGTCCAATACAGTATACCCCTGTGTAATATTGTTTTCACGAAAAACGTGTATAATGTGATAAAAGCGAGTAAAAACTTTTATCTAATATTCTCGCACGAGTTTCAGCTTCGTAATAGGTATACCCTGTACGACTGGCACGGTGCACGTATCGGAATGCATGCATAATGCATTTCCCCTTTGCTCTCTCGTGGTAAATCAGCTTAGCCCTAAATATAGCTGGATATCCGAATGCAATCGGACGGTTTGTGTGCATTTAATTCATGCACATTGTGCATTATATGTGTATATGATTATATTGAGAATGCAGACGGTTTGTATAACAAATTTTAAATTACAAATGTATAGATATACAATATCGGGTCATTTAACGTCACACACGTAAAATTTAAAGAGAATTTTGACACTTTAATTGTAAATAAAAATTTAACTACACAACTTAGTGGAAAAATTATAATTATAAGCACTTCTAACAGCTCTATATTAATTTTAAAAAGACTGTTACGAAAGGTTGTTTTAAAAGAAAATTTAAGAAAACAACATCGTCATTGACGCAATTTAAAAAAGTCATGCATTTCAGTAACAATTTCAATCACAAATATCTTTCAAACTACAGAGGAAATTGTAGTAAAAACAATTAAATACAAAATCCTTTTGGAATACATATAAAAATATTATCACCGTATGAAAACAAAACACTGTTGCAATATTTCAATAAAGATATTACATAGTTTACATACAATGCAATTTTTCGTTCTCATTTTTTTATGTTTTTGTTAATTAAAGATAGGTTGCAAACATTGCAAAATAGAGCTATGCGGAGTATTCTAAATGTAAACAGATTAACTAGTATAAGAAATATGTACATACATATGTTGAATGAATGGAATTGAATGAATGTAAGTGAAACCTTGTGCATGTATATTATATTTTTAAATTAGATAATAATTTATTACCAAGTTATTTCAATAAGTGTTTAATAAGGGATACGATATACATAGTCATAATACTAGGGGTATGAATAAGTTAATGTATGTATGTAAGGGAAGTATCTTGTACAGGGGTGTTGTTGAATACAATGGACTACCAGAAGACCTTAGAAATATAAACCAAATTGATAGATTCCTTGAGGCCAAACAACACCTATGTATGTGCTAATACAAGTGCTAATAGATAATTAAGTTTATTTTGTATTTTAGCTATAAGTTACTTTTTTTTTTTTTTAATTATGTAGCTTTTTAAGACATTTCAATTAAATAAACAAATAAAAAATTAACGATTCTCTATTAAACATAAAACAGTATGAAAGTCTTTGCATTCGCGTAAAATGTCCCTGTAATTGAAAAAACCGATTGAATTCAACTGTTTGTTATTTTTGACGAGGTATGTATGTACATATGTACATGTGAGCGTTTTAAAACACTTGAGGTTCATATGTATGTACGAACCTTCTTGACCAGACTTAATTATTTTTCAATGGCTTGTGAAGCGAACGGTCAGCTCGGCTTGGAAAAAAATTCAATTAAGTTGAGCTCTCGTTATAAACCGCCATCGTTCTTCAGCTTTCGATGTGCTTTTTTCCTCGAGAAAAGCTCGACAAACAACAATAACAACAACAACAACAACAGCCACCGGATGACCTGTGCTGCGTTAATTATGAAACTTCAGTGCATTCGATTCGAGAATCGAACAAGTTCGCCAAAGGTTTCCATCCGATAAAGAATTTTCCGCTCGAAGCGGAATTAATTAATCATTTTCGAGTACAGACAGGGAATCGTGACAACGAAACTTTTGACGGTTTTTCTGTTTATTCGCGGTTCGACGATTTGAAAACACAGCCCACTCGTTCCCCCGCCTATATTTTCTCTCGTCTCTTTTGACGATTTGTTTATTTTCGGTTCTTTTCGACTGAAAATTTATGAAGGAACGGGTACAAAGGCGTGATCATCCACACCCCCTACCCCTAACCACCTCTCAGATCTACCCCCTTTAATAATAATATTACGGCGAAATGTTGAAACGACTCGTCAAACATTCGGCACGTCAGCAGCATAAAAGGGTTATAATATAATACGAGTGAATGAAAATTTTGTATTGATATTCAACACTTGCCTCCATCGTAAATATCAAATAAGGTGGCGGTGAGACCACTGACATATTACAAAACACTTTAATGTACAAAATAACAAAGTACATATGTACATACATACATCAAATAATAGAAAATATGATGCAAATTTTTTTCGATTTAATTTTTAACACTAGGATAGTGATATTTTATAATTGATAACAGTGATAACGTTAAACCCAATGAGCTGGGACCCCGGACAAATTATGTGTACCTATACATATGTACATATATATAACTTTCAGTCGTACCGTTACCGTGTTCATTAGCAGATACGCGGATTAGATGCAAACTGACGAATCATAATCGACCGGCGTTAACTGCCACTGCCACACACATACTAGTGAAATAATGGTAAACTCCAATCATAAGCCTTACAACAAAAAAGGTCATTAAATAAGACGAAGGCGGATGATGATTGCCTGTCGGCAAAAAAAGACGATAGTGAGTAGTAAAATAGCCAATTGGCGTTAACCATTATTCCACTAGTCAGATTCATCAGTTTGCATCTAATCCGCTAATTGGCTAATGGACTGTAACGATACGGATAAATAGTAACATTAAAAACGATACTAACTAACACTAGTGTAGTTATCAAATTCGGTGGTCTTACTTGACTAAGCCTAACCTTACTTAACACAATATAACCAAATCTAACCTGACAGTCACCCGTCAGAACCTCAACTCGAAGCCATCCTGTATTATGCATTACTAGCCGGTTTGCCGATCATATGATGGTGGATAACCCCACCCCACAACTGAAAGCCGTGCACGCTGGATTGTACAATAACAGTACAGCCCATATTCCGTTTGACAATACGTAAAACAATTTTATAGTGTATCGTTGATTGAATGGGTGCATGGCCATAGAATTGCCAAAAAATACGAACATAACAAACCATATATGGTTTGTTGCCAACACAGTGGTGAAATTTTTTGTTTGTTATGTTGGCAATTCTAACGTGATCGCAATGACCAGGGCACGCAGGCATACAGACGCTTACGCTAATATGTAGTAACTAGTGTAAGCCCGTTGAATGTCAACGGAGCGCTCTCATCACCCGTACTGGAAAATTATATATTAAATTTAATAGTTTTTATAGTTGTTGCATCTATGCAACAATGCGCGTTATAATACAACGAATCCCAACTCGAAAAAAAAAAAATTTTTACTTTAATATTTATATTATAATTATTAATTATTATATATATGTATAATAATTATAATTTTGTTAGTGATTTTGAAAAAATCAAAAAAAAAATAGTTTCTATAGTGCCATATTAGTAGAGTTTTTATTTTATAGGTAAAGCAGAGCAACGATCCCTTGTATAGGTAATGTTTAAAAAAAAAAAGGGCCATCTTAGCAACAGGCCGTTGCTTATGCGTTAGCGTGGTAACTCCCGACCTGGCGTCCCGGGTTCAATCCCCACTCATTCTGGTTTTTTAATTATTTTTCCTCATTTCCTATTTATTTTAACTATAGGTAATGTTTAAAAAAAAAAAAGGACTAAATCGACCAAGGGCAATAGCGAATAGCATCAGTGCGAGTAACTCGAGCTTGCGGTCGTGGGTTCGATCCCCACTCGTTCTGGTGGTTTTTTAATAATTTTTCCTCAGCGAGCGTTATCAGCAGACAGGCAGACAGATAGACAGACAGACAGACAGACGGATTTCGGCTATTATATATATAATTACTTAAAATCATTTTACTATAAATTAAATGTATACTCGTGGGTGTTTATATTCACATAGTACCCCTAAAACAACAGAAGCTGTCAATAATTTTCTCACTCGTCACGCCAAAAGCGCTCGATTCGATCGACGCGCACTCTGGTGGTAAAAATGTGAAATTTTCCGATCAATTGAGCGGTCAGACAATCTGTCAGATATTCAATCGATCGCTACCGCGAAATGTCGGAAACATTATGGCGAGTCGGTTGTCGCAACCGCACAATTAATCACTGAAACCATGTGCCACTCTATCGACATGCATACATACATATGTACATACATACATACGAGTCGGTTTTTATTTTAAATAATATGGAAATCATGGAATAAGGGCTCACACACACTAATCACACGCCACGCCACACACGTCTTCTGACGAAATCCCAAACCCATGAATTTCTATGGTTTTGTATGGCGTAGAATTCATGGGTGGATCAACCGGTCGATCGTGAAGCAAAATTTAGTCGATCCCGAATACGATTTTGCTTTGTGAATTTTAAAATGAAGATTACTTTCCCATTTTCAAATTTCTTGGGCTCGTGCTTATCTGTTAACGAAGAAGATTAATAGTCAAAGAAAGGGACCGTTATTTTTTCGTGGTATGCATTTGTTTAATCGTTGGTTCTCAGGTACACTAGCTAATTTGACTTTTTGGAACTTGGAACATCTGCTCTATTACAATATACCGCACACTGTTTTTGAAATGAGAAACTGTATTTAAACGACTGCATTCAGCAATGCGCACACGTTTTGATTACCTTGATGACTGTTTGCATTTTGCTACAAGTAATTAAACATCTAATTTTTTGAAAAATAACCAATGATGCTCAATGTCTCTCAATTAATTCTATATGCATAATTATGTATTTATAATAAAATATATTTGAAGATGCTCCCCCCCCCTAGACAGATAATAAAAACATAGCATTTCGTATATTTTTATCGATAGCTTTGAAAAACTAAAAAAAATTCTTATTAGAATCTTATTAGTATATTATTGTATGTATGTATATCCGGACCTCACCCCAAATTCTTGCACCTTAAATCATTGCAAGTTGGTAGCTACACAAATTAAAATAAAAAAAGTAGCTCCTAAACTGAAAAAAGGTTGAGCACCCTAATTCAAAACAATTCATAGCAATGGTGTCACGTCGCGCAGTCGCATCACGTGTGGTGTGATAAGTGTGTGCATGAAGCTTGACTTGACATATTTGTGTACATTCCAAAAAAATATTGAGTTATTACTTAGACAATTGAATATTTCAAAAATGAAAATAGAAAAAGTCTTCTCAAATGTCACAGTCATTTTTTTTATTTTTATTCAAGTCACCGAGATGCATTCTAGTGCTGGAAAGATCGACCACCGGGTAATTGCGACTTTGCGTGCTTCAATATTGTCGCTGCTTAAGCCGCAGGACAAACGCCACGTGACGTCACACAATGTAAGGTTTATTTTTCAGCTGAAATGAGACGTCCATTTCCCCTTTTCCCCCCCACCCCTGCCCTTTTCCACTAGTACTTTGTTAAGTCAGACCTCAATTTCATTTGAATAGATTGCATGGAACTAAAAGCGACCGTAAATTGCACGTTAAAGAATCTCTTTTATAAACTATTGTTACATCTGAGAAAATGCTTTTAATTGCACCGAGAGAGCGATCCATTTTGCATTTATTATGTATACGAAACGTAATTGCGAATGCAATTTAAATAACTGACGTTCATTCATATTTAATTTTCGAATGTCAGTAACAGCGCACACGGCTTTTGTAATTCTGTGGTTTACGGATAAAAAGTATACCGTGACAATTTTATTTAAAAAATTTTTTTTAATATTACTATCCATGTATGTATGCACAAATCGATGAGTTAGTGCACCGATATTGTATGTCCAATTTAAAAAAAAAAGATTTATCATACACAAAACGTCCACCTGCATCAAAACTTCATGTTTAAAAAGTATGTCCAAATGGTATATTTATAAGATATTGAAGATATTCAAATATACAATATGTATCTGTGCACTAACCCATCGATATGTACATACATACATATATGTAAAAGTGAAAAATGTGCCTGCTGTAACGTTACCATTTTTCCTTTGAAGGTGGTGTACTTGATATCAAGCATTGCCTCTTCACTATTTGATAAACATTTAACCTTCTATCATAACTCATAGCGAAATAACTAGGGAAAGATATTCTCCAGTGATTTTCCATCGTCTTCTCGAAGGAAGAAAGGGATAGAAGTATCGGTAGAAAGTAAATTTTGAATTGTGCGATTTTTGAAGAACCGTCTCACAGCCATGTGAGTTAGATTAATTGTAAATTCTAACAGGAGACGAATGATTGAGATTTTAGCAATATCTATTGGCCACAGTAACGATGTGGGAAACTGTAAGGTTACTGTGGTAAAAAATTGTATAAATAAATATCTTGCCAATGACGATATTTAAGGTGAAAACCGTCGAGAAAACCTTTCGACATACACAACACGTTACTATAACAAAACGAACGATAAAAAAAAAACACCTCGTCACAAAACGTCATCGTTCTCGAGCGTACATGGCTAAAATCAGACCCGGCAACAACACCGACACTCCACAAACTTTTCGACGATTTTTTTTGCTCAAATTCATTATATTCGAATAGGACGATGCAAAAAAAAATTCGTCTACCTACTCGAATACAATGAACTCTTGGTGCGGTGTCGGTATACTTGCTCTAGTCTAATTTAAACCTATGTATGTGTGGCGCCTGACAACCAATACGTTTGATCACAAAGTTTCAGCTACTTACACCATACAGTCAGCACGAGCGTTACTGTACTGTATTCGACACGGCCATCACTACACCGTACCCCGTTATTAAATAAAAGCAATTTCAGTACCTAAAATCATACAGATTCGGGTTCGTATCTCATTAGTGGCCAAAGTAGACAGAAAAAACCAATAAAAAAAAAAGCATTCGCAATAAAGTAGAATGTAGGCCACGTTGAATGAATACAATGCTAATAATTCAGCATGAACGTCCGACGATGATAATAATCCAGATCGTTACAGGGTTGAGTCGTTAAACCCAACAACCCCAAAGACGCCTGTCTATGCTTAATTTTAACCTGTTGCGTGCGCGGATAGATCTAAACGTCACAATCGCCGATAACTATAATTTTAATACGATGCTTTATTGACGCGCACGTGGCTGGATGAATTTAACTCCTCGCAGTTGACGGAACATTAATTTTAACAACAATGAGTTTGCATACGATGTACATCGATCCGAGAGTTTATCATCTTCTGCTTGAATGACTATATGTACATACATATATTGTATAATAAATACATACACATATATGTAGACGAAGAGTGCATCAGCGGCTCTCAAACGTTGAATCAACGTAACGTTTTTGGGTGATGGCGCTAATAACGTCGTCTAAGTCCAACATGGATGTATTGATTATTATTTATCGGACGAAACGTGATACACTTGTTCCACTTTATCTGATTAAATTTTCCCCGTGACAACGTAGTTAGTTTAGAAGCGTTGGTAGTAATTTTCTGCAATTTATTTTTTCATACAGAGTGGGAGCAGTTAGAATTGAAATTTAATAAAAATGCTGGTTAGGAGATGTGAGTATGCATAAATCAAAAGAAGCCGATAAACCCGCGTCTGTTTAATTGTGTATAATTTTTTTTTTCATCCGAAATGGAGATGTGGAAAACGAGCTTCGAGTTTATCACACGAGATTTCTGTTAAAAGCATTTTACTGTCTGATTAGTATAATAGTAGACCAATCTGTATAATATTATATCTGAATAAAAATTAAACGCCTATTTGAAAATTGTTACTTTTTCGTACTAAACTAATCGTAATAGATAAAAAAAATACGGCAATAAGCTTCGTTAATGGAAACATAGATTACTATACTGGTTACATAAAATATGAAAAATGTTTGGTTAATTATTTATAACATTTTTCCTATTTTCACCCACACGATTTCCTCAATTTTTTTCTATATACGTACATAATAGCTAAAATAAAATATTAATTTCGATAATAATTCCATTCAATAATATTATTTCAACTTAACTGTATAACATTTTATTATTAGGTTAAGTTGAATTTTCTCTTTCTTTTATCCAATAAAATCATTTTATAGCCTTTTATTACTTTATCCTAATCGGATAAAGTATTGTGATCGTGCGAAAATTCGACCTCGAGATTTTGACTGATTTGTATCGGGTATCATCCCCAGATCACGTTTTCATGATTTCTAAAAAAAATGTCTGTATGTCTGTATGTCTGTGTACTATGTGTGTGTGTGTATGTCTGTGTGTTTTCTCCGAAACTATCAAGTCTATCAAGCTGAAATTTCATATCTATTATTTTCACGTAAAGTTTAAAAGCCATAAGGAATTTGGTCAACATCAGTCAACCGGAAGTAGGGTTTTTTTCGTGCAGAAAATTCAAAAAAATCCGGTAAAAAAATCATATTTCGAAACTGCACCGGGAATTTTCTCCAAATTTCATATCTATAGTTTTCACATTAGCCTTAAGAGATACTGTGATTTTAGTCAACTTCTGACTACCGGAAATGGCAGTTTACTCCTGAACGATTTTTTGTTTTTTTATTTTTTTTTCGGCCTTTTAAATATGTATGTACTATCGTCACAATATTATAATGTTGTAAAAAGTAAAATTGCTAGTTACGAAAAAATAAATCATTAAAATCAGTCAACCGGAAGTAGGGTTTTTTTTTTTTGTCGAAAAGTTTACCACAGAATATTTCAGAAACTGCCCTATTGATCAAGTTGAAAATTTATATTTATAATTATCATATAAAATTTAAGAGTTGATAAGGTTTTGATTAAAATCCGCCGATCGGAAGTGGTAGTTTTTCTTATTTGAATATATGCCGAAGATCGTATTTTATATACGCGCGCGCACTCAACACAGTAATTTCATGATATGTATGTATGTATGTATTTTGGTTGGTGTGGTGGTGGTGTATGCGTTTTATTTACTTACGTACTTAAAAAATTAATTTCGTTACTCTTTGTATTCCTCAAATATATGGATAAAGTCACGGGTTGGCCACACCCGAATTTTTTTTATCGCAACCCTTTTCAGTTCCTCCTTCCTATTTTAATGCCCTTATTTTTCAACATCTACTTTATTTCATTCATTATTTTCCCGTATAATGCAAAAAAATAGAGTTAGACATTCGTAGAAATAATATTATATATTATATTAGACACAAAATAAATATGTATGTATGTATATCAAATTATTGAACCTTCATATGATATTATTCATTATTTAATCTATCATATTATATTTTATTTGACCAACGTACATATGTATGTACATACATACATACATATGTTGGACCGTACAAACGCATTGTTTAAATCATAATCTCAGTTACCATACGCACGCTACTTACTTATATTAGTTGATGCCCGTTGACAGTGTCATCGGGTGGTTATCATTTATGTACATATACATAGTGTATTTAGTAACTCAAAATGTAGCAAAAATGTAGTAGGCAGTTGAATAATTTGAGCGTTTCGCGCTACCCATGCCGTGAGTGTAAGTGTTAGTGAGTGAGTGAGTACATATGTACGTGCCGTGAGTGTATGCGATATATATATATATATATATATACCCAGCCAGGCAGACCCTTGCGCTACTATACATATACATATAGTATAATAATATTATCATCATAATTTTCAGCCGTTCACCATACACTGCTGGATGAAGGCCTCTCCAATCCTCTTCCATTCTCGTCTTCCTTGAGCAATCTGCATCCACTTGACTCCACACATTCTTCTCAATTCATCAGCCCATCTTCCACTCGGTCTACCTTGCTTTCTTTCACATCCTCTCGGATACCATTCCAGTATTTCTCACGTCCATCTGCCATCCATTCTTCTCACTATGTCCACTGCCACTTTTTCACACGTTCTGCTATATCTGCTACTTCTTACCTTACGATCTCTTCTTGTTCTACCAAGCATACATCTTTCCGTAACATAACGTAACGTAACATTCTTGAATTTAGCATCCGCGTTTTACATCCATACGTCATAACCGGCAGTACGCATTGGTCGTATGCCTTCATTTTTAAGCATAGCGGAATGTTGGATTTAAAAAATATCGTCATTCTTCCAAAACCACTCCATCCCACTTTCATTCTTCTTTTTATATCTTCTTATTTACACCCGGTCCAATTCACCAATTGTCCTAGGTATAAATAACTATCAACTATCTCTACAATATGATAATCTACTGTGACTAGCACGCACTCCGTGCAAAATTAATTTTTAAATCTACTTTCATACTTTCGTTGCTTTAATTGTGTTAATCTATTTAATCACAAACAACTACGTATAACCATGTCAAAAATAATATTGTACACGTCGATAATAAAGCTTCTCTAGTTTTCGTTGTAAATTGTAACTGTTATTTTTTTCCACTAACCGATAAATTGGTAGTCAAGGGCTTACTATGTAGTTTCACTATTGACTGTGAATCATTTATAGATATAATATAAATTGGTCAAATTCGTCTCTTAGCATTGTCACCGCGAATTGAAAGGTTTCAAACCAATTTTTACCTCGAGACGCGATCGCGCAGAATTTTATTTTCATTTTCATTATTAATTTTAATTTTTTTTTTGTTCTCTCACTAAACGACAGATTCTTCCGAAACAATCGACAACGATTTCTCGTCTCTTATTTTCCACCCAAATTACGTCGACAACAGAGAAACCGGAAGAAATTAAACAAAGGCGACTCCTCCGGCGTCATACCATTTTTAAGGCTTCGCTTGTTTGTCCCGAGACTTTCCACCCGCCCACCCACTGTCAATTTATATTTAATTAGATGTTCAGCCCGTAGGCAGGATCTTCTCGTCCACGTGGCCTAATGAACTATCACTATTCACGCCGGGACGTCCTGGGACATCCATCGGGGACACAGATCGCACACAACTACCCCACCTAAACCAACCCCTCTTCATCGGGGGTGAGACAGATACGTGGTAAATTACCAGCCAAAAAACCGATGTATATTTGATTCTTTTCGCAGACTCGCGCGTCTTGAACGTATAAATATTTGAACACTTCGGGTTGGCCCTCCCCCCATTTAATATTTGAAAAGTATAGCTCTTTTCGCGGCATTGACGTCCATTACGGGTGACAAACGGCCGGCACGTGGAATTTCGTCAAATCGAATTAATCCACCTATATAAAGGCGACAGATCATTTTTTAACCATTCCGTACATTTTTATGATGATTCAAAGTCTCGGAATTGTCCCGTTTTATTATATGTACATATATACATTATATATATAATAGCCGAAATCCGTCTGTCTCTCTGTCTGTCTTTCTGCTGATAACGCTCGCTCAGGAAAAATTATTAAAAAACCACTAGAACGAGCGGGGGATCGAACCCACGACCTTAGGCTCGAGAGAACTCGCACTAATGCTATTCGCTGTCACCCTTGCTCCATTTAGTCCTTTAAAGCATTACCTATAGTTACAATAAATAGGAAATAAGGAAAAAAACTTAAAATACCAGATTTGGCGGGATTTTAACCCATGACGTCGAAGTCGGTAGCCCAGTATGCTAACGTATCGACTACGACGGGTTGATGAGGGAGACCTTTTTTACCCATATAAGCGGTCTGGAATGCTACCTTGCTACCTACCTACCTACCTATAAAAACTATAATTATTTTTTTTTTTTTTTACTTACAAAATTATAATTATAATTATTATATATATAATAATTAATTAGTAATGTTGTAATGTTGATATTCATATTCAACATTACAACATTACGATTACGATATTGATATTCAACAATAGTAAAGTAGAAGTCACTTTGAAGTGAATTCGTCACTTCGTGTCTTACGTATGGCGTTGTCTCTTTCTGGCATGCGGTGCGGCGGCTTTTAGGCCTCATAAAAAAAACCGACATTCCGAGTGCCAAACCTTTGCCGAATATTCCCACCAACCCCAACTTATCTCTGCCCAAGAAATTACCGTTCGTTACTTGCATTACTAAGAAAAACATATCGTTCGAAACATGAGCATTAAAAGAAAAGAACGTTTTTCGCTGCATCCGTTTCGCAAACATGTGCCAAATCGTGTGTCGGGATTTGGATAAACGCTCCGTTGATACTCAACGGGCTTACACTAGTATGTATATAATAGTCCTATTCCGTCTGTATGTGTGTCTGTCTGTCTGCTGATAACGCTCGAAAGTGTTCGCGACTTTGCTAAATTGTTATTATAAAGCGTCATCGATACAACAACTATAAAAACTATTAAATTTAATATTGTTTTTCAGTACGGGTTGATATTCAACGGGCTTAGGCCCAGGACACCGTGAGCGAACAGAATAAATGTATGAAATTATTTAATTGGTCAGCAGACTTCGCGGAGACCAGGTGTGGCATGCCCTATATAACTGCATACATTTGATTTGGTCGCTCTGGTCGCTCAACTTGGTCGCTCACGAGTCTGCAGACCAGAGTCGCCTAGTGTGTCCTGGCCCTTACACTAGTTATATATATATATATATATAGTATATAATAGGCCTATTCCGTCTGTGTGTCTGTCTGTCTGCTGATAACGCTCGCCTCGGTAAATAATTAAAAAAAAACCAGAACGTCGCACGAGTGGGATTTGAACCCGGTAACGCTGATTCGGAACAGAGCGCTTACGCGGTGTGCCAAACCAGATGATAATAGGCAGGCTTCAACGTGACTATAAAAAAAATATGGCGCATTGTTGCATAGATGCAACAACTATAAAAACTATTAAATTTAATATTATTTTTCAGTACGGGTGATGAGAAAGCGCTCCGTTTATATTCAACGGGCTTACACTAGTATATTATACATATATATATATATATATATATATATATCCGAAATCCGTTTGTCTGTCTGTCTGCTGATAACGCTCGCCGAGGTAAATGATTAAAAAGACACGAACCGTGGGATTTGAACCCGATATCACCAGTTCGGAAGTGGGTGCGCTTACGCATTCAACCAAACTAGACAATAACGGGCCTGCTATAATTTGACAATATAAATTATCAATAGGCTCGCGACTTTGCTAAATTTTTACGTTGTTGTATTATATGCGCCATCTATGCAACAACTATACAAACAAAAAGTGCAAACGTGTGAAACAATAAGTGTACAGAAGTAGGGAGGAGGCGGTCTTGAATTTGTTACGCTCGGAAAAACGTGCCAAGGTTCTTGGAAAACGTACAAAAGTTGATAGAGCGAACTTGAAGCTTTGGCAATATGGAATTTTACTAGTATATTGGCGAAAGTTGAAGAAACGCTGAAGTTTTGCTCGAAATCCAATAAAAAAAAAAGCACAGAAAGCGAAGCGTTGCAAATATTAATATGACACAATACAAAATATATCTGTATCATGTTGTAAAGGAGATTTTTTATATGTTTTTTTTTTTTTTTTATAATTTGATGCCACTTTCATCGCAAAATAAATATCAAATTCGCGGACGGCTCGGCGCGTAACCATGGCGCGCAAAAAATACCTATTAATTTTCAACGGTCGAAAATTTTCAACGCACGAATGGGGTCAGAGTGAGATTCAATTACTAATTGGTAATTTAATAATGAGAAAAAAAAATGTGTACGCGCTCAAAACAACTTATTCGATACATTTAAGAACGAAATATCGTAAGAACACAACACAATTTCAAATAATTCGTTTGTACCTTATACGTAACTCGTCGGTTTGCTAGGCATATGACGATGGATTCTAACTTCACATCCAAACCCCCACCAGTGCGCGCTGGTTTGTACAATAACAATACAGCCCGTACCCCGTTTGACAGTAGTGAAACAATTGTATAGTGCAGTGGTCGGCAACCTATGCACGCGGAAGGTTTTTTGGTGGCACGGCCTAGAGAATGATGCCCCATTCATAGATGGAGAGTTCTTAAAATAAACCTATTTACTGATGTCTGACGGTTACAATTTTTCAAATAAAAATGAAATTATAGTGGCACGCGGAGTGTCCAATACTTAAAAATAACAATTATGTGGCACTTCAGTGGATGTATGTAGGTTGTCGACCACTGCACTATGTATAGTGTACCGTTGATTGAATGGGTGTATGGCATAGATATACTTCATACTTTTCGGTCACATTTGATAAGAATTGTAAATAGGTTTTTGAGCTCTTTCTCCTATTATGATTTAAGCACTAACATTAAAGAATCCTTATAAATACTAACAAAATGAACAATGTGTAAAATAGATAATGGTCACTGGACCAGTAGCTATTAAAATAGATTTAAGATGTACTGTGAACATAGTATACGAACAATAAAAAGCTTTTTTTAAATAAAAATAAAAATACTTTTCGGTCGACAAAGATCGTCGCAAGAGTAAGGATGAATGGACAGAACTCGAGACTTGAATAACAAAGAAGTGACCCTTTTTTTTTTTCAACACTTCGACTCCCACAACTAGGATTTCTATACCTGAGTGTCTTAGTTAAAGTCGGAACATTTTTAAAGCGTGAGGGCATAACTAGACTATTCTACATATGTACATACATGGTGTATGGCAGGGGTCGGCAACATAATTTACACGGGGGCCACGTTGAGATATTGGAATTTGTCAGGAGGCCACATATGAAATTAATTTTTTTACCTAAATGCGATTTTTTAGGTTTTTAAATCAATTAAATTTTTTTATAATAAAACTAGCTGACCCGGCATGCGTTGCAATGCCCGATCCCGTTCCCGTTTCCGTTCCTAGTACGTTTTCTGATGCGTGAGCAGGCCCGTTCCCAATCCCGTTCCCGTTCTCGTTCCAGATCCCGTTCCCGGTCCCGATCCCGTTCCCTTTCCAGATCCCGTTCCCGTTCCCGATCCCGTTCCCGTTCCTAGCATGTTATCTGACGCGTGAGCAGTCCCGTTCCCGTTCCTGTTCCCGATCCTGTTCCCGTTCCCGATCCCGGTCCCGGTCCCGATCCCGTTCCCGTTCCCGTTCCTAGTACATTATCTGACGCGTGAGCAGGCCCGTTCCCGTTCCCGTTTTATCCTGATTTTTTTTCACAGGAACCATCCCCGGCATGATCACAATAAGTCCTGAAAGTTTCATCGTGATCGGTTGAGTGGTTTAGGAGCCTATTAGAGACAGACAAACAAACAAACAAACAAACAAACAGACAGACATTGATTTTTATATATATAGATTGGTATATAAAAATAAATAAACCAAAATAAAAAAAATTTAGAAGTAAAAAAACAAATACAAATTAATGAGAGGTTTAGTGCTTTTGTAATTTGTTTGCCAATTTAGTAAAATCAACGTCGAAACTAGTGGTGCTAGCTCGAAGCAACGAACGTAAATGACTATCTGTAATAATTCTATGTACATATGTAGGTAGTCCGATGTTTTTTTTTAATATAATTCATTCTAGAAAATGTTTGTTCACAAATATATTTGCTGGCAAATATAGTGATCGTTCCAGCTGAAAAATTCTTCAGAGCAGGAAATAAAGAAGTTGAAAGTTCAGTACGTATAGAACTCTGTTAACTTCATGTTCACAACGCTAGCGTGGCCGTAACGACCCAGACAGGCAGGCAGACGCTCACGCTAATACCTATACATACAGTATGGTATTAAACTCGTATACAACTACAAATTAATGAACTGCAGGCAAAAACTTACATCCGTCGAATTGTAAAGCTCATTTATCCCCTGTAAGGTGAAAGAGAGCGCGAATTGCGGCTTAAGAATATTTTGGGATTTTTTTTTTAAATTCCCTTAAGTGCTCAGATGTAGCGGAAGAAATAAAACGATCGGAAGAGCTCGTCGAGGGGTAGATCAACAAGGGAACAAGTGGTGAATAGTGCGAAGGGTTCGAAGAAAAAGTAAAATCCAATCCCCCGCTTCCCCGCCAAGCACCTTACCCCTGCCCTATCGTGTAGCCTGAAAAGAGCAAATCCACCGCTGAAAAATTGTAATATTGAAAGTGACATGAAAGGAAATCGTCCTTCGATTACGTGGATTTGAAGAAGACTGTTATTAATTTCAAAATTTCTGTGTATTTTCATCTACATATGTACATATATGTATATGTAGGTTGATTCACGGTTCATACTTAAAAGACGAGAAAACGTAGTGATTCTGTCCCGAGACTTCTCAGGAAAATTTTTCCGAGAATTCCCGACTCCTAAGTTGTAATGAAATAGCACGAGTCACCTAAAATCGTCCATCAACACGAAAACAAGATGGAATTGTATTATCGAAAGATTTTTAACACCTATGTAGAATTGCATTAAAAAAAGTCATCAATTTATATTGGTGTTGGGGATATTATGTATATTCAGATATAGGAAATATTTTGGAAATTCTTAATCCTTTGCAAGTTGTGGTTCATGTTTTACATCGTACTGATGTTAACTTGCTTTTTACATCGTACTGATGTTAACTTGCTAAGTAATAATACATTTTTTTCAATAAAAAAAGATACGTGAATCGGCTTACAATTTATTAACAAAGGAAATGCCTCGAGACGAAGTTTCGAATGTCGATACATAATTGTGTCTCAAATCCTGAGAAATGAAAAAGTGTAGGGAATCAGAATCTCTAGACAGAATTCATTTTATTTTCTTCAAAAAGTGTGTACCATAAACGTTGAATTATTATGTATATTATTTGCGCGATTGCATAGTAGAAAGTCACCTTTCTAAACTTTGTATTATTTATTAAGTATTTGTATCAGAATAGCACGTAGCGTGATTAATAGCGTAGGATCCTTAAAAATAAATAATTCAGTTCGAAAGTGAACCAAGTTCATTGCGAATGCATATTGAGAAGTCCTTTCATCGGTTTGCGTGTCGGACGCGTGATCGTGTCCGCTTGAATGTTTTATTTTCGCGAAATTGAAACATTTAACTCGACAGGAATCGGTCATATAATACGATGTCGTAAAAATCTATGACGTACACGTACATATTGTCTAGTTATGTATATTTATTAACTGTTTGACTCAAAGTAATGAACGTAATGATGAGACAACACCGTGGGGAATTTCATGCGTGTATGTACATACATATGTATGTATGTATATTTAATTTCGATCAAAAATGTCTCTTTAGTATGCATACCTTGCGTAATGGTTAAATGAAATTTGTTGCGAAATTAAACGTTTTAATTGGTGTAAAAAAATTGGAATCGCAGATAAAAGGGAAACTGGACCGACTGAAAAACCAACGTGATTGGATTAAAAATAACAATTTTATTGCGGAATAAAACGTGACCGCCCTTAGCGCGGATTAAGGGTTCTCAAACCACGGGGCAAGCAAAGAGGAAGAGAACGAAAAAAAAAAAGTGATTTATGTCCACATCGAGGGTAGAATTTTATTACACGATCATTTCAACGACAAAACGGTTTATTTTATTTTTTTATTTTAATATTTCAAAATATATACACGCGTAATTTTTACACCAAACAACAGTAATAATTAATTATCTATTATCCGACGTGTTGACTAAATCGATCACAGATCCGACGTGTTGACTAATATATCACAGACGACAGATACAATATCGTCTCTGATTATTATTTACTCATTTCTTTTCATTTGCGTCCTTGAGATAAATCCTCTCCGTTCGGTTCGAATCCTGTCACGTGAATTTTCGTCACGAATTTTCTTTTGTCCTCGTGCCGTTTACACAACGGATTTCATTCATTCGAATAACTCAAAAAATATGTGGAACGGGGAGGGTGGGGTTGAAAGGAGGGGGTGGTGGTTAAAAAATGTGAAAAACATTAGTACGCCACATCAAGAACATTCCCATTTCCCTTTGGATGTGCCCGATTGCCGAATTGCGCGCTATCCTTTAGCATAGGGATTTTTACGCTTTTTACCCCCAGACCTTACCTAAAATTGTTGCTGTCAAAAGTTTATAAATCCTACATTAGAATTTGCTGTAAATGTTTGGAACCCTAACTTCAAAAAATACATTGTATGTTTAGAAAGGGTCCAGAGAAGGATGACAAAAATGCCATCTGAACTACGATCACAATCCTATTATGAAAGTTTGAAGAAAATGAGTCTCACAACTTTGGAGACGAAAAGATTAAGAAGCGATCTAATAGAAGTGTATAAAATAATAAATAATAAATATAAATGTCCAAAAAAAA
Organism: Parapsyche elsis; assembly: GCA_022651745.1. Taxonomy (NCBI): domain Eukaryota; kingdom Metazoa; phylum Arthropoda; class Insecta; order Trichoptera; family Hydropsychidae; genus Parapsyche; species Parapsyche elsis. The sequence goes on along the minus strand of JAGVSN010000004.1, from coordinate 8,008,435 downwards.
AACCTCCTCACTTTCAATAAAAACGCACATCTCAGAGGTCATACACTGAAACTACTAAAAGACAAATAATTATTTTCAAATAGAGTGGTCGAAGTTTGGAACCGCCTACCAAATCAGCTAGTAACTTCTGAAAATACAAATCATCTCGATAAGTTTTTGAACATACATAAATGGATTTTTGTAATCCTTCAAATATAAATAATATGTACAAATTATAACAGACCCCTGGGCTCCATCGGCTATGCCGTCTGCCCATGTTTTTTTTTTAAATAAATACAATTGTAAAATGTTTACACCTTTTGACCGTTTTCAAATTAATGAAATAATCAAAATTTTACTTCTGTCCAATTTTTAGCCAATATCATAGAAGATAAAATCCAAGAGAGTAAGAGGAAAAGAGCTGAAAAAAAGGCCACTGACCGAAATATTTGTAATAAGGGTTCACAGACAAGAATCTAATCGATAATAAATCACAAAAGAAGAAGAATCCATTACTAAAGTTTTAAACAATTCAACTGAAATCTCATTGGTCTTAAGGTCGACAATGCTATCGGTTAAATTCGCCACAAATCGACTGTTTCAACTACCAATCTCAGTTTTGCAAAAAAAAAAAAACCAACGAAGGAAGTTTGCGTAACAAGTACTCGCGATCGGAACCGGAAGGGCCGTTTTACCGTAAAATATGTCGATTTAGGGATTTGGCCGAAACGTGATGGTAGCTGACGTGGATGAGTGTGTGTATGTATGTTTCGGTGAACTTTCAAGAAAGCCAATATGGTTTGTAAAGTGGTAAATCGAGACTAGAATCGCCACCCGAACCACCCCCATTCAGATATTACTCACTTTCTATATGCCATTAAAGGCTTTCGCACTATATTAGACGAAGCGAACAAACAAAGAAAACAAAAAAAGTTAACATGTTGATACAAAAACAAACCCATTGTGCGAGAATCGTCCGTCTTTTTGTGTTCATTTTAGCATTTCGACTCTCACTTTTCATGAAATTTAATATTATACCTTCCGAGAACAATCTCTTGAGCGAATCTTAGCCTCGGGGCTATACGGTACAATACTCGAACGATCATTAATCATAAAATTTAATTCCACACCCATTACACATACTTGTAAGTAACTAAGTAGCATTGTTTTCGGGCGCTTTGTGCATAACTTTGCACAAAATTGTCCGATCGTGGTAATTTTTTTTCCCTCTTAAGCCCAGAGGTTTGAGAGACGCTCATCTAGGTAATACCATGGTGAGTAGCTCGATCGTTCGGCGTCAAAGCCTTTGATAAATCGTCTCTGCGCACAGACAAACGTGGGAGCGTCTCCACGTGCCCGAACACGACTACGCTTCACTTAGTCTATATGAAATTCGAGATTGCGACACGTCCTCCGACAACATCCAGGACACTCCTTTTCCCCCATCCTCTCGTTTCACTACTCAATCCCCTGACGATATGGAAAATGGAAGAAGAAATGGAAGGGTTGGGTTGTGTACGAGCTCATCTTGACCCATTATCAAGGCGCATGAATCCAGTATACCTTACAGTTACATACATACATACATGCCGTTTTTGTTCACTCGGTCGCGCAGCTTGAAATTCACACACACACACACCTTAAATCAACAATTTTAAACGAAAACAAACAATTGTGTGGAAAGGATACGATTTTCATAAAGATTTTAAGATAAGAGACAAACCGTTTGAAAATGTAACAGCTGGGGGAAAAAAATCCAAATGAAACTGGACGAGAACGTACCCCTAACAAAAACGGTATACACGTTACAGCGAAAGCATATTTCAAGTGAAAATATATATTTTTACCAATTCAGACAGTGAAAATGTATCAAACAATGAATTTACAGTTTCACTGCTCGGTACATCGGTGAAAGTATATTAAAGTAAGCGTATGTGTTTGTTGATGTTGAATTTTTTGTAAAGTTTCACTCCCATTATCTTTGTAAACCTATGTATCAACGCGTGCTATTTTCTTCATAAATCGACCATTAAAAGTCAATTGTTATAAAATCGACGAAGATTCACTGTAAACTATAATTGGTACTAACCAGTAAAAGCCTACGCCTGAACGCTGGCACGGCACGATAAGCAGAAGAAGCGACAAAATAACTAGGATTGAATATTTCAGCAGATTATATGATTCGATTGATCATTTCACAACTGTCAAAATTAGTTTCAATGACAGTTCGGAAACGAATATAATTTCACCAGTGAGTATTTATTAAAATATATTTTCACTAGTAGAAATATATATCTATTGGTGAAAATGTGCTTGGATATAATTTCACCGAAACGCCAGTGAAAATATATGTTCACTTGAAATATGCTTTCACTGTAACATACACACTGGATTGACGCTACCGGGGAGCGACGTGTGCATCCCCAAAACGCGCTCGAAGCCTTCAAAACTTCAAGCTTTCAAGCTTTCAAGCTTCTAAACAAAAAAAAATATTTATCAAGTCACCTTTGTGTAAAATATTCACCGCCGTCGATATACTTTTCAGAGTGGCGTCGAGGGAGGCATTGAATCCATCAAATTTGATAAATCACACCTCATAATCCAAAGTTGAGGTTGGTAAAGAATAAAACGAGCGGGGAGGGAGGGAGGAGGGGGGGGGTAAAAATGAGACCGAGATCTTAAAGTCGCAAAAACTTTAAATTGGAAAACTTTAATTAGTCCGACGCGACGTCCGGTTCCGGTGTCGAAGTGACGCGTTTTTTTTCCCTTCCACGCAGCTCGTCATACCGTCAAACACTATACTATATGTATATGTAGTAGGGCAGGAATCTGCCTGGCTGGACGGGTGGCCTAGTCGCGGAACGCTCGCATACCTAGCACGGCACGTACACAAACGCTCACTCACATTGACCAGTACTATGTATAATATGATATAATCAAACATCATCGTCATAATTATTATATGTATAATAGCCGAAATCCGGCTGGGAAAAAAATATATTTTTGACTTTCAAAATTCGCTAGATAATTAATTATAAGTATTTCAAAGCAATAAAAAATCATAATCAATAGAAAAATATCTGACTATTGATTCCAATACTTACTTTGAGCACAGCGATAGTATATTTTGAGTTATAGACCGCAAAAGCCAAAAAAATGGATATTTTTTAAATTTTTTAAATAGCGAAGATCTCATAAACGAGAGCATATCAATAAAAATCATCATCGGATTCGAATTTAGTGGGTTAAACTTAGTAAAGATTGACTAAGCTCTGGGTATTTTTTTTGATGCTCAGTGTAATTTAATGAGACGAATGTTTTATGTACATACATCTTTCAACATTTTTTTTAATTTCAGGTGTTAATTATGAAACAACTTTCAAATATCACAATTAATAGCAATAACATCTGACTATTGCTTTCAATACTCATTTTGAACACAAAAACACTAAATTTTGAGTTATAAACCGCAAATCTAAAAAAAATGGAAATATTATCCATTTTTTAAACGCTCATATCTCATAAACGAGAGCTAACCAATAAATTTTATTATCATATTCAAATTCAGTGGGTCAGAATTAGTAATGAATTTTGAGCTCTCGCTCGGGTAACTCAAAAACGTGATTTTTTGTTGCACAGTGTAATTTCACCATATTCTTCAAATTTATTTTCTGGTATGGTTGGAAAATAATAATAGTAATAGGCAATTCTTCAACGTATGTATTATATATTCAAATTGAATTTGAATGAAAAAGGCAGAAAAAAGTAATTTTTTTTTTTTCAGAAATACGATTATAGCTCGCAGGCCACAAAAAAATACGCGTCGGGCCGCATGCGGCCCGCGGGCCGTAGTTTGCCCAGGTCTGCACTAGTGCATACATATTCTGCGAAAGTGTCAACGTAACATTAGAGGACACGTAGGTGATTATTCAAAGTACTACATATATACGTACATACATATGTATATATGTACCTATATATATTTTTTTTTAATTTACGACTGAAAGATCGCGTAAAGGTTCCATTTGCTAGGATCTTCGCGTCGTCCGGCTCATCAATACCAGACAGGGGATTAAGTCCCGTCCAATTCGACGTTGGCTTCCCTTATTGCTCGTCTCTGGAAAGAGAACGAGTAGTACCTTCATCGAGGGATGTCTGTTCTTATTTGCCTGCCCTTGCACGCTTTGTTACACCATTTTCTTCTTCTACCCCACCCCTCGCAGAGTGTCTTAAGGACAAGATTTATTAGGCAAATTTATTTACCTTTTCGTCGGCTTAATTTCTCGCCCACACACAAACCCAAAGGTCGAAAACCGAGACGGGAACTTTCGTATTTAACATTCGTTGGGTATATAGACAGTATACACACACACCTAGACAATACACGGTGTAGAAATATTTATCTCCAGTTCGCAGTTCAAAGTTCAAGCTCTTTTAGCTAAGCACTCGTAATACACTGCCGGTATTGTTAAACATTTGCGAGGCACGCTTATTGTATGATTCAATTTCGAATTTAGTCACATAACATTATGATTGTGACTGATTTCGACTGCGGTAGAGAATACACCAGCCAGCGACCACAAACTCACAGAGGCGTGGCTTAGAAAAGGACACAGCTCAATAGCTTACGCTATCTGCACTTTTATATTGATAAGTTTAAGCCTTATAATAATTGGACACCCTCTTTTGCACGTAGGTGTTACAATCATCGGTGCTTTAATGGAAAAGTCCAGAGAGCGTAAGCAATTTAAGTAACTCTTTCCGTTACTGGCTGCTGTTTTCAGTACATACATACTACTATAATATAACGACCGATAAACAATTCCAAAGTCACTAGCGAATAGCCACTGCACCGAATTGATTGATCAACGTTTCGCCCGTACAAAGTTGGATCACCGACCTAAGCGCTGCATGACACACCCATATAAGAGCACAGCGAGCAGACACCGTGTATATACCGTGTATTCAGTAGGTACGTAAACTTGAATTTAACTATATTTTAATACAACGAAAAGGCATAGATCCAATCCAACGAAAATATTATTATTAAAGGTGTACAATGGCAATACAATGCAAACTCGCTCGTTGCGATGCACAAAACTATTTAATATCGTTCACTATTACCTCCATACGAGACATAATATCCTAAGCTCCATTATTTCCCTTTGAGGATATGAATAGAAAACGAGGTCTGCCCTAAGCTGATCTAGGATGATGAGGATGAAAGACCTCTTGGATTAATCTTTCATGTTTCGTCAACGCAGTAATCCCTCCGCTACAGTTGCCTCTAGGAAACGGTCAAATTCCCTTTTCGAATTTTCTACCTTTTTTTTATGTATGTAGTTCGGTTATTATTATACGTCTCCTTCCATACATAAACGCAGATGGCACACCGTATTAAAAAGTGAACCAAGACCAGGCAAAAGTTAGTTTCAAACATTTCATTCAATCCGCGTCACTCAACGCGTACGAAACGTCTATCATTTCGCGATTTGATTCACTTGGGATAGACAAGTCTTGTACAATAAGTTTTTTGGTAATTGGTGGCGTTAGTATCGCTCGCGCGCGTGGGCCGTAACAAGCTCCGCCAAAAATAAACGAAAGTGTGAAAATAGCACGCGCCCACACTATGCCCTTATGCGATGACGTCACGCTCAAAAGCGAAATTCACAATGTGACAAATGACACTCTTTAAGGCTTCATTCACACGGGCGAACGATCAGACTCGATATCGTTGGTGTGCGTGTTTAAAGCCGCGTACTCATTAGCGAACACGCGCGTGTAATGTAATGCACGCTAATGTGGACGCACACTGCGCGCGCCTTTGTGTTCGCGCCAAAAACCGAGCGAGTGGATCGCCACGAACGCTGCAGAGCGCGCGCGAACGCGTACACATTTACAAAATTTGTTGCATTGCACGCGCATGTTCGCTAATGAGTACGCGGCTTAATATGTCTACGTCTAGGCTCCAAAAGGGCCAATGTCGCAATTCATATCTACATAGTATGTAGGTAGTTCTGAGAAGTCGAGGCTATACAACTCGGTCAGCTTACATTTAAATAATAACTAGCAAAGCCCCGTTGTCGAGACGTGTGGAAACGTCGAACTCGCATTGAACGCTTGCGTTTCGTGAGTTGTTTATCCGTTGTCGTGGCATCATCGATCACACAGCTTGTCGCTTTCATTATTTAAATAATAATAACTAGAGCCCAGAATAATGGATTCTCGACCCTTGTGCCGCAGGTATATTTTGGTGTTGCCGTTGCCCACCACAATTTTCGTTCGAGATATTGAATATTATTTATTAAATTTTCTACGTATGTACATATGTATAAAATAAATTATATATTTAGTTTATTATATGTATGCATAATATGATGTTCAAGTTAATAGAATAAAAATAAAACTTCCATATTTCGTAATTATAAATAATATTAAAAAAAAATAACCTCATTATTAGAGACACTAAAACCTCATTATTTTTGGGTATGTAAAAAATATACAAATAATATTATTGAGTAATTTATGTTATATTATATGTTGAAATATGTTATTATAAATAATTGTTCTGTAAAGGCCCTCACAAACCTGAGCGGTATCACTGCGTCAAACTGACGCCTGTCGAATAATAATCCGCACTTGTTTGTGAGGCCCTTTAAAACGAAATCGCTGCGTCAAACTTTCGCCCCTATCGTCGTCCCATTCGCACTTATATAATTCTCATTGGTGCGAATCAACGACGATAAAGGACGTCAAGTTGACGCAGCGATACCGCACAGGTTTGTGAGGGACTTAAAGGATGGAATATGTTAATGGTAGAGTGGAATAATACGAACGTGAGTTCAGGTGGATAACGGAACATCCTAAGGTAGCTAATATTTGGTTTTTGGACATCGCAATACGCGCATTTGATACGACATATAATTCAATGTGGCATCAAATCAATCGACATTGGTCTTCCATTGAAAAAAAAGAGCTTCCATTGAATCTATTAAATCGCTATTTGGTACAATTTAATCATCAAAATTTGTTTATTGAATCATCACATTATACATTTCGTCTGAACTGTTTGTTCAAAATACTTTCGGTTAATTAATTTGCGACGTCGCGAAATGTTTGCGCGGAGCAATTTATTCTTCTTCAAAATGGATTAAAATTCTGTTGCGAAATTTTCAAACCCCAAAGGTTCCGAAGGTTCAACACACTCCCAAAGGATACGACCGCTTATTTGCCGGGCGCGCGTTTTCAACCCTTTAATGCTAATTAAACAGTCCTTCGAGTGGAATCTTAAATTCATCATCATATTAAATTTACACTCGTACAATTTTATTTTAAAAACGAAACAAATCCTATATCATCAACTATTATAATACTCTTACCAATGTGCTAAATAGCGGATCGTTTGATATTGAACATACACTTGGCCGAAGTTAATACGGGTTATTTGGAATAGAATGCTTTGACCCATTCATAACATACACATATCCTATGTACATATATGAGCAGTTTGAATTGACAATGGACTATGTTGACTTATTTCCGTTTTGAGAAAATACGAGGTTTTCAGTATACTGAAAAATCTGGATACCTAAATATTAAACCTAAAGAAATCTATTTTTTAACTATGAATGAACATAGCACACTTTCAATCGTCATTTTATTTTTAAAAAATTTGTTCATAGTATGAAAAAATGGACCATGTTCACTCCTTAAAAAGTCTTTTTATAAACTTTTTTGATAATTTCAATTTATATTGAGATTTGTGTTTCATTTGAATATTTGCAACAATAAAACATCTCTAAACTATTTTTTATCCGTTTCAAACACTTCAATTCTAAGACCAAAGTATGAAAATATATGAAATAAATAAATAAATTAATTGTCCATATAGCATACATACATATATACAGTCACTGCTCGTTGACTGTTTAGGGGTGGTTATCATTTATATACCTATAGTGTATTTAGTAGTTAAAAAATGTTTAAACATACGATTTTAACATACTTCACTTTCAAAATAAGTGCCTCATTGTATGTTACTACATTGTAGGTGTGTGGTGAATAGCACCGAGTTATTTAAGACGATCTCGCAAGGGAATTTCCTATGAACCATTGCAACTTCAACCCTCTTCTGAATACTTTTAAAGGGTAATTATTCAAATTAGGGATGATTTATGGGACTCACCGAAGGATATGAGGCCGCTGTTGAGCATGCTCAGCTTTATGGTGTTCGGTATGGAGACCAAACTTGTAGCTCCGCTGAGATTCTTCTTCTTCTTGGGCTTCTCCAAGTCGGCATATCTAGTCGTCGATCTGGATCTGTGCTTTCTTTGACTTGTGGCTACCGAAGAACCGCCAGTTGTGGTTCTACCAGAGCTGCCGAGTGCCGTGGTGCCTGTGCGAGTCGACATTTTGTGGCACTTAACACTCACTCACATGCACGCACTGATTTTTTTAAAATATATTTCAGATGAAAATGGTATATTTCATAATTTTAGTTTTACTATTTGTGTACTATTTGTGTATTCACGATTTTTTTTTTGTATAAAAAGTGTCAACTGTATAGTAAGTTTTGTTTTTTATTCTATTTGAAAAAAAGTTTAAGCAAAATATCTCTATTTTTAATTAAGTGCAAATCTTATGCCGCGTTTATGATTACACTTTTACTTTTAATGGAATAAAAAAAATATTTATTTGTCGACAAACTCGTCGCGTGAAAATGTCGAATTGATCCTGAAAATAAAAACAAATATTCAAATTAACAAGTGTATATTTTGTTCATCAAATATTAAATTACATTGTATTCATTTAATATTAATTTAATAAAATTTATATCTTTGAAACTAATAACAGTACATAAATGAAAAAAAAAGCTATTTTAAAGTTCATTTAATTATCGTTTTGACGATTTAATTAATTTTGCCAAATGGATTTATTACCAATGCCAAAATTAACGCACGACAAAAAAAAACATAAAAGACCCATTTTATAATGGAACTTCATATAATTATATTTTTCTTTTAACAGTAGTCGTTACTAACTACTATAATACCAATTTTTAAAACTGGTATCGTTTTTGGATGCTGTAGATTAAGTACATTTTTACATTATCCATATACGTAGTATCTATAGGTATACACATATGTAGATAAAGTATTGTGATCGTACGAAAATTCGACCTCAAGATTTTTTTTTCAGCACAAAATTTTTTTTTTTATACCTATTCATAGGTAGTTTGTTCTTAATGTTATAATATCGACGCATATATTTCTTGTTAATGTATTAAATTGATTTAAATAAATCGAAAGTGATTCAGTAATAATAATAATAATAGATAAATCCCATTCAGAATATATGTAGTATAAAATAACCATTGTAATATATTAATGTTATAGTTTGATACTATGAATCATTTTCAATTTATTGTAATGGAACTAGATTTTTTTTCTGTTGACAAATTTCAGCGATTGTCAAACTTTTGATGCGATAAATCGTCCACTCAACACCGTAACATAACAATTCGGAAAAAAGTCTCGCCACGGCACGTGGCAAAAAAGCTCTCGACGGGAAAAGCTCTAACGACATCCGAGGGAAAACTTGCCCTGTCGACGCTAATTCGTTTACACGAGTTAACGATTTTTCCAGTATCTGAATTTTCATGCACGGGAGTGTATCTCGACGTGTACATACATAGTACGTTAAATTAATTACACTTTATACATACATACACTATGCGAATTATTTATTGGCATTATTTGGTCTATTTGGCAGTTGGGCGCTCACCCATAAATTTTATAGCAGTTTTTTTTCACCATGAAAAGTAGTGCGGTCCTTATTTTCCGCCGTCGGTCTATTCACCGGAAAATCTGTTCACTGATTCATATAAAAAGATGGTACGTCCTCTTACACAATGCAACAAGCCCTATTTTATCCTTTTCACAAAAGCCCGCACACACGTACATACATAACATAATGCGAATATATCGAAAAGCACGATCTCGCTCGAAAATTGAATACAAAAAAAGTAATAATCTATGTAACACGAAAATATGTATGTATGTGCATATGGATATTTTAAATTGACGCAAGTATTCATCAATGCGACAGCAAGCAAAGATCGCGCGGTCGAAGTTCAAAGCGGCAAACGTGGCATTGAAAGGGTTAATCAAAGCTTGGAAGCACGCTCTACGTATACAGAAATAGATGAATGTTTACTTCGGTTTTAACGAGCGACCACCTTGAAATCGTTTCGCATTACAAATGCGCGTATTACGAAACGGTCGAGTTGTGAATCATCGGTAGTGACTCTACAGAGATTCTCTGGACCAGCAATCGCCAACCAGAAAAATTCTAAAATTGTCAAAAATACACACTTTCGTACTAATTCCTTTTTTTATTTTTATTTTAAATACATGGCATAGCCGATGGAGCACAGGGATCTGTAGTATAATTTTCATCTATTTAGTTATTTACATTAGAAGGATTACAAAAATCGATTTATATTCAAAAAATTTTTTAAAAAGGTTTACATTTTCTAAAGTTACTAGCTGATTTGGGAGGCGGTTCCAAAATTTAACCACTCAACAAATTTTGTTTGATTTGTCTTTTATGAGTCTCAAAGTATGACCTCTGAGATGAGCATTTTTATTGAACGTGAGGAAGTTTTATATTGGACATTGATATTGACTATTTATTATTTTACACACTTCTATTAGATCGCCTCCCAATCTTCTCGTCTTCAAAGCGATGAGACTTATTCTCTTCAACCTTTCGTTACAGGGTAGTGATCGAATATTTTGACTGATTATAATTGGTTCTACATATAACAGAGTTAAAGAAGTTAAAATTAAATTTAGTAAATAGGGTAATTGAAGATAGGTTTGAAAAAAACTACAAAATAAAGCTATGCGGAGTATTTTAAATGTCAATAGATTAACTAGTATAAGATATATGATGAATGTAAATGAAACCTTAAAAGTGTGCACGTTAGTATATATTTTTAAATTAGATAAGAATTTATTACCAAAATATTTAATAAGAGGGTATAATATACACAGTCATAATACAAGGAGTATGAATAAGTTAATAGTTAATAATTTAAAATTAAGTAGATCCAGGAGAAGTATCTTGTACAGGGGTGTTATTGAATATAATAATGGCTTGCCAGAAGTTCTCAGAAATATAAATAAAATTGATAGATTCCTGGCAGCCTTAAAACAGCACCTCCGTACAAGTGCTAGTAGATAATAAGTTTATATTGTAATTTTAGCTGTAAGTAATGTTTTTTGTAATCTTAAATGAAGAGTAAACACCGACATGTTCATGGGTATCTTATTCCTCACAGTTGAAGGATATACTGCGTTCAGTTTTCAACTAATTTTCTGTTTGTTAAGGGTTGTCAATCCCCTACTTGCACCGCGAAACTTGGCCACTACAAAGGTTTGCACCAGTGCAAACGAGTTGAGAAACTTTCACAACAACTTTCCCAGTGGTACTAAACTCGTATATACGTACATACATATGTACATATGTATGTACTCTTCACATGCGCGTGCTATTTCTAAACTCGGCACAGAAATGTTGACCTAAAAATGACTCTAAAAAGTGTATGCATGCACAAAATGAAGACTTGCACAACACATACCAACATATGTACACTAGTCTCTTAAAAACCTCTGAAGCGACTGCCCTGAAGCAAATAGCGTTGCCTCGGGTATTACGACGCGGTTCGAGTACCCACTTGGTTTGCACACCGTATTGTGTGGAATAATTGAGGGAAAATCACAGGTGCAGGCGATACAACTATAATAAGCTTTCAGCACAATAGACGACTATACCAAACTTCATACGTGAATAAATAATACTCGAGGAGAATTAATTTAATAGCGAGTGAAGCTTTTTGCACCCGACGTTACCCGGATGCACTTGGTTATACTTTTCCCACTTAGAAAACAGCTAGGATCTTTAAGATCCCACAAAGTCCACTTTAAAACTGAACGAGTTAAAGGGCATGCAATTACGCAATACTTTCATAATTAACAACTTTAATTTTTAAAAGTGGCAAAAAAATCAAAGAAAATTTTTGCTCTTGATAAAATAAGAAGCCTTAGATAAGTTGAAACGCAAAATTCAATTTAACTTCAAACAATTAAAAGTTGACTTACACAATTCAAAAAGGTTTATACAATGGTTGTACCTTAGTAACAATTTATGTAAGACGACTGAATTTATGTAACTCTTAAAGCTTCAAGATTTCACTGAAAATCAGTCCAGCTTCCAGTACAATACAATTTTGATGAGAGGTTAATCAACAGATTCAAGGACTCACAGACCCAATAATAGGAATACACCCGACTCTCTTTTTGCACGGTTTTGTTTTTGCACGGTGCAGGAAAATGGACCAATTATTTTTTTTTACGGTTTTTTTTTGTTTTAACACCGTTACAAAAAATTAAAAAAAAAAACAGCAGTAAACGGGCACGTTTATTGTCAAGTAGCGACACTGAATGAATATATATTTTTTATATTAAATTAAATTCAGATAAAAAACCATGTCAATTTATTACTTCATTGTGTATATACATATGTATGTAACTTATGTAAATATTTTTATGTGTAAATAAAAAATAAATCGGATTAATTAATTTTGAGAATTTTTTTTGTCGATGTACATATCTATTTTTACGGTAGTCCCTGGAACGTATCCCCTGTGCAAAAACAGAATCGGGTGTAATTGATTGGTTCTCATTAGCGAACATGAGCGCGTAATGCAACAAATTTTGTAAATGTGTACGCGTTCGCGTGCATACATACATATGTATGTACTTTAATCGCGCTCTGTAACATTCGTGGCGATCCATTCGGTGTCGGTTTTTGTCGCGAACACAAAGGAGCTCGCAGTCGTTCGCAGTTGTTTGCACGGCAAGTGTGTACATGGCGTCCACATTAGCGAGCATTACATTACACGCTCATGTTCTCTAATGAGTACGCGGCTTTAGACAAATTAGCAAACAACAACATGAGACGGCCGATCCAAATCTTGCCAGTGGCGATATTTATTTATTTTATATAATAATAGCTAATTAGCTAATTTAACTTACATCTATTACATATTTATAACAACTACATAAATCAAATACACATTATACACTATACTTATACATAACTACTATCTCTCGCAGAGGTGTCTCCTCACACTTTTCAAGAATGCATCTATTGTCTTAGAAGACTTGATGCACTCCGGGAGGGCATTATACATTAATAAACCCCTGTGAAAAACACCACCAGCTGTCTTTGTTTTCCTTACTCTACCTACAACTAATTGGTTCTTATTTCTAGTAGAATAACTATGAATATCACTATTTCTAATGATATAATTCTTAAAATAACTTGAAAACAAGGTTGATAAGGTTGATGATAATAATAAAATAAAGTTGAAAACCATCGATAAAATCATTCAACGTACGGATATACATAGATCCCCAGACCTTCGCTTAAGAGACACGCTTTAACCATTTAATATGTATGTATAGTGAGCTAGGGGCCAGGAGAAAGATTCCACTCCATTTGGCAATAATTAAACAGTAATCGACTTTCGCCAGCCGTCATTTTTGTCGGATTACCCGATTCGATTTCGAGTGTTGATCGCGTCGATTCTCGGACGTTCGATGAAATATTATTGCGTATAGAAGAGGTGTGAGGGGGTCAGAGTGGGTGGGTGTTACATATATTTAATCAGCGAAATTCACAACCGTGTGTAAACATAACGTACGCGGGCTTGCTAAGGGAGGGTTACTTCAATCGGATTAATGGGCGCGTATTCCGGACCTACGACCCGGATAAATCGGGACGTTGAAACTGTATTTATCTTGATGATTTCCCGGAATCCCGGGATCTCGGCTTGCCGTGTACACACGGGACCGAATTCTTAGGATATTTGCTCCCGTTTTGCGTCTTCTCGTCACGAGAACAATTTTCGTCGGAAAACCGCACGATTTTCCTCCAAGTGCAAAATAGACTTTAAGAGTGAATGATCTTACGCTTCGGCTTACTGCCGTTTTCTTTTTTTTTTGTGTGTTTGAATTTTGGCTGATCTAATGATTTATTCAATATTAAGTAACATACAGCTCATAAAGTACAATATAAAATTAAATTAATTCAACACAATGCAATAAGGCCAACATAGTTACAAACAAAGAACAAATCATAGCAAGAAAAGAACTTTACGAGTTACATAGGTCTGGAAAGGAACTTGAGTAAAGAAAATCTGAAGGAGGGCAAAGAATAGCGAAAAGAGCGACGGGCGATATGTACATATTTTAAAACAATATTCAATTTAAATAAATTTTCAAATTTACTTTTAAATTTAATGATAATAAATATTTTTTTAAAAACATAAAAAATTGAAAAACATTGATTTTGTATGTCAATAATAAATTTATTTTTAAAAACTTCAATAAAAAAGACCTATAATTATCTTTATCAATAATATCCAAAAAAATAAATGTCAACCCTAAATAAATCACCCATTTTCAATATACATAATCAGTCATTCTATTAAATCTCTTCCCACTCCATCTAATATCTCTTTTATATTAAATTTTGGATCCTTAATATGTATGTGCAGGAGTTTCGTTGAATGACGAGCAAAATCTATGAATGAAGGAGTTTTGCGAATAATTAGTAGAAAAAAGATTCAAATGAAACAATGGAGGATTTCTAGCAGATCTAGGGAAACAATGGAGAAGGATCCTACTTTGAAAGTAAGGGCGATTTGATAGCTTAAATACAAAGCAGAGATACGAGACTGTCCTCCTAGACCATAGAGGGACATAATTATGGGAATTGGAAGAAGAAGAAGAGGAAAGGCGAAACCTGGAAATGAAGTACGCATGGAACTTCTTATTAATTTTTTCCAGTTTAGTAATGGAATCTTGGTAAAACGGGTTCCATATAGTCCTAGCAAATTCCAGGTGACTTCTCACAAATACATTGTATAGCAGAGACACAGTATCAAAGGACTTAAAGGGTATGGATACTCTCTTTATGATTCCTGAGCTATAATCAATAAGCTTTATTGGCAACCGCATCGATGTGATAATTATGTGAAAACGAAGAAAAACAATCTATTTGAATATGAGTTTAGAAATTGTAATAACTTAAGCGCTGTGCTATGCATGTGCTTTTACTGCGTGGCTAAAGCTCATAACCAGTCAAAATTATTGCTTCGCCAATTGTTTTTTTTTTGTCAAGGAAATTGTTTTTGTTAATAAACAATGAAAGTATATTCATCAATATAATAACAATAACAGTTGAACAATAAACGTATGTGGCTTTGTTTTAAAATGTAAATTAAATTTTTATCGAATTGTTTTATTGTGAGCAAGTGCCAATATTTATAAGCAAGCGCATACTTTAAACAGAAGTTGGTAATTAAAAAAAACAGTAGGCACTCGTTCGACGAACACGGAAAAATTATGGAAATACTGAATTTTTCCATATAACAAGTTGAAAAATTGAAATTTTTAGATATTTATCTTCATTCGAGTTCATTATTATATCTGGCCATCGTAAAATTTCCGACTTTTTATCGTTTTGTACTTACATATATACTTTTGTATACCATTGTATACCAATTTGAGCTACAAAGGACATTAAATTTCAATAATGGCATTGTTTAAATCTAATTTTTATATTAAAATAAATTTTGCACACAAGTTAAAGTACACCATGCAACACGAATGTATGTATGTATGTACACAATATCAATTAGCAGAAAAATGACCGCGACATTATAAAGCGACGACACACATTACTGCTATTATCACGAACGCGAAAAATGAAATGATAAATTGTAGCGATATTAATTCGCGTCCATTTTAATTTGCACAAATTGACCAACAGTTTCAATTACGACCGCAACTCGGAAACTGTCACCTTTGTGGTGTGTACGAAATCGACTCAAATTTCCCTGGCGTATGTAATACAAAATGACGTACGTTTTGAGTTCAAACATTTGACGTTCTAAACCGGCTAATTTAACTGGCGGTGACCGAAAATGCTCGATAGTTAAATGAGTAATTGGCATGTCAACAAAACAGTAGCGATTGTCGAAACTGGACGTAATTCCATCCAAAGAACGGCAATATTTGATAATAATATAATTTAATACTGGACTGTAATCCATTGAATAACTACTAGTGTTGTATGTTAAATTATGAGTGATAAATCCCTGTGGGTGTGTCCCGTTGACTTTGATGCGAAATAGTATTTCATAATACCGATGAAGTGCACTCGTAGAACTTTCATTCGATAGTTGAACTTAACGTGATTAATAACAGACATATGTACATATATGTATATGTATAAATATAATAACATAATGGTTAAATTTTGTCTTCCTAGGCTCGTACTTATTTGTTAATGAAAAATATTAATGGTCAAAGGAAGGGAACGTGTTCTTATGAGAACCTATATTTAAACGACTGCATTCAGCAATGCGAACACCTTGATGACTGTTTACGTTTTTCTACAAGTAATTAAAAATCTAATTATTTGAAAATAGTCAATGATGCACAATTTATTTATTATATTATATCCTCCTCTAGACAGATAATAAAAATAATAGTATTTCGCATATTTTTATCGATAGCTTTGAAAAACTAAAATATGTATGTGTACAAGAAATTTTGTAAAATTCTTATAAGATTCTTATTAGTATGTTATATCTGGACCTGCCCTAAATTCTTGCATGGAAGTCGATCGCTATGCAAATTAAAATAAAAAAGTAGCTCCCAAACTGAAAAAGGTTGAGTACCCTTGGCATAAAGTAAACGAGGTGTTTTTAAAGTACATACATACGTATGATTATTAAAATGAATATGTATGAATTTAGCTAGGCACAAGCAACATTGAAATAATGTTTGTTTAATTTAACTCGTTCGTTATAATTAGAGTGTTTTTCGCATTTTGCGATAAATGCGATATAGATGCTAAAATATATGATATATGCGAATTTATGCTAAAATCCTAAAATATGCGAATAGATGCTAAAAATCACAAAAATTAATTAAAATTCATTTTTTTAAAGAAAAATATTAATAAAACAACGTTGAGACTTGTTTGTATACACTAACTAGCGAACTAATAACTGAAAGTTAACAATCGTGTCCATATTGATACGTTGGGTTGTGAATACCTTGGTCGGCAATGATGAGTTAAAGAAAAACCCATACGAAAATTGTACCCAAATAAGTTTTTTTATCTGGAGGTAAAAATTGAGATGGTTTTACCCAAAGTAGTTTTATTGATGGGAAATATCGAAAACTATGCAGAATGCAGTATTATTTAAAACAAATTTGCAAATAAAAAACCAGTTCGTCGTTTGACTTCAGCAAGAGTCGTTCTTCTTGTCTCGCGATCGGTCTCTTACGTGCAGTCGTGAATTTTTGAAGATTCGTGAATGTGAAAAATTTTTGAGTTTTTTTGACTTGGAAAGATTAAAAAAGCTAGTATTTATTTACTTTACGAATTTATCATTTTCAAAATTTGGTTTAACTATAAAATTCACGAAAATTGACCGTAATTTAATACTAAATTTTATTAAAGTATCAATGTTCAAAAATTTATTAAAATGTAAAATAATTTTTTTTAGCTTCAGCATGGGCGTACTAATATTAATCTTCGTGACAGAGCAAATCCATACAAAGCCCGCGGAATTTATATAAATTATGCTAACATTATAATGTGCAGACATTGTAATTGTCGAGTGGAGTGGCAGAAAAAAGGATAACTTGGAAAAACATCTGAAATCTATAAATTATCGGAATGCAATTTCAAAACTTACTACGAACAATACCATTCAAGCATTTTTTTAAACAATTTGTAGCAAATATAAAAAGTGGGTTAAAACCTGCAATTGTTAATGGCCACAAAAATTAAATATGAAGAGTTTGGTTCTGCTGCAATAAAATCAATTTGGTGTCCTGTAAATAGTGTGAATGCAGAAAGATTTCTTAGTAAATATAATTTAGTGGTATCTGATCGTCGTACTAACTAAAAAGAGTCGTCTGTGGAAATATGTTTCATGTTTAGTTTTAATAAATTTTAAATTAATGTTATATTTTTATTTTTTAATTCATGATTTTAGTCTCTGTATCTCCATATTTTATTTGTCACGTTAGTTTTAAATTGTTTGTATATAATAAATTGTGTTACAGAGTATTGAAATTGATCTGTATTTTGATCTGTATTAAAAAATTATCTAATAAAAATAAATGCTAAATAGATGCTAAAATCAAACATTTTATTCGCTACAAAATGCTAAAATGACAAATCAAAATGCTAAAATCGATAAAAAATATATGAGAAAAACACGGGTCTCTAGTTATAATTGAAAGAATTCGCTTTTATTATGATTAATAATATTAACAGTATATTTAAAACTTCTTCGTAAGAAAACGCATTGAAAATTAAAGTTGTTCTAAGAAGTTGCTGAGTTTCTCTTACTTTAACAATAATAAAAAGACCTGGATTGATGGATTTAAACTATGTATTTAAAGCATACATAGAATGAATGCATCATTAAATATTTAAGTAGGTGGGGATATTTACGGATTGCAGCACTTTTAGTATTGTCACATAGATTGGTCGATTTAAAAATACATAGTAGATCAGTCACAATGTAGTGGTTACTATTAATTTTGATATTTTGGATTTAATTGTCAAATGCTATTATTTCAATGAAATAATTGACAATATTCCAGCATTAAGCACTGCTGATTCATAAAATTCATAAACAACACGTACAGTTCTACGTCACGAACTCGAAGAAAAGTTTGGCATTTTTGTTGGAAATAAAGATTTGACTACACAGTTTAGTGCATGGGTGTTCAATCGATCGATCGCGAAGCCAAATTTAGTCGATCCCGAATACGATTTTGCTTTGTGAATTTTAAAATGAATATTGCTTTCCATTTCTCAAATTTACTACAATGGTTCAATTATGTCTACTAAGTCTGGGTTAAATTTTTTCTTCCTAAGCTCGTGCTTATCAGTTAATGAAAATCATTAATGGTCAAAGGAACGGACCGTTATTTTTTCGTGGTAAGCATTTGTTTTATCATTGGTTCTCAGGTAAAAAGAAGAAGAAGAAAATTATTATAAGATTCTTACTAGTATGTTCATATGTATTATATCCGAAACAAATAAAAATAAAAAAAAGTAACTCCCAAACTGAAAAACTAAAAAAATTAAAACCCAAACTAATTATAATTATAGACACTTATAATTACTCTGAATAAATTGTAAACAAAATCGTCACTGAAGCAACTGAAATCATGCATTTCAGTACTAATTTCAATCACAAATATCTTAAATTACAAAACTTAAGACATTGTAATAAAAACAGTCAAATACAGAATCCTCTTGAGATAATTAAAATAAATCAAAAGACAAAAAAAAATCCTCATGTTCAAAGTAAATGCAGAACATGTTCCTCACAAGCGCAACTTTCGCAAAAATTCAGTTACATAAAAACAACTTTTAATAAAAAGGACTGGCAGTACTCTCAGAGTTATTAATCTAAAAATAAATTAATCACAATATAAAATAGAACACTGTAGGAATATTTTTATAAAGCAATAGTCCAACAATTTCAATGAAAAACAAAAATGTCTGTTTTACACTCTATCAAACATCAAATGACAAATGACGTCATTGTGAAAAGAAAAAAAACAAACCACTATACAAAAAGGAAAGTCATTTCAAACACATTTTAAAATAGCCCCTAGCATTCCTTAAAGTAGTTTTATTTAAAACGACGTCATGTATCAATCCTCGAAGTTTCATATCACACATTCGTAACTGAGCCACGTGTATATTTTCAGCGTGCATTTATAAGATCTAGCGAGACGCCACTGTGTCATATGAATAAACTACGAGTTACATTTTGTACCTAAGCTACGAAAGCACTCTCTATACACGGGCGATATTTTTATCGTTTCAAATTTAAAATTCCGAAAGCGCTAGAAACACTGGAAAAACGCTTGCATTATTATTATTGCAACTCTCCGTCCGTTAATCACGGTCGTATTGTTGGCCGGGTTCACAGTTTTTCTAATATCCGGGACGATCGAGGGGAGAATGAGGAGGAGTTAGTGAGGGGGAGGAGGAGGAGGAATTCGTGCCAAGTTTTGCGCCGGGGATTTTTTGAAGTGTGGCCAAAGTGTTATTTTGAAAGTGACACAACGGACATGGCCGCGATTGTTCGCGTCCCGTCATCGAACAATTAACGACACACCCGAGTATACGATTTTCTATTGATTAACCCTTTCGGCGACGGACGAATCCATCGCCGTTGCAAAATACATTAATTTATACACGATACTTTATTTATAAACGTAATAAGCGCGCACACGCTGTCGATTCTTATTATAAGATATCTGTAGAAGATGGAGAGTAGGATATACTGACGCCAAGCTAACGCCAGACTAGACTGATTGACGCGTTGAACTTTCGTGCAGATTGTACCAAAAGTTATTACAATTCCTTTTAAATTTAGTTAAAATTTAGTCTTGAACATGGAGCGTATCTACTTTTGATCACAAAGCGCTATGGTTTAATTGGGTCATAGTTTTTCATATCTTTCTTTATATATTTTAGTTGAGAGGTAAGTTAGCCAACCGGTCTAAACACAAGGATTCAGACCTGATAATAGATTCACATAGAAAAAATGGTTCTAATTTTTGGTGGAACTTTGTCACAACTAAGATAAATTGACAAATTCTAACAGGTGACGACCGATCTGTATTTAGTAATGTCCAGATCTTGCCAATGAGGATAATTAAGGTCAAAATTGCAACGAATTGCAATTGAACTACCAAGAAATTTGACACACGGAGATCGAACATTGGACTTTCACTCAAGATACTAATGCTATAACCCAGTGGTTGGGAACCTTTTTCGAGCTAATGGCCAAATTAGGGAAAACCTTGCAAAATTGGTAAGTTTGGGAGCCGCAATATAATATTATCTTCGGATTATATGTACATATGTATATTCAAAATGAAATTAAATGTTACTCATTTATGAAATAGATAGCAGTAAGAAATAAGCTATCTTCGTGATATTTCTTAATGTTGGACAGTTTATTAGTAAAAAGTATTATTTAAAAACGATTTAAAGCTATGAAGTTATGTCTATAAATTGGATTAATTTTGATTTTGTATAAATTGTGTGTCAACGTTTTGTTTCGCGCAAAACGTTGAATGACAGCGAGAGCCGCAGTTTTTCATACAAATAGCCGCATGAGGCACCGGAGCCGCCGGCTCCCGACCACTTCTTAAACCACTAAGCCCGTCATTTATTATAAACTTGAGTATAGCATATTGGAGATCAACGGATGTGTTAATATTGACGTACGAGTGAGTTTACAAAAACTAATAAAGGAAAAATGTTGAATATAAAAATAATAGTTCAAATTTTCAATGAAAACATGTTATGCAATGTTAAGCGTTCCCGGTAGACAGACAAGCAGTTGTGAAGCTTTTATATACAGTATTGTGTTCGCTACTTATACTGTAATAATTAATTGTAAGTTACACAGTTCCGGATACACAATAATTATTAGAATGGTTGATTTTAGAGAAAATGTGGTTTCAGCATATACGAATATTTGCGTTGTGGGCCCGCATGCTTATTCACGATTTCATATCTCTTGAATTTTTTCAAGAAGATATTACACCAAAGGGAAAAGTTTACGCCAAAAAGGCAGAAGCTCTGTCAAAGTTGAAAGTTAGCATCTCAACTAAAATAGCCCATCTGCAGAAAATTCCATCAAAAGAGTTAAAATGTTCAAGCGTATCACAGGACAAAATTTCGTTGTTGATCATTTCCAGTTTACGATTTTACATAATATAATTAAGTGAATTATTATTTATAGTATACAATCATATTAGTCATTTGGTAATGCAACATTTATAAAAGACAAGTTTATTCGATTAACTTGCCATGTGTGCTGTTTTCCTTAGTTTTAGACACACACTCTCACAATAAACGACCGGCCACAGAAATACGTCCGCCGACGAGATGACCGAATGACCCATTTTTAGACTGGTTTATTTACCTATATTACCTACATAGTTGCATTTCCCATAAACATGTCGCCATGATGGCCATTTGGACGAATTCCCAGCGCGTTCGTCTCGCCGATTGATGAATATGTACATATATTACATCTGCATTACGTCGGTAAACCATTATATGAAAACACAGCGATACAGCGAACTAGTGAACTGTTCAAAATACGAAATGATACTAAGCAGGCTGACAAACCAACCGAGCTTTTGCACGTTATATACTATTGTATACATATATGCGAGAAGAATACTGGAATAGTAACCGAGAGGATGTGAAAGAAAGCAAGGTAGACCGAGTGGACGATGGGCTGATGAATTGAGAAGAACTGGATGCAGGTTGCTCAAGACAGACAGGAATGGAAGAGGATTGGAGAAGCTTTCATCCAGCAGTGGATGGTGAATGGCTGAAAATGATGATGATACAATATATAATTTTTACTGAAAGTGCAGTAGTTTATCGTACAATTTGAATTCATTACGGATTTAAATGTTATATATATTAAGTGCATATATGTATGTATACATAGTTGTTTGAAAATTTCTTTATGAAATTGAATTTCAAGCGTAGCTACGGCACAGCAGTAGAATTTATAGTTCAGAATTTATCCTATTGTATGTTGTAAAGCGGCTTAAAGCATTGAGGTTCGCTCTGCACCGTCGGACTTCAAAGGGTTAAAACTCGATTGTACCATTTGTGATTGTGGTCGAGAGGAAAAAATACGGAAAGAGAACTGTATGAAATTTTCACTCATTGGAAGTGTATTGAAACATAATATAAATGTAGCTTGTTGTAGGGGCAAACATAAATACATAAGTACATATACATATGTATGTATAGTTTCAAGTATCAAATGAGGATTACTAAAATTTGCATTTTAAATATTTTTGTTATATTTTAAGCCCCCCTGTACTAATATGTGACCCGAAAATACATTTTGAAATTCACCATTTGAATAATAGGAATTTAATCTTGTCAATACTCACATTGGCATTGACATTTTAACATACGTATGTAAATAGACATTTATAACAACGAGTATATTGTACGTTGAAATATAAGTCTGGTGAAGCAATTCAATACAATCTCAATAGCATTCCCTTTAAAAACAATAAACAGACTTCTCAATAGTACTCTAGCATATTCTCTAGTACTTTTAGAAAAGAGCCACAGATGCTTTACGCATTAGTTGAAACAATGTTTTATGTTTATACATGTTAAAAAATAATTAAAACTAACTCGTACCTAACAGAAGTGATACTATGCAAATTTGAAGATTTTAACAATTTCGACCGTTTAAATCAGCCATGTCAAACTTGCGGTCCGCGGGCCACATGTGGCCTGCGATGGGTTTAGCACTCGAACCTATGTATGTATATATAATTTTATAAATGTTTGATTTCACATGACGACTGTTATTCATAAAACTTTTAAGATTTTAGTATTTTATCGGATTATATGGTTTATTGTGAACATTTTTGACGTGAATACGTCTATACGCGGACCAGTATGGGGTACCAGTACGGAAGCGGCGGTGTTACGTTTGGATGGGCATACATTCCAACACTATAACTTCGTTACTAATAACACAATTGACATGAATTTTATTTTATTTGCTCGAGTATACGTATACGATAATTTTTCAATCTTAAGTTGGCACCGCGTATGCGCGAGGCGTGGGGAGGGGGCGTATCTTCCAACGGCTATTTTGGACGTTTTTGGAAATTTCCAAGCAGTATATCTCACGACTTTGACGTGCTAACGTGGTAATTTTGCTACCAAACAAAATATCTCTTCAAGATCTGTTGATATAAGCTGTAAAAAGTGAACTGTGTAAATTATTTGTTGGTGAAAAATCAAAAACAAGTCGAAAAAAATTTAAAATTTTACTATGTCGGCCCATACTCACCGAAAAGCCAATAGGAAATACAAAAAACGCATATCATCAGAAAGAGGGTCTAATCATCTATCAATCAGTACCAACATGTCTGTGATAGAACGAGTGAGAGGGTATCGGGAACATCAGAAAGTCTACGCAGCGCGCATGGAAAACAACGACGCGAGCACCTCAATGGCCACTGCTTACCACAGGCCAATGACAAATAAAATTGCAATCGATTACCCGTTAAGACTTTATTCGTTATGCTAAATAAAAATATATTATTGTATCCATTTCGATGCTTTCATTTCATTCTCATATTCCAAATAAAATATTAGCCACTAACGCAGAAGTATTCAACCTACGGCCGTGTTCGACACAGCCACACCCCGAATTTTTTTTGACACGAGGTCATTTCGTAAAATTCCAATTGAAATACATATGTACTCTTTAAGGAATATCCCAAACACATGCATTTTTTCTTTTATTTTGTCTTAAAACATTTTTTAAATTAACAAATTCTTATGAAAATGGGAAATGGAATACTGTTGCATTCAATTGAAAAGTAGCATCTTATGTCTCGCTTGTCAAAAAACAGTGAGTGTTTTCAAAGCATACACTATTAAACGACACTATGAAACAATGCATAAAAATAACATATTAAAGTTGTGAAAAAAATTTGCAATGTTTACTTCACCATTTAGTTTCAATGCTGATAATTCAGATGAAGACATACAAATGGAATTAATTGAATTGCAGTGTGATTCTGAATTGAAAGAAAAATTCATAAATTTTCTACATACACATACATATTTGTCAGCTGATCGTTTCCAGATGATAATACTTGTGAACAAATGTTTTCAATAATGAAAAGAAACAAGTGTACCAAACGCTCACGATTAACAGATAGCCACCTACACAAGTATAAGTAAATTAAGCTGTCAAAACAGATGTCAAGCTTTCGTAAAATTGGACTGAATAAATTTTATATTTAGTGTTTTTTGCCGGTTTTTATTTTATAGATTGATTTTTTTTTTATATTGTATGAAAAATTATCAAATATTTATTTTATATTGTATGAAAAATTATCAAATATTTATTTTATTTGCACCTTATATATCTTGCCCTCGGTCAATTTTTTTTTGTTGTGCAATGCGGCCCACGGACCCCAACGAGTTTGACATGCCTGGTTTAAATATTTCGTATCGACAATAGTCGGTATTTAAATTGAGTGAAATTTTCATTTAAAGTCACTCGACCGGAAGTGGCACTTTACTCTTGTAGAAAATGAGATTTTCAAACGTTTGATGAACCTGACAAACCGCACATCGTCGGACCTTTTAAAAAATATTTTATAATATACGTCCAGAATGCGATAAGAATTCGAGAAAACGTACAAGCCCACATTGTCAGGGGTGGAGAACCAACCCTTCGAGCGAATTTAATTCGGCTCGTGTACGTCGAGACCTCGTCGTCGGTTCGCAATTAAATTTACATTAGCCCGCATTACGATTCATCACCGCAATTTAATAAAATCCCGTTTAATTCGAGCAGAACACAGCTCACGCCCACAGACCTTCCAGAAACGCTCTGAATTACATACAGTAAAATACATACATAAGCGCGCTGAATTCTTTGACGCGCGATCGATGAAATATTTCGATATTTCGCCAAACGACAACACGAAATGTTCATTATAACCGGTGTTTATTAAGTGTCCGTTTCGTCGAAGATTGTTCTTTGGAAAATATTGCTTTTAAAACGAATTCCACACCCCATACCCCCCTCCCCCTCCCTTCATCGCTACGAGCCCTCTTTTGGAATTGTTTCCGAGTAAGGCTCAAAGTAAGAATTTGAGCAAAGTTCGCTTTTGATATTCGTTTTGGATTATATAAAGACGAAATTGTGTTAAGGGTCGCATAACTTCAAACATACACAGCTTATTTAATTTGTTTTGTAATATAAAAAATTGAAACCACTCTTTTGCCGTACATTTTTCCACTGTCTACATATGTATTGATTTTTTCAGCAAAGTAATTGGACGTGGAAAAAATTGTAACACGTGTGCGTCAATTGCTGCAAATGTGACGACAATTTTTCCCCGCTCGATAAATCAATATTCAATTTGAATAGTTAGGTCAAATTTCAACCGTCATTACTACCGTCTGATGAAGTGTTCTGAAATGTACCACTTGTGTATATCGCAATTACTGAAATGATTTATAATATCACTTAGTTCACTATTGAAAGCACTGCCTTATCATATGTACATACATATAAGTAGTACCTAAGCTATAAAGCAATTAACTTGCGAGCTCTATATAAGTTAATCAACGAACTGTGTGTATTAGAATAATAATCGGAATATTTAACAATAGTTGATATCAAATTCACAGTGCATAATAATGAAAATATCAACGATAAAGTCGATAAAAATTTACAATTAGTATAGGTTTAATTAAATTACCTGACGATTATCTCGTTCGCGGAAAGTTCAAGACTAGCTTACAACATTCGCCGAATAATTTAAATCAAAACAATCCACGCTTTCTAGACAACGAACTCTACAAGACTGAAAAAAAATTTATCTCGGAAAAAATATACACATTGGTCGTTTTATTTTTCGGGCGAATTATCGATTATATACGCAGTGTTTTCAGCGTCGCAAAAATATATTCAGTCTAGACATTTGAAAGTATCATACTTTTCAGACGACACGGTTAATGCAGAACGTTTGGCGAAACTTCCCCGAAAAGCACTCAGCTTCGATTCTTTTCAAGGTAAATATGGAAAATGCCATTTTCGCAAACTTCATCATACATATTTCATACGCGAAAAATTTAAATCGCGGAAGATTTGAATTGAAATCTATAAGATGTGTCGCACGATATTCACCGTCGAACAGATAACCTAATCGAATATCACACAGCCAACCACAACGTAAAGATACATTTATACATTAGCCAAATTCAAAACACGCTTTTATTCTCACAGCGCAACCTACTATCTAACGGAATGCATTACAACTTATAAAGTGCACAACTTTTCACTCAATCGTACAAACTTTTCCGACAAATTTTCCACACCCAAATTAACTTTATACAAAAGCTCATGCGACCCAACTAAAAATAAATTCATCGCCACCAACTTAAATCGAACTTTTGAACACGAGTGCGACAATTGACGGCATAGAAAAACGCGACAGTTTAAACTGGCGAACGTTTGCCGAGACTGTCGCCTCGTCGTGTATCCCGAACCGAAAATAACACACACTTTTATTTATACATATGTACGTACATACATACACACATAATATACAAATACACACGTACGCACATAATACGTGTTTATAAGAGTGTCAGGTGTCGTGCACGCGAGACGCGCGGACCGAACGTTTAATTACGATTTTATATACAAAAAAAATTTGATTTAATATACATATACAATGTTTATCTAGTTATAATATGTGTACATATATAATGTGATAGTTACAGTCGGCTTGAGTGTGTGTGCGTGTGTTGGCCGACGTGTGGGAGAACGCGACGCGTCGGGACGCCGACGCTCATGACGACGCGGCGTCGCTTCTGGCACTGGTGGCGAAACGGCGCCTATCCGAAAGCTCGCCGTATCGCTGTCTCTCTCTCGTCTCGTCTGTTAGAGTGGGATGAGGACGTCGAGCTGATGCTGGAGCTTGAAAGCTCCGGAGGGGGCGTGTGCCGGGAACGACGCAAACGTCTCTCGTAAGCTCTCGCACCGACGACGCACAACAAAATAGAAGAAAGTGTATGGGGAAAATATGCCGATTTGTGATTTTTTTTCGCTCCTCGTACCAATATGAATGTGCTAAATGTACGAAGTGTGAATAATGGTAGTTAAGGTCAGCGGTCGCCAACCTTTCGAGCCTCACGGACCACCAAACTCAAAATCTCGAATACCGCTGCACACTACCATGATTTTTTCCATACAAATAAAGCGGCAATTACACTTGTATTTGCACTCCAAGTTATTATTTCCAAAAAGTTGGATATCAACAGTGCTCGAAATGGAAATTTTCACGAATGGGAGCTCTCGATAATTTTCAAAAAATATCAAACGACCTTTTTTTTTAAATTATGTATATGTAATTATGTAGATACCTATACATATGTATATATTTATCGATATGCAAAATCTTACCGAGATTAATACCGTTTAATGTCGGTAAGTCAACTTCAACAGGTAGATCTGAAAATGGTCTCTGATTTTTTACTATCCTACATAATATATACTTTTCTGAAAACTCTTTCAGTGGTTAAAATATGAGCATTCTGACTGTTTTGTACAAATTTATACATTTAATTATTATTGGCCGATTTTATTATAGTGAGATATTTAACCAATTTTTTATACTCATTTTTGTGGTGGTCGCCGTACAACACAACAATTCAAAGAAAGATATCGTAAATCATTAAAATAACCGATGGCTCGAAAAGGCACGTTGCAGTTCGAAATGCCGATTGCCGGCTATAAAGTCATTAAACTTTTTGCACAAAGCCGACATAGAATCTAAAAACCCTCGGAATTGAATAGCATTCTAAATGTTATCTTAAAGTAACGCGTGCACCCAGCTTTTTCAAAACATAATAATTTTTTTAAATGGCTTTGTCGGAATTGAAATGTAAAGAATGTAACTTCCAGTCAAAGATTGTGATGAGTCATAAATGTAAAAAAAATTCACTGTCTAACATTTTTCCGGCAATAATTATTGAAAGAGCACGGAAATTTTGGTTTTTTTACGAAAGGGAGCGCTAAATTTACAGATTTCACGAAAGGTTACGCTACGTTTTCAAATTTCACGAAAGCGAACGCCCGCTCCTTGCCGCTCCCGCCGAATTCGAGCACTGGATATCACCTTATAATGATAGAAAAATTATAATAAATAAACGATATATTCATTATGAAAACTGCCAGTTATGACGTATGGATGTGAAACTTGAAAACACTCGAAAACACTTGAAAACACTCGAAATCGAATCGGGTAATCCGACAAAAATGACGGCTGGCGAAAGTCGATTACTGTTTAATTATTGCCAAATGGAGTGGAATCTTTCTTCTGGCCCCTAGCTCACTATATGTACATACATACATATCAAATGGTTAAAGCGTGTCTCTTAAGCCAGCGGTCGCCAACCTTTCGGACCTCACGGACCACTTAACTCAAAATCTCGAATCCCGCGGACCACTACCATAATTTTTTCCATAAAAATAACATTCTAAAT
Organism: Parapsyche elsis; assembly: GCA_022651745.1. NCBI lineage: Eukaryota > Metazoa > Arthropoda > Insecta > Trichoptera > Hydropsychidae > Parapsyche > Parapsyche elsis. The sequence continues at coordinate 7,979,185 of JAGVSN010000004.1, read as the reverse complement.
ATGAAATGGTAATTACACTCCAAGTTATTTGCAAAAAGTTGGATATCACCTATCACCTCAAAATTATAATAAATAAACGATATACATATTCATTATTCATTATGAAAACTGCCAGTTATGACGTATATATGTGAAACTTGGATGCTAAATTCAAGAATGCTACGTAAGATCCCAGTGCACGCAGAGAAGCATTGAAAGGTGTACGCTCGGTATAACAAGAAGAGATCGCAAGCGGAATATATGGGTAAGAAGTATGACTAAAGTATATCTTTTAGTAAATTTATTGTGAGAGGAGTGGATGTATGTGAATATAATTTAAGGATTAAAAATAATTTAATTATAAAAAATGTTAGAATAAATAGAAATAGGAGATGCATTTTGTACAGAGGTGTTTTGGAGTATAATAGACTGCCGGATGGAATTAGAAGTTCCAAAACTATTGATAAATTCTTGGCAGTCTTAAAAAAACATCTCTGTACAGGTGCTTAGTTAAGGATTATATAATTAGCTTTAGCTTCTGTACTATAGTATAAATAAATAAATAAAGTAGCAGATATAGCAGAACGTGTGAAAAAGTTAGAGTGGCACATAGCGAGAAGAATGGATGGCAGATCGACGCGAGAAATACTGGAATGGTATCCGAGAGGATTTGAAAGAAAGCAAGGTGGACCGAGTGGGCGATGGCATGAAAATAATGTGTGGAGTCAAGTGGATGCAGATGCTCAACACAGACAGGAATGGAAGAGGATTGGAGAGATCTTCATCCAACAGTGAACGGTGAACGGCTGAATATGATGATGATTATGAAAAATGTGGACCACCAAAAATTCTCTCGCGGACTACCGGTTGGCTGGTTTAAATAACAATAATAACAATAAACAATAAACAATACGGAAAAGTGAAGTTCTTTAAGAGTTTACTTTAACGCGTGTATTAAATTGTATGCTTTTATTGCAGTCCAAATTTTCACATCAATTTGGTTTCAAGTTATGTAAAAGTAAAAAATATTTTATGTCGAATTAGTGGTTATTTAGATACTAGTGTAAGCCCGTTGAATATCAGCGGAACGCTTTCTCATCGCCCGTACTGAAAAATAATATTAAATTTACTGGTTTTTATAGTTGTTGCATAGATGGCGCGCTATAATAACAACGTAACAATTTAGCAAAGTCGTGAGCCTATTTTTTATTATATAAATAGTCAAGTTGAAGCCAGCCCGTTATTGTCTGGTTTGGCTGACCGCGTAAGCGCTCAGTGATACCGGGTTCAAATCACACTCGCGCGACGTTCTGGTTTTTTAATTATTTATTTACATCGGCGAGCGTTAACAGCAGACAGACAGACAGACGGAATAGGGCTATTATATATATGTACATAGATATAACAGTGTACTTGCTCAAATAATCGAAAAAAGGAAAATAATTGGATGCATTGTAACGAGAAGAGAAATTAGCCATGCTCCATGATGAATTTTTAGACAGTATCATACAAGAAAGGTAGAAGGGAAAAATAAAGAGGAAGATTAAGAAAATAATACATGAGCCAGATAATAGAATGCTCCGAAATATTTGGAAAAAGGTTCACACACTAATTCTTAATTACAAAAGAAGAAGCATTGGTATCTATCGCTTAAATGGCTTAAAGTTTTTTGGTTAAATTGGAGTTATATTGTTGTTCTGATTTTATTTAATCAAAACTATTGGTTAAATTTGATTATTTACACTGTACAATTTTTACTCAAACAATAACAATACGAAACGTAGGATTAGGTATAAAAGTCATTATTTTAAATAAATAAAAATAGTATACGCAATAGTTATAAAAAATATATCGCGATAAAATTGACAGATGTCTCATTGTCGAGGAAATCTGAAACTGAAGATTTAATGAAATTTTATTGCACATACATATGTATGTATGTTGCGTGTGTTTAATTTGCTTTTTTGCTTTCACTCTATCAGAAAAACTTATGAAAAGGTCATAAAAGCGATCTTCGGACTTTTTGAAAAAGCAAAAAAATAAAAGTTAATTCAATTTTTACGAGGCCAAAGTCCAAATTCAAAAACCGCACCGCGCTTCGCAGAATTTTCATTTATTGTTTTTGGGATTTTATTTAAGCGCAGTGGACCGTTAGCTTAAACCGCAAAATTTACAACGCGTCTCTGCATTATTGCCAAATTTTCATGCGCAAATAATAAAGTACGGAGACTGAACGATCGCATTTCTTCGGGCCCGTTTTACGCTACAGATACATACATAGATTCTATGAAATTCTAGCGACCTAGAGTGTTCTCTTTATTACGTTACGAATTACACGTCAAAATCAGAGTGTTCACCTTAGACACATCTTACATAATAACATAATGAATGAGTGGGGAATGTCTAGAGGTCATATTGAGTTTCGACATTGTTTTCACAATAGGTGATTCTTGCTCATAAATACAACGGAATTTTGGTAATATAAGTCAGACAAAACAATTCCTTTGATGGATTATTCACTGACCAAAATTAGGAGCATCTTTAATTACCGTTTTTTTTTTGTTTTGCTGTTCAATCTTACAATTAATTATCTTCTACAATTTTTTTAATATCATATTCGTATATTTTTGTCAGCAGTATCTACGATATCATTGTCAACCTTGTCAGTGTGTGATTACATCAAGAATCTCATCCAACCAGTTGACCAGTGCTCCTCAATCGATAAACTTATATGCTCGTATACATAATTTATATTCTCAAGCAGACAACAAACAAAGTAAAAAGGAAACGGAATTTAATTACACTGATAAAGAAAAAATGTATGACACATTAACCCAGTTAACAATAATTAAATTTTATCATCACTCACAAATGAATTTTCAAATATACATACATACATATTGTATTGTGTTTGCGCGTTTGTTGTACACTTGAATACACATAAAAGGTTAACTTATCAAATATTTACATTTTGATGCATTGCGTTCGATGCAAACAAGAGCTGTTTTTATTGTGCCAATTACTTGTTGGTTTTATCAATATATTTTTGAACAGTACGTATATGTATGTATATATTTTATCAATGGAAAGTTTTATGATCACTGCAAAAATGTAATACTCGTTTTCCTTCATAGGTTGAAACAGTTCTCGTCGAATCTCCCTTCGAACAGTTGAATTACTGACAGTGCATCGAATTTTAACATTTAAAATTAATAACGTAAACATAAGGAGTGTCAAAATGGATTCAGCAAATTCTAATTATCGCGTAAGTTTTTATCACCAGGTTTATAATTATTTATTTATAATTACAAATATATCAATGTCAAAAGTCACAGTATACTGTGACTTTTGTATTAAAAAAGTGAACCACACATTAGTTTGAATCTGAATTAATGTAAAATTTTAGATAGACGAACAAGTAATCATTTCTAAAGATGAAGTACAAGATATTTTAGTGGATATACCAGAAGAAGAATGGCCTAAGGTTAGAGACAGATACAAAAAAGATTGGCCTTACGGAATCTATCCATACTATACCATACAAAATTTTATTACGTGGAAGAAAAACGGATGTACCGATCAATTCAATATATACTGCCCAAAAAATGGATACGACGACGGTACTACTATTATGGTTTCAAATATGGTTTGAATTTATCAAATTGTTTCCATTTTTTAATTGAAATGTACTCGGAAAAACTGAACAATGTTTAAATTTAGGACATAACTCCCAACATCCACGTGTTCACTTATGAAAAAGATTGCAAACGACTGAGACAAGCATTGCTGAATACAAAATTGCTCAAATGGTCTTTGGGATATTTCTTTTACGCCGTTCACGAAGACCATTGGCCCCGCGTGAAAGAAACACTACTGCAACTCGGTCTTGAATCTGAATATGAAATTCAAAGTGGATACCATTGGATAGCGAAAGAAAATGCGCTGCAATTCAATACAGAGTAAGCTATCGATCAGTGCGAAGCATCTAGTTAATTCATCGAAGTAATACTCATTTAATTTTCAGATGTCCTTCAGAAGCTTACGTAGCCCCGTTAAAAGATATACACGTGTCTGTAATCGATGAAGTGTGGCCTCACAAGTATCCAGGTTCGGATATTTACCTCAAAAAATTGATACACTTCAACGGTGGCTTGGGTGTGTTTTCCAAAGCAGACGACAGTCTTTGCTCGTGGATTCTCAAGAATCATCTTTTAGGATTGGGAGTGCTGCAGACTGTGGAGAAACACAAGAGGAAGGGATATGCAAAGTTGCTCATTAAGGCCATAGCTAAGAACATGGCCGAGGAAGGACTCGATATTCACACTTGCATAGTGAGGCAAAACTCAGTGTCGCAGAATATGTTTAAGAATATAGGATTTACTCACGTCGATAGTATAATGTTCAGTAAAATTAAACGATTTTAGTTATTTATGCTAATTTATCAATTAATTGAATTGTTAATTTTATTTACTTATGTGTAGTGTAAGTGGATTTTCATTTGAAATTTAAATTTTGATACAAAATTGTTCAAATAGTGAACGCGTTTTTGACAATTGATCATATATTTTGAATGTAGCTTGTGCAAACATGACTCATTGTCAATATGATAACAAATATCTACAATAGAAGCAGCTGCACAATGAATTAATGTTTTTTTTTTTATTGAAATATTAATTTCAGATGATCACTAATTAAATATTAAAATATTTTGTATTGCATTTTTGAAATTATTGTGTCGAATACGTTTAGGTACATGTATTACTGATTTGAAAAAATATTTTTATTTATAATACTTGTATGTACATATATATGACTGAGCAAAAATTAGACTTAACTTAAGACTGTACAATAGTTGTATAGACAGTTTTCTATACTACTTTACAACATATGTATGTACATACATACATATATGGATAAAGTAATAAAATTAGTTTAAAAATTTACATTAGTAGTTTTCATACATAGATGTAAGCTTTCCACGATTGATAAGTTTTGTATTGAATTGCTATTCTGGTATGTACAGTCGCATGTTGTTGGCAACAAATTATCTATTTGTTAATGAACAATTTAAACATTTCAAGAGACATCTATATGGGATTTTTATCATATCTGTTGTTAAGTTATCTTTGCTCCAGATTCTTATCGTTATACATAATATCTATGCATGTTTGAGAAGCTCAGGCTTTCAGTCTCCGGCCAGATTGAACTCAGCTTGTATCGATCAGCTTGAAAAGCTCTTCAATTTAATTAATTGGCGTTCGTGTCGTCGCATTTCGGATTAAAAAAAAGAAGCACATTCAGCGAATTATTCCCATTTTTTCAGACACGTTTCAGAACAGCTCGCGTCATCTGAAACTAAACGAAATTGCTTACGTTTCATTTTCAGCACAGTGAATGTGTTAATAATCATAAAATATCATTATAATGTTTATAAACGTCCGAGGTTATGGAATTAATTTTCAATTATAATTAAATTATATATTAATGGTTTTTGTACGAGATTATGTGTGCTTAAAAAGTATTCCGATAGATGTCACTAATAAAATAATTTTTACAAAATCATAATTATTTATTAAAATTATTTAACAATTAACTATTCTAAACATTAACACACTAAATTAAAATCTTTTACAGAACTGAGTTAATCGCACGTTTGGTCTACACCTGTAATACACATCCGCTCTACGTTGAGATTTTGGAAAGTAACTGCCATCACTAGAGACCGCATACACGGCTAACGGTTTATATTTGTAACGTTCACCAAAGTCTGACCACGATGAAGTTTCATCGTAACTGTAGATACTGTCATCTTTGTAGACGCTGTAGTCGTAGACTTTATAATCGGAGATACCGAAATCTGGGCCCACGATAGGATCTAAGTGGTACGAAGGAGTTGGACGAACGTTGCCCAATTGTCCAAATCCAGGATAAACCTTCTTCGGTCTGAGATCAGCGCTAGTGAAATAGATCTGAAACAATAATAATACAATTAACATAAATTTTCAGTATTGAGATAAAACTTGAAAATCCTAATATTTACCATTGAAATAAATAGAATTATAGAACTAATGATGAAATTCGGCATCATTTTCACAGTTTTAATTTGATGTTCTTTATTGTATGTAAAGTCGTCGATTAACACGAGAGTCAGCGTGAATTTGCTTTATATAGGTTTTGAATTGTAAATTGAAGAAAAAAAAAAAATATTTTGATGTGAACGAAAATCATTTGTACAAATAAAATTAACATTCATCGGACGAGTGAAATTTGCGCCAAATAAATAAAAGTACGGGTATTTGAACAATTTCGCTAATTCGAGTGTGTTTATGCACATTTAAATATTTGAAAAGGTCGATTATATTGTCAATTCAAATATTTAGTTTCGGTCATAATAAGCTCCCACTTTACACGTGTGTCGGTTTCCGCTATAGCATAAGCAACAAAACGGTTAAGATTTTAATTGATTAAATTCAATTTATAAATAATTAACACGTTTAAATTGTTTATAGCTTCGTCTTTGACCTTCATTCTATCTAGTTTAAATATTATTATATAAAAAAATACATAACTTATCAGTGCAATTAGCTTAAAGCGTAATTTTATCAACGCTCGTCTTTCAAATGCTCCATATTGCGATTGATACGAAACGCCTCAGACGTCATTGGAACGCAGATCGAACGACGCAGCATCATCGTCATGTTCGATGACGATCCACTGCATGCCCTGGATCTGAAGGATTGCAAGGACCTTCGACAGGAGCTGGAGAAAGACTGGCCGAGGAGTGTCATAATATATCAGTTCATTGAGACGAGATTACAATGGGAGCACAAGGAACCGAACAAGCATCCCTTTTACGTGTGCTGTCCTGAAGGAAAAATTCGAAACGGACTAGTAGCATTTGGAAAAGTCGTAAGTTTAAATTTATTCCTTTATATATTCCAAAATAGAGAACATACATACTATTGAAATTTTAAACTTTAAAGAACGGTCGAATGGCGTACGCTTCAATTTACACATTCGATAGTAATGTAGATAAGTTAAAATCAGCATTGATGAATACCAAAAGAGTAGAATGGGAAGGGAAACCTACTTGGGGTATTCTAATAGAGGATTATACTTGGTTTACTGAAATATTACAAAGCAAAGGATACGGATCGCACGATAGTTTTTCAACGCCATACTATTTGCTTCAAAACAAGCAGCAGATTGAATTAGATATTCAGTAAGTTGACATTATTTAGATTTGTTCAGTTGATTTCTGCTAGATTTATGATTAGTTTGTTGTAAATATCATTAACCTGCAACGATCATAAATCTAGCGAACGTTGATTTATAATCATTTACAATTAAATTATGAACACTCGGGTACGTTTTGTATGCTCTCTAATTATTGCAGGTGTCCTGATGATATTTATATATCTCTATTGAAAGAAGATGACATTCCAACGGTCAATTCTATTTGGCCCCACAACTATGAAGGTTCTGAAAATTATCTGAAAGACGTCCGACGGTTGAATTACGGTTTAGGAGTATATTCTAAAGTCAACGACGAGTTGCTTTCGTGGGCTTTCAAGTATGAATACGGTGATATTGGTGTATTGCAGACTAAAGAGGAGCACAAAAGGAAAGGATATGCCCAAATGGTAATCAGAGCCATTTCTAAAAAGATGTTAGAAGACGGTGAAAATGTCCACGTGCACATAATCAACGGTAACGTGGCCTCTCAACAGTTGTTCTTGAATTTGGGTTTTGAAATTGTCGGAAACATTCGATGGGTTGAATATTAATGTTACGAAAAGAATATATATTGCAATTATTACGTAAAATATTGATAATTTCAAACCATACTTAATACAAAATGAATTAAAAAATATAACATTATCACGTAGTGTAAAGTGTAAAGTGTGTTTTAATGCAAAATCCGTTGACTGGTCTGCTGAAGAAATTTCGGAATGATTAAAATGTCAGTATTTTTAGTTTTAATAATAAATAATTAAGGGTCGTTTCGACCAATCACAACGCTCGCTATTGGCAAATTATGATTTAGCTGCCATGCCCGTTAAACGTCATGATTTATGGCCAACGATCGAATTACTTAATTGCGCGCCTCGCAATTATCATAATTTAACGCTTAATTTGTATGCAAATTTTCGACCGCTATAATTAGAAATGTCTGGGGGCTTTTCGTTTAATTTCGGCGATTTTTATTTTTTCAGCAATCTCCAAATATACATATTTCTACGTCAAGCGTAGAACATTATTTATAGAACGGTCACAGTTGCATATAACTGTAATAAACGCATCGTAAAATTTTCAACTTACTGTTTGAAGAAAACTATAACAACAACAACAAAAAGCGAAAGTTTTACTACACTTTGCGAAACGGGCATATGTATGTACATTCGCTAGCTGACACACATATGTACATATATATGTACACTAGTGTAAGCCTGTTGAATATCAACGAATGTTTGTGTGGGTGAGTATTTAATAGTTTTTATAGTTGTTGCATAGATGGCGTATTATAATACAACAACGTAACAATTCAACAAAGTAGCGAGCCCATTGAGAAATTATATAGTCAAATTGTAGCAGGCCCGTTATTATCTAGTTTGGATCCATAGCGTAAGCGGTCACTGTCCCGAACTGGTGATCTCGGGTTCAAATCCCACTCGCGTGACGTTCTGGTTTTTTTTTTAATTATTTACCTCAACGAGCGTTATCAGCAGACGGACAGACAGACAGACAGACGGATTTCGGCTATTATATATATAATACATATGTACATACAAGCGCAGCAAGAACGATGACGTGAACACGCACTATCTGTATCTAACAGTGACGTCACGCAACCTATCGTTTTGTAGAAGGTGTCGATTGTGTTGAATAACTTTACTCCTTGACAGTTATAGCCAAGCAACGATGGAAAGGAATAGACAGTGCAAACGAGATAATTGATCAAATCGAATAAATCAGTAGCTCCCGAAGCAATTAAACTATAGTACTCTCATTAATTAAGGTCGTACACTTACAGCCACACACGAAAATTTACAAATTCGTGTGAAACGAAATAAATTGACCCGGTGACATTTGGCGCGAAAAAGAAGAAGTTCTTAATCAAAACGGACATCAACACCACGGTCAACTGGCCAAAGTGGCGACAGTGAAGACAACGACTAATAATGAGGTGAGTTCTGATCAACGGACAACGGTGTGGGAATGTTAAGCCACCGATCGAGGTTGTAAATATATATTATAATCAGTAGATACGTGTGTGTGCATGTCAAGCGGTCGAAATTCGCCAAAAAGAGGATTAAAAAATAAAATAAAAAAACGGCAGATGAGGGGTCAGGTGTCGATCTGATTCATTGAGCGGACCTTATCTCGAATTGAGCTGTCCTATGTGAACCGACGTCGTTAGTGCGAATTATAATCATTTCATCGAGATTGTCGGGAATACATTACAATAATAACACGGAGACTAATAAAGATTTTGTAAAACCTTGAATTCATAATGTCCACTTATATAAATGTGTCCAATAATATTCAATAGTGCATTCTATTCGGAAATATTGTATACGGAGTGATACGCGGCTGATTATAAGGAATTGCGGAAACCGTTTGAAAAATACAATTAGTTACGATGTTTCTCACGTGAAACGTCAGACGACGATGCACGTTCGCAGACAAATCACCATATCTTAAAAAAACGTTCAATTAATACGAATAAAATTATTGTTTTATCTTTTCAAGACTTTGCCGAATCTTTCAGTGGAAGTTTAATGAAAATTGGCCCGTGAAATTCAAAGTTATAGGCGTCACAAACTATGAACTACATTCGTATTCCCTTTTTCGATTGGCCGTAAATATATTTGTATTAATTTAACAGTAGCTTAATTAATTAGTTTTACGAACCTATCTCATACTATCAATACATATGTATATATGTGTGTATCAGCCGTTCACCATCAGCTGCTGGATGAAGGCCTCTCCGATCCAATTCCATTCCTATCTGTCTGCCGCGAAACTGATTACAATAAATCAGCACAGGGAAATTGCACAGATGAAGAAGCAATTCTAGAAACTAATACGCACTCAAACTTCACACAAGCACATTCAACAGAGAGTTATGTATGTATGTAGATCGGTGACTAAAATCAAAAAGCTGGTATACCTTCATCATCGTCATCATTTTCAGCCGTTCACCATCTACTGCTAGATGAAAGCCTCTCCAATCCTATTCCATTCCTGTCTGTCTTGAGCAATCTGCATCCACTTGACTCCACACATTCTTCTCAATTCGTCAGCCCATCGTCCACTCGGTCTACCTTGCCTTCTTTCACATTCTCTCGGATACCATTTCAGTATTTCTCGCGTCCATCTGCCATCCATTTCTTCCACGTTCCGCTTTATCTGCCACTTTGTTCATGCTTCTTACCCATGTATTCCTCTTACGATATTTTCCTATTATACCAAGCATTCATCTTTCCATGCTTCTCTGTGTGCACTGGATCTTGAATTGAACACATCCATATGTCATAACTGGCAGTGCGCATTTGTCGTATGCCTTATTTTTTAAGCATGGCTGGATGTTGGATTTAAACACTTCATTCTCCTATCTATACATATCATATTGTATGTACATATATGTATATAAAAACTAAAATATGTTTGCTGTTGGACCTGTAAGCCATAGTTTCCAAAAATAAGCATACGTTAATCGTCAATGAGCTGTACATACATACATATACTAGTTTTAAATGAAAAGCCATGACTAATGCCGATTGAAATCGTTGCGACAAGTGCGTTGAGCAATTTTGTTAAACCGCGCGTAATTTATATACATACCTAGATATATTAAAATGTATAATTAAAATGTTATAATAGTGTTATCGGTGATAAAAGTGCTGCGAGGCGAGCCAGATTCATGGACCGGTCGCGTTGAGGTTCACTATAACCTATTGACCCCTGAACAAGAGTTACATACATACATACATACATACATACATACAGACGTGCGCCCATGCGTTCTCCAAATTCGACTTGTGATGATGACCAGCTCAAGGATTTCGCTTTAATCGTATGCCAAAATTAATGCACAACGAGAGTTGTCGAACGTTTTTCCTTACGAACGAGATGAACTTTTCCATTGCCGGCACTTTTGATCTTCCTAAATAGGTATCCCGGTGTGGCACCGTGTCACGATCTTATTCATATAATAAATATTATTTGGTTCATAAATATGTATTTGTGAACTGTGTAAACTAGTATGTTAGAATTAATAAAAACAATGTGCCGGAAGGCGTTCGAATCTTGACAAATATATTCCAGATAAGATTTAATTGGACGCGATAAATGGTCTGATATATTATTCGATGCAAACTTGGTTTAAATTGAATACTACTGACATAATGTTTATATTTTGTTTTACATTAAGATGTTTAGCAATAATTGTTTATGAGATAACATTATAATGATTCGTCGCTCTATCGCCCTGCCCTTCAAATTATGTTTAATATAAATTAACCTAACCTAACAGCATAACCTAGTTCCTATAGCACAGAGGTTCTTACCCTTATGCGCTAATTTCCTCTCTTGGAAGTGAACACAATGTTCTTTCCTCCCCCCCTACCCTAAATTAATTGAACCAATCAAGACATAATTAAAATAATTACTGGTTTTTGTCATCAATTATTTTCAGAAATAAAAATACATAGAGATATTTTAAAATATGCGTAACGTTCAAAGGATTCCTAACTTATCTTGATACTGACTAAATTTTAAAATTCAGTTTCGTAAGGATAGGTCGCATAGAAAATTAAATTAAGACTGAAAGTGCTTTATTTGCCAACTGTTAGAGAGCACCAAAATTCATCAAGGTTTTGAATTGAGAATTCTTGCTTCTGTAGAGCTTTGCTCTGTAAATCGATTAAGTCATCCTTCTGCATGTCAGCATCATCCATGGAGCTCAAATCAAAACTGAAGGGATTTCGTATCCACTGTTAATTTTTTAAATCAGGTTGAAAGTAATCGTCCATTAGATTTTCCAAATCCCCTCAAAATATTACCTTGATTCAATTTGGAAGCGTATCTAACGAATTATCGTATTTTTTTTTTGAGACAACTCATTCCTCCCCTGGGGAGGAAAAGATCATAGGTTAAGGATCTCTTCTCTAGCACTTGCGTCGAAGTGCTAGAGGTACCTAGGAATATGAACTACAAGAGTTGATCGATGTAAACGCCTCAGATATCATCTCATTGGATATTAGAGTGGTAAGAAATTCTAAACCGAGATATGGAGGATCCACGATGGTAGAATAACCTAACTTAACCTAACCAAAACTACCATAACCTAACCTGACGCAATCAAACTGAAACTAACCTAATCTAAACTATAAATATCAAGTAATGATTAAGTATAATCTTTTTGAAAAGTTTTAAATGTTTTGTTTGTATCAAATTTAATCTTTGTTCACATAAATTAAACTTTCTGTTTAACATATGAAAATGAAGAAAGTCCTCTGTTTGAAGTTGTAAACATTAACAACAGATTTTTTAAATAGAATTACAACAAAAATTCACATACGTTGCAAAAAAGGTCAAAAGCGACGACACACTCGAAATAAAGGTTCGTAACTACGTACGGCTTACTACGCATTCCCAAACGGCTGTGTAAACTTAACAGTAAATTAATTACAAAAAAGAAAACACCTTTTTGGGAAATACCTGTAGGGAAAAAAAACGCTACCTTCGAAAAAAAAAATTGAATAAACCGCAAAAAAACGTGTCGCACATATTGGAACATTGTTCCGGTTTGTCACATTGCAAATTCGATTCTCAAACGCCCGTTACGTCTCAATTCACGTACATATATGTACATTAATAATAATACGTACATACACATGAGTAGGTACGAGACGTGAGCTCATAAAATTTGAATAAGAATCGACATGGCGGTTTTTGGCGTGATTTTATTACGAATGGTAATTTTGACGCGAGTGAAAAAAAATGGCGGAAGACCAGGATACGGACTCTACGCGTTCTATTTATACATTTTAATTCTGCTCTAGAGCATCTCAGGGTCGTTACAATCGTAAACCATATTTAAGGATCCCAAAGGGCGTGTCCTTTATTAAATTTTTTACGACTTTACAACTCTATCTATGAATTATTTATTCTAAATATATACCGACCATCTAATTTCGTATCGATCAATCGTATTGTATTGTAAAGGTTAAATTAACAATTCTATTACACGCTATAAGCTGTTCTTTAGCTTTCGAGTGCATAAAATTAATATAGGCAACGTTTCAACTGACAACTTTTGTATTGTACAAATAATCTTATTCAATATATCGCGTCCTCAGAGCACAAAGGTGACATGTCCAAAATAGTAAATTGTTCAGGGCAGCAGCTCTAAATTTTGAACTGGTCATCATAAATCGGGCGAACTTTATATTAAAATGATGATTGTACATATTTTGCTGTAGATTTTTAGATGCTATTTCATTGTTATTGAATGAACACAAATAAAGTTTTCAAATTGCAAATCAAAAGTCGGGACTTGTCACTTGTGTGCTCCAAGAATATTAGTAGAACTTTTGTACTTTGTGATGCCAAAAAAATTGTGACGTCATTTGGATGTGCCACTTGACTGCCCTATTTATTTATTTAAAATAGCTTAAAAAGCTAATTACAAACAGAAAAGTAACTTAAAGATAACATTACAACATTTCTAAGACCTTCTGGCAGTCCATTAGTATTCAACAACATTACCGTACAAGATACTTCTCCTAGATCTACATACATACTTAATTTCAAATTCTTAGCTGTTAACTTATTCTTACTCCAGTATTATGACTGTATATATTACATATATCCCCTTATTAAATACTTATTGAAACAGCTTGGTAATAAATTCTTATCTAAATTTAAAATATATATGTACATATGTACTAACATGAACACTTTCAAGGTTTCACTTACATACATTCATCCAATTCAATTCATTCAACATATTTCATAATATATTTACATTTAAAATACTCTACATAGCTCAATTTTGAAAATTTTGCAACCTATACAGAGAAGCATGGAAATATGTATGCTCGCTATAACAAGAAGAGATCGTAAGAGGAATACATGGTTAAGAAGCATGACCAAACTGGCAGATATAGCGGAACGTGTGAAAAAGTTGAGGTGGACACATAGCGAAAAGAATAGAGGGCAGATGGACGCGAGTAATACTGGAATGGTATGCGAGAGGATGTGAAAGAAAGCAAGGTAGACCGAGTGGAAGATGAGCTGATGAATTGAGAAGAATGTGTGGAGTTAAGTGGATGCAGATTGTTCAAGACAGATAAGAATGCAAGAGGATTGGAGAGGCCTTCATCCAGCAGTGGATGGTGAACGGCTGAAATTGATGATGATTTAGTTAACCTATTTACAAAATTTAAAAATGAACCACAATATATAGAATAATTAAGCAGGAACAAAGTTGTAATCACAACTTATTTTCGCAAAATCATGAACATGTCACCTTTGTGCTCTGAGGACGCGATATGTACATATATGGTTATTGACGATGTACATACATACAAATTTTCCTTTTTTAGAGTCGATTTAAAATTATTGCAAATGAAGACTTCAAACGAAAATAATTGACATGTCATAAGCGCGTACATTTTTACAAACAAATTAATTTCGAAATAACCCTTCAAAGCCTTGCTGATAAGATTTCAACGCGAAACTTTTATTTATTGCCAGCGATAAAAACACGTTCCGGAAAAGCCCTTTGAAGTGCGTATGATTTACGCGACAAGATGGCGACCATAAATCAGTTACTAAACGCGGTCCAACACCTCTAAAGACAATCGACTCAAATGCACTATACGACAAATAAATAAATACATAAATAATATTATAAATATTGTTTACATACATACGTATGTATTATTACAATAAGATGACCTTTTATTTCGGTGTTCCGTTTTTAAATATGGCGGCGTCCGAATAAATTAGTCGAATGACCCATCTAAATTTAAAATCAATCAATGGCCAAATTAAAATCCAATACCATAACTCTTCTGCGGCGACATAACGAGCATTTTATCTGCTTCGAAATGTTGTAATAAAATGTGTTTTGACAATGGACTGGTCATCCGTAAACAGTCTTGTTTTATTGCGTAAGGTAGGTCGCACTCTATACAGTCGGTTTCACAGCATAATTAAGTCTAAATATCAATGAAGTTAAAATAAATCGTACGAGGTATAATATAGAAGAGAAGTTTTGTTATTAGTGTTCATGTTATTGATTTAGTTCGTAAAGTGATTCAGTTCATAGTGCATCATCTCATGATAACATAAATGAATCACAGTAATAGCAAAAATATTTTAGCACTTTATATACATACACACATACATAGATATGGTATGAAATGAATAAAAATAGCATGGATATAGTTTCGATTGTTCCATTTTGAAGGTGTAAAGGCGTGTCAAAAGGTTGCCCAATACGCGATAAAAAAGTTACGTGTCAATGCAAATAAGCACACGTATTGTTCAACTGTCGAAGTGGAAAATTCGCACGTGCAATTAGTGATTTTTCCGATCGAAATATTTACGAGCGCATTAGTTAACGCTAGCCGGTGATGTTTTGTATCGACACAATTGCAAAACAATCGTTCAGCGTTTGGTTGTTGTTGTTGTTTTTTTTTTCTTTTCATTTTCATAAAGCCTGTGGGAAATCTCCGCGGACTTTTCCCAAATGAAAAACTCGCAATTTCCACGTGTTCAATCAATATTGTCTGAATGGAAAAAGCGCCTGCCATAGACGAATTTTCACACGAAATATCCACACGTTGACAGGTGAAAAACTAAATCTGCTAAATCTTTTTTAACGTTGAAAACTTTGAAAACGTTGAACTGAACTTTTCAATGATGAATTGAAAGCATACAAAATCCTCACTGGCAAATGAAACAAATTAAATAACCAACTAAAAAAATTCAATCGTAACTTCCGGTTCGTAAAAATTAATGTCACAGACAAAGTGTGGAGTTCTTGCATTCATCCCCCCTATGCCTAAAGCCTAGACTCCTAGAGGTTTCAATTGATCGATCGCGAAATAAAATTTAGTTATGGTTCAATTTTGTTTACGAAGTCCCGGCCAATGACTAAATGGTTTTCCTGAGCTTGTGCTTATCTGTTAACGAAAATGATTACCTAATGGTCAAAGCAAGGGACCGTTATTTTTTCGTGGTATGCATTTGTTTAATCGTTGGTTTTCAGATACATTAGCTAATTTAGGTACATTAGCAAAATAAGTCAAGAGGACAAAGTCTAGAGCAGGGGTCCCCAACCTTTTTTGGAAATGGGCCGGTTCAGAATTTTGAAATGTATAGAGGGCCGGATGAAAAAAAATCTTATTGGAATCCAATTCAAACCAATTTGCATATATTTTTTATATATGTATGTAAAAAAATTTCCATAATTTTTGATTTAATATATGTACATATTTCATTTTAGAAAACGTCTGTTGGCATATGGTATGGGCTACCAAAAATTGATACAATTTTTTTAGCAAATGCTTTTATTTTTGGATAAAATCAGACTCCTCCAATATAGCATAAAATTTAATTAACGCTTCATTTTTATATATTGACTTCAAACCAAGATACGCTTGAAGATCGATTAATTCTAATTAAAAATCTTCTTTAATATCGTTGATATCGATATCAAATGGATTTTGGAAAAATTGAAACACTTTTAAATTACTCTTAAAATCTATAAATCGATCTTCAAACGTTATCTGTAATAATTTAATATTGTGAATACGGTTTTCGATTGGATAATTCTGAATAGGTATATTTTTAGACAAATTATCACAGGGAAAATGAGTAAAATTATTTTGCACAAGGTGATTTTTAAATAACTCCAGTTTTGTTTCAAACGATTTAACATGATACTAGAAGTCGTTAACAAGTTTATGTAGCTCGCCCCTGTAGCTACTTATTGAGATGTTCACAGATATCAGATGTTCACAATATAACCAATCGATATTTCTGGAACAGGTAACAGGTAAACCGGCAGGTATCCGCGGTTTCTCCAAATTCTACAGATGTGTAAGCGTACCAGATTAATCAATAGTCCACTCGCGAATTTCACAAATATCACAAAAGTTTCACAAATTTCGACGAAAAAATACGTCGATCGAAAATTGAATTCAAGCCATCCTGTACCCAACCTAACATCTCTAAAAGAAGACTTTTTTCACAAATATCGACGAAAAAATGCATCAATCGAAAACTGAATTAAAGCCATGATGTACTCAACCTAACATCTCTAAAAGAAGACTTTGTTCACAAATATCGACGAAAAAATGCGTCAATCGTAAACTGAATTCAAGCCATCCTGTACCCAATCTAACTTCGCGAAAAGTAGACTTTTTTCAGAAATATCGATGAAAAAATGCGTCAATCGGAAACTGTATTCAAGTCATCCATTACTCAACCTAACTTCGCAAAAAGAAGACTTTTTTCACAAATATCGACGAAAAAATGCATCAATCGAAAACTGAATTAAAGCCATGATGTAATCAACCTAACATCTCTAAAAGAAGACTTTTTTCACAAATATCGACGAAAAAATGCGTCAATCGGAAACTGAATTAAAGCCACGCTATACCTAACCTAACTTCGCGAAAAATAGACTTTTTTTCAGAAATATCAACGAAAAAATGCGTCAATAGAAAACTGAATTCAAGCCATCCTGTATCGAAAACCCATCCTGTACCTAACTTCGCGAAAATAGACTTTTTTCAAAATATCGTAGACTTTTTCAAAAGGAGACAAAATATCGACGAAAAAAATGCGTGCGTCAATCGAAAAAAGTAGACTTTTTTTCAAAATATCGAAAAAAAATGCATCAATCCAACTGATGTACCAATCTAACTTCGCAACCTAACATCTCTGAAAGAAACCTAACATCTCTAAAAGAAGACTTTTTTTCACAAATATCGACGAAAAATGCGTCAATCGAAACGAAAAACCTTTACCTAACCTAACTGCATCAATCGTAAACTGAATTCAAGCCATCCTGTACCCAATCTAACTTCGCGAAAAGTAGACTTTTTCAGAAATATCGACGAAAAAATGCGTCAATCGGAAACTGTATTCAAGTCATCCAGTACCCAACCTAACTTCTAAAAAAGACTTTTTCATATCGACGAAAAAATTCAATCGTAAACTGAATTCAAGCCATCCTGTACCCAACCTAACTTCTCTAAAAAAGACTTTTTTCAAAATATCGACGAAAAAATGCGTCAATCGTAAACTTTTGTACCTACAAAAAAAATACCGACGAAAAATGCGAAAAAAGTCATGCGTCAATCGTAAACTGAATTCAAGCCATCCTGTACCCAATCTAACTTCGCGAAAAGTAGACTTTTTCAGAAATATCGACGAAAAAAATGCGTCAATCGAAACTTTTTCATCCAAATATCGACGAAAAATGCGTAAAAATATCGTAAAAAATGCTGAATTCAAGCCATTCTGTACCCAACCTAACTTCGCGAAAAGTAGACTTTTTTTCAAAATATCGACGAAAAATGCGTCAACCGTAAACTGAATTCAAGCCATTCTGTACCCAACCTAACTTCGCTAAAATATCGACGAAAAAATGCGTAAATCGGAAACTGTATTCAAGTCATCCTTTACCCAACCTCACTTCTCAAAAAGTAGACTTTTTTCACAAATATCGAGGAAAAAATGCATCAATCGATAACTGAATTCAAGTCATCCTGTACCCAACCTAGTAACTTCTCTAAAAGAAGACTTTTTTCACAAATATCGACGAAAAAATGCATCAATCGAAAACTGAATTAAAGCCATGATGTACTCAACCTAACATCGCTAAAAGAAGACTTTTTTCACAAATATCGACGAAAAAATGCATAAATCGGACACTGAATTCAAGTCATCCTTTACCCAACCTAACTTCTCAAAAAGTAAACTTTTTTCACAAATATCGACGAAAAAATGCATCAATCGATAACTGAATTCAAGTCATCCAGTACCCAACCTAACTTCTCTAAAAGAAGACTTTTTTCACAAATATCGACGAAAAAATGCGTCAATCGTAAACTGAATTCAAGCCATCCTGTACCCAACCTAACATCTCTAAAAGAAGACTTTTTTCACAAATATCGACGAAAAAATGCGTCAATCGAAAACTAAATTAAAGCCATGATGTACTCAACCTAACATCTCTAAAAGAAGACTTTTTTCACAAATATCGACGAAAAAATGCGTCAATCGGAAACTGAATTAAAGCCACGCTATACCTAACCTAACTTCGCGAAAAATAGACTTTTTTTCAGAAATATCAACGAAAAAATGCGTCAATAGAAAACTGAATTCAAGCCATCCTGTACCCGACCTAACTTCGCAAAAAGTAGACTTTTTTCACAAATATCGACGAAAAAATGTGTCAACCGTAAACTGAATTCAAGCCATTCTGTACCCAACCTAACTTCGCGAAAAGGAGACTTTTTTCACAAATATCGACGAAAAAATGCGTAAATCGGAAACTGTATTCAAGTCATCCTTTACCCAACCTAACTTCTCAAAAAGTAGACTTTTTTCACAAATATCGACGAAAAAATGCATCAATCGTAAACTGAATTCAAGCCATCCTGTACCCAATCTAACTTCGCGAAAAGTAGACTTTTTCACAAATATCGACGAAAAAATGCGTCAATCGGAAACTGTATTCAAGTCATCCATTACCCAACCTAACTTCGCAAAAAGAAGACTTTTTTCACAAATACCGACGAAAAAATGCGTCAATCGTAAACTGAATTCAAGCCATTCTGTACCCAACCTAACTTCGCTAAAAGTAGACTTTTTTCACAAATATCGAGGAAAAAATGCGTAAATCGGAAACTGTATTCAAGTCATCCTTTACCCAACCTCACTTCTCAAAAAGTAGACTTTTTTCACAAATATCGAGGAAAAAATGCATCAATCGATAACTGAATTCAAGCCATTCTGTACCCAACCTAACTTCGCGAAAAGGAGACTTTTTTCACAAATATCGACGAAAAAATGCGTAAATCGGAAACTGTATTCAAGTCATCCTTTACCCAACCTAACTTCTCAAAAAGTAGACTTTTTTCACAAATATCGACGAAAAAATGCATCAATCGTAAACTGAATTCAAACCATCCTGTACCCAATCTAACTTCGCGAAAAGTAGACTTTTTCAGAAATATCGACGAAAAAATGCGTCAATCGGAAACTGTATTCAAGTCATCCATTACCCAACCTAACTTCGCAAAAAGAAGACTTTTTTCACAAATATCGACGAAAAAATGCGTCAATCGTAAACTGAATTCAAGCCATCCTGTACCCAGTCTTTTTAAACTTTCTCAGGTATACTAACTAATTTGTTAAAAAAACTTTTTGGAACTTGGAACATCTGCTCTATTACAATACCGTTCACTTTCTTCAAAATTTCTAATTAATTAATCAATCCCAAAACACGTGGTCTTATGAGAAACTTGCTAATTAATTCAAAACACGTGTTCTTATGAAAAAGTATATTTAAACAACTGCATTCAGCAATGTGGACACGTTCGACTGATGATCACCTCAATGACTTTTTGCATTTATCTACAAGTAATTAAACCTTATTATTTGAAAATAGGTTTATATTTTCATTGCATTTACATATGTATGTATAGCTTTGAAAAACTAAAAAAAACTTTACAAGAAATTTTGTAAAATTCTAATAAGATTCTTATTATGTATTTACATATATCCGGAATATATTATATCGGAATTATGTATATCGGAAATCAGAATTATAATCGAATTATATCGGAAAACCTGTCTCCAAATTCTTGCATGGAAATCGATCGCCATTCAAAATAAAATAAAAAAAGTAGCTTCCAATGTAATTTAGGCAATGTATGAAATCTCTCGCTGATGCTGATGAACAATTTATAGCAGTTTTTCTCATGCAGTATTTTTCATACGTGTCATTTTTATTTCAATTTATGAAGCGTAGTAAATTTTGTCTTTTGGCCATTTTGGGCGTTGTTCAAAATGACAGGTAGACATTTTATACAATGTTTGTAACAAAAACATATAATGTAATCGTTCGGGTATATAAAATTTTACATATTATGTACAATAAATTCAAAATAATGTCGATCTTGAAAGTTTGAATGGCCACTAGACAACACCAATCACCGATTGTCAAAATGTTATTCAATGTCAAAGACGATGAAAATATTGAAACAAATCCATAAATTTGACATGGGAATGGTCGCGTTGAATTTATCGCATGTACGTAAAAAAAAAATAAATAAAATATTACACCCAATCAATATGCCAACGGTCGATTTTAAAATGCAAACGATGCTCCCACATTCGAATCAGACATTCGTTCGAGTCTTTTTGAACCTCCCGCCGCGTTTCGACAGTAAAATTTAACATTTGGATAATTAAACGGTTAACGCGTGATATACGAACAGTGTCAATCCAATTATTATACAAACAATATAATACAGTACTAGAGGGAAGAAGAACACGTTCCGTTCGCGAACGTATGAAAAAATTCGCTGTAAAATAATTTAATTAGTCGACATAAATTAAGGTGAACACCGTGCGACATTTAAACGGTTAATTAAACTGAGAATATGACTGAATACTGAATTTATTAGGTATTTAACGCATTTCTGACCGTGTAGTGCGTGGGCAGTCCAAATATTCGACATTTGCTAGTGATGTCCGTAATTCCTTCTCTTTTTTTGGTTTTGACAAATTTAAATAAATTGTACAACGGAGAATTATGTCATATCATTGAAATTATGATAATTCATATAAAACGTGTTTTTTTATTCAGTCATAATTAAATTTTAACTTTATTTTATTAATATATGTCGGAATTGAAGCAAATTGTCACGCTCACGCCCCTTTTCAGCAAGTTTTTCCGTATCAATATTGAAATGTAGTTTTCCCGCGTTTTTTTTGCGCTTTGGTTTTGACATTCGTTTCGAGATATTAAACCGTTCCCACAGTAAATAAATCGGATCCAGTTTCAAAGCACGCAAACTATGTAATTTTACTTCTGTATAATTGAATATGAGCTGAATGTTAACTTTTTAGTAGTACATATCATTCGATATAATGTTGAAATGCAGAATTTTATTGAAGATTAATTGATTAAAATTGTTTTTTCGCGACATTCGTATAATTTACGATACAACATAAACGATAGTATTACAAGTATTACAAGAAATCGGTAGATTGTTAACACGACAGGTACATTGTCTAAAAAAATTCCAAATATTGTATCCATTTTAAAATAAAAAACAATTCTATTGTATTTTTTAGTATTGTTTAAAAATGTTTGCCAAAAAAAACTAGCATATTCATTTATGGAATCATTAGCTATGTAAATTATCGATGTCGCATAAATCTGTTGATTAGTGAAGACATTTAAATAAATTTAATCCTTGTCGAATATTTTTCAGACAATTAAAATAATTTTCAAACAGACTTTTCCGGCAGGAGAAAATTATACTATACACGTACGTTTTTATTCAATTTTTTTCTCGCTCTTCTATTATTTATTGTTATGTTTTACTCGACGTAATAATTTAAAAGCGTGATTTATTCATTTCGTCGCAAGCCATTAGCGATTGCATTTTTAATTATAATATACACATAATATTAAATTACTGAAATGACAGCTTTTTATTGTTTCCTACTTTAGATAATTTATTTCCATTTGTTTAAATCACAAAATATTTTTAAATGTACGATTGTGCAGGACATGGTTTTACAACTAAAACTCTAGATCACATAATAAGCTCAAAACTCACTTGCGAGGACAATACCTGAAGAAGTTTCAAGGATGAATTTATTTAAAACTTTCTCTTTTATCAGAAAAAGTCAAAAATTGACATTGAACGGCATATTTAATAAAAAATGGAACGAGATTGATGAAAAATGTGTAAGTATGCGACTAATTCCATACACGTCTGATGGACGTGGGCCACCAGATCCGGTCGGAGACAATATCTTCGAATGGATAAAAGATAAAACGATACGACAATATGCTCTAATGGGGACCGAGATTTTGCTATAACTGAATTATTCATGTGTTCATTTCTTCTGAGCTCTATAGAGCGAATGAATTTACTCACGCCTTGAAACACAATATAGACCTAGCATAGAGGAAATTGGCCATAGAATAATAAATTATATTAACTCCGTTGAATTTCAATCATAAATGTAAAGTTAATTTATTGCGAAAATAAAAAAAATATACATTCTAGTACTTTTTTTTAGCATATGGAAGTTTTGCTTCGACATTTTCGAAACAGGATTTGGCCTGTGACCCTTCTTCGCCTAGTCACAATGCATTAAATCTTCATGAATTTGACATGCCTTAAAAGCGTCTTTGTGTGTGACAAAATTTAAAACAGACGCTCGACCGAGAAAAGATGAACCGATGGTGCGAATAATTGATTAATCCACTCTCAATACATACTTATGCTAATACGATAATAAATAAATACCGCATTAATATTTGGCATAGCCCTGATAATGCATTACCTTACATTGATTGACAATGAAAAAAGTTAATTTTTATTCAATTCTTTTAATTTATTCCGCTTACAAAATTCAATTTTCAAAGAAAACCTTGGCATCACATTCCCTAAAGCCACTCTTTTCGCCATAACGAATTCATAAATATTATAGTTAAACATAACAAATGATGGCCTGTTGACATCGTTATATTTTGCAATTGTACTTTTTCAATTCTATCAATAAAATTAATTTTTAAGGGTGAGAAAATCCTAATCGATTGCTTTAACAAAATTGCTTCACACGAACTAATGATATCGGTGTCCCATTCTTTGTATAAGATCGATCGAATGGAAGAAAGAGATGCGAGATCAATAACGTGATAATAATAGGAAAAACTTACTATATCGATCTGAGCGTTCATTCACATACAATTGATATGATTCTCAAATCGTTTCACTACAGGCACCTCACTGTATTAAATACAATTTTACACAATACAACTGATTCAAGATGAAGCATAAAAATCCGTAAAATATTATAATTATTAAACACTTTGTTACCCGTGAGATTTTTGATTGCAAATAGTCGAAGAAATAAAATTTTTCAACTGGATAAACTATGTCTGTTAACTGTCATTAGTCGAAGTCATCGATACAAAATTTCATATGGTCCTATAAATGTAAATGTTCTATCGGAATCCAGCAGTCTACGTCTACGATGCCACTGGACTGGATTGTAGGAAGTAACTCAGCTAAGTTTGATACCGATTAGTCAAACAGTGACGGAATTTATAAGGAACACACAAACGAACTGGCTGATAGATTAACAGATAGGATGATAGACACACTGACGGACTAGAAATCTGACCGACTGGCAAACTGGCAAACTGGCAGACTGACACACTGACAATCTGACGGACTGACAAATTGACAGACGCACAAAATGAAAGACTGACACACTGCCAGACTGGAAAACTGACGACTGACAAATCGAAAAATTGATAGACTGACAGATTGACAAACTGACAGATTGACGAAATTAACGACTGATAAACTGACCAACTGACAAACTGACAGACTAACAAACTGATAAATTGACAAAATGAAAGACTGACACACTGCCAGACTGGAAAACTGACGACTGACAAACCGAAAAACTGATAGACTGACAGACTGACAAACTGACAGATTGACAAACCCAAAAACTGACAAACTGATATGGGCATCTTACATGGTCAATATTATTGACGTCAATAATATTGACCCGGATGTTTGGAAATTCGAATCCGCTTCAGTTCAATCCATCAATACGTCAAACCATCAATAACTCCACCTTACACGGTTAATATTATTGTCAACTAGCTGACCCGGCATGCTTTGCAATGCCACTCATCCCGTGTGTTCCCGTTCCCGTTCCTAGTAAGTTATCTGACGCATGAGCAGGCCCGTTCCCGTTCCCGTTCCCGTTTTTTCCAGATTTTTTTTCACAGGGACCATTCCCGGCATAATCACAATAAGTCCTGAAAGTTTCATCGCGATCGGTTGAGTGGTTTAGGAGCCTATAAGAGACAGACAAACAAACAGACAGACAGACATTGACTTTTATATATATAGATATAGAAGATGATAAGGTATTGTCAATAATATTGACCGGGTAAGGTGCCCAATAGACTGACAGACTGACAGATTGACAAAATTAACGACTGACAGGCTGATAAACAGACTAACTGACAGAAATATACTTTTAGTAGTTTCCCGTTGCCTTTCGGAAGAGAAGAAATGGAAATAAGGCATTTTATACAGATTTGTATATAGACAGTTCGCAATCACCTTAAGAGCTTTTCGACGCGACCCACCGTTTGAGAGGCGACGGCGCCAACTATGTGCAGGCGTAAACTTTTTCTCTAATTCGCGGGTGGGATCGGCTTTGTATAAATATAAGTTAACAACTTTGATTGTCGATCGTCAGCCATTTTCCAGCACGCGAAGTGTGCGCGTTCCACGAGCGAAACAAGTTGTTTTATTTTATTCATCCATTACGAGTTCAGAATATTATTTATTATAATAAATAAGTTTCGAGTTTTCGAGTGTAACTTCCGGTGACGACGGGAAAAATTCAGTGCACAGTTTTCCCGCGAGACACTACCATGCTTTCGTCGGAAAGAAAACTACGTGAGTTTCCACGCGTACATATTGTATAACAGTGACTTCTCGCGGATAGTTTCAAACTACATAAGAGTGATATTACAAAATTTATAAATAATAATATCAATTTCTACACATTACGTCGTATTTTACTCGTGCTATCCGATGGATGCGCTTAAATTAGTGTATTTTGAGTGTGAACGATTGCTTTTCAAACAATCTCGACACTTGAACTGAAGTTTTAATACCATTTTAATAATATATAAATTTTATGTGTGGGTTTAATGTTGACGTAAAAATACTAACCTCCGTAAAAGTGATATACAAAAAAATAACAAACATTTGTTTAACCAATGTATTCAAATAAAAATAATTAATAATTACATGAAAAATGGCATTATTGCGATGAAGAATGGTTTACAAACGATTATTCAGATTATAATAAGTATCCGATTACAATTCGATTCGACGTCTATAAATTTATAATTTTTTGATTCCAACAATAAATTAATAATAATTTGTCAATATCGACTTATCACCGGGTGTAAAATTTTAATAGCAACGCGCATGTAAATTTATGCTAAGTTTATTGTATAATTTTAATGTAGAATAAAAAGGAGAATGAAAAAAAAAACATATCGCAAGATAAGACTACACACCTGTCGGATCAATATTCTCGTAAAAAAATGTTTGACACTTTTATTTTCATACTCATCGTACGATAAATCAACGCTTTTATTCACATTTGCTTTTATGCTAAAAAAAAATGGAGAATGTAAATTTTAAAATCATCAAACGTCCAAAACGCGTAAGTCGGTGGATTGTTTATATTTATTTATATCATGAGCATTATGCAAATGGTTTTTTAAAATAGAAAATAAATGTGTTCAAAAGCGCTTTCAAAGAACACCAACATTGGACATTATTTAGGAATGTGAAATTTGGGCCTTGAACTTTACACTCGTATAGGGTTATTTATTCCGATAATAAGTTTTACTTAGAATATTGTCGTTTTATTAGCTTACTATTAACGATATTACACTAGCCCTACTAGAATCTATACAAAGCAATAACGTATGTCGTAATATTGCATTGCAAATAAACAATAGTCGTAAACAGAGTATGCGTGATTAATATTGAATTAGTATTGCATCAACGACGTATGAATGGTGAAATGGCGGGAAAAAAAAAACACATGAAGTGAACAAAAAAATTAGCATAATCAATAATTAGAACAGTAGACAAGTGCGTTGTAATATTCAATCTTGATATTGTAACTTTCTTTAATTTAGATCATACATAAATAAAAAAAAAAAAATCATAATTTTTCCCTTTCCGATTTTTCATATAACCTTCATGCCTTTAAAAATCTTTAAAATCGTTTTCAAGATTAAACTTTATAATATTGTGTATAAATAACACTAAGAAATATCACGAACATAACTATTTTCATATAAGTATGTAAGTACAACTCTCCAGTTCACAAATGAGGAGCATTTCTTTTAATTTTAAATACATAATCTGAAAGAATATGTTGCCGCTCCTAAGCTTGCTAATTTTGCAATTTTTTCCTTAATTTGGCTCTTATCCAGAAAAAGTTTCCGATCACTGATTTAGATACTTTGACTGATTCAACTGATTTGAACTTTCAAATAATAAAATAAACCATAACTCATATACATAGATACAAGTGAAAAATCTAATCCATGAAAATAATTTTGATTGCATTCAGTAAAAAATATTATAAAAAGAAGTGGTTCATAGAAAGTTCCTTTTAAATTTTTAGTGTTATCCTGTATTATCTTGAAATGGATACTTACAGTCAGCATAGTAAATAAGCTACACGTAATTGGCATTTAAAAATTGCGAGTTCCGCAAAAATTGAATAAACACAATGGGAATATATCTAATAATAAAAATAAAGCAAAAACGAACACGTTTTTCCTATACCACGTGGGAACAATATATGTACATACATGTATATATGAAAATATTCATTGTCGATAGACAATGTCTGTTATTAGTGCATTGCGATGATTGATGTATTTGTGACGTAACTTTTACCCAACACACCCAGTTGCACATTTCAATATTGACATATATTTCAATCAATTGTAATTGTTGAATTTCAGTTTTGCTGTGTGCTATAGTTACCCTCTTCACCATTGTTGTGTGCGATGTGTCTCACATTCACAATAATCACAACGACCAAAGACATTTAGCCAATCAGCAAAGTGCCAGGCAAAGTTCTTCTGAACATGGGCATCACTATCATGGACAGGATGGAAAGTACAATGCGTTAAACGATGGCACTGGTTGGGATATTAGACTTTCAGTACCCGGCGAGCCTGAAAGAGATTATCCTACACTCAATAGCGTTCCCAGAACTTCTTTTAGTTGCAGTGGAAGAAGTCCAGGTAGTTAATATTTTTACTACATGAAAGTACTACTTGAACCATACAAACGGTCTTGTTTATATTCATGTTTCAGGCTATTATGCAGATCCTCAAACTCGCTGTCAAGTCTTCAAAGTATGTGCCAACACAGCACCAACTGGTTTCTTTTCATTTTTATGCCCCAATGGTACTCTTTTCAATCAAGACCTGCTGGTATGCGATTGGTGGATGAGCGTGAGATGCGTAGACACGGAGAGATATTCCGGATCAAACCAGGCCCTAACCATGAAGAGCGGTCCGGCGATGATGGCTGACATTAAAAAGATGATCATGTATCCAATGTTGAATCCATACAGAGCTATCTTGCCTCAAATGAGACAAACGTATCAAACTTACAGCCCACCGGAAGGGATGTTTGCAGAACTTCAGCGGCCGTTGAATAATAATATCAAAGCAGGAGACCTGACAAACAGCTTCAAATTAGCAATGCCGTTTTCTATCAAGAAGAATGATGATAATAGAGACTCATACTTGAGTGGTACCACTGCTGGACCAGCACTACAATACCAAGGAGTGGTTCCCTCAAATCACAATCCGGTATACAAACAAAGTACGAGCAACAGTTTCTTTACACGTGAAAACTTTGGTGGAATATCATTGGAAAAGTCATTTGATTCCAATTCAAATCAAGCATTCAAAGTAGCTAAACAACAATTCACTTATCCTTCAACTTACGATAAGCAGTATACAGCATCGGTGCCCCAAGCTCCAACGGCACAACCTTTAGTGGTTCGCATTCCCATTAATGTACCTGCTATAGACAACAATAACGGGGTAAGTGATAGAAATGTACATCAAAACATCAAATCATCTAATAACGATACATCATTCATACAAACGACTGAAACGAATCTTTCAAAACCGTTACCGTTGATTGTTTTATTACTTCAACCACCATTGGAGCATTCCAAATACGAGCAGAAAGCTGAAACTTCATCTAACTTATCATCATCATCATTTAACGATAGTTCTTCTGGTTTCATAAAAGGATCATCCAACAATGGTTACACACATCCAAATCACAATTATGGTAATATTCATCATAACGCAGATAAAATGTCAAGCAATGCCTCTCAATTCACAGCAAATGTTGCATCGCAGACTAATTATTACATTACAAATAATGTAGTACCGAACAAAAACAAATTTACTCCAACAGATGTTGAAAATATACCACACCAACCGACAAGACTCGTCGCAGATTCCAACGTTCAAGAAAGTTCATCTAACATTAACATAACATCACTCATGAATTCATTAACTAATTCATCACAGATCATTGATAATAATGTTGATGTTGATAGAAATAACCTGGTGACATTATTTTCTGCTCATTTAATACCGTCTGGTGACGTTAACAAGCAGCGAGTTTTGAAAATATGCATACCAAAAGACATGTTATCATTTCTGCTTCAATTGCATAACTCGACTAGAGCTGCATTGGAAATGTCCTATCAAAATTCAGCGCAAACTAACAAAACCATACTTTTCCAAGGAGTACCATTCATTAGAAAGTTCATGGAGAAAATGTTGATGAAGAATTA
Source organism: Parapsyche elsis (assembly GCA_022651745.1). Classification (NCBI taxonomy): domain Eukaryota; kingdom Metazoa; phylum Arthropoda; class Insecta; order Trichoptera; family Hydropsychidae; genus Parapsyche; species Parapsyche elsis. The sequence goes on along the minus strand of JAGVSN010000004.1, from coordinate 7,949,461 downwards.
TATTTCTGATCTGCAGGTACCGATCACTACGGCCGAAGCATTTTACGAATCTCAAAAGACAATTAATGAAAATTATCAAAAAAAACAATCACAGTTCAATAGCAATTACCAAACTCAATACATTGCATCGCAAAATACTAAAGACAACGAAGGAAAATTAAGTTCAACCCAATTTTCACACTTTGAGCCACAACAATCCGTACAGAAGCAAGAAGGCGCTATAAATAATCAAAACTTTCAGAGTCAATATCAAACTTCGAACGTTAAAAGCTTCGACTCGAAGACGAGCAACGCATATCAATCAAATTTGAATGAAAAAACTAATACAAATTACCAGGTTGCTTCTACACCTAGCACTTTCAACAATGCAGATGCTTTCAATGTACAAGAACCAAACAATCACAGTGGAGGATCATTTTATAGTGTGCAACAATCAATATTCCAAAATAGAAAAGGTTCTCCAAATCAAATCGCAGACAGGCAAGAAGTGATCAAAGTGGCAAACGAAACCAAAATCGGTAACTTTGCATCGACTACGTCCATTACGGGAAATCCAAATCAATTCGAAGACTATAACTATGGCAAATTTACAAACCAAAACAAAAACGTAAACTATTCACTACAACAAAACTTTCATACGACAAAACGTATCCAATCAACGATTCAAACTACCGTTGCAAACTCCGGCTACACAGAATCTAAAGGTGCATTCCAATCAACCAAAGGTCAAAGTGGTCACAATGAGGGTCAACTAATAAGTGTACAGCAACTTCAAATTCCTCGTCAACCAATGCCTTTCTCAGCACCAACTCCAGCCGGAGTATCTTTCCAGAAGGAGATAAAATTCTCATCGTTTCAAACGGCACATTCAACTCCTGAAACCAATCAACAACAATTGAAATTCGACCAAGAGAAATATTTCAGCCAAAGTGTAAACAAAAACCCTCAAAGTGTGTATCAAACGAATTATATTGCATCTTCAGAATCGACTCCTTCGAAACAATATTCATATCCCATTACTCAACAGCAAGCTCCAACCGAACAAACAGCAATCAAAACGAACGTATATCCAAGTCAAATTCAAGCTGATACCAGTTCAATTATGTATACAAATTCAGGATCGTCACAAGCCAACGAGCAATCGAATCATTACCCACAATATGTAAACGTTCCAGTGAAACAGAATGTGAACATGCAATATGCAAATCAACAACATATTCAAAATCAGCAAACGTATAATCCATATCCAAATCAACAAATGTACTCAGTACCCAATCAGTATCCGACAAATGCTCAAACACAACTTGAAGTACAATCAAATCAAAAGGTTAACTATGAAATAAATGTAGAAAAACAGAATGCCGGCGATTATACTACAGTGGAAGTCGTTCCTGCTTTGGGATTCGCCATTGATTCGATTCAAGAAAGACAAGATTATTATAATGCCTTTACTAAAGGTTTACAAAGCGTACAGAAACAGTATTTACCACCGTACTCTCAACAGAGAGTGGTGTACGCGACGAACGGCAACTCTTATTCAAATTCACAAGACAACAAGTATCATACGTACAATGAAAACTATAGACAAAATGGGAATGTGCAATACACCGGCTACAATTCGCAATACGATGGTCAAAATAGACTAGTTCACGGACAAGTTATAGCACATCCGCAGACCCAAACGAACGGTCAGTCGCTGCCGTTGGAAGACTTTGGTTATTCGCAACAGAAGCCGAGTGTTCCTTTCGGGTATTAAGTATGCGAAACTAGTCAATTTTGTTTATCGATAACAACTACCAAATTTTCCAAATAGAAAACGAACCGAAATATTCATCGTATGTATGACTGTGATTCGAAACCCGCTCGTTTCCTAAGTTGTATTGGAAAATGATTGGGTTTTTTTTGGTGTTCATATTTCATTTTTAAATGATGTATTTAATTTAGTATGTAGAGAACGAATAATTTGTAAAAATGATTATTATTCTGTATAGATTTGTAGATTTAAGAATATTTTATGAGCAATAATTATGTTTTGAAACATGTAAAATATGTTATTTATTATTGAACTTTGTAGTGTAAACTGCTCGTTTACATATTGTGTAACAAAAAATAAAGAAAAAATATTAATATTAAACATGTAAAATCTTTAATAATAAATTTCTCCTTTTCAACCCCATAATTCTAACTCTGTAAACATATGTAGATAAATGGCATAAACCATATATCTATTATACATAGTTCTTAAGAATAAATTTATTTTACAAAAAGAGTAATTTGAATGAATAAAGCTAACTCTAAGAGTAATTTAAAGTAATTTATTTGAATGAATAATATGAATTATTTAAAAGTAATTTGAATGAATAAAGCTAATCATAAATAATTTCCACTTACATATAGGTACATATGTTGAAAGTGGTGAATATTTAATTAAATTAATTAAGTAAATATTCATTTGTTTACACACACCCAAAATGGTTTTCATGGTAACCATGGTCACTTTATAAACAAGTTGTATAATGGCGACGATACATATATAATGTTGACATTGTGGATACAATAATTTGGGTATTTTAAATAATTGATACATGTAAAAAGTCTTTTTTAAAATATCTTATAGTAATAAATATTTATATAATACTTATCGATAACAGAAATCAATAAAATAATTAAAATGACAGAATTTAGTTCCATGACCTTGAAAATTTTTGATGACAAATATTTAATACTACATACATAAATATATTGAATAATGGTATTCATTCGATTATAAAACTAATTTTCAGTTTAATAATGGACTTAAGAATAGTCTGGTTGAGAGAAAGGATCCTATCCTATTTAGGATACGAAGACAATGAGCTTTTCAACAATATGCTGGACGCTAACGACGGTGAATTACAAGAAAAGTTAACGTCTTTCCTAAACGAACGGATATGCGGCTCGGAAGCTACCCTAGAAAAAACGTTATTCCACATTCACCGTACATATTATGATAAATTAGTGCAAGTTGAAAAGGAAATCACCGAGTGGAGTATGTACATTGTATAATAGCATACTATATTTCATATATTATGATGAATGATTGCCGAATAGGATGTAATAATGTGTGATTTTATTAAGGAATCGTTCCACCGGCACTCAAATTAGCAACACCACCACACTCATCCAAAAGAAAGGGAAAATCAAAAGCAAAACCTGTCAAAAAAGGTATACTTTCAATACACAAATAAATTATAATCAGATGTAATCAAAATTCATTTTGTGTATCAGCCGGCAATCAAGAATCTGATTCTAATGCTGTCGATCCTGAAACAATCGTCGATGAGACAGGTAATGAGGATGTACAGGAAATTCAAGTTCCTGATACTATTCCAGAAGATGGTCCTGCAGGTTCATAATTTATTTTATAATTAAAACCAGGGCTGGTGGAATCGGTAAAAAAAAAATCCAACTCCGACTCCAAAACCTGAAATTAATAAAAGATTCAACTCTGACTCAGACTCCGACTCCGATTCCGACTCCGACTTCAACTTCGAATCAAACTCCGACTCCACCGACTCCGACTCTGACTCCCCAGCCCTGATTAGAAACCACGATTATGTCCAACCTTTGAAGTTTATTTTCATCATAAAATATAAACACCTATCTGCAATGCATTTAATTACCTGAGCACAACCTCTTTATAAATAGGTTTACCGTATTATCTCTCAAACTGGGAAACTTTAAGACTTTACACGAGGATAATTCGTTTCGGAAAAATATATCTATTTTGTATAATTTGTAATATTTATTTTGTATGGGTTCCCACTAAGTGGGTCAAAATTACAAACCTGGACATATGGACTATACGTCCAAGTATACGCATTTATAAAATGACAAACCAGGACAATCGCGGTCAAACCGGGACGTTTGGTAAGCCTATTAATAAAGCCAAACTTAACCCAACTTAACCTAACCTAACCCAAACTTGAAATACTCATCCATTAAAAGAATATTCATTTGTGAAGGGTCTAGTGGAAGCCATGGTATACTCAAAAAACAACAATCAGCTGGAAATGTTCAAGAGGTTAAGCATGTAAGCATGGAAATTACTATGGAAAAAGCCGAATCTTCAAAAACTTCTGTAACTGAAAAAACGCAAACAAAACGTAACTAATTTATCATTGATAGTCGCAAATTATATATTAAACTTTGAAGATTGAAACAAATTAGTTGTTTGAATTTTCAGCACCCGAGCTAGATCCGGAAGTCGATGGCACCGTTGAATATTACACTCTTAAGGTTTATAGACATTTTAGATAACAGGTTATAGATATTATATAGTCAAAATAATTTGTTTCGTTTCAGCGCTTCGTTCCGATGATGATGAAGTTACCAAAGTTTAACGGCGGCTTCGGCGAAATCGGTGAAATTGCCGATCCCAATGCAAAATACGTATACGTTGTGCGTTTGACTGAAACAGCTATAGATGCACCTGATGTTTCTGCAAAACAAACAATGTGTAAGAATTTTATCTTTGGATCGTGTTCAGGAAAATTTTTAAAGTCTATATGGGACGTTTTGAGACGGGTATAAAATATTACATTTATTTCGTGCGAAATATGTATATTCAAAATTGTATTATTAACAGCCTATGAGTTTGTTTTAGCCTTATAATGAATTTTTGGACTTAAAATCAAGTCTACATAGAAACGCAAAAGACGAAGACTCTCCCATGATTGAGACACTCAAAGTGGAATCAAAGAACAAACAACACTTGCCCACTATGAATTGTAATAGATATTCTCATTACTATCAGTTATCTACACGTGCATGTGAAATGAGGTAATTTTACAGCAAATTTAATTTGTAGATAAAATATCATTGATCGAATAAGTTTACTGTTTTTGTTTCAGATCTGACAAAGCAGAGAATATTATTTCATTGCAAGATACATCTTTAGATTCGACAATTTCAGTTCACGCTGAAACTCCTGAAGATTTACAATCGCTAATTAATTCAGTAGAATGGTATATAAAATTATATAGGTCTTTAAGATTGACATCCACATAATTATTTACTGAGTTGATTTAATTTATTAGGACATTTGAACACACCGAAGGTGTTACACATCTACCTATTCCCAATTTGCCGCAATTGACAGATCCAAAATTAACTGCAACAATATTGGCTGAAGATAAAGATTTGATAGAAACTTTAGAAGAAACTGTCGCCAATTGGTGCACTCAAATATCGGATACAATTGAAGCTAGTCTTATTAAAGTATATAAAAAATTTATCTTGATAACATTGCATTAGCCGAAAGTTACAATAAATATCAATAAATATTCAGAATATGGAAGCCGAAGGTCCATTAGATGAATACAACTTTTGGAGTACTCATCATACGATTCTGTCAAATTTGAACGAACAATTAAACACACCGCTCGTTCAATACGTAATCACTATCCTCAGTAATGCAAACTCTACTAGTGTTACGTCGTTTGATGTCCAAAAAGAGAAGTTAATTAAAAAGTATTTACAGGCTAGAGAAAATGTAGAGTTTTTATCAACGCTACTAAGATACTTCACGGTTAGTATTTATTTTCGATGTTAATATAATTTATTACATGTTTTGTAATAAATTATACATGTACATGTTTTGAATGCAGATCATAACGGAAAGTCCAAATTTGAAAGAGATAGGTCATAGCATATCCGGATTGATCGACGGACTTAATATGCTGTGGATACTCTCAGAGTTCTATTCCAAAGATGAGCATATGGTAGCGTTATTGGAGCGTATAGCTTCCTGTCTTTGTCAGAAGATTGAAGTGCATCTATCAGTCCAGACTTTATTTTCGTAAATGCTTAAAGTATTTAAAATATAATAGAAAAAAATTATTATAATTTATAACTTTGTTTTTGTGAAGGTTGCCTTATGTGGAAATACATATGCTAGCTGTAAATGCTAAACATATGTTAGAAAAATGGAAAAAATGCTACATGTCGGCGAGACAAAAAATTGAATATTCCGGCAAAGGAGCTCGTTGGGAATTTGACAGAACGAAACTTTTTCATCGCACAGATTACTTGGCTAATGTTTGCGATGATTTGGCAAAAGTTGCCAAGGTATACTTTATGATGCTGAAAATCGTATAAATTATGTTACATTCATTTTTAAACCACTTCCATGACTGTCCATCAGGTGTTGATTCAATTTGAAAACATATTTGGAACCGAATTTAAGTCTATTTTGAAGGAACAAACCGAAATCAAAAAGATCATTAACCTCGTACAACAACTCGTCTATCCGATACAGTCGGTCGACTTCAGTTTGTTCATACCGGATAATAAAGAAAACTGGGATGTGATTATAAATGAATTTTACAAAGACGTCACCATTGTAGAGGATAAATCTAAGATATTCATTGATGATTGTTTTGATAATTTGAGGTACAATTAATTGTAGCTTCAGGCTGTGTTGTGTTGAGTATTTACTAATTTTTCTTCTTAAAAGATCATCGGAAGAGGCTATGGAGATGCTATTGAAGTTGACAACATTTGAAATACGGGAATCCATACGGGAACAATTAACCATGAAGTTTAGTGTTACAATGCAACAGTTTATGAAAGAAATTACATCGATGCAAACTATATTTAATGTACGTATCAAATTGGAAGATATTTTGACTGCCGTTACAAGAAGTTAACATTGTGTCTTTTATATTCCTAGGAATGTAAAGATGATCCTCCACTACTGCATAATCATCCACCGGTAGCCGGTGCAATATTTTGGTCTAGATCGCTATGCAAGAAGCTAAATAAATCATTATCACTATTTGAAAAGGTTACACAATTGGATAATTCAGAACAAAAGTTAATAGCGTTTTCACACTATAAAATGCTCAAACAGATAATGACGGATTATGAAAATAAGAAGTTGAATGATTGGATTCAAAATTCTACATGTCTTATTAATAAAAGTATGAAGAAAAAATTGCTTAAAGTTGTTTGTATGGATGACGGAAAGCAAGGTACAGTAATTGCTGTTGTTGAATTTTTTGAGCTAAAGTTTGATTAGCTAAAAAATATTTTAATGAAAATTTCAGTTGAAAATGCAGGAAATGAGTCAATCAGAGATCCAGTTATTGGTTTGAATAAATCAAATTCTGAAGATTCCCTTTCACCTAATGATGTAATAAATTATGAACTTTACAAGAAAAATGGTAAAATAAAACTAGCACAAATTGTTACAGTTAAGACCAAAAACAAAAAATTGCTTAAATGGTCTCCTGGAAAAAGTATAAAGGTTGAATTTTACAATGTTATGGAATTTTCTATAATTTAATGATATGTTACATCTAATTTTTATTAATGTACAGAAAAAAGAAACTACTACTTGGAGAGACGTACAAGAAAATCATCTACTTAAAGATTATAATTTAATGTACAAAGTCAACTTCACAAAAGAACTTTTTGAAATAATTTATGAAACAGAAATAATGGAATACTTAGGTATACATATGTACATACATAAAATATGATTTACACAAAAATACTTTAGGTTTACTTATTTAAAGAAATAAAATTTGTAGTCAGTATTGATTTGCCCGCGACTATAAGACAATGTGCAATGCAAAAGGACCGTTTACATGACGAATTGGAAAAATTAGAAGCTATTGTCAAAGAGTATAACGTTTTACAAAGTAAGCTCGTTTCTTTCGAGTGTCAACTGTTAAGGGATCATCTGTACGATGTTGAAAAGCATCTGCATCCCGGTTTAGACCGAATAACTTGGACTTCTTTAGGAATTATGGATTATATAAAGAACAGCAAACATAGTATTATATACAAATTAAATTTTTGTGCTTTATACAATTCGATTTCATTAGATAATTTATATGTAACGTTTAGGTATTGAATTCTATAAATCAATATACAAACAACTCGCTATGATCAACGGAGATATAAATACTAAAATTGAAAAGTTAGAACACTTCAATTTATTTCCAATTGTCTTACCCGGTGCGGACGAATCTAAGGACTCTTTGATTGATAAATATTATTCTTGCAAGGTAAAACTTTTTTTATTTAAAATTTATGGTGATTACAATACATTTGAATACAAAATGATTGCTTTGTCGAAGGTATTTTTTGCAATGCTAGAAAACATCAGAACTGAAAAGGTATGTGAAATGGTTCATATATATGAAACAATCGGTCCGATACTGATGAAATTAGAATATCTCATATTGGGAACGAACACGGGTCAATCGCAAAATATGTTGGACGTTTATCAACATTGGGAGTCCACCTTTTTTGAAATGTTTGTAAGGTAATTTATTTGCTCTTAGGTACTATTGTATTACCTTACCTTACCTAACCCAAACTAACATATTTTATATATTAATTTCATTTAAATCTTTTTTAATACAGATTTTGTATATCGAACATGCATAAATTTAATGATTTGCTCAACGGTGATGAAAGCCTGTTTCAAATAGATGCTACGCTTTTAGCACACAATGTTGCTATGAATCCTGCATATAATGACGTTATCAATATTCTGATACATAGCGTGAACGATTTCGTCCAAAGGTACACAAATTCAGAAGAGATGAGTTACTGTCATATAAAATTAAACAAAAAAATTATATCACTTCAGGTTAAATATGTTTCCACGATGGAAGAAAGCCACGTGCCATCTGTATAGAACACATAAAAAATCAAACTCTGATAAAATTATTCCATACAGTTTCTATGAGGATGTAATCAAAGTGCAAGACATAAATGATTTCATAGATCATCTTCAGAAAGTGGCTAAGACGGTTACATTAAATGCCAAAGCTTACATACAAAAGTAAAGGAATTTTTACTATAATTTTTTTAGTTAAAATGTATTTTGTGATAAAATTGTTGTTTTTCAGATGGAATAAGTATGAATCAATGTGGTCGTGCGATAAGCAGTTCGCTTGTGAAAAGTATGTTCGCGAGAGCAAAGAAATTGTCAAGTTCGACGAACGCTTTACATTCTTTGAAAATATAATCGAGGAATTGAACGAGCATGTTGATTTTGTAAATATTGGATGCATAAGGGTTAATTTGAAACCGATCATAAGCGAAATTCAAAGTCACGCTTTGGAATGGAAGAATACGTTGGGTGAATGTCTCACCGTATACACAGTAGAAAAAATGAACAGTTTTAAGAGTATTATAAATGTCGGTTTACGTTCTGATTTGAACTATTTGATTGCATAGCTTGATTTGGACTACAAATTTTTAAATGATTTTATTGCAGAAATTGCGAAGGAATTTAAATGTCAATATTAAAGGTTTGGACGATTTCAAGTTAGTGATGACAACAATTGCACAAATTAAAAGGATGACTGTAGCTACGGATGTTATGTACAGGGCTATGCAAGAAACCTTTTATATACTAAAAAGTCATGATATTAAGGTACTTATGAAATTCCATTAAGTAAATTATCACAATTAGTTCATAAATATTGTTTTTTATTATATTCAATGTGAAATTTTTCCTTATTCTGTAATTTTCACCATTAAGCACTTACATCTCATATTACAAGCAAACACAATTTTATTTCAAACAACGAGATTTAAATAAATTAATATTGTATTAAAGGTTAACGTTGAAGATTCAAATTTTGCTAATGCACTTGAAAATGACTGGCATGCTTTGTACATATCATCCATTTTCCGATCGGAAAAACTGAACGATATAAAAGAAAAGTTTTCCAATTTGACATTGAACGAAGTCAATGAATTTTTAGTCGAAATACAACAATTCGTTGACAACTTCAATTCGAACGGACCTGGAAATGTTGACAATCTCGATAACGGTTTAAGCCTTATGCAGGTACGTTTACATTATTAATATGCTAAAAATCGTTAATTTTATAAACAAGTCGAATTATGTATGTATGTATGTGAATTTTTTAGAAATATTTAGAGTTATTTGAAGATTTTGAGAATCGTCGTGCTATATTGAGCAGTGCCGAACAGTTGTTCGACAATCCATTAGCAGACTATTCGCCCTTCTTTCAAGCCCAAAACGATTATACATCTCTAGAAGCAATCTACGATATATACCAACGGCAAAAGGCGGCCAGGGAAGAGTGGGCGCAAATTTTATGGGTGGATCTTGATGCACAAATGCTCATCAACGGAATAGACAATTACATTAAAGAATTCAGGTTTGTTTTCCCCGTTTTTTTGTGCTAGATTTATGTTTATGAAATCGGTCGATTATATAGTGTTATATTGTAAAGGAAATTGCCCAAAAATACCAAAGAAATGCCATGCGGTGTAATGATTCAAACAACAATGAGACAATTCAAAGGTATGGTGCCGTTGATGGTCTCGTTGAAAAACAACGCTATGAAAGATAGACATTGGAAAGAACTCATGGATAAAACTGGTCAATTATATTATTTGTTTTTAATGCTTAATATGCATAATGTGTTACTGTATACTCATAATTTAATTAATCTATGATGATAATTTTAGGTCAATCGTTTGATATGTCACCTGATACTTGCACTTTAGAACATGTTTTTTCAATGAAGCTTCATGAATATCAGACTATTGCTGAAACAATTGTGAATCATTCAATTAAAGTAAGTATATATATATTTTAAATTGCAATAATAAGTTGAATTATTATTATTTTTTTAATTATTTCACTCATTAAACGTATAGGAACTATCAATCGAAAAGGGTATAAAAGATATTGAAGACATTTGGAAAGATTTGAACTTTAGTGTCACGCCATATGCAAAGAATGGTAAGGATCGAGGTTTCACGCTCAACCCATGTGATGAAGTAATAACTCTTATTGACGATCACTGTATGAATCTTCAAAGTATGGCTGCTTCTCAGTGAGTTTTTTTACATTAATATATTAATTATACTAATATTTGTTTTTTATTGTTTTTTTTTTTTTTGTAATAAACTTTTAGATTCATTGGACCATTTTTGGCAGCAGTGCAAACTTGGGAAAAGAATTTGGCAACCATATCGGATGTCATCGAGGAATGGCTAACAGCCCAACAAAAGTGGATATACTTGGAGGGGATTTTCATCGGCACCGATATCAGATTGCAATTGCCAGATGAGGCTGAAAAATTTGACAGGCTTGATAATGCTTACATCATGGTGCTTAATAACAATGAGTTTTTTTTTTATTTTTTCATTAATTTATTTATAAAAAAAATTTAAATGTGATTTTATTTTTAGAATATGGTAGCAACTTCAAAACAACCTTCCATTGTGGAATGTTGCTTAACACCAGGAAAATGGGATTACTTTAAAAATTTATCTAAGGGATTAGATCAATCCCAAAAGTCATTAAACCAGTATCTTGATTCTAAAAAGAGAATATTTCCTCGATTTTTCTTCATCTCTACTGATGAACTGCTATCCATACTCGGTAACCCTGATCCGAGCAGTGTACAAGAACATATGATTAAGGTTTTTGTCAATACATATTTTTATAATACTGTATTTAATAACATTTTTTTTATATTTATAATAATGTCTCCTCATTGAACGTTTCAGATGTTTGACAACATTAAAGCATTGACAATTTCCCATGATAAAACTGGTCGAGCGATAGCAACGGCATTGATTTCCGGTGAAAATGAAGTAAGTGTTTTCGTTGTAGGACATTGCTACATGCATACATATATTCCGAGTTCAATCATTCAACTTTTTTTTCCGAATAGATAATGGAATTTCAAGAAATTGTGTCTTTGGAAGGCTTCGTAGAAAATTGGATGAATCTTATTGTAAAGGAGATGAAGAGAAGTAATCGAACCATTACCAAAAATGCAATATTTGACTATGGAAAAAATCGTGACATCCCTAGGTCTGTAAAATTATTGTGTATTGTATTAAATCAACAAGTATGTTTTTTGATATTTGTTTTATTATATTCCAACAAAGAACGGAGTGGATACTCAAATACCACGGTATGGTATGTTTAGCGGCAAATTCTGTCTGGTGGACGGCAGAGACTGAAGAAGCATTCGCATCAATCAAAAATGGAAACAAAGTGGCGATGAGAAAATATCTCACAAAGCTGAATGATCAACTATCAGAATTGATTATGAGAGTTAGACAAGGTTTTTAAACTTTTACTATAGATATAAATTTATACTGAGATAATTCGTTGTTATAATCTAACGCTCTTCAGATTTATCTCCAAATGATCGCAAGAAATTTAAAACTATAACTACAATCGATGTACACACTAGAGATATCATAGAAGATTTTGTCAAAGAAAATGTTTGCAATAGTCAAGAATTTCAATGGGAAAGTCAGTTGAGATTGTACTGGATGAAAGAAATAGACAATCTTCAAATTCAACAATGCACTGGTATGTATGCTTTAATTGTATTTATAAACTACATATTTTACTATTTCTATTATTGATTGTGGTTTTATGAAATAAAAAAAGGTTACTTCAACTACGGTTATGAATATATGGGTCTCAATGGACGCTTGGTGGTTACCCCGCTAACGGGTAGAATTTATCTGACCGTCACCCAAGCACTTACCATGCATTTAGGAGGTGCTCCAGCAGGTATGTTTTGAAATCGCTTATAGTAAATATGAATATTTGAGCAATGTGATCCACAGTTTGGTGTTTCAGGTCCGGCGGGCACCGGCAAAACGGAAACTGTAAAAGACTTGGCTAAAGCTTTCGCTCTGTTGTGTATCGTCACGAATTGCGGAGAAGGCATGGACTCTCATGTGTTGGGTCAGATTTTTTCAGGTCTTTGTCCCACTGGAGCCTGGGGATGCTTTGATGAATTCAATCGAATCGACGTTTCCGTTCTCAGCGTTACCTCAACGCAATTACAAAGTATAAGAAATGCTCTTATGATGAAAGTGGAACGTTTTAATGTAAGTTATGATATACTTTTAACATTACATATCTAAATCAGTAATATTGTTATCAAAATTAAAGTAAGACTTTATATAAAAGATTTTTTTTTTTTTTCAGTTTGAAGGAGATGATATTGATTTGGATAACAGAGTTGGCATATTCGTGACAATGAATCCAGGCTATGCAGGTCGTACTGAATTACCTGAATCAGTCAAAGCACTATTTCGACCCGTCATGTGTATTGTGCCTGATCTTGAACTTATTTGTCAAATTTCACTATTTTCTGACGGATTTCTAGATGCTAAGGTTTCTTTGATTCGCTGAACTCATTTTTAAATATCAATTTTTTGTCTCTTGTTGACCTTTTAATTAGATTTTAGCTAAGAAAATGACTGTTCTATACAAAGTAGCCAAAGAACAGTTGTCGAGACAGCCGCATTATGACTGGGGTCTCCGCGGTCTTACCGCTGTTTTGCGCATGGCTGGAAATTTGAAGAGAGCCACACCTGATCTGCCTGAAAATGTTGTCTTGATGAGAGCCCTTCGGTAAGAACAATTCATTTTTATACATACAAATTTAAAACTTGACTAAAAATCCCAAATTCATATTGTTTCAGCGACATGAATCTTCCAAAATTGATCTTCGACGACGCTCCGTTGTTTTTGGGTCTGATAAAAGACCTTTTCCCGGGACTCGAATGTCCAAGAGTTGGCTATGCAGACTTAAACGAAGCAGTGAAATACGTACTTACTAACGATGGATACATTATATCCGACGAACAGGTATGCATCGTTGAATTTATTGAATTCGTTACTTGTATTGTATTTATTTTTAAATGTTATTATTTTGAACCCAGGTTGATAAAGTAATTCAATTGTATGAAACAATGATGACGAGGCACTCCACTATGGTTGTCGGTCCAACAGGTGGAGGAAAAACTGTAGTAATCCACGCTTTAGTGAAAGCTCAAACGCACATGGGGACGCCGACCAGTCTGATAACTCTCAATCCTAAAGTATGTTTTATGTTTTAATGAAATTTTCGCACTGTACACAATATTAATAATGCCATTTTACTTATAAAGGCGTGTAACGTTATCGAATTGTATGGTATACTCCATCCGGCTACGCGAGACTGGATAGACGGCTTATATTCCTCGATATTCAGAAATATGAACAAACCAACTGATAAAAATGAATTGTTTTACTCGCTGTTCGATGGAGACGTTGATGCTCTCTGGATAGAAAATATGAATTCGGTTATGGACGACAATAAATTGCTCACGTTGGCAAACGGAGAACGTATTCGGCTTGCTGACAATTGCTCGTTACTGTTTGAGGTGTTATTAAGCTTTGCTGATGAGAGTTTTTACTTGTTCGTTTACGTGTTAAACTCATTGACAGTTTTTATGACAGGTGGGTGATCTAAATTATGCTTCTCCGGCCACTATTTCCCGAGCCGGTATGGTCTATGTTGATCCAAAGAATCTAGGATACATGCCATATTGGAACAAATGGATCAATACCAGAACTGAAGAGTCTGAAAAGAATGCACTGAATCAATTATTTGAACTACTAGTACCGGGTGGTATCAATTATATAATCAATGGAATTTTTGGGGTACAGCAATTAACTCCACTTAAGACTATTGTACCACAGACCAGTTTAAATATGGTTTGTATTAGTTTAATATGCATATTATACATAGAGTAATATTTAGATTTTAAAAACATTTCAAACAATTTAGGTGACTCAACTTTGTTATGTGTTGGAAGGCTTGCTTCAAACTATACCCAAAGATAAAAAATTCGATGAAGACATAGTGCAGAGTATTTTTATAACTGTAAATATAATTAAATGTATTTATTAATTTAATAATTAATCACCAATAGTGTAATAAATGGTGATTTTTTTTTAATTTTAGGCACTGTATAATTCGTTGGGAGCGACAATACTAAGTGAAAATCTTGTCCAGTTTGATGATTATGTTAAAAAAAATTGCGGAATTATGATGGTTGACGATGAGCTTGAAAAGAAAGCGACCAAAGGTATGAAATATCTCATTTTATAAAACTTACAGACTTTCAAAGTTATTACATATAATTATTGTAATTGTCATTTTTTTGTTTTGTAGAATATTTGCCAAGAAAGTTTCCCACAATTTACGATTACTATTTTAATGTGAAAGACGAGTGTTGGGAAGCTTGGGAATGGCTTGTACCTAAGTATATTCACGATAGATCTTTAAATTTCTCGGAAATTCTCGTACCGACTGTTGATACTCTACGAATAACTTGGATATTAAAAATAATGGAATCTGTAAGTAAATTATGGTTATTATTATAAATAATTACAAATATTTTGGAAGTTCGCATTTTGATTTTAGACACAAAGACCATTTCTGCTATCTGGCGATACAGGAACATCTAAAACGGCCATAATAAAGAATTTTTTGAGAAATTTAAACCCAGAAAAATATGTGAGTCTCTTTTTATACATATATGCTTATAAAAATGTAATATAATATGCATCAAACTATTTTAGATCATGGCAATGTTGAACTTTTCCTCAAGTACATCGTCTTATGACGTGCAAAAAAATTTAGAATCATATGTAGAAAAAAAAACAAAGAGCATTTTCGGACCACCCATGGGTAAAAAGTTGTTTGTTTTCATAGATGATATGAATATGCCTCAGGTAAATTAATTTAAATAATTAATAAATGTTTTTGCAATAATATAATTAATTTTATGATTATTGTGTTTGTAGGTCGATCAATATGGCACACAGCAACCGATTGCTTTACTGAAACTGTTGCTCGAAAAAAATGGCTTCTACTCTAGAGAATCTGATCTGAAATGGATGACTTTAAAAGATATTGCTTATGTAACTTCCATGGCAGCTGCCGGTGGTGGCCGGAATGAAGTACATACATATATATATCAATTCTGAAAAATTATCCAACTAAAAGTTCACTTAAACTGAAACTTTGTTGTTTGAACATTGAAAAATATTACAACTTTTTTTAGGTTGATCCACGATTCGTATCAAAGTTTTCAGTATGCAATTTAACATTTCCTAAACAAACAACGCTTACACGTATATATTTATCAATATTGGAAGGACATTTGGAAGCATTTCCAGTTGAAGTACAAGATGTTAGCAAACAATTAATAGATATGACTTTAGAATTGTTTAATGTAATAATGTATTCATTTGAAATATACCTAATAGATAAAAAGTCAAAACGAAAATGAATTTTACATTATTTTCAGAAAATCATAGTTGAACTTCCACCTACGCCATCAAAGTTTCATTACATCTTCAATTTGAGAGATTTGTCCAGAATTATTGGTGGAATGTGTTTGACGCATCCGACGCTGTTTCCCGAGCCAAAATATTTCATTAGAGTGTGGAGGAATGAATTCTGTCGAGTCATTTGCGATCGTCTTATTTCGATTGAAGTAATAATTTATTTTGAAATACACATTAAACTTTCTTCGTTATAAAACAAATGTTTTGATTTTGTACAGGATCAAAATTTTATGCAAGATCAAATCGCAACGGTAGTTGGAACATATTTTGGCGAAGATTCCATCGCTGACACTCGAGAATTATTTCAACAGAGGGAGGAAACAGAGAGAAGTGTGTATCTGTGGTTTACTAAGTATCACAATATTGTAAATTGATAATAATTTTAATCAAATTTTGAATTTGATTCAGCACGCGAGTCGATGACACCAGCTCAGGCATCGGACACTGAAATAATTGCAGAATTTGGCTTGGGAGAAATGTCCGATGAAGGTTTGGAAGAAGAGGAGTTGGCTTTGGATAAACAGAAGGAATTGACATTGGAAGAGTACTTATTGCGTGATCCTTTGCTTTTTGGAGACTATCGTAATGCCCTCAACGAAGACGTACGATATTATGAGGATCTATTGGACTATGACGCTATATATTACCTGTTTCAAGAAGTACAATATTTAAACTTCATGGATTGAATGTTTAGGATATAAAACTAAGATTGTTGTAAATTTATTGTGTTTTAGATATTAGAGGAGTACAACGAGTCTTTACACAAAATGCCAATGGTATTGTTCGAAGATTGTTTGGAGCATTTGACTAGGGTACATCGTATTATAAGGATGGATAGAGGTCACATGCTATTAATAGGATCTGGAAGTAGTGGTAAAAGATCAATTGTGAGATTGGCTGCTTATGCTGCCGGTATTATAAATTATTTTTAACGATATGTATTTTGTATGAGTTGTCTTTTGTTGATTCTAATTTGTATTCACCGTTACTATAGGTGCTAGTATTTTTGAAATTACAACCACTCGTGGCTATAATGAAGCTTCTTTTAAGGAGGATTTGAAAAGTCTTTTCAATCTTTTAGGAGTTGATAAGAAAAAGTGTGTGTTTTTACTGTCGTCGATAGAGGTGATTTAATTTTAATACTATTTTGAATATGATCTTTTGATATAGGCCTTTGCTCAACATAATAGCTATAAGTATCGGGTGTAATTCTTGAATTTATATTATTTTGAAATAGATCGTCGAAGAAATCTTTTTAGAATACATAAACAATATATTGATGAACGGAATCATACCATCACTTTTCACCGATGCAGAAAAAGATGAGATTATAAATTTAGTACGCGATGATGCAGTCAAAGCTGGTTACAGTCAAGGAAAGTAAGTCATTCTTAATCAAGAGAAAATGATATTTTAATTATTGAAATAATGAAAACGTTTATCAAAATTCACAGAACATCTGTTTGGGATTACTTTTGTAATTTTTGTGCCACAAATTTACACATAATCTTCACGACAGCACCCGGTGACGTGCTAAAGAATAGGTGTCGTAGCTTTCCCGGATTAGTGAACAATACTACAATTAATTGGGTATTCCCGTGGCCGAAGCAAGCTTTGGAAGCTGTGGCGAATATATTTTTAGTGGATGTATGTATATGTTTTGACATTGATTATGTTAATTAAGTCAAATTATATCAACGTTAAATATGTGAATTTTTACAGATGGCTCATATACCAGAGCAATATCGAGATAAAATAGTGCAATATATGGTTGACGTTCACACTCACGTTACCGATTATACTGTTGAATTTGTTGAAAAGCTGAAACGTTTCAATTACGTGACACCTAAGCATTATATTGATTTTATCGGAAATTATTTGAAACTGCTGAATGAACGACATGATTTTATTATTTCACAGGTATTGTTGAGTTTTAAAAGGTTAATTTTGTAAAATTTTAGATTTTATCTTAAAATTATGTACTATTCCTTATTTAGTGTGAACGATTAGATAACGGATTATTAAAAATCGATGAAGCAAATGCAGAACTCATAAGTCTCAACACTAAACTAGCTACACAAAAAGTTATATTGGAAGAGCAGACCAAAGAAGTTCAAGTTTTAATAGAAAAAATCTCCAAGGGTAAATAGTTTTTATTTCTTTTTTAGGTTTTGTAAAAATTGAACTCAAATGTATACTAAAAATATCATTCATTTTTTAGCCAAAATTGAAGCTGAAGAAAAAGACAGGGTTGTGTCAAAAAGAAGTGAAGAAATTTCAGAAAAAAATAAAATAATATCTGTGGAAAAGCTAGAATCAGAAAAGGCGTTGTCTGTTGCAATGCCAGCAGTAGAAAGTGCTCGTAAAGCTTTAGAAGCTTTGGACAAAGCGGACATTACCGAAATCAGGTATTGTGACATTCAATAGAAATAAAAAAAATATTGTATTCATTATGATTCAAATTGTTTCATGCTTTTGTACTAGATCTTTCGTTACACCACCGGAAGCTGTTCAAATAGTTTGTGAGTGTGTTCTTATAATCCGTGGTATCAAAGAGCTCAGCTGGAAGTCCTGTAGAGCTATGATGAACGATCCCAGTTTCGTCAGACATCTCTTAGAAATGGATTGCAACCAAATTACTCACCAGCAAGTGAAAGCTGTTAAAGCCCACTTAAAAGTATGACTATCGAAAGTTAATAATATAAAAATTTTAATTAAATTTAATGGTTATTGAAATTGTTCTTTAGACATCGAAAAGACTTGAGACAATGGGTAACGTAAGCAAAGCTGGATTGGGTTTGTTAAACTATGTGATGGCTGTGCTCGATTATTGTGCCGTATATAAAGAAGTTAAACCAAAAATAGAAAAGGTTGACAAACTTGAAAAGGAATATAATAAGGTAATCATTATTTATGATAAAAATCTTTAAGTTGAAATTCTTTAGATTATTGTTTCATTATTTTGTCAAAATTTTCAGGCTATGCAGCAGCTCGAAAAGTTAAATAATGAAATAGCGAAAATCAAATCTGATTTACAAGGATTGAATGATGAATATGAAAAGGTTATGAATTCTATGCAAATTCTCGAAACTGAAGCCAATATAATGGCGAAACGATTCGTAGCAGCTGAAAAATTGATGTCGGGACTCACTTCTGAGCAACATAGGTTGGCTATTTTGGCATTCGATTTATTGAAATTTGGAATTTGATACATCGTATTTGAAATTACAGATGGAAAGAAGAATTAAAAGGACTATATTTGGAAAAGTCACGTCTGATTGGAAATTGTTTAATCTCTTCTGGTTTTCTCAGCTATCTTGGTCCATTTACTTTTGAGTGTCGCACGAAAATGATTCATAGTAATTGGATTCAAAGCATACAACAGAAAAATATACCGCTAACGATGCCGTACAAATTGGAAACCAATCTGACCAATGATGTTGAGATTAGCAAGTAAATAAAAATTAGTGGCATATTGTGAATTTTGAATGACTAAAATATAGTAGATGAACCCATTTTATGCCCAACTTAAATATCTACATATGTACAAGCCATGTCTTAAGTCAAAGTTTACAATAGAAATTTTTCTTTACTAAATTTTTATTTGGAAGATTCATTAATCTATTCTTATTTAAGATGGAACTCAGATGGTTTACCATCGGATGAACTGTCTGTTCAAAATGGTATATTAACATTGCATGCATCTCGTTTTCCACTCTGTATTGATCCACAAACTCAAGCTTTGAAATGGATAAAGAAAATGGAAGCAAAGAACAATTTAAGGGTAAGTTCAATCAAAATAAATAATAAAATTATATTTCAAGACGTTTTAAGCCTAAAAGACATTTTTCAGGTGATTACTCTCAACGATCTGGATTATTTGAAAGTATTAGAAATGTCTATTAAATATGGAATTCCAGTGCTGATTCAAGATGTTGATGAAAATATTGATCCTATTATAAGCAATGTTTTAGAAAAAAAAATTCAACGTACATAATCTATTTCAACTGACGATACATAAGTATTTTTTTTAAATAACTTTTATTATTTTTTATAGTGGAAAGCGGTCGTCAATTTATACTTCTGGGCAATCAGGAAATCGACTACGATCCCAATTTCAGACTCTACTTAACAACAAAATTAAACAATCCACAATTCAATCCAAACGTCTATTCGAAAACAATAATCATAAATTACCTAGTCACATTGAGCGTAGGTTTAATTCTTAACAATTTAAAAATCATACACTATGTTCTAATACGAACTTCAAAGTGGTTTGCAGGGCTTGGAAGAACAACTTCTCAGTGTGACAATAGGCATAGAGCGTGCAGATTTAGAAAAACAGCGTGAAACTTTGATTAAAGAATCTTCTAATAATAAACATCTGCTGAAACAACTCGAAGATTCTTTACTTTACGAACTGTCCTCGACTACTGGGAACATGTTGGACAACGTCGATTTAGTTGACGCTTTAGAAAATACAAAGTCGACGGCAGTTCAGGTATATATCTTAAGTTACTTTCATCATTTGTATCAGTCCAAACAATTTTTTTGTAGTATACTAATAATACCAAGTATGTAATCTGTTTCAGCTATTCAAAGAATTGGAACTGGCGTCATCTACCAGCGCTAACATTGATGTTCTACGAAATGAATACAGGCCAGTGGCAGTGCGTGGCGCTATTTTGTTTTTCGTATTATCAGACATGGGAATTGTTAATATGATGTATCAGTACTCTTTGTCGTCGTATTTGGAAGTATTCGAATTTTCTCTTAAAAAGACTCCACCGGTGACGGACTTAAGCGAGCGATTGGAGAAAATTATAGAAATTTTGACTGATAATTTTTATGAATTTGGCTGTACAGGTGTGTACATACAGGGGAGTTAAACTTTAAGTGATGCTCACATTTTGTATTTTATTTGAACAGTGCTTTTTTGAATTTTAGGAATATTTGAACGTCACAAATTACTGTTTTCATTTTTGATAACGATAAATCTGCAGAAGTATGTAGGAAATATATCACAAAGTCAAATAGACTTCTTCATTAAAGGTTCAATTGTGTTGGAGAAAACTGATGCGGTGTGTCCGATTCCATGGATTCCTCTTCAAGTATTTACATTTGTAATATTTATATTCATTATCTTCATTCTGTGACGGAATATTTTGCTATATTTTTTGTGATTCACACAGAGCTGGGATCATCTTACCAAGCTGAACAGTACTTGTCCTGATGCTTTCGATTTGTTGCTCAAAAATATCATTTCTCAATCTGATCAGTGGAAAGAGGTAAAATTTTGATTATTTTGAAAATGTAACTTCTACTAACGTTTCAAACCTAACTTTAGGTAACTTAAACAAACCTAGCCTTAAAATTATTAAATAAAATGTTTTCCAGTGGTGTCAAAGTGATACTCCCGAATCATTGCAAATGCCTAGTAACTACTCGGAAAAATTAAAGAGTTTTGAATTCTTACTATTGCTTCGGTGTTTGAGAACAGATCGAATATATTGTGCAATAAATATTTATATAAAAACAATAATGGGCGAAGACTTCATTACACCTCCTGTACTTAGGTAATTAAAAAAAAAATTTTAATGCATTAGAATGAACACAACAATTAATTCTATTTGTTTCCAAGCACATATATGAAAATTGATTTTTTTTCATTCAGTTTCGACAAGATCTACGAACAATCTACTCCTTACAGTTTGGTCGTTTTCATTCTATCAGCAGGATCCGATCCGACGAGTGAGCTGATGAAACTTGGCCATAAAATTGGCCTACGCAGCGATGAGATCAAATATTTATCTCTTGGACAAGGACAAGAACCAGTAATTTCCATTACTGCTTGTTAATAATTTTCAATTTAAAATTGTATCCATTTTAAAACTTGGTTTCATTATTCAGATTGCTCTAAACCTGCTAGATACTTGTATGGCAACTGGCCATTGGCTCATCTTACAAAATTGTCACCTCCTATCTAAATTTCTCATTGTGTTAGAGAAGTCTCTAGACACTACAACTCAACCGCATGAAAAGTTTAGACTTTGGCTCACCACCGATCCAACGCCATCGTTTCCCATTGGATTATTACAAAAATCTATTAAAGGCATCAACAACTTTTTTATACGTTTATACGTTTTATTGAATTTTTAGTAATGAATATACATTTTCATTTTTAGTTGTGAATGAGCCACCGAGTGGTTTGAAATTGAATTTGCAAAGTACTTTCACGAAATTGAATGATTCTGCACTTGAAAATTGTGCACATCCTCAATACAAAAAAATAATATACGTCCTGGCATTCTTTCATGCAGTTGTTCAGGTATTTGATGTTTTTGAAAATAATACAGAATTTTATTCCCGTATTAAAAATCATTCTTATCAATATTTAAGGAAAGACGCAAATACGACAAAATAGGCTGGAATATTCATTATGACTTTAGTGAAAATGATTTCACGGTGTGTATGGATATTCTAAAATGTTATTTAGAAAAAAGTTTATCTGATAGCAACAACATTCCTTGGGATACGTTAAAATATCTATTTGGAGAGGTGTAGCATTATTTTTCGTAATGTTATTTATGTTTTAATTTACAAAATAATGATATTTTATAAATGTCTAGATAATGTACGGTGGACGAGTAATAGATGATTATGATAGACGAATTGTTAAAACTTACATGGAAGAATATTTTGGTGACTTCCTATTCGATACATTTCAGCCATTCTACTTTTTCCATAGCGATACATTGAAATATAATATTTTACACGATAACAATAAGAAGGGCTATATAGGTCAATATTACATTAGTTTGATTTATATGTGTGTATATTTATTTATTACATAAATGGAAATAATTTTTTTTTTGTAGAAAGCATTGATAAATTTCCCTTGATGAATACGCCGGAAGTGTATGGTTTAAACTCCAATGCTGAAATAAATTATTATACAAAAGCAATCACGGAATTTCAGAATTATTTAATTGAAATGCAACCTCAAGACAGTGAATAGTTTAATTACAATGTTATTTTAATGCTAAAAGTATTTTATTTTTAATATAAAAAAATTTGCTTCAGATATGACATCTAGTGGTATAAATAAAGAAGATTTAATAAAAACTGTAGCTGAAGATATATTACGTAAAATTCCACCCGAGTATGACGTCATCCAAATTCGAAAAAACAATGAAATGAGAATAACACCTTCTTTTATAGTACTCTTACAAGAGTTGCAAAGGTAAACTAAAAAGTAATGTAGTGATTTTGAGGTGAGCTTAAAATACCATACATATTATTTTCAGATTCAACAAACTCACACTACTGATGTCAAAAACTTTGGACTTGTTAATAAAAGCTTTGGCCGGAGAAATCGGCATGGATGTGGTATTGGATAGCATTTCTAATTCACTGTACAATGGGCAAGTGCCAAATGAATGGAGAAATTTTGCACCAGCTACGTGTAAAATGCTCGGAAGGTGGATGGAACACTTTGTGAAACGTACAGAACAGTTCACATCTTGGGTGAGTACCATTGAAATTAAAATCTTAAATATTCTATTGAAAATGTTATTTATGTAACTTTTAATTTGGTTATAGGCAACTAAAGAGGAACCGATAGTTATATGGTTGTCGGGACTGCAAATACCCGAGTCTTATTTAACAGCTCACGTACAAATGGCTTGTCGTCTTTACGCCTGGCCATTAGATCACTCAACCCAATTTACCCAAGTCACTACTTTTGTAAATCCAGATGAAGTTGAACAAAGGCCCGAGAGTGTAATAATTTTTTTTACATATTAATTGTCAATTTTATATTTTTACTCTGCGAATATTCAAATACCGTCGTATCTAATTGTAGGGATGTTATATTGTTGGATTGCATCTAGAAGGGGCACGATGGGATATTGAGAATAACTGTTTGAAAAGATCCCACCCAAAAGTTCTAGTTACAGAATTGCCG
Source organism: Parapsyche elsis (assembly GCA_022651745.1). Classification (NCBI taxonomy): domain Eukaryota; kingdom Metazoa; phylum Arthropoda; class Insecta; order Trichoptera; family Hydropsychidae; genus Parapsyche; species Parapsyche elsis. The sequence goes on along the minus strand of JAGVSN010000004.1, from coordinate 7,925,291 downwards.
ATAGTATACATAACGCCGATTGAAGTTAACAAATTAAATCTTCTGGTAATGAAAATAAAATTGTTTTTCGTTGTATAATATTTTTTTATTGTATTTTTATGATTTGATTTTGCTTTGTAGAATACGCTAAAAACACCAGTTTACGTAACGTCCCTTCGTAGAAATGCAATGGGTGTTGGACTGGCCTTCGAAGCTGATCTGAACACCACTGAAGATAATAGTCATTGGATTCTCCAAGGAGTTTGCATCGTCATGAATACAGATTGATGTGTTGTTAATTTTTATTTATAATTTAAATGGAAATGTGTTGTAGTTTTAATATTTTTATTTAATTGGGTAAATAAAATAATTTTAGTTAATAATAATTATAATAAAGGAAAAATTTGACAATAATATTATCTAATCCAATTCGTGTAAGAATGTACATATGTCAAAATTTTATTTGATTATAACGTGCTTCTAAAAAGCTTACTCGACAATAATATTTATATCATACATATGAATGTATGTACGTCCAGATGTATTCAATTTTATTTTAAAAGCATTGAAAGAATATTATTTTTATACTTAAATAAAATAACTTAAAATAACTAAGCCTCTGTATTATTACTTTATCCTAATCGGATAAAGTATTGTGATCGTGCGAAAATTCGACCTCGAGATTTTGACTGATTTGTATCGAGTATCATCCCCAGATCACGTTTTCATGATTTCTAAAAAATGTCTGTATGTCTGTGTACTATGTGTGTGTGTGTATGTCTGTGTGTTTTCTCCGAAACTATCAAGTCTATCAAGCTGAAATTTCATATCTATTATTTTCACGTAAAGTTTAAAAGCCATAAGGAATTTGGTCAACATCAGTCAACCGGAAGTAGGGTTTTTTTCGTGCAGAAAATTCAAAAATCCGGTAAAAAATCATATTTCCGAAACTGCACCGGGAATTTTCTCCAAATTTCATATCTATAGTTTTCACATTAGCCTTAAGAGATACTGTGATTTTAGTCAACTTCTGACTACCGGAAATGGCAGTTTACTCTTGAACGATTTTTTGTTTTTTATTTTTTTCGACCTTTTAAATATGTGGTATCGTCACAATATTGTAATGTTGTAATTTTGAGAGCAATTTATATTTAAAAATAAATAAATTAATAAAATTAGTCAACCGGAAGTAGGTTTTTTTTTTTGTTGAAAAGTTTACCGCAAAATATTTCCGAAACTGCCCCATCGATCAAGTTGAAATTTCATATCTATAGTTTTCACGTTAGCCTTAAGAGATACTGTGATTTTGGTCAAAATCCGTCTGACAGAAGTGGCAGTTTACTCTTGAACGATTTTTTTGTTTTTTATTTTTTTCGGCCTTTTAAATATGTAGTATCGTCACAATATTGTAATATTGTAATTCTCATAGAAATTGCTATTTAAAAAAAAATAAATGATTAAAATTAGTCAACCGGAAGTAGGTTTTTTTTTTTCGAAAAGTTTACCGCAGAATATTTCCGAAACTGCACCGGGAATTTTCTCCAAATTTCATATCTATAGTTTTCACATTAGCCTTAAGAGATACTGTGATTTTAGTCAACTTCTGACTACCGGAAATGGCAGTTTACTCCTGAACGATTTTTTTTTTTTATTTTTTCGGCCTTTTAAATATGTACTATCGTCACAATATTATAATGTTGTACTCCTGAGTAAAATTGCTAGTTACGAAAAAAAATCATTAAAATCAGTCAACCGGAAGTAGGGTTTTTTTTTTGTCGAAAAGTTTACCACAGAATATTTCAGAAACTGCCCTATTGATCAAGTCGAAAATTTATATTTATAATTATCATATAAAATTTAAGAGTTGATAAGGTTTTGATTAAAATCCGCCGATCGGAAGTGGTAGTTTTTCTTATTTGAATATATGCCGAAGATCGTATTTTATATACGCGCGCGCACTCAACACAGTAATTACACTAACACACACTAATTTCATGATATGTACATACATATGTATGTATTTTGATTGGTGTGGTGGTGGTGTATGCGTTTTATTTACTTACGTACTTAAAAAATTAATTTCGTTACTCTTTGTATTCCTCAAATATATGGATAAAGTCATGGGTTGGCTACACCCGAATTTTTTTTTATTTATTACTAGAAACAATTCTTTCACATCACATTTCATATTCGAAAATTAATTTCTATTATGTCTAGTCTGTTATAATTTTTTTTTTTTGATGAAATGTCAAAATTAATCTATATACATACATATATGTATATAAAAATCAATGTCTGTCTGTTTGTTTGTTTGTTTGTCTGTCTCTTATAGGCTCCTAAACCACTCAACCGATCGTGATGAAACTTTCAGGACTTATTGTGATCATGCCGGGGATGGTTCCTGTGGAAAAAATCGAGAAAAAACGGGAACGGGAACGGGATCAGGAACGGGATCGGGACCGGGATCGGGAACGGGAACGGGATCTAGAACGGGAACGGGCCTGCTCACGCGTCAGAAAACGTACTAGGAACGGGAACGGGATCGGGAACGGGAACGGGAACACACGGGAGATCAATAAAATTACTTTTGTAATACATACATACATAGAAAAATGTGAAAAAATTTGAAAAAGTTGAAAACACCTGAATTTCGCATATATAAGCACTTGTTGAATTTTGATTAGCTACATTAATTAATATTGAAGCAATATTAAACTAATACAACAATGTCTCAGTTAAGCAATATAATCCTGGCAGCGATAGCTCTGGCTTGCTATACGGAGGTAACATTTTCCTTTTGCAACGTTACATTTTTGTAATACATATTGTCAACTTTAAAAATAATTATAAATATCAATTTAATTCACAGATATGCTGTGCAGCGATTCCCAATGCTTGGTACGATAAATTGTCCCTGGTAATTGGACCGCAGCATGAAGCTCTACCGGTTCCGCATATTCCACAACCTATGCAACATAGAGTTTATCAAGAATACAAGCAACCACAGTCCCAACTGCTCCAATATTATCAAAACGTGCCAGTCTATGAACAACAGTCGTATAGATTCCTACCTCCCCCAGCCTCCCGCTATTCGTACCCAGCTGAGAATCAGTGCAGAACGGGTCAATCTTCATCGTCAGTCTCATCTTCAGCATCAGAGTCATTGTACTATACAAAGCCCATTCTTTCCAAATGGACTTCATCTTAATAAATTATATTCATCTTATATGTGATAAAATCTTATATTTATTGAATAAATGTTTTGTAAATAAATATTTGTTTCTTACGAGTACATAAAAAAAGTAATCAGCAATACCAAACTAATAATATCATCATTTTTATTATTAACGAACTTAAAAGCATTATAAGTCAGTTTTTGACATAAACATATAAAGTTTTATATGAGCCGTTATAAATGAAAGTGGTTCATTTTTTATCTTGACTGTGAATTCTTTAAAAATAAATATACCATATCTGTTTGTAATAGAAACTACCATTAACTCAATTTTTGTTTTAATTGGACTTGACCACTTTCATTTATAACGGCTCATATTTATTTATTTATTTATTTATTTACAAAAAACGTCCTGCAAGACATTACAGATATAAATCCAGATCGCCATGCAGGGAAAATACATATATGTACATATATAGTATCATAAAACCACAATAAAAAACTTAGAAATATTAGATAGATGTATGTGCATATAATATAAACATAGCACATAATATAATTATACAAAAAAATATATAAAAAAATAATAATAATAATAATAAAAAAAAAAAAAGTTAGATAAAATTTGTGAAAAAATAAAAATAAAAATTATAAAGAAAAAACAGAAAGGCTCAAGAATCACAAAATAATATGTTACGTGTTATGCATAACGTGTATCTATCTTAAAATCTTATAATCTAAGCAAAGTCTCTACCAGGTTAGCATAACTGCAAGAAAATATATCGATAGAGTCAGCCACCAAGTTGAGTAAAGCAATAGCTTTAGCAACCGGAGAATTTAGCATTATATTGGTACGTGCCGCCGATGGATAAAGCAGAAGATGTTGCCTGGAACATCTAAGCTGACTCGGTACCCACAATTCAAGCTCCATAAGAACCTGAGGATTATGAATCAAACCAACTATCAGCTTGTAGAAGTGTTTACCCAGGTAGACCTTTCTTCTTGATTCCAAAGAGTAAAATCCCAGGGCACCCAGAAGGAAGCCACTCAGGTACATCCAAGGATACCGTCCATATGTTGTCATGTACGTAATTTATGCCTTTGGATGTAAACATTATCATCATCAATACCGATGTGCCAAATAATCAAATATGATTCAAATGTGATTCTTTATAATTCCCGGTCAATAAATTTAGAAATATATACCATTCATCAATGAGATTGTGACGAATTTCAAAAAGAATTTCATGTAGATTTGTACATACATATACATATATGTATGTACTTTTATTTGTATTTGAAAAGCATTTATACCTTATAAAATAATACAGAATAAAATTATTTATGTATTAAAATATTATAAAATGTATTATTTCCTTTCATTCAGAAATGACTTGATATTTAAGAAGTGATAAATGGAAGTACATACATACATATGTATTTCAAAATATGTATGATTATTTTCATGATTCGCAACAGCCTTATTTTAATCATTCAAATATGGAAACAGACTGAAAAAAATATGGAAAAAACATCATAGGAAAAACTCTCAGCAAGAAATGTAAAAAGCTGTAAATGTTAGCATAAAAATGCAAAAATAAACAATAAATTTTGAAAGATAATTTATAATAACGTAATTATCAAATAATTGATCGTTTTACAGAAAATATCTGCAGATAAATACATTTCAAATATAATGTTTTTACAATATTTTAAAAATACACAAAATATATTAGAATTTTATAATATTTAAAAAAATATGGGTTGTGTGAGTTATCCGCTAGCCGTCTCAATTAATTGTAGGGAATGTGTTAACTTCTGTGAATTATTTCACTATAATAAAGAAAAAAAAATCGGGTGTGGCCAACTCATGACTTTATCTATATATTTGAGGAATATGAAGAGTAACCAAACACTGAAAAAGTAAAAAACGGTGTACAAAGAAAAAAACAAGATTTTTTTAGCTTTTTACATGAAAAAAATCCCACTTCCGGTTGAGCGATTTTGATGATTTTTTTTTTCAGATTGTAATTAGTATAATAATTATAGTTTTACAATATTATGAAGATTCTAAATATTTAAAAGGCCGAAAAAAATAAAAAACGAAATATCGTTCAAGAGTAAACTGACACTTCCGGTTGGCGGATTTTGACCATAGTCATAGTATCTCTTACACCTTACGTGAAAAAAATTAATATGAAATTTCAATTTGATTGGCTAAGTAGTTTCGGAAATATTCCGTGGTAACAGGATTTTTGACTTTTCTACAAGAAAACAAAAAAAAACCAACTTACGGCTGACTGATTTTAATGATTTATTTTTTTGTGACTAGATATTGCTTTTAGGATTACAATATAGTTAAAGTAGACTGCCATTTCCAGTTAGCGGATATTGACCAAAATCATAATATCTCTTACACCTTACGTGAAAATAATAGATATGAAATTTCAACTTGATAGACTTGATAGTTTCTGAGAAAAAGTTAATGTTAAAAACTACACCGACACACAGCATACAGACATTTTCCAAAAATCATGAAAACGTGATCAGGGGATGACACCTGATACAAATCAGTCAAAACCTCGAAGTCGAATTTTCGCACGATCACAATAATTTATCCGATTAGGATAAAGTAATTAATAAATTGAAATCACACGTTTGAAGATAAGCGATAATAAATGTCACAAATAGAAAATAATGTTTTAAAGCGTGCTTTCTTGTTTTAAAGTGTGGTCATTTCACGTTCTCGTAATAATAGCACGTAAACCCACAACGCTCACTATTTTAGCTGATCGCGCATATTAACAAAACCCAGGGGTATTTCACTAGCACATTTAATATAAAAAATACATGTGAAACTTTACAAAAAAGTATTCCAGAGACGACACACAATTAAAATTATAAAAAATATACGCACAAATATCAAACATAACACAAAACTCAAAATTTTAATGCTAACACAATACAAAGACATGGTTAAATGATTTATACTCAAGTTGACAATATCTGGAAAATTTACGTATAAATATGCAGCCAACGGCACTTCAATTCATTCAATCATCACAGTTTAATTCGAATAGAATTATAACAACAGCATCATGTCGAACTTCAAAACTCTTGCCGTCGCTTGCCTCTTGCTTGCCGTTCAGGTAAATCACATTGTTAAATTTACTAATGTTGATCTTAATTTTTGTTTGTGCATTATTTTTACAATGGATTTCCATTTTAGTACTCGGAAGCCATGAATGTGTTATCTCCTGAATCCTACCGTGCTCAGCCGAATTACTCTCCGGTCCAATCCTACCAACCCGTTAATTCACTTCCCGTAAAATCATATTACCTCGTAGGATCTGCTCCACCAAACTTTCAATATCCTCTTCAAACCCCATGCCCACCAAGACAGCAAGTTCCACCACAAAGTTATTACAAAACATCAGTTCCGCAATACTATTCTTACCAAATTCCTCAAGTTTATTCTAAGCCAGCAATCCTTGACTCCATTTTGAAATTCTAAATTAACAATTTTCCTTTACAAACATGTATTATAATATTGTAATTATTTATACAATTAATATGATTAAAATAAATTTCTGATTAAATTTGATTTTTCATTTGCATTTACTAAATTTAGCATCCCACGATTTTAAATGCGGCTCTAGTCTCGTTTGCAAATTTCAATACATGAGTCAAGCTACTACTTTAGTGTGAAATGGTCGAAAACAAAAAGTTGCCTTGTTCAAAATCATGACGAGATATCAAACTGAGATTTCCGCTGCAGTTTCGTCTCGGCCCTCTCGGTGCACGGTAAGTTAACAGATGCGGCTATGGTTTTGTGTGCAAAAACTCAATTGGCACATTCTCCGAAGACCGTAGTGCAAAATTTAATTGAGTTAAGGGGCTCAAAACTATCACAATCGCTTTGCTTTTCCATCCTCTTGGTGCGGCTTAAATTTCAGCATCCCACAATCTGAGATGCGGCTGTAGTCTGGTTTGTAAATTTCAATACACTAAAATGATACTATTTAGTGTACTCATTAGTCATGATTCTTTTTATTTAATATTTTTTTACATAATTACACAACAATATAGCCTTTTCATTGTCAAAAAATCAATGTATAAATTCAAAAATTAATGTAATAATAGTTTTACAATTACAATTAATTAACGCCATCTTTTACACAGTTAAAACGTTTTGAGTGAATTTCCAACATGTTTAAATAAAAATTGAAAATAATAATATTTGTCACGCATAGTCACAATATACATTAATTTAAATTTAACAATAAAAAAAAACAATCAATTGCCTACATTCATACATATAACTTAAGTGTAAATTTTAGTAAAACACTTATTAATTTTTGTATACATATAAAATACTTCTTTTTTTTTTTAGAGCGTATATAAGTCTTATGATCTATAATGGCTCATCGTTTGATATATAAAATATCAAAATCACATTCTATTCCATTTCGAGATGCATAAACACATCTATCGTAATAATAATATTAAGTTAATATAATTAAATGTGTAATGTGTCTGTATGAATTTTATGTGTATGTCTTAAAGAAACTTAAAAACTAAATGGACCACACCTTCATTCGATTAAGCCATAGAATATTAGTCTACTATTTTTGTTTGTTGTTGTTTATTTTTTACCCATTAACAAATATAAATAGTGCTACCCATCAATATTTTTAATATTTACACGATACACATTAATAATTTAATTTGTTTGTTAATTAGATATTACAGTACATTTTCAAAATACAAGTCGTTACAAAATTTACGCTAATTTATATTATAAAACAGATTACAAAAAGGAAAGTAAAAGAATTAAAAAATGTGGCTTTCTCTAATTTTGCATCGATGCATTATTGGCATTATTAAGTTTATCACAGAAATTTCTGTTTTCATTCATAAAGTCATTAGCAGGAACGGAAATTTGGCTTCAGTAGATGACACTGATATAATGTGATCAAAATTTGACCAGTAACAATATTGTACTAAAACTGAATAAAAATTTGACACAATACCTTATACAACACATTTTGATTAAAGTTTATAGTTAATATTTCAATAGAAACATCAAAATAATTACAATTCAAGAAGGTACACAATTAAAATATAAAACTTGTAAATAACTTTTTTTTTTCAATAACAATTAACAAAATAACAATTAGATTAGAGTTACAAATAAAATATATATTTTAATTATGTTACAGTATGATCGTATCATTCATGTTAACACAATATTATTTTAGTTAAAATGTTTTAAAGATTATAAGTAAGATACAATAAATAATAAAAAAAGTTCACTTACAGTGAAGAATAAGTATTTATTTTAATGTTTTGTATCACCAGTATAACACAAGAACTTTGTCAGCAACCGAATCGTTGCACTAGTCAATTTTCAGAAAATGAACACATTCACCTAAAACTTTATCACTATAATTTCATACACATTAACAAGATAAAATAAATGTGGGGGGGGGGGGCTTAAGGGGGTGTCAGAGGAAGTCAGATTGGTAAAATTGTTTTCCTTTCTTCCGTTTGCTTGGCACAATTACACTGCACTGGTTTGGTCATTGTTAATCTACAATAATGGAACCTTACATTTAAAACTATACAATTTAAAATTTGGCACACATAAACATGCACTTTGCCAACATTGATATGATGTTTGATTTTAAAATAGTTTTTAATATAACAAATTAAATAAACTCAATCGGTATTCGTAAACACAATAAGGCCGTGTATTAATCATACAAATCATAAATGCTACTTGGACCAGTTTTCCGGCCTAAATCGATACATTTTAAATTAATGCTAAAAAGATTTGAAATTAGGGTTAGGCTAGTTTTGACATTAAAAATAGAGAAAGGATAAGGATAGGTTTGATATTAAAAAGAGGTCTGCATCGGTAACTTTTCCGATTTTCGGGAAAATTTTTATAAAGGTAAAAATTTTTATAAATACTAAACGGTAAGTAAATTTATATAAACGGTTATTTTTTCTCTACTTTGTTCCGACCTTACTGGACAACCGTCTCTCCCCAACGGCAAGGTCAACAGACTATCTTAGTTGTCGGGGGGTGACCTCATGTGAGGGTCTTAGGAAGAAAAGGTATTGAGGTGTTTCTCGTCAAGGTAGCTTATATATATAAACGGTCGGTATTTAATTGTAAAATCGTTATTCAGTGACCGTTTGTGAAAAAGTTACCAAAAATTTATTTTTTAATGACCGTTTATTGATTTAAATACTTGATTAATTAGTTGGCTTAAAAATAGGGATAGAATAACGTCATACGAATGATTCAAATTACTTTCCAAATAATCAAAATGAAGCAAAAGTAAATTTAAAATTAATTAAAAACCGTCAAAGTATTCAAAATATAGACAAAAATTATAATATTTCAGATCAATTGAGACAGAGACTTACATTAATAGTTTTTAAAATTTTCATTTTTACAAAACGAAATTCAAAAAATGATTAAGGTTCCTCGGACAAGTGAGAGTATGTATGTGTGTGTGCATTGAATCTCATCCCACGATTGTACGGCAAATGTATTTGATCGATTGGTGATTTCAGTATGATATATATATTATAATTATGGATGTGACACTATCGTCGATTTTGAGTATTCAACGTTCAGTCGGGATTAGATTGCGCATTGAGTGGACCCGTGAATGTGAGATCACGCGGCCAAGCGAGCTGGTGGTGGCCGTTCAGCGACAAAGTAGGAGAGGGGTGCACGCTGACTGCGATTGCTGGTCGGCGAGGAGATACATGGGGAATGTGCGCGCCGCTAGGAACACCGTAGCTCTTTCAGCGGCAGAGCGCACTCACCGCTCCCGTACGTCAACTCCTGAAACATTTAAATACTCCAATAATACTCTCCAAGTCAAAGATTAACTGAAAACCGGTCCAATTGATGCTATTACCCCGTTGTAATGTGCTGAGGGGACGTATGTGGCCGGAGCAGCACATCTTGCACAGTGTCGTCTCAGTGCCGGTCGTTGCCGAGCACCTCCGCCGCATCGTATGGCGAATCTCAACTCCTAAAACAGGCAACGTTTAAGTCATTATGTCCGTGTGTGATGATTTTGAATAAATTGATGAGGTTGTATACTTGTCCCATTTCGCTGCAGAGCGATTGAGGACCCTGAGCGGCGTTCTTTTTTGAATTCCAACAGAATTCCAGAATGGCGACCAAAATGGCGAGAGCCAGGCCGCACAATAAAACAACAAAAACTCCACCTAGAAATTAAATATTTGATCAAATTACTATAAATAGTAGTGAAATGGTCTGCCTGGCTGGCCAGGTAGCCGCGTAGCGCTCACATACACTCACGGCATGGCACATGCAATCATTCACACATACACTTGCGGCACGGGTAGCGCGAAGCGCTCATGTCACATACATATACTGCTGAATGAAGGTCTCTCAATCCACGGCATCCACTTGACTACACACATTCTTCTCAATTCATCAGCCCATCATCCACTCGGTCTATCATGCTTTCTTTCCTCCTGCCGTCCATTCTTCTCACTAAGCGCCACCTCAACTTTTTCCACCTCACTTTGGTCATGCTTCTTACCCATGTATTCCTTTTACGATATTTTCTTGTTATACCGAGCATACAACTTTCCACGCTTTTCTGTTTGCACTGGATCTTACGTAACATTCTTGAATTTAGCATCCACGTTTCACATCCATACGTCATAACTGGCAGTACGCATTGGTCGTATGACTTCTTTTTTAAGCATAGCGGAATGTTGGCTTTAAAAACTATGTTCATTCATTCATCCAAAAGCGCTCCATCCTAGTTTCATTCTTCGTTTTATCTTTTCTTCTTTAAATCCAGTCATGTTCACCAATTTTCCCAAGTATAAATATCTATCAACTATCTCTACAATATGGTTATACATATACTGCGACTACATTTTGCGTGCAAAATTCATTAAACATAATTTTAGTTTTATTAAAATTAATTCTCATACCTACTTTCATACTTGCGTTGCTTAATTGTGTTTAATACATATACTTAGATGTATGTTAATACACTATAGGTACATACATAAATGATAACCACCCGATGACACTGTCAACGGGCAGTGACTAGTTTATCACATAAATTCAAATTGAAAAGTTGTTATTCAATTAACAAGTATCCAGCGGCTATAAACTACAAGGCCTTTACTGTGGATGTATAAAATTGTGGTTTTATTTGTGTGATGGAAGGTTGTCCATTTGCTAAGTAAATTTCTTCCACTGATACGAGTGTTGGAAATTATTTATACGGAACAACATGAGACGTGAGAGCATTCTGAAATGTGTCAGTCGGATGTGCGCCATTCTGTACTAGAAACTAACCAATGTTTTGAACTCCCAATGCATTAGCTTTCGAATCTTTGGATTTATCCTCGCGATTGCACACGTCTCCGGTGTTCTTCCACCATTTATCGTACAATATTTGTACGACACCTTTCTCTTGCAAATGCAAAATGGCTAGCGATATCTTATCCCTCCAAGGACTGCCTTTACCGGTAGCGATACCGTATCCCTGAAAATAATTCATCAAATCAAATTAATATAATCCTACGATTTTACGGACTAATAAATTATGCCGACATTATATCGACGAACCTTTGAATCTAATAGTCCTCCAACTTGGGTGAGATTGCAATCCCTTTGCACTCTATGATCTAGCATAGTTGACTCCATGAGGAAAGCATAACCACCACCAAGCACTCTTTTCACACCGTCTTCATACGTGGAAACAAACACCGACGGCTTATGCGATTCCATATACCCCCACATTTGTTTGTAAATGTCAATCTTTGAATCCTTAATGAAAAATAAATTATAATTACATAATAAATTCAAAGTCTATGTTCAAGAAAATCAAACCACATACTCTGAAAAAGCTCATGGTACTTCCACCGTTCAACGTGCCGTATTGTATCACCGATTGACCTGCTAGATCGGCAACGGTTTCAATAGGTGCCACAGTTCTTTCAACCGTAAGAAAAGCAGCTAAGTTTGCAGTGTAAGATGAAATTATAATGAGTGTGAAAAACCACCATATACCGCCTACTATTCGTGTTGACGTTGCCTGAAAAATATAAATTAATAAGCAAAATAAAAAAAATAAAAACAAAATAATTTACAATATATACCTTAGGATTAAGTCCAGAGCCTTGACGTAAAAATGTTCCAGTGATAAACCAAAAGGAGTTTGACACTGAAAATTGATTGGTTACTAATCTGGATTCTCTAGCGCACGGATGAGGGTTGGACCTTTAAAAACAACATAATCGAACACAATACTCAAAATGAATAGTAAAAATAATTATGTTTATGCCTACCATTCGTATGGAGAAAATCTTGCCATGACGAAAAGTGTAAAGGACACTAAAACGTATGCAGCCAATACGTACAGCCAAATTTCTACGGCTAAAGGATTCAAAAAACTAAATAGTCTCGTAGGTTGGGACGTAGGAACCTAAGATTTCAGATCATTAATTACACCATAATGCCAATAATGAACAATTCAATTTAAAATAATCACCTTGAACAATATTCCAATGCCTAAATTCATAAACGGTTTAGTGAAATCGATGACGGTTTCTCGAGCATAGTTGATAGTCATCGATGCAACGGCCAAATCTGCTTTCTGTATATAAGCCAAATTTATATTACATATTTTCAATTCATATACCACTCATACTATGTTTTCGTAGTAATTATACCTTATCGGCTAGTTCTTTAACGATACCGTTCCACTGATTCGTCTCCGGGTCAAAAACTCCATACATATTATCGGGTACTAATTTCAAAGTGTACGAAAATCCAACACGTTGCGCTATCCTCCTGAGTAAATCAATGCAAAATCCTTCATAGCGATCATTACCTTGCAGGTTCCAACCTTCTTTAACCATCACATAAGGTTTTTCCTGTGAAATAATAAGTCGATCGTAAAGAAAAATGTTCAGAGATTAAAGAGATAAAAGAGATTAAATCAAACGACAGAAACAACTTATTACTTCTCTCGTCACGACTACTAAAGTAACATTTGGCAGTGATTCGCGTATGAATGTATCAGGATCTGTTAGTTCTAAGCGACCTTGAGGAGTCCAAGTGCCTGCTGGTTCCAAAGAAGATCCTCGTAGTCGTAATAGTCGAAGTCTAAGTCCAGTTCTTCGACCTTCAGTGAATTCAACGGGACCGGTGACTCCATGATAACTTACCTGAAAAAAGTTTTTGATACTTAATTCATTCTAATACTAAGAAAATTTTCTGATTAAAAAAATATACTCACAGAATTAATGTAATTGTACAAGGTTAGTCCATCATCCCATGGAGCTGATGTTTCGCAAGATAAATTAGTCGGTCTTAGCGGTGATTGAAGAGCTGCAAGTCCTAATGTTAAAACATGTACTGCATCATAGATAAGTGCTGGTGTTGTCTAAAAATAGTATAGGTACAAATTTAATGAAACTCTTCATTTATGTAACTACTCAATACGAACATTATAAAATCTGATATACCTCAATACTTCCATTTTTCGAAAGAATACTAGTACCCATCGGATGAAACTTTTGCATTTGTTCAAGAATTTCTCTAATACGATCACTATCCAAGTCTACGAGTCGCCAACCGCTCATATTGACTTTGTTGAAATAAAAATCTTCCAAATCGAACAGTTCCATATCCTTAAAAAACATTAGCAATATAAAAACTGTACTTTACCCATTCATTAAATATACAAATTATACTCACAAAAGATGCGAAAAGGTAATGGTAACGATTGCTATTCATCTGCAATTGAAGTATCTAAAAACAAAAATTTAACATATTAGTAATATAAAATGAAATTATCTATACACTATCAATACGAATAACACTTACAGCTCTGAAAAGATTTTGAATGAATGCTGGATTTGTATCAATGATGATATTAGTGATCCTTTTTGCTTTAATCTCACTGAGAATGGGTCTGTACGACATCGGTCCTTCGCATCTTCGTATATACAATTCAGTTTCTGATCGACTAAGCGCTTGAAACCTAAATGCATCTAAAATCATAATTCAATTGTATAGCAAGCTATTAATTGTCAATTTAAAAAAAATGTAATTATCGCACTAACCATTACCGATATCTTCGTATAAGACGGCAACTCTAGTCCAGTTTAAGTACGTCATAAAATCACCGAAAGCTTTATCTAATATAGATTGACTCGGATGTAAATTTATAGAAAACTCTCTGGGTTCCAAGTGATCCGGAGATGCTTCCATGTGTGGAACGTCCATGGCTTCGCATAATCCTTGCACTGTACTGCCAATAGTTTGCTCCTGGGGTCCAAACAAAGCTAGTACACCAGACTCTATCTGATTACAAGCTGCAATTCATACAATAAAATGATTAGTATTTGTAAATAAGACGTGTAAGTTATTAAACTATTACCTTTTTTGGTAGCTCTGAACGAGTCTTTCTTCGGCACATACTGAATATCGTATACGAGTGTACTTTGGGGTAGAAGTGAACGATCTTTATTTATTCTATAGACTGCGTATTTGAAAGCTAGCTCGGCACTACAACCTTTCATATCTTCGGAAAATATTGCACCTGTTAATTTTAATTTAATATTATTTAAATTGAACTCGTACACAAATTGTTATGTTTAGTACTGGAGAAAAAAATAACCAATTTTTATAACAGGAGGCAGGGCAGTGATGAAAATTGTGTGCACCAACAATATCCAACAGGGGATGGCGGTGTGCATCCTAGCATCAGCAGGCAGACCATTGCCTGCTATCGTATGTACCCTCACCGGAAGTTCTAAAAATAAAATTACAATCAGTATAAGTGAGAATAAAGCACTGGAAGCTAAAGTAGGAAGCAAACTTATAAAATACTGTAATTGGTATATATTAATAATACTGCATTTTGAACGATAAATGTTTGAAACATAACCAAAACCAGTTAAAAAATACTCGAAAAGCTTTTCACTCCATGTTATTAATTGCAGAATCTGAAACCATTTGAAAATTATAAGAACTAAAACATGTTTATTTGTATCAGGGTTTGCTCCTCCAAAATTTCCACGCTTAATTTACATATGTATGTAATAAAAATACAAGATAAACTTATACGCGCGAACAATTTTTATCAATAGAAATTGAGCACTATAAATACATCCCAGGCCGTAATATACAATTTTCGAAATTTCTACACTTAAATTATATTTTTTTATAATAAAAATATAAAATAAACTTATACATGGGAAAATTTTTTCCAAATAAAAATGAGTAGGTACTATAAATTCCGCTCACGCACTAAACAAATTTAATACAAACTGTTGACCAAACCTATACGACCGATTCCTATAAAAGTGGGCGATAGTGGGTGGTGTCATACGAATAAATTGTGCAATATAAATCTCTACAAATCCACTGGTCAATTTTTGTAAAAATCACGGTTGAAACTTATATATTGTAAAATCGTAGAGGTACAATGGTGTACAATAGATTGTCGTAGAGCTCACCATTGTCGAGCGAGGGTTGGTTTTTGTGGCGTATTCTAGGGCCTTGGGGTGGATAGAGTAAGGGTCCGTTTGGGGAAGATCATCTGAAGGGGCGGATGCTCTTCGTAAGGTCTTTCTGGTGGAATTCGTTTGCAAACAAGCAGGGGATTTCCCGGGAAAACGTGGAAGGGCGGCCGCTACGGCCTACGGACTACGGGGTGTAATCAAATAGGGGTGGAATACGACGGCCATACACGCTCGACATTTTCGCACAATTCGCACAGCTACCCCATCCTCTTCTCTTTCCTGATAAGAATCACCATTCTGTCGTAAATAAATTTCTGAATTTAGTTATGCTTTAAAAAATAAATTTTATTACTGAAATCATGGAGAATTTTCTTCTCGATGGAGAAAAATTATTACGTGAAGGGAAATTTCAAAAAGAACTTTTCCTCAAAAAAAATTTCCGTTATTTTTCATATCGACTAACACAAAATCAAATTTGACAGGATTATTATTATTATCGTCCGATAGTACTTTTTTTGAAAAAATTAAAAAGAAGTACATACGAATCATTTATAATAGCATTTCCAACTTTCAATTTCATAAATGCGCTGCGGGCAAAATGTTTGTAAATAAGCACCAAAATCTTTCAAAAATACACCGCAGATGAAAATTTTATTCAAGAAATGGAGTTTTCCCTCGAAAATAGTATTTATCTAAAAAATATTGTATTTTCTTCAATTCTGTGTGTACCCCAAAAGAATATGTCGCACTGGATGGGACATGTTACACTATCAACATGTATCGTGATACTAGTATTGTCAATATTATCGCAGATTTCAAAACATCCAGATTCGCCTCGATATTATCACGATACTGTAAATACCATCAATGTGTATCGCGTGATAATATTGATAGTGTAACCAGGACTGCCACTTTAAAACCCTCTTTGTCCCGGTGGTCATATGGAAGAACCACAACTTGATTATTTTTTTTCAAGTAACCCAGTGGTAAAATCTCGAAACCACATCGAATTTAGCGTTACCAGAGACATCTAGCGTTCAGTAGAAATTTTTTATTAGACTTTCAAGAATAAACCTGTCGTCAGTTGAAATTTGACTTTGGCCGTTAGCGCAGGTGTATATTGTGACGAAGAAAAACAAAGATAATTGCTTTATTATCAAATATGGCAGGTATGTTACTATGTGTTTTTATACTTCTATATTGGTTTTAACTAAATGATACAAATATATACATCTACGTCGCACATTTCATAATTATTTCATAGCTTCAAAGTGGCGGTTCCACAGTTATACCACTGGTGGAGTCGTCATTTTTTATACATTTTGTTTTTTACAATTATTTATATTTTGACGTTATGTTTATCAAATGTTTATTGCAGATAAATTTGAGTGGACAATTGGTGAATTAGAGGACATTTGTGTGAATGACCTTTTGGCAGAAATACCGACTGATAGTGAATCCTTGGCATCCGATGGACTTAGTGAAGATGCGCTGGTTGATCCCACCATTTTGGAGGATACTTCTATGACAGGTTGTGACCAGCTTGAAGATGACGATGACATTTGGGACAGTCAAGATGAACTTCCACTGAGTTCAATAGTTGCCGAACGACAAATTTTATGGGGACGAGGTACTCGGAATGATATTCAAAATCAATTTGTTAGTTATAGTGGCCACAAATTAAGCGATAATGTAGAAACACCCACCGATGTGTTCTTACAAACTTTTCCTGAGGAATTTATTCAGAATTTAGTTTTTGAAACTAATTTATATGCCATACAAAAAAATGGTGGTAGCCAGAGGACACTTCAAACAAATATGGCAGAAATTAAACAATTCATTGGAATAAATATAATGATGGGGATCAAACATTTGCCTAGGTACAGAGACTATTGGTCTTCCCTGTTGGAACTAAGAGATCCTTATATTTCATCCGTTATGTCCCGGAATAAATTTATTTGTTTTCTTGGATGTCTTCACTTGAGTGATAATACTATGCAGCCTAAGCACCAAAGTATCGACGAATCGATGATTAAATTTAAAGGAAGGAGCTATTTGCGGCAGTATTTGCCGATGAAGCCGATAAAGAGAGGATATAAAGTTTGGCTACGAGCAAATGAAACAGGCTACGTCTCTCAATTTCAAATTTATATGGGGAAAATTAAAGATGTGGTCGAGCAAAATTTAGGATCACGGGTAGTAAAGGATTTGACACGGGATTTAGTGGGCAAATACCACGAAGTTTATTTCGATAATTTTGTTAACAATGTCCAATTGCAAGTGGATCTATTGAAAGATAAAATATATGCATGTGGAACTACCAGAAAAGGGCGTAAAAATATTCCTAAAGATTTTGTAGAAGATAAAATTATGAAAAGGGGCGACTCAGATTGGAGACTTAGTAACAGTGGAGTTTTATCATTAAAATGGATGGACAATAGATCTGTTTTATTTTTAAGCAATTTTCATGACCCTAAAGATATTGATACAGTGGGGAGAAAGGATAAAAGTGGAGAATCCAAAAATTATCCTTGTTTAAAATTGGTCAAAGACTACAACAAGCACATGGGTTATGTTGACAAATTCGATATGATGAAGTTGTGTTATGAAATTGATCAGATGTCAAAGAAATGGTGGTACAGGATCTTTTGGTACTTTGTCGATATGTCAGTTGTCAATTCGTACTTGCTCTTCAAAGCCAGAGCAGATGGAAACTGTATGTCCATGAAAGAGTTTCGACTATCCATTGTCTTTGGCTTAATTGGAACGAAACCTAAGAGAGATGCAGGGAAAATGTATTTTCTTGCAAAATGTGGAATTTGCAAGAAAAGATCTGATAATTTATTTTATTTTATTATGTTTCCCAATTTTCAGTATACCATTTGATTAGATGAAGGACAGTAAAACTAAGATATAAATTACAATGTATATTTTATTGAATACAAAAATTCAAAATAAGTATATAAATCATTTTACACAAATACACTTATTACGTCAAAATAAATAACAGAAAAATCTTAAAACTTAGCTTTGGTTCTTTTCACCACTTATTCTTAAAAATATGTAATACGTTTCAGAATAGGTAATCAATACAACCGTAAGGCGTTTAAAATAGAACAAAAAAATCTAAAACATCAAACTATGTAATTTGATATAAAATTATAAAGTGTACTAAATAAAATACACTCAATTACATAAACGCTCACTAATTACATTACAGTAAATTTGTTCGTAAAATATAATACATATTACATATTTAAATTATTTGGTAAAGCAAATTCGTTCGAATTTTATTGCTCACTTAAAAATATTGTCATTAACAAATGATATAAATGCGTTACGAATAATAGAAAAAATTGCATAATTAAAATACAAAAATTAAATTTTTCCGCCAATCTTAAATTTACATTAATATTTTTTTAAATACAAAATAGAGATCAAAAAAAATTTTCAACAAAATAAAACGGTACTCACATTCAAAATAAAAATCTCAAAATCAAATATAAAGAGTTCCAACAAACTTTTTTTTTTTTTTAATCAACAAGTAAATACAAAATTAAGTCATTAAACATATAATATGAGGTGATAATTTATAACAAAATGGTTAATTCATTTGTACTAATGATTTTCGATAAAATAATCTGATTTAAATTGTTAAACCAAAATATCACAGCACTAGCTCTGGTATATTTCAGTTCAAAAATATTGCACCGGATAATTTTAATGAATTATTCTATTTTTATTCAATTAAAATTTCAAAAATGGACTAGGAGAAAGCTGCCTCTTGTGGATATTTAATGAGATTTTCCATTCATTTCACCAATGGTGGTTGGCTCTCCAACGAGAGTATCGGCAATATATGGTACTCCGAGTATCTTCAATACGTATTGTTTTTCAACTGGTTGATTGACGCCCCATAAAAATACCGAATATCCAGCCCTACGCCAATCCTCAACAACAGACCTACAATACAAATCATCATTATTTTTTAATCAGTAAAATACAACAATATAAATGATATGCAAAAAACTCACAGACTGGCAACATCTTTATGCAAAATAACTGAAGAACTTCCTGTAAAATATGCCAATATCCTCGTAGACCACACTACAGAATACATTTCATCTAGTATTCTAGCACTCAGATGTTTAAAAATACTATCCGGGAATCTGAATTCGAAAAATATGTATAATATAGTATTTCATAATACAAAAATCATATTCTAGTACAGATCATCATCATCATCCATCATTTTCGGCCGTTCACCATCCACCGCTAGATGAAGGCCTCTCCAATCCTCTTCCATTCCTGTCTGTCTTAAGCAATCTGCATCCAGTTGACTCCACACATTCTTCTCAATTCATCAGCCCATCGTCCATTCGGCGTACCTTGCTTTCTTTCACATCCTCTCGGATACCATTCCAGTATTTCTCGCGACCATCTGCCATCCATTCTTCTCACTATGTGCCGCTTTTTCACACATTCCGCTATATCTGCCACTTTGGTCATGCTTCTTAACCATGTATTCCTCTTACGATCTCTTCTTGTTATACCGAGCATACATCTTTCCACGCTTCTCTGGATCACTGGATTCACTGGATATTACGTAACATTTTTGAGTTCAGCATCCACGTTTCACATTATACGTCATTCTCATGCTCATTCTTCCAACTTTTTCACGCGTACTGCTATATCTGCCACTTTGGTCATACTTCTTACCCATGTATTTATTTTGCGATTTCTTCTTGTTATACCAAGCATACATCTTTCCATGCTTCTCTGTGTGCACTGGATCTTACGTAACATTCTTAATTTCAGCATCCACGTTTCACATCGATACGTCATAGCTGGCAGTACGCATTGGTCGTATGTCTTCCTTTTTTAGCATAGCGTAAAAACTATGTTCATTCTTCCAAAAGCGCTCCATCCTAGTTTCATTCTTCGTAGAGCTAGTAATAGTTGTATTGCATTGCTCAAGTGTATGTACATATGTATGTATGTGTAGTATGTCGAATATTTGTAGAATGGATCTAGTTCGATTTTTTACGATCGCAAAATCATCCATTTCAGGATCCACGTTTCACATCGATACGTCATAACTGGCAGTACGCATTGGTTGTATGCCTTCTTTTTTTAGCATAGCGGAATGTTGGATTTAAAAACTATGTTCATTCTCCAAAAGTGCTCCATCCTAGTTTCATTCTTCATACAGTACATACATTTAGTACAGATATAAACTCAAAATACAAACCTTTTACGGAAAGCTCCAATTGCGCTGTAAGAAACTGAACTGAAACATCTCAGACGAAAATTCAATGAACCGACAATACGAGGATTCATGAGTCGAATCTGAAAATATAAAGTTAATTCCTTGAGTATGTATATAATATTTGCAAAGATTTGGATTCGCAATTTTTTTTACCGACCTTATAAATTATGACAGGATTGAAAGACGTCACGATTGTCGTATCGTACATTTCGGGATATTGCACAAACGCACCAACTACAGCTGCATAGATTCTCGTGTCCAACTCTTTCACGTCGATTATCATTTTGACTTTGTTGGCAGAGAAATATTCGAGCGCATCTTCGAGCAAGCAAAGATTTGTAATTCCAAATTTTTCACTGAAATTTAACGAATTTTTAATGGAATTTTGCAAATTTTAATTGCAAGCTTTATAGATGAACTATGATTAAACCTCATCGGATGTCCTTTGCCCACGTTGATATCTTTGATGTCAGACCAATTGCTCTCGGCTATCTTTTTTCCCGCAATTGTAGCGTCGTGTGATAATACGCATTTTCCATCTTTAGTAATGCGCAAATCAAACTCGATATGTTTGCACCTTTTTTCAACACACTGCAAATTGATAGAAAAAAATTAATTCAAACATCAATATCCTTATACTTGAATACAAGAAGACCTCCATAATACATAAAAATATCATCACGAATCCAGTACTCGCCACGCTCTCACCGCAGCAACAACGCTTTCACAGTACTCCCAACGCCCCGGCTACCTCACACCAGTTTCGGACCAGACGACAGGGGCTCGTCAACTGAACTCACGCCGCCCAGAACAAACTACCTCAACATACCACACCACTACGTACAAATCCTGACATGGATACCGAACTAGACACTCGAAACACGTCATCGTCATCGAGACGTGCTCATCGAAGCAACAACACGCAGTTGATTCATCCCACACAACTACGTAGCCACTCACCCATCTGTATACATGTAATTTGCTGTATATAATTAAAAATATGAACATTACACACACACCATCACACGCTCTTACAACCAGTGACCGCAACGTTCCTATAACTTCAATCAAATTATTTTCAATTCAATTCAATTTTCATACCTTCACTTACCAAAAGGATACTTGACCTATAACTAGTACGTACAATGTTGCCGACATTACATATATCAGTATTCATGTAGGTTGGAGCTTAAGCACCTTATCTCTAGAAATAGCGAACGAGTATATATACACAAAAACGACAATCGGGTCTGTACATTCACAGAAATAACAGCATCAAGTAGCAACTCTGAACTGGTACCCAAACACAATCGATAATAATAAAAATGGTGTTTGTATATACATATTTGAAAGCGGCGAGGGTGTTCTCCGGAGCATCGAGGGCAGCACCCCGGTGAGCGATACAGCGTGAAGGTGCCGAATGTTTTTCACTAACGGGAGCTTTGGGTCTTCGAAAGACCCAAACGGCAGCAATTGACAGCAATAGAGCGTCGGCGATAAGGGGCGTTGCCCCTCTACAGCATCCCCACAACATGGTGGTGGCTCCCAAAGCACTCCAAGAACCTCGGCAGACCCACCAGCCGCACCAAACGCACCACCTCCACCACCAGCTCATCGTTCCTCGAACCGCTCACCTATGGGTCACTAGGTTAGGTTTTCGCCTATTAATGTTTTGACAGCTAGCAAGGCGTAGCGACCATAACAACCAAATACACGGCCAGTGCCGATTTCTGTCGGAATCTTATAAGAATCACATTAAAATAAAATAAACTCGAATTTTCACTGGGAAACTCTTTATTATGTACATTTTGAATAAAAATTATATACATTAATACAGCCGTGCTGTATATTCCTAGTTTTCACTTATTTCAGGTAGAAATAACACCAAATCTATGTAGATTAATCCGTATTGGCCATCAAAAAGATAAGACTCCAATCCAGTACATACATAAACTAGGGATAGACTGAGCACGGCTGCATTAATACCATTAGTCCTTAAATATAATTGTTTGGAATTTTTTTAACCCTTTCTTAAAATTATCCATGGCAGTAAGTAAGTAAGTAAGCAGTAAGTCATTTTTCTCAGTAAAAAAAATATTTTGTTCAATGGGTATGGTTAAATAGTTAATGTTTGGTATATTTGGATTAACACAATTAAGCAACGTAAGTAGATGCCCATATTGTAGAGATGGTTGATAGTTATTTATACCTAGGACAATTGGTGAATGTGACTTGATGTAAAGAAGAATAAATAAAACGAAAAATGAAACTAGTTAAAAAAAATAGTGTTTAAATCCAATATTCCGCTATGCTTAAAAAATAAGGCATACGACCAATGCGAACTGCCAGTTATGACGTATGGATGTGAAACTTGGATGCTAAATTCAAGAATGCTACGAAAGATCCAGTGCACACAGAGAAGCATGGAAAGATGTATGCTTGGTATAACAAGAAGAGATCGCAAAATAAATACATGGGTAAGAAGTATGACCAAAGTGGCAGATATAGCAGTACGCGTGAAAAGGTTGGAAGAATGAGCATAGTTTTTAAATCCAATATCCAGCTATGCTTAAAAAAGAAGACGTATAGATGTGATTTCAAGAATGTTACGTAAAATCCAGTGCACACAGAGAAGCATGGAAAGATGTATGCTTGGTATAACAAGAAGAGATCGTAAGAGGAATACATGGGTAAGAAGCATGACGGGTGAAAAAGTTGAAGTGGCAATGGGCTGGACACATAGCCAGAAGAATGAATGGTAAGATGGACGCGAGAAATACTTACAAAAAATACAAGATAGACAAGAATGGAAGAGGATTAGAGAGGCCTTCATCCAGCAGTGGTTGGTGAACGGCTGAAAATGATGATGATGATGATGATGATGATGATGAGCATTTAGGTTGATGAGTTCAGTTAAGAAAATAGTAAATGCTCATAATTTTTAAAAACGTCCAGTAAGTATCTATGTATCTATGTATATACTTGGCAAAAATTATTTATACTGAGAAAAAATCATTTTATACTTGACAAACATTTTTTTTTTCTTAAATATTTTTTTACTGTACATATCAAATATATTAATGAATAAAACCAATTAAATAGTTGGCAGTTAGTCATATTGCGGGCTGAGGATCATCATATATTATTCTATGCATGTCCATTTTTTATCAAAAATGAGTTATAAATGCCAAATTATCCTGCCAATGCTTACAATTTTATTTCATGTCCATGATAGTTCTGTAGTTTGTAATTTATTTAAAGAAATAAGTTAAAAATAATGAAATAAAACTCCTTCGGTTCAATTTATTCTATGTATGTCTGTTAACCAATCAGGATACACTATGATCGGCAGTATGGTTATATGTATCTATAGGGAATTTTTTAATTAAATTAAAATAACTCAAATTAACTTATTTAACAACATTGAAAGGATTGTATAATTCAAATAATACGAGCTCTCAAAATAAATATTAGAATGGTTCTGGTGTAAAATTCAAAAAAATGGACATAGAATAAAACGATCCTCGGCCCACGATACGAATCATAAAATTATACACGCTATGGTCGATTAGAAAGATATTTAAAGACGACTGGTTTGCGACTATTTTGAGTGGCTATCGCTTGAACGGCTCTGTGGACTTTGTGAATTTCTCGAATCAATACGATTTCAATGTGTCTCAATTGTTCTCGTACGTCCTCTGTAAAAATTAAAAAGAACATCAATAACAATATGACATTTATTATGAATTTCATCATTATCAGATTTATTTTGGATCTTACTAGCGTGACAAACCCCTCGTAGCTGTCTGGTTATGGTTGCATTTGCAGTTGCTGTAATTTGATCGGTTACGATGTTGCACATTGCATTTTGAATTTCAGTCGGTTCCGACATTTCTTTAGATGTTAAAATTTGCTCTTGATAATCTTAAATATCAATGGGAAATGTAAATTATTTATTTATAAAAACGTTGAAGTTTTCTCCTCCTTTTCACAATCAAAACAAAATGGTTTTTCCTTTACGCATCCAACAAAACTATGTACATATAAAGTCGAGTTAGGGTGCTCAATCTTTTTCAGTTTGGGAGCTACTTTTTTTATTTTATTTAATGGCGATCGACTTCCATGCAAGAATTTAGTGAAAATTTAGTAGAAAGTAGTAGAATACACATACTATAATAATAAGAATTTTTTTAGTTTTTAAAGCTATCGATAAAAATATAAACCTATTTTCAATTACTTGTGGGAAAACGCAAACAGTCATCAAGGTAATCATCAGTCAAACATTTCCGTATTGCTGAACGCAGTCGTTTAAATACAGTTTCTTATAAGAGTGCGTGTTTTAAATTAGCAATTTCGATGTGTGCGGTATTGTAATAGAGCAGATGTTAAAAGTTCAAGAAGTCCTCTTGACTTATTTTGATAAATTAGCTAGTGTACCTGAGAACCAATGATTAAACATAAATGCATACCACGATAAAATAACGGTCCCTTCCGTTGACCATTAATCCTTTTCGTTAACAGATAAGCACGAGCCTAGGGATACCGTTTAGAATGGCTGGGGTTTTAATAAACCAACAAAATTGAAAATTGTAGAAAATTTGAAAAACGGAAAGCAATATTCATTTCAAAATTTACAATGTAAATTCGTATTCGGGATCGACTAAATTTTGGACACCCAATTTTAGGGAATATATAGAGCCGCCATCTTGGAATTTATAACCTCCGTAAATGATTTCCTCGTACATTTTGAATTCGACTCTCTAGTTGTGTCGAATTTTATTATCAACATGTTGCAATTTAAATTACATAGAAAAAAGTAATAACCAAACACGAGTTTTGACAAGATACCAATAACGAATTCTCACACGACACGAGCCAGTTATTAATACTTCGATCATATTTCATATCGAAATTGGTTCTAGCATTGATCGCCTCGATCAAAAAACCGCAGATGATAGTGATCTTTTTTCAATATTTTTTTTCCATTCGTCGAATCCATTTCGTTTGCGCAATCGAACGGGCATTATATCAAAATCGGAGTCTGATAAAATAACATACACCTATAATTAATTCACACGTGCTGGTTAACGTGTAAATTAGAACGGGGTGTGTCGATTTTTGTGTTAAAATTTACACGCACAAAATTGTAGGCTATTTTATTGCCAATAAATATAGCACATTTTCATGGGCTTTTATGTTCGAATAATTCGTTATAACTTATGACTAAACACGTTTATATTAAATTTTAGAACATATTGAAACTTGTCGAATCCGAAAAATGTGTATAAAAAGAAAAATCTAATTGGTAAAATCAGAACATTTCTCGTTTTCTAAGCACATCCAATGATCTTAATAAAACCTTTTTCTTATTCGTAGTTAAACTATTATAATTTACTGTTAAATTTTCAATTAAAACTGAGTACACACACAGATTAATATGTATAAGAGATGTACACATCGCGACCTTAGAGCACAAAGGTGACATGTCCAAAATAGTAAATTGTTCAAGGCAGCAGTTTTAAAGTTTGAACTGGTCAGCATAAATCAGGGGAACTTTATATATATAAAAACGATAATCGTACATATATGTACGATTATCGTTTTTATATATGTAATATATTACACAACATTTTTATATGCTATTTTCATTGTTATTGAATTACAATATTTCAAATTGCATGCAAAAAGTTCGTACTTGTCATTAGTGCGCTCCAAGAGTATTAGTAGAACTTTTGTACTTTGTCATGTCAAATTGTGATGTCATTCGGATGTGCCACTTGACTGCCCTGAACAAAGTTGCATTCATAACTCATTTTCACAAAATCTTGGACATGTCACCTTTGTGCTCTGAGGACGCGGTATATTTAATTTAATTTACCTTTTCCATAGTACATCGGATAACTTTGAACGAAAGTCACAATTGTTACACACAATATTATAAAATTCATATTTGAATATGTTTCAAGAAAATAAACCGTTTTCTTCAAAAATACACTTTCAGCTGAAACTAAGATACTATGCGCGTCTGAAGGTGTAAGCTTAGTATTTGCGAAATGATCACCGACGAATAGACATGAACTAAACGGCTAGACTAGAAGGAAACTGTACTTATAATATTCGGAAAATAAAAGGTATGCTTTCCAAGTCGGTATAATTAACCGAGCACTACAAATAACCGAAATACACTGACCAGTCGGTTAGTTATACAATATACATTCAAGTCAATTTCATTTTTTATTTCTCATTGACTGCTAGGCTCGAGAAGGGATCGACAACAATTTTTTTCACACAAAAAAAAACGCCAAAATAAAATTTTCCACCATCAATATTTTTCATTTAATTTGTTTAAAGTTTAAATTTAAAACATTGCCATACAAATTGACTTACATATTAGTATATGTATAAAGCAACATATGAGCCGTTATAAATTAAAGTGGCTTAAGTCTAATTTAAAAAAAAATGAGTTAATGGTAGTTTCTATTACAAACAGATATGGTATATTTATTTTTATTGAATCAAAGTCAAGATAAAAAATGATCTTAAACCATTTTCATTTATAACGGCTCACATGCCAATTGTAAACACCCGCGCAATAATCTAGTAATATATGTATACTAGTCAATGCCTGTTTACAGTGTCATTGGGTGGTTATCATTTATTTATATACCTATAGTGTATTTAGTAGCAAAAATGTAGTAGGTAGTTGAAAATGCGAGCGTTTCGTGCTACCCGTGTCGTGAGTGTATGTGAGCGTTCCGCGGCTACCCAGCCAGGCAGACCCATGCGCTACAATATACAGCAATTATAATAACTAACACGGTGCAACAAAAAAAAAACTACCGGAGCGGAAATTAGTCAATCTTTACTAAGTTTGACACAATAAAACAGAAAACCAATCCTTGTAAACGTGGTGAAATTAAAAATTGGTCGAATAAACGCATATTCGGACTTGGAGGGTCAGAATTGATAATAATTTTTGGATCTCCGTTCGGGTAACTCAAAAACGTGTTTTTTTTTGTTGCTCGGTGTAATTAGCCTCGATTGTGTTTGTTTGTCTGTCCGTCACTCGACGCACTTTGGTTTCCATTAAAAGTTGGAATATCCCGTAATTAACGCTATTGTTAGCTCACTCGTATGTCAATAATAAACAATAGTTGATCATCAACGGACAATACTCCAATACGTTTTTTTTTTTTATGCAGGTACATGATACTATCGAATATTCAACTGTGAGAAATAACCTGGTTTTATGATTTGCTTATACCTTTACATCAGAAATGTACTTATTGGGACTGAATAGAGGGGATGGGTACTTACTTGTTAGTTACGCCACTGGATTTCTACATTTTAAAGCTATCGCATTTTCGATTGCGTTCGAATTTCCATGTAACATACATATGTATATCTAGTGCCAAAGCGGCGCCTTTGATGCCAAGTCAAAAGCGGGAAATCACAAAGTCTTACACAACATCACTTTAATATTAAACGCGCCATTGGTTTTCGCTTCGTTGAATTTTCCAGTTGACGACCCCTGAGCTAAGAGTTCGCCCTTGGCCGTCGATGGTCTCCCTTTTGATCAGCTTCAAGTGGAAATCGCCTCTTTTCAAATTTTCACAGATTGCAACGTGCGGATGTGTGTGAGCGTTTAATATAATTGAATTGGGATGATCTCACTGTGAGTCGAACGCCCAAATATAGGTACAACAATTGCAATACTCGAAATAATGCCAAAATGTATGTCAGTGGCGTCCGAGTCGACGACCCGATTCTTTAATTGCATTTTTTTTTTTCTATCAATCAATCGAATCGACGAATTCAATACTTTTATGAGCGATCGATCGCATTGATCTGTTTTTGTCATTCGGATGATTTTGCGATCGTAAAAAATCGAACTAGATCCATTCTACAAATATTCGACATACTACACATACATACATATGTACATACACTTGGGCAATGCAATACAACTATTACTAGCTCTACGAAGAATGAAACTAGAATGGAGCGCTTTTGGAAGAATGAACATAGTTTTTACGCTATGCTAAAAAAGGAAGACATACGACCAATGCGTACTGCCAGCTATGACGTATCGATGTGAAACGTGGATGCTGAAATTAAGAATGTTACGTAAGATCCAGTGCACACAGAGAAGCATGGAAAGGTGTATGCTTGATATAACAAGAAGAGATCGTAAAAGAATACATTGGTAAGAAGTATGACCAAAGTGTGAAAAAGTTGATGTGGAAATGGGCTGGACAGCGAGAACAATGTATGGCAGATGCGAGAAATACTTGAATGATATCTGAGAGGATGTGAATGGAAGCAAGATAGACCGAGTGGACGATGGGCTGATAAATTGAGAAGAATGTGTGGAGTCAACCGGATGCAGATTTCTGACAGATTGATGACAGACTGGAATGGAAGAGGATTGGAGAGGCCTTCATCCAGCAGTGGATGGTGAACGGGTGAAAATGATGATGACCAACTCCAGGTCGAAACGAAAAAATTTAAAAGGACAAAAGGTGAAACTGTTCATGGCTAGTACACGGCAGGTACTCTACGCCTACGCCTATTACTAACTAGTCAATGCTCGTTGACACTGTCATCGGGTAGTTATCATTTATGAATATACTTTATTTAGTAATTCAAAATGTTGCAAAAAGGTAGTTGAAAAATGCGAGCGCTTCGCGCTATCCGTGCCATTAAGGTATGCAAGCATTCCGCAGCTACCCAACCAGGCATACCCTTGTGCTATTATCTATTGTAATAAACTTTTTAGTTTGTTTTACAACAGAGCACGAATCGAAACTATAAATCACACATATTTTTCTACAGGGTTCTGTTAAAACCTTGACTGAATTTTGCTATCCATCTGTCGTGTTGTTAACAGTAATCCATCGTCATTGTGTGGATAATATAATATAATATAAATGACAGCAACGTTCTCATTTTACTCGAATATAGCTGGGCATGTGTGTGACATGCCCAGCTATAGTTAGGCCAACATGCCCGCGTTTCCGAGGTTGTTTATCGGTCACCATGGCAGCGTTTCACCAGCGATAGGGTGGGTGAGATTTTTCGCTTTTGTATATAGTGATTCATTTACGAATCCATTAAAAAAATGACAAAAAGAAAAGTATTAGATGCCGAAAACGATTTGTATAAGGAAAATCTACATATTTTCAGTGGTTTCCTAATTCGGTGGTAGTTTTCAATGCATCGGAAATCAAGGTGTGACCGTTGGGTGTGGCTGGTAAGTAGCAAGTCGCGTGCGACCCTTGGATGAGGGTGTGGTCTTCGACATGCTCATAAAATCGATAATGTGTCGTGTCGAGATGAAATGCGGTCACAACTGAAAAAAATGTAAAAGTAGAGAATTTTCCAGTACCTGTGCATTTACTCACATACATTTTTCCCTAGCGTAAATAATCTCAAAATTGATTAGGCACTTATAAACAACTCTAAGTTCAAACTCATCCATTATCATTTGAGCGATCGAGTCCAATGAGCAGATTAAGAAGTGCAAAGAGTTTAGCAGAATATCACTTCGTTGTTTCATTCAAATGTGCAATTTATTCGCGTGAAACTGCGCCATTTTATTTCGACCTCGTAATATCGTGCCGTGATTTGGCGTCATTACATTAGCATAATTTTTCGAGTAGATGGCTAAAAATGGCTGCGATCAATTTTGACCCCTTGCGAACGTGCCCGGTTCAAGTTCCAAATGCATACATATTATTAATCAAAATGTTTCACTATATAGCTCAAATTACAAATAATAATGTCATTTTTTATCTGAATGGGTTTCTTAACCGTTGAGCAGCAAAAAAACAATATTTAAATAATAGACAAAGGAAATATAGTGTGGATAAAATGTGGACAAACTGGATTAGAAATGGACGCACGTACAACATCTTCATCTAAACACTCACTTGTGATTTTAGAAATGTAATCAATCGTCAATAGTTGTTAAAGTGATTGGCAGTGAGTGGATGTTGTATAGCTGGCTTCAAGTATATGTATGATTTCATAACTAGTATCCATGATTGGTATCGCCCATCTTTTTTTTTTCCGTATTAGTAATGTATTTATAATTAAGAGTACATTTTTCTAAGAAAAATATTAACCAAACCCAGGTTGCCAAGAAGTTCCGATTTCGGCGGGAATGTCCTGAATTAAAAACTTTAATCCCGACTACCGATACACAGCCTGTAATTCCCGATTTGCATAGAAAACTTTAAAATCGGACTAAAGAAAGACATTATTAATATAATTGCAGTTTTTGAATTGTACTTAGTAAGTGGGCAGAGATTCAGAGAACAAAAATTCACAAGGCCACATATCAGGCCTGCGTACGCCACGCCCGCAATATTTCAATTGTTTCCGCAGTGTGATCTCGTGCTTATTGTTTTTTCTAATGTTTTGAATAATTACTTATTTATTTAAAGATAAGCCCTTCATTCATTCTAGAAAAAATATTCAAAATGTCTGATTGTGACTCTGAAAAGCATGTAACATGAAAGTGTTCAAGTAAATGTATTAAAAAATAATGTTTTTTATTTGTCCTTTTTTAACTACAAAATTTCGATGTGATGTTTTGAAAATCTGTCAACACCTCTTATTAAACAATCACCAGACCTATGTTAATTTGTATTGACTGTTATATTGAATTTATCTCATATATTAGTCAGTTTGTAACTAAAATGGAAATTAGAATATGTCTTATAATCGTATGTGTGTCGTAAATCCAAAAATCTCGTTCGTTTTTACCGATTTATGAGAGTGTTTAGCTCCGGTGCATTTTTTTCAGGTAATAATAGTATATTATTATCATCCATGCTGAACACTAATGTCTCAATCGTTATTATTATGACGTTATTCAGTAACGCTTTAGTATTTCTCAGTGTACTTTTTTCACATCGCGTTATTATATTATTAAAGTAATTCAGTGATTCTTAACATTTTCGCACGAGTCATGTTAAAATTCAATATTTAAACATACGTAAGGTTATTTCAAACGTACATATTTATATTATTCAACCGGTGATTCTCGAATTATTTTCATTTTAAAATCACACGAAATATGTGAAAGGTGAAATTTTAAATAGCAGTACTCGGACTCAATGTGAAAAATTTTGCTTGCAGTTGTATCTTTTGATTCCAAAGTGCTATTGTGTAAATAATTCTCACGTTTGTCATGCGAAATGGTCGATGGTTTTACATTGTAATGGAATGAAACTGCGAACAATAAAATGGCGAGAATTAACGGAGACGTTTTTTATCGACGACATTCGCCTTAATCAAGTTTGTTTACACCCGAATAAAAAATACATATTATATGTTGTGGTCGTGGATGCAACGGACGACATTCTTAAAAGGTTGACGACCCCATGCTAATATGTACTATAATTCTTGCATGTAAGGCGATGTTACTCGACTAGTCACAGAGACGCTCTTGAATCGTGTGGACGCATCTCTACATTTTGGGCAAGTGCGATCTTCTTCTAATGTAGATACTATTATTTATTATTTATAAAAACATAAATATTATTAGAAATAGTCTAGCTGTGTGATTATTTCTTTTGTTGTTAATACTTTCGTTGCGATTTATAGATCGTTTTATATTTGCACGCAAGAGCTTATGCCGTTATTGTTAACATTGGATATGCGAATTTTGAATATTATTTACATATTTTTTTTGATTTGTATAATTTAATCTAAATTTCAAATTTAATTTAGAAAATTCTGCACACTATTATTTCAAGTACGATTTCGTAATAAAAAGCAAACACATTTCCATATTAAAATTTTGTTTTCAAATTCATGCAAAAGAATTCTTGTTAAATAATTTTTTTACATGGTATGTACACATATTTGTAAACTTTAATGAGAAAAATTAAAAATATTACACTTAAGATCGTATCTCGATAAAAAAATCTGCATTATTGTTTTGCTTGCACTATTTCTTAACTTATGCCACATAAGTCTATTACAATCGGTTTCACGATTCAACTTATTTGAACCCGACCATAACTGTCTCATCATAAAACACTTACATTTGCAAAAAATCGAATAAATTGAATAAATCTGTCCAACAGAGAGACAGACATATTTCCCATAAAAATGTACGTAGCATTCGTTTGAAAGTTTTACCGTGTGTAAATCAATAATTTTCTCAAACAAACATACTATGTATGTATGTACTTGTACATTACTATACGTAGTAGCGCGGGAATCTGCCTATCTGGCTGGGTATCCTAGCCGTGGAACGCTCGCATACCCAGCACGGCACGTACAATCACTCACACAACACGGGTTGGGCGAAGCAGTCTCGCTACATTACCTCACTAACGGATAGTCCCTGAACGATTGCATACAACGGCACGGCACGTACACTCACTCACTTACACACACACACATACGACACAGGCTGCTAACCACTGAATGACACTGTCAACGGGCAGTTACTAGTATATACATAGATATATGTACTTATGTAGATAAATTTATATTCAAGTATTCATTACACGTAGATGAGACTATGAGAGTCAATAAGGTTAAACGTGCAAATAAATGATTTTTGTTTAATGGTAAATCAACGCAACTCGACCAATTTATTTTACGTGATCAATTAATTTTCTAAATTATTCTTTAGATTGTATAAAATAAGCAGATTCTGCATATGAACGTGAATATTGTCGAATCACGATCGTACAGAGAGATAATAAATTGAGAAATTTTGCGTAAACGTAATTTATCTAATTTTTCCTCATACTGACATAATTAATTTTATCGATACGCTTTTAGAGTTATTAAATCAAAAATTTATCCTGACGCCTGATACTTACAGCTAGAATAGTATTTGAAAATATTATTTTCGCAAGTGCATTCATCTTGTCTTAATACAACCGGATAACGTGTTGTTAAACTAGTTTCATAGTTATTGACGTGAATAAACCGTTGTATTGACGGCGATTACTATTTACAGTTTGTAACTGAAATATTTTACAGTTTTTATAGCTAGGTATTCTACATATCTACGAAGTAAAGTTGAAAGCTCGTATAAATATCAAATAACTGCTACTTTTTTATTATCTTTATTGTTTCCAAGTAAAAATGTCAACCCTCGTCACTCGCTCTTATCGAATTTTATCTCTGAAATTAGTAAATCTTGCCTCCACTGTCCTTTGTTCTCAAACTTTATGGTTTTAAAACATGATGAAAATTACATATACTACGAATATAAAAATGACTATAAAGGATTACGTAAATCTCCTCTATTAATTATAATGCCATTTTTTTATGCATGATGACACGCTATCTTCACCTATGTATGTATGTTCATAAAAACGTGATCTTCTATAAATTAAAATAAATATACTCATACTTCTTCAATACGTTCATATATAAAAACAATGCTAAATGAGTATAATGACCGTGCCAACTTTTCAACGGGTTTTCCTACATGACTATTTTTGTTAACTTGTGTACTCATTGTTTGTTCTTTACAAAAACATAATTTTTTTTGAATAATTTTTACAGTTGACAACCTTGAAAATGAAGCAAATTATCAGCATGAAGCACATTCTTGGATTTTTGTGTCTAATCGCACTTGTCTCTGCAAAATCAAAGAAAACAGACTCCAGCGATAAGGTATTTCAGCAAATTTATACCAAATAATTTCAATTCAATACGCTAAAATGGATACAAAACTCTCCTTCAAACAACTATTAGCTAGCAACCATTAACGTTCAACAATCAAAATATAAAAATTATAATTTATTGTAAATTTTTAATATAAAATAATAATTGTGATGGTAAATTCACGTTGAAGTTCAATATACTGATCTTCAATATGAATGACTTTTACTTGACCTCATCCACGTTGAACCCAAACGACACTTGCATAGTAAAAATGATAACTCCAATCAATTTACAAATAAATTTTATACATTGTGCATTTAATTTGTTTACTGTTTATCTATAGCTTATTGTAATTGCATATTTACATGTGCATGTCTCGAGAAATCTCCCTTTATATTGGTTGTACTATTATAATGTGTTGATAACGTAGTGCCGTTTAACACATTGACAATTCAATTGAAAATTGCCGTCTTTAAAGTGTCTGAATCAACTCATTATATGCTAACCAATTTGAATATGAGATTAAACTCTACGAGTTCAATGTAACAGTTCCCACTACCAATCACAGCACAGATTCAAAAACCGAAACGCGGTTAGATTTATAGCACTTTTGAACTAGAAAATAATACACTTATTGTATTTCAGGTTAAAGTTGCCGTATATTATGAGGCTTTGTGTCCAGACAGCGTCAGATTCATCACTAAGCAATTGTACCCGGCTTGGCAAACAATGCACAATGCTTTCAAAGTTAAATTGATCCCTTACGGAAAGGCAATCGTAAGTCGATATATGTACATTTATTCTTCCAAATTACATTACACGATTCGTATAATCTAAAAACATTATCAAAAATTGCAGCAAAATAAAGTAGATGGAAAATGGGCATTTCAATGTCAACATGGACCCAAAGAATGCTACGGAAATAAGGTAATACTGAACTTTATTGTAATTTAGGTTGATATGATAATTCAGTTGATGATAATGTTATAAAATTTCAGGTACAAGGATGTACTCTGAAGAACAAACATTTGAGCGACGAGAAAAAGTTCGATCTCATCAATTGTTTGATGTCCGATAAGCGTCCCAATGCTGCATTGAACGATGTATTGCTTTATAATAACCAAAAAACGTTACTAAACGTACTACTGGATTAATAAATTAATTAAATATCATTTTAGTGTGCTACAAAGTTGAATATCACATCGACTGAAGTTCAAGAGTGCGCCGACGGAACTAAGGGCGATGACATCTTAGCATCCTACGGTGAAAAGACTGCCAATTTGAAACCATCTCTGTCATTTGTACCCACAATTATTTTCAATGAGGTATAAACGCCATTGTTACTAGTTTAATACTGGTCTTAAGATTTTTTTACTGACGGTGTAATTTTGAATTGTTGCAGAAGTATGATCAAGACCAACAGAATGATGCTATGGTTGACTTCAAAGGCGTCATTTGCAAGTTGGCAACCAAAAAGCCAAATCAATGTGCCTAAATTGAGACACATACATACGTATCACTAATGTGTAAATGCAGCTTTATGTTATTGTAACTGATGAACTAAAAAAAATTAAATGAATTTCAATATGTAAATATTTTCATTTCACTGTAGCTTCCCATGTAACTCAGGAGCAATTTCTAATTTAATCTAAATTTACAACTAAATACTTCAATAAAACCGGCATGATAAAATTGTTTAGAATTTATTGTTAGAAACTTTTACAATCTAAATATAAATAAATGTAAAAAACAATAAAATTTTGACTATGGATCTTCGGGTGTAGGTTTCCTATTCATCCACACGGTTGTCATTTTGAGAGACATTTTTGTCTTCGCTAAGGAATTTTCACCACTCCAATGTTCCCAAATGATTCCTCTAAAATCGTGCTTAGTCGGAACATCATAATAAACTCCGTTTAAATTGGATTCAAAACAACTACAACAAAAGTAATATTATTAGAAAGGGAGACTCAGTTGGATGGATTGATTTATCTAGCATACAATTCTACATAATTTCAATAAATTGACGTACCTATCAAACCACCATCCTCCACCGTAAGAATTTGAGCAAGGACAACATACCGGTGCCTTATCGTTAGTTTTATCATATGTGCTGAATTTGGCTCCGTTGTGATAAGTGAACGAGTCTGAAGCATTCCCCGTATAGCCTCCTACTGTTAACTCATAAAAAGATTCTTCAGAATCTACCTAAAATTCATATAAAAAAATATCCACATCAGCCAAAATTAAATAAAATTAAAATTGGAAATATGTAGGTTATGTAGATAATAAATATTTAACTATTTAACCTCAAAAGTATTATACTGTGCAAAAACTATGTTGCCTTCAAAATCCTCAAGTTCTATTCTCAAAATAGGAAATGAATGTTGATTACGCTTCAGCGTCAAATGGTGAATCGCTTCGTTACCAATCCAAAAGTTTCCTTCATCCAAACTTCCGAATCCCCACTTATAGTGATTCCAAGATCTTGAAAAGTTTTCACCACCATTGACTCTGCTTTGAATTGTTACAAATCCTTCATCATCACAATATCTCCTGTTAATTTGTAATAAATTGTTAATTTAAAAAATCTATCCAGTATCAAACATACACATTTGAAAAAAAAAACTACTAACTCTGAACCAGGATTTCTACAAAAGTCAATGGAATAATTTGACTTTGACAATCGTTTAACGATGTCGAACGATAAGTCGCTAACGTTAATGTAGTAAATCTCGTCGACTGAAAAATCACCGAATTCAGTATTTGAATTCAGGTCACTCGTTGGAAAAGTGAATGGGGTACTTTCAGTGTTTCCATTTCTGAATTCATCATTAAATGTAGATTCAGTTGTACTTGGAGACAAAGTGCTATACGATTCAATCTCATCCACGTTATATTTATTCTCGGTAGTTGTGGAGTAATCTGGAATATAGTTCTTCTCGTATACTGTTTCAGTCGAAGATTTATTAGTGTTTTTCTTTTGATCAGGCAAATTACATTGACATGCTGTAGAAACATTTTTGGTCAAATCGTCCCAAGAGTTTTTTATAGTTGTTGTTATTTCGTGTAACTTGTCTATCTTTGTAATTATATCTTCATTTTTTGACACAATTGTTTTCATGTGTTCCAAATTATTAATATAACTTTTATCACGAATATAAATTTCAGTAAAATTATTAATTGATTCTTGACTTGTATTGATTTTATTTAAAATCAAATCCAGCTTTTTACTCGGCGGACAAACTAAATGCTTCAAAAATTTTTTGATGACTTTCCTATCTGATTTAGTGAGCGTTATTGATTTTCCTGGATTCGGAGTTGAAAATTCTGCTTCGTCCGATTGATAAATTTCATCTGAATATTCACTCTCGGCATTATCTTCAACGTCACTTGTATTCGTCTTTTGATTATCTTCCTCATCACTTCCGTTATCAGCCATAATTTTATCGTAAACTAAATCCACTTTGGAAGACATGTCTTTAACCAATTCTTCAATAATCGGCGGCGTCGAACATGTGACAAGATATTTCCCTTTTCCGACGTAATGATTTTCAGATTCATTGCTACGACGTTTCTCTGATGCTAAAAATTATTAAACACAATTAAAAACTGTAACTGTAAAGTAGTTATTTACTACTATAACTGACAAAAATATAATAAAATACCCATTCCACGTCTGTTCGACATTATCTGATGCAAAGATCTATCCATTTTTTGTTCTAAAATTTTTAGCGTACTAAGAACACCTCGTGTTGTGAACTCATCATAGATTGTTGAAGGTCTCATATCCTTATTCTTTACTAACTTCTCAATTGAATCTAATCTATCTTCAAGATTTGACAACTTATTTACAGTCCTTTGAGAATTGTATTCCAAGTTGAGCAAAAAACCCAACTTTCCATCGAGTAATAACATTTTTTCTTGACCACTATAAAAATCATAATATTTATAACCTATATGTACATACATATATTTTAATAGCATAACTAAAAGAAACCAACCCACTAATAATGTCTACTTTTCTGTCGAGTGATTTGATTTGTTCATTCCAAGCGGAAACGTGATGCTGAAGCATATCCCACGAGTGCGACCTATCCTGAAAACTTGTTTAAAATTATTTCTATAAATATTTTCAACTTCACAGGCAATACATTAATACAAATCACCTGAATGTTTCTAACGTTACCATCCAATCTCACAACGTTGGTTATTAGCGATGACAATTTTTGATCAAGCTTACTCGCATATAAATCACTAAATTTAATCATTTGATCTACAATAAAAATATTCTTTTATATTAAAAGTAGGTAGTTAAATTGTATAAAATAACAGTTTTTACAAATACCTTCCAAAGACTTCATCGTGGTTTTTATATCATGATAAATAGCGTGAAATCCAATTTGTGCTATAATATGAAGAAAAAAAATCACAGCACTGCTACAAAATCTATTCCAATAAACAATCATAAACCAATACACATCTCACCTGTACTTCTCACGTTTTTATCCAATTTTGGGTCTGGTATTGGAATCGGATCAATGCACGATACACTAATGAACAATCCGAACACAGAGCACAAAAACATTGTACATTTTACAGAGCTCAAAAACATTGTATTTTTATGATAAACTTAGACTAAGTAGTGTCAACCGAATTGTCCAAACGAAACAATACAAAGCTAATGAGTGAATGGTGCTGTAAGAGCGCATTAATTATATCACAGATTAACGATGTAACAAATGGCTATTCTTATACAGCGTGTGCCATAGTCACTTTAATAATAAAATTATATTATAGTAAAAAAATAAAAGTTACAACAAAGTTTTTGATAAAGGAAAATCTAATACAATATTTTCCTTGAACGAAAATTTATAAAAAAAAAATCTATTTATACAAATAGAATATTAATTGTACAAATTACACTTGCCTTGAACTAAATCGATCGGACTATGATCCTTAATATAATTATTAATCAATTGCAAAATAAACAACATCCTGTGTACGTAGCATGCCACAAAGACATGTCTAGCGCATCTGTTTAAACAATCGAGAAATTTATCTTGACCACCATCATCTGGTCGTTGTATTCCATCCAAAGCGTAAGTTCAAGAGTCAAGCCCTTGAATTTACAAACATCAAAATGAAACATCGTACAATTCGCTGCAACGCTATAGAACCATATGAAACGATAGCAGTTAGCATTTCCTGTAAATGCAGGATAAAGGATATCGTGCAGACAACTCTGCAATAATATTTAATATTTTCAGATAAGAACTTTTTAATGTTTCAGTATAAAAATACTTGGAAAAATTGATTGTGCACACTTTGAGATAAAAAATTTGGTATTACAATATAATCTGAGCTTGTTTGTTGCAAAAAGTCTATTATATTAGGATGTTTGTACTAAATGTTAAGGTTAAACGCTGTTTAATATTAATTTTTAGTAGTATTCTAACAATCAATGCCAAACCAGGAGATCGAGCTAATGAAGGTAAGGTTATATTAGATATCGTAAAAAACTAACAAATTCATTTTAGTAAATTAATATACAATTTCAACCATTAGAATGTAGAACGAATGGCGAAGCAATGATAGAATGTAAAAGATTATTGTACGGAGTCAAAACAAGAGTTCCGGCTGATGTACTGGAATTTCCACATATGGTAAGTTCCGTTTATTTGACTTTAAAAATTCAATCTTATAATACTAGTAACCGCCCGTTGACAGTGTTACCATGTAATGAGTGTTTCTGTTAGTTAGTGAGGTTATGAAGGGTAAGCGCTTCGCGCAACTCGTGTGTCTGAGTGAGCGTATGTGTACGCGCCGTGCCGTGGTATGCAGTTAGGCTTCCATACATATATAGTAATTTACAGGTCCTCATCGGCTTTAGTAGTGACGGATTAACCGATTGGATGTGGAATTGCGGCGGTACTCTCATCAGCTCACAATGGGTTTTAACGGCAGCACATTGCTTGAATGATCCTAAAGCGTACGTATTGTACAGGCGAAGGAGCATATTATAGACTTTGAACAATGGTTAATTTGTCCAAATTTAATTTAGAGGACCACCTAAAAGAGTCATGTTGGGTACGTCGAGCTTTGAAGAGGAGGAAGCTGATGATTTAATCCAAGTTAGAAATATATCAGAGACATTTAAACATCCAGGCTATAAACCGCCACTTAAGTAAGTCATATTTGTTATTTCGCTGTAACGTTGATAGGTAAGCTTATTATACAAATCTATTTCAGGTACAATGATATAGCCCTACTGAAGTTGAACCGACCTGTAAAACTCGGCACTGATATCCGAATAGCTTGTTTACAAACTGAGGACAATCTTCCAACTGTAGCTACAGCATCAGGTTTCGGAAAAACTAATTTCGGTACATGTCAATTGATAAATTCTCATTTCCAAAAATATAAACCATATTAAAGTTGTATTTTTTTAGATAGTATGGTCGGTAGTAAGACTATGATGAGTGTAGAAGTCAGTATAATACCAAAAGATATTTGCACCGAGTCTTTGAAGGTATGAATGTGAAAAACTATATCTGTGTATTTATTAATCCACATGCTCTCGATAACTCCTACACTTTTCAGAGTCTGATGAAAAAAAGAGGCGTTCTCCGCAATGGTATTTTAAAGAGTCAAATCTGTGCAGGCGATTTAAACGGTGGTAAGGATACATGTCAAGGAGATTCCGGTGGACCTCTACAGACTTTTCCCAAGGTTTCAAGTATTCCGCTACATTTACACACATTTGTATCAACGATTGATCCTTTAAACTAATTCGAGCGTTATCCTTCAAGGAATCAGATTGCAAGAAAACATTCCCGTTGTATCTCGTTTCGGGCGTGACATCCTTTGGAAGGTTTTGCGGTTTTAAAAATTCACCCGGAGTGTATACCAAAGTTTCAGAGTACATTCCGTGGATCGAAGACATAGTATGGCCTGAAAAACAGTCGTAATTCTTTGTTGTGAACATAAATAAAGGGCGGAAATATTTGTTTATAATTTATTTCACGGTATTTCACACTTTCGTAATTCAAAATACATACAATTATTTAAAGCGTTCCATTATCTTCTCGTTCTCGATAATCCCTGAAACATTTTGAATTATAACAAATCTGAAGTACACTTCATCGTATGTAAGAAAACCATTTATTGTGTATTTATATACTTTAATTAACGTATTTATAATGTATCCGACGCTTACATAGCAGATGGTAAAATTTAAACAAATATAATTACATCAAGTAATGCGTCTATCATCACTGATAAATATCCAAGCTGACTGAAGTTATGATGGTATTGTTATAAATATTCTACACTTATTACTAAATTCATCTCCTTATTGCGCGGCAAACGTGGCGACGAATTCAGTCACTATCTTCTTAAGCTTAGCATCCGACTCGGGACTGATCTGTCCTTCCTTGGCGATGGTCTGGAGGAGGGTCACTTCGCTGGTCCTATAAAAAGAACAATCGCAATCAGCAAATCATAAAACTTCTATATAAGATATACAACTGTAAACCAATCATACTTGATGTATTGCGTGAATTCCTTTTCGAAGGCGGTGATCTTTGCGGGGTCGAGTTTGTCGAGATGTCCTCGGACACCGCAATAGATGATGGCTACCTGTTCTTCAATGGCCATTGGTACGTATTGACCTTGTTTCAACAACTCGGTAAGACGAACACCACGGTTCAACAACTGTTGAGTGGCAGCATCCAAATCTGAACCGAACTGGGCGAAAGCAGCTACCTCACGGTATTGAGCCAATTCCAGTTTCATGGAGCCGGCCACCTATACGACAAAAATAAACATTAAATCTCTAGCTAAAATGGGATATCGTTGACGATTAGGCCTTGTTGCAAAGATTATACCTGTTTCATGGCCTTTGTTTGGGCAGCTGATCCTACACGGGATACAGACAGACCGACGTTGATGGCGGGCGGATACCTTTGTAGAACAGTTCAGTTTCCAAGAAGATCTGGCCATCAGTAATGGAAATTACGTTGGTGGGAATGTAGGCAGATACGTCACCGGCTTGGGTTTCAATCACAGGCAAGGCAGTGAGTGAGCCACCGCCCATTACTTCGGACCTGCAAATGAAAGGCAGTTAATTTTAAACCATCGTTATAATATGTTTGCATCAGAGGAACTAGCAATGAACGTACATCTTAGCGGCACGTTCCAACAGACGTGAGTGGAGGTAGAATACATCACCAGGGTAAGCTTCACGACCGGGTGGACGACGAAGCAACAGGGACATCTAAAAATTTAAATCAATATTTAGAATATATTAAAGTTGACTATATTATTTTGGATTAAGCAACGCAAATGAGACTAAAATTATGTTTAATGAATTTTGCATGCAAAACGTAGTCACAGTAGATAACCACATTGTAGAGATAGTTGATAGTTATTTATACCTAGGACAATTGGTGAATATGACTGGATGTAAAGATGAGGAAATAAAACTAAGAATGAAACTAGAATAGAGCGCTTTTGGAACGCCTGAAAATGATATTACTTTGATGGATTGAAATCTAATTAAAATACCTGACGGTAGGCTACAGCCTGTTTGGAAAGATCGTCGTAGATGATCAGAGCGTGTTTGCCATTGTCGCGGAAGAACTCTCCCATGGCGCATCCGGAATAAGGCGCCAAGTATTGGAGAGGAGCGGCATCGGAAGCTGTAGCTGATACGATGATGGTGTATCCGATAGCACCTGAAAATTTAACATAATACAATATAAAATCTGTTCCTTGTGTGCGATATTTGATGTTGAAATTCAAATATCATACCGGAATCTGTCAACCTCTTTACGATCTGGGCGACGGTGGATCTCTTCTGGCCGATGGCAACATAGATGCAATACAGCTTCTTCTTCTCTTCGTCGCCGTCGTTGAACCTCTTCTGGTTGATGATGGTGTCGATGGCCAGGGCAGTCTTTCCGGT
This sequence comes from Parapsyche elsis, assembly GCA_022651745.1. Taxonomy (NCBI): domain Eukaryota; kingdom Metazoa; phylum Arthropoda; class Insecta; order Trichoptera; family Hydropsychidae; genus Parapsyche; species Parapsyche elsis. The sequence continues at coordinate 7,881,701 of JAGVSN010000004.1, read as the reverse complement.
CTGCCTGTCACCAATGATCAACTCTCGTTGACCACGGCCAATCGGTACGAGGGAATCCACAGCCTTGATACCTATGGCGATGATTTTACGTTATAAGAAAGATCCAACGTCGATAAACGTGCGGTGCATTTTAAATATACCATACCTGTCTGCATGGGCTCGCGTACGGAGATACGAGGTATGATACCGGGGGCCTTGATACCGACACGGAAACGAGTCTTGGACATGATGGGGCCTTTGCCGTCGATGGCGTTACCCAAAGCGTCGACTACGCGACCCAAGAGTTCCTCACCGACGGGTACGTCCACGATGGCACCGGTACGCTTTACGATATCGCCTTCTTTGATCAGCTTATCGTTACCGAATACTACAACACCGACATTGTCGGGCTCCAAATTCAAGGCCATACCCTGCATAAGAAAGTTACGTTTAGAATAACAGCATCCGAAATAAGTTATTGTTTAACTGTACGATTTGTTACCTTGAGACCGGATGAGAATTCCACCATCTCATCAGCTTGGATGTTCTTCAGACCGTACACGCGAGCGATACCGTCACCGATGCTCAATACTCGACCAGTCTCTTCCAAATCAGCCTAATTAACAAAAAAAAAAAATACAATATTATAAATGTTTTATTTATTCACGATGAAAAAATTGGCGAAAAATGAATATACTTTTGGTGCCGCTCCCATGATTCTCTCCTCCAGGATGGATGAAATCTCTGCCGCCCTTTGGGTGCATGATTGATGAATGCTTCGTGACGCAACTGTTAAAGCAGGTATGGCAGCTTTAGCGATCTGAAATTTAAAATTGTAAAATAAATATAAAGTATTTGTAAATTTATTGTATAATTTTATTTATTATTAGAACTAGTCTTGAGACGGAATATCCACATAATTCATGTTAAGTTTAATATAATGATTAGCAAGTCTTTGAGTTGGATGATAGTGCAATCCGATCCATGTCCTTTTCTGAACCCTTTTTAATTTACCCATGATGGAAGGGACAATTTGACCTCGAAATTTTGACTGATTTGTATAAGGTATTGGTCCCCTGATCACATTTTCACGATTTTTGGAAAATGTCAGTACGTATGTGAAATTGCTATATCTCAAAATCCTGTCTTACTGAAATTTCGTATTTATAAGTTTAGTGCTGGCTATTACAATGGCGATGCTCCTTAGTTTATTTTGTATTATTTCAATGTTGGTTTGCTTGGTACATCATCGTAGTTGAATAACATAAGTTCAAATTGGTTTTAAATTTGTTTGTATAAAACTAGCATATGTGTTAATAACTTGGAATTTCTTGCAAGAAGCAGCACATCTTTTTAATTTTCATGATGAGTTCTTCTCTTTTTATTTTCCCATGCTACTTCCATTTTAGTTTCAAGTCCAGTGTCATTCATGTACATACTTATATACATAATAATAAGTAAATTTTTGAAAAATATTTAGCTTGCAACAAAAATAAACGCAAATTGTGCAACATATATTTTACGTATATTAGGAAATTTTGTTAACTGTTTGACTTATTCGTTGATGTTAAGAAACATCAATTGAAAGTTTTATGACCTTATATGTACATCGATTGAAATTTTATAATTCGAAAGGGTAGTCTAGTTTAATCTACGTTTATGTAGTTTTGTGATAATTTGACTCAAAGTAAGTCAAACAGTAATGAACGTAATTACCAAACCTCATGATGATATATAACGGTCTGTTGATCCCCGTTTCCGATAAACAATTGTGTATAAGAAAAACATGTTTCGCATACGAAACACATCCTTTACATCATCATTTTCAGCTGTTCACCATCCACTGCTTGGATGAATGCCTCTCTAATCCTCTTCCATTCCAGTCTGTCTAGAGCAATCTGCATTCACTCAACACCACACATTCTACTCAATTCATCAGTCCATCGGCCACTCGGTCCACCTTTCACATCCTCTCGGATACCATTCAAGCATTTCTCGTGTTCACCTGCCATTCATTCACTGTGTGTGAAAAAGTGAGCTGGACACATAGCGAGATGAATGGATGGCAAACGGACACGAGAAATACTTAAATAGCATCCGAGAGGATGTGAAAGAAAGCAAGGTAGACCGAAGGGAAGATGAATTGAGAAGAATGTGTGTGGAGTCCAGTGGATGCAGATTGCTCAAGACAGACAGCAATGGGAGAGGATCGGAGAGGTCTTCATCCAGCAGCAGAAGAGGAACGACTGAAAACTACCTTTTATTAAAAAAAACATCCATTTTATAATAAAAAAATTTGCGGCACATTATGTAATTCCAACATCGCCGAATATCACACGCCAACTTTCCGCAGACTAGCGACGAGAATGTACGTATCGAAAATCACACTCCCATCGCTAATCCAAAACGCAAAACCTATTATGTCACAACCGCAAAATTGAAGAAAAAAAACCGATCGGCGAAAAATCGATAACTGCGAAAAAACTGTAAAACTCCTGAAACATTCTAAATGGAGAAAGTGGAACCTGAAAAAAGCAACCCACACGATCGATCTGAAGAAAAAAGTAACGAACGTGTATAGGCGCGGTGTTACGCGGGCGATTACATAAGAAGGCGAATGCGGGGAAGCGGAGGGGTGGGGGAAGGAAACCCAACCCTTTTCCCGATCCTTATCAATCGTCTCGTGTGATAAGAGAGGACTCCTCGAGTGTCTGATCTTCGCTACGTGGAAGAATAGTCACGTGACCGGCGAGCATGGCGGCCGCAGCACCGGTCGAAGTACGTAAAGGTAGTCGGTGAATGTGGGTATATATATGTGTATATACCTGTGCGGTTTGAGTGCGAGGCAGACGCGAGGCAAGTCGTGCTGCGAGAGCGAGGCGCGCCGGAAGCGAACTCATCCTGGGGAATCAGAGATGCAGCGATATCGAACCGCCACGACGTACAGAACCTAAGTGCGAGCGCTCTCGAGCCCGACTGGCTTCAGGAAGTGGCACACGTAACGGTCTAAACGCTCGCCACGTCTCGACCATGACCACGATTTTGTGCAAATTGTATTTTAATTTTTAATTCGGTTGGTCTGCGTGCTCGTTCGGTTTCGCTACGTTGGTTGTGTGTGCGCTGTTTAAAATTAGTTTTGATTTAGCAGGAATGCTAATGTCAGGATACCAGCGCTAAAAGGATTACGCATCAAACCATGTCCCCCCTTCGAATGAGTAAAGCAGACCTTACACAGTCAATAATATTGTCATTACTTTCTAGTAATGACAGTATTATTGATCGTGTAAACTCGGTATTGATGGAATGACGGCAAGTAATGACGCGAATCCGGATATTTTGATATCGGAGCATCAGTATTGGGGAGTGGAGGTGATACTGTCACTAATGGAGTAATGACAGTATTATTGACCGGGAAAAGTCCGCTTAAGAGCGGTTTCACAGGGCACGGTTTGTCCAGGTTCCAGGTTCCTGTCAAAATCCGCCAAATCATATACCCACTAACTGTACTTTTTTTTTTTTTTTTGTCGCCCAAATGACGCTCGCCCAATTTACCACCACCCTATTTGACTATCGCCCATTTGACCATCACCCAACTGTCGCGTACCGAGGAAATGAGCGCATAACAACTAATATAAACGGGGTCTACTACGATTGACCGAAAGACGATTGATCGAATATCGAAAAAAATTCATCAACTCCATCAAAAAACGTATTAATACCTCTTTGCAATATATACAATTTAAAAATAAATTAAGACGACACACATTGAACCAGAATAACTTACATAATACAAAAACAAGCTAAATCCGAATTTATTAGTCGAGGTCAATGGTCGTCAATAATGGGATTAGGACTAATGTCAAATGTCAGACGACAGTGAGTGTCAAAGCAGAGCGTCAGTGCTTATTGTTGTGTCTTTGACGTGATGCTGTAATGCAGAACAGAAGTGTTGAGCAGATGTACGCATGTCGAAATCTGTATTCGCGACTCGGCAAGATGGCGTGCTGCGTTTAGACGACACGCTGCCACTCACCTGTCAAATTCTAGCCGCTCACACACTCAACACTCACACGGTTTGTGCAACACACTCGCAAATAAACTTTCATTCTATCAAATACCATGTGTAGCTGTAGGTAGTCTAAATACTAATCGCATTTGTTTACCAGAAACATGATAACAATACCGTATCTGTTCAACCTATGTTTAAACAGTACATAAGGAAAATGTTGCATTTTTGTTTGTTACATCGACTTATTTTTATCGAACTCCGTCTATTGACATACATTAGTGACTGTTTTACTGCCACAGCCCATTTTTATGACCAAAAAATTTTCAATATTGCAACTACTTTTTTCTTTATTGCGCTTTATATCATAAGTATTGGATGTAGAGGTATAGGAATTTTGTGGTCACTAGTTATAGGAATGGGTGATGGAGTGTCGGTAACGTTCATATTTTCATACCAAGTGGAGTTTAGTATTTTATTTATTCTTTGAAGTACAGCAGATTACATGTATCTATGTATACGGGAGTGTAAGTGACTATGTAGTTGTGTGCGATGAATTAATTGCGTGTGGTCCAGAATGCTGCTTTGATGAGCACGTCTTGATGATGATGACGTGCTTCGAGTGCCTAGGTCAGGATCCGTGTGTAGTGGTGTTGTAGTGTAATGTTGAGGTAGTTTGTTCTGGGCGTGAGTTCAGCTGACGAGCGCCTGGTGTGTGGTAGCTAGGGCATTGTTGGTGCGGTTAGAGCGCGGCGAGTACTGTCTGTGTGAGTGTGAGCGTGAGAATTTTATGGCCCTCTTTTTTGCGCGTTTGCATTACATTTTTTATTGGGGGATTTCACGTTTTAAGAGCCACGTTTTTTGTGTTTTTTACTCTACATCGTTTATGCCGCATGTTTATACTTGTACGTGTATTGACGAGAGTCGTGGTTCCTACAGAGGAAGAAATAAAACGAAGAATGAAACTAGGATGTAGCGCTTTTGGAAGAATGAACATATGTAGTTTTTCAATCCAAAATCACGCTATGCTTATAAAAGAAGGCATACGACCAATGCATACTGCCAGTTATGACTTATGGATGTGAAACGTGGATGCTGAATTCAAGCGTGTTGCGTAAGATCCAATGCACACAGAGAAGCATGGAAAGATGTATGCTTGGTATAACAAGAAGAGACCGTAAGAGGAATACACTTATAAGAAGCATGACCAAAGTGGCAGATATGTATAGCGGAACGTGTGAAAAAGTTGAAGTGGAATGGTATCCGAGAGGATGTGAAAGAAAGCAAGGTAGATAGACCGAGTGGACGATGGCATGATGCACTGAGAAGAATGTGTGGAGTCGAGTGGGTTCAGATTGCTCAAGACAGACAGAAATGGAAAAGGATTGGAGAGCCCTTCATCCAGCAGTGGATGGTGAACGAAAGATGATTCAAAAACAAAAAAAAATAGTTATGCTGTTCTCCAAATCTTTATCTTTATTTTCAAGAAATGCTTTAGAAAAAAAGTTAACACGCCAAGTTGCGTGAAATACCTCCTCACTACATAATATGTAATCCTGGTAGTTTAAAAGTGTGCGAGCGTTCCACGGCTAACCCGGCCAAGCAGACTCTTACACTATTATACATATATATATATGTATTGTAATTGTATGATTGTATTCACACATTCAGGAATATTGCATCAAGGTTCAAAGAGGTGCTGTCAAGAATGATTCTTGGAGCGTTTCCCGCAGATACAATGAATTTGCATCTCTCAATGCCGCCCTGCAAGTTGATAATTTCCCGCCTAAAAAAATCATCGGAAATATGCAACCGGAATTCGTGGCTAAACGACGAAACGCTCTTCAGGTACAATATCGTCTGAAATGTATACTATATTAAAAGCATTCGTTAATTAAAATTATCCTTTTCAGTCTTATCTCGATTCAATAACGAAAAATGTAATTCTATCGTCGTCTCTGCCAGTGAAAATATTCTTGGATCCGCAAAACTATTCTACATTGTTTAAAGGTATGTACATATATCAAAATGCTACATAAACGTAATTTGATACGATAATACGATACTGTGTACAGAATGGTTTTTTTAATATTTATTTTCATCATCATCGTCACTTTTAGCCGTTCACCATCCACTGCTGAATGAAGGCCTTTCCAATCCTCTTTCATTCCTCTGTCTTGAGCAATCTGCATCCACTCGACTCCACACATTCTTCTCAATTCATCAGCCTTGCCTACCTACAGTCTACCTTGCTTTCTTTCACATCCTCTTGGATACCATTCCAGTATTTCTCGAGTCCATCTGCCATCCATTCTTCTCGCTATGTGTCCACTTCAACTTTTTCACACGTTCTGCTATATCTGCCACTTTGGTCATACTTCTTACCCATGTATTCCTCTTACCATCTCTTCTTGTTATACCGAGCATACATTTTTCCATGCTTTTCTGTGTTCACTGGATCTTACGTAACATTCTTGAATTTAGCGTCCACGTTTCACATCCGTGCGTCATAACTGGCAGTACGCATTGGTCATATGCCTTCTTTTTTTTTTATAGTGGAATGTTGGATTTAAAGACTATGTTCATTCTTCCAAAAGCGCTCCATCCTAGTTTAAATCTTCGTTACATTTCTTCATTACATATTCACCAATTGTCCTAGGTATATTTACATATTTTATGATTGAATAATCATTTTTTTTTAGAAACTGCACTTCAGAATGTATCAATGGCGCTGAGAGGCGATACTAATTTTGAATTAAAAACTGCCTTATCTCCGATTGGATGGCGAATTAGGAAGCATTACTATTTGGTACATAATTTATCTTTGGTATTGTTATTTACCTAAGAAAGAATATCTAAATGAAACATTCATTACAGGTTTCTAATATTGAAGCAAATGAAGGTGATAGTATGATGTCGTGGCAAACTTACGGACCCGATAAAACTCTTTCGGAGCGTGATATGCGAATGGCTTTCAAAAGTTTAATGAGTTTAAAGGTACATAAATCTCACGTATGTATACATACTCTGTTCAACTTAAGAAACCCTAGTCTCGATCGATTTGGTGTCCTTCTGCGCATAAAAGAGAGCGACTGAACCAATGTGCTTCGTCACTATTTCGGCTTCATGGATTGAACATTTATGATAAACAACCTCGGAAATCTCGGACACCCTCTCTTTTACTTTATCCATATTAGATTGTATTGTACTCATGCGAAAACTCAACTTTTTTTTTTTTCATTGTGCTTGAAAAGGTTGCTCCTTAAGCTGAACAGAGTACATACATATATGTAAGATCAGTACAATATATTAAAATTACAATACACTTCTAATATGATTTTAAATTTTTAGCATCTTTTCATCGATAAGATTATATTTATACGCAATTTGGAAACGGGGACGTATGTTGTTAGGAAATTACATTCTGGAGGTTCACTAAGAGACCTCTTATATGGTACGCAATACAATTGTTCTTTTTTGAGCAAGTATGCTAATCCCAAACAAAAGAAGCCATTTACAACGGGACAAATAATCCATTACGGATACCAAATTTTACAAGCTTTAAAATATCTTCACAATAGGGGCCTACCTTATGGTAATTGCCATTTGATTTATTCATTTTTCTTTAATGATTTATCAATCATGCACGAGTGACCAAAGTACATCCGATTTGTTTCAGGTCATTTGCATCCAGGGAATGTAGCCATAGAAAATCAAAACGCATTACTGATGGATATTGAAAATGCCATACTCGGTGTTCCTATGTATTATAGAGAGTTTTTGACTGAACATAGAAAAATTAATACTATGGAAGCTATTGACGTATACAGCTTCGGTCATACTCTGTACGAGATGACTTACGGTGAACCGTTGCAATCATCGACAACTGATGATTTTCCACCGCATGTTTCCAATGATCTGCGTGCGTTATTTTCATTCCGAATTGGACGAATAACTCAATATTTAAATTTATTATCATTATTATCGCTCGTTACAGTTTCTGTTCTACAAATGTTGTTGTCTACGACAGCTTGCAAACAAGGAATGCCAAATATTGATACACTTTTGATACATCCGTTTTTTAACACCGGCTCATCCGTATCTAATCGCATAGCAGTAGACGAATCTAAACAATGCTATCTCAAATTTCCCCATCAAGTTAAAGAGGAATTGCAAAACGCGGCTCGAAATATAGAAACTAGGCTTAAAAGTGATCAAAAATTGGTAAGAAAATATTGTAATATATTAATATTAACATTGAATGTATCTGAAGGTGATTTATTTACGTTACAGGTGCGTATGAATAGAATACAAGAAATTTTAAATTCTGAAGAAGAAATAAAGAAAAGGAGACGCAAATCTGTAATTATCATTGCTGTTGATTGTCGTTAGTTGTTAGTAAAACTTCATTCGACTGAATTATGTTTTGTTTTTAGAAAAAATCGAAGAAGATATCTAGAAGTGCATCTGTGAATGGATTGTCTCCGACAAGTATGAGCGGTCCGAGTGAACGATCTGGAAGTGTTGCTAGCACAGTTAGTACTGCTTCCAGTTACACGCCTCCGCATATCGGTTTGTCCTAGCACAATCTTTAAATGCTATTCTAACTAAATCCACTAGATACATATTTCAATCTTGAATATTTCAGTGGAAGACTCGGCAAATTCTTCAGGGTTGATTTTACCGACACTATCGGCTCCTTCATCCGACCAGAACCGTTCAGCTTTTCTCGATTCAATATGTGCATTCAACAAAGGGAAACTCAATAAAGTGAAGAAATCATGATTACTAATTTCGTTTCGTAAACAAACTAGTCATTTATGTATGCGTATGAACAAATTATATTGTGTCCAGCTTATTTTAAATTTTTCTTAACGTTGAAAGCATTTAGGAAATTTCGTCAGATTGAATTACGGTGAAAAGTGGGTAAACACAAAATACAGATTTACCCGATACTATTAACATTGCTAAAGAAAAAAGTTTATATTGTAATATTTATGTTATTATGTTGTATAAAATAATATTTCTTCTATACCAAAGTTAACTAACATTTTAAAACGCTTTGTATATATGTATTTATAAATATTATGTACTATACAGGTTATAAACATACATATTTGTGAAACTTGTAATATAAAATTATAAATTTATATGTAGATAATAAATATGCTATATTATCAAAAAAAGGAAATAACAGAAGTTTTATTTTACATTTATAAAAAATATCTGTGTATAAATTTTACAAATTTTATTTTTTAAAAATTGCGCAGCATTTAATCTAATTCAATAGTTACTACATCTGCAAAGAAATGAAAAAAAAATCAATCCAAGTACACAATATTGATACTAGTATTTTAAAAATTTTAAATAGAAAAATACCTTTCTTAGAATTTTTCGATACATCAAAATCCAAAGGAATTACACCAGAGTCCTCATCCGTCGACGACATAGTCTTTTCAAAATTTAACCTCTTTCGTTTTGGGGTTGTGCGACTTGCACCAAATGATGATCTCGTTTTGTTCGGGGTGTTATTATTGGACGATTTTCCACGTCCTTTAGAATGTTTTCGTTGAGACTCTGGTGTATCGGGAAGATTCGTCAGATCCATAACATTAGCATCACTATCTGATCCCAATATACTACTTGGACGTCTTGATTTTTTGACCGATCTAGACCTAAAAGTTGTATTGTAATGAAATATTTAATTCTTTAAACTACATATATTTTTACAGTTGAAGTCGAAAGAAAACAATAGCTCAATTTATTTTCAGGATATTTCCAAACTTTAAGTTATATTGAATTTTACGTACCCCTTACTGGTTCTGTTGATTTTCTCGTCAGAAACATTGGAATTGGAATCTTCTAGGTTAATTTTAGGAAGATTTTCCCGATTCCTTTTATAGAGACTGCTGACATTTTCAACAGAAACATTTTTGACTATTACGCTAGTAGAATCCATAACATTAACCTTATAGATATTTTCCGAATCGTTTTTAACATTTTGCTTTCGAATATTCAAAATCGAACATTGATGCAACCTTTTCACATTATCCATATTGTAGACCAGTGATTTTGCACCTTTTTTAATCGGTGATATGTAAGGCTTGTAATGTCTCGCGTGACTGACCCTCATGGATCTGTTCGGGTTCAAGTTTTCATTTTTGATTGTCGAACAACTTGGAACATCACCATCAAAAACATTAGAATTACTATTCAAATAGCAAATGTATGCCTGTTGATGGGAATTTTTCTCATTGGTAAGAATATTAATTGGCAGAATCGGCCTAATAATATTAACCCTATCATCGGCTATTATTGGATTCATACTGCGTAAACCTAAAACTATAATGAAAATTTAATAGCAATAGTACGTAAAATGTTCGATGCGTGTATGCGGTTAAATCTTACTGTTATTTAACTTTTCAGCCTCATATTCCACCCAGGCTTCTCGCAGTTCGATCTCATTGAGATGTTCTTCGTGTAGATCTTTCAATAGTGAATCATGTTGGTGTATACTCCAAACGATGGGTATGCCACATTGTGATATATGTTTCAAATTGACCAGAGCTGCCGCTAATACTGGATCGTTAGGCAAAGCTAAAGTTGGTGGAGACGTATCAGGAATATGTTTGAATCTGAAAAATGGATAAAAAAAAATAATAATCATCCAAGTGTTACATAATATGTACATATGATATTAATATGATAAATTCGATTACGCATAAAGCTCATGCAATTCTGCAATACTGTAATGTCTATCTATCTGTAGCTCATCGATGACTCTACAAGCAATAGCTTCCTTTGTAACGGAACGTTCATAGATCTTCTCTTCCATTGTACCCTTAACCATAAACATAGTGAATTATGTATTTTTTTTTTAGATATCGATAATATTACATTTAAGTTTATAGTAATCGCATACTTGTGTTACTAGTCTATAGATGTAGCAATTTTTTAACTGTCCAAAACGGAATACCCTGAATATGCTTTGAATGTCTTGCGATGGATTCCACGAGGGGTCCATTATTATAACTCTGTTTGCTCCTATCATGTTTATACCGAGACAGCCAATGCGAGTCGAAACCAACAAGAGCCTAAAAACGAAAAGTTGTTACTTTCGACACTAATTGTCTTTATTATACATATGTAGGTACATACTTGATTTGTAATTTGATACCTGATTTTAGTGTTTTTCGACGAATTAAAATTACTACAAATTTTTTGTCTCAAAGTAATATTTGTATTTCCGTCCATTCTGTAATAGTGAAAATTTCGCTTCCAAGCTCTTTGCGTTTTTAGGAAATATTCCACAATATCCAAGTTTGGTAAACAATTACAAAAGATAATCCTGAAAAAATTAACTTATATGTTGATGTAACTTGTAAATGAATGTACTTCGTAATAAATAATAGACTAACTTACAGTTTATCTCCTAGTTTATCGCACTCATGCAATATGTTGTAAACCACTAAAAGTTTGTGCGAAGCAAGCATTGATTCATATTCTTCGTTAGTCGAATCATTATCCCCAATATTAACGTCCAGCGTCTTTTTTGTCAATTCACTACCGAGAGCCAATTTAGGATGGGTCCAAATTTTATGCAAATGATGATAATCCTTCAGCAAAGATTTACCCGCTTTAGTTATGTCTTTAATTTTATCCAAATACGATTGATACAATTGCGCTTGAAGACTAGACAAGGGTATTAACAACACATATTCAAATTTACTCGGTAAAATGTCGTACAAAATGGAAGCATCCTTCCTTTGAACCGACCCTTGAAGCATTTTGTGAAGTACGTGAGATCGTTTCTGCATTATTTTTATGTCGTGTTGACTAGAATCGCGATGCTGTCCATTGGTGATTGGATGGATGAACCTGCAATTGATAAATCAATGCCGATAACAGTTACAAAGTATCACAAATTTCTAACAAATAAATATACATACCTGTTCATATATTCCTTGTATGAACCGAGTAAATTAGGTTTCACAAAGTTGACCATGCAATAGTATTCCTTTAAGTTATTCTGCAACGGAGTACCCGTGAGAATAATCCTCCGTCTCGTCAATATTTTGTTCATCGCTTTAGCAAAGGATGTCTTGTCGTTTTTTAAAAGATGGCCCTCATCACAAACAACCAAGTCCGGTCCTGGATTCAATAATATGCTAGAAAAATTGTCAGTAAGATCATCCTTTCTCTTCGAACTTTTAGTAACAAGATTTGTAAACATTTCATATCCCATGATGAATACACCGCCTTGTTTTCTCCACTCTTCCAACAGAATAGCTCTATCGTAGATTTTTCGAAAGCGCGACAGTTCATAAATTTGTATTGCTTTGCTATTTATCTCGTGTAGCCATTTGTGGAATTCGTCGACCCAATTTAGCACCGTAGTCAGTGGGCAACAGATCAAAATTGTTTTTATAGGTAACACACCCGATGTGAGTATAGAATGTATCAAAGCGATCACTTGAAGAGTTTTGCCGAGGCCCATGCAATGAGCGAGGATGCACCCGTTGCCAATATGGTTCTCTCTAACTAATTGTATACTTTCGAAGCAGGAATCCCACATGAATTTTATTCCTTCGATCTGTATAGGAACAAATATCACATTTTAATCAGTCGCGGTTTAAAATTACGAGTATTTGCAATAGGTACATTAAACTGTTGTGTATGTGTTACCTGATGCTTTTTTAAGACCTTTCTAATATCAGGGTGTATGGAAATCTTTACATTTTTATTCACGTCAAAGTCTAATGTAAATTCTTGATTTGCTTCGTTCCCTTCGCTAATATCAGTCAAATGACCCTGGCATATCATAGTAAAAAGTAAGTTTAGCATACACGCTTCTGAAAAGATAAACTTTACAAATTGAACCATAACTAACCGATTCTGTTTGTCCCCGAGCCAATCTTTGCAATCGGTCTTCTTCTTCTTTTGCAGCTTTCTTTGTAGCTTCATTTAGAGACATATCATCCATTATCTATGTAAAGGTAAATAAAAAAAATAAAAATAAACCCTCTAACCATTTTCATTTCATTTGAATAATAATGAACATCCCACTTTGCTTAAAAAAGAACGCATACGACCAATGCGTATTGCCAGTTATGTTGTGTAGATGTGAAACCTGGATGCTAAATTCAAGAATGTTATGTAAGATTCAGTGCACACAGGTGGAAAGGTGTATGCTTGGTATAACAAGAAGAGATCGTAAGAGGAACACATGGCTAAGAAGTATGACCAAAATGGATGATATAGCGGAGTATTTGAAAAAGTTGAAGTGGACACAGCGAGAATAATGGATGGCAGATGGACGCGAGAAATACTGGAATGGTATCCGAGAGGATGTGAAAGAAAGGTAGACCGAGTGGGCTGATGAATTGAGAAGAATGTGTGGAGTCAAGTGGATGCAGATTGCTCGAGACAGACATGAATGGAAGAGGATTGGAGAAGACTTCATCCGGCAGTGGATGGTGAACGGCTGAAAATGATGACCTATCATACATATGTATATCTATTACAAATATTTACCTTTCTAATATTTTTTTTTTTTTTTGTCACAACGACAGGAACTGCATCAATGGCCCTTCTAAGATTAAAAGCAGTTTAATAAAATATGCATTATCAAAAAATTACATTCGGTTACAACAATATCATCAGACAAAAAATACCTCATCGGGTCAAAACACTCAACAGTAACTATATCTTCGGTATGTTGTAACAAGTCGATTATATTGTCTCCTTCAGACACATCTCCACTTTTTCTGTGAGTAATAAAACAAATAAGACATATTACATTTCAAAGTTATGCACTATTAACACAATACTTACACATCTATCGAGGATAATCGTCTCTTCTTTTTCGGATGTGTACAATTTTCTTTGTCAATATCCAATTCACTGTAATCTTTCAGTAAACTCGATACTTCAATCAGAATGTCGTCGACCTTAGATTCGGCTGGACTGTTTCCATTGACATCTTGTGAATTAGCCTCACTGTCAAAATTAAGATCATCGCTTTGTATTTCATCATCACGCAGCTGGGAGCAATTTTTTCCAGAAACTTTCGAGTCATTCTTCACCGCAGCAATATCGGTACTTTCATCAGATTCGGAATCTGACGATTCGATCAACATTGAAGCTTTCGCCAAATTGTTACTAGTTTCTAATTTACTCGATGTATCTAAAATTGATTCCTAAAAATATATCATTATATGTTACTCAAGGTTAACTTAAAACACTTAAAGAGAGACACTTAAAAATAAGACAACACTCTGTGAACCAATAAAATATTTGATCTAATATAACAACTTTTCCAAATGAATCATTCGACATGATTTTTTTTGAGCAAAAAATATAAATTTAAATATATACTTTCATAAGTATCATAGCAATTCTATATTTAAAAATAAAATAACAATAAAACCATAGGGGTGCTCAAAAAAAAAAGCTAAGTATACATACATACATGCGTGTGTTTTCTTAGTATAAAATAAAACCAAAATTAATTTTTACATCACAATAAATTTATTTAAACCCAAGTAATGTTAAATCAAGTTAACAGATTCAAAGTTTCATAGAGAAATAATAATAAAAAAATCAGAAATAGTTAAAAACATATGGCACCAAATGCTTTCAGAGTGGCGAGGAAAATCTCTTGAGCACCCTTTATGGTTGGGATGTTATAAAATAAAGCTTGCGAAACCTTTGCATCAGTTTTGACACAGTTAACATCGATATCAATATCGGTATCATCATCGTCGGTGCTCTCAGATGAGTCTTCTTCTAAATTTTCCATGTTTTGTTCATTTAAACGAATATTTTTACAGATGACTAAATTAAAATATCTGAAATGAAAATTAAATCAATAAAAAATTGTACAAGCAGTCATCATTTTCATACTAGAAAAGTTCATACTTATCAATTTGGTTATCGATGAGCTTCTTTTTGAAATGACCCTCAAAATTTTCAATTATGTAACGATCCAACTGATAAATTTTGGTGAATTGCTTATGGAAACGTTGTACATCGCCTATCAGTTTACGGTGTACTCGTTTTTCATTTTTGGTGAAATTCTCATAACCATTTCCAAAATAACGCAGTGTGACATTGAGAGATGACATACATAAAGACTTAGGTTCTAAATAATTTTCAGATCTATTAATTAACACAAACGACTTATCAACCGTTACCGCATTCTCGTTGCACTTGACTAGTTTAGTATTTTTAATACTTTCATTTAAAGTGTCTTGGCACAAGTTTACCAACGTTTTAGGATTGAAAAAGTCAAAGGAAAATGTCTTCAAATCGTGAAGAAGATTGTCCAAGTCTTTCGTGGAAATATCACAGGGGATATCATTATAAACTAATTCTCTTACAAGCTCGTAAGCGTATATCTTAATATTATCAGCGATTGAGTATTTTAACAATTGAAATATCTCACAATCGGAAGCACTTTCTCCATGCAGATCCAACCAGTCGATGCGATCAAATCGCTTTAGGGTATCAGTGATGTCGTGCATCAAAAAAATCCCATAATAACTAGAACTATCAGGTGGCTTTAAAGTGCGGCCATCCAGGCAAAAAAAAAATTCATTCGCAGTTTTGGGCGGGGCCGAGACTTTCTTCAGCACGACATCTTTGCCTATTCGAATCGGCTGCTTCGAAGACGACACGGCGTCCAACAATGTATTGGTAGAGTTTGCCGGTTTGGAATTCTTCCATGAGATCCCTTGCCTTTCCATCTTTTTCAGCACATCGTAAGTGTTGGGCGGTATTATTACCTCGTTGACTATTTCGCAATCGCTACTATCGTCCAAATCGGAGAGTTTCAACGGATCGGTATCGGAGGATGGAGCCGTCGAACGAGCCACACCGTTCGAAAAGCTGATAATCTCCTTGAAATCTTGATCAGTCTCGACCAACTCTTCGCACTTGTTGTCTTTCAAGAATTGGACGATGTCTTTTTTGAATTTGTCCTTCGTCTTTTCCACGTTGGTCTGTGCCAAATCGAGCAACTGCAGAATTCTTTTGACGCAGAAGACGAACGTTTCCGTATTTTTTGTAGCAGAATCGTTGACGTTCTTAACGCGAAAGAATTCAGACTTCGATTGTAGCAATGATCCGAGTTCGGAGCTTTTGACGGCAACGCCATCGAGCAAACTATAGGCTGCCGGTATACTGGTTTTCGATATCGTCCGATTCTTGGGCGTTTTACGCTTTGGTGAATTTTTCGTGGGCGGAATGCTCAACGAAGATACCGATGCTATTTTGATGGGTAAGAAGCGGCTTGATATGGCGGTTGAAAAGGCTAGTGATGGCGTCGACGGTGAAGACTTGGATTGAGGTTCGGTTGAAGATATTGTTTCACTCGAGGCGTTGCTGATTCGTTTAGCCGGTTTACGTTTGGGACTCGATTTTCGTTTCAGCGGCTTCGGAGTTGGAGTTTTGGCGGCAGGGGTCATAGCAGAGCGAACACGAGCCGTTTTAGCCGAAGGCGGCTTATACTCTTGATCCGAGTCTGTGCTGAAAGGATCGCTATCGGGGTCAGGAGAGAGATGTGCCAACTCTTTGAGAGTCACCTCTGTGCGAGTGTTCCGTCTTTGTCGTAGTATTGGTGCGTCTTTCTCGGGGGGCACCTTATTCGTCTTACCTGTAAAAGAGGACAAGTTAAAGTAAAATTCCTTTTTTTTGAATACTGGCGACTGCCATTTATTGAATGATATTCCTTTCAAGCATATTCCTCAACTAAAAAACTTTATAAGGAATCGTATAAAACTTAGGCGTTTTAGACAAAGTATTAAATAAATGAGTTTTGCTGGTTTTTCACTCACCATGCAATTAGTTCGCCAACTTGTGGAGTTACAGAAAAAAGTCAGTAACAGTTTGTACTCACCAAGTTACTACAACAATTAGTTCATTCGTCGTCATCGTAAGCGATGATGAAGAATGTGAGAATACAACAATGTAAGAGATGGTGGCAAAGATCATTATTTGAAGAAAGGAAGACGTTGTATCACGGTGATTTCAATAATCATATTACATATGTAAGACCGACCGTAGGCCAATTTGTAATTTCAATCGCACGTCAGCATATGATTTCGAAATATCATTGCAAATAATTGAACAATCAGTAATGAAAAAGAAAACAAACTATCGCAAGCCAATATCTGTAATGGTGGCAATTCACGGTCCGTATTCTTCAGCGTGAACGTATTGTTAAAATGAGCTACAATTATCATACTGGCAATGAGAACTAGCACATTCACAATCTGTTTTAATAATACATACGTTTGTATGTAAGTCAAGGAATATGGATCGTGAGTGGCCACCATAACGATAAGACTAGCAGTAACTCTTCGGTTTTTGGCAACTGGAGATTCTTATACAAGTTTGATGCTATCATCATTATCGACCATCCACTGCTGAATGAAAGACTCTTCAATTCTCTTTCATTATTTTTCTTTTTCACACATGCTATATCTGCCACTTTGGTCACGCTTTTTACCTATGTATTCCTTTTACGATCTCTTCTTGTTATACCGAGCATACATCTTTCCATGCTTCTCTGTGTGCACTGGATCTTACATAAAATTCTTGAATTCAGCATCCACGTTTCACATCCATACGTTATAACTGGCAGTACGCAATGGTCGTATGCATAGATATAGAATAACATAGATGGGCCCTTGCACCCGAAAAGTGTCCAGAAAATATCTAATGCACCCAGCGTCATTTGCTTGCTTGACTGCAAGCGAGTAGGTCGATTGACATTTTTTCGAAAAGTCCACCTTGTGTAGCGTAATTGTGTTACAATTACTCAAGAAAACATAAAAGTGAGGATGGCAGCACATATCATAATAAGAATATATATTATTTCTTTAATTATAATAGTACTAGTGTAAGCCCGTTGAATATCAACGTCCACTGAATTTTAAATTGTAAGTAACGGTTGTAAGTAACAAAAAAAATTAGTTTTTATAGCGCCATCTATGTATTATAGCAATCCCGTAGTATCGATAGTATCGATTTTTTTTATTTACTTTACTATTTATATTATAATTATTAATTATTATATATATAATAATTATAATTTTGTAAGTGATTTTGTAAAAATCAAAAAACAAAACAAAAAAATAATAGTTTTTAATAGCGTCATCTATGCAGAGTATAAGTAGGTATTAACTTGTAATACCTGTAATAGATAATGTTTAAAAAAAAAAGGACCAAATCATCAACAGGCCGTGGCGTATGCGTTAGCGCGATAACTCCCGACCTGGCGTCCTGGGTTCTCGATCCCCACTCATTATCAGCAGACAGACAGACAGACGGATTTCGGCTATTATATGTATATGTATATATAATTTTTAACATTATTCAAATATCGGCATGTTGTACGTACATATAAGTAGACTCTAATACCGCGCAGCGATCGGAAACCTATGCCACGCGTGCCACTAAGATGCACGTAGAATGTTTTTTCGCACTGAAGAAAATTCGGAAATCTGCATAAAGTTAAAAACTTCAAACTATGAACTAAATATTGGTGTCAGCTTCAAAAATTGAACCTCAAGGAAGTTACTAATGATTAAATATTGTAATTTTTAATGATGGTTTTATTATGGTAACATATTTTAATATAGTGTGTATAGTCAAATATTTTTTTCTTAATATGGTTTAATTAATTTGATTTAGTAGCACGCGGAGTGTCCAATATTTAAAATAAAATTATGTGGAATTTCAGTGTATATATGTAGGTTGCCAATCACTGTAATTAGAGCTCTTTGTCCGGCACCCTGGGCGATTTTTTGTGGAATTCCTTTCCCGCGACTTGAAACCCCCCGCACACCGGGCAAATTTGTTTGCAATGGCCTATCTATGTATGTTATTCTGTATATATGGTCGTATGCCTTCTTTTTTAAGAATTTCGTCATTTTCATTATTTTGCTTTGTGTTCTTCTATACATTGACAACAATACCAATATCTTTCATTTAACTTCTTCGGCCGTTAACTTTTTTAAGAATCTCTGGTTGCCAAAAACCAAAGAGTTACTGCTAGTCTTATCATTATAGTGGCCGTACACGTTCAATATTCCTCGACTTATGTACATATAATATAATAGTGACCATAGTGACGAATTGGGGAAACCTGTTATGTCACTATGGTATAATTTGTAAATAAATAAATAAATAAATAAATATGTATGTATGTATTATTAGAACGAATCGTGAATGTGGCAATTCTAGTCATCAGTACGATAATTTTAGCACATTTTAACAATACAGATATCGACTTGCGATAGTTTTCTTTTTTTTTACGGATTGTTCGATTATTTGCAATATCGACGTGCAACAGAAATTACAAAATAGCCTACGGTCTTCCATATGTAATTGTTTATTGAAATCACTGTGATTCAATCTCTTCCTTTCTTCGAATAATAATCTTTGCCACCATCTCTTCCGTAGATGTGTCATCACATTCTTGATCATCGCTTATGCTACTGACTTCTTCCTATAACATTATAGTTTGACTAGTTTTTGCATACATGCTATTTCAATGTATGAAACATTGTGTAGTTTACACTGCCTAGTTATATATTTTGAACTCGTATACAAAAAATACTAACAAGCCTACTTTGGTCCGTGGATTAATCTTTGACTGGTTAAGAATTCTCATTTTAAACTAAATTTATATATATTATACTTTGCGTAGCTGCGAAAGAGTACATGCACGGATGAGTCTATTTAGTTGAAGGTATCCTTACCCGGCTTGGGATCTTCGCCGATTGGTTCAGTTTCGCACTCGTTCTTTACTAACGGTACGAAATCTATGTCGATTTGGGATTGACTGTCGGCAATGGCGATCTCCAGAAGGTTTTCCAAGTCTTCGACATCCGGTTTGACGTCTAGGTTGGCTTCGGTAGCCTCGGCGGGCTCCATGCCGATTGTTGCTGAAATATGTATATGACAAACAGTGACAGCTCGAGCCTCTGACCGCCAATGGCGACGCGTTCTACAGATTGGCCACACGTAATAACCAAAAAATAAATTAATTCAGTCTAATTATAGTCGAGGAATTGAGCTAAAAATGACATCCTTTGAGTTCTCGTTGTCTACAGGGTCTCTACCCAAAGATTTCGAATTATTGAAGTAGTGTAAGGCGGGCCCTACACGTAACTGAATTACGATGCGTTTGAAAACGTTAGCGACTTTGCCTACGCCGCAGGTTTTTGGACGCTCGCGCCTACACGTATGGACGAATGCACCGTATAGCTCAAGGTTACGCGTGCGCCGTAACAGCTGTTTGCGTGCGCCATACAGCTCAGTAGGCGTGTGCAGCGCCACGGCCGCGGCGCGAACTATACCAGCGCTAAAACGCTTAAAAATGAGATATTTCAACGCTAACGCTAAAGCGCTGTCTAAATCGAAAACGTTGCGTTGTTTTCCCCTACACGCTTCGTTTTTACGGCACCTTACTACAAACGCACCGTAATTCAGTTAGGTCTAGGGCCCGCCTAAAGCACTGAATCTAAAGCACTGTCTGACATTTTCAACTTTTAATCGGAAAAATAAACTACCAGTTTCGCGAATGATTGCAGCCATAAAGCTCGCCGCACCTCTCCTTCACTCGTGGCCACGGCCAACTTTCCATCCGTCTGTGGGAATCACGACTCTCATCAATACACGTACAATTACAAACACGTGCATTTTACAACATGGCACGCCCGGTTATAAATCTATGGCAAATACGTAAAAAGTGCGTGTCGTGTACCAATATGCTGGGGTTGATGTCAGTGTCTCCCCGATGGTTGGCAAACCTTATACCGACAATCGAGTGTTATACAGGTCATACTCACTCGGTCTCCATCGCTCACATAATAAAGACGGTTCTTGTCGGTTAGCCCCACGCCGGAAGTAGGCGTACCAACAAAAGTGCTTCCCACCGTTTGACAATCGCCTCCCTGAGAGTGTATTGGAGAAGCGTGTATATGTGCATTGTTGACATATTGAAACGTCAGTCAAGTGTGAAATTGACCAATAATTGAACTACGTTAATACATCAATGATTTACTTCTAGAGCAGGGCAGATAGTCTTATAACCTTCCAAGTATTCCCTGCTATGGTATACCTTGACCATGACGAGCTCAGCGCTCCCATATACGAACGATGACAGCCGACAGCCGATACGATTATACTTAAAATCATTTGAGTTTGGGACTACTAGTTTGAATCCAATGAACAACCGAGTGAAGAATGAACCTTCACAGCAAACTGTAACTTTGCTATAGGCCAGTGAGTACATCTTCGATTGCGACGAGACATTCGTTTGGGTATTAGAGATTTTTAAGAGAGACTCGGTTCAAATTAACATTTGAAATTTTAATTGTTTTCAGATTTTGATGACATCGCTTCTTGACATCTTGGTCTGCGACTAGACAAATTCTTAGACGAGTTCGTTTTACTATCGCAGAATTCGCAAGTAAGACTCGGTTCAAAGTACCGCCAGAGCAGATCTGCGTTCGCCGTCGACCGAGATCGATAACGATTACATATTCATTTATTTATATACATGGGCGGGCGGCATTTTAGGTGTTTTGTGATAACAAAATACCTAGATCACTTTATTTGAATTGCTACTTTTGGAATATTATTTGTTGTTGACTAAGTCGTTTATAAAACTACACATAGGTATGTTACTATGTATCTACATACATATGTATATTATTCGTAGACGATATAGGTAAACACCAAAACTTTCAAAAATGAAAACGGACAGTTCTACCGGAACATAAAACCGTATTTTTTTTCTTGGAAGAACTGTAAAGTAAAAAAAAAGTCGTTAAATCAGTGGCAGCGGATTGTTTGCAATATTGGCAACTGATAAATAGCTGGAAATTAGAGGTCATGACTAATAAATCGTCTATTTTTTAGAATTAGTTAAAATTGCCCTTTTAATTGCACTTGGTTTCGCGAGTGGCCGACTTGGCTGTTATTGACATGTCAACTTCTATACAAAAAAAAACCCACGGGGGTTGACGTTTCCCCGCACCCCTCCTAGATGGCCTACCTCATGTGGCGCCGGTCAGGTCGCGGCCACTTGCGAAACCAAGCCTTTACTGGGTTTAGGGCCAAACTTTTCGCTGTTTGACAGTTGTCAACAGTGTTTCCTGTACGAAATTTGAATATGGATTCAAATTTAGTAGTGAAATAATACGATCACGAGGGATTGAGGAAAAGGAAAAAATAAGCTTGTTCATTCTTATCACAAATAATTTTATGGCAATATGAACTAAATGACATAATAATGGAAATATATTTTCGATATAAATAAACAAGTCAATGAAAACACTTGTGAACAAATAAATTTTTAACCAACTATAGGCCACTAGTATTTCATACATAAAGATATAAAACTTTTGTCATTTGCAATAAAATCAGAAAAGTTGAGCAAACAAATATGTATTTGAAATGTTCAGCTAATATATTTATATATAATTATATCAGCCACAAAATATTCACATACAATAATTTCAAAGTATCAAAGTTTTATTATTCTTCTGAATAAAACTTTGTAAAATATGTAACTTTGTAACTTTATAAATATGTAACTAACTTTGTAAACTTTGTAAAATATGTGACCCATAACTATAATTCGGAAAAAACGATTGAACATGTTTATCGGGCAGTGATAGATTGTAAATGTAGAATGAAATGTATGTATTTTAATATTACAATATACTAAAATAATAAAAGTTCAAAACTTCTTTGGTAAATTTTTCTAGGATTTTTAATGTTTCAAATGTATTCATTTACACAATCAACGAAAAAAAGTAAAATAATTAATTTATAATTGGAATAATTGACGCAATAATTTTATATGCATTCATAAGTCACAAGTCATAATGAAAGTATTATTTTATTGTAATCAAATTTTCAGTGAAAAGATTGAAATTTGTAGGAATACTCTATTGAGTTATTGGCATCTCTTATATTCAGTTAGATATTTAAAATTTTAATTGAAGTAGGTATTACACATTTTTCAAAAAAATAATCATTCATTACAATGGGTTATTAAATATGAAAATAAACTCATAATCTTACATTAAGTACAGCACTTCTTTCCAATAAAATTAATACATATGTACATTTACGTTAAGGAGAGTAGTACCATAAAACGATTTTATTATTTTATGAATAATTAATAATGCACTTATTGCCATTTCATTTTTTTTTTTTTTCAAACAAACTTTATATAACATACACATTACACTTGTTTAATCTATTGATTCCGAAATCTGAATTTTTTAATAGATTTTGTTAGATTAAACAAATTCAACGATGTCTGTATTTATTATATCTTATATTCAATATAAATCATCTTTAAAGACTTCGACTTATTCTCGAACACTATTTAAGTACAAAAATAATCTGATTTGCAATTTTCAACCGATACGTTTTCACTTTCCTGAATTTTTGATCTTTTATAAAGTTATTACTATTAATGTGTATTAATGGTTACAATACTGGATTATGATTTGTCGAATAATCAAATGGATACATAATATGTATTTATATATTTTGATACTAATTGTCATATTTTATTAGCTATAATTTACCTTTAACCATTTAAATAAGCAGTAGAAATAGATGAGATGAAGTATTTTGTAATAATAAAAGTGCATTTGATAAATTTGTAAATGACCCAAATTTTTAAACTCACATTTTAGTACTTTATTTACTGTTTTAGTAATGACATTTTCATTCCAAAATCATAATTATTAGCCTTTTATATTCAAATCAATAAGAACTTCCTTATTTTATACTTCCCCTCACAAAATAATCATTATATTTTTAACATGGTTACAATTATCGATTTAAAACTATCAACAACGTAAACGAGGAAATTTCATAAAACATTGGGATTGGACCCAAATCACCTGGTCAACTATCTCCTATAATCATAATAAATATGGAATGAAATTGTAATGTCGTTAATTATGTATGTATATACGTCAGATGTACATATATCAATACATTCGAATGAACAATGTTAAATAAATCACATCATTTTGATAAAGCCGCTTAAACTTCAAAGATAGATTAGTAAAAAATCTAGTTACTTCTTAATAAAAAAAAGTGTGTGAAACCTAAAAATACGCGCAGAGATGGAAAATGAAACAATTTCATTATCACATTGTCTACAATCCCTAAGAACACCTCACATTTCTTTATCTATCTACCGTAATTTGAAATTTCGATTCAATATGAATCAAATGCACGTGACATTAAAATAAAATAACAAGTACATATATTTTCAACATTGTCCAAATCACACCAAAGTGCGAAATCCGCACAACAGTTTTTTTTTTTTTTTCGCGACAAGCAAAGCATCGCCTCATCAGTTAATATTATTATAATATGATCGGTTGCACTTTGGTAGTCTGAAGTTGTCCAGCGTTGTGATAAAACAACGACACAAGTATAACAATGGACTAGTCGTCGAGTTTAAAATACTATTTACAGAGAATAGAACGCTATTTTAAAGCTTTTTCATGATAACAATATATATGTATATATATAATACAAGTACATACTTTCGAATGAATGAATGGATGATTTAATATGAATGTTAATTATACTGTCGTTTCGTTGTCAACTTTCTGCGTATGTACCAAAACAGAAGTGGGCGACTTCGATTCAACACAAAGTATTTCATCGTCAAAGTTATTCTCTAATGTATTTACATCCTAAAACAAAACAAAGCCTTGATTGTAAACGAATGTACAAAATGGGCGACAATAGTCAAAATTCCAGATAATAATTACCTGCATGCTAGTGTACTGAGTATGTATATTCGATATAGTTAATCTATTAGCGGTCGGAACGACGGGAAGATTCAAATTCCCTGTTTGTTTCAACCGCGATGGATCTAAGAGAGGCCTCACTATGGCTTGTTTACGAGTCGGCGTTCTGTTCGGCGAAGATTTGTGAGCGAACGGCTTCAGTAGTCTCGCTCTGTTCGATCATAAATACATGTGATATATTGTGTATATCGAATTAGGGCAAGTTTCACAATGGCTGGAAAGAAGAGAGCCACGTTAGATGACAACTTACGCGTCTATCAACTTTAACAGCATCCGATTGTACGCTTGGTACTCTTCGTCGCCGAACTCTGCCGGATCGTGTCTGGCGTGTTCGTACATATCGCACAGTTGGTGTACGGCTTTTTGGCCGCGTCCACCCAGCGGAATTGCTAAGGAGTTCAATAGGAACGCACGAAGGCTTTCGCACGGTTGACGGGTAATACCTCCTCCCGAACGGGATATTTCTCTTTCTGGAAGTAAAATGTTCGTTCGTTACAATGCTGACTATTTCACAATTTGGGAATTGTTGTAAGGTCGTCGTCGTAAAAGTAAAAAAAAAAATTATGTAATTTTAAAATGGACAAATTCTGTGGTTTTAAGAAATTCTCATCAAAATCTTGCATACAAAGAGTATAAGCCGGTAGTCGCGAGCATTTTTCTAGCTGAACAAAATCAAGGAAAAGTTGCAAAATTGGCAAAGTGACTGCATATTTGTAAAAAGATGAATGAATGTTATTTGAAAATAGACAAATTCTGTGGTTTTAAGTAATTCACCTCAAATTCTTGAATACAAAGAGAATAAGCCAGTAGTCGCGAGCATTATTCTAGCTAAGAGCCAAATCAAATAAAAAGTTACAAAATTAGCAATTAGTAAATTGGCAGTGACTATTTGTAAAAAAAATGAATATGTAATTTGAAAATGGACAAATTCTGTGGTTTTATGAAATTCACCTTAAAATCTTGAAAACGGAGTATAAGCCGGTAGTCAGGAATATTTTTACTTTATCCTAATCGGATAAAGTATTGTGATCGTGCGAAAATTCGACCTCGAGATTTTGACTGATTTGTATCAGGTATCATCCCCTGATCACGTTTTCATGATTTCTAAAAAATGTCTGTATGTCTGTATGTCCGTGTACTTATGTGTGTGTGTGTCTGTATGCGTGTTTTCTCCGAAACTGTCAAGTCTATCAAGCTGAAATTTCATATCTATTATTTTCACGTAAGGTGTAAGAGCCATAACGAATTTAGTCAACATCAGTGAACCGGAAGTAGGGTTTTTTCTTGTAGAAAATACTAAAATTCTTTTACCACAGAATATTTCCGAAACGGCTCCGGGAATTTTGTCCAAATTTCATATCTATAGTTTTCACGTTAGCCGTAAGACATACTGTGATTTTGGTCAACATCTGACTACCGGAAATGGCAGTTTACTCTTGAACGATTTTTTTTTTTTTATTTTTTTCGGCCTTTTAAATATGTACTATCGTCACAATATTATAATTTTGTACTCCTGAGTAAAATTGCTAGTTACGAAAAAAATAAATCATTAAAATCATTCAACCGGAAGTAGGGTTTTTTTTTTGTCGAAAATTTTACCACAGAATATTTCAGAAACTGCCCTATTGATCAAGTCGAAAATTTATATTTATAATTATCATATAAAATTTAAGAGTTGATAAGGTTTTGATTAAAATCCGCCGACCGGAAGTGGTAGTTTTTCTTATTTGAATATATGCCGAAGATCGTATTTTATATACGCGCGCGCACTCAACACAGTAATTTCATGATATGTACATACATATGTATGTATTTTGATTGGTGTGGTGGTGGTGTATGCGTTTTATTTACTTACGTACTTAAAAAATTAATTTCGTTACTCTTTGTATTCCTCAAATATATGGGTCAAATATATAAAGTCATGGGTTGGTTACACCCGAATTTTTCTACCTAAGACCGAAATCAAGGAAAAAGTTGCAAAATTGGCATGTTTGGGAACAGCAACATACTATTTTCGGATGGCAACTCATTAATCGGTCAGTATTTAAATCAATAAACGATCAGTATTATATTTAGAAAACGGTCAGTAAATTTATATAAATACCGACCGTTTATATAAATTTACGTGCCGTTTAGTGCTAATTACCAACCGTTTATAAAATTTTCTGACCATTTATTAAAATTACTCACCATTCGGTTAAAATAACTGACTGAAGATTAAAATACATATTACTCGTTTGTGGACTGCAGAATTGTATGAAAATAGTTATCTCCGTGATACTTCTTAGTTTTTGACAATTTATTGCTAAAAAGTATCATAAAAACGATTTAAAAAGATTTCGTCAAAGTACCCCATTAGATTTTCCAAATCCTCTCAAAAGATCGCCTTGAATCCAATTTGGAAGTGTATTGGAATTTTTTTTGGAGACAACTCATTCCTCCCCCGGAGAGGAGAGGAAAACACCATAAGTTGAATCTCTACCACAGATTCATGCGTTCAGGAACACGTCAGAAGACGTGGCGTATGGCACGGCACGTATGTTTCTGTCTTTAACCTACTTTGTCGATACAATACGATGAAAAAAAAATATACTTAGCAATGGAGACTACCTAAAAGTTTAATATCGTCGACGGCTTTAAGGCGAAAATAATGCGACGGAAGCTTCTGCTGAGGGTCCAGAATAAACTTGGACTCGTTGATTAACACCGGCTCGTGGACTATCCTGGGTATCACCTGTATCCTACGGTCGATCTCCCTTTTCAATGACTGCAACACAAAACAAACAAGACATTGTATCGGAACGGTACTGTAACGAGTATCGAGAGCGTAAGTATTAAGAACGTGAGTGGGGAACCTTATTGGCAGAATGGCCTATGGGCATGTGTGGTCCACGCCTAGAGCGCAATGCGAATCTCATGATCTGTCTCTTGGCGAATATGAAGAGGAGCACGAAGGTGAGAACACCACCGCCGATGATGATGACGACAGTCACACCTGACAGCTGCTCTGTCATGATGGTGACCCACCTGTCAGGCTGTCACCTGTCACCCTCACAACGCCATCGCGATCGCCATCACCCCCAACACTCAACAGCTGATCTCCGTTTTATTTCAGGATTGGGTCGCGAGTTTTGCGAACGCACCTCTACCCCGCGTTCGCGATCCACCTCTACTTTCGTGAACTAACTAACTAACTAAACTAACTTCGTGAAACCTCGTGAAAATTCCTATAAAACAAGGGACACTCATAAAGCGAACTAATTAAAATGTTCCCGTAAATTTTCCCTCTCCTGTTAGTGCGTCTAATTGCAAACGCGCACTTGATTGAATTAAATACGCTACGTTCTTCTCCACTCAGCTGGTTCTCTCTCACAGCACGATCACATCCGCTGAGCCATCTCCATCGATGACCAACTCCATCACCTGTTGCTACATAAGCCATCTCCAACGATGAAAAATACAATCGTTCACTGCTACGACAACCAACCAGGATAGGCTACCTCACCGTGGCCTCCCACTACGCACGGACCATGACAGAGAGCTTCGACATACGCATTACACAGCTGTTTCACACAGCGCATTCACGAAAGTCGTACCCTGGATCACAGATGTTGATTTGTAACACGCATCACAAACCACGCTTCTGTACAACAAGAGAAATAAAAATATAAATTGTGGAATTCAGTGCATTTATGACAATTGGAATAAAATAGAACTGGATTTTATTCTGCATTGAATGGTGCATGGTTAATTATGATGATGATATTTATAAGCATCTAAATTACCACATTGTGCTGTAATAATTTACGAAAAGATCAAAAATCTAAAATATAGAAAAAAAATTGTTGAATAGGCTATGGACGTTGAAACAGTTGTTTGTTTCGTTTCAGCTGTCAAATTTTGACATTTGTCGAGTGTTGACGTTTGACTTTTGATTTAAAATTTTAAAATGAGCATTATTGCCAGGTATTTCCAATTAACCTTAAAATATAATTTATTTGTCTACCGATGTTATTTAATTTGTATTTATTTTAACAGTTGCGATCAAGGATGGATAATATCGCACGAAAAATATATAAGCAAAGTTTATGAAGAAAAGTACCGCTTAAATTCAGATTTATTTAATATTAAGCATCCATATAAAACGAACAAAGAAAAAGGTTCAACAAACCTAGATCCTTTGGTAATAATGTTTATCTCTATTTTTATAATTAACCATGTTAACTTTATTTCATTTTGTCGATGTATTATATTTCAGGCTCTAGTAATTAAAGGTAAATTTGATGATTTGATCGAAAACATTGGTATGAGTTTAAAATTAAACTCATCTAAAACGTCAAGTGATAGCAACGAAAATAATATTCTTGCAAAACAATTTGCTGAAGAGTGCTTACAGCTTACCATTCCATTGAAAGACAACAAATCCGTAAAAGGTGCAAACAATCAACTAAATACAGTCGTTCATAAGGTTAACGGTTGTGATGTACTATTTCCACAAAAATGCAGGTATTTTTAATTGATTACGGTTGAAAAGGCCAAATCTAATATTAGCGAATCCATCATGGTCGAATGGAAAATGTCGCAAATGGATAAGGTCTAATAGAAATAATATAGAAAGCGGATAAGGTATGTATAATAAGACAAGACGATAAACAGTCAGTAACATGTCAAGAAAATGGTCAGTATTATATGTATTTAGAAAACAGTCAGTAAATATTAACGAAACGGTCAAATACCGACTGTTGATATAAATTTACTTACTCTTTAGTATTAATTACTGACCATTTAATATACCATTTGGTTAAAATAACTGACTAGTTACTGACCCAATAAATACAGGCCTAAGAACAAGATAGAAAGTAGATTTGATCAACCGGTAAAAATATCAAAAAAATACATACAATGTCGAAAATCTTAAATAAGATACAAGGAGTAATTTCTTTTAAGTTTTTAACCAGTGATTCTCAATCATTTTTAATCGAAGCGTGGATTTTTTTCGATATACATACCACTTTCTTTACCTTTGGATCAAATCCACTTTATCTTATTCTTATTAGACCTTATTCGCTTTCTACATTATTCTTATTAGACCTTACCCGTTTGCGATATTTTCTATTCGACCATAATCGATTCGTTATTATTGGTTTCCACCATTTCAACGCGACCCTTTTTAATTGCATGTGATCGAAAAAAAAATGATTTTAGAAAATATTGTTTCCTTAAAATGTTTATATTACAGCTTTAAATGTGGTGATATAAAAGAAACTATAAAAGAAATACACGATAAAAAGTTTGATTTGGTCGTTCTCGATCCACCATGGTGGAATAAATACATCAGACGAAAAAAATTCCAAAACCCAGATAGCAGGTTCAGTATCAGTACAAAGATATATATAAAATCACTTTCCTTTAAATACATTTTATCAATCATACATTTCAGCTACAAAATGCTCTACAATGAAGACGTAGCGAACCTCCCTGTAGGTCAACTGTTGAACCGTGGAACAATCGTAGCCGTGTGGTGTACTAATTGCAAAAATCACGAATCATCAATCATGAGTTCAATGTTTCCTCTGTGGGGCGTCACTTATGTAGCCACGTGGTTTTGGATCAAAGTAAATACATATTGATCATTTTTAATGTCCATATCTCGATGGTTATCTAATTTCATTTCTTTCGATAGATAACAAATAATGGCGAACCTGTATGTCCGTTCACCAAGACAAATGGTAAACAACCATTTGAACGTGTAATAATTGGAATTAAAGATCCTGAATCTCAGCGGTTGCAGCCTCCGGATTGGATGATTTTTGCTAGCGTTCCGAGTGCTCTTCACTCTCACAAACCTCCGCTGAATGGTATAAATGTTTTGCCATTATAAAACAGTTCAATTAATGTATAGGAACGCTGTGGTTACTAGTTATAGGAATGGGTGATGGTGTGTGTGTGTGTGTAACTTTCATATTTTCATACAAAGGGCTTTGTATTTTATTTTTTTTTGAAGTACAGCAGATTATATGTATGCAGAGGGGTAAGTGGCTATGTAGTTGTGTGCGATGAATTAATTGCGTGTCTCTGCTTTGATGAGCATGTCTCGATGATGATGATGTGCTTCGAGTGCCTAGGTCAGGATCCGTGCGTAGTGGCGTGCTATGTTGTGGTAGTTTGTTCTGGGCAGCGAGAGTTCAGCTGACGAGTACCTGTCCGTCCGGTCCGTGAGGATTTTATAGCCCTCTATTGCGCGTTTGCATTAAATATTTTATTGGGGGATCTGTTTTAGATACGCGTTTTTTGTGTGTTTTCTCTATGGTCTATTTTTAAGGTTCTCCCGTTTTAAGATTTGTTTTTGTGTGTTTACTCTACATCGTTTGTGACGCATATTTATTCATATACGTTTTGACGAGAGTCGTGATTCCGACAAATTTATAATCAGAGTTCTGTTTGATATTTAGATCTATTGGCGCCATATATTAGAAAGGAAAATCCCAAATGTTTGGAACTATTTGCTCGCTATTTACTACCTAATACTCTTAGTCTCGGCTTAGATGCACTTAGATGGCAGCATATTTTTCTTTATAGCGATTCACAGATACAAAAGGTTTATTTTCAAATTATTATTTTGTCAATCAATACTTCATATAGTACTTCTAAATAAGCATGGTTGATTTCAGATTGAAGATAAACAAACCAAGCAAGAATTGTTACCATCGTCAGGAGTACACAAACAGTCAGCAGTAAATAGTTTAAATGTAAATTGTAGGAAAAGAAAATTTCCAGAAATTAGTTGATATGAGTTCTGTTCTCACTGATAATACAATTGTTTTTCATTTTTGATGGAACAAACCAGTGTATAAAAAGTTCATAATAAACCTTTTTCTATCAACATCATACTATTATTTTCAGCTGTTCACCATCTACTGTTGGATGAAGGCCTCTCCAATCCTCTTCCATTCTTGTCTATCTTGAGCACATTGTATCCACTTGACTCGACACATTCTTCTAAATTCATCAGCCCATCGTCCGCTTGGTCTTCCTTGCTTTCTTTCACATCCTCTCGGATACCATTCCAGTATTTCTCGCATCCATTTGTCATCCATTCTTCTCACTATGTGCCATTACCACCTTTTCACACGCTCCGCTATATGTATCTGCTACTTTGGTCATGCTTCCTACCCATGTATTCCTCTTACAATCTCTTCTTATTATACCATGCATACATCTTTCCATGCTTCTCTGTGTGCACTAGATCTAGCGTAGCATTCTTGAATTCAGCATTCACGTTTTACATCTATACGTCGTAACTGGCAGTACGCATTGATCTTCCTTAAGCATAGCGGGACAACATCCTTTAATTTTTATAATTGAATATATGTATATATAAATAAAAACGCAATAATGACGTAAACATTTAATAATAAACAGTTTAAGTATGTATTACTTTTTAATATTCCACATGTCATATTTTTCAATAAATTTGGAAATATACCTTAATATAAAAATAAATTTGTCCATTTTGATTCAAGTATTTCATACCAAAGTATGCATATTAAAATAAATATAAAACATAATGTTTCTCGTTTATATAATGTTAAAATTTATACTATAAAGAATTTTTTCATCATTTGCTATGTCCATTGCAAGAATTGTGTTTACGCTTTTTGGGATAGCCGTCCGGATTCATCGTTTGCCATCGCCAAAAATCAGCACCTAAAACAAACCAAACACGTTAAATGAACTGATCACAAACAATCATCGTATACCTTTTTGATAAAAATACTTACACATGTCTTCCAACGTGAATTTTGCCGACCAGTTCAACTCTTCCTTGGCGAGACTGGGATCGGCCCACATGGCACATATATCACCGACCCTTCGTCCTTCCATTTTTAACGGCACTGTTGCTCCTGTAACACGTTCAAATACTCCTACTAACTGACGAACCGATACTCCTTTTCCAGTACCCAAATTGTAAGCCTTTAAATGAACCAAACATAAGTCAACATATACAAATAATCAAACACTTGACACATTATTTCATTGTATTTACTTTAACCCGAAGATGTTTAGTGTTTAGCAGATTCAATGCGGCGACGTGTCCACTTGCCAAATCCATTACGTGAATGTAATCTCTAACACCTGTTACAGTTAGTTTTGTATTATAAAATTAATTGATAATAACTTATATTGATATACCTAGGACAATTGGTGAACATGACTGGTGTAAAGAAGAATGAAACTAGGATGAAGCGCTTTTAGAAGAATGAACATAGTTTTTAAATCCAACATCCCGCTATGCTTAAAAAAGAAGGCACACGATCAATGCGTACTGCCAGTTATGAGATATGGATGTGAAACGTGGATGCTAAATTCAAGGATGTTACGTAAGATCCAGTGCACACATTGAAACTTATGCATGGAAAGATATGAAAGAAAGCAAGATAGACCAAGTGGACGATGGGCTGATGGATTGAGAAGAATATGTGGAGTCAAGAGGATGCAGATTGCTTAAGACAAAAAGGAATAGAAGAGAATTTGAGAGGCCTTCAGTCAGCAGTAGATGGTGAACGGCTGAAAATGATGATGATGATGATGAATTATTGTAAATGAATAAATTAAAAATGTACCAGTTCCATCTTCGGTAGCGTAATCATCACCGAAAACTGTAAGCACTGGTTTTTTTTTTAGAGCAACTTGAGCCATGAAAGGCATTATATTAGTAAACTCCTTTGTAGGATCTTCTCCGATGAGTCCCGATTGATGTGCACCTACCGGATTGAAGTAACGTAATGCAATTATATTCCAAGCCTGTCAAAATACAAAAGTTGAGTCACACGATGAATTAAATTTAACCAATGATTGCAAAATCAATAATTAACTAACGTCATCAGCGGCCGATAGATCTTTGAGCATTTCCTCGATGAAATATTTAGTACGGCCGTAGACATTTGTAATCGTTCCTGTCTTGTGAGTCTCTGTGATGGGCAACGATTCCGGCTCACCGTAAACTGTACAGGAACTTGAAAATACCAATTGGAAACAGTTGTGCCTTCTCATGATCTGCAAATACATTGCCGTAAAAGATAATAGTAATAATTTATCATAAATAGAATATGGTAAATGGAATAGTAAGTACTTCGAGTAAATTAAGCATCCCCAACAAATTGTTTTGATAGTACATTAGGGGTTGCTGCATTGATTCACCGACAGCTTTCAATGCTGCAAAATGTATCACACAATCAATGGTATGCTGAAAATTACAATCATAAATAAATATACATATATGTTAAACATTTTCAAATTCCATTATGTTTTCATCACAGTTGAGAGTATTACCTTGTCAAAGATATCTTCCAAAGCCTCCTTATGCAGCAAATCACATTGATAGAATGTCACCTTCTTTCCGGTGATTTGTTCTACACGTTGTAATGCCGGAGAACCATCAGCACTGCCGACAGCATTGACGAAATTGTCTAATGCGATGACTTCGTAGCCAGCTTCAAGTAGTTCCACCACACAATGACTTCCAATATAGCCGGCTCCACCCGTGACCAATACAGTTTTGAACGTCATCTTAATATCACCTGTAAATGAAACGATAATTAATTATATTTTTAACATTCTGAAATTTTTAATATTAAAGACATCCAAATCTTACTCGATTATTAAATTGTACAACGTGCTAATTTCTTAAGATTTTTTGGCACATTGAAATTTTCTTGTTAAAAATTATGTACGAAACTTAAAGCTTATACGATTAGATAACATATTTTATCATTGCTATCGCATCGGCTAAATGCTGAGTTTACTGTTATCGATAATGATTTAAAATTCCATTGAAAATTCAATGAAAGGAAGATGCTTGAGACTATCACGCACGACTTTCATAAGAGGCACGTAATCCACTGCTATTGACCTTCGTATCGCCAATTTAGGAATTATTCAATTTAGCTACCGTATAGGAAGACTTTTTTTTAGAGGTTTGCATTTACTATACATATTATTAAAAAAAAAACATGTTTTCTATAACACAGGCCGTCATGTGTTTTGTTGTTTTAAGTTTGATTTTGGGTTCTTTACTAATTTGGGGCCGCTGATCACGAATATGATGTTAGTTTTTATCCATCACGTAAGGTTATTTCACGATGATTGCTATTTTTGTTCCTGCAACGTAAGGGTCTTCAACTCAAAAAGACAAAAAAATATCACTTATCCTGATATTTCTACCATCTAAAAAACCTGTTCATTCCGCCTCCATTCGTCAGTTTAAGCTAACGATTTGTCTTCTGAAAATGATATCGATGGATGTTTTCGAAATTGAAACATAGTAACCACAAGTTTTCACACAAAGCGAACTGAATGATTTGATAAGAGATTTAGGTCTTACGAAGGATGCCGCACAGATTCTGGGATCAATCCTTCAGGATAAACATCGTTTGCTTGGGACTTGGGAAAGATTTCGTGTCCGACGTGGTAGCCAAAAACTAAGTACACCATTGACTTCAGAATGGTCGATTTATATAACGATAGGTTCACAAAAGTAATAACAACATTCACAAAAATAAGCTGTGTATCCAATACACGTAGCACATTAACATTCTTCAAAACATAACTAATTGAATTGATGGTAGTAGACAATACTAAGTAGTCTTACCATTCCAAAAAGGTCCTATGCCAAATTGAAGAAATTAAATGAAAGGATTCAACAACGATGTTTCAATAATGGTTCATTTGCTCAATACCAAGAAATGAAAGACAATAGAACAATTATGCATATCTTTCAATATCAAGAGTATTTATCCGTACCAGGAATTTATCAGGACGAGCAAACAAGTTCTGTAAATTGATGTACTTACCAGAACTGCACTAAATCTATACATTTTTTTCACAAATGAGATTGTCTTGCTTATTAGTTTGTATGTGTGTGCAGTTATAAGCAAGTTACAGCGTTTGAGAACCCGTCAGACAGCTGGTCGTTTACCCCGTCCCTTTGGCACGCCACAGAGGTCATCTTCAGTTTTTTTCGCACAAACGTTGAAGAATTGCAAACGCATCCGACCGATAGAAAATCATTTCCAATGCCAAGTCCATGGGACAGACTATAGGAAGCTTACAGAACAGTGTGTGTACAAAGTTTGTTGCGCAATTCGACAAATTAACATATCCGGCGCCGATTAACGGTATACGTGCTGTGTGTTTACGCAATTCTCTCGGCAAGTTCAACGAACATTCACACGTTATATTCGCAGTTAATCGCAGACGACTGCTGAGTTAGTTAAAAGTAAACTAGTTCAAAATTGTTATGCAAAACGATAAACTTGCTGCTTGTAGTGATAAGCAAATTATAGGGGTAGTGTACATATTGCACTTTATTCACATATTTCAATACTAATGAGGTATACTATGCTGAATTAAAGAATGTTACGTAAGATCCAATGCACACATTGAAACGTATACATGGAAAGATGTATGCTTGGTATGTAAGAAGAGATCGTAAGAGGAATACATGGGTAAGAAGCATGGCCAAAGTGGCAGATATAGCGGAATGTGTGAAAAAGTGGCAGTGGCACATAGTGAGAAGAATGGATGACAGATGGTCGCGAGAAATACTTGAATGGTATCCGAGAGGATGTGAAAGAAAGCAAGGTAGACCGCGTGGACGATGGGCTGATGAATTGAAAAAAATGTGTGGAGTCAAGTGGATACAGATTGCTCAAGACAGACAGGAATGGAAGAGGATTGGAGGGGCCTTTATCCAGCGGTGGATGGTGAACGGCTGAAAATGTTGATGATGATGAAGGTATGTATACCAACTTTTTTGGTTTTGTCACCGATCTACATACATAACTCTCTGTTAAATGTGCTTGTGTGGAGTTTGAATGCGTATTAGTTTCTAGAATTGCTTCTTCATCTGCGCAATTTCCCTGTGCTGATTTATTGTAATCAGTTTCGCGGCAGAATGCGATAGGAATGTGTAATCGGAAAAGCAGCTGTTAGAAAAAATTATGATCATTGATCGCGAATCAATGCGTATCTGTCCAGCCGGTTATAACAATTAAAATATTATTATTTAAAATGTATTCCAGATGCATGTGGCGCTCATTACGTATGTGACATTTACAAATTGCGATAATGACTTACGATTTTCTTCAGACCATCTGCATTTCATCAGTAGTCATTTTTTTCCGAAGATTCCAAAGACTATGAATATTTTCAAATGCAAACAATGGTATTTATTTTTTTCGTGAAAAGAAAACGTTTCCGAGTACAAAAGGTGAAATTTTTAGCACAATGCATAAAAACTCTTTTTAACTCACAAAAACTAGCTTAACAATGCTTTTAATTGATTCTGCAATTTGTGATGTTTGTGTGCTATGATCGTGAATATTTTTGAAAATTTTATTTACCATTCAATTCTATGTAACAAATTAACAAATTGCTCACGAGCTTTCTTTGAATCGATCGTGAAAATCGCTAATTTTTAAATTAAAATTAATCAATCTTATAGGTAGTCACGATTTTTAACATTAAATATATTAGAACGAGGACAAAAGTGATTTTTCCAAATGAAGACAAATAGAAAGAGAGTTGTGTAATCGAATGTCCTCTCCGTACTCACGTTTTTGTACATACATACATATGTGCATACATAGGTACCCGTTGTAATTTTTTTTCCATGTCGGCTCTTCTTCTTTAAAAACAATTAAAATCTTAATGCCATGTTAACTTATTCTACATAAAAGATCACGATTCTAATTTACATTCGAATACAATCCGAATAAATTAACAGTTCGAAAGGAGCATCGGACACGTTGTTAGGCACACAATTCATACAATCAGAAATATGTCGCAAAGTCGAAGGCCAAACGTTGGCAAAATAATAAAAAAAGGTTCAGATGGAGACATTCAATCCCGTTAAGTTAGTGGAATTGAAATGAAAACATCTCAGATCAGACAAAAGAGGAGTTTTTAAACTCACTTGTACAAGTAGTTGTCCGGTAGGTACTGGAATGAGCGCGTCGACCACTTCTGGTCCACCAATCGCTACTGACAGGTCTTCTTGGAGCCTACTCTGAGGCCACGGTCGTGGTAAACACGTCATCTAGTGGTTTGATGATCCAAACAAACGTCATCGTCAATCGATGACCGTCTATCGTTGAATTCAACGAGTAATTGCACTGCCACGCTATGCTTAGCTGCACTTAATAAACCACAACAATAATATGGATTACCATGATTTTCGTCTACCTGATTCAAATTACCCCAAAAACTCTCCAAGGATGTGTTTTGAAACATAAAACTGGATAGCAGTATAGCAGGACAAAATGGTACCTACATATGTATTTAGAGCAGGCATGTCAAACTCATTTCAGTCCGTGGGCCACGTTGAATAGAAATAATTGACCACGGACAATGTAATATATGTAATATATATATATATATATATATATATATTGTATACATAGTACAAGAGATAATTTGAAAAAATAAAATTCATTTGATATACATACATATGTTTAAGGTATGTTTATGTATTTCGTAATATCTACATACTAAAAATGCTAGTTCTCGTTGCCATTCAGAATATTTTATATCAGTAACTTATTGCTTTTTTAGTTGTAATAAAAATATAATTTCATTCAATAAGTCAAAACTTTGTGACAGGATAACGATAATTTGCTAAATCCTCATATGGACTCTCAATTTCGTTAAGAAATGTGATTTAGTCCCCAAGTTCTAATAAAACTGACGATTGATGCAACTCGTTCGAGTATTTAAGCTCCATTTTAATATTTTTACCACATCGGACTTTCTGGTAAAATATTCAATGCAAACCTTTAAATTTGTCTTCAAGTTTGTAATTTAGCCTACAACACATTTTTTTCAACGAGACCTCCATCTTTGACAAAAACACGTTTTTCCAGTGGAAGTTCGTATTTTTTAAGATAAATTATTATTTTTTTAAGTAAATCTTTCCAGTCGTAGTGTCATGCATAGAAATGATTTCTATTAATTGTATGTCAGAAATTGACGTGGGTCGCCAGTTTGACATGTCTGATTTAAAGACTGCTGTATTTGAAACTGAATCATATCACATATGTATGTATGTACATATGACAGGTATAGTAAGCTTTGAGATAATCAGATAATACAAACTTGTTTTGGTAAACTAATTAGAAAACTATTAGATTCAATTTAGAAGTTAAATCTTTAGCTGATTAGTATGCAAGATAATATGAGCTAGAAGGCAAAGGCAAAAAAATTATGTGTAATGTGATCGTTTGATACTTTCGTAGTTTTGTCGAATGTACAGAAATGATTTCAAATCTACGGAAGAAACCGTTGTAATTGTAATGGAACTGGTTTTTGTGCTAAGTGAGTTTGTTCAGACAAATCAATATTTGAAACGTTTTCCTAGAAAATTATACTGAAATGTTTTTCATTCACACATTAGATGCCGTAATTTATTTGCTATTCTTTATTTCGTTCTGTAGAGAACTTTGATTTTTTGATTTTCAATTGAATATCGAACGCATCATTCACATTAATGCAAAATAATGTATTGTTAATTTCGAATTGTGTATATTTATGAATTTCTTATTCTCAAAATTCCGTATTAAAATATAATAAATAATTAAACTATTCAATTTTAAGACG
Organism: Parapsyche elsis; assembly: GCA_022651745.1. Taxonomy (NCBI): domain Eukaryota; kingdom Metazoa; phylum Arthropoda; class Insecta; order Trichoptera; family Hydropsychidae; genus Parapsyche; species Parapsyche elsis. The sequence continues at coordinate 7,842,194 of JAGVSN010000004.1, read as the reverse complement.
CACATTGTACTTATAAACTGATGGTAGAAAAAAATTACATTATTACGAGAATTTATTTATTTTCATTACTATGCAAAAAACATACAAATAATTACAAATTTAAAATACACAAACAAATTGTACTGTGCAACAATAAATCACGTTTTTGAGTTACCCGAGCGGAGATCCAAAAATTATTACTAATTCTGACTAACACTGAATCCGAATATGATAATGAAATTTGTTGGTTAGCTCTTGTTTATGAGATATGAGCGTTTCAAAAAATGGACAATTTTTCCATTTTTTTTTACTTTTGCGGTCTGTAACACAAAATTTAGTAGTTTTGTGTTCAAAATGAGTATTGAAAGCAATAGTCAGATGTTTTTACTTTATCCTAATCGGATAAAGTATTGTGATCGTGCGAAAATTCGACCTCGAGATTTTGACTGATTTGTATCAGGTATCATCCCCTGATCACGTTTTCATGATTTCTAAAAAATGTCTGTATGTCTGTATGTCTGTGTACTTATGTGTGTGTGTGGCTGTATGCGTGTTTTCTCCAAAACTGTCAAGTCTATCAAGCTGAAATTTCATATCTATTATTGTCACGTAAGGTGTAAGAGCCATAACGAATTTGGTCAACATCAGTGAACCGGAAGTAGGGTTTTTTTTTTGTAGAAAATTCTAAAATTCTTTTACCACAGAATATTTCCGAAACTGCCCCATCGATCAAGTTGAAATTTCATATCTATAGTTTTCACGTTAGCCTTAAGAGATACTGTGATTTTGGTCAAAATCCGTCTGACAGAAGTGGCAGTTTACTCTTGAACGATTTTTTTTGTTTTTTTTTTTTCGGCCTTTTAAATATGTAGTATCGTCACCATATTGTAATATTGTAATTCGCATAGAAATTGCTATTTAAAAAAAAAATTATTAAAATTAGTCAACCGGAAGTAGGTTTTTTTTTTTTGTCGAAAAGTTTACCGCAGAATATTTCCGAAACTGCACCGGCGATTTCGTCGAAATTTCATATCTATAGTTTTCACGTTAGCCTTAAGAGATACTGTGATTTTGGTCAACATCTGACTACCGGAAATGGCAGTTTACTCTTGAACGATTTTTTGTTTTTATTTTTTTTCGGCCTTTTAAATATGTACTATCGTCACAATATTATAATGTTGTACTTCTGAGTAAAATTTCTAGTTACGAAAAAATAAATCATTAAAATCAGTCAACCGGAAGTAGGGTTTTTTTTTGTCGAAAAGTTTACCACAAAATATATGCCGAAGATCGTATTTTATATACGCGCGCGCACTCAACACAGTAATTTAAAAAATTAATTTCGTTACTCTTTGTATTCCTCAAATTTTTTTTTTTTTTTATTTTATTTATTTTAGAAGACCAACAGCTATGTTACAACAGAAAAAAAGTAAGAAACTTATAAATACAGAAAGCCAATAACAGGTCTCCACAAATAGTAACAATGTAAGAAAGAAAAGAAAATCAAAATCAATAAAAAAAAAAGAGTAAAAGAACACAAGACAACAGAGTTAAAGAACACAAAACAACAGAATTGAAGAACACAAAACAACAACCAATATAGTACAAAAAGTAAATTAAAGTAAGGTAACAATAGTACAGTAAGAAAACATATAGTATAGAATAATAGAATAAAATAACAACAAATAGTAAAATGCACAGGTGGTATAGTAAATAAAATAAAGAAACAGAAAAATAAAATAACAGTAACTAATTAAGCATAACGGTATAGAGTATGTATGTATAATAAAATAAAATAACAGAGCCAGAATAATGCAAACATCCCATAATTGTCACAAGAACTACTATGGGGAAGAAAAAAAACGATGACTTAAAAAACCTCTGGCCAACGCAACACTAGTACAGAAGAGGTCAAGATCAATGAAGCTTTTAGACAACTCATTAAAATTCTTGCTTGCCCGCCAAAGAAACGCATTTTGTCTGTAGTTTGTACAAGCCGATGGGAGATACAATAATTGATTGGACCGGAAGCTTTACTGGTGCCAAAAGTGAAATTCAGGATAATAGTTGGGGGCAGTCAATGGAACCAGAAGCAATTTTAGAAGGAATGTTAAATCAGCAGCCTCACGTCTTACTTCTAAGGGAAGTAGATGATGAATCCTACAGAGAGTAAGGTAGTTATCATGGTTATATAGTATGTCATCATTACGATAACACAAATAGCGGATAAATTTTTTTGGATATTCTCGATACGCGAAATGTACGTATCGTATCTGGGATTCCAGATTTGGGTGGCATACTCCAGATTGCTACGGACAAGTGAGCAATATAAAATTTTGAGTGTTTTGATACGATTAAATTCCTTAGAGCAACGCTTTATGAACCCTAGGGCCCTATAGGCCTTGGCTACAATGTTATCTATGTGTGAATCGAAAATCAATTTAGAGTCATGATACACTCCAAGGTCTCGCATACCACACTCCCTTCGTAATATGTGGCCCTTTAGAGTATAGTCTGAAAGCGTGAGGTTACGTTTACGACTATATGTAACTAAGCTACATTTAGATGAGTTGAGCTCTAAATGATTTTGAGTACAATAATCTTCAATACGAAAGAGATCGGATTGAAGAGCTATGGCATCAGAACGAGATGATATTTGGGAAAAAATTTTTTTCATGTCATCCGCAAAACAGAGCAAGTTAGAAGTCCTCAGACACAGCTGAATATCATTAATGAAGATAACAAAGAGTAACGGCCTAAAAGTGACCCTTGGGGGGACGCCACTAGGAATTGTAACCCAACTAGAGATATAATTACTAGTAACTACAGCTTGGGTACGATTATCTATGTAGGATGAGAACCACCTAAGTAAATCTCCACAAATTCCTATCTTGGAAAGTTTAAGAAGCAATAATTTATGGTTGATTTTGTCGAAAAGCTTTGCTATAATCCGTGTAAATGACATCGACTTGGAGTCCATTTTCCATAGCTTCGGTTATGTAGTCGTTGAGCAATACCAGATTGGAGACCGTTGACCGTCCTCTTAGGAATCCATGTTGAAGAGGACTGAGCTCCTGCATAACCGAAGGATATAGCTGATCATAGACTAATTTCTCGAAGACCTTTGACACAATGCACAGTTTGGAAATTGGTCTATAGTTTGTAATGTCAGTCTTTGGTCCCTTTTTTTTTTTTTGTGAACTGGTGTTATGTATGCTTGTTTCCAAATATCAGGGACAACTCCTTCAACCAACGATCTACGGAACAATATTGAGATAGGAATAGCTATTGCTTCAGCACATTTTATTAGGAAATGGGAAGGTAAATGATCTGGTCCGGCCGATTTTGAGGGATCAATTTTTTTGAGTAGTATGCAAACGGCTGCTGGGTTAATTGTTATGGAAGATAAATAAGTTGAGGTTTTCAAGAAGGGACTGGGGTTAATTGTTATTTGTCGCGAGTGATTTGGGGATGAAGTTAAGAACGTAGAATAAAAATAATCTGCAAATGCATTACAAATAGATTCGCCGGTGTTTATTGTAGAATTACAGTACTTTAGACAACTGGGCAAAGCGTGGTCTTTACTTTTGGACTTAACAAAAGACCAAAATTGCTTTGGATTTCGTTCGATAGAATTTTCAACAGAATTTAAATATTTTTTTATAGCAGACTCTTTCCAGGTTCTTTACCCGGTCACGTAGTAGCTTAAATGAATCATTATCAGAACGGTTACCATAAACCCCAAACTTTCTCAGATATTTATATTTTTTTTTCTTAATTAATTTTTTTTTTTGCGCGGGTGAATACCATATGGGATAAAAAATCGCGGGTAATCAATTTGGAGGGAACATATGTATCTCTCAACCTCATATATGTAATATAAAAAAATTCAACAGCCGCTGAAAATGATCTGGACGTCAGTTCGAAAGACCAGTCGATATTGGATATCTCATTTGAAATGGAGTCATAATCGCCCTTGTTAAACAAGAATCTGGTATACAGGGCGCATTTTAAGGTGTCAAGCTCAATAATATCCATCTGTAGGTTAAGAGCGCCGTGGTGGGGGTCTACTGGTACCGATAATGGGTCGGAGCAACTCGTTACCGTAACGATATCATTAGACAATACAAGATCCAGAGTTACTCCAAAACTATTTTTTTTTATTCCATTGTACTGTTTAAGATTAAGGGCGCAAATTTCATCCACAAGTAACTTTTCGTCTTGTGAACGGGGGGTTGGATGGGTATAGTGACTTATCTTGTAAAATGTTACTAGGTAACCAAGCGATGTCCCTCATATTGAAGTCACCTACAATCAAATATTTATCTGAGGGGCACTGTAAAATTAAATCATCAAGTTTTACGAAAAAGTTAGATAATTGTTGTGAGAAGGTATAACCTAAATTTTGTTGGGTTAAATAAATTGCACAGATGTGTAATTTCATAGGTAATTTAGATCCCTGTTGCTTGACGAATAAGGTAACCCAAAGATCCTCCGCACTCGAGTGGAAGCCGGACTGCGGAAGCACAGTGAGGTCCCTTCTCACAGCTATGAGAACACCACCTCCAAGAGTCTGATGTGTTAAAGCGTAATTTCGGTCTCTTCGTAGGACAACATAGCGATCGTCAAATAGTTCGCTATCAAATATATCATCAACAAGCCAAGTCTCCGTTAAAATAATAATATCATAGTTACTACTATTTAGATTATGTAGAAATAATGAAGTTTTGGTACGTAAACCGCGCGTATTTTGATAGTATAGAATTAATTTATTAGGATTAGTAATACGTGGGTTTGCCATTGGTGTTATGATCAAGAATCATCAGCGTAGCTATAGAACAATAATTAAAATCAAATAAAGCGTGGTATAAAAAATAATAAGCATAATAAATATATAGATTGTGGATAAATGCAAGTGCGGGAAAACATGTGGACAATAGCGATGCGTCTGGCCAGTGGTTGTAGACAAGTTGTTTAAAAATTGAAAAAAAATTGATTAGGCTATTTTGTTTAAATCACCGTCCTTTGCAATAATAATTACATGTGACGTATCATTTTTGCGCACATGAATCTTACAGTGTTTCACCCACACGAAGCTGTAGTTGGATTCCTTCGCGGCGGCCTTAGTTTTATTTAAAAGTGTCTTTGTTTGGGGGGATAGATGGTCATTGATGTATAATTTCTGGGTATTACCTTCAAGACCGATATCACTAGCCATTAAGTTTTTAAACTGGCGTGCTGCGGCAATAAATTCCTCCTTGATGTAACGATTTGTGAAACTAACAATAATGGATTTTTCTTTAGGGTTATAGGTTGGCACCCTTGCTATATAGTTAATTTGCTGCTTGGGGAAATTATAGCCTACTTTTTTGCTAACGGATTCAACGATCGAAAATAAGTTTTCGTCCTTCTTTAAAGGTACTCCCTTGATTTCGACATTTGTAAGTCGAGACCTCTGTTCTTTTGCCGCAAGATCCGTTTTATCTCAGCGACAGCGTTCTGGGTTGAGATGACAATGTCACGAAGCTGCTCAAACTCAGGCATTTTCTGTTCGAGTTTGGTGAGTCTAACTCCATACTCGTTGATCATGGTGGAGTTGAACTCGTATACCGATTTTAGGTCAATGAGTTCGCTCTTAAGAGCCTTGATCTCTTCAACGATGGTAGGCACGCCCGCGAGCTGGAGTTTGAGGTCTCGTATCTCATTTAGGATCACCTCGAGCGAAGCTGGATCATTATGGCTGACGCTTGGGTTGGGTGATGATAGTTTGCACTGAGGGCATCTCCATGTCGCTCTACGTTCGGCTCCGAGCTTTCTATACCCCACTTCCGAGATATTGGCACATGAATAATCTAGGTGTCTTTTACATCCACCACAGTGCACAACGTCGTTCGTGGTCGAGTTACATGAAGCACACTTCATTGTTATGAAAAAAAAGGTTGACGAATATGGCAACAAACTGCAGGTACGGAAGTATTGATGTAATATTGTGACACAAACTGCAAGTATGGGAGTATTGTTGTAGGTATTATACAAGTATTGATTGCTGAATGATGCAGATGCAGATTGTTAGATTAGAACAGTTAACGTAGCACAACACAGACTCGAGAAATCGTTCGATGACAGATGAAAAGCGACCGGTTAATTATAAGAAATTTTGTGATATTTATTGTTGTCGTTCTTGACATACGGGCAAATTAGCGCAAGGCACGACCCGACACGACAAAAATTGATTTTGAAATATATGGATAAAGTCATGGGTTGGCTACACCCGAATTTTTTCTATTAGCTACGATATTTGAAAACTTTAAAATATTTAAGTAGGTAATCGTCTAGCAATGCCAGTGCTTCAGTTTTAAAAATCATTTTTTTTATTGTTATACTTGTTTTAAAATATTTTAAAATTATTTTTAAGCATAAAATATTATAACTTCAATTTAAAACTGGACATTTGATTTTTAAAAATAATCTCAAGTGACAGTAGCAGCAATGGTCGTAAAACATTTGAGTTGAGTCCACGACAAGTGTCAAGTTTGAACAAGCGGCAAGTGTGAACTTGTTTCAAATCGTGAAAATTATGGAATCAGATCGAGAAAGCGATGGCGATGAAGGGGAAGAAGGCAGAGCAACTTCACAGTGGTCTGGAGTACCAGGTAGACTATTGGCAGTGGATGTATCATCAGAAATGTGGTCTTCAGAAAGCTGTTCCACAGCCTCAGTCACCATAGCCTTCGCCACATGCTTACAACTTGGCCGACGTCTCATGCTAGAAGCCCCCACCAACATATTCGGCATCATACTCTTCGGCACGCAGAAGAACGACGACAAAGGTCTCGAGAATGTCATACAACTACTTGAGTTGAAACAGCCAACCGTAGACGACATACAAACACTGAAGGACATAACCTCAAACGTGGAACAAGTCAAGACAAAATGGGGTTCAGCGACAACTTTTAACCTCGCCGACACCCTATGGCAAGTTTCACGCATGTCTCGCGACTGTAAAAAGAAAATGAGCAATCTTAGCGTCACCATAATGAGTTGTTTCAAAGAACCGGACAAATCCAATCACAGATCCATCCTAACTAGAGCTTCAGATCTCATTGCTCTCAACGTCGACGTTAATTTTATCAACATATCTGAACGTCGGTTCCCCGACGATAGTTTCTTTCTGGAATTGGGGGCTGTTATCGGAAAACAGCCGATATCCGACTACGAACCCCCGGAACCGGTGATGTCCCCGGAAGACATTCTATCACTGATATATCAAAGGACTCATAAGAAGTCGGCTTCGGCTCGTTTGAAGATGTACTTAGGCGGCGATGTGAAACTCGGCGTCGGATTGTATCACTTGTGCAAAGCTAAACCGATGCCCAAAAAGGTTCACTTACACCGAGAGACGAATGCATCCGTGGAATCCACCAGTACCACGTTGAGAACGGACCAATCGCAAGCTAGACCGATTCTGCGGTCTGAACTATGCATGTTTCAACAGTACGGAGATAGAGATATACAATTGTCTTACGGCGAGCTGATGCAATTGAGGAAGTTCGCTGGAAGTCCTTGTATGAAACTTTTGGGTTTCAAACCCGCGTCGACGCTCAATATGTCCAAATACTATTTGAAACCGTGTGCGTTTCTATATCCTGATGAGGAATCTGTAACGGGATCTACCAAATTATTCGTATGCCTGAGAAATAGATGTATGGACAAACAGCGTATTGCTATATGTCTAATGTTACCCCGTTGGTATTCAACTCCTCGCTTGGTTGCACTAGTTCCTCAAACCCAAATGGTGGAGAACGGATGCCAAATTCAATCTGATGGCTTTCACGTTATCTATCTACCATACGTAGACAATTTCAAGGAAGTTACCGTAAACGAATCGGCTCAAGTTTCCGACGAGCAATTGGAATGTATGAGGAAAATCGTCAGTAAGCTCAAATTCGAATATACTCCTGACAAGTTTGAAAATCCAAAGCTTCAAACGCTGAACAATGCCATCGAAGCTTTGGCGTTGAACGAAGCAGAACCTCAACCGATCGAAGATACAACCTTACCTGATACCGATGCTCAGAATGTGAGGATCGGTGACTTTTTGAACACTTTTCACTCTCTCTTTGGTCCTTTTAACGCGTCTGCCGCTAAAAGGACGACGGGACAAAACGGCAGGGAAAGGTCCAAGAGGGTGAAGACGGAAGTCGAGTGTCCCGATTTGGGACTTCTTATGGCTCGTGTGAAAAATAGAGAACTGAGTAAATATACGGTGGCGGATTTAAAGCAAATACTGAGATGGCGTAATCCTGCCGATTTACCGGGTTTGACTGGGATGAAAAAAGATCAATTGGTTGAGCTCGCAGAGCAACATTGTAAAGACATTCCCTGAATTTTGTTGTATCGTTAATTTTTCTTTCTCACTTCCACTGCATCCTCTAGTCTTTGTTAATGTAAATAAAAAATATTTTATTTTTCAACAGCATTAAATGTGAACGAATAAGGTCTAATACGAATCGTCTAGAAAGTTGACTTGATCAAAAGGTAAAAGATCGAAAATCTTAAATAAGACACAATGAGTAATTTCTTTTAAGCTAATTTAAATCACTAATTCTCAATCTTTTTTGTGTGATTTTAGATTTTCATTTACGTCGAATGAAGAACTAACAATGTTATTATGTTAATATAGTTGTTATTAGTTATTTTTAACTTAAGATCAAATCCACTTTCTACATAATTCGTATCAGACCTTATTTGTATTAGATTTTATTCGTTCGGCAGGGCTAAGAATAAAATGGTTAAGTGCATAAGGTCTAATAAGAATAAGATAGAAATTATATTTATCAAACGGTAAAAATTCATACAAAATCGAAAATCTTAAATAAGAAGAGGTGTAATTCTCATCTTAATTTTTACATCATTAATCAATTTATTTTTCTATTTTCGCTTAATATACCCCATCTTTGTTTTGAACAATCTTTCAATCAAAAGAAATCTAATTAAAAGAAAACAATAGAATTAAAAATTAAAAAGATTAGATCATATCCACTTTCTATCTAATTCCTATTAGACCTTATCCGTTTATTTATGTAATAGGCCTTAATGTAAATTAAAAACCAAAGTAAAAAAGTAATACGTTTATTCATTTAAAACATTTTTTACACAAAACAAGCGTGCTATTGAAATTTACAAATTTTATCTTTATTGCGAAAACTTGTACAATGTATGTACATTAAAAATAATAATAATTATGCTTTATAATCTATTGCAATTCACTATCACGAATAATCCATTAACTTTTTCCTTCTCCATAATGTGTATAGAAACGTCAACATTAACAATGTACTTACTAATGCATTTACAAAATATACTTATACAAAGGATCTTCGTGTTCCCGAAGATTTGAGGGTTACCGTTCACGGTTCGACTTTTCTACAGTTCAAAGATATGTCATTGACAAAGTTTGCAACGGTAGCAAACTTAGTCGATGAAGACATCATCGAACTGTAGAAAAGTCTCCCTCGAACCCTCTCACATCATCCGTAAACTCCCCGGGGGAAGATAAACATCCCTTATAACATGTATCTTTCTAATTTGATATATAATGCAAGAATGTTGTATTCATTTACCACATCAACAAACAGTTGAACACAAACATTTTCATTCAACCTTTAAATATACAGAGATCCATCAGCCGGGCCCAAGTGATGGATGGAAATTAGTACTACGTCCAGTAGCGTCCACACACCGAGACCACCAAAGCTGAACAATTTGCCTATACCCTCTTGCCAATGTCCTAGATAGAAACGATCAGCGCCGAAACCTCCGAGAACTAAACTGAGCATTAGCGCTGTACCCCAACGGGCACCTCCTGTCCAGTTACACAGAATCTGCTTGATGAATTCTCTCCGACCCAAACAGATAACGTCCGGCAATACAGTGCAATTTGTCCTAAAAAATACATAAAACATACAATATTTCCACACAAATAACAGTATAACGTACTTTGAAACGGCCAAATCCAATAAGAACTAATCCATCCTGGAAAATATCGCAAACGGATAAGGTCTAATAGGAATTAGATAGAAAGTGGATATGATCGAAAGGTAAAACTATCGAAAAATTTCATATAAAAAAACCCCCACTACGATTAAAAAAGGTTGAGAATCACTGATTTAAAAGTTTAAAAGAAATAACTCCTCTTGTCTTATTTAAGTGGACAAATAGCGAGAAGATTGGATGGCAGATTGACGCGAGAAATACTGGAATGGTATTCGAGAGGATGTGAAAGAAAGCAAGGTAGACCGAGTGGACGATGGGCTGATGAATTGAAAAGAATGTGAGGAGTCAGCTGGATGTAGATTGCTCAAGACATACAGGAATGGGAGAGGATTGAAGAGGCCTTCATCCAGCAGTGGATGTGAACGACTAAAAATGTTGATGATGATGAATTGATGAATACTGACCATTTTCATGAAAAGTTACCGACCGATTAATTAGTTGCCTTATCCTTATTATTAGACCATCTCCATTTTCTACATTATTCCTATTAGACCTTATCCGTTTGGGACATTTTCCATTCGACGATAATGGATTCTGCCTTTTTAACCGTAGCCTGGAGTATGACCAAACTTTACTTATAGTAACTTCTCGGTGAAGCAACGGAAATGCACGAAGCTCTTTGAATGCATCTATGTTCCCAATGTTCGGTCTGATAACAATATCGACACATAACCTGTCGTACGAATTCCTTGTTGCCCTAAAATCACAAGTTTATCAACAAGTTACGCATACAATATTGACAAGTTATATGTACGATGTAATGGCGATTGTACAAACCAGGCAAGCGACTTGAGCAGTACATGTGACGTTCATCATCTGTCCATAAATGCATTGATGTGTGAGGTTGCATGTGATGCATGGATATGTAAGTTTGTGGCACATGCAATTAGAAGGGCACTGGGCTATAAGTTCGTCCGAATGATTTTTATTAGTCGACGAGGAATTACCTATGTTTTGGTTTTTGGTATTTAGATCTTTGGTTGATAAATCCATGTTGTTGTTGGCTGAAATTCGTTTGTAAGTATTTTTCGTATGAGAATTTTGGGTCAGATTTACAATATTCTGCAGAGCAAAGGTTATACTGGTCGTAAAATAAATGTATTTTATGTGCTTTGTTTGTGTTCATTTGTGAATTTAAAATATGAAATTGTTATAATATATCATACAAAAGTATTTTTAAAGATTGGGGGTGGAAATTTGGTGAATTTATTATAAAGTGAGGTTAAGTGTGAAAATTCTTACCCATTCGTACGAAGTGGAAATTGTTTGCAATAAATGCGAATAATAGCAGAAAAATGTCACGTATTCTCAAGTGGAAAACTCTCATTTTGAGAAATAAAATTGACTAAATCGACAACAAACTCAATTGACATTCCTCGTCATTTGACACTTGGGGCCATAAAAGCACTATTGCCAACCATTAACTAGAAACTTAAATTTATAACTTCTCTTTTAAATGTATCTACTCCACAAATAATACAACTGCATATTCAATAAATATAGCTCAATAATCTACTACATTATTTATTGAATTATATCCGAATTTTTGGTATAACAAGAAGAGATCGTGAGAGGAATACATGGGTAAGAAGTATGTATGACCTAAGTGGCAGATATGGCGGAACGTGGAAAAAAGTTGGGGTGGACACAGCGAGAAGAATGGATGGCAGATGGACGCAAGAAATACTGGAATGATATCCGTGAGGATGTGAAAGAAACCAAGGTAGACCGAGTGGACGATGGGCTGATGAGTCGAGAAGAATGTGTGGAGTCAACTGGATGCAGATTGCTCAAGACAGACAGGAATATAATTGGAGAAGCCTTCTTCTAACAGTGGATGGTGAACAGCTGAAAATGATGATATGATTCTGAGAGAAAAAGGTTCATTGTAAACTTTTTATACACTGGTTTATTCCATCAAAAATGATTGATTTAAACAATAAATGTATTATCAGTGAGAACAGAACTCATATCAACTACTTTCTGGAAATTTTCTTTACCTACAATTTACATTTAAACTATGTATTTACTGCCGACTGTTTGTATACTCCCGAGAGTCCTGACGAAGGTAACAATTCTTGCTTGGTTTGTTTATCTTCATTTAAGTCAAGTGGATGCAGATTGCTCAAGACAGACAGGAATGGAAGAGGATTGGAGAGACCCCTCATCCAGCAGTGGATGGTGCACGCCTGAAAATTCTAATTCTCCTTTTGTCTACTTATTTTGTGGAGTATTTCAACGTTTTAAACGGAATCGTTCAAAGTTCTTAGTAGTGCAAAATAAGAATATGATCCACTCATGACCTACAAAATGCAAAATATCAATAATAAAAGTCAATAAACAATGTATGGACAGTATATATTTATATAAATTTAGCCAAAATAAACTCACCGTTAGAAATGTCTGTAGATTGAATTTATTCATTCGACCAGCTTTTATGAATACTGGTTTTTGAGATCTGGCTATGACGATTTTCAGATTAGTGATTATACTTTTATCCGTGATGAAGTTCAAGTTGTAAAATACGGAATTCGCTAAAGCCGTACTTTTCGAAAATACCATCTCCCCGTGGAGACACCAAAAGAGCAATTGAAACAATGCAGATCCTAAATGTACTACGAATCGAAAAAATACAGGTTTGTCGTGGAATGTCTAAAAAATTGCATGAAAAAATATTTATAGCTAGTTATTTTCGTTAACCATAAGATATACTCGTATATTATATTATGTACCAATGTTGCTTCGAATCCCGTTAAACAAATCATAAAATTGCTACCGTAAATTTGTGCTGAAAGTTGAGGACTAGTTATTGCATTCAGCTCTTCTGCCAATCTGTAATTTTATGCGAACGAAATTATTTCGATTCTGAAACAGTATATTTAAAAAAAAATCGTATGTACTCACTGAATAATATACTGATGTCTTTTTATTAATTCTTTCAATCGATTTTCAGTTGCGCTTTTCAATTCAATTCCGCTATTTACTTGATTGTAACAGTACGTTTCCAAGTTTTCAAATTCTTTCGAAAGAATTTCAAATTCTAAACCGATTAAAAACCACAGTATACCACAAGTCGAATCTGAAGCAACTATAGAGTTCAACACATAAAACAGTGCAACGAGTTGATGAACGTAAAATAGCGTAAATACATATTTTCTGTTTAAATCCATCGGATAGTAAGTTCTCAACGGCAGTCCACTTTTTTCAGCGCTCAATATCAGCACAGCCAACAGAAGGACTGATAAAACGTGAAAAAGTACAGTAACTCCAGTTATGAAAATTATATATTTCTTTCTGATAAGGTAATATTGTTTGGTTTCATCTTCAATGTGATTTTTTGCACCTAGGGTCATAATATGTTCAATAACCATTTCCAATTTCTTGCAATTTACAGATATAATTAAATATTTGCAAAATATAAATATGAAACTTATAATGACACAGACGTCTTCTCCCAATATTATTAAATTATCACCAGCAGAAAGCATGTCTCCGATAATTGCGACGATCACGGACAGCCAAATTAATTGGACGAAAATTCTGTGAATGTGAAATGCCAATCGATGCAATGGACTCATATTTTTCGGAACCATCGATCCCATTATGCTGAAAAACAACATGGAATTTATGTATTTATGTACATATATATGTATAATGCAAGTCATCAAAGTTGCGGGTGCGATTCTGAAATTTTTACCATTGTATTTTTATTTCGAACAACAAAAGCGAACTCTTCTTCAGCACGTCGTCAAAGAATGGATGGTTCAACAATTTATACTTGAGCGATGAGATCATTTCGAAATAAAAAGTGCAACGAAACTCGAAAGTGTGTTGTCGATGACGACTGAACGAAATGCACAAATATTGCGCTGCAAATATTACCCTGCTTTATACAGATAGATAAACACGTAGAAATAAATTAGATATTATTTACAAATTGCTGAAAATTCGTGTATACAGCAAGAAAATTATACGTGTGCGACATTTTCCATGTTTGTAATGCGAAAGAAACGTTTTGCATATTGAATCGTACTCAATTTTGCCATTAGTGCATTATTGTTTATGAGGAAATTACGCGAAAACTGTACACACTATCAATTTTGTGGTCTTTATTGAATTTTTTTAATTGTATGACGTTTCAACTGTTCGCTTTTGATCTAAATTATTAATACAAACTCTTCATCAATGTACATATGTATGTATGTATATTAACATCCACAAAGACAATTTTATTTTTTTATTTTATATACATATCTAATATAAAAATATTAAAAGTTTCTTTAATTATTTATATGGTTGTTGGTTTACGAATCTGTTTCAATAGTGTAAACTTTACAGTGTTTCCCAAACTATTTAGTATCGCGACCCACTTTTTAGATCGACAAACTTTTGCGACCCACCTAGCTTTAATTGACTTGAGGGGGAGGGGATATTTATATATATATATATATATATTTTTTTATTATAGTATTATTTATTTTTATATAATTTATTTAACGAAAACAAGCAGCTGGGATAAAAATTTACATTTCAAAAAACTTTCGCGACCCACCAAATATCGACTCGCGACCCATAGTTAAGGAACTGCTGGACTGTAGAGTAGATAAGGAAGCGCGTAATATCTAAATAAACAAGTTCAAAATGTAAGGAATTCTCAAGCAAATCAAATTTTATATTATTATTCTATCAAGCCATACCGCAAGAACAGTTGACAGACATTTCGAAAAAAAGGTACTGTAAATTTTATTGGTAGTTTTATTCCCTCAGTCATTATTTATCGAAAAACTCGCTCTGAAACGTTTACTCTCATTGGGCCAATCGTAACAGTACATTGCAAATAAAAGATTTGTATACTGAAATGATAAAATAAAATTGATTAGTGCACATGTTGTGCAAGTGACTCGTTTGCACAACTACATATTTATAACACAATCGTTTTTAAAATTGTACAATAACCATAAAGAGACTGAGTCAATATTTTCGATACGCCTCTGTGCCCAAACGAAATCCAATCAGAATTTAGATTTTTTTTATTCAAATGAATAAAAATTTTGACGCGAATCTACACATACATATGTATGTGTGTATGTGCCTAGTACATACATATATGATTTCACTTCCGTACAGATATTCCAACATTAAACCCAATCTAATGTTACTAAAACCATACTAAAAACAAATTTAACATGTACGATGATTAATGAATAAATTATTTAAAACGAACAAAAAGTATACCAAAGTTGCTTGAAATCCAATAGCGAACAACATTATACTGCACACTATGAAATACATAATCACCGGACTCATTATAGAGTTCAAATCGTGGGTGTATCTAAAAATGTATAATAAATACAATAAGATCGAATGCAAAAACTATAGCCAAAAACGTATTGTGTGCAATAGTTCAAGATGTATCTGTGGTGATTGACGCAATCCACAAATCTCCTATTCTTTATTACATCCCACACATCTCGACGAGCTGTCTTGTCCTTCAGTATGAAATTGGTAGGAAATTTATCTTTGTATTCTTGTTTGGTGATGTTCCAAATCGATTCAGCATCCAATATCGGCTCGTTTTCGGTAGTTTCTGTTAGGTTTCTTTGCAATTGTCCTATGAAGTACACCATCATGGTAACATTGGTAACCACATACAAACATTTCCCAAATTACGTGATAAGCTGCACCCAAAGCTCTCATTAGCAGTATGCAAGTAGATAATTCGGAAACGCGTATTTATCAAATGAACATGGTTTCTCGTAAGTTCAATATTCAAATCCATTAATTATATCAAAAGTCTTGTGATAAGTCAAGGAGAATCTGTATTCGATAGGTGGTATGTATATACATAGAAGAATACCAGAATAGTACAAAACATGCTTTTGTACAATATATCTTTGATATCTCTGCATTGATACTTGATGATGTCTATTACTATTCTCAATATTTCAGTTATGAGGTAGCTTTGTTTTTTTTCTATAGCCGTAAAAGGTGAATATCATCATCGTTCAGATGGTACAGATCAGTTGTACAGATCAATGTACTGTCAACGTAGGAATAAGCAGTTAGCGATTAATCCAAATGCGAAATGTATCCTTCGAAGATGTCTATCGTTGAGATTTTTTTCAGATTGGAACGACCACAGACCGAATACAGCTAAATATGTTAAATGTATGTACAAGGATGGGTTTTTAATTGATTTTCACTTCTTAACATGTTAAAATCAGTTTAAACATAGGTACAATGTTTTAATTTAACAATGAGTTTTGCCAAAGTAATACGAAATGCTGAATATTACGCCCAAACTGATGATGTTTGTTGTATGTACATACATATGTATGTAGTTTCATGAAAGTACATACATATGTATGTATATCCTTGGTGTAGGTACTTGAAAATTTAATTACACCTAATAGTAGATATGTAATTTCAATTTATTCAGCAAGTTGTCTCAATATGGTGACTATTTATTGCGATGACTTAAAACTTTAATGGGGTTATAATAAGTGGACAATTGCTGGTTTTCCATTATTTCCGTGAATGTTTTAAAACTTTCTTCAATTTCATTATCTATTGATGTTTATACAATGTAAATATGTAATTTTATCGACTGTAATGTAATATGATATCACAAAAACTTTTAATCGCAGTGTTAGAATATTAAAAGCGCTAAATGTATTCACATGTAATTTGATGAAAATATTTACACACTTCAAATTAAAGTCAAATTAATCAACATTACCAACTGTTGTTAAATAAATATCCACTAGTATCAACTACATAGTTCGGGGTACCTCAAATATTCACCGAATGTATTAAATGAATATTTATACATACATATGTATATAAAATAAAATTTTGTAATAGAAATAATCTAAAATTAACAAAAACGATAAGGTTAGGGAGAGGATATTAATTTACGAATTGCATATATTTTAAAAGAGCTGCATTTATTTTACTACATTTACGTACTAAACAAGTACATACATATACATATGCATGTAAGTTATTTAGGATGTATCTTGTGCTTGACGCAAAAGAGCGAAGTAGCTGTACGATGCGCGTAAAATCTAGAAAAAATTCAAATGAATTATTATTGAAGTTCTAAAATTCTATTTTTGAAGAATTGAACTTAAAATATTGAATCGAATATGTATGATTCACAATGAGAAACGATTATTCATCAACTACTAAGTCTTCATAATTGATTTATGTATTATAATGTTATAATTATTAATTTAATTAACAATACCGCAACAAATGTAGGTAGAGACATTGGGTAAAAGGGTCCAACAGTATAATTGATCGGTAGTTTTATTCCTTCCCTCATTATTATTAAATTCGTTTTGAAACGTTTACTTTCGTTGAACCAATCGCAACTATAAAGTGCGAATGCGAGTTTCTCATTCTGAAATTAAAAAATATATAAACAGTGATTATAAAATAAAAAAAAGCTTATCAACGTGTTAATTTATATAAAGAGTTGAATTCAATCCGAAGAATTGATTAAGAAGACCAACCTCAACAATTACTTCATTACTGGTCCAATAGAAAAGTAACAGTTGTACCAGCATCGAAGCGATATATTCTAACATGAAGCACAATCTAAGACTTAACCCATACTGAAATAAAATATAATATGTTTAAATTTGTACAACGAAGACTAGCGAATAAGATATTATACAAAACGGATACCAAAGATGCTTGAAATCCAATAGCGCACAACATCACACTGCATACTAAAAAGTACAACATCATAACTGGCTTTATTATGTTGTTCAAATCCTCGGTGAATCTAAATATATAAAGAAAAAACACAGAAATAGTTTACCTACTTAACTTGGATATATTCTGTGCCATTTGTACCTTCTGATGTATCTGTGATGAATGACGCAATCCACCAACCTCTTGTGCTTTATTTCATTCCGCATGTTTCGAATGGTTGAAGATTTTATAAATTTTGAGTTATTTTCATCGTTTCGTTTGTCTATGTTTGAATTCAATTCTTGCTCCAATGCCGTGTCATTCTCGGTTGTTAAAATTAAGGTTTTCGTCAAAATGCGCAATTGCCCTATGGAGTGCACCATCATGCTAATTACGAACATGTCCCAGCCCGAGGTATAGAAACCTCCAACAACTCCCATAGCAACTTGGTAAACGTAGGCTATCACATGATAGGGATAGGCGTATTTGTCGAATGGAAACCAAGAGCTGAAGACCATCGGTCTCTTGTAACTCCAGAATTCTGTACCATTGTCGTAAACCTTATGATAGGTCGAAGAGAGTCTGTACTCGATCCCTGGTACGGCAAAGAATATCGAGAGGGTAGCAGCTGCTACTCCCCAAAATAAGTACGTGGCTTTTCTTGCCATTTTTATGTAATCGCGCATTATGTCATTAAGTTCGCTGCTCTGGTATTTAATGATGTTGACTTCTACTCTCGATACACCAGCTGCTAAGGTATCGTACGTTTTTCTGTTTGAATACATGGTGTATAATTTCAGCACAGTGATGATGTAGAGGCAAGTGACGGACATGTTGGTGGTCATATCCTCGAGATTTCCCCAAACACAGTACAGCTCCATGCATTCCGCTATGACGAATATGGTGAATATGATGGACAATATAACCCCATAAGCAAAATGTAATCTGCGAAGTGGTTTATTATTGAGGAATTTTTCAGATTGGAATGGCCACAAGCCGACTATGGCCATCAATGTGATGTTAATGCATAGCAAAGGATTTTTGGCTTCATTTTCACTTAGAGACATGTTGTAAGACTTTCGTGAACTTTACGACGTGAATGAAATGAATGGACAATATCAAACCACCAAAGAAAACTTAATGATCGTGTTGTTTCATCAAAAATTAATTAAACCAATGGCGCACCTTTTAAAATTATCTGAAAAGAAAAAAAAAGAAATATCAATGTGAAATTTTCTCATGAGTACAATACATCATAATCCCTATACATACATACATATGTATATGGATTAAGTAATAATGTGATGTTATTTTCATTATCAAAAGGGAATTCGTTTGAGAAGGAATCACTGGTGAATTCGTGATACTTCGTTGTTGTATTGTTTGAAAAGTACAGTATTGGATAATATTGAAAGAATTTAGATAATTATTATATATTAATCATGATTTTAAAGATAGTAGCTTGTTTTATTATCGCTAAAAATAAATAAATTCCATTTCATCGACGCTACTGCCGAAATGTGAGTAAAACTTTTAATTGCAGTTTTGATACAGCTGAAAAAGTTAGGTACCAAGAAGTGGTTTAAGTAATTATAATTCAATTTTATAAGGTAACGTGTGTCTGGAGTAGGATTTCGATTGATTTAAAGGTGGTTGGAATAGAATAGAATGGCGATACAGTCCCAGAATTCTCACTACGCATTTCTATCTTCTTTTACATGTCAATTTTCCCTATACGTTAGACACCACAAAAATCACTTCCGGTGACCAAAATGGCAACTCCACTTGCTTATTCTCTAGAGCACTTCCTTTTTTTGAAATGTTTGCCAAGCTGTTGTTATAGCGTTTGGCCATAAATGACAACGGCTAATGATAACGACTAGCAACCTAAACCCCCCAGTGGGGGGTTTAGGTTGTCTGAGGTCCAAGGCGCAAAATTATTTGGAGGACCTCAAATTTTTATTTGTATTATGTATTTATTATGTAACTATTATTATTATGTATTATACACGAAATATTTTCCTTAATACTTTTCTAAATATTTTAATATTTTCTTAATAATTAATATTTTAATATTTTCTTAATAATTAATATTTTAATAATACTTTATTTACTCAATATAATCAAATCAAAAAAAGTTTTAGGTTGGGAAAGGTTGGGTTAGGTTAGGATGGTTTATATATATTTTCCCAAACATAAGCCAATTCTTGATTAATAAACGCATTAAAACAGCAAAAATGTGTAGTTATGAAATGTGTCTAATTATTATCTATATTTGTTTTAGAAGTGAATTGATATTATAATTGGGATTTTGTTTAAAAATGAAGAAAATCGAAAAGGCGAACCCCGATATACCTCAATGCAATAGCTTTCTAATAGTCGCCCAAATGAAGTCTATTATAGTAGTCATACATAAATAATTCGACAGGTAGTTATTGATGATTAGAATACTTCAATTTTCTATCTAATACAGTACCTCATGTTAACCGTAAAATCGAAGAAAGCAAATATGCAAAATTTGGATGCGATTAGCCACAGGTTTTTCTATTTTTTAGTGCGTTTATTCATTCGGATTTGTCTTTTTTTTATGGAGTACCCTGAAACTGATTGGCTGGTCATATCTATATTTATAAAAAAAATCAATTAGTTTACAGCCATGCATGAAACAATCTTATCAATCGACAAATGTTAGTTTTTTTTTTAAATAAACATATAAGTGGAGAGCTAAGCAAATAAACGTATTCTGATACTATTGTGAAATTATCGCATGCGATACAAATTTTGAAATAAAAAATTATTATTGTAAAATTATCTTGTAAATCGAGCCACGACAACTGAACAAACAGTACAAATTTTTGGTATACAAAATCGTAAAAAAATAAATGAAAAAAAATAGATTTTCCGCAGCTCAGTCTCCCCAACGCTCATCTCAAGTGCAGGATATAAAATGACTTATTATTAAGCTCCGTACCACTTGGAGAGCAATCGATATCACGCATTGTTCTCCCTCTCTCTGATACAGGTTCGCCGGCCAATTATACTCATGCCATTTCGTTCTGGCACGACGCATAAATTGACGGCTCGGATATCAGCTGTTTATCGTTTGTACCGCTTGCCGCAAAGTAAACTTGACTCGGTATTCTCTTTCTCTCTCGTGCATTTTGGTGCGGCAAAGTGTTGCTGTCCCTCTTTGATTGAGTATCAGCTGTTTATGTGGCCCCCTACCCCACTGCACTCGGCGGGCGACCCTTTCCCCTTCGTTTGTGTGAACTTTGAGGATATGCGGCATATTTGGCTTGAAATGCATTTCATATTTAAAATATATTCAATATTAAATATCGCCAGAGAATATTTTGGATTACCTAATTTTCTGCAAGAAAAAAAACGTAATATACTAAATATTTAAAGTAATTGATTACATTTTTTAAACCATCAATTTTTAAAATAGAATGACGCCAGTGAAGATGCAAACAATCCAAGCTTATTTTGATGTACTTTTCTAAAAAAATAAAGAAAAATTGGTAATTTGGAACTGCAACCAAGTAAAATTAACATCGTCCGTTAATTAATTTGCTATTATCAATTGTAAATTAAACAAATTTCAGACGGTGGTTATTCAAAAACCAGTGCTGATTTCAAAAATTTGTAGCTCCGAAATTGATAACGCTAATGTTTTAAAAAAAGATTTTAAAGTTTATATTATTTCTCACAAAGCAGTCGATTATCGATTTATTTAATTATGTTTGAAAAAATATTGTTGTGTTAAATTTGAATGAAAATCGAATAAAAAAAAAAGTTTATCCTACCTTAACCATCGACTTAGAGGTGATCTCAATTATACTAATGTGGATTTTTACAAATAATCACTCCTTCCGCTTTCTTGTCGTGGAGAAATTGCGAAAATTATTCTTCTTATCAACATTGCAAACCCTTACCATTAATTGCCTCGAGTTTTTGAGTAGGATTTCATTGCGAGTTCCTTTGCCAGCGACAAGAAGAAACGTAATTCGGCACCATTCTAATGTCAACTAGAACGATCAATCTTTTAATAAAGTTAGTGACACTATTGATTCGTTTGCCACTGCAATCGTTTCAACGAAATGCACATAAAATAATTTTTATATGTCTTATTATAATTATTCCACTTTTTTTTATACATTCTCTTAGTTCTTGTTTATTATATTTTGTCATGTTATTTTTTTGTTAAATCTTTATTTCTGAATTTTTTTACGTTAGTTGTTTTGTATTTTTTCTGTTTCCTTTTTGCTCATTTTTGTTTATACATGTGCAAAATTTTAAATGACGTTGCTTCTTTTATTTTTTTTTAATGGAAAATTAGCAGCGGTATACAAAAATAACAACGCCAATTAAAATTTTTCACAAATAAGAACATAAATGTAAAAAAAAAAAAAATGTAAACCAATTTATTACTTTTATATCAATTTTAGGAAGAATGTTACGAAAGTTTGTGTGTGTTTTGCAAGTATGAAATTTAAGGAAACCAAAACGTTATAGACGTAGTACAAAAATCTCTGATTATCCAATTAGGATAAAGTATAAATGTTAATAAGGCTACCCGGAGGGAGTCCAGTCTGAAGGGGTGACATTGAGAGTGGAGGTCCTCAGTGCCGTCTTAAGGCATGGGCACATTGGGCAGTTGCCCAGGGCCTCACGCTTCTAAGGGCCTCATGCTACCTACAAATATTGTTAGAATATTGAAAATTATAAGTATTAAAAGATCTTTTCGCAGAGTGAATAAGTATCTACTATATAAAATTCAATGTTTGTTTCGTTCTTTCTTTCTGTGTTTGTCGTTCCGCTGTGCAAATCTACAGTTTTCAACTTAGAACCGCCAAACTTAGTATACTATCTCATGATACCCTAACTCGGACCGTAGGTGGGTTTTGGAAGGGGTCGACGGGCCCCCTTTACAAAATTTTTAATCAATTTTTTTTTTGAACTGGAGAATAAACGTTTTCATTTGTTTCCATTTTTGTTTGTGCTGGAGAATAAACGTTTATTTCGATATTCATTTGTTTTGATTTTTACACACCATTCACCCGCCCGAGCAACGCCGGGCAATAAGTCATAAAATAATTTATAACAATAACAGAAACTAATGAACGCAAAAAATATGCGAGCAAAAACAGTTGATGCAGTTGTAGCTGCAAATTATTAGATCTTTTTTTTTTTCTTTTAGTATCGATAAATCTGTGTTCAATTGGATTGCCCGTTTATTTCGATGTGAAACATCTTAAACCGTGGCCTGTCGACAAAGTATGGGTGGTCTAATGCAACGGATATGACGTCATGTTGGAGCTCGCTGATCGGCGGACGGTTCGACATCGCGCGCACCGATATTTATAAATAGACTACATGCCGGTGCCTGTTGTTTGCGTTTATATATAATATATCAGTATTATATTATATTATACTGTATAATTACATAATATATTATAAAATTCTGAACACGCGGGCTGAGGTGTAAGATGTTTCACATCAAAACCTACGGCCGTGTAGACGACACAGCCCACCCGGTGTTTTCAATTGAGATTTTTTATTCCTGTGGGTAGGTGGGGCCGCTAGGGGGCCCCAGTATTGAGATAGAAAACCAATAAACGCGGTGAAATAAAAAACACAAATAAACGCCACGGGAAAAAATGTGTAAAAAGTATTTCAAAGCAATGAAAAATCACAATCAATAGGAAAAATAATTGACCGTTGATTTCAATACTCACTTTGAGCACAGCGATACTATATTTCGAGTTATATGCTGCAAAAGCCAAAAAATGGATATTTTTTACATTTTTTAAATCGTAAACGAGAGCATGTCAACAACAATCATTGTCGGATTCGAATTCAGCGGGTCAAACTTAGTAAAGATTGACCAATCTCCGCTCTGGGTATTTTTTTTTTTGTTGCTCGGTGTTATTTAGTAGGGAGTGATGAACGTGAAAAAAATTCACAAAAACGAACGAGTGTTTGCATCGCGCGCACATCCCCCAGGTAGTGTTTTCCCCTTCTGGGTGCGGGCATCACCGAGGGGGGAGAGGAGGGGCGCACAAGGGGGAGAAGGGGAACCTAGGAGGGGGAGGGGCGGTGAGGGGAAGGGAGAGGCGCTCTTTCGGCCGAGCAGGGGTCAAGTTGACGAACCGACTCAGAGTCAGTCTATCTTAGGCGCGCGCCGCGAGCGCATCGCCCCGCTATGGCGGCGTCCGCGCCCTTCGCAATTGCGCTCTCACATTCCCCCCTGCAATTGCAACCCCTGCCCCCCCCTTCAACCCCTCGCGCCCCCGACTCTTTGCTCGACGTCACGGCACGAATCGTCGCCGAGAATATTCCCTTTCAACGGATCGAGGAGAGATACGATCGCATCCCCGAACCGGTGCAGCGCCGCATCATCTACTGGTCCTTTCCTAGAAATGAACGAGACATCTGTATGTACTCTTCGCTGGCGAGGGTAGCAGCCGCCGGTGCTCCTCCTGCTCCTGACCATCAGAGCCTCTCCTTCTGCAAGGGTCTCAAGCTGCTCGACGCTGGCTGCGTCGACTGCGTGCTGCAAGTCGGTCAGTAAACATTAAACCCCCCCCCCCCTCCCCACTTTCATTTTCCATTTCGGTTCAATTTTTAACCCTCGACGAAAAAACCGTTTTGATTATTTTTTTTTTTTATTTTCGTTTGATTTAATTTCCACGCTGAAAAAAGGATGTGACAATAAAATTTGGTATTTTGTGTTTGGAGCTTGCCGGAGTCACAGTAGGGGAGTGGTAAGAAAATTTATTAGAAATAAGAAAATTTATTTGAAACCAGCTGACCCGGCATGCGTTGCAATGCCCGATACCGTTCCCGTTCCAGATCCCGATCCGTTGCCGTTCCCGTTCCCGTTCCGTTCCTAGTACGTTATCTGACGCGTGAGCAGGCCCGTTCCCGTTTTATCCCGATTTTTTCACAGGAACCATCCCCGGCATGATCACAATAAGTCCTGAAAGTTTCATCGCGATCGGTTGAGCGGTTTAGGAGCCTATAAGATACAGACAAACAGACAGACATTGATTTTTATATTTATATATATATATATATATATATGAAGCCGATGGGGTCCACTACGTCATCGTGTATTTTGTAGGTTTGCAAAAATTCATTATTTACCATGTACAAAGTGTGTTTTGATGTGTTTTGCACATTGTTGTAAATTTAGTCGATAGTTATTTATTTACACCCAAGACAATCGGTGAAAATGGCTGAATGTTAAAAAGACGCAATGGAACTAGGATCATTTCCGACTTTTTACCAAAAAATTGTAATTTTTTTTCCGTTTTGCTCTTTATAATCACGAAATGGATGAATGAAACCAGGATGGAGCGCTTTTGAAAGAACGATCGTAGTTTTTAAATCCAACATCATGTTTAAAAAAGAAGGTATACGATCGATGCGTACTGCCAGTTATGACGTGTGGATGTGAAACGTGGATGCTGAATTCAATTATGCTACGCAAGAGAAATACTTGAGTGAGAAGTATCAGATATAGCGGAACGTGTGAAAAAGTCGAATTGGGCTGGGACGCGTGTCGAGATGAATCGATACTGAAATAGTACCCGAGAGGATGTGAAAGAAAGCAAGGTAGACCGAGTGGAAGATGGGCTGATTGAGAAGATTGCTCGAGACAAACAGGAATGGAAAAGGCTTGGAGAGGTCTCCATCCAGCGGTGAAGCGGTGAACGTCTAAAAATGATGATGATTTACAAAGTAGCTCACTTTCAGAAATGCTCCCTATTAGATAATATCGAAATTTTCTTATAACTATGTATGTGTCTGCGAGCTCGACAAAAGTCCAGGAATTTATTCAAACTTTTATAGGTTTTTGGTCGAACCAGAAACGAGACAGCGTCGGACTTTCAAATGGATTATATTCGTTGGAGGTGGTGGCCTCATGTGAGGGTCTCGAGGAGAATGGAGGTGTTCTCTTGTACATATACATACACATACGTAGTAGCGCAAGGGTTTGCCTGACTGGGTAGCCGCGGAACGCTCGCATACACACGGCACGTACACACTCACGATACAGGCAGCGCAAGGCGCTCGCATTTTTCAAATACCAGAGGTATAGTATGTATGTACATACGTGCACTCCGTAAAATACACAAATGGCGACACTGTCGACGGACATTGACTAGTTAGGTCATGTTTAAAAACTCGTCGAATTGATTTTTAAAGAGGTTTGTATTTTTTAGTAAGTTACTTAGCTGTTTTGGGAGACGGTTCCAAACTTCAACCACTCTATGTATTTGAAATTTTGTTTGATTGGTCTGTAAGGAGCGTCAGAGTATGACCTCTGAGATGAGCGATTTCATTGAACGTGAGAGAGGTGGTTTATCATTGGACATTACATTTACATATATTGATTTTTAAGTTGCTGTTGTAAAATGCTAAATTCTATAAAAGAAACACATATGTACATAGGTAAGCTTCCTTCAGTACAATACAACAAAATTGATTGTATAAATTCAGCGATGCGTTCATGCTAAGCCTCGTGTGCATACGTTGAAATCGATGTGTTCTCGGCAAAAATCATTATTTTATTTCGATTCCAATTTCAGTGTATAAATTACGAAATATGTACTAATATTATGAAATCTCGTTAATTTAAGCATTCAGCATATGAAATAGTAGGCTTACTGTATACCTTAATTTTCAGCTTCAGCTTTTTAAACCGTTGACCATTTCCCCTTTTGTCCCTTCGTTCGTAGGTATGTACTACATATATGTAGGTAATTTCATTTATTGTCCATTTTCGATGACAGGTTTCGCGACAAAATCGGCGATGTGTGAAATTTCGATTACGTCACACGCACATACACACCCATACGACCGGAAGTGCATCGTCAAGGGGAAAAGGGGGAAAGGGGGTGCGGTTTGAGAATCTGCGGGTGCATCCGCGTAACGCGCGGAAATCGATCGCGCGCGCACCCACGCTCGTTACGTGCCCTCTGTGCGTTTCGTGTTGTTGTGCAAGCGATTCGCGTCACGTATTCCCATAAGATCGCCCGGTCGATAAGATCGGTAATCGCGTGCGCGTTTCGTCGAGATCTTCGAATCGATCGGTGGCGCCGTGCGCGTGCGAATCTCGACCTTACGCCCGGTGAGAATAAAGGCCATTGTTGCGTGCGCGTTTTAGTATTTTTTTTTATTTTGACAGTTCGATGATATTCATCGTGGCTGTTGCGGCTTTAATCCGCCGCTCGTCCCCGTTTTAGCCTTTGCGTATCGCGCGCTCACTTACTCGGTTTTAATTACGCACTTTTGTTTATTTCTCAGTACTAGTGTATATTTATATTTAAAATACACAGGGAGGCGGCATAGCCAAAGGAGGCCAAATAAAATAATTTAATAATAATATAAATATACGTCTAAATAATTGTCTGTTGCATCATGTACATACATTTTTTTATCTATTTAGTTATTTATATTTGAAGGGTTACAAAAATTCATTTATATTCAAAAACTAAAAAGAGGTTTATATTTTCTTAGGTTACCAGCTGATTTGGGAGGCTATTTGAAACGAACGAGTCTGAC
The DNA here is from genome assembly GCA_022651745.1 of Parapsyche elsis. NCBI lineage: Eukaryota > Metazoa > Arthropoda > Insecta > Trichoptera > Hydropsychidae > Parapsyche > Parapsyche elsis. The sequence goes on along the minus strand of JAGVSN010000004.1, from coordinate 7,814,885 downwards.
AATTTTGTTTGATTGGTGTTTTAGGAGTATGACCTGAGTTTTTATTGAACGTGAGGAGGTTTTTCATTGGACATTTGTATTAGATTTCCTTTCAATTGTATCATCTCCAAAGAAGTGAGACTCATTCTTTTAAACCTTTCGTTTCATTTCGATCGAAGTTTAGATGAGATCTTTGTAATCCTTCTTTGAACCGTTTCTAAACATACAATATATTTTTTAAAGCTAAGGTTCCAAACATTTACAACAAATTCTAATTTAGGTCTAATAAAGGATTGTTAAATCCAATATCCCGCTATGTTTAAAAAAGAAGGCTACGACCAATGCGTACTGCCAGTTATGACGTATGGATGTGAAACGTGTATGCTGAACTCAAGAATGTTACGTAAGATCCAGTGCACACATAGACATATGTATGCTCGGTATAACAAGAAGAGATCGTAAGAGGAATACATGGATGAAAAACTTGATCAAAGCGGCAGATATAGCGGAACGCGTGAAAAAAGGCGGTGGTAGTGGCAGATGAACGCGAGAAATACTGGAATGGTATCCGAGAGGATGTGAAAGAAAGCAAGGTAAACCGAGTGAACGATGGGCTGATGAATTGAAAAGAATGTGTGGTGTCAAATAGATGCAAATTACTCAAGACAGACAGGAATGGAAGAGGATTGGAGTGGCCTTCATCCAACAGTATACTATATAATATATATGTATGTATTATCAAACTTATACTTTTTGGTTTGCTTTTGCCTATGTATCGATTAATTTGTTGAATTATGTAGGCACTGATACGGTTCGTATTGAGTCAGAATCTTGTTTGTGATGCAAACTGTTGTATCGATTCGTACGTGTACGGTTTCTGTGTACGGAAATTACGTACGTGTATTTGCTTATTTTATTATTTAACGCCTTCGCGACCGGCCGACGTTCGTATTCGTCCACTTTGTCGTGGAAATTTCATGCATAATTTGTCAAGTGTGCAATTGAATTTCTAGCCAAATTGCATTCTCGGTATGTGATGAAACGCTAGTGTCGATATTGTGCTCGAATAGTTATTTCGCATACTACCACCTATTCGCATGTTATGTATTTTTTTTTATAATTGCGACGTAAAACCGCGAGCATTAAAAACTGTTTACATCGTAAATTTCAATATGAAATTGTGTGTGGAAATTTTTATCATTACCTGGATTTTAATTAAATTTTGCGGTACACATACATAGGTGTCAACGTACAAAATCACTTAACGCTTGATTGACATCTGCGACAACACTATAATGAAATCGCTATTACCATTTAGGTACGTCTGTTTGGTTGGTATCTATGTATTTTTTCGTTTAAATTTCGTATTGCATCTATTGGTTAAAAAATGGCGGCTGCACGTCATCGTGTCCAATAAATTGTGTAAACAATAACAATAGAATCGATTGTGCAGACATCAGGTAATTTTTTTGGCACACCTGGTTTTCGGTACGTCGCTAGCACAACGGCTAAAAGTGACCTAACTCGAAATATAACCGTCAAATATTTACGATATTCCGCGGTCGTGCATCTTTGAACGAATTCAAAATGTCTGATCTAATTTTGTTCGAAATCAATAGTAGGGACTGTAAATTTTTAAAGAACATACATTATGTACATCACGTACACATCATTGTTACATTACATTTTCAGTGAAAATCAAGGATAATTATGGGTATTTCGATATCTTTTTTGTATCGTTTTGAGTTTTTTTTGTTACTATTGATCGCATGGTCGATGCAACGGAGCTAAAAGATAATGAATGCCCCTACATCCGGATTTTTCGTAATAACCGACTATTTTTGTATCATTACTACATTGTCGATGTGCTCCTTTGTGCTTCGAAATGTCTTATTTATAGCAGTAGTTTGATAGGCATGTAAAATGTTACTCCTTTCTCCAATCTGGGTCTCGGATATCGTAATACATTCAAGTTTAGCTGTGTCGCGATTATTTTTAAATTGGGCTTGTCTGTTTCAACGAAATTGCATAGGAATTATTAGTTTTTTTTGCACTATCGTTCTTGTAATGCCTAGTGCAGGTTTCGGTGAAGAGTTTAACCCTAGTGCGACCCTTTTATTCATCTCGTTGACATAATTTAACCCCGAGTCGTCGTATATTTTTTAAATTCAAATTGCATGGACGCAAGCAATGCCAGGTGTACACTCGAGTCCTATGTAAATTGAAAGTTGTCCGACAAAAAATTATTACGGGTACACATAGTCATTTCCATAAATTTGATATCTTCGGCGAACGATTGCATTGCCCCTGCACAATGCATCGAGTTGCGAACGCGGTGCATTTTATATGGAAAAATGTTACCTAGGCTATTGTATGTATAATGGCCCAAAGTCGTCGAATTTCGAGCCCGTTCGAAAAACGAATCCGACCGAAATAATTACTCATTTGAAAATATAATTACATCAACGCAACGCAATGGAAAAAAAATTGAAATTTTATACAATTTTGTAAATGAGACACAGCTGCGGTCTGACGATAACGCGCACTTACTGTTTTGAGTTCATTACCAAGTATGAATCCAGTTTTTAATTCAACGCATGCAAAAATACCATCCGAGTGCTTTATAGGGTTAATTTAATCAGAATAATATGAATATGCCCGTCGGTGGTTCAATGTATTTTTTATGGTGCATGAATCGACTTTTTTTTTTTTATTGTTGATGAAAAAGACATGTGTATTGATTTTCCTCAGTTTACATATTGTAATAAATGAGTGAATTTTTCTTGCATCTGTTACAATAAGTTTATTTTATTTTGCTTGGTTTGTGCTATATTTATTCACATGGATCGCTTTGTCGGTAAAGCAAAGGCAACAAAAACGAAAAGAATCTTTATATTTAAATAACTGAAACCCCAGCTATAAATAAATAATCAAAGACTTCAAAATGCGACAAAACCACGGTGCGTTATGAAACGAGAGAGTCCATTATGTTGCATTCGTAAAGAACCGAATTGCATAACCATTCCACTCTTGTACATATATAATCTAATCATACGCATTCGTAACTTCACTCAGGTAGATGTTTGATACAATTCTAATCACTTTTAGTTAGCAGGTGTGAATTTTGCAAATTACCAAAGCACACACAGCATCAAGTGTTCTGCGAAAAGCTTTCTACACTTATTATTATTATTGAAGTGACTCAATCGGGATATTATAGTTAGTCATGCAGACTTGTAAAAGTGTATTCTGCTGAAATTCCCATACGTCACAGTTGAGATTATTGCAGATTATGATGTTCTTCGTGCATTTGATGAGTATACACCAGTATACATACATGTACATACATAGTTGGGCAATCGATTCACTTTTCTCTGCACTGCTTCCGATTGATCGCAAAGTTTGATGTTTATCGAATCGGAGCGTGGAATTTTATGCCCACAGCACACCATTCATTGTAGATTGTTATTTCGATGCGATACTGTTACAGCAGTTTCACATAGAAAAATTGGTTAAACGCTTTTGCGACTTCCCTGTATGTTCAAGCTCGCGATTGAAGATCTGGGAAACACTACGTTTTAAACCACGTTTTCAAACTTTTTTTACTACGACCCACTCACTGCAATAACTGCATTTTGTATTGCGACCCATATAATCACATATCAAACAAACTCTGTCCATTATGGTCCTTTATTTACTATTGACACATGATATATGCATATTTATGGATAAAACTAGTTTTCAATTATAAACGTTGTTTTTAATTGAGATAAAGTGGAAAATTCTCCTTTAACCTTAATCTAAAATGATGACAAATTTAATTGCTGAAAATCATTCTTCAGTGTAAATGAACTAATTTTATTGATTCGGGGCTTTCAAAATCAAATGGTTTTTTTTTGCCGTTTTAAATTTCTGCACTAGAAGTGAGATGTGACAATATCTCAAGTTTTAATTCATTTAAAATATCTTCATTGACAATGTTAAACAATGATAGAGGAGCTGATCATTCCGGTGCTATACGAACGGCACAAATTCTATGAAATTACATATAAAATCTAACTAAAAACGACTCGTTCCATTGTCAATATTTGCAACGTTTGACGAAACCAATTTTTTTTTTTTTTGGATTTTTTCCGTTTGTCGCGACCCAAAAACCCTGCCACAGAAGACGCGTTCAGTGGATGGTAGCGGTGTCAGGTTCGAATTTAATTTGTGCTCGTTTGCATAGTAGGCGGCATGGCATACAAGCTTCCAATTGATATAATTTTGAATGAATATAATATTCTTCGATTGGAACCAGAAGAACCGGTGGGCCGAGTAGGCAAATTCGAGACCAGAGTCTGTGTGTGCAGCGATTTGGCAAACGTTGTCCGAAATCCGCAGTGCGTCCGCGTCGTAGAGCCTTCTTCGTCGGTTGCAATGGCCCCCCCCAAATGAGGGGGCCATGGGGGCGCCTACGCCCCCATGGGGCCCCCCCTCGATGATTAATCGTCAATGGCATCAATGAATGCGTCCAATGTGCGCGTCGACCCACTGCGCACCAGAACCGCGATCAATCCGACACCCCGACACTGACTACTGGCCCCTACACCACCCTCTCACCACTACCGAATAACTTCCCATAACAACCCCCATCTACCACCCCCCTTTCAGCTATCTACCCACCGGTGTACACCCTCAAATATTTTAAAAGTTTTTCCCTAGGTACGTGGTGGTGTATCTATCACACACACACACACCCTGCTCGCTACACGACCGAGGAATCCGGTAGCTGGATAGTACAATATGTACTTATTGTACTGTACCTAGTGTTGTAAGTCGTGAATATTCTCGGAGAACGAAAATATTCTCCAAAAGATTATTCTCCAAGAATGTTCTCCAAAGATTATTCTCCGAGAATATTCGAGAATTTTCTTTTTTCTTGGTTTTAAAACATCTCTAGATATGTAGTTTAGATCTTTAGAGGATTCTAGGATATTTTCAGAACCTAATAGGACTTTCTAGAGTGTCTGAGAGCATTTTGAATGACATTTTTTCATTCTGACGAGACTGAATATGTCATTTCGTCATTTTAACATATGCACTACTAGCATGAACGTTTTCTGCGAAATTCTCACAGGAATGCAAAGCTTATTAACTCTGGAGGCGATAAATTATGTATACATATTTTTATTGATTTGGTTATGATATTCCAGTGAAATTGTTCCAACTTATGATATAATCATTCATTTAAACATAGCACAAAAGATCGTAATTTTTTTTTCATATTCATTCCCCATCCAATTTAGTTTTTGTCACGGATACTAAACTATTATTGTTCGTGTAATCCATATTAGCCCGGATTAGAGGGAGTTTACTGTATATTTAAGCAAATACAGTAAGAGTTAGTATTTATTTATTTAAAATACCTGGTGGTCGATGGAGCCCAGGGTACATTGCATTATGTACTACAATTTTAAACAGAAAATTTTCAGTTTGGAGAATTATCTCCAAAAGATTATTCCCGAGAATTTTGCAACACTAACTGTACCTACCGCATATGTACACACATAGTTCGAAAGTTGCACCGCGACAATTGTTTAATTCGTGAGAAATGATTTCCCGCAGGATTTTGATCATTAAATCGTCGACGTCGCTAGAGTGCTTTGACATTTTCGCACAAATTATTGCTGGATGGATTATGATATGTACATACACAGGTCGTCCGTCTCTCAATTTCATCGAATTAACCGCTTCCATCTGTGCCAAATTATAGTACGAGCTGATGGGGGGGTCTTTCGGCTCTAATGACGCCAATGCTTTGCGACAGTGTGATTTTTTTGAAAAGTGCAAAAGCTCGGTGGGTACTCGGATGATACAACGAGATTTTATCGTAAGACAGAGCGTCCATTATAAAGGTCGAGCAGTTAAAATTTGTGGTATTTTCTAATGGTCGGCGTATACAGTTAGCTTTTATACATACATATGTATGTATTATACGAGTCGAGCAGAATTTATTTTGTACATTTTAAACGCTTTCTCCGCTACCCGTAATGTGTGTTTTATTATAATAATAATTGAGATGTTAATTATCTTGACACGCATTTTTTTTTATATGTTCACGTTAGAAATTGGTCAAAATGTGTCTAGCGGTAGTAGTACATGTGTATGTACAAATGTACCTACGAGTGTGAGCAATACAATACGTGTTGATTTATGTATTTAAAAATATTTAAATCAACAGACTGGCACATAAATATAAATCGAATTTGATCGTGTATGTATGTACTTTGTATCGGTATACATATGTATCTATGTTACTTTCGTCCATTGTTGCTTAGTTTAAAATATGCTGCAAATCCTTATTTTTAGTGTGTGTGTGGTATATTTTATATTGTTTTTTTTGTTCTGTGGGTACGTGTGGTGGGGGTTTGGGAAACCGCCCCCGATTTTCCGTAATCTCTATTTATCCGGAAGATTGCTTTTTAATCGTAAGACTGTAAGGCTTCCGCGCGCTCGCCGTATTTTCGTGCTTTTGAGTAAAAATAAATTCCTATTGATGTTTTCGAAAAGTGTAATTTGCGCCCGGGGGGCCGGCAATTTTGTGTTTAATCGTATGTAAATGTGAAACCGTTTATAACAACAACAATTTTCTATCCCAGTGTTTCGCTCCAGTAGTCAGTCAGTCCTGCCCGTCTGTTCCGGGGATGATGTGCCGCATTTTAAAACTCCTGGATAAATTATCCTCGTCTATCCTCGTCGGCGATTATTTATTTATTTAACGATGTCTTCAGGGGAAAAACGGGAGACTGAATAATAACGCGCTATCTAGTAAGACGTCTACGTTTCAATTACGTGTACTATTTTACTATGTCGCTATACGGTTTATACACTTTATCCTGTTTACACGTGTGAACGTGTGAAAGCTTCGCAAGTTACGTTCATCATTTTCAGCCGTTCACCATCCACTGCTGGATGAAGACCTCTCCAATCCACTTCCACGTCTCATCATTTTCAGCCGTTCACCATCATTTTCATTCCTGCCGTTCATCCATCCACTCTTCTCGATTCATCAGCCCATCGTCCATTCGATCTACCTTGCTTTCTTTTACATCCTCTCGAATACCATTCCAGTATTTCTCGCCCGTCCACATGTTCAGCTATATCTGCCACTGTAGTCACGCTTTTTCCCCATGTATTCCGATTACGATCTCTTCTTGTCATACCGAGCATACATCTTTCCATGTGTGCACTGTATCTTACGTAACATTCTTGAATTCAGCATCCAAAACAATGTTCTTTGTTCCAAAAGGGCTTCCATCCATTTACGTCGTATTCAAAATAATTATCAACTTTTTCACACGTTCCGCTATATGTACGTCTTATTCTTTTCTTCTTGTCATACCGAGCATAGCGGAATGTTGGATTTCAAAACAATGTTCTTTGTTCCAAAAGGGCTTCCTCCTAGTTTCATTCTTGTTCTCTTTACATCTAACCATATTCAAAATAACTATCAACTATCTCTACAATATGGTTTACGGTGTCCGCCAACTTTTTCACACGTTCCGCTATGTATGTACATCTGCCACTTATGTATTCCTCTTAAGATCTCTTCTTGCTATACCAAGCATACATCTTTCGATGCTTCTCTGTGTGCACTGGATTTTACGTTAACATTCTTGAATTCAGCTTAATTTATGACTGAAGAATTTATCTGCTTTTGACTGTCAAAATTCATTCTAGCCATACATAGAAGCATCGCATATGTCATTGATGATGACTGCGATCAGGTCATCAGGGTTGATCGACCTTCCTCGCTTCTCACGATCCTCGGTAGCCATCACATCACCATAATTCCATCCAGCACGACACAGGGAATTGGGGGGGATTTTGTGCAAATTCGATGCACTCCTCGATACGTGTGCAACACGCATCCGAACGTTTCGAGCACGCCACACACGAAAAGTCCGTCGTCATCAATCAATCCCCGTGCACATTATGCAGAAGTTTAAAACCGCAGATGCGTTTTCGAAAATTGAGTTCTCTGCGCTTTTAATCCCCCCCGGGATGTTCGTTTCACGTTTGGGCAAAAAGCTCCTTTGTCGCGCGGGGGTGGTTGGTTGGTGCATCGTCTGCAGCTTTGGACGTGCGCTCGTATATTCCGAAATTGGTGCTGGGTCCCTTTTTTTTTGTACTTTTCTATCTCGCGTTCTTATCGAGTGAGGGCCTCGTCGTGTGTGTGTGTAGTAAGGGTCGATTTTTTTGTTGGGTTAGGTGCTTGCCGTTCCCTGCAACTCGATTACTCGTGATGTTCAGCGCTTCACAATACTTTTTACGTGTTATATTTTTCTGGCAAAAACTAGGATATCTGTATGGAACCAGTCTATATAGATACCGGTTAAATAATCGCTAACTAGTCGCGTATAATGCCGCTTAGTATCATTGAACGGGTTCTGGTTATCGCCACGCTATTTATTTACAAGAAAGTTGTAATCGCGAAAATGGCCTAATTTTAATAAAACTAAAATTATGTTTAATAAATTTTGCAAGCAAAACGTAGTCACAGTGGATAACCATACATATTGTAGAGATGATAGTTCTTTATACCTAGGACAATTGGTGAATTGGTGAAGATGTAAAAAGACGGAATAAAACTAGGATGGAGCGCTTTTGGAAGAATGAACATGCTTAGAAAAAGGCTGTGAAAAGCTATGGATGTGAAGCGTGGATGCTGAATTCAAGAATGTTACGTAAGATCTAGTGCACACATGGAAAGATGTATGCTCGGTATACATCTGGCAGTGACCAAAGTGGCAGATATAGTGGAACGTGTGAAAAAGTTGAAGTGGACACATAGCGAGAAGAATGGATGCCAGATTTACGCGATAAATACTGGAATGGTATCCGAGAGGATGTGAAAGAAAGCAAGGTAGATCCGAGTGGACGACGGGCTGATGAATTTAGAAGAATGTGTGGAGTCAAGTGGATGAAGATTGCCCAAGATAGACGGAGAATGAAAGAGGATTGGAGAGGCCTTAATCCAGCAGTGGATGGTGAATGGTCGAAAATGTTGTCGGTTGTCGCGTCGAATAAACAAACCAGATCTATCTAGTTTGTGATGAATTAATTATTGGCAAGATGTGGAATGTGATCGTTCGATTGTAGAAATTAAGCTTTTTAGCTTGTCTTAAGTACATATACTCGGACCAACTTAATAAACGCTATTGATTTAGATTCTGCGCATAAAATAGTCGAGTAAAAAAGTCACCATTTCACAAAAAGGTCCTTCTTAAGTTGGACAGAGTATGCATAGGTGTGTGGTTAAATTTTTGCATCGTTGCACAACAATCAAATTTTTCGTTGTACGTAATTTTCGATATACACCTACACTGTAATTTGTACATACATATATGTACATACATTTGTTTTTTATTATTTAAATTTTCATCACTCTGAAACTTTTTTTATTTTTTTCATTATTGAATATTTAAAATCGGAACATTATACAACGATAGTTGTTATATGTACGTGGGACGTAAGAGTAAATATTTATGAACTAGAATTTCTCGATTACTGGTCGTCTCTATAGCACGATTTGCTTGAAACTGGTCTTATACCATTTTCGCCTTGTGCACGCATACATTTGAATTGACCACTTGACCACGTTTGATCGATCCTCGACCAGTGTCTTTTGCACACAAAACCGCACACACATTCGGAAACTATGTATGAGGAAAAATTGTCAGAAACGTGCTGTGTAATTTTCATATCGATTAGGCCTCTTGTGGTCGTGGGTATGTTTTGTTCTGTGTCCCCCTAGTTTGGGAACGGCAGGTCTCGTATTATTTGGGCTCCAGGAGAATCTGGACAAAAAACCGTCTACCTGCTTTTGGCCGCTTGGCAACCAATTGCTCTCAGAGCGTGCTCGGCTCGTTCTGGCTATCTCGAAACTTTGTTTATTTTCCACTGTCAAGAATAGACTCCATGTACGCCTTTTGGTAGAACGCACAAAACGCGTGCACGCGAACATGCCAAGTTTCGCCCAATTTATCGACTATTATCGATCGAATTCCGTTACTTGCACAGTCGAAACACATTATCATAACTCACAAGATTTACTAATATTCTTTCTTCGAGATAAAAAGTCATAGGTAAAGTTTATCAAGGAGAAAAACGTAAATCGAGCGTTGTGCGCCGATCCTTTGAACACACCTGATACTTTTCGTATTAAAAATAATTTATGCGTACTTTATACAGTAGTTTAGGATGGAATCGAGCTTTTCCTACCATTCTTCTTTTGATATGAATAACATAAATCAAGCAATGTGTGCGTACATTTTCTCTCGGTAAGTGGAACGCTATGATTCTGGTTAGGGCCTTCTGGTTTCTTCGACTGTACAACTGCAACCGGAGAAGATTCAAAGATAAAGCAAAATAAGAGGAGAACCACTCGAGTGCACGATTGATGGTTTCCTATGGACACGCATATTTTTGCCATGATTGTCTGCCTCTCTGGCTGAATACATATAACCATTTCGTTGGTTTTATTCATCATTCTTTGAATTTCGAATTGCTTTTTCGTATTTCGTGGAACGATCAACGCTTTGCGGTCGAACGGAAAACCGCGAATTAAACTATGTATTGCACTCTTCGTGTGTGTAGAGTTTGGAAAAACTTGGTTTTTTTTTTCATAACTAGATATTGCGTATGGATTCAGGAAGCGTGCTGAATCATTTTACTTGTCATTTCTATGAGTTTCTTCTCTTGTATTTGTACTCCATTGTCGACCAACTGTTTGTTGTTCTTCCAGTTTTTTTTTATGCAATATATTCTTTGGAGAAAAAAAATCTTTTAATGCATCTTCAGAATACCTGTTGTTCCGACCGTCGTGGCCGATGTGTATTGTTTGCACAGGTAAAACGCGATTCTGCAGTTTGTTCTTCTTGTTATTTGCATTCGAAAAGTGTGAGCTTTTCATAAATTACCAGCTTTCTCTTCTCGTTCCATTGTACAGTCGCTGAAATATGCGCTTATGCCGCTCACCTTCGAAGTTTTCATATTTTCACATGGTAACTAACATTTTGAAATTGGTGTATAAAATCAGTCGTTGAGATTGCAGGATAACGATACACGGAATAATGTCGGTAATTTTTCGGTACGGGCAGGTGATTTTCTTCATTCGCTGTACATATACATATGTCTGTCTACCTGCCTTAAATTAGGCGATTCTTATGGAAATAATATTGCCGGCATTAAACCCCACCATTACTCGAAAGATTTATTCACATTAATTACTAACCATCGGGTCATTTTAGCCCCCACCCTTCTTCTCCCGTCCATTACAGAGTTGGTTAACTGGCGTGGGGTATGTAAGTATTTCGCGTCTTTCTCAGTGTGTAGGTATACGACATTTAGACATGATTTCACCGAGGTCGAGCTTTTTGACTTTACGAGGGTTTTAAATGGATCCGATGGCGATGAACTTCTGTTCCTTCTGCGTATATCTACCTGTATTTCCGTTCATGCCGCTTATACTTATCAATTTAACGAAGGACTGTATCTAATCGACTTTCGAGAACAGATTAGTTTAATCGATTTCATAATGCCGCCTCTGTAAGGGTCTCTACTCAATTTTCTACCATCAAGGTGTTATTACGTTATTATTTTATTTCATGGAAATACAATCTAAACTCTGAAAGTGCATTTTTTTGTTCGAAAAGCCTATTTTGCTCCTTTTTATTATTATTATGTAGTATTATTTCGTGGCGGTTACAATTATTTGTGGTGCGATTTGAAAGTCTTGTACAGATAATAATAATAATAGCAACCTAAAATGTTAAGATTCATACAAAGTTTGTACGTTGTAAATATTACAAGCTCTTCGGTTGTAAATAATACAGCCATACAATTGTTTTACGATTCCTACAGAGATTTTCGTTTTAAAAACACTTTTTTTCACAATGAAAGCACAAATAGATGTCCAAATCTACAAATGTTTTCAAATAAAGTGGACAAGTATTTCTTTAGTTATATAATAAGTTATGAAATCATCTTTTTTTAGACGATCGCGTTAGATTGCGGCATTGGCTCGCGTTCAATAAATACACGAGATTCCTACGGAGGAAATATTGATTCGATGCAATGCATAACGTCTAACCGTATTACGAAAACAAATAAAATAGCATGCATTAAGTACATGTGTACCTAAATATAATGCAAGAATGCCGTTAATTAATCAACAAGCAACTCGTTTACGCGATCGACGATTTTCCACGCACTGGCGAGTATTTTATACACACGCTTGGATAGTGCATACGTACCACCTTTCGCAGACATTACTTATACACGTTTAGTTGGGAAATCGTTTTAAATGAAGCTGCACTATAGGGGTTGATCAAACCAAAGGAATTTCGTTCGTAATTGCCCCCTTTCCTCCCCTACCCTTTTGCCTCGGCATCAAACGCTTTTGTATGCACGTCCCATCGTCGATTGTCCTGCAACCCTCGCACACACCTGTGCACCACTGCGCCTGCACTTGTGTCTCACATTTGGAAACCTTTGACACTGGGGTGTGCGTTTGTGTATGTGCAAAGTGCCTACATATAGGACATGTCTACTATGGACACGCGACCAGGCTGCCGTGTTTACATTGGGTGTCTGTCGTCTACCTGCCGCTGTTGCTACCCCAATCATTTTCACCCTTCTCTGTTTTGTTTCCCCTGCTCTTCTCAACCCCTACCCTGTGTGTTGCTCATCATCACCTTCGACCCTCGTCATTAACCGGTCGACCTTCATTTCAATTCCGATATTTTTGCACGATCCCGAACTCTCAACAGTGCAAAAAGTATTTTTTTCAGTTTGGTTCTATGAAAAATCTGATCCAAACTCAGACTCGGGTCGTTGAATTGTATCCCACTTTGGAAGATAAAGTATCGAAAAAGTAAATTTTCTTGTTATTAATTGTGAAAATTTGTATCGGACGGATGAATGTGGAAATTTTTTGCCTCGGTTCCCCCCAAACGACTACGTCTCTGCCGTTTTTGTCTTTGCGGTCTAACGAACTCGCCAGCGGATTCATTAATTATCAACAACACTGCTGTGTAGGTATATTCTTCATATCGAATGTTTTCCTTATTACGCTTTTGCCATCCGAAAATATTATTCGAGACGCACAAGGCTATATACCACCACTGCCTCATACCCAAACTCCATATTTTATTCATCCCTCGTGTTGTACATTAGCCGAAAATTTATCGCCGGCAATTAATCTCTAGCGCACATCGTTTTTTAATGCACCTCAATTATAAGACAACGATCTTGGGCAGGCAATCGATGAACTGACCAAAAAGATAATTAATTTAACCCAAAGTTGTAACTATTAGTCGGATCGGTAGCGCTTGCGCAATTCAGATCGATACTGTCTACTTCGTAGAAGAACTTTATATTTTATACACGTTCTTCGTGCAAATTTACGATTATCACATGTGCTATGTGTGTGCGCGTTAGCCTAGAATCGTCTGGAAGTTTTGCTACCACCACAGCTCAGTCGATGATGGCTACGGATAATACCTAAGCCAGGTGGTACCATTTACCAGAACCAACCGCCAGAGGACAACGTTCGCACAATATCCATAAAACACGAAACTATTCTTGGCGGTGGTGTGGTGTGGTATCACTTTGGCTTCTTTGCGAAACCCAGCCGTAAAGTGTCTTGTGTGTGTGCAGAAAACCCTCCTTAGTTTTACACCCACCCGTGCAGCGCATGTTCCAAACTATAGCTGCGGGCTTTTGATAGGATCTTTCAATGCCGCTGATTTATATAGAAACTCTCTTTTTATGATTGTCTACTTATGTGCAGTGTGTTCGTGTGTGTGTGTATAAGGCAGTGTTGTTACGCGCGCGTAAATGGCATGTCTCCAAATTGCGAAGACTTTTGTCTCGTTACTATTCTAGTTGTTTTTTTTTTTTTTTTTTTTTTAGAGAAAATCTTTGTTCTTTGTTTAGTTTTACTGTATGCTGCAAATATGGAATATGTACTATAAGATAGCTGTAGTTGAATTGACACATCTCATTCGAACGTTTTGTGTCAATAGGTAATACGATGTTGTGGACGTTCGTTCTTCAGCGAAAGGTTAACGCACCAGTGCAGTGACTCGCCATGTAAATATTGTGTCCTTATATTTAAACTGGCTGATTTGCCCGACATGTGACGCTGAATTCTCGTCTCACTCCCCAACCGTGTGCGCTGGTTTGTACAATAACAAAAAATCCCCGGTCTGACAGTACGTGAAACAATTTTATAGTTGACCATAAATTGCGTCTTCGACTCAAATCAGCTTTGACAGATAGCGACTTGTCGCCAACACCGCTAAAACGCTTTTGTTTGTTATGTTGGCAACGTCAGTGTGACCGCAACGACCCAAGTAGACAGTATGGTGTATTATCATTTTCAGCCGTTCACCATTCATTGCTGGATGAATGCCTCTCCGATCCACTTCCGTTCTTGTCTGTCTTGAACGATCTGCATCCACTTGACTCCACACATTCTTCTCAATTCGGCCATAGGTACTTCCCACTCATGTATTCCTCTTGCGATCTCTTCTTGTTATACCAAGCATACATCTTTCCATGCTTCTCTGTGTGCACTGGATCTTACGTAACATTCTTGAATTTAGCATCCACGTTTCACATTCATACGCCATAACTGGAAGTACGCATTGATCGTGTGCCTTCTTTTTTAAGCGTTTTAAGCACCCCATAGCGGGGTGCTGGATTTAAAAACTGTTCATTCTTCTAAAAGCGCTTCATCCTAGTTTCATTATTCGTTTTTACATCCAGTCATGTTTACCAATTATCTTAGGTATACTATAGGTGTGTCCAGTCCATTGCCACTTCAACTTTTTCACACGTTCCGATGTATTTGCCACTTTCATGCTTCTTACCCATGTATTCCTCTTACAATCTCTTCTTATTGTACCAAATATGGTATTTATAATATAATAAGGTTGGGCGCGTCTCATCACTACACTAAGTAGACTTTTTTGATTAAAAAAGGTTACCGATCGCTGACCCATTAGCAAATGATCGTCGAATCGGGTCATAGAGCAACACCCCCACGTCAATCGTGTGCGCCTAAACTAGCCTTTTTTAAGCTCGTTCGCATTTTTATTACCCGCTTTCTGACATCACCCGTGTGTCCATTTCTTGAAAAATTTTCGTGCACAAAACCCATCGTGCAAATTATAAATCAGCATATCAAACGTTCTGTTATGTCACTTTTATTGCGTATAAGTTTCCTATTGTGATTAACGACCTCGAAACCCGCGGTGGTCCACTCCTCAACAGCCTTCTCATCTCATATCTCATACTCAAATACCCCAAGAGATGATCTCACACACACACACACACACACACACACACACACACACACACACACACACACAGCGTTTCTTCTTTTATGTATTTTAATCTTTTTTTTTTTGTTCTTTTCGTATACAGAATCATATCGATAACCATTAAAAATATAAATCTGCCGTTGTCGAATGCTAACGATCCGTAATAATAAAGTTTACCCTTTGTTTCATATTATATTTATCGTGAGCCGGCTCGGTCGCATTACGATTTTCCATTTATGGTCGTCGACCATTTGAAATTCAGATTTGCTGTAAAATATGATCGTACATCGAAGCATTTCATTACGAATGTGATTTTGTATGTTATTAAAGGTCGTCGTGGTGCAATAATGCGTCAATTTGCCAATGTTCTTTTTTTATAAATTGCTTATTGGAGTGATATTGTTGCATACGTTGTACAAAGTGTGTACCTTTTGTCAGCTATAAAAAATAGTAACAAAGTCGTCTGTCTACGATAATCTATAGTACATACTTAACTACATTGAATATTTTATTTTAGTTTATGTTTCCTTGTATTAAAGCACCCGCACACCGCTGCGGATTCGTATTCACATTGCGAAGAAACGCACGGAAAATTGCACTTTTTTTTTTATGGTGGGGAGTTGTATCGCATAGCCGCAGGTAACGCTGCCTACACCACGACGGATTTCCGATCGAAAACCCGTGCGGAATTTATTGTTTTCGGCGATTCGCTCGATTTCGATGACTTATTTATTTATTTATTTTATTTATACATATAATACAGTAGCTTATGCTAATTATATAATCCTTAACTAAAAGCACCTGTACAGAAATGTTTTTTTAAGACTGCCAGGAATTTTTCAATAGTTTTGGAACTTCTGATTCCATCCGGCAGTCTATTATACTCCAAAACACCTCTGTACAAGATGCTTCTCCTATTTATATTTATTTTAACATTTTTTATAATTTAATTATTTTTATTCCTTAAATTATATTCACATACATCCATTCCTCTCACAATAAATTTACTAAAATATGATGGTAACATATTATTATCTAACTTAAATATAAATACGAACATACAAATCCTCAAATTATCATTCAACCAATCTAATTCAATCATCTTTTTTTATACTAGCATACCTATCCGCATTTAAAATACATCTCATACCTCTATTTTGTAATATTTGTAATTTATCTCTAGTTGACTTATCTAACATATTTAATAATGAACCACAATACATAAAATGAGGTCTGACAATTACATTATAAATTATTACTTGCGAATTTATTTACGAAATTTGCAGCGGTGTGCAGGCGCCTTTATAAAAGACCTCGAAAGTTTATTTTTTTTTTAAATCTAATGTTTTCGGCAAATACAAGGGCTTGACTCATTGTACGTATGTAAATGTATAATTTGTAGTGTATACTGATGGTGATTCACGGACTGACATTTTCGAAGGAAATTAATTCCAATGAATAGCCGTTCGTTCCGATAAGCGTCGCTCGTTTGCCACATCCTATTGTGTTAACGTTTTCACCATGGTTTTTTTTCTTCTTTTTGTGTAAACACACAATTCCTAATTCGCCTCTGCCGTTCGCGAAACGACGATTCGATCGAACTTTTCAATATCGCGCGAAAATAAAATTTAATTAAATCCGCTGACGATTCAATTACTCAACGATACCCCTATAAATATGATCGGCGATGTCGTTGCGCTTTTGATTTTAACACTTTGCACTCGTCTCGTCACATTTGCACGTAGAGGAAAGGGAGGTGTGCAATCACACGCGAAATTGAGATGGTTCCGATAGACCGGGGCCCAGGGGATGATCGTCGCAAAACTCGTTTTTGTTGCCAGTTGGGTGTATATGTATTTTTAAAAAAGGAATAAAAAATTGTAAAAAGCCCCCCCTCGCTCGGTCGCCTAATAAAACGTGTCTGTTCGCGCCGTTGCTTTGGTCGCGTTCCCTTTGTTGGGCCCCGTGTCTCGTCTGCGATGATTGCGCCTCTGCGTCTTGTAATTTGCTGTGAAAACCTGAAATCATCATCAAACAAAATATGTATAAATATAAAAATTCAATTCAGGTATGGACGGGGTCCGGTGCCTTTGTGCCCCGAACCCCCCTGGTTCGTCGCTTTCGCACTAAAACGGATAATTTTTTCGAACCTCCATTATGTATGAACGAGCGTGGTTTGAATACGAAACGGTCTTGTGTACACCGGCGTTATTTACTCTTCGCATGGAGAGCGTGTGCGTTTTATTTATTTTTTTATTATCATTATTTTAGTTTCGGCATCGTTTCAGGGGTTCAATATTTCGCATTTGCAAGGTCGTACGGTACGGTAGAACGCGGTTTGGGAAATGACAGATTAAATAAATTACGGCAAAATGTGCAATTTCAATTGATTGCCGGCCTGTGGCGTAGACGTATAATATGTATGCACATAATTTTGAGATATTATACTCTGATGGAACAGTAATTTCGAAAGGAAATCCGGATCGTAGCATTGTATGTACATACATACATATATAAAGGCTTCACAAACTTCTCAAATCTTGAAAATAATCCAGGCTATAGCTCAGTGGTTGTCTTTTGAGTGGAGGTCCGGAGTTACATACATATATTCCCGATCTTAATTATCGTCTTTGGCAAGATTTGGACATGACTAAATTCAGATCGGCCGTCTCCTGTTAGAATTTGCCAATATGTACATATATCTAACTCAGTTGTGAAACGGTTCAATAATGTTCCTATCTATGTTAACCTTTTATTGGATTTGCATCTCGTGTTATTCGACCTTTTGGTTAACTTTCCCTCCAACAAAACAAAAAAAACCTTCAAAAGGTATTCAAAATATTATTGTATTATTTGTTGTGGAGTGGAGTTACTTGCTTTTGGAAGAGTGAACATAGTTTTTAAATCCAAAATTCCGCTATGCTTAAAAAAGGAGGCATACGACAAATGCGTGCTGCCAGTTATGACGTATGGATGTGAAACTTGGATGCTAAATTCAAGAATGCTACGTAAAATCCAGTGCACACAGAAGCATGGAAAGATGTATGCTTGGTATAACAAGAAGAGATCGTAATACGAATATATGGGTAAGAAGCATGAAGTGGTAGATATAGCGGAAAGTGTGAATAAGGTCCACTTTGTCGTAGAATTTTCATGCATAATTGGTCAAGTGTGCAATTGATATTCTAGCCAAATTGAATTCTCGGAATGTGATGTAACGCTAGTGTCGATATTGTGCTCGAATAGTTATTTCGCATACTATGTATTTTTTTTTTTAATTGGGATGAAACACAGAATGGATGGCAAATACTGGAATGGTATCCGAGAGGATGTGAACGACAGCAAGGTATGTAGATGGGCTGATGAATTGAGAAGACTGTGTGGAGTCAAGTGGATGCAGATTGCTCAAGACAGACAGGAATGGAATAGGTTTAGAGAGGACTTCATCCAGCAGTGAATGGTAAACGGTTGAAAATAACGACGATGATGAAATTATACGTTTTTTGGCGCAGCCCTGATTTTGCAATTCAGTAGCCAATTGGTACGAAAATTATTATTACTGTTTTGGGCAAAATGACGTTGAAACATTTGATATAAAGTTTTGTGATATTACTTTAACCCTTTCAGCGACATTGACGTGACACGCGAACGTAACAGATAAGTCGTTTCCTGGCGTTGACGTATATCCTACTCGTCGTTTCGGTCGTAACAGACAAATAATGCACACAATAAACGCAATTAAAAATAAAACAAAAAGATTAAATAAACGCCGGATTCGGCGGTCGACTCGACCGGAAAGGGTTAACATTTTTACGCGAAGGTTATACATACCATTGCCACACTGTCATGTACAATTTTGTATGAGCGAATCGATATCATCTGCCGTCATTTATTTTAGTTGGAAAAAAATTATCAATTCAGATTAATTTTTTTTACTATCATGGTCAATGCTCCCCCGATTTTGTCATATATTACACTCGGGGGAGGGCGATGCTCTTCTATTATTTGTAACTGCAACAACTGCAATCGTATGCGAGAGAGATTTGCATTCGTTACAACTTTGTCATGTACATATT
Source organism: Parapsyche elsis (assembly GCA_022651745.1). Lineage (NCBI taxonomy): Eukaryota > Metazoa > Arthropoda > Insecta > Trichoptera > Hydropsychidae > Parapsyche > Parapsyche elsis. The sequence continues at coordinate 7,795,456 of JAGVSN010000004.1, read as the reverse complement.
ATGCTGTGGAATGGTTTTTATATTATTGTTTTTTTTTTTTGTGTTTACAGTATCAGTCAATTTATAGACACGTTCATCGAGCGAATTAATCACGATTGCGATAATAGTATTTATTTAATTCAAACGGTAATTAAAACGTTCGACACGATTAAAAATCGATAACGAAACCTTAGCGATGTTCGTGCACGAAATTTTTTCTCATTAACCCCCTCGCTGCCGAATCTTTTCATAGCGCGTGCTGACGAAAATTTTCACACGTGCAACGCGCACTGCATCTGATGCACATTTGGCGAACAGAATTTCGCTCCCCTGCATTGATTATTTTCCAGAATCGTCCCCCTGAGTGTGGACCACCACCCCGTGGTTAATATTTAGAACAAATGTTACCGAAACGGTTATCATCTCAGTTTGCATGCAACGCATATGCATACGACGTCTACTCAATGGGAGATTAACGAACCAACTTGTTTTTAATTTGTATGGCCTTTGTTACGCTCCGATCGTGAATACCGACGCGTTTTATTTGTATTTTTTTTATTCACTGTTTTAGAACCGCTCGTTGTCGATGCTAAAACAATATCGCGCAATTGTGTGCAATAAAGGTAATCATCATACCAATTCGAGCTATAATAATAACGATACAAAGTATGCGTCGAAGAAAACGTCGCTGCTATGTATACACATACAATATTGCAATTATTACTATTGTTTGCGTACAATTTTATCCGCATTTCGTTTCCTAAACACGTAAAACGAATCCGGTCGGCATTCACTTTAGTGTAAAACCTAAAGCGTCGTAACTTGTTGAGTTTACTTCTGTGTTTTAAATGTCGGAAGGGTCCCTTCGGACCCGGCCCCTCCACAGAATCTCTCAGTACCTTCCAGGGGGCGTTAGTTACGTCACAGCTTCGTAAGCTGGTACGGTTCTCGATGTGTGATTCAAAATATACTTATCTTTGACCTTATCCGTTCTTTCTGTATCGGCTGCGGCTCTCAACCTAGGTTACGCGCCTTATCGATATCTGTTACGCGTGTAAAATTCAAAATAAAAAGTGATTCAATTGTCGGCGTGTGTACACGGTCGCGTGTCAACGGGTCATTGTGTCATCGGGTCAAAGTTGTTATTGTCGTGTGCATGTGTTGGTAATGCGTTTATGCAACGTAAACAATGTAATTGGCGAGATCGTAAGTCGTAAGAAATTTGTCATAAGTGCAATCGCGCTTGTCGTTTGAAATTTTGATATTTTGCTGTGATGATCGCGATTTGCGCAATTTCGTGGTTCAAATTAGAGATACAGTCACAATCGACTCTTTAAAGTCCTTGTTATCGTTTCGAGATATGCACTTTCATTAATGCAATCGTGTGAATTCTTATCGACGATTTTGATGCGTCAACTGTCATCCATAAAGTTTATCTATTTTATTTTTTTTGGGTCGAACGTGCTGTGAATGAAATAAACACGTTTTTAAAAAACTATCCTACTCTCATATGAGATGCGTCTGATTTTATTTTTACCATAGATCAGCTATTTCGTTCATTGGACGAGGACAATTTTAAAATCTAAAAGTAAATTTCAGAAATGCTGACTTAACCATTTCTCTTTGAGTTTTGAATCGCAAAATCAATTTTCTTTACACACAAAGAGCGACTATATTGACTACAAATTGGTCCTATCCTATTGAGCAACTACATAGTGAATACCCGTTGACATTGTAATCGGGTTAGTGAGTATGTGAGCGTTCCGCGTCTACCCAGGAAGCCGGCCAGTCAGGCAGACACTACTACTTATTGTAATACCTATGGTGTATTTAGTAGTACAAAATGTATCAAAAATGTAGTAGGTAGTTGAAAAATGCGAACGCCTCGCGCTACCGTGCTGTGAGTATATATACATATGTATGCGTGAGTGAGTGAATGTATGTGTACATGCTGTGAACGTATGCGAGCGTTCTGTTGCTATCCAGCCAGCCGGTCAATCAGGCAGGCAGAACCCTGCGCTTCTATGTACAATATATATTTATGTATGTGTACATAGTAGCGTTCCAAAGCTTGTTACGAGTGCCAGTCCTCGTATTGCATTAACTATTTATGATCGGATGGGTCAACTTTGCATCGTACATTAGTATCAGAATAGCCACTCTATTTATTCTAAGCTCTTCGAAGCTTAAGTAGAATAATAGAGTATGGATATTTCATCGACGTCATCATTTTCAGCCGTTCACCATCCACTACTGGATGAATCCTCTTCCATTCCTGTTTGTCTTGAGCATTCTGCATCCACTTGACTCCACACATTCTTCTCAGTCAGCACATCTTCCACTCAGTCTACCTTGTTTTATTTCACATCCTCTCGGATACCATTCAAATATTTCTCGCTATGTGTCCCACCCATAGATATATATGTACATACATATGTAGAATAGCATAGATAGGCCATAGCAAACAAATTTGCCTGGAGAAAGCGTCCGAAGCAACGGGGGGGTGCGGGGGGTTTCAAGTGCGGAGGAAGGAATTTACCACAAAAAATCGCACAGGGTGGAATTAGGCATAATTATGCTCTTTTTTTTAAATTAAATTTAGAAGAATTTAACGTTCACGCTATATCCATGTATTCTTTTTGCGATCTCTTCTCGTTATACCGAGCGCACATCTTTCCACGTGTGCACTGGATCTTACGTAACATTTTTGAATTCAGCATTCATACGTCATAGCTGGCGGTACCTACGCATTGGCAGGTACATACATACATTGGAGAAATTTTCCCATTCTGAAAAGCTTCCCGGGTCGGACGCTGCGCCCACTTTCGCCCCCGAAGCTTTCGCCTTTCGTCCGATCTAATTAAACAATTTTCCGACGAATTAAACGCCCGGATGTGTGCACAATCATCGTCGATAAGCAGGGGAAGTGCAACGCGTGTAGGCGATTGCACCAGGGCGGCACTGCCATTTGCCCCGAAAGCAAGGCGCCTTATCTGCCAGCGCCGAGCGGGGCGCTCTCTCTCACTATTTTATTAATCACATGGGGCCCTGCCGATTGGTCGGGCGGCCGTAATATAAATGAAATGTGTAGGAGGGGGCCCTCCCCCTGCCTTTCCTTTACCCCCCCCCGGTCCCCCTACCGCTTTCCCGGTCGTAATGTATTCCTGGGAGAGGCCCCCCCGGCGATGGCGAGGCCCCCGATCGATACCGGCCCCGCGATGCGTTTTACAACCTGACGCCTGCCCGACCGACACTGACGCGACACCACCCTCTACCCACCCATCCAACCACCCATCTACCCACTCACCCACCCCTCTGATCCTGATGATGACCGATAGCCTCCTTGTTCCTATCTTGTACACTCGCGCAAGGGGTGCGAGTACGATTATGATCGTTCTCGTCACGTCCAGACGTCCGTCGTCGGTCTTCAGCTCTTCGGATGTCGAATTTGAGAAGTGGGCACTCGGATACCGACGTGCGTGAAGTTATTCAATTGATTTCAATTCATTTAAAGGCTCACACACACACAGTTGCGAAATCGCGTATGAAAACCTAGCGAATTTCGCTAGGTAAAGAGTGCATGACAGCAAAGTCGGCTTTAATCGATAAATATTCGGGCATAACCACGCGGTGAAAACTTTAGTTTGCATTGAAACGGGCGTAGGGGGTGACGGGGGCGATTATGTACGTCCATTATATATTTGTCAGCTGTTGTAATAGATATATTACGTAAAGTAGTGCAAAAACAATTGATTCTTAAAATAAAATTGAAATAAATTCGCAGTAAAAATGTGAGATACGCGTGGGTGGCACAGTGAGGCTCGAATAGAATGACCGAATACGCGTCTACACCAAGAAGGATTTTCCGCCGAATTCTGCGATTCGCGGACGTTTGTGCAAAAGTTGATATGTTGTATGTAAATAACTCTGATTTGAGTCCATGTCGGAATCGCGAGTGAAATACAAACGTTCCGAATGCGTGGTGACAGATGGTAGTTTGATAGGCTATGTCAGAGTGACAGAAACCGGTGCTGCGCAGATTTTCCTAGCGAAATTCGCTAGGTTTTCATACGCAGTTGTGTGTGAGAGCCTTAATTATTTTTTCAACGGTTGTACCTATATAGTGGTGGCCATTCGCGGTCTGTATCCCCCGACGTATCACCCCGATGAAATAAATGCGGACTTGAAAAAAATACGATCGGTATTAGCCAACCGTATTTTCATCAGTTTTAATTTGTTCGTAGTGGAAATTAAACATGCGCGGCCATGCTTTCCGAAGAAGACCCAACATTGTTGGGCGGCATAACAGTTTCATTGAATTTAAAAAAAAAAAACGAAAGAGAATCGTGTCGGACAAAGCATTGGCTACAAAGGCAAAGACTCTTTCATACAAATTTGATGGCAGAGTTATGAACTTAAATTTGAAATTGTGATTATACGTATTCATACAAATCTGGAATGGTATCCGAGAGGATGTGAAAGAAAGCAAGGTAGACCGAGTGGACGATGGGTTGATGGATTGATAAGAATGTGTGGAGTCAACTGGATGCAGATTGCTCAAGACAGACAGATTTAAGAGGCCTTCATCCAGCAGTGGATGGTGAACGGCTGAAAATGATGATGATGAGACATTGTGCATATAAAACGTCCGTATGGAATTCGAGAATCTATCAATTCCCGCTCTCAATACGGTCAATTTAGCACATTCACGATCCGTTTTAATAATACGTCGGGGAATACGGACCGTCAATGTCCACCATTATGGCTACCACTACTAAAATGTTCGTATAGACAGCGGGAATTGGCACATTTACGATCCATTTCAATAATACGTCGGATGACAAACAATACGGACCGTGACTGCCCACCATAACCATCTTGTACGGAAATCATTACATATATGTATGTATGATCAATCTATTCGCTCGGCCTTAGTATGTTTTACTTTTTTTTTTGTAATATTACGCACTCGTGATTTAATCGTAATATATCTTCTCTTGCATCTGTTACTCTGTACGTACTTAACTTTTTGGATAGATATATATTTTATAATTGGCCATGTCGGAGCATCCCCTAGCTTACTGGGGGCGTTCAACTGTGCAAAATTAGAAAATAGTTATCAAGTATATTCTAAAAAAATTGGACAGTTGATATTTTCAGTGGTGTGGATTTTGATGGTTTCAATTTTGATCCTGTTTTATTAAAATTATTTCATTGCGACTCAATGCCCCAAAGATTTATTTTAGATCATTCAAGTTTCGTCGGTATTGGTGTAATAATTTCAGAAATTTAGTGGATGTGCTATATATTTATTTTACGTGCGTATTTATTGTAATGCTTGTTGGACAAACCTCGCTCTGGGTGCGGACTCCACCCCGGTTGTAAATAATCTGGTTAATAAATATTTTATTATGGCGGAGTTCAACGTTCTGAATTTATTTGTAAATGTTCTTATGGGGTACAACACGCTACGTACATATTTTATATAGTGAGCTTTTTTTTTTTCCCAATCAATATGTTTTATTAGAGCACATAGTGCAAGTATCAGTGTCAATTGCAGTAGCGATCGCGCGCAATTAAGCACTTTACAGTAATTTTTTTTAATATTCAAGTCGAAAACGATGCCTTACGGTGCTCTGCCAATAAAATTGATTGCAGCACGTACTCTTTTTTTTTCCCTCTCTTTGTGAATGCGTTTGCTTTATTCAAATTTAGAATTTATATATGGAAGCTTTACGATCCGTACGTGTATTGTAGAACGTATCGCGGCCATAATGACACACGAGTGAAGCGAACGAACGGCCGAAATTAAATATCCGCCACGCATGTGTGAACGTATTCCAATATACATAGTGTCTATCGTTGAGGGTTCATCGCTCGGTCGAATTTAAAATACAATTGTTTATCACCTGTTTGTGCGAATTTTTTTTTTAGATTACGAGCCGAGGTCTTTGATTGAAATTCAACTACACTTACACAACGCATTACATAGATTATTGAACCGCGAAATTAAGCATGAACTCTATGTATGTATGTACCTATACATATGTAGGTTGATGTTACACCTATCGATACATTAAGCTTACTGAGACGCTGTCAAATTAAGTTTTAATTAAAAACGATTAATTACCATGGATCTTTTGCGTGATTTTGCAAATTTGATTTCTGTACGTGTATGCGCGTGGGTGAAAAATTCGAGGGTGAGACGCAACCGTACAACTTTTTACACGTCGAAATATGTTGCGTTTTCTTCGTCGACAAAGGGGTTCAATTTAAATGTCCCCTCATTATGCAAATCCCTCACAGTGTACACAATGTATGTACAGATGTATCGTCGACATCTGGCGTACCCGTGCCTACTTGCTACATATAATATTTCGGACGAGCGAGTTTCGCGTTCACCAACCGATAATGGTACTGGTTGAAAATCGCGATAAGCCAATCATCGCTACTATCGCTTATTAGAAATACGAGTAGCCAATGACTTTGGATAGAGCGGGCGTTGGCCCACTGTCGTTTGAAATTTTGTACGCGGAAGGGTCGTTGCACCGTGCCCACGGTACAAAGGCTTGATTGCACATGCAATCGGCGATGAAGCTCTGCATCTTTGACGTTTAATTGCCATTGTACTAAATTATTGTACGATTTTGATCGTGAGACCAAGTTTCGCCTCGGTGTACGTGTGTGAGACAGGGGGGGGTAGCTGTCTTATCTGGTTTATTGTGGACCCACGTAGCTTGCTCGGAGCCGTTATGTTGTCTCTAATCCGAGCGACGTTCAGCCCTTTGGGAGGACCATGGCTCCTATGGGGGAGCAGACTGGGTGGAGATGCTTGACGTCCGACATGTAAGCCAGAGTTTGGTTCAATGTTCTCGGAACTGAACTTGATTGGTGGACGTTGTTGTAGGGTACCGCGTGTAGCTCATTACGCCAATGTCTAAATAAATTATCGAGCACGAAGCGAAGCGGTCATTAACTTTTTAGATCTCTGTATTGTAATATGTGTGTCTATATGCCTTTGTTCCTTCACCGCATTGAAAATTTCATTGTGGATTAAGCGGATGGCGTGCGACATCTGAAGGGTTGATTCCAAATTGGATACATCACATTTGAACCGTATTTGACGTGCAGATTTTGCTTCGCGTGGCGCTTGGCATTGTACGCACACAGGAGATTGAAGATAGGGTTATTCGCAAAGACTGATACGTATATTTTTTTTTGTACCGTGCCCTTTCTACTTTCCTCGTTCGCGTTCGTCTCCACTTTTGGCGTGCTTTAGCGGCGGTTTTGCAGGACAATATCGTGCGAAATGCGAGGGACTTCATCGCCTTCGGTAATTCAATTTTCTTGAACTTCTTTCTGCCGTTGGTTTCGTTCGCGTTTAGAGGGTGCTTGGCACTCGGTGTGAACGAATCGATAGGAGAGTTTTTTTTCCCCCGACGAAATCATTTCCCCCCACCTCTGTGATGAATTTTTTCGATAAATTTTCTCTGCCCATTTTCTTGAGAGGAATTGACATTCCTTTTTGACGTGAATTGTTTCTTCAGACATATTTAAAACGACAAATACATTACATTTCTTATGGAACAATGTTTATTGATTTCAACTTGTTGCACAAGTTGTGCGGCACAACACACATTTTGCTCCTACTGCTTAGAACTCGTTTTAGCAATTTATTATGGTGATAAGCAACCTTTAACTCCGCATGAACTTAGAATTAGCTAGGATATCAAGTGTTTGCCTTCGCGTACTTACATACACATATAGAGAAAGCTTTCTGTTCGCCAATTATAACGAAGGTTCATAAGACTCTCATAGGTGTAATAACCGTACACGATAGCAATTATAATAAAGCTTTCTGCTTGTGAAACTGTGGATTTCACGATTGACGACTTCTTATTATTGTCAATAAAGTGTTTCGGTTCGATTTTCTTCGATTGAAAGCGGTTTCAAATAGTAAAATGGTTCTTATTGGTTGCTTCACGTTGTCGCAACACTTTGTCGAGCGAGACGTTTCGTCGCCTTTGTGGCGCACGTTCGTCTCGTCTTTTTTCGGTTTTTTTTTTTGGCCAACGATCGATCTCCTTTTTCAGTTGCTTCTCTCTTATTTTGGGCATTTTTTTGCGGCATACCTTCTCAAAAAACGACTGTTACAATTTCGCCGCTTTTGTTGCGCCTATTTATTTTCACGACACAGTGTTGTATTACTTAAAACGAGTGTTGTTCGCCACTCCTCACTCCTCCCAGAACTCGGTTCAAATATTTGAAAGGCGTAGTGTGTGAATTTAATATACGTCTCTCGTTATTTATACTTTTGATTTAGAGCTCTGTATAGGTCCGCAATACGCCTAGGATTTCTTGGCACCTTTGGCGCATGAAATAGGCAAAAGTCGCATTTACGACGTCGTACAACGATTTCATGCCAATTCAAAGCATGGTTTTATTCTGCACTGTTTTTCAACACAACATCTTGTGCATTTTGATACGAGCCATATTGTCAATAGCGCATCTGGATTGTTGAACTCTGCTTTTGAGGTCGTGCCAGAACTGTACAATCTCGAGTAAAATATTGGAAGATTTTTATGAAATTTTGCTGTTCATCTTCTAATTTTATCTACAATTTATCATTGTTGTATTGTCATTCTTGTGGAAGACGTTTGAACGACGATTCTTTGTTGGCTTGTTCCATTAGATTACTCGAGTCGTCACACACTTGGAAGTTTATGATTCGGTGCTTGAATTTTTTACTGTTTTGTATTTGCTCCCAACCAATCCGAGATAGCTACATGTATCAAACATTTAAGTATCAAATATTAACAAGCCAACTTCTTCAAATGCGGTATGCACACACTCTCAATGACTTAGTAAATGCAAAGTCCAACGTTTATATAAAAGCATTAGTAAGCAGACTCGTACACACTAATAGGAACATATTGTTGATTCTCACAGATCCGAAACGGTACTAGTCAATAATTAATCACGTACCTATAACTGAACGCCTTTGTTCGTTGTCGTACTAAACTGCACCTTCTAATCCGCTAAACGGTTATCAATTACGTTCGGAAGCTAATGGTCGTCATAAATAATCTATCAGTGGTGTTGTTGTACGATATCGACGTTTCGTGATCGTATTTTCGAGATAAAATTTCGTCCGTTTCTAATAATTGGATCGGCGGCTTATGGTAAATAATTTAAAAATATCGCGGCCAATCAATTTTCGCACTGGACAAATAAATATCCAGCGCTGGCGCGTTGCGACGAAGGGGTTAAATTTGGACACTGTCACCGTTAATTAGAAAGTAAACTTGCTCGTTTCTATACCTGTAACGTATTATGATATTATGAATAATTATTATTATCGCCGTAGTAGTAACGCACGAATTATTACGTTACAGTCGATTTTTACGTAACGTAACGCAGTAGGCGTAACTAGTTTACTTTTTGTGCACGAGAAAAAAAAATCAATCGTAAGGCCGTGATCTACTTGATCGACATCGCGTAAAATGTGGCAAATTTTCAATCAAGGTTCTGAAATTTTTAGAAATTGATTCAGAATTATTGAAATTTATGTGTTTGTCGATGTGATCTTAACTCTTTATTAAATTGTGCCTTTTCTTTTTGTTACAGGTGAGTACATACCAGTCACATACACAATGAGAGTGTAAGTCAACCGTTGCTCGTGTAATTCAGTAAGAAATTCGTTTACTTAATTTTGATGCAGTTATTCCCCACATGGTGAACTGTCGTATAACGAAACAGTTTTATGTTGAGGTACTGGTTTTGTGCAAACAGTACTGTGGACACAACTAGGAATGTAGGACTAGAGAGCCACGGATATTTGTACAACAATTATGTAGTGACCCGTCGGATACATGCCAACCAAGACCCAAAGGTCTCAAAGCCCCGGGCTTACCAACCATTAAAAAAGATCATGGAATATTGAAACCGGTCATGGGGGTTGCACCAAACACATAACCCGAACTACACGACAAGTCACGCGCGCTCAGCGAGCCAATGCATATTTTATCCGATTCCCCCGGTTCCGGGGAGATATTGATTCGCGTCAAATAAAATATTGAAGTCCCTCTCCCCCCGTCGTTCCTCTTTCGCTTCCCCGTTTTACATCATTCCTCTGTTCCTGAACAACAAACAACTAAAAAACGGGACCATTAAGTCGCCTTTTAAACAGTGTGAATTATTCAGGGCGCGGGTCCCGCAGGGATTTCTCCACGGATCTTCTTGGGACTTCGTGCGCCACACTTTGAGAATCTGCGATTTTACCCCGTTTTAAAGATTCAGGAAGGGTGGGTGTGCCTGCGTGTGCTCTCCCGTTACGCTAATCGGATAGTGTCGAAATTCCAAGTGGACGCCTTGTGCGAAATCGCGTTAAGCGAGCTTTGCACGTGAAATTAATTATTTTTGCTTATTGGCTTTGAGGGGGTGGCTTTGTGCACTCACTGCTTCTGCTTCTGCTGGACTGGCCGGGTAGTGCGTCACGTTCATTAGAGCTTTTAGCAAAACGTTATTAGATTTAAACTCTCCACTGTTTGAATATAGGGAGTTATAGTGCTACTAAGTAAACGTGTAGATGCCCTTGATATTTCACAGTGTTGTACCTTTCATCGCATTATAAGTAGATTCAATTATGATATACACGTAGTGGGATGTGAGCATTTGCATCAAATGAACTTTGCTTTAATTGTACATATCCTTTGCGCAATCGAAATATACATCAGTGGAAAAGGAAGTCATTGTGTTCATCGCTGCTTTAGTGAACTTTACGCTGTGGTTATCATAAAAACAAAAAAAAAAACTCTAGATGTTATCGTCTATGCACTCTTGGGTCTCCTCTGCCGGCCAGATTCGTCGGATAAGCCGTGTTTGAAATTCTTCCACGTCTCTCGGTCAGCAACCACAACAAAAGGACTCGACCAGAAACGATGCTTTTATCTCGGTTGAACCAGTCAGAATTATGTGCGTTATCTACCGCTGCGACGCAAAGTCCTGGATCCGCAGTGGTAGTCTTCGTGTCGATTTTTCGCAATGTTTTTTTTTTTTTTTTTTTTTTTTTTACCTCTGCGAAAACGTGCCATCTCGTACTGGGGCACACACGTTATTGTGTCAAATAAACTAAAGTTTATCGCGGTTGAATCTTGCACGGCATAGCGATTGCGCGTAATTTGAATTTATATTGCACTGCTGCATAATTGAACGGTTCATACGAAAAATAAAAGCTGTACATGGTTTTTTTGTTGTTGTTTTTTGTTAAGATTGAGTTAGGTACGTGGGTTGTTTATTATTGGTACATAGCGTTTTATTGTAAACTTAAATGGAAATGGTCGAACGAGTGCAGGATATGCAGTCGCGTGGAGAAAAGAAAATGCTTGAACGTAGTGAGGGATTCGTAAGATACCTCTCTTAATGCGGTCACGATGCAACATAAAAAGGGCTATACAAATAGAAATGTTCGAATTATCTTTAGTCCCTAACATGCTTCGAATAATTTAGACGTGGCGCGAGTGGTGCCTACTTTGATTTAGAAAAAAATTTAGTTTCAAGTATCGGAGGGATCTATGTATACATATGTAAGTTCGCCGTGACATTGTGGATTAGTTGTAGATTTTTGTGCAAATTAAACTTATTCATCTATTGCGTAAAACCTTTGCCAGTCTCGACTTATCGAATCGTCGACATCCGCCATTTGTGTCACATGCAGTACAGTGTGACCCAATGAACCGGCTATAATTGAACGAATCGACTTCGATTATGATGTAACAGCGTCGCGGTCGGGGTAATAAATACGCCATTTATTTTATTCGCCTGTAAAGAAGTGGCGATAGTAGTGGATGGAGATAATGGCCACCACTTCGTCTCGGTCCATCATCTCAGTACGTTTAATATGGGTGAAGTGTGAGACTTGACCCATTTGGTCGAGGTCTCTCGTATTGACACAAATCCCCAGTGTCGGAGTCTGATCGAAGTGTACTCATCCGAGTTTCAGGAATGTACATTTATGTACGTGCGCGCGTACATATGAATGTGTATTTTGTGTGTGCTTTTCCAATGAACGCGAATCCGTTCAGCTGGAAAAATGCTTATTTCGCGTTCAGGTACACGCGCGCGCGCGCATTTTAACTGAACCTGGCGAAATGTTTACAATTTTGCAATATTTCACAGTTGATTTATGATTTCGACATGTTTGCGCGATTTATTGTACAGACGAATGAGTAAATTGGAGAAAGCGCTGTGTGTGTATTTGTATATTTGTATATATGTACATATGTACATACATACTCGTACGCACTTTTCTGTCTTATCATCAATACCTAGAGCAAATTTGTCGATTAGCGTAAAGTTATGCAGTGTTTTTTAATACAATATTTGTACATCACACACATCTAGCACTTTTTTTTCATTTTTTTATCCATTATCGTTCTTATCTTCATTGTTAGTACATAACGATACATACATACATAGTACATGTGTGGATCCTTAGTTTTTCACCTTTTTTACTTTATCCATATCGGATAAAGTATTGTAATCGTGCAAAAATTCAACCTCGAGATTTTGACTGATTTGTATCAGTTATCACGTTTTCACGATTCTCCGAAACTATCAAGCTGTAATTGCATATCTATTATTTTCACGTAAGGTGTAATAGATATTATGATTTCGGTCAACGTCCGCCAACCGGAAGTGGCAGTTTACTCTTGAACGAGATTTCGTTTATTATTTTTTTCCGCCCTTTTAAATAGTTGGTATCTGCATAATATGTCAATACATAATATTTTTACTTTATCCAGATTTTGAGTGATTTGTATCAGGTCTCCTGATTACGTTTTCACGATTTCTGGAAAATGTCCGTATGTTGTGTGTTTTTGCGGTGATTATTATTCGATATTTTTCCTAGCGCGGTTTCGCCGTGTGATAAGTGACGAAATTTCAATGTAATTTTATGCTAATTTAGCTTTCACAAGGGCTCGAGTGTCAAAAATTTATATTAAATGGAAAGTCGAATGTATCGACGAGCGGTTATTATTCAAATTTATGTATGTACCTACGTAGCTGTTAAAAATCAATATAAAGTGACGCACGCTTTTGGCACGAGCTGGAGGAGTTCGGTCGATTCGGACACTTCACGATTGGCCTATCTCCAGTGGGATTGCACAAAAAGACCACAAACGCTATAAATTTAAATTCAATCGCAGTGTATACATACATGTTCGGTGTATGAATTGTATATAATTACACGTGTTCTACAGATTTGACGTATGATACAAATTAGACAGGGGGGTGCCGGCGCTCGAAAAGTTGGAGCATCTGTGGCGTGTCGTCATTGTGTACATTGGCATTTGTAGTACGCACTGGGCCCCCCCCCCCCTTCCTCTCTTCCCCTTCCCTCCCCTTCGCTCTTATCAGGCCGTATTTCATTGTGAATGGCTCCCCCCACCACCCCCACAACGGCGCGCGTCGATACAAGGCTTGAGAGAGACCACCACTGCGAACAAATGCCTCAGGGTACTAAACCGGTGGTGTCGATGCCCCTGGTGGATACTGTGGTGGCTACTTGTGTCCCACTTGCTTGGCAGGATGACGTTTTGACAAATTGATGATATTGGTACTTGGGTACCTGTGATGTTTATTGGTGATCGCATTGAGTAATTGATAACGAAAACTTGTGTGATGGCTGTTGTGTTGCCGGCACTTCATATTGGACGAGCGGTGCCGAGCGCCAAGGTGTGGGTATGTGGCTCGACCATTTTCGCGTTAACGCCAACGTACTTTATGACATTCGCGCGACATTCGCAAAAGTTGAGCGAACGGCGAAAAAAGCAAGATGGCGGACCCTTCCCCACACCCCGGACCCCTCCAGTGTTGTCTGTGCCTTAAGAGCGATATTACACTTGGCCACTTCACCAACAACCAGATAGATATACAGGTTTAGATGGTACGTATTAGATTGTGCGATTCTCTGTTGCATAAAAATTTCTTGGAAGTCAATGGTTCGATGAAAAAAATTGTCGTACTCAATTATCAACGCAACGCAACGTCAACGCAATTGTTTCAAAAACAATGAAATTCAGAAAGAAATATGAGAGGTTGAATTTTATATATTTTCTACGTCTACATACTACTACATAGAGTACCTAGTTTTCGTATAGCTTCCTAGACCTATTTTTTTTGTATGAAGATTATAAGATGATGGTGAAGTAAAAGTGCTCGCCACCGTCAAAAAAAATCTGGTTGTTGGTGAAGTGGCCAAGTGTAATATCGCTCTTAGTGCGTAATCATGTGGAACAATTCAGTGGCTCTAAACTTTCTCGAAATTCTCCACCAAGAAACCCCCGATATGGGATCCAAAACACCGATGCCGCGATGACACTTCGTTCGCTGCCGCTTGCTAGTTGACACCAGAGTGGCGCCACCAGCGATACGATAGCAACGCTCTGGACGGGCGAGCAAGCGGCAGCTGACCACAGCGCTAAGGCCAACATTTCACGAACATTCGCGCGATTGTGAAGTGGCGGCATGTGAACGCTCGTTCGAGAAGCTGCGAGGAAACGTGTCCATACAAGAAAAAGTTTAATTTTTTAAACTTTTATTAATCCATATCGTTCACCATCCACTGCTGGATGAAGGCCTCTCCAAATCCTCTTCCATTCCTGTCTGTCTTGAGCAATCTTTCACATTCGAGTATTTTTCGCGTCCACTTTTTCACACGTTCCGCCATAGCTGCCACTGCCACTCATGCTTCTTACCCATGTATTCCTCTTACGATCTCGTCTCGTTATACCGAGCATACATATTTCCATGCTTCTCGAATTTAGCATCCACGTTTCACATTCATACGTCATAATTGGCAGTACGCATTGGTCTTATGTATGTAATAACAAGGAAAATAATCTTACTTTATCTGTAGTGTTTGTTTTTACAATAGGATAATTTAAGCTAAAAAATCTATTTACAATTTTATTTTTTAATACATTTGTGGTATGCACGCAGATACATTAAATTCTTATTTCTAGTGACTTAATGTAATCGGAGGCTTAAAACAGATTATATTTCGGGAGCCTAGTTTTATACCCGAAAGGTAATGATGACCGAGACATTTTACTGATTTTTTAGTGTTGTTATTGGTAGTTTTTTGATAAAACTTCCTGGTTAATTTGTTAGTAATATCAGTTACAAACGGGATGTTGTTTCGCGAGTGAAGCCTTCTAAAGAAAAAGCTTAGGAAATCGCCGGTATACTAGAAAAACTTTCCACATTTCCACTTTATATGACGTAATTTACACCCGAAGCAAAACTGAAATTTCCAAGTAGAATTTACAACAATGACACTAGCTTTTATTGATCAAGCCCCTAACAAAGCATTCAAAATTTGTGGTCAAGATCACGGTCTTAACTGAGTATACATAGTATTGAAATAGTGTACGAGAAGTAGGTATGTACGTGTGTAGTACGTTTTCTGTTAAATTTTGCGATCAATTTTTCGCACCGTTTAACTCGAGAGCGTGTCGCAAATAAAGGCGCGATTGAAATATGTACGATCTAATTATACGTCTAATAAAAATCTGTGCACGACAATGTTACAATGCAGTATTTAAACTTTCGAGCTAATTTACATTAGTCTAATCGCAAATCCTTTTACTCAAACTCATCGTCTCTGGAGAGCTTCGATGTACACCCTTTTCTTTCTCATATTATTCACTGTACACGTTTCGATTACGGTGGTGTAACACGACGTAATTGTAAAGGTGAAATTCGTCATTACAATTAAATTACAATGTTAGCACAATTTCGTTACACACAATTGCTCGTTTTCGCTTAAACAATATTTTCCATTTTTGCTTCGTGTACTTTATGATAATTTGACGTTAGCTCTAAACGCGACTTTGGCACGTGAATGCGAAACCAACATTTGAATTAGAACGTGTTAATTTCTTTACTGCCATCAGGAATGACGTTTCGTGATCGCGTGCTAATATCGACCAAACATTCTTTTTCAGCTTTTGTCCCGTGTTTTCATTATTAAAATTTTACATACGCTCAATTCCCCATCGTCATGATTCATCAATCAAGCGAAAGCACAGGCGCGCTTCGTCACAGAATGGTTTACGACCACTGGGATTACACATTGCCGGAATCTTGTAATATTGGCCTCCTCTTTACACTTGGTGTGTGTGTGTGTGTGCGTTTTTTTGTGTTTGTGTAAAGTGCATGGCTGCACAAGTGCACACTGCACTCGCACGCACACATATAAAATGTTTGCATTTGGTTGTGTGTGTAGTAAAGGCCGATTTTATCCGGCTGTCAAAAGCACCCGTGCAATAATTGCCTATTGCGCAATTTTGCTAAAGATCTAAGTAACGTCACTCCCGTTTTCCGTACGATGACACGGAGCGAAACCGGTGTTCGGAATTCGATTTCAATTATGTACCATTCCGGTTTTTGTGATCCAGTTCCACTCGAACGGGTGCTTTTTTTTTTTTTTTCTTTAATCAATTCGGAATTGATGGGAGTTTTAATTTGTTTAATTTTAACCCGCTCGACATTGTGCAATTTTTGTAAACTCATAAGCATTACGCTATTAATTGGAGCGCTTTTAATTTGTGTTTGTGTATTGCTTCCTATTTGTAATGAATTTGAGGCGGAAATGCTAGCGAATGGAATGGGATGACAGTTTTTGGCAGTACGATTAGTTTCACTACTGTTATTGACGTTGAAACTATATATGTACATACATAGTGTGAATTGGTGATAAACGTTTTCATTTATTATTTGACTTGACAGTAGTGACGTTTATTTTTCGGAACCGAAAAGGTTTATATATAGAGTTCAATATCAGAATTGTTGGATTATGCGTGTCTTCAAGTACCCGCTAGTCAGCTGTTCTTACGTCATACCACTCGATTGGCACAATACATATGTGTCGAGTGCGTTTCCTTTCGTGTTTTATCGCCGATTTGATACCGCAAAGAATCAAGGTTGACAAAAATTTAGCACTCAAATTTTAACCACAATTTGAGTCGTTTCAAACTGCAAGTAAAACAATACGCGTACACGATAGATGCAATGTACACACATCGAATAGAAATATTATATGTAGGGACTGCGTTAGGATGCAGTCGAGTAGATTTCTCACGATATCGACTTCACTTCTTCACATCTCACTTCCCTCCCCAAACATCTCGAGACTGGTCTGGGCGGCTGCTGCAACCACTCGTGTGCAACCGACTATGGGAATTTTAGACAATGCAACCGAAAAACCAGACCAGGGTAGACGGAATCCATCGATCACTCGAAAGCGGCCGATCGTTCTAAACACAAAAGCTCCCCGAAAATAATTGAGGAAATTAACAGAACGCTCCAGTGTTCGATTCCGATTTTAGCTAAAGTGCGCTGAAAATTGAATTTCACCGTGTAGATTGTCTAATTGTGTAATCGCAACGCCGCATACACACTGAAGATAAATGGATTTATCGACTTTTTAACCCACATTCCATATCGAACGTTTCATTATCGATTTGTAAAAAAAACGGTGTAGGAACGTCGGAAGAACAGTACTTTTGCATTGTTCTTTTTTTTATTGCTTCAGGTGAGTAAATTCTCGGAATTTATTGCGGAAATTGCGTCACAGAAAGTTCTCAGGCTATCGTCGTCGAATCGAACTTATTAGTAGGCAATCATTGCACTTTCGTGCGTGGCTATTATGACTGATTGTCTATTTTATTAAGATTTGCACGTGGTTCTGTAGGCAGATTAATATTTCTCTTGGATGATTATAATTCAGGCGGGTCTATCTCGAGTTGCCGATCGATCCGATTAATCGCAGCGAAACTTTGGTGAATCACAAGAACACTCATGAATATGTACGTGTCGATAATGTTCCAGCGGAGTGTACAGTGTAGGTTTATTTGTCGTAATACATATAGAGAAATATTCACCGGTGTTTCCGTTTCTATGTGGAATGACTAAGGATTATTTTTTGTTAGTATTGTGGAGCGCCAAATATTTGGCCGGTCGTTTCGTGACTAAAGGCCAATTCTACATAGAATTTTGGCGAAATCCCATACGACCGGCGGTGATTCACGCCGCGTTTTTGCTAAACTTTCACAAGTTTTCCTCCCCATCGGGACTCTGCTAGGGTGTATGCAACCAAAATACACATACATATGTATGCTCGTTCGAAAATCACCCAAACTCAAGTCCACGACGACTGGAGACGATGATGATGACTTTTGTCAATCACGACACGTCGGTCGTCTCGCCTCGAATACTTACTATACACAGGCGCTCTCGACAATCGAATGAATGCTTCACGAATTATTGTCGCATGGAATCTCTCGACAATGGAGCGATGAAAAGAAATTGTGGACGTGTTCCGAGTTTAAAAATTCGTGTCAAGATTGACCCCTGCCCACGAAGGAGACGAGGTCGCGAATTTCGCGTTTCGTGGAAGTGGTGTGGGTATTATGTGTGTAGGACTTGGCGTTGCGAGACGGAAAGGGGCATTTATCTCGTTTAATTTAACGATTTAACTCGGTTAAACTGCCTCTCCTCCTTCGGATACGATCGATCGTTCAATGGTTATACTCATACCTATTCGTGGTATGCAACTGCGACTAATTGAGAATACCTCGCAGATTGATTGATCATGAATCGTGAATCATGACACATCTCTATACTGAATTCGATAGCTCTTCCAGGTAAACGTATCGTAGTTAATTCTCCGTATCACATTACCGGTCAGGGCTCGACATTGTGTCCTGTTGATGGATATGTTTTAACTAGCGTAAGCCCATTGAATATCAACGGAGCGTTCCATCACCCGTACTGAAAAATAATACTAAATTTAATAGTTTTCATAGTTGTTGCATAGATGGCGTGTTATATTACAACAACGTAACAATTTAGAAAAGTCGCGAGCCTATTGACAATTCATATAATCATATCGTAGCAGGCCCGTCATCACATCCATTTGGATCATAGCACATAGCCACATAGGGCTAGTTTAGGGCGGGTTCGCATGACAAGGTTTTACGGTTTAATAGCCCGAGCCCTCGTTTTTGCTTTGCTTTCACATTCTATGGTATATGGACGGTAAATATTGACGGGCTGGCAAAATACCAGCCCCTTGTAATGGGTGACGAAACTCGACTGATGATTGTTTGTAAAAACTAGCGAAGGAAGCATAGATTTCAGGTAGCAGCGTGGGTGGTCCCGGAAAGGGAACCGTCGCCTCCAGTGACAAGTACGGGCTGTAAACGGCGACCGTAGCCGTATCACTGCCAAATATTGACCATGGGAATACCCTCATCCAAAACAATGTATCACTGGAGTTACCCGGTTTATACCTGGAAAAAACGTGCCGTAAAACCGCATCGTGCGAAGCAGGCCTTAAGGCTCTCATCCACCAAGTACGTTGACATGAGTTACGTCGACGTACGACATCCACGCACCAATTGCAGTACGAGTTTTGCAGCACGAGCGAGCCTTTACTCACTACGATCTAGCTGGTTTACAGACCCGCACATACATAGAGCTAGTAGCGAGTAGCTAGTAAACCTATTACACGTGTCAAGTTTACTCGCTGCCGCTAGAGGCGCTGTCATCAACTTGTGAGTTGTCAACGCGACGACCGTCAAAATGCCCGTTGGATTTTCAATATCGTAAATGCATCATGTCCGTTGAAGTGTACTGTGTGTGTGGGGAGCTGAAAATGAAACGCTTAACCTCAAACTGTCAACGAAGTGACGCCACACGAGCCTGCGAGTGCGAGTAAAGTTCAAACATTCGAACTTCACTCGCGCGGCCGAAAAAGTCTGCTTTTTACCAGCAAACCACCAAACCAGCCCTGTGTAATACGCCCATAAGGGTTCACTGTCCCGAACCGGTGATCTCGGGTTCAAATCCCACACGCGCGACGTTCTTGGTTTTTTTTTTTATTATTTACCTCGGCAAACGTTATCAGCAGACAGACAGACAGACAAACAGACGGAATCTGGAGTATTAGTGCAAAATTCACTTGTTCCACGTTGAATCGATTGCTTCAATCCACCTCGGGGCCTTGTTACAACATCGCTCACCAAAGTTACACGACTATTATTATCAGAGACATATCCTTCGCTCCCACTTACTGTATGTAGTCGGGGTGTGGCAGTTGTGGTCTCGTCCGTACGTCCGTCTATTCCATCGCGAAATGCTAATACGTCTACGGGTTCGCTATTGCCCACGGAAAGGTCAAACTCGGCAAAGTGGTGATTCAGCCCGAACACAAACTGTTCGCACATGCAGATAGGACACACGCATACATACATTCGCCATGCGAATTTACAGTTGCCTAATTAAAAATTTAATCAGACTTGGGCGTGCGTGCGAGCGAGCGCGACTGAGTTCCGGTGACGAGCAGGGCTGTCACACGACTTTGGCCCATCCCTGATTTTCAACCAAACGTGGCACTAGACATGGTCGTAAAACAAGTATACATACATAAAGTCCTTTTTTTGATTTTTAAATTTCAGTACATTCAACGTTGCATTTTTGCGATGATTGATCGTTCTAGTAATTAAACGTTGATCGCGGTGCGCTCTCTCACGCCCATGCTCCTCGCACGTCCATACACTTTTCGCATTCCCTTATATAACAAATGGCTCATCGATTACTCATTTAAAATTTTACAACAGACGACGACCCGGAATATAGTGTGTATCGTACGTTTTTACCCCACCTAAAAGCGGCGTACGTTCGCACCATTCGTTCACGTCGAAAAATGGCGTTTAATATATTTTCCGTGTCTAGTAATATGTATGTGCTATGCAAAGTAAGCGCTCGTTCTATACGTGTTTGTAGCCTAATTGTGTTTTCCCCATTTATATGTAATATAATAAGCTGCGCTGGCAAGTCGAAAGTGTCGCCTTAAAAATATATGTATTCCGTATACTGTTGGAAAATGTTGGTCGTTTTACATAGAAATGGGAATATTAGTAGTTGTACTAATATTTTATTTATTTGTTTAAAATACATGGGCAGGTGGCATGGCCGTGGTGGAGCCCAGTTGCATCATGTACATACAATTTTTTATCTATTTAGTTATTTATACTTGAAGGATTACAACAATCCATTTATACTCAAAAACTTGTCGAGATGATTTTTTTAAAGAGGTTTAAATTTTATAAAGTTAATAGCTCATTTGGGAGGAGGTTTAAAACTTCAAAAGAACGAGTCTCTGACAATTTTGTTTGATTTGTCTTTTAGGAGTCTCAGAGTATGACCTCTGAACTGTTTTTATTGAACGTGAGGAGGTTTTTCATTATTTATAAACTTCACCTCCGAAGAGGTGACACTCATTCTCTTCAACCTTTCGTTATAGGGTAGTTCAAATGGCATTCTTTTTAAAATAAGGATTTCAATATGTAAGTGAAATTTTGATCGAAGGGCATTTGAGAATTCGGCTCACCAATCTGACTTTTGGTAAACTGTGCCTATATTGCTAACGCTCTGTACAATTTATTTATCAAAATTTACATATTACGATGATCTCAGATGCTCATCAAATATGCTCGGTTTCAGTGCTTGTTAGTTCAAGATGGTTAGCTCGAGACCGGTATACTCGTGTGACATTTGCGTATCCGTACATTTCGCTTCCTCGCGAGATCTTCAATTGGATTTATTTTCGGTTTTGGTTCCAGTGGAATTATTACACCTTTATAAATCTTAGATTGCCCCGGTACTCGGTAGTACTAAATAATTGTGCCAACGAGCGAACTGCGCCTATCCGCCGGATTACGCTGGGGTTTATCAATAATTGATTAGGGTAAAAATGATTGATTTTCACCGAAGCACAACGGCACTTATCTGTAGATACATACACGTGTCGTACGTCACTTGTAAAGGCTCCACTTTGGCAGTACCGGGTGGTTCAGCTCAACAGCCAAGTCTTTTATCGTTCGTCGCGGAATACACGCGCGCACGTTTACACTACGTGCGGAATGTCGGCGATCGATCGATCGCTTCGACTATGAATTTCAATAAACGGCCACAAAGGGCCCGGACTCTGAATTTATATTCAGGCCCTTGACGGGTCGTAAAGATCGAAAATTTGACCCATCGTGCGGCGACTCGACGCGCACCGGAAGTACCATACATACAACATATTCCGTATGCGTCGTATATTGTACAGTACACTTTGCACGTCTTCCGTTTACTAGTCTTTTTCAAATGTGAAGGCTGAAAATCTCACCTGTGATGTGTACCTACTAGTTACATGTCGTAATACTAGTAGAACTGTCATCTAAAGCAGCCGTCGCCAACCTTTCGGACCTCGCGGACCACTAAACTCAAAATCTCGAATCCCGCGGACCACTACCATGATTTTTTCCATAAAAGTAACGTTCTAAATGTGAAATGGTAATTATCTACACTTGTATTTGCACTCCAAGTTATTTGCAAAAAGTTAGATATCACCTTATGATGATAGAAAAATTATAATAAATAAACGATGTATTCATTATTCATTATGAAAACTGCCAGTTATGACGTATGGATGTGAAACTTGGATGGTAAATTCAAGAATGCTACGTAAGATCCAGTGCACACAGAAAGATGTATGCTTGGTATACCAAGAAGAGATCTTAAGAGGAGTACATGGGTAAGAAGTATGAGCAAAGTGGCAGATATAGTAGACCGTGTGAAATAGTTGAAGTGGAAATGGATTGGATACTTTGCCTATTTTGCATTTGATGGTTCATTCATCCTAGGACAATTGGTGAATATGACCGGATGTAAAGAAGAAGAAATAAAACGAAGAATGAAACTTGGATGGAGTGCTTTTGGAAGAGTGAACATAGTTTTTAAATCCAAAATTCCGCTATGCTTAAAAAATAAGGCATACGACAAATGCGTACTGCCTGTTATGACGTATGGATGTGAAACTTGGATGCTAAATTCACGAAAGTTACAGATGGAAAGATGTATGCTTGGTATAACAAAGAAGAGATCGCAAGAGGAATACATGGGTATGAAGCATGACCAACGTGGCAGATATAGCGGAACGTGTAAATAAGTTGGAGTGGACAAAAAGCGAGAAGAATGGATGGCAGATGGACGCGAGAAATACTGGAATGGTATCCGAGAGGATGTGAAAGAAAGCAAGGTAAACCGAGTGAACGATGGGCTGATGAATGTGTGGTGTCAAGTGGATGCAAATTACTCAAGACAGACAGGCATGGAAGAGGATTGGAGAGGCCTTAATCCAGCAGTGGATGGTGAACGCCTGAAAATGATGATGATTATGAAAAATGCGTACCACCGGTTGGCGACCGCTGATCTTAAGTCTTCCCTTTAAGGATGTTTCAATGGTTGCACGGCAACGTTCTGAACGAGTAAATTTTGACTTTGACAAGTTCGATGACTTTTCCCAAATGTGTCCCACTTTGAATAACCGAGTTTAGGGTTTATTTTTACCGTCGAAGCCATCGGGACTATTTTAGGTTACGCACTGGTTAT
Organism: Parapsyche elsis; assembly: GCA_022651745.1. Lineage (NCBI taxonomy): Eukaryota > Metazoa > Arthropoda > Insecta > Trichoptera > Hydropsychidae > Parapsyche > Parapsyche elsis. The sequence goes on along the minus strand of JAGVSN010000004.1, from coordinate 7,771,969 downwards.
TTATGGCATTCTAGCCTGGTGAGTTCAGTGCCGGTGCGTTGCACCTGTAGAGTCCTATGCTAAAAGCGGATATTGACGTTCGTAAAAATACGCTCGAAATCGTATTGTGTCGTCACTTTTCCGCGTACATTTTCCACGTAACGATAGACCATTTCCTTGTTTGTGTGCAAAAACCGAGGGGACGACCGAAGTGCCCTAACCGTTGCAAAAATCCCGTTTGGTCGGTTCAGGTCAGCTGACTGTCGCTTTAACGGACTCGACCAGTGAGTATTCTTCTCATCCTGTCCTGACTCGACCCTGTGTACTGTTCTAACTTTTATATGTATGTATGTACATCTTCACAATCGATTGTTCTTAGACACGTCCGCGGCAATGATAGCTCGTTTGATGCCTCTTATGTTTCGTTTGTGCAATGATAGTGGGCTGTGAGAATTTTCCTGTCTTTTCGAATCAACTTCGTGACTCGTTTATGACCTTTTACTTCATCTGCATATGTGCCGTCCTTTAAGCGATTTGACTGGTGTACTTAAAACAATCAACACACGGACAATCTAAAGTGCACGCTCAAAAAAATGTTATCGATTCCGTTATGAGGAAAACCGTTCATATCTTCCTTGTACACAAAAAAATAAATAAAACTGTTCGTATTGAAGATGGTATGAGTCGGTTTCGTAAACGAGATTGATCAGAATCGAGTTTTTCTGTCGTCTAAACATGGACTCGATCCGCGATCGCGTTATGGTCGTATAATCAATAATTGTGATTTTGGGTCGTCTTCTTATTCGTTGGGGCTTTTCGGTATGTGAGATTCAGTATGTGTGTACATAGAAGATTGCATTGAAACTGGTGCCGTAAACGTGCAGTATAAAACTTGATTGCTGTGTATTTTGCACCGGTGCAACACTGTTTTAGAATCGCTTTTGCAATCAGTACACGCTATCGTTTATTAGCTCGTTTACAGTTTCTTCAACAATTATCGTTGCACTGGTTGTCATCGTGTTCATCAGATGAAGTACAAGCACCATTTAATGCTGCAAATGCGCCCGACAGGGTTTATTGTATAAAATGTAGGTATATCCGTTTTTATTAAAGCGATACGATTTTTTTAAAATAAATCTATATAAAAGATAATATTGTTTTGAATGTCGAAGTTGGAGCACAAAGCGTTGCTCAATCTGCGGTCGTAAAAGCTCGTCGCATTTGAATACTTTCAGTCTTATTACAGTCATTAAAACGAATTTCAACTATTTGGTTTTGACGGTCGATCTTTCGCGGCATGATTTTCCACGTATTTTTCTTTCGAGTTGGGAAATATTTTCGGAAGCTTTCTAAAAAAAAAAAAAAAAAAAAGTGCGCGAACAAAACGTAGAGGGAAAATGGCGTCATTGTGCGTGATGTAATTCTTTTTTCGCCAATTTAACGCTCAGTTACGGTTTTTCTTCGAACGCTATTTACACAAATCGCTCGACTTTTGATAATGCGAGAAGAAAAAGGAAAGAAAATCAACAGCACGCCACCTTACAATAAACTACGCTCCAATTCCGCACAACAAACACCAGATCAGATCAGATTCCAATGTACTAGAACTGTGACGTAAATTTTGTCACACACTTCACATCATTCGATGATGTATAATTTTTATCATCTTTTCATACTATCAATCGCAATCGATTGATTTAGTCTGAAAATACAGTAGATACGTAATACTTATCGTATCGCATATCCCTTGAAAATTACGTGCGATTACGTCAATAGCTCAATACGATTGGATTCCACGCGAAAGTTTGCTCATTCGTAGTTTCAATAGCCAATATTCCCTTTGAACACATCCACTCTCCTCTCATATTACAGTACGTCGGCCATGAACAGGGTGTCAATAATTATTGAGCCGGTCTGAAGCTTACCGCTAACGCAATAAAAACTGAACATTCAATAAGGAATCGGGATCAATACTTCGAGCCAGCGTTGTTGGCTTGTACTTGCCCGAGCACAGTACCCCGGTAGAATTGTACAAGTATACAACACGCTTTCAGTTCGGTATGTATTGCTGTAATTTTCGCACAAAAAGCATGCGAAAACCGATAAATTCGAAACTTTGTTTCGCGTCGTCCTCTCCATTTTCACCGCAATTTCACGAAACCACCGTGCTTAGAAGACTCGTAGAGTGTGTGTGTATGTAGTTTTCTAGCCCACGGCTACGATAGTAAAATTTTTGTGCACAAGAGACCGAAATGCCGGTTTTTCGTGTATAATAAACAGATAAAATACGCCCATGCTTTATTCGACTTTAGATCGCTATTGACCCGGATTTCTTGCAATCGTATGTGTTTATTTTTCCTGGCGATGTTGTTTAGATTAGGAATTGCTCGTCTGCGTACAAAAGATTGAGATTCAACGTTGTTGTGTGGCAATAGGACAAATTTTTATTAGCTTTTTAGCTCTTCGGTGCTAATCTATGCGTGAGTATTCCAAAATTTCGATGCTAACTCTAACTCTAAAAAAAAAAATAATGCATAAGATAGCTAATTTTTGTATTTGTAAATATTTAAATTTTTATTTAAATAATCAATATTCATTAAAATTTACGTACAATGTGTGGAATTTCTCTTTAGCATTTCTTTCATAAATTCCGATTCAATAGTTTGCAAACTTCCTATGGACGGAATTTCGTCCTTTGGCTCTAATTAAACTTTCGATCAGGGAAAATGAAAAAAAAAAATACTACATGTACTTCTAATTGATTATACTCAAATACTAAAACGTAGATACTACAATATTGTAATTTTCAATTCAATTTTGACTTGTCTAAATTTAATCATTTCCCGTTTTGTGTCAGGAAAACGTTTTGTCCTTATTCAAAGGCGTAACCTTGACCCTCTTTTACCTTTTTACCTGTAGCTTACCGTGTAATATTTGCCAGTATACATTTACGTTCACGAAATTGCGGATTCCTATTCATTCTTTTATATAAAAAGAAAAACATGGTTTTTTTTAACATGTTATTGTACAACTTCTTTGATTTATAGTAACAATTAAAAAGGTACATTTCGTTCTCATTACATTGTTATTAATGTGTTAAAAATGTAAAAATTCCGTTAGCAGAAAAAAGTATATTTATATTTGTAGCCGTTAATTTGATGCAAACATTTTTTTCTCTCATTATTTATTAAACGATCAAATTATGTACATATTTTTTTATTCGTAACCTTATCGTTTTCGTTCATAACGTGTCCAATTTAAATTTTTGTTGAAATGTGCAATTTAGATGCATTAAAACATCCATTGAACGAATTTATCGATTCTTGTTATTGTCCAAATGAGTATGTGATACTTAATCTATTTCGTGAAAAATTTTCGAGTGCTTTGACACACCTGGTCTCAAGAAACTTATTTTTATCTCAATTTATAGATAATCTCGTGTAAACATTACGTTTTGTGTACGTAGGAAAAACAAGTAAATAAATTTCTAAGTAACACTCTACATGTATAAGTTGATTCCAAAAGTGCTTGAAAATTTCAATAAATATAGCTTTCGAATGTTTTATTTGAAATATTGTATATTTTAAAGCAATTTTTGGTTTTATGCCCTGTCGTAAATTTGTGAATCTGGGCGATTCACAGTTTGGGTGTTAGGTGTTCATTCATAAATATTCAATTAAATTAAATATTTATAAAGCGAATCGCGCTTTGAGAAACGTCGACTCAAAAGAATCTGAAACAATAAAAAGACGTCGAAATTTATAAACTCGTCAAGTGATATAATTGGTGTAGTCAACATTTTATTTATATTTGTTTTTGTAAAGGAATTTTTGTTCGGGGCGAACGTTCTCTTTCACTACCGAATTCGGACTGAAGCGGCAATTCCAGTGTTTGCACAACTTTTCTCCAGTTGTTTCCCCCTTTTTCGTCTGCGGTCACCTCCAATTTCTCCGTCTGCCTCCCCAACAGATAGGCGAAAACCCTGTCGGACCCGTTTTCATCTCCCATCCCATTCCATACCATCTGCCTGCCTGCCTGCCTATATGTATAATACTCCCGTTTTATCATTTTGTTTACATTCTGTGCTACGTTTTGTGTCCACGTGAAAAAATGTTTTTGTGGCTGGAAGCCGCACAGTCTACCCCTTCGTTTTTGCAAATTTTAATTGTTGCAGCTTTTTTCATTGCAAAAGATTAATTTTGCATTTTTGCAATGTAAATTTATATATGTACATGAATGCCTATTTTGCATTTGATATTTCATTCATCCTAGGACAATTGGTGAATATGACCGGATGTAAAGAAGAAGAAATAAAACGAAGAATGAAACTTGGATGGAGTGCTTTTGGAAGAGTGAACATAGTTTTTTTAATCCAAAATTCCGCTATGCCTAAAAAAGAAGGCATACGACAAATGCGTACTGCCAGTTATGACGTGTGAATGTGAAACTTGGATGCTAAATTCAAGAATGTTACGTAAGATCCAGTGCACACAGATGGAAAGATGTATGCTTGGTATAACAAAGAAGAGATCGCAAGAGGAATACATGGGTATGAAGCATGACCAACGTGGCAGATATAGTTGGAGTGGACAAATAGCGAGAAGAATGGATGGCAGACGGACGCGAGAAATACTGGAATGGTATCCGAGAGGATGTGAAATAAAGCAAGGTAGACCGAGTAGAAGATGGGCTGATGAATTGAGAAGAATGTGTGGAGTCAAGTGGATGCAGATTGCTCAAGACAGACAGGAATGGAAGAGGATTGGTGAGGCCTTCATCCAGCAGTGGATGGTGAACGGCTGAAATGCGCGTTCGTACACAATATGCCGGAGCCACACATGTGCTATTGTGACACTTATGCCAAGGAGGTGCTCTCCCCGAGACCCTCACATGAGGACACAATATAGTCATTTGACGTTTTCGTTTGTGACATATGCCAATGCAAGCCAAATTCGTCGGCCACACATATTCCAAATGCTTCCAATGCCACATGTATGGCTCCGGCAATACAGAGCGATACAGTTTCAAATACGCCAATTCCTGAAATTGAAATTTTGATCTTTGATTGTATTCATATTCCATTAAAATACATTTACAGCGAATGTCGTTATGAGGAGGGTTTGCAGAATTTGTTTCGTGCGATTTTCATCGAAAGTGTAATACAATATACACACACGCGTACGCGCCGAATGAAATAAATAATTTAAACAATACAATACAGTGAAACGTATTAATTTTTATTAGCGCCGAATTTATTAAGGCGGCGCAATTTGAATCATTGCAATATCGTATGTATGTATGTATATGGAGCGGTTCAAATTTAACTTACTTGTGTGAAAAATCGACTCTATATCAATTTCATTGCACAAAAAAGTAGGGCGGCGCCATTATGGAAATCGTCTGTAATTCGCGTGTTTTATTCGAATGAAAATTTTTAACGTTCGTTATTATTTACGTTTATACGTCGTTAGTCGTGAAATACTATCGCTTCAGATTTACAATGCGCCAAAGTGACGTTGTTTTTTTTTTTTTTGTTGATAAAGTTTATTCGTCCGAATGTTGTCGATCTCTGATCACGTTTTTTGTACACAAAACGTATAGTTCGAGTGTGTTTGTGTTCGCCGAGCAGGTTTGTTCGCCCGTTTCCCTGTGTGCGTTTCGTCGCATTCACGTACACTCGTCTGTGAGCCAATGTTTATCTTTTTGCTGGGTTCGTGTGCGTGAGTTTACATTCTTACAACTTCGTGGTAGTGTGTGCCAATGTTTACATATACAGTGACTCAGAAATGACAGCGCTGCGAATATAATATACATTTATATAAAATTATACAAGCACACATTGTATCGGTTTATTTATATCACTATAGAGTTCATTGTGGACAATTTGTTGTTTTTGTCGATTTTTTGTCGTTCTATGTAGTGTCTAAAAGGGCTATTTTGTTACGTGTCTCGAGTACAATTTCAGCAATTTTCGAACTAACCGGTAAAACGGGTAGAACTCGAATTGAAGATAGCCGTTTACGATTATTATTTCGTGTTGTGTTTTCAATGCAAATTTTCCAATATAATTTTTTCCTCTACTCAACGGACGAACGGCCCAAAGCTCAATTATATTTAGAGGGGATCGGAAGGTATGTATAGAGCTGCTGGAGTGGGAGACGAGGAGGATAAGTTTTTCTTCTCTCTTGTTTATTTTCGATTGCTTTGTTGAAAATTATCGCCGAAAACAATTATTTGTTTGTAAGAAATATGGAAATGACTTTTTTTTTATTTTATTATTTGCCTCGTCGTCGCTGTGAAGAGCGAGCAGTAAGATTCGGCCGAAGAGGCAGTGAACGTTCCCCTTAATTTGTGGCTATGAGGTCAATTTGTTCAGAAGACCCTAGAAGCCAACGAGGCGAGACCTCCTTGGGTCAATTCACTTAAATTTATTTCCATTTTTTATTCAATTCACGGCGCTTAATTATAAAACCGTTGTACATTTTTTTTTTCCAATTCGAAGTAATTTGAATAACATGAATGGCCCCCCCCCCCTTTCTCCATTTATTTATTACATATAAAATTAACGGTACACACACTATCTCATAGTACAAATCTTATTCGAATAATGCATAAACTGTATATACAATGTAATTATCGGTATATAAATAAATACACACACACACGCGCCGACTGATTCATGTTTTGTTTGATTTGAAATATATTTTTTTTCGCACCTTGCTATCACAATGCATGCGTTCATCAACAAATCATTCACTGAATACACTGAGGATGTTGATTTTTAAACGGTTTGTGTGTAATTGGTTATCGCTCGATTGCACAAAGCGAGCGTTTTTGAATAATGACGCCTTCTTGTGAGATCATATTTCTTATTATGAGAGAGTGGCGCAATTAGGGATCCCACATGTCTAATTGCAGGTATGGGAAATAAGATGGAACTTTTTCAGGGTAAGCTAGCCTCATCTAGAGATATTTTTATACTTATTTTATGCATCAATATTATAATTCAAAATAGCGCTTCCAAATATTTCTTATCCTCATATATTATATGATGTATGTACATACATTCATTGATCTTTATTGATTGACCTATCGTTCGATAAGACGCATTATCAATCGGATTTATTTTGGTAAATCGAATATTTTGTTATTGTAGGTATTTTTTGAGCATTCTGTGATGCGATTATGTATCTTGCCAATTTATTTTTTGCCATTGAAGACTGCTGAAAGTTTTGGGTCACGCTGTCAGTCAGGAGCGTCTCTAGCAGGGGATTACTATCCCGTTGTGTACCCATATAGCTTTTTGCGAGCTGTCACCTCTTGTACGTCGTGTACCAAACTATGTATTTGGAGCCCAACCCTATTGTATCGATAATTTCAATGCATTTTTTTTTCAGCGCAAGCTCGCCTGTATAGACCCCGCGAAGCCTTATTGTCGATATCGAGATATATGGCGTTTTGTGCCTGAGGAAACTAGTCTCCACACTATAGAAATGCGACCGCTGATTTCCTGCTTTTTCACACAATGCTCATGCTTCGATGCATTCGCAGTGTCGTGCTTATGCACTTTTGAAACGATCTTTTGCGTGATATATTATCGGGAATATTCCTAGTATCTACACGTTTACATTACCACCCGCGAACCATTCAATATGTGTATGTATGTATGTATGTATGTACACACAGAAAAATCTTCAGAATTGAACATCTAATATAAATTGTGCGATCGCAGTTGAAAAGGCCGAATCTAATAAGAGCGAATCCGTTATGGTCGAATTTAAAATGTAGCAAATGGATAAGGTCTAATAAGAATAAGATGGAAAGCGCATAAGGTCTTATAGGAATAAGATATGTAGAATGTAGATTTGATCGAAAGGTAAAAATATCGAAAAAATATATACAAGGTCGAAAATCTTAAATAAGACACGAGAAATCAAGCCTTAAGGCGCTCAAACACCTTTTTGCGAAATCGCTGCGGTATCGTTGCGTCAAACTTATCGTCGTCCCATTCGCACCGATATAATTCGCATTGGTGCGTATCCACGACGATAGAGGTCGTCAGTTTGATCCAAAGTGTGTGAACGCCTTTAAGTTTGTGCACATAAGATTTCTCATCATTTTCAGCCGTTCTCCATCCACTGTTGGATGAAGCCCATCGTCCACTCGGTCTACCTTGCTTTCTTTCACATCCTCTCGGATACCATTCCAGTATTTCTCGCGTCCATCTGCCATCCATTCTTCTCGCTATGTGTCCACATGCTTCATACCCATGTATTCCTCTTAACGATATCTTTGTTATACCAAGCATGCATCTTTCCATCTGTGTACACTGGATCTTACGTAACATTCTTGAATTCAGCATGCACGTTTCACATCCATACGTCACAACTGGCATTGGTCGTACGCCTTAGTTTTTAAGCATAGCGGGATGTTGAATTTAAAAACTAATAAGATTTCTATTGCCTAAATAAAATTTTATCACCTACTCGCGACTAACCAAGCACTAGCGTGCAGACATGCGTTTGCGATATTTTCCATTCGACCATAATCAATTCGTTCGTATTGAATGCGGCCTTTTCGACGTCTCGCAATTGTGCAAAGGAAGGTATTTTGTCTATTTTCGTTTGGAATTTAATTAGCCACCAGCTAATTGCTATGCGACTATCAATAATGTTTGTAAAAGCACTCATAGTCGTATTGAAGTATGCGAGAATATGAATTGTTGTGTTTCAATTGAAATTTAATTTCTTCGAATTGGTTTCCGATTGTTTGCTTCGATTGAATTATTTTCTTTTGTAATTGTTTCTCAACCTTATATCAAACTTGTGCACAACAACGATATTTCTCGTTTTGAAAATAAGCTTTTCGAGTCAAACGTGCATCACGCGCAGACAGCAGTGAACCTTTTAACAACGTATGCGCAGACAATAGAATCAAATAAATTCAAATGTATGCACTTTCAGATACGTATTTAATTTCCTGTTAGTGTTTTTTTTTTGTACATACAAATACAAAGGACCAACGTGCACTGTGGAATATGTCGTACGTGATTTCAATTTCGTGTGCGCTATCAATATTAACCTTTTCCGTGACACGCTACCGTGTTTAATTGAGATGGTTGGTATTTTGCAATATTTCGCCGATGATTTCCGACCAACTAAACAACCGCCGTCGGTCGTCTTTTAACCCCTAGCTCGCTCACATCAAAATTGTGTACAATCAAGCATTCATGTTGTGTGTTTCTCGCGGTCATATATCACCGGGGGTCTTGTTCAAACATATTTTCCGCGTGTTTTTTCTCACGTTTCCCGCGCAATATATCACCCTCCGGTTCTCTCTCTCCCCCCCCCCTCAACCCTCCACGAAGTATTAAATGGGCAATATTAATTATTTAAAAAATATTCGTGACCGTGTTTTACACTTTTTCGTACATACATATTTTATTGCCGATGCGATAACATCGCACCGATCGCCTCGGCGCGTTTTCGTTAGCACGTCACGAAGTGTACGAAGTGCGATCGAGATTGTTTTCGACCGAAATGTGTACATTATTTAATTAGAAAAACACACAATTACAACCCCATAAAATTACGCGGTGGTGGAACGGCGGGGGGGGGGGTGGGGGGGGGGGCGTGTAGTCATAAAGTATACGTATTTAATCGCAAATTTTTTACCGTGTGTTTATTACTAATTTGCGTACTAATTGAGTACAATGCCGCGCTATCGACAGTCAAGTTCGAACATGATGAATGTGCTTTTGATGCTATGTACAGTGAATTTGGAATATCTTAGACAGGTATTCTGAATTCCAAGTTGCGGATTTCAAAAGCGAATGCTCCCGAGCATTTGAAACTACTAATCCAACTGTACTTTGTATAGAGTGCACTTTAATCTGTGTATGTATGTATGTTCGTTTGAATTTGGGAATTCAATTGAAGATTTAACAATTTGAATGACTAAGTGTACCGTACATATAATCTTCCGCTTAACATAAATACAGTGGATTGTCACTAGTTGGATACGACAATAAATCGTGACCGAATGAATATATTTCACGTACATTTTCCACGGTCGAAACCTGCGTCGATTCGCTCCTGCCATTTTCTCCTCCTCTCGTCTGAATACGGCAGATAAATGGAGATCTTTTGTGTGTACCCAAGACGTCCGAGTTGGCGATTGTAAGGGTCAATAGATATCCATCTTTCATTTTCCCTTTTCCCTTTCCTTCCACTACCCCACCCCACCTCTTTCATCAGTCCTTGGACTGATCTGATAGAAGTCATTCAAATTGCTCAAGAGCATCCCTTTATGTTCGCTCCGGTCTCAGCTCGGATTATTTTAATGAACCGGTCCGAATGTTCTCAATTGTCGGGCCATTTCTGGAGCCGTCGACGATCTCTATTGCGTTCAACTTCGTCTCCGGAGTGTGCGTATGTACGTGGAATAGGACAATAATTTCGATTTAAAACCTACGACCCAAATCTTGAACCCTTCATTATTTCATACCAATCAACTCGCGTGTGTAACTTAAACGCGATACAGTTTCAGTATTTACCATATTCTACAATGGAACAATGAAACTTCTGCAGTGGCGTCGGTTCACTCCAGTGTAAACTTGTTGTAAATTAATTCGTATATGTATACGTATACATACGTACATATATATTGTAAAGATGTTTTACACTCGAGTATTTATTTGGATGATGTTGTGCTTCTCATATCGCATTATCATCAATCACTGCACTTCCAAAACGGATTACGTCAATTTTCGATGTTACCTTACTCGTGCGGTAATTACGGGCTAGCTGGTAGGTATATAATACGAGCATGCGAGATGAATTTCAAGTACGACATTGACAAATTGAAACGGGGCAAAAAAAGCATAAGATTGATTAAACTAATAGCGTCAATGTTTATATGGATACGTTGGAATCAATCATAAACGCGTAGGTACATACCATTATGCTTTTAATTTACGCGATGAAATTCTATATTTTTGTAATATAAAAGTGTAATAAATAGGAATACAAATTTACGATTATTGGTTCGAAATGTGTAGAAATATTTTTATTGTTTTAAGTTTTTCTTATGGCGATGACTTTATTTCGAATTTCTGGAATGTTGCCCGTAACTTTAGGGTTTATTGATATATTAAATTTTATTATCGCTTTTATTGCTTTTGACCGCGATAGTCCTGTGTGCCATTACTGTAATTTATAACTAATTCGTTTTCAAATTACCAGTCACACTTTTATGTTACGATTTCATTTAACCATATTAGCACGCATCTGCAATTTTTAATATAATTACAGAAAAATTATTTTAAACGCGTTAATTTGAATTGTATACTTTTAATATGTACGTACATACATTTGACAAGCTTGTGTATGTCAAATGAGACAAAAGCTTTACAGGCCCACAGTAACGTTATCTCCCATACTACCCGCATTCACGTCACTACTTACGTTTTACTAGATTTGTTTTACCCATCTTGTGTGTGTGTGTTATATCTTCGCAAATCCTGTTTGATATACATACATACGTGTACATTGTACGTGTTTTGTCGCAATGAAGCTTAGCTCAATCATCCCATCAACACATTACATTACGCACGTTCATTGGTTATGAAATTGAATTGAGTAGATCTACATATGTACATATGTTAGTTCCAGTTTTATACTGTATAATCGATAATGCTGTTGCTAAACGTCACTCGTTAACTTCTTTCGCCCATACTGGCAGTTATCTCCTGCTGCGATAGATGATGATGGGCACCATAAGGACACTGAACCTTTACTTCGCAAAGGGGATGAAGTTTTCACCCCCACAGGGCCTGCTTGAACTGACTGGGCTTTCCACTTGTGATAGCGCCTCTTTTGTGGGATGGCACGCGTTTGTTCAGGGGTCTTTGTGTGCGTGTTTGTGCACTTCGTTAAGTATATACCGTGCACGAGACTAATCGCATAAGCCTTGCCAGCCAGCCAGCCAGAGGGTGTGTGTGTGTGTGTGGGTCGTTTCGAAAATATTTGCTTTTAGATAATGGCTATGGCTGTGAACGGTGTTTGCCACCCCACCCCGAGGGCCTCTACAACACTCATATGTGGATTTCCATCTGTACGAATGTGGGCATGCAACTGAAGGATAAATGCACTTTCGACTTGAAGTATGACGTGATTTTAATTAAAAATCTGAATCGATGACGTTATGTTATTAGTGGTTAAGTGGCCATATTTGATGGGAGGTTGAGGGTTGGTTATCGAAGCAGTCATTTTGAACTTGCGGCTTAGTTCCGTTTTAACCTAGTAATACGAAAATCTCGTCGAGAGCTTTTGTCTCCATTGCTTCACAGAGCTGCTCTTCAATTGAGCCGATTATGTACGTAAAGCGATTGCCGATGAGTTTGATAACGATTGACTATAATATAATGCGTTAATTTGGAGCCAATTCTAGCAGGACAATAGTAACTTTTATATTCATTGAATATTCTCGTTATTTTATGTCAAGTGTGTAATTTATTGTACAATCATTCTAATGTTTACGATCGGTGAAGTATTACTGACAAAATAGCTTTGGCAGATGTTCACCAAAAGCAATTTAAAAAGGCATTCAAAGGCTATTCTCATCTACATATATCTATCCCATCATCATTTTTAACCTTTCATCATCCACTGCTGGACGAAGGCCTCTCCAATCCTCTTCCATTCCTGTCTGTCTTGAGCAATTTGCATTTCTCGCGTTCATCTGCCATCCATTCTTCTCGCTGTGTCCATCAACTTTTTCACACGTTCCGCTATATCTGCCACTTTGGTTATGCTGCTTACCCACGTATGTATTCCTCTTATGCCGGCACTTCATATTGGACGAGCGGTGCCGAGCGCTAAGGTGTGGGTATGTCGCTCGACCATTTTCGCGTTAACGCCAACGTACTTTATAACATTCGCGCGACATCCGCAAAAGTTGAGCGAACCGCGAAAAAAGCAAGATGGCAGATCCTTCCCCACACCCCGGACTCCACCAGTGTTGTCTGTGCCTTTAGTGCGTAATCATGTGGACCAATTCAGTGACTTTCTCGAAATTCTCCACCGAATATGGGAACCCGCGATATGGGATCCAAAACACCGATGCCACGATGACACTTCGTTCGCTGCCGCTTGCTAGTTGACACTAGAGTGGCGCCACTAGCGATACGATAGCAGCGCTCTGGACGGGCGAGCAAGCGGCAGCTGACCACAGCGCTAAGGCCAACATTTCACGAACATTCGCGTGATGGTGAAGTGGCGGCATTACGATTTATTCTGCACAGTTTAATCATTTTATTATTCAAAGGAATGGAATACTTAAAACCTATCGACATATTTTTGGCTTATTGTTCTTGGGCTTCGGTTGCATAATTTATCTACGATAGACAATCGTTGAAAGCTGAAATATTAATTGAAAACTTTACTTGTGAATCATTTCAAGCGTTGAAAGTACAACTATGTAGATAGATTGAAGTTGGTTGCCTAGAAGTGGCAAGCAATAGTATCTGCCTACGCCCCTGTGCTATATTCTACGAGTACAATTCGAGCACACTTTGAAATATGTACGTTTTCATTATACTAGTATGCATGTTTCATTCGGAACGAGTGCAATTACCAAACGGCCAACTTTTATGCGCCGTTTTAACGCGGTCCGGTCGCAGAGTGCATTTTAAATGCGATAACGTGCAGATTCGCCTGAGATCGCTGTTTTAAATTTGCACCACCGCGTGTGCATCGGACGCGAAACGTTAATTGTGCGAAATTTAATGTATGTACTTATTTTTATTAAATTCAATTTCATTGTTACAGGATTTCATCTGAGCGGAATAGTCACTGGCCCCGGCGCGACCGGTGCATATCCTCCAGAACCGGACCGAAAATACAAAGTTGCAGTCAGCTTCGACAGGTATTAATTTTGTTTAACTCGTCGATTCATTTTTACAATAACCATTCAGAAAGTCAAGAGGGTTAACGCAATCGCCGTATTGCATTAACCCTTTTAACTCTGCACGTTTTGTCGATCAATTTAATTTATACGCATTTATTCGTTGAATAATATGTACGTTTGATTCCGACTATCTTGTAATGTTTGACTCGTGTGTTGACCTTCTTATTGCGAGTGCAGTTTATAATGATCGATAATTATGCACACAATTCGAATTAAATTGCAAATGGGTACCTCGAGTAATACATTAATCTTCCGTATAATAAGTTTTGGCATATTATTATTTTTGTCCACGAATCTAGTCACATTTTCATTTTACCGTTATTGTGTGCGCCTATCTTTGAATTTTTGTTCGTATGTATGTATGTATGTATATGCAATAATATAATCGAGTTATTCAGTCCGTCGCGATTGTTATTTAAAAGGCGGTAAACTGAAATATTTTGAATGCCATTGGACCTCGGACCAATGGAGAAGTATTAACATTTACGATGTATATAAAAAGAATAATTAAATTGGTCGTTAATACTAAATATATAGGTATAGACGACTAGTTTTTTTTTCTCTTCTTTATATAAACTGGATTTCTAATCGCATCATCAATGTATTATTATATACCTGCGTTTATTATTCTCAGGAAAGTCATTTTGAAATTTTCTGCGGTTTTGCGGTTAACTGCGGATAAAGATGGGTCTCAAAGGCTCTTCGTTTTTATCTTAGTTTAAAACACACTATGTACATCATATCCTTATGTTCGAAAGGAACGGATTAGATTGTTCCATTCAAAGTTCGTATCGGTATGTTTATTTATATGTTTGCGAGAGAATGTATGTATGCACGAATAAAATGAATGGTTAAAATTTTTATAATCGTCGTTTTTCGAATGAGATTCACGATGTACTAAAAACGCGTCGATACCGCTACATGAAAATACTTCAATTAGCATAAGCGTGTGAGGTATTCAATCAATTGTATTTTGGGAACGTTAAATTTGATATCCAAAGACATAAAAGTGTAAAATATTCATAGTTTATTTTGACCATTCAGTTTTATATTACAGTGTGTATGAAAAATGAATAAAAGAGATGTTTGTTTACGTTAGTTAGTGCTTCAATCGCGACAGTTTGAGAAGAACTGTGCGTTCGATGGCGAAAATCGGCAGTCGTCAACCTTTTCTTCCGGTCGTATTTACGTCGAGCTTTTTTGCGCGTTACGATCGACCAGGGACGGATTCCGGATTTGTATAAACGGGCGAATAATCCCGACAACAGGTAGGCAAATTTCAAGTGCCGGCTTGGGAGAAATAGGCCGTAAAAAGATTAATAAAAAGCTTTAGTTTTTCACCAGACGGCGCTTTTGCTACGACCCGTAGCAGTAGCTTTGCGAATATCGACGTTGAATATATTTCAAAACTACCGTAGGATATCTTTTGTGAAATTTCAAGCATTATATACATTTACATATTGTAGAGATAGTTGATAATTTTTTATACCTAGGACTATTGGTGAATATGACTGGTTGTAAAGAAGAAGGAATGAAACTAGGATGGAGTGCTTTTGGAAGAATGAACATTGTTTTTAAATCCAACATTCTGCTAAGCTTAAAAAAGAAGGCATACGACCAATGCGTACTGCCAGTTATGACGTATGGATGTGAAACGTGGATGCTGAATTCGAGAATATTACGCAAGATCAAGTGCACACAAAGAAGCATGGAAAGATGTACATATGCTCGGTATAACGAGAAGAGATCGAAAAAGAAATATATGGATAAGAAGGGTGGCAGATATAGCGGAACGTGTGAAAAAGTTGAAATGGCAATGGGCTGGACATACATACATATAGCGAGAAGAATGGTTGGCAGATGGACGCGAGAAATACTGGAATGGTATACGAGAGGATGCGAAATAAAACAAGGTAGACCGAGCAAACGATGGGCTGATGAAATGAGAATAATGTGATAAAGATAATGTAAAGAAGAAGAGATAAAACGAAGAATGAAATTAGGATGGAGCGCTTTTGCTTAAAAAATAAGGCATACGATGATACGACCTATGTTTACTGCCAGTTATGTATGTGAAACGTGGATGTTAAATTCAAGAATGTTACGTAAGATTCAGTGCACACAGAAGCATGGAAAGATGTATGTTTGATATAACAAGAAGAGATCATAAGAGGAATACATGGGTAAGAAGTATCAGATATAGCGGAACGTAATGAAAAAGTTGAATTGACTATGGGCTGGACACATAGCGAGAAGAATGTATGGCAGATGGGCGCGAGAAATACTGGAATGGTATCCGAGAGGATGTGAAAGAAAGCAAGGTCAAGTGGATGCAGATTGCTCAAGACAGTGAGGATTGGAGAGGCCTTCATCCAGCAGTGGGTGGTGAACGGCTGAAAGTGATGATGATATAAATTTAAAGTAGGCACAGTAAATACCAAAAAATGCGTAGCTAAGATTCGTGATGAGAGTGTTTCGTATATAACGAGTTTTCACCTGATCAAATCTCGTAACCCGAATCATTCGACAGTTCCGCTTTCGACGAATCGCGTTTAACTAGTTTTCTAGTTTTTATTTATTTTGTATTGTAATATATTTATTTGTCAATCGACCGCTAACTGCCACGCTTGTTTTATTATTTCTATATCGCATATTACATTATTTACACTACCGTTATCCGGCTCTGTTTTACGAATTCGTCCTACACTACTATATACCATAATGCAAAAGTATAGACTTGACTTCCACGAGTGCGATGTAAATAAATAAGCAAGCGAACTCCAGTTGGGAAACGGTCGTTAGCACACACGCCTCTTTAAAAATGTATCGCTGTGCTATGAGAGAGAGAGATATGAAGTGCGGTTTTTGCGAGCATCGTCATTACAATAACCCCAACTGTTTTGTTCAAATTGGCTTATTATAAAATCAGCTCGTTATGTGCAATGTTTGAGAGTGACCGTACCGGTAAGTAAACTTTCATCATTGTGTATGTTTGTTTTTAATTCAACGCGTTGTTCTCTAGTTTGCGTATTCCGCGCAGAGCAATTGCAGCGCTAATTTGCCTGCTTTATCTGAAAAGTTGGATTAGGTCTGATCCGTCAGACGACTTTACATATATGCCTAATGTGCGCCGCTTGTGAATCGTATTTAACTCACATTTATTTAGTGTATTGAATATTATGATAATAACTTGTATGTAGAAGCTTTTCCGTTCACACTCTATTGACATCGTTTTTGTCGCATCGTATTTATTTTATTTTGTGTATGAGGACCAGTTGCATATGCAAATGCCTATTTAAGTTGACATCTTTATATTCGAAACTGGTTGCGATCGATTAAAGAAGTTTTATATATTACACTCAGTATCAAGAGTTATCGCTTTATTTTAATTTTTTTTTCATTCGAGTTATTAATTGACCTCATATTTAAAAATAACAATTTGATGACAATTTGTTGGTATTTGTATATACGGTTAAGTTTAGGGGGAATTCTCTCTAAAGTTTAAAGTGCCTTATTAGGTTGTCACTGTGATCACTTTTATGCATCATTCACGTCATACAAATTGTATGAGAAGGTCAATTTATTACTAATTTAGTTTGGCGTTGAAGTACGTTCCACGCAACCTGCAGGATGTAACCTTTTTGTAACACGAAAAAGTTGCATGCTGCACGTATCTACACAATTAGTTGAACTCAACCATAAACCACGAAGAATGAAACTAGGATGGAGCGTTTTTGGAAGAATGAACGACCAATGCGTACTGTCAGTTGTGACGTATGGATGTAAAACGTGGATGCTGAATTCATGAATGTTACGTAAGATCCAGTGCATACAGAGATTATAACAAGAGATCGTAAGAGGAATACATGGGCAAGAAGCATGATCAAAGTGGCAGATATAGTGGAACGTGTGAAAAATTTCAAGTGGACACATAGCGAGAAGAATGGATGGCAGATGGTCGCGAGAAATACTTGAATGGTATCCGAGAGGATGTGAAAGAAAGCAAGAAAGAAAGAATAATGTGTCGTGTCAAGTGGATGCAAATTGCTCAAGACAGACAGGAATGGAAGAGGATTAGAGAGGTCTTTATTTAACAGTGCATGGTGAACAGCTGAAAATGATGATGATGATATACATACATACGTGTTCGTTCCGTTCAGAATAGTATTATATGTAATATGGTTTTATATAACTTGGTGTGCTGTCATTCTCCATTGGATACCATGGTAAGTCGACGTTCAGCTTGAACTTGGTATTTCAATTAGATATTTGAAGTTTTTGGTTCATTTTGAAGATATTGATGTGTCTGATCATTCAAGTGTGCGGTCTCGTGTGACATTTGACACCGTGCCGACTGCTGATAAATTAGCGTACGTGTTTGTTTTTATGCGCGTGTCGACGACACCCGCTCGTCGAACGGTGCTGGTCGATGATGATTTTTTGCCATATATAATAAAGTATGATGGTGGTTGTTTTCCAGGTGCAAGATAACGTCAGTGACATGCAGCTGCGAGGCGAGAGACATATTCTGGTGTCAGCACGTGGTGGCACTGTCGCTGTACCGGATAAGAAATGCGGATTCAGTCCGGCTCCGAGTGCCAATCTCAGGTGAGACAATTCAAACGATTGATTTCAGGTGTTTGGAATAGGAGACGATTGACTGCTTTTTTAATTTTCCCATTGAACTCGTTCATACGTTCAATCTAGATTTTCCATATATTGAATATTGTATTATAATAGGAGCTATCTATATATATATGTGTGTGTGTATTATTACCCTATTGCTTGCGATAATCGCTCGAATTATTTTCATTCTAGTTTCCATACCGTACGATAGCCGTTGATCTCTCAGATCGTAACAACAAAGCAATTCTCCACTTGCTAATGCTCAATTTCGTAACGTCTCGTCATATTCATAAACTCAACTGCATCGCAACGTTAGATATGATAATGGCGTACACACAGCACAACTAGTCCACGTATTGTGTCCGTGGTACGTGTATTCTAAATTTTATTATGTACATATACACGCACTGCATAGTAAAATATTGTATGTACGTATGTACACACGCCTCGACTCGAATGCCACACAGTAAAGTGGACAAATGTCAAAATACCATGACACACACGCGTCAACGATGAACTGTCTTTGTTTACAAGCCTTTGTATTGCGAAGTCGTTCAACTGAAATTCGACATTTTTGAACTGTACATGCGATTAGTAAGAGTTGAAGAATCGATACTTTTCGCGGACCAGATCAATTGGTCACCTTCGGTGACATCTGCCACTGTTTGCCAAATACTGCACTGATACGGTTCATGTCAATGTTTAACCAATTCTATCGGTGTCAAAATGGTGCAGTTTGAACGCCTACCATTCGTTGTGTCGAACCCTATTTACCATCCTTGTATTTGTATATACAGAAGGGGATGAAATGTGTTGTGCCTTCAAAAAAAAAAAAACTGCAATTATTCATAGTCATATGTGAATAAATAAATGGTGCGACATGCAAACTCGCGTTTTACTCTGTAGCCAGTCGTGTTCGACCTTTTTCTTCGAACGCCGTTAAATTTTGATCGTGTGCAAAATTTGTGCACGTTTCCATATTTGATATCTTCACTTCCATGCACACACGACGGTCAATGACCTACTTATTTATGTGCGCAATTCCCTAACCACGCAATAGTGGCACGGGGATGGCATGTGCGCATTTAAGGGTACTGTGTAATAATAAGGGTTGTTAAATTTTCCCGCACACTGTGCGCGTCTGTTCGATTTTGCCAATACATTATTAAATATTTGATTTGTTTGAGTATGAATTTTGCGTATTTGAAAACGCTCGGCGATGCTTCTTTGCGGCTACTAATTGAGCATCGGCTGCAATTACCCGTATTTATTAACACACTCCGACTGGCGTATGTTTTATGTATGTATATTACGCTACAATATGAAATATTTAAACGCATTCACGCCAGAACAAAGCCTTTGTTCTTTGTGCTTCGCAAGTGAGAAATAACGTTTGTCAATTTTGCATCTTCATGAGCAACGTGTATGTACATCTACCTTCCCGGTAACCGCAAACAAAGTTACGTCTTTCCTCTTTTACAAAGTTCGAAAATAATACATTTTTACGTTGATGTTTTAAGGTTGCCTCCACACGGCAACCTTTTACCTGTTCTTTATTTAAGAAATGTAAACGATCAAAGGAGTGGTCGAATTTATAGCCGAATTGCCCGGCGTTGCTTGGATGGGTGAATTCGTCAAACATTTGTTCTCCAGTACATATAAAAATTGATTTAAATTTTTGTATGGAACTCAAAGTCGGAGTACCATGAGATAGTATACCAAATTTGGTGGTTCTACATTGAAATTTAGATTTGCATAGCGGACAAACAAACAAACAAACATTCTAAAGGTACATATGTACATACATATAAAATTTAATAAATAATATACGTACATTATCGAACGAAATTCAGGCGGGTAACGCGCAAAAGGTTCGAGAATCCGAAATTGCGATGTCTAGTCATTGGTACAAAGTCGTGTCGATTCACTTTTATAATTCATTCATCGAATGAACTATGAATGGATTGTCGAACAAAGGCTGCAATCATGTTAGATGATGACTACAAACACCTACATACTATCGATTCTATGTATTTGGTCTCGAGTTTCAGAAGCTACAACTTTATTGCGTTGTTCCATTAACGATATTAACCCATTAACGTGTTGTTAAATGAAATCATATTCCCTTTCTTGTAAATATTTACGTGTATAGCTTTTGAACACGTCGGAAAACGATATATGTAGAAATTATGTCGATGATGATAATATACTGCACGTAGGAAGAAAGTATGTATATAATATTTACTTTTTAGCGTAGATTTGTTATTGTTATCATCATTGGATGTTGTATTATGCCAGCGGATACAGCTGTGTACATCCAACGTTTAGTCACTGGTTTGATGTGGCGTATTGATTCAGGGGTCGGCAAACCGCGGCTCGCGAGCCGCATGCGGCTCTTTAGGTATGCGCGTGCGGCTCGTCAATAATATTGAATGTAATACAACTAGCAATTTTTTAGTACAATATACATATGCGAAAAATGCTATCGGTCTACGTATGCTAAAGCACTCGGTCTACCTTGCTTTCTTTCACATCCCCTCGGGATACCATTCCAGTATTTCTCGCGTCCATCTGCCATCCATTCTTCTCGCTATGTGTCCAGCCCATTGCCACTTCAACTTTTTCACGCGTACTGCTATATCTGCCACTTTGGTCATACTTCTTACCCATGTATTTCTTTTGCAATCTCTTCTTGTTACACCGAGCATACATCTTTCCATGCTTCTCTGTGTACACTGGATCTTACGTGACATTCTTGAATTTAGTATCCACGTTTCACATCCATACTTCATAACTGGCAGTACACATTGATCGTGTGCTTTCTTTTTTAAACATAGCGAGATGTTGGATTTAAAAACTATGTTCATTCTTCTAAAAGCGCTTCACCCTAGTTTCATTCTTCATTTTATCCCTTCGTCTTTACATTCGGTCATGTTCACCAATTGTCCTAGGTATAGGTGTGTCCAGTCATTTGCCACTTCAACTTTTTCACACGTTCTGCTATATCTGCCACTTTCATGCTTCTTACCCATGTATTCCTATTACGATCTCTTCTTGTTATACCAAATATGGTATTTATAATATAATAATGTGTGCACTGGATCTTTCGTAGCATTCTTGCATTTAGCGTCCAAGTTTCACATCCATACGTCATAACTGGCAGTACGCATTGGTCGTATGCCTTCTTTTTTAAGCATAGCGGAATGTTCATTCTTCCAAAAGCACTCCATCCTAGTTTCATTATTCTTTACATCCAGTCATATTCACCAACTGCCCTAGGTATACATAGATAACTATCAACTACTCGCTACAATATGATTATCTACTGTGACTACGTTTTGCGTGCAAAATTCATTAAACATAATTTTAGTTACTTACTATGTACTTTCATACTTTCGTTGCTTAATTCTGTTTTAAAAAAATAAGTATATTTTTTGAAATAAAACATTTACTTTAATTTTATTCAGGAAATCTTTTTCACTTAATACATAAACAATTATAACGCACTATCAATTTACTTTTGTGTACATATGTATATTTGTGGCTCTCGAAAAAAATCTCAATCGTTGTGATACTCGTATTGGGCCGACTCGAGCGAACGCATAGTCGATTACGCACACTGTGGCGTTTGCTGGCCAGCAAAATTTTCATCATTTCGGGCGCAGTCCCGACGGACAATCGACTCATTGGGGAGAGATGCATGAATTAAACTCATTATAATATTAGTTGTTTCAGCCGCTGCATTCACACGTATGATTTACGCGAGCGCTGGCCGCCTTTTTAATGGGTTACATAAATTTATCGCACAATGGAGTTGCATTATTGTGTAACGGTGGTGTCGGGAAAGGGGGGGGTGTCATCCTCAATGGACTCTCCTCTCGGCTATGCATTTTTTAATCCAATTTGAGTCAGGACTGGGGGTGGGTGGGTGGGTGTGGCTATAATTTAATCCTGGAGCATTATCTGTCCATGGGGGCGCCGCCATCGAGGCTCATCCCCCGTTCAGGGCGCTGCGCCCTCGTTTGTTTCAATTCGCCGCGGATTACGTCCGGTTTGGGCCCCTGGGCCCCCCCCAGAGTTCGGATGCACGAGGGGGTGGTTCTCTGCCACCCGCCCACCCCACAGTCTCCCTCTCCTCATACACAATGATTTAAATAAATAAGATTAGCATGTGCCGTTCGATTTTTCTGCGCTGGCGCACTGTGGGCCCACCCCCCCCACTATATAGCTGTTGGATGTTCGCTGGGGGGGGTTTGGTGGTTCGACGAACTTTTTAGAACTCGGCTCTCTTTCCCCGCGGGTAAATATAATCACATGGCGATCGAAGCGTGGCACAGCCCTGATTTTAACCCGTTTCTTCCCGTGTGTTAGCAGCGCGCACGAGCTTAAATTGAAATTTTTGTGGAGTTGCGCGCTCGACTTTTGAAAAGTTAACTGCGTATGAACATTATTGTGGTTCCTTTGATGTACATATGTACCTACATACACGTACGGAGCGATTCATCGCCTCTTACGAGGCAGCAGGGGGTGGTACTTTGAAAAATAAAAACCGTACAAGCGTCTATTCAAAATCGAGCGTCAAACGCATACTTTGATGGGCGGCCTAAAGAGTACACGTCATTTAGGATAAGTGCATATTTGGCGTTCTTAAGTTTATGTTCATGTTCACACCAAAGCACTCGAGTCAATTCCATCTGCAACTTGTCGAAGTGAAGAGTTCAAAATAAAGGTGATCTCACAATATTGGTAATTTTTTTGTAAATTTATTGGTAAATTTTTCTTTTTTGACAAAGGCCGCTCATTATTATTATTATTATTATACTAGTGTAAGCCTGTTGAATATCAACGCCCGCTGAATTATAATTATTAATAATTATAATTTTGTAAGTGATTTTGTAAAAATCAAAAAACAAAAAAATAATAAATTATTAGCAGAGTCACGATCCCTTTTGTAGGTAAAGCAGAGTCACGATCCCTTGTATAGGTAATGTTTCAAAAAAAAAAGGACCAAATCAACAACTGGCCGTGGCGTATGCGTTAGCGCGATTACTCCCGACCTGGCGTCCTGGGTTGGATCCCCCACTCTTTCTGGTTTTTTATTTTTTTTCATCAGCGAGCGTTATCAGCAGACAGACAGACATACGGATTTCGGCTATTATATATATAATGTTTATGTATTATGTTTATCATATTATTATATGTTTATGACGGGCCTGTTTCAATTTGACTATATAATATTAGTAGGCTCGCGACTTTGCTAAATTATTGTTAAGTGTTGTATTGTAACGCGCCATCTATGCAACGACTAAAAAATTATTATTTATTACATTATTATGTAATAAATTATTAAATACACATATACTCACCCAGACAAACTTCCGTTGATATTCAACGGGCTTACACTAACTAGTCAAAGATATATTAGCGTAAAAAGCCTCAGCACACTGGGCGGATCGTCCGCCACGGATCTTCCATCGCCTACGCTAGTACATTGATTTTCACTCATTTGTATGAAAACCAATGTACATACCTATTGGTGTTCTGCGGCGGAAGATCCGCCAGTGTGCAGGAGCACTAAGACGCTACCTTACCTGGATCGTTGCGGATTGCGGTCACACTAGCATTGCCGACACAATATATGTATGTACAACATTATTTTAGCATCGAAAGCGCTATGTACTGTACTATACAACGGGCTATTGGCTGTACTGTTATTATGCAAAAACAGCGCGCTCGGGTGGGTGCTGGGTTAGAATCCACCGTCATATGATGGGCAAACCGGCTAGTTTCGGTTTTATTTAGCTATACAATTATCTCATGTAAGTATTTAGGGATGGGTTCGCTCGTCGCCGAACCGACCACACCGTTTTCGAATGTACATATATGTTGTACGGACGTAATGTGAACAAATGGGTGTTGACCCGCAACACAAGTTTTCATATTCGTATTATGTCGTAGCTTTGCCGTTTGACCCATTTTTATATGGGTCACTCGTTATTTTTTGGCTCGCAACTACCCTGCATACATTTTTAAGGGATTTTATCCGCAGAAAAAATGATTTTCGTGAGCTTTCCGCGCGTTTGTATCAAGTCTACTCCCGTATGCATGTATCTTTGTGTTCGTTTTGATTTGAATTTGAAAGACAATGTGTATATGTCAAAAGGTGTATCTAAAATAATGAGCTTTTTATCGTAATGTTTGCATGTGTGGGCTTCTTTACAATTTTCTTTACACGTGTGAGATATTTTTACGTTGAAAAGAAACTTACATACGAGCGGCCTCGTTTACGGGCGGGATTTAGCGTTATTTTTTCGCCATATTTTCGTATGGGGCCGTATAAAGTAAAAACATTCGCGAATGTGACGCTACACTTTTTATGCGTAGTTGTGTTGTATACTGTCTTGTTTTCGTTTGGTCTTTCCGTCGAAACGAATGTTTATTTTGTGTGGACACTGTGTTTTTGCGGGTGTTTCGTTATAATCTGTTCTTCCTTTCCGCGAATTAAAAGCAAATATACCTATTTATGTAGGTACTCTCCTCGTAGTCGGGAATCTACTGGGTTGCACACGATAAATACGGCTCTCCTTTCTTTCTCTCCCGTGTTTATATAATCGAAACATAAACACCGAACTCACTTTCGGTTAGAAAATGATGCAACAATTGCCGAAAAGGGGGAGGCCGAAGGAAAACACTCAGATAATAAAGAGCCAGCTCCCAGGCAGGCGGAAAATAGCTCGCCGAAAGCGTATTTTTGTAATTTTAGCTCTTTTATAATATGATCGCTTTGTTATTTTAGGGCACCCGTACTATTAGACCGGATATAAATATCGTTATATAGATGTGACGCTCTGTCGATCTGTGACGTTTACATAAACTTTATTTTTCGGTTTGGCAATGTTTCTTATTTTTAACATTTTTATTTTGAGTTTCGAATGCTACCAATTTTAAAACACGGATTTTGATCATTTTTAGATTGTAAAAAAACTCAAAATAATATCTTAAACAATGACACAATTGATTGAGTGTTACACGTTATACATACCTATGTTTACTCTATCCAACTTAAGATGGGCACAAACCTCTTTTTTTACTTTATCCATATCGGGCAAGATCCAGTGCACACAGAGAAGCATGGAAAGATGTATGCTCGGTATAATGAAAAGAGATCGTAAGAGGAATACATGGGTAAGAAGTACGACCAATGTGGCAGTGGCACATAGTGAGAAGTACTGGAATGGTATCCGAGAGGATGTGAAAGAAAGCAAGGTAGACCGAGTGGACGATGGGTTGATGAATTGATAAGAATGTGTGGAGTCAACTGGATGCAGATTGCTCAAGACAGACAGGAATGGAAGAGGATTGGAGAGGCCTTCATCCAGCAGTGGATGGTGAACGGCTGAAAATGATGATGATGATGATGATCGTGCGAAAATTCGACCTCGAGATTTTGACTGATTGTATCACATTTTTGTCATTTCTTGAAAATGTCTGTATGTAGTGGATGTGTGTGAAATTGCTTCAACTCAAAAACCGTTAATCCCATCTTACTGAAATTTCATATTTATAAGTTTGGTACCAGTCTTTACAGTTATTTTATAACAATTTCGTCAACCGAAAGTGGTAGCTCCCCGTGTACATAATTCACCTCATTTTTTTAGTTGCTCGACAGTGAAGTGCTTCTTAAGTTGGTTAGAGTATAGTGATGGTTTAAAAATGTGAAAAATGAGACTGATATTGATTATTACATTTCACAGAGTATATGGAACACGGTCGATATATTATGTACATATTAATGAATCCTTTTCGCGGTATCGTATTTTTCAGTCATATTGAACGTACAATTGACGCATTGTCAATATTTTAGATATATTGATAATAATGGTAACTGTGTGCTAGGAAAGCTTTGAATTTACAATTACACAGTTCAATCCAATACATGCAGGTCGCGAGAATACTATTGTTAGATTTCAAACTAGAATTCGAATATCAATTATACAAAGCATTGGAAGTGTGCATTATTATGTCTGGGCGTGTGTCTCGGATTTTCAATTAGATACCACGATGATGCATTTTCGTGTCAATCCCCATAATCGATCAATTAAAAGTCGATACATGTAACTGACGAATAATAGGTTACGGCGGTTGTGACTTGTGTCACGCGTCGTTATGTCACTGGCCACCTGAACGCTGTGTACGTATGTACCATCTTGTCAGCCATTGTTGTCGTTTGGCCTGTGGGTCCGTTAACCCCTGGGCCGTTTGACCCTTAGAGTGCGGCCACAGGAAGCGGCTCGTTACCGTCGTTCAAATGACGCCCGCCAATTAGCGGCGCTGAACTCACTAATTTTCACGACACCCCATCATCTCTCCCTTAACCCTATCACCCTCGGTGTGGGACTTTGCGTGCCAATTTTTAAAGCTTTTTACCGTGGAGTTAGGAGCTGGCGGCGTTGGGGTTAATGGCGCGCACGTGCCTACCGTGTCAGGCTCAGAGCATATTGACACGCAGTGACATTATGCTTATGCGTGGTGAATTTGTCTGAAAGATGTCTAGTCAAAATAAATAATCAATTTCGCCATTTTGCATCACTGAAATATCAATATTTAAATGCTATGTAGTTTTATTGGTTTTTTTTTAAACGATTACGTAGGTATCTAATCATGCCATTCTGAATATTATACAAGAATACGTTTTGTTATATACTGTGTAATGCAAATATTTAATTAGCCGAGGCAACTGCGATTGTATTAAATGACGGGATGAAACCCCTCAAGTTCGTAACTGATATAATATGTCTATTGTACCTATTTATAGATCTCTTTCTTATGACTCACGATAGTAGGTGAAATGTATTCAGAAATGTAGATAATATCATCAACATATAAATAATTGTGAATGGTTTACAATCGATACCGTTGCATTGATTACATTGCATACGTGAGAGAACAATTCAATTAAATACCGTACGTCTCGGTTTGACCGGGATTGTCCCAGTTTGAAGACGCGTCCCGTCGTCCCGGCCAGTTTGTCATATTTATTTATTTATTTAAAATACATGGACAGGCGGCGTAGCCGATGGGGCCCTGTTGTAATTTGTATATACAATTTTAAATTATTTGTATTTGAAGGATTATAAAATTCCATTTACACTCGATTTACGTACATTCAAAAACTTGTCGAGGTGATTTTTAGTTACTAGCTGATTTGTCCCGGTTTGCCATTTTGCACCCGTCTATCGTTTTATTCTGTGGAGAATTGAAAGATGGCGTCACGGGACATAAGGAACTATTGCCACACTATTGCTATACTTTTGGCGGAAGTGGTACAAATTTTACAAACGATATGCTGCTATGGAAAAAAATATCGCCCGCGGTGCATTTTTTTAAATGTTTCATACAAAATCTAGCGATTTTCTTATGATATTCAAAACAATTTGGACGCAAAATGTTCTTATGCAAAAATATATTTCGCTTGCTATGCAATTTTACAAACAAAAACATATTCGGTCACTATCTTATCATGAAAGATTGAAAAGACTGAATCTCTCCACACTGGAGACGAGGAGATTAAGAGGTGATTTAATTGAAGTATTCAAAATAATGAACAATCATTATTCATGTGAAATGATAAACCTCATATTGTTCAATGAGAACCCTCACCTAAGAGGTCATACTCTTAGACTCCGTAAAGAAAAATCAAATAAGATAGTTAGAGATTCATTCTTTTCAAATAGAGTGGTTGAAGTTTGGAATAGTCTTCCGGATTCAATAGTCACTTCAAGAAATGTTAATTTATATAAAAATCAACCAGATATATTCTTAAAAAACAATGGGTATTTGTAATTCTTTAATAAATGGACCATTATTCATTTTATTTTTGTACCAAACCCCATGGGCCTATCGGCTATGCCGCCTCTCCATGTAATTATTAAATAAATAAATATTTTTCCGAAAATAGTGTCCCAGTCTGAGTGAAAAACAATATGGTAGCCCACCGATGGTGAAACCTTAAATATCAATATTAACTCAATTGCTGCTAATTTTCCTCAGCTTGTGTCTCTTTGTGTGTTGTTTCTAATTCAATTTATGGTCGGATCGTGTTCACCGTGTATCGGTTCCCGTTTTATCTGGCGCACTTCCTATGTGAACGGCCTTTATCTTTTCAGTAGCCATTGTCCCCTTTTGTGTCGGTGCCGATTCTTGCCATATCGGATATCTGTTGCGCGTCGAATACACGAGACTGTACCCAACCGGGGTTACTCGTATTCCATTTGCAGAGGGATGTTGATCTCACGCTGTAAACTACATATGTACATACTACGTTTTTTTTTAGATTTTACAATAGAAATCGGAGAAAACTTACAAAAAAAAAAAAAAAACAACACGTGCATCTTTGACAGTAAATGTATCATCAAAATTTACAATCAGTACTAAGAGCTTTGACGTTTCAGTATTGTCAAAAAAAATTCATTTATATTTTGAGCCTCAACCTTTTTTGACACATTGTGCAGCTAAAGGTATATAGATTTTGATGATTTGCTATGAATGAAAAAAAAAAATTTTAATATCAATTGTTACAAGGGGTGTACATACATACATACTAACATTCGTTTGAATTGGTATGAATTGTTTAAGTGCATTAGTTATTGCAGGTCTTCGCCTTCAGCTAATAGAGAATACTTTGATTATCCACTTGTCGCTGATACATTGAAGCGTTGCAGTTGCTTCAAGTTGATCACAGAGTAAAATGATAATAGATCTAAATTGGGATTGGCATACTTTGACAATAGATTGAGCTCATTTTCGGCCATATGCGAAGCTACGATTTATTTTCTCCCTTTGGTTTTTCGTCGTCGGCTTGCACACACGTACCCCCGTCGGTTTTTGCATTTAAATTGCATTCATTGTCGATGCATCCGCTGGCGGGCTCATCCTCCATTTACTGCATCCACGGCTTCCGTCTTCAGCTCCTATGCAGTATTCAGTGCCGGCTCGGCTCGGGCACACTATGGTTAATAATACCCGCCTTTTCATATATATTCTTTTCAGTTTGGTCTTTCAGCCGCATCCAGTGTACAGTGCACGGTCGAATTTTACATTAATATATATCGCGTGTGTGAGTGTGTGAACTTGAGATGTTTGCCGCCATTGCAGTGCTGAAAACCGATCTCTTCGAGGAGGCAGAAGTGGATGGGGTCGCGCTTTAGTACACATAAGCTTTCCAATGGGAGTTTATATCATTTTTATGTCGGCTGATTTATATATTTACTATGTATGTAGGTTTCGTCCGTTGGTAACCTTGGTGTTTTCGGGACGAATTTTGCGTTAAAACGACCCGTCGAACAGGTATTGATCCACAGAAGTTTGTTGCGATTAATTTTGCGGTTTTGCGGAACTGAGAAACTAATCGAAACGTAGACACGTCGAATGTATTTGGCATATTTGATGGGAAATTTGATATAAACTCGTGCGTACCGCGTACATATGTACGTGTTTGTGTACATTTCGCTCTTGTGGTGGTATTTGTATTATATTGTGATTACGAAAGATTGAAAAAACCTCGTTTGTAAGGGTGGGTTTTGTATGGAATTTAGTTTTGGGATTCTGTGGTCGGGGCACCTGCGCAGAAGGATCAGGTGCCGGTTGCAGCCGTGCACCTCTCACCCCATACATACTTTTATATCGTACATATATATGTGGGGTGGATAACCTTTTTTCAAATTACATATGTTGTATTATTCGAAAAATAAATTAATATTGGATTTTTGTTTTGGCTTTTTCGTTGAATTTTCTTCAGTCAGAGAGTGCGATAGTATCTCTTTTTGCCTAAAAATAAAAGACGTGATACGAATTGGCGAGCGAAACAATTTTTTTCAGATAAGAAACCGCGCTACGCACTGGTCTCATAGGTGCTATTCATCACCGTAATACATTTATTTCACATTATTTCGTTTTGCGTTGTTTTTAGTCGGACTGTATAATTTTTGTATACGGTTTCCTTGAAAATGTTAAAGGCTGCGGTCCAAAAATTGAGACTTTTTTGAATATTTCTTTCCGAACACAAATCGAACCTTACAATCGCGAGTAGTTTCTATGTAAAATATTACATTTGTTTCGGATTAAATTATATATTCACACGCAAAACGTAGTCACAGTAGATAACCACATTGTAGAGAAAGGTGCATAGATATAAAATAACATATGTAGATGGAACCTAACGCTCGAAAAAATGTCTCCACCACGACCAGTGCGCAGTGCACTGCTAAGCGAGTTATTCTATAGTTTTGAAAAAAAAAAAAAAAAAAAAAGGTCACTTCTTTGTTATTTGAGTCTGTCCATTCATCCCTACTCTTAGTAAAATAAGACGATTTTTGTCGACCGAAAAGTATGAAGGGGCATATTTATGTATTCTATATCTATGGATAGGTGGTAGTTGTTTATAATATACCTAGGACAATTGGTGAATATGACTGCATGTAAAGAGGAATAAATAAAACGAAGAATGAGACTAGGATGGAGCGCTTTTGAAAATCCAACATCCCGCTATGGTTAATTAAGAAGGCATACGACCAATGCGTACTGCAAGTTATGACGTATGGATGTGAAATGTGGACACGGAAAGATGTATGCTTGGTATAACAAGAAGAGACCGTAAGAAGTCAAGTCAGGCCAATAAATTAGGATGTTTTAATGTGTACATACATACATATATTGATTTCGAGGAATACATGGGTAAGAAGAAGCATGACCAATGGGGTGGTACGTGTGAAAAAATTGAAGTGGCACACAGTGGAAAGAATGGACGGTGGATGGACGCGCGAAATACTTCAATGGTATCCGAGAGGATGTGAAAGAAAGCAAGGTAGACCGAGTGGACGATGGGCTGACGAATTGAGAAGAATGTGTGGAGTCAAGTGGACGCAGATTGCTCAAGACAGACAGGTATGGAAGAGGATCGGAGAGGCCTTCATCCGGCAGTGGACGGTGAACGGCTGCAAATGATGACGATTAAATTACATATACAAAAGATACAGGCAGTTTGGTTATGAAAAAGATTACACTCCCCTACATCTCTGGCTATTAAATAGTAACTGGCGCTTACTTGTGGGGTGCGCGCATACATACATACACACACACACACATACACACACACACACACACACACACACACACACACACACACACACACACATTTACAACCCCTACTTTCATTCGCACATATATATATATATATATGAGTATGTAGGGTTCTTACGGGGGTAAAGTGCCCCATCGCACTTGCAGGAGACTCTTCGTCAGGCCTCCGGGCCTGCGGGACCACTAATGGGGTTATAGTTACCCCCTGTGCCAGCGTTTCGCAAATGTTCCACCATTCAGTTGGCGTTGTTATGTTACGCATCTTATTATATTATTATATATATAGACGTTCGATTGGTTACGTTACGCATTTTGTACGGTTTCTTCCTTATACAACTTGTGTTTATGTAAAGTATACGTAGGTACTAGGTACGTAAGTTTCACGGTGGAAATTAGACTTTGAGGCAACACAGCTCCCTCTTTGACGTCGTATTCCATAGGTTTCTCATTATAAGCCCGAGCTGGGATGCTTTCCACTAGGTACCCTTGATACCCCCTCGTTCCCCCACCTCCCCTTTCCCACTCGACTTGCGGTTCGTTTGCAATTCACATGAGAAGGGGGATATCCAGTTTCCCATACAAGATGTACACGGCGGGGCTCCTCTTCTGTCGAAAGTCTTCTGGGAGCTAGCTCGGCCGTATTTCGAAAGGCCGAAAGATATTTGAAAATAAATACGCGGCGCCCGTAAGTGATGCTTCAAAGAAGTTCTCCAGGCATGAGGAAAGTTCTCGATAGACACGTCGCCGTTTTGAGCCACCGACAACGTAAATCGAATCCCAAACATCCCCCCCATTGCCTCCTCCTCCATAACAGTATTAACGTCAAATCCCTCTCTCTCTCCCCCTCTTTCTCTGTCTCGTCGAATTGTGCCGTTTCATGCTTTCAATACATTGGTCTGAAATACAAGTGTTCCTAATAGTTTCCTTGTACTTCTACGAAACGAGATACGGCATCGACGCGACGATCAGATTAGAAATAAAATCTCAGCTTTCAATACTGGAACGTTTTAGTTTATCCAAAATATATAACCATTCACACAGAGAAGCATGGAAAGATGTATGCTCGGTATAACGAGAAGATATCGCAAGAGGAATACATGGGTATGAAGTATGACCAAAGTGGCAGATATACATACATACATAGCGGAACGTGACGCGAGAAATACTGGAATGGTATGCGAGTGGATGTGAAAGAAAGCAAGGTAGAGCTTACGAATTGAGAAGAATGTGTGGAGTCAAGTGGGTCAAGTCACAGGAATGGAAGACGATTGCAGAGGCCTTCATCCAGCAGTGGATGGTAAACGGCTAAAAATGTTGATAATATAACCATAGTTACAAGAATCAAATCATCATCATCATCATCATTTTCAGCCGTTCACCATCCACTGCTGGATGAAGGCCTCTCCAATCCTCTTCCATTCTTGTCTATCTTGAGCAATCTGCATCCACTTGACTCCACACATTCTTCTCAATTCATCAGCCCATCTTCCACTCGGTCTACCTTGCTTTCTTTCACATCCTCTCGGATACCATTCCAGTACTTCTCGCGTCCATCTGCCATCCATTCTTCTTGCTATGTGTCCAGCCCATTGCCACTTCAACTTTTTCACCCTTACTGCTATATCTGCCACTTTAGTCATACTTCTTACCCATGTATTTCTTTTGCGATCTCTTCTTGTTATGCCAAGCATACATCTTTCCATGCTTCTCTGTGTGCACTGGATCTTTCGTAGCATTCTTGAATTTAGCGTCCAAGTTTCACATCCATACGTCATAACTGGCAGTACGCATTGGTCGTATGCCTTCTTTTTTAAGCATAGAAGAATCATATGCTTTGAAATAAATATTCAGTAGATCATTTATCGATTTTGTCGAAATGTGAAATTTACATTGAGCTGAGGTTCTCTGTAGGTGGTTATATTTGGGCCAGTTTAAAAATATCTATTTGGATTTGTAGTAGGACAAAGCAATGTATTTCAATGTGACTTTATTAGGTTGAATTTTGAAAAACGAAAGTCGCTCTGGAGAGACCTTCAAAGTGCGACAATCGTATGTACATTGTTTTGCGTAACCCCACAGGTTACGTTCGCGATTACTTTACTATGTAACAATGCGACGAAATCGCTATCGGAACGACTCGCATTCGCACTCAGGCTAAATTGTAAACGCGAAAATTGTTCGAATTTGTTGCCAAAGTGCAGCTTCTTTTAAAACCCACGAACTATGTTTGTATGTTCTTCCGCATTGGCTTCACGGTGGGTTCTTGGAACCACTTCGTCTTCTCCTCCTCCTCCACCACCACCACCATCTCGTCCCATTAAGGTGGGCAATGGGCGAGACGCCTTCTTCTTTGTCGATGATCGTAAAAAAAGCAACAACAGTACGCGTAAAAAAAACGGCGATTAAAACAATTACGTACTTTTTCGTCCTCTAAAAGTTGGCACCGTGCGTTGATCTCTCGAGGATGACCCGTGCCGCATACATGGTCCTTGGTGCTTGACGGGTTGGAAGATTCATCATCTTTGTTTCCTCTTTTTGGCAACCTTGCTGCTTAAAATTACCTGTGGTAATCAACGTCGATCTTATCTCCGTATCCTACTAAGTATACTTTAGCACGCCCACGCTCATTTTAATCGCGAAGATTTTTTTCCTCCTTTGTTTCGCAATAACACCCCACAACTTTGTAGCTGTGACGAGTTTTTTTTGTTGTTGACCATCTAATACCGGTCTTCGTCGTGAGGGTCTGTTTCAGCGAACGTCAATTGTATTGCTTTCTATCGAGACGACAAGAAGTTCCCTTCGAGACAGCTGCGCCCACTTAAAGTATCGTCTGCTTCACTTTTTTAAATTTATTTTATTATTATCATCATTTTATTTTGCCTTTTTACTTCCAATTATTTATATCGACCATGTGGGCTTAACGTTTTCAGTATGGAAATGACTACGGTCATTACCCGCATATGTACAAGTCTGATACTTCCCTTTGTGTCGACTTTTGTTGGCCGAGACGTTTCTGCTGCTAATTAATGTCGCACGTCTTATGTATGTATGTACGTAGTATCTACTTGCTATCTTACAACGCGTATATTATATTCCCCGTGGTATTATTGGATCGTTCGGCTCGATTTTATTACGGATATATAATATAATAATTCAATTACTTTCTCACCCGTTCGACGTAATTAAAGGTAATCAGCTTTTCAGTTCGGATTAATTATTCGAACTTTCGCTCATTTCTCTATTGTGCTCGAGCCCGAACCGAACGAGTTCTGTAATTATACGGAATCGGCACGCTTCGTCTTAATTTTTGGCCTTTTTGAACGAACGTTCGAGTGTGTCACCGAAATGGTGCTGTTAAATTACCACACTCGAGTATTTGGTAGTACATGGTACACACACATTACACATCCGGTCTTTTTTTTTTGTATACATACATATGTACATATGTACAAATTTGTCGACATGTAAATTGAATGTTTATGAGATGACTTTGAATTATGCATTCGTACGCTCTGGGTGATATTAGTGGGGCGATTGAACCGTAAGTCAAAGTCGAAATTCGACAAAGGCAATTTTTAATATACGCACATTCGTACCACTGCACTGTAACTACCAGTTTTTATTTTCTGTTCGGTAATTGAATATTTAAAATATACCAAGAGGGGGTTTCTCGCCGGGTGCTCTCGCTCGAAAAGAAGCTCTTAACCGCCCCCCCCTACTTCACCCCCCCCCTAACCCCCCATCGTTGCGGTATTTATTTAAATTTATACAAAAACTTGGCAAACTTATTTGTTGGTCGGGCCTAGAGCGCTCGCACACACTCGTTTAATGCTAAATAAATACGGGACCGCTTTGAATTCCTTCGAATAATATTGATTTTTGTATAGCGCTTTTTTGATCTTTTCCGTGCCGTGAAAAGTTTTCAGCTCTCTCACTCGGGCATCTGTCGCAGAACCGACACGTTTCGCATTCTTGATTTACATTCGTAATGCGATTTTAATATTGCGGATTTTCCGCACGCAAATTAGAACCGAAACGATTCCTTCCTATACTATCTCAAACACGGTGAGAATATAGCCAGGTGTTGCCGTATTGAATGCAAATGCAATAAATTACACCCTTATTATACGGGTGTGTATTTATATCATACGCTTAGTTACCCGCTCAATCCATATTGATAAGACGTTAATTTCTACGTAGTTTGTATTGAACGTGTATTTGTGTTGTTGCAGAGACACTGTTGCAGATGGATCGGCAACAGTTGCAGAAGTTTGTCCAGTATTTGATCTCAGAGCATCACACGGAGGTTTTGCCGACTGCTCAGAAGCTAGCAGACGAGATTCTTCAGCAGCAGTCGGCCATCAACAGGATAGCTGGTGCTCCAGATCCTACAGCTGGTGCTGCTGCAGACGATGCTCATGCTTGGCACTTGGACGAGACCCAGGTCTGCGAGCAAGTCCGAGCTTACTTGCTGCAAAGTGGCTATTACAATGCCAACAAGCACCTTAACTCCCTATTCTCCAAGGTACATAATATATACCTATGTAATACTATTCAGCTCGTAAAATACAATAGTAAGTTCTCAAGTTGCTCGCTTTTTGTTGCGTGTTGCATTAGTGGAAGAGACGGTATAATTGTTCGGGTTTATTATGTGACATGTTTTTCCATTTACGCCACGGGCAGATTTCGGGGTGCGATAAAACCGAAAACTTCCACCAAAGTTGTTCGACGCAACTTGCCATCTTATATTAAAACGTAACGGTCTTCTTGTCGCACCCGATATTCTTGGAATAATTTCATTGCTCGTTTCCGCCACCCTTATGCTACTCTTCCCGTTCTTGAATAACGATAACATCACCTTTTTAATTAAGGCACATTACGCGTAAAATAACGTTGAAGGTATATTATCACGAGTCGAGTGCGACAGATGTTCATTTTTGTTTATTTAACGTTTAACGTTTTCGTAGGTGCGCGAAATGTTGAGAGCACAAGACTCGAACGGACCCAGGATGCTGACGCTGATGACTGAGCAATTCCTGTCGGATCCTCGTTTAGTTTTATGGCGAAATCAGAACATGCCCATGACGAACAAGTGTCGACAGTTGTGGGAGCAACTCGGCGCACTTTGGGTGTGTATAGTTTTGAATCCCAGAAGCAGTGCACACGAGCGCCAGGATTGGCGATTGTTGCTCCAGAAGTGGGCTGCTGTGGAAGTGTGTCCACCTGAAGATCCAGACTATCGAACGATACCACCTGTAAGTGGATGTGTGATTCGGGTATTTTTGATGTATTATCTATTGGGTGCACTTTCTAAATAGTTGGTTGAATTTTTCAGTGGAGAGATAGGGATCGAGGAGATAGAGACCGAGACAGGGATCGAGATCACAGAGATAGAGAACGCGACAGGCATAGAGGTGATAGAGACGAACGGGACAGGGATAGGCACAGGGCAGACAGAGACGACAGAGATAGGTAATTATTGTCAAAATTGTCTTTCTCTCATGTAATACAGAAAAAATAAGTAGTAAGCTTACAACTTATAAAATATAATTATTGCAGGGAAAGACACAGAGGTGAAAGAGAACGAGAAAGGGAACGCCTACGACAAAGAGATTTAGACCGGGACCGAGAAAGAAATATATTTAATCATAATTTTAATCACCATAATAATAATTTACATTCAGGAGATAGTTCTGAAGATGATGCACTTTATAATAATAAGTAAGTTTTTTTTATAAACCTCTAATAGACAATTTACTAAAAAAATATTTTTTAATATAATACGACATATGAATTGGTTTACAGTTATGAACGAGAATATAGACGTGCTAGTAAACGAATGCGATTACACAATAATCGAGCTTCTTCTAATCCTTGGGCTTCTTCAACGCCACGTACCGTCTTCCACAAGTGTGTATATTAATAATCTTTTTTCAACAATATATTTAAATGATTTCAATATGGCTGATTTTTTCCGTTCTAATTTTTAGAGCACTCGATGCAGTGCAGCTTTCGTGGGAGGATGATCACTTGAAAAATATATTAGCAAGCGATACCTATACCGATGTTGAAACGGATCCATCGTCTAGTTATCCATTGTTTAATGAATTAGGCCAACCTTTATGGCATGGTGAGTATCATATTCGAAATACATATATTAATTACTGTTTATTTTATGTGTGGCTAATTTTCGTTGAATTGTTTTAGAACATCTTGGTGTGATTGGTGCACGAGTTGAAGCTTTGCGCGCCGGTGGATTAACCGCGAGTGCTAGAAGATTAGCGGCCTCTTGTGCCCGAGGTTTGAGGAAAAGAGCGGCAGCGGCAGCAGCACGGTGGGATAGAGCTATGCCGGCCGAACCTGGTCCCAGTAGTGGTTCAAGTCCTCGGGCTGCCGCTATAGCGTCTCATACTGACCCAGCTGCTTGTTCTCCTCCGGCTACAGCAGCACCAGCACCTGTTGGTACTTGTGCGTTGACTTACAATGATAGATGTCTCGCTCAAGGTACATACATATAAACTCGTACTCTCGTTGTAATATGTATGAACATTTTGAGCTCGAGTAATTAATTATTGTTAATATTTGCAGATAGTCCATATTGGATGGGTTATCCCCTCGAAGCTGTATGGTTTATATTTGATTGCTTAGCCGAAGCGTGTATTACGATTGAAGATCCTATTATGAGAAGCCCTAGAATATTACCTTTCCTTGATAATATTATGGAAGAGACGCATACAACCATCCCTCCAAGGTATTATCAATACAGTTTTTATTGTATTTTTACGTTTATTTGACGTACTTGATTGAAATTTTTATTTTGTTGTAGATATCAACACGTTACAATACCTGGAAGCGATAAGGAATCGTATTTGTGTCTCGGCTTAGAAGCGGCACTGTTAGGATTAGGTCGAAGAAGGGCAGCAGGGGCGAGTATAGCGGCTCAAGAGAAGGCTTTACTCGTTGAAGAACGACTCGTAGGAAGACTTCATGCATTGCAACCAGATGCACAGCTCGCATCAGTTTTGAAGAGAGTCGCTCAAACTTTATTAGACGCGGGACCATCAAGTGCATTAGGAACGCATTTACCACCGGATTCGGCGCCGGCACATACTTTTGCACACTATCTATTCTTGGCGCTTTTAGATTTCTATCCAGATCTGGCGTACAGAGTCGGCTTAAGAGCTATGAGACTGTCAATATTAGAAGAGGAACAGTGCGGAGTAAATAGCAGTGGAAGTAATGAATGCGGTTGGGCCGGACTCGGTGCAGCCGAAGCGCAACAAGCCGCATTGGCCAGTGCGTTGTTGGCTGCAGCTCGCGGTGAACCAGCTCGTCTAGCCGCCGTCCTGGAAGCAGCACGCAGACACGTAAGAAGTCCTGCGCAGTTGTTTCGTTTAGCTCAGGACGCTCTGCGACACGCTGCACCCGATGCAGGACCTCGTCATCCGCCGCTGTTAAACGTTGCATTCGAATTGGGATTACAGGTAAATTTATACTCCCCGTACTGGCTTTCGACTTAATTCACACAGATTTTAATGTGTTGTTGTGTTTATTAGGTGATGCGTATGACGCTTTCTTCGACGAATTGGCGTAGACGAGAAATGGTGCGTTGGTTGGTAACGTGCGCTACCGAACTCGGCCTAGATGCACTGCTGTCGATTATGCAGAGTTGGTAAGTTATCATTCCATGTGTATGCATTTACTTGAACCATGGGTGCTCAATCGGTCGATCGCGAAGCAAAATATTGCTTTCCATTTTTTTTTTTCACTACAATGTTTCAATTTTGTTTACCAAACCCCGGCCAATGACTAAGTGGTCTTCCTAGGCTCGTGCTTATCTGTTAACGAAAAGGATTAAAGGTCAAAGGAAGGACCATTATCTTTTCGTGGTATGCATTTATTTTATCACTGGTTCTCAGGTGCACTAGTTAATTCGTCAAAAGAAGTCAAGAGGACTTCTTGAAACTTTTAATATCTGCTCTATTTCAATACCGCACACTTTCTTCAAAATTATTTTATTTATGAGAATTACATATATTTTTATGAGAAAATATATTTAAACGACTGCATTCAGCTAGCAGACATGTTCGACTGATGACCTTGATGACTATTTGCGTTTTGCTAAAAGTAATTATTTGAAAATAGGTTTATATTTTCATCACATTTACATAAGTATATCGCATATTTTTATCAATGGCTTTGAAAGACTAAAATCCCCTTAAATTCTTGCATGGAAGTCGATCGTCATGCAAATAAAAAATAAAAAAAGTAGCTTCCAAACTGAAAAGAGGTTCAGCACCCTTAACTTAACGATTGTATAATATTAATTTTGATTAATATATGTTTTTAGGTATCAACTTTTCACACCGACTGAAGCGACGGGTCCTGTTGCAACGACTGTCATGTCTCACACTACTATGATTAAATTGAATCTCACATTTGAGCAACACGAGAAATTATCCAATTGTGCGAGGACATTGGCTTTACAGTGTGCAACTAAGGTAATTTATCCGTGTATGAAGATAAATGTATTTTGGTTTTGTAGGTCGACTGCCATCAATTCAATAGATGTTCAATAGTGTTTGATGCTTAGTATCAGTTTTTTATCATCTAGTCTTAGTATCATCTAATTTTATATACAATTATGTTTCAGGATCCAGCCGGTTGTGCTTTGCACGCATTAACTTTGTGCGAAGGCTCCGGTGGAGCAGCTGAAGCTGCGTATCAGTTGGTAGCCGGAGCAGCAGCTCGAGGAGCTCTGGCACCTCAGCAACTGTTCGCATTAGCTCGTTACTTACAACACCGAGCGCATCCTGCTAGGGCTTACCGACTAGCACTGTTAGCCATGCGAAATCTTCACCTCAGTTACAATCAAGTCTGTGTCGTATGTCTAAATTACATATGCTTTAATCAATTTTGTTTCTATCGTTACTTATTTCATTGTATTAACTTTTAGGATACTCATCCTGCGATAAACGATATTCACTGGGCGTGTGCTTTAGCGCAGTCGTTGGGCCGCGCCGAACTTCAGGGACTGTTGCCGCTCGTTGTAAGGAACGTTCAGTGTGCCGGTGTCCTGGCTGATGTTTTAAGACGATGCTGGCCTCGCGGAGGACGATCAGCTAAGCCTTCGCCGGCTCTGCGTCCATTATTAGAGGCGGCACTTCGTGCTTATGTTGCGACGACACATTCCCGTCTTACGCACATATCACCTCGCCACTATGCAGATTTCATCGATTTCTTAGCCAAAGCGAGGGATACGTTTTCTTTAGCGCCGGACGGTCAGGCGCAATTTACTCAATTAGTGTCGGACATGAAATTGAAATACAAGGGAAAAAAGAAATTAATGTTTCTAGTGAAAGAGAGGTTTGGTTAAAACATACATACATATAACAATGGACTTATATTGACATTTTGTATAGTGTTAATATGTAAGTGACGATGAACTTGTGCTTTTGGAGAGTTGGTTCATTTGCATCTCAGGCTATATTTTTATATGACGCCATGATTATATGTTAAATTCTGCTTATATGATAGATAAGTGAAGTATATGAATAAGATTCTTGTCAGTATTTCAAGTGTAACCTGTAAAACAATCGTTTTAAAACAAAGTGCCGTAGTATTTTATAGTTTTCGAAACATTCTCGTATTTTGTATATTTATTTCGTAGTAAGTAGTTAACTGTTTATTGAATTATTTATTAAATTCATTTTGTACCACCGATTTGAAAGCATTAGCACGTTGAAATATTTCTGAAATGGGGCACACTATTTTTGTTATACTTGAAGGTTTATATTGAGATGATGCAATGTTTCTTAGTGCCAAAGTGTATTATAATATACTTTTATTTTGATTTATTCGATTGACATTAATGTGATCTCATTTTTTCGTTTTAGTTTTTTTTTGTAAATATAATTTTAACGATAGATAAGATTATACGATATTAAGAAGTATAAATTTGAATCGTGTAATAAAAAAAAAGAAGGAATCTAGCTTTACTCGCTGGTGATGATGATGATGATGATGATGATGACAACACAAGAGGCTTGGAAGTTTCTTATCTTATACATACATATATGTATATCCACATGCCATATAGTGAATTAATATGATTTTAGTTTGTTGTTCGATTGTACATATAAACTGTTTAATTTTCCATCTCATAAGAAAATGTTAAATCGACGAACACTCTCATGACATGCAATATTTTGCTGAATAATAAATAATAATACGACAAATTCGTATACTCACACATTCAAACCAAAGAGTAAATTTCAGTCTGCATAATGAAAATCAATCAATATTAAGGATTCAAAGTTACTATTAGTATTAAGCACTAACTTTATTATACATATTCTTATTGTTTGAAAGAGAAAGAGCGCAATCATTTGTATAATTTCATTGATATACAGTTGCGTTACTTGTTGAGGTTCATTTCCGAGCATATTGTGAAATTTGAACAGAATTCAAACATTAGTGATAAATTACTTTTATTATTTCACTGCAATTGAACTTAGCAATTTCTGAATATTATAATTCATAATTCAAATTTATTTTTCCAAAAGTGACAAAAGGTGACATTCAAATCTAAGCAAAGCAGCTTTGCTTATCATCCAATATAGCCAAACCCTTTTGAAGGTTTGAGAGCTACGCAAACATTGCTTTGTGTGAATAAAGCGTTATTAAGGGTTTCCTTTCAATAACATTTTTTTGCCAGTTTGTCACTTTGTGCATTTATTAATTTAACATATGCTTTTGATTTACAAGTATCGAATTTGTATTCAATAATTTGAGTTACTAGAAATAAACAATATCCTTCATTAATCAATGAAAATAAAGTTTAATGATAGTGCCCTTTATACAAGAGAATAAATATTATTACACGGATTATAAAAGTAATGGAATTAAGTGCCATGAATCACATATACC
Organism: Parapsyche elsis; assembly: GCA_022651745.1. Lineage (NCBI taxonomy): Eukaryota > Metazoa > Arthropoda > Insecta > Trichoptera > Hydropsychidae > Parapsyche > Parapsyche elsis. The sequence goes on along the minus strand of JAGVSN010000004.1, from coordinate 7,729,330 downwards.
TATAGTATACACGACTTTTATGATTTTGTCATTTTATTTCATATCTCATTACTGAAGTGCTGCAGATTTTTTTAAATCAGAATAACTGAATAAAGCTTTCTTAAATTATACAATGGCAAAGTAAGTGTTTATATCACTAAGTACAAAACTGAAATAATAAAAAAATAATAATGAAGAGAATGAAAATAACATTTTAGTATCTAAGTAATAATATGTATTAATGATTCGCCGTTAGTGTGTAGCGACAAAGGATTTTGAATGGTGCAAGTGCTTATTAAAATCTTTTTTTTTTATTTTCTATCAAAATTCAAAGATTTAAAAGCAAGAAAGGTGATTTACATCTTAAGAACCAATATTGTTCTAGGATTAGTGAGTACTGATTTTGTTAGGACTTAAGTCATACCATGAAGCATAAAGGGCCTCACAAACCAGAGCGAATAATAATCCAGACTGGCCTGTGAGGCATTTAGAATAGGAACAGAGAATGAGAAACACACACACACACACACACACGAAAATAATATTTAATTTACATACATTTATGCGCGTATTTTTTCGTTTAATTTGTTTATGTATTATTTTTTTAGATTTATTTGTGAATATATATATCGTATATGTATCAATTATTATATTTACGGTGCCAAACAATTTATTTTACTGAAGGTTTTCTCCATATGTGCAATGTAATGTGAGATTGTCAAACATGTTGTCTGTTAATTTGAAATATATTCTACATATTTTTTCTTTTGATAATTCCCAAAGTGATATTTGAAAGTTTACGTTATTGAAGTGATTATATTTCCATTTTAATGTTTAATCTTAAGTGCGACCAGTCTCGTTTTTACTTTCGTACATATTTTGTTATTATTATTAAAAAGTTATTAATTTTTTTGGTTTCATTTAATTGAATGATTATGTTGTTTTAGGACAGAAATTGGCAACTTTACAAAATCTAAAAATTTTTTAAAGTTTTTTTTTATTTTATTTATTTAAAATAACAGTTTTTAAAGTTGATTTCTTATAAATTCACACAAAATCAAATTCAATTTTCAGTATAAATAGTGTTGGACTCATATTATGTAATTTTTTTTGTCTATTTTTTTTTTTCAATTAATAACAAAATGAACTGAATGACTGTTTACTTCTTGTTTATTGTACAGTTATTGAAATTATTTTTAGTTTTTAAAGACATAAGTTTTTCAAATGACTGAATGTGGTATTGTGCATTTGTCGTAAAATTTGTTTCTGTTTATACGATTTTATTTGTATAAATATATATAAGTTGTAAACAATCAAAAACATGTTTTAATCCACCTTCCTGCAAAATTCTACCTGCAATGAGAAAGCAATTACTACCTGAAATTTACCTGCTAGTCATGGGAGTAATTTTTTGACAATGCAAGTACATTACGAAAACAAGAAAATCTTCTTGAGAATATTATTTCAGGGAAGCTTTATTTATAGGAAGGAAAATTCATATAAAATAATTATTAATTGCATTTAAAAAATCGAACATTTTATGCGACGCTTAACAAAACCGTTGCAAGCAAACGGCCTCTGTAGAAGTTTGGCAGCAGAATTCGGAACTGATTATGGAGAAGCAACAAGAAAGTCGCACAACTTATGAACGCAATTTAATATCTAATGAATTAAGGATGAGAAAAAAGGAAAGAGTGGCGGAGGAGCCAGTCAGGCTTATTTTACTAGTAGTTGGGAGTTTTTTTGTGCTATGGAGTTTATGGTATCCGCAAATAAAAGCAATGTAACACGGGAGTTTGGTAATACATTTTTATTTATTTTATCTAGTATATTATAAACACGCACTGCTACATGTTCTTTAATTGATACATAAATTTATATTTTAATTTATAAATATATATTGCTTATTTTCTTTGGTATACATCACCTTATATTTGGCAGAATAAGATTGTTCTATTACTAGAGATCTAAGAGAAAATTCTTTAATAAATTACTAAAAATCAATCGCTGTTTAATGAGATGTATGGCGATTCTCATCAAGTCGTCAGTATGGGTATCTGTGAGACAAGACATCTATTGGCTTTTAATATATGTACATATGTATGATGGCACAAAACAGGGGTTAAGATTAACGGAAGACATTTGAGCCATCTAAGATTCGCTGACGACGTAGTTATAGTTGCATGTAACTCAGTAGATCTACAAAATAGATTAACAGAACTAAGCAACGAGAGTATGAAAGTAGGCTTAAAAATTAATTTTAATAAAACTAAAATTATGTTTAATGAATTTTGCACGCAAAACGTAGTCACAGTATATAATCATATTGTAGAGATAGTTGATAGTTATTTATACCTAGGACAATTAGTGAATATGACTGGATGTAAAGAAGAAGAAATAAAACGAAGAATGAAACTAGGATGGAGTGCTTTTGGAAGAATGAACATAGTTTTTAAATCCAACATTCCGCTATGCTTAAAAAAGAAGGCGTACTGCCAGTCATGACGTATGGGTGTGAAACTTGGACGCTAAATTCAAGAATGCTACGAAAGATCTAGTGCACACAGAGAAGCATGGAAAGATGTATGCTTGGCATAACAAGAAGAGATCGCAAAAGAAATGCATGGGTGAGAAGTATGACCAAAATGGGAGATATAGCGGAACGTGTGAAAAAGTTGAAGTGGACACAACTTTGGACGCGAGAAGTACTGGAATGGTATCCGAGAGGATGCGAAAGAAAGCAAGGTAGACCGAGTGGAAGATGGGCTGATGAATTGAGAAGAATGTGTGGAGTCAAGTGGATGCAGATTGCTCAAGACAGACAGGAATGGAAGAGGATTGGAGAGGCCTTCATCCAGCAGTGGATGGTGAACGGCTGAAAATGATGATGACATATGTATGTACTTCATTTTTGAAAATGACGACTCAAACAGATACATAGGTCGATGAAAAAAATATTAAAAAAAATGCACAATTTTATTATCTGGCACACATTTGCAAAATTTCTCGTATTCACTGTCGAATATTTCACTGTTTTTAAAACCAAATTTGGCAAACAATTCACGTCGAAACACGTCATATGCCTTTTTATGGATTTTATATGGATCATATGGTAAAAAGTAAAACCACTAGTAAAAAATCCCCTCAGAGTCCTGATATCACTGAATCGTTTTTATTTTATTTCCCCAACAAAGCTTGATAAAACTCCCTCTTTTAACTGCACAACGAACAATTACAACTTTTCCTCACTTACTATGAAAATACACGTATGTATTAAGCTTATTGGTTTTCCTGTGAAAAATAGGGGTTGACGATAAAAGGTTTTTCCGATGCAGTAATATTGAATGAGAGCTTGTGTTTTTCAAGAGATGTCTCTTATTAAAAATAAATTTATTTAGCTACACATAACAGACAGTACCAGTAGATGTCGTGATATACACCTACTGGTATTCGTATACCATAGAAGCATTTTCAAGCGTTTATAGTTGTTATAGTAGGAATTGTCAGGTGTCATTATGGCTAATTTGCATACTGAAAATTTTAAACTATAATTATAAATTATATTGTATCATCATCATCATTTTCAGCCGATCACCATCCACTGCTGGCCTCTCTGATCCTCTACAAATCCTGTCGATCTTGAGCAATCTGTATCCACTTGACTCCACACATTCTTCTCAATTCATCAGCCCATCGTCCACTTCCACTTTCAAGCTTTCTTCCACAGCCTCTCGGATACCATTCAAGTATTTCTCGCGTCCATCTGCCATCCATTCTTCTCGCTGTGTCCAGCCCATTGCACTTCAACTTTTTCACACGTTCCGCTATCTATATCTGTCACTTTGGTCATGCTTCTTACCCATGTATTCCTCTTACGATCTCTTCTTGTTTGTATATTGCTCTTTAAGATATACAACCAATATGTAATGATTAAAAAACACTAAATATACAGAATCAACTTTGATATTTTAGTTTATGCAATAATTATGAAAATGACATTGACTACTTGCGGTTTAAGGCGCTCACACACCTTGGCGAAATCGCTGCGTTAAATTGACGCCCTCTATCGTCGTTGATTCGCACCAATGCGAATTATATCGGTGCGAATGGGACGACGATAGGGGGGGAAAGTTTGACGCAGCGATTTCGCTAAGGTGTGTGAGCGCCTTCACTCACATGCCGGTTTATACACCGCCAGAGAGCGACACAAAACGGTTATGGCGGTTTTTTACGACTTTCATCGTACGATGCAGACTCTTTTCTTCGTGCCTAGCACTTGCATCGACCGCAGAACTTTCCTCGAATATATTAAAACATTATTTTGTACCTCGATTATTAGCACAATCAATCTTCAGCAGCGAATTTTGTATTGATATTTACACAAGCATGTTCAAACCACAACACAATGACACGTCGAACATTATCGCGATGCACAAATAATGCATAAATTTTTCGCGAAAGTCATAATAATGGCCGTGGACAACAATGGGATTGGGGGGGGTGTGTGCGATCATTAATAACCGACACCCAATAACTGTTTTATTGGCAGATTACGCTTTTCAAAACTTCACCGCCCTATTAATTATTTTCGGCGTTTTAATATTTCGTTAATTGCCGTTTCGGCGGACGATCCAACGGCCATATTTATCCGCTGATAAATAAATCAATTGCACACATGGCCGCCGTTAGCTCGGTCAGATTTCGGACATTGGACGTGATTGATGCGATTCGAAGATTTCACAGAAAATAATTGAAAACTTGCGTTTTTTCAATGCGACGTTTCATTTGTTGTCTTTTGGGGCGTGTGTATAGATAAAAATTCAATCTCGATAATAATCTAATACGTATAAAGAATGTACAGATTTTGTCTTGACACTTGATATACGAACTCAAAAGAACGCGAGTACGAAAGTGAATCGAGGTATTTATGTATGGGCCTCGTCGTTAATTTGTTTATTTATTTTTATTTTTAGAAAAATTAATTATCATTCATGCGTATTTTAACTGAAGAGTGTCCCAGCATTTACGCGAGAAGTAATTTTGATAAAGAATACAGGTTTTTAATTAAAAATTTTAACTTTTTTATTGATTCATAAAGTATACAGTATTGTGTATGGAGTAGCATAAATAAAAAAAAAAACAATTTATACATCCCGAAAGATCACACGTATTCGAAAGTTAATCACACTTTCACAACTCTTAAATTGAACAAAATAAAATTTTTGCTCTGAATAGTCGAAAGTCTTTATTTTTTATTCATAAATTATGCTCTGTCGTGACAATGTGTACTAGTGAATATTTTTGAATGAATACTGGAATTTTCACTGGAATACGGTTCAGGACAGTAGCTTACGTTCCACTGTGCGACGCTTCTTGTTAGGAATGAACCCTAATATGCTACTCCATACATAACCCTATACCGTATACTTTATGAATCAATAAAAAAAATACAATTTTAAATTAAAAGTTTGTGTTTTCTATCAAAATTACTTCTTGCGTAAATGTTGGGACACCTTTATATACATATGTACATACATATGTATAGCAGCAGTTCCCAAGATAAGGGTTGCGAGCCAATTTTTGGTGCGCTATTTGCTGCGATGTATGTAATATGTAGCCGCTAATGGGAGCATGCGACCGAACAAATTGCGTCGGGATTTTGAGACGAAGCATCCGAATTTAAAAAAAAAAGCCACCAGAAGTTTTTGAAAGACAACTTGATCAGCTCCAAGTCGTCGAAAATGAAATCTTTCGCATTACACCAGCATTATTGAAAAATCTCTTCACGTCTAGTAGGTACCTGATTAGTTTGCGAATCGCGCAAGCTGTTAAGCCACACATAATTGGCAAATCTTTAGTGCTCCCAGCTATAAAATATATGATTGGAGTTATGTTTAATGGTAAGAGCAAGAATGAAGTCATTAGCGATTTCGCTTTCAAATAACACGGTTGCTAGCACAATCGATGAAATGTCCCAGTGGGTAGAAGATGAGCTGATTCAAAGCTTATCCCAGCTGCTCGTTTTCGTTAATTATACATTATGTATGTATATCAAAATAAATAAAAATCTGGACCCCCCTCTCATTGGTAGCAAAACTTTATCATCCTTTATTCTCAAGTTCTTTACGATATCTTTAGGATCATAGGAAGTGCCCGTGCAAAGTTTGGTTCCAATCTATCAAACAGTGTGGGAATTTATACTGAACGAATGGACAAGTATTCAATTTTAAAGATGATTGGCAAATCGATATAACTAATCTGATCAATTACCAGCAATCTAATATTCGACGAATGGCGTATACTACGCCAGCTAGTAATATAGTAAATAAAGATTACAATGCCAGAATTGTTATCACATTCAGAATAGTAAAACAGTGGTACCCGATGTTTTACAGTACATATAATGCTTTCATTTGTATTCGAGTAGTACGCACTCTTCTAAGCACAAAGGAAATGCATTTCTTGTGAGTGCATCTCGATTGATTCACAGCACTAAAGATCGAGATCGAGATGCACTAATGCCTAATGCACCCTGCCGTTTAGTAGCCTCTTCAGTAGCGCTTTTGTGAAATACCCTTCATCGAATGTCGCACAGTTTTCCACTTCAGTGAATTAATTATACACTACAGTACTACCTATAAATAGATATAATATGTAGAATTTAGTTGCTGTATTTCACAATATAAATTTTCGTTAAATTCTTCCGCGAGAAAATGGTTTTTAAGTTAAATACGGAGAGTGATGACGTGTTTATAAATTGGAGCGTATTGATTGATAACGACACCGGTTTTTATGATCCCACCAACGTCAAGATATATATCCTCGATTATGTTTGATGGGAAAAGATTCGTTCTCGATCTTCTTCTACTTCGTTTTTTTTTTCATTTTCGGTCCGTGTGATTGAAGACGTCGACCGGAGAAAATGGGGCGAATACGCATGCAAAAATGCCATATTCTAATGTACGTATTTGTCTTTTCCGCTGGTTGCTCGCGTGTATTGTAAGTGAAATGTGGCTGGGAAAATCTAGCGTATAAAACACGAAACTTTCCCGAGTTGAATTGAAATAATTTTAAAATGAAAACTATAAACAGAAATAGAAAGAATCGTTTTTACTCCAATTAACCTCAAAAACCACATTTAATATGGTAATAATAATGGTAATGTACAATTGTAATAATGTTGTAATATTAAACGCGACACAAATTAGTGTTTGGCTTTTAAAATAATTTCATTTAAAACAACTATAATAGAAAAAGTAAAATGGCAGTCACGCCAGTTTTTTTTAATAGAGAAACTAGCTTTCGAATGAAGCAAAAGCATGAATCAAAATGATTAATTTCGTTGTTCTTTTTCTTTAATTCTTGCGTTGAACACGTTGCCGTTGTGCCAAATGACACTCGACATGCGAATACGGAACGCTACAAAGTTATAATGAAATTTGTCTCCAGTCAAAGGTAGCCCAGTATTAAGGACATTATTATACTTGTATGTAGTATACCTACTTTAAGCTTGACGGTAAATACCTACTATACATACATATTACAAGTTGATGAATAACCTTTGTGACCAAATTCACTTACAAAAGTGAGCTTTTCCTAACTAGGTATAAATAGGTATTGTGTAATTCTTTTGCTACCCCTAACGAATTGGCGCCTTCGTCTACCCCATTGTTGCTCCGAAAACGAGCTGTCCCTGGTTTTATTATTTATTATGGGAAAACGTCACGTGTCGCCTTTCCATATTGTCGCAAGCGAAATTCGTACCGATTACAGATTTCACGGAAATCTTCCCCCATAACATGCACGACATTTTTAAATATATATTACAATTTTCCTTGACCGCGTTTGAGGCATACGAAAAGAAAATTCAATACTTCACTTACTTACACTGTAGTAATAAAGAGAAACGATATTGTATACATATTTAATTAAATTCAAATCATACATAAATAATTATACTAACAACATCGAATTTCACTACATATGTAATTATATTTCAAAAATTTAAACCCAATCCCCAAAAATGATATTGTAAGATTAATAAAACTAGTCACAGTGATATTCGCTATAGTGGAATTATTTCGAAACAGCGTAATTAATGTAATCAAAAGTGATACAACGTACATACATACATATGTAGGTACTACTCATAAAAGTGTAATAAATGAGTGTGTAGAGTTTATTTGTGAAGCAGACTGGAAAAAAAGCAGCGGTGTTCAACCATCGACTGAAACTTTAGTTGTAAATTTTCATTAGAACGACTACACTTAGTATGCGTTAATCATTCATCAGTGGTTATTGAGACACAGTGAACACATCGAGAAATTATATATATATATAATAGCCCTATTCCGTCTGTCTGTGTGTCTGTCTGCTGATAACGCTCGCTGAGGTAAATAATTAAAAGACACGAACCGTCCGCACGCAAGTGGAATTTGAACCCGAGATCACCAGTTCGGAGCAGTGAGCGCTTACGCTATGATCCAACGCCAATAGTGCGAGATCTCGTATATTTTGAACATATAAATCCTTAGTAGGTTCGCGACTTTGCTAAATTGTTACGCTGTTGTATTATAAAGCGCCATCTACACAGAAACACTCACAGTACGGGTGATGAGAAACCGCTCCGTGAATATTCAACGGGCTTACACTAGTTATATATATATAATAGTCGAAATCCGTCTGTATGTCTGTCTGTCCGTCTGTATGTCTGCTGATAACGCTCGCCGACGTAAATAATTAAATAACCACAACGTCGCGCGAGTGGGATTTGATCCCGGTATCACCGGTATCTTCCAAACGGAGGCGATGACGTACGTGCTATAATTTATTTATTTATATAATACAGTAGCTTAAGCTAATTATATAATCCTTAACTAAGCACCTGTACAGAGATATTTTTTTAAGACTGCCAGGAATTTTTCAATAGTTTTGGAACTTCTAATTCCATCCGGCAGTATATTATACTCCAAAACACCTCTGTACAAGATGCTTCTCCTATTTCTATTTATTCTAACATTTTTTATACTTAAATTATATTCACATACATCCATTCCTCACACAATAAATTTACTAAAATATGATGGTAACATATTATTATCTAACTTAAATATAAATACGAACATACAGATCCCCAAAGTATCATTCACATTCAACCAATCTAATTCAATCATCATCTTTTTTATACTAGCATACCTATTCGCATTTAAAATACATCTTATACCTACATAACATACAATACATAAAATGAGGTCTGACAATTACATTAATTGGCCAATATTAAATCTTAACAAAGTCGGAGCGGAGCAACTATAAAAACTATTAAATTTAATATTATTTTTCAGTACGGGTGATGAGAAACCGCTCCGTTGACATTCAACGGGCTTACACTAGTCAAATACAATGTACCTACTCCCGAAGCGAACGCACGTTTTATTTTGCAAAACAAAATCAATACGCGCATTATTTTTATCGAGACGAGAGTTTCCCGGAATCCGTATGTGTTTTCGTAAATAATATTTCATTTTAACGAGTGATGCGATACGTCTGCACGAGAAACTGTATCGATTACACACATACGGGAACAGGGGGTGCGTTTAGGCAACCTTTCGCTGACGGATCGTGAACTATTATATCGACCCTCGTTGAACGTGCTGGGGGATGGAATAAGGGTGTGCAACGAGCTTTACATAAAAGCGTGACCCTTTGAGAGACGCTAATCGTCATTAACGTGTTCAAAACCGGAAGTTACCATAGTAACACCCGGTATGGCATCTCGAATGCCACTGTCTTCCGTTTACAGCGTGCGATATTAAAATGTTAAAGTGTTACGGTATGGGAAATAAAAGAAAGCCAGACATACCAGGCGGAAAGTTTAAAATGTCAAAGTTCAAGTGTCGATTTTTCGGATTTAATAAGTCACTTTCGTATTAGATAGCTGTCGCTCTGATGTGGATGATAAGAAAAAAATCCCCCACCCATTCAACGTCGATACAATTAGAATTGAATATAAAAGAGTGAGTGATACATTACCGAATTACCAATACAACGTATTGACCCAGTTCCGTAAAAAGATTTTAGACCGCTTCAAATATAATCTAATCAAAGTCAAGTTAATAAATTTTGAACAAATTCAAATAATGTTTTAATGTGTATATTGATTTTGAGGCATACACGGGTAAGAAGCACGACCAAAGTGGCAGATATAGCGGAACGTGTGAAAAAGTGTGGACACATAACGAGAAGAATACTGGAATGGTATCCGAGAGGATGTGAAAGAAAGCAAGGTAGACCAGGTGGACGTTGGCCTGAGGAATTGAAAATAATGTGTGGAGTCAAGTGGATGCAGATCGCTCAAGACAGACAGGAATGGAAGAGGATTGGAGAGGCCTTAACCCAGCAGTGGATGGTGAATGGCTGAAAATGATATGTACTTACATATATTAGCCTGCCTGTTTGCTTGGATCGTTGCGGTCACGCTAACATTGTCAACAAGCCGCCATCTGTTAACAACGCGATTTATGGCCATCAAGATATACTATACAATTGTTTCACGTACTGACAAACGGGCTACGGGCTGTACTGTTGTTGTACAAAACAAGCGCACACGAGTGGGGGTTGGGGGTTGAGATTAGAATCCACCGTGTGGTTGCTAATAAATATACATGCACAATAAAGAAAATAGAGTCAAGTTGGTGCAGTGGATGCAGATCGCTCAAGACAGACAGGAATGGAAGAGGATTGGAGAGGCCTTCATCCAGCAGTGGATGGTGAACGGCTGAAAATGATTATATTGATTTCAAAGTTTACACATAAGATTATTTGTATCGTAATATGTATATATAGTACATACATATGTATGTATGTATGAAAGAGAGATTCAATAGAACACGCTTTTTTCGCATTACGTACATACATTCGTACATCTATAATAGGAACTATTCCTATAGAGCCGTGTTTACTACATACTAGTTCATGTGTAGATTCCAAGGTTTTCCTTTTGCGCCTATCAATAATCCTTCTCGGGAGTAAACAACTTTTTTCTTACACTACCTACACATATTGATCGATCAACAATGAGAAAATTGGTTTTTTCCCCTGCCAAAAAAAAAAAAAATAAAATGTAAAAACAAACAGAAAAATCAAATCAAAGTTTATTTACTGAATGGAACGAAAAAGGTGGCTCTGCTCGTTCGTTGACGTAAAAATGTGTAATATTCTTTGAGATTTCGTTTTGATGTTTGTGTAAAAATGCCATTCGCCACTGTTATCACGATATTATACGTGGCCACAAAACGCTCAGATTGACGTGCTCTCAACAGACGACCAATAAACGCACGTTACAACAGACAATACAGTGCAATTCAACAAACCTGTCCCACCTAATCTAAAATTTCCATAAATCCGACTTGCTTTCTATATTAAATATTTTCAGACTACGAAGAGTTGTATTACATGCTTTGCAGCGACGATTTCTCTTACTGACATCGGCCGTTTTAGAACCGAGCCATGGAATAATTTTCAAGTGTGTTTTTTTCAGTTCGCAGACAGAACGCAATCCCCAATATTCGAGTTCGACACACCCGATTCGAAAAGGTAATAACGACGAAATTAAATTCCGAAAGTTAATTCGGTTAAACTGTGCGCGCAACAAATTCGTGCACTTTTATTTCATTTTATTTCGTTCGTTATGTCACTTACGCCACGCTGCGCGTCAATGTGCCATACGCCACTTTAAACGATTCGTTAGTCGTTTATAACACACTATACGAATACCCTTAATAGTTTTTATTGTTGTTTAAATATACGCACACGCGTTTCAAACCAAACACGCAACACTATGTATGTATATTAAAAGACCCCACCGACTTAATAAACAAACAGTTAATTTTATAATGAGAGCTTTCGGTGCAATGATCAAATCACAGTTAAGATTAAAGCCTCGTATATTATTATATGAGCTGTAAGTACTCAGCATTAGTCGGATGAATTTTGACGTGCGAATCAAACGATTTGTTTTTCAGTTTAAAATATTCGCACACAATAGTTTTTTCATGCAAAAAATAATCGGAAAACGGGCTGTGGAAGAAAAAATCTGAATTGCCAAGGATTATGTTTGATTCGTATAAGCAAACTGTGAATGTATAAAATTCTTCATTTTATTATACAATGCTAAACGTTTTAGGCAAAGTATGAAATACATGCATGAAATTTGTTGAACAAACTGACCAGTCGATCCCGGAGAATTACTTGAGCTTCCCATACAATTACATATATTTAAATTTATGAAGCGTAGTATTTTCTGCAACGTGCCTGACCATTTTGGGCATTGTATAAAATGGCTTGTAATTTTATACAACGCCAAACGTGTTCGACAAAGTATGAATTTTGCTGTTCAAATCATTTTTCATCACAACAAACTGACTCCGAAGAATAATTTGAACCAGTTTTTTAATGCGATCTTTCTCGAACTTGAGCTTTTCATACGTGCTAATTGTATTTGAATTTATGAAGCGTAGTACATTTTGCACTTTACCTAATCATTTTGGCCATTTTATACAATGCGGAATGTAATTCACTAAGTGTTCACTGTATGCGTGATTATTTCAGAGGGTCCGACCAATGACAGTATATATCAGCCATGTCAAACTTGCGGCCCGCGGGCCGCATGTGACCCGCGATGGGTTGTGTTTGACCCTCGAACCTATCTATAATTTTATAAATATGTTTGATTTCACATGACGACTGTTATTCGTAAAACTTTTAAGATTTTAGTATTTTACCGGATCGTATGGTCTCTTGTGAACCTTTTTTTTTGAAACACGAGGTCAATTCGTAGAATTTCAATTGAAATACATACCCTTCGAAGGAATATCCCAAACACATGTATGTATTTCTCTTATTATTTTGTCATCAAACATTTTTTAAATTCACAATTTCACTTCATTTTGTGACGTTGTATCCGAAAGACGTAGTGAACAGCTGTGCAAATTCTTATGGAAATGGGAAATGGAATACTTCTGCATTCAATTGAAAAGTAACATTTTAAGTCTCGTTTGTCAAAAAACCGTGAGTGTTTTCAAAGAATACAATATTAAACATATTTAAGATAAGATATTAATTTAACATATTAAAGTTGCGAAAAAGATTTTGCAATGTTTACTTATGCAAACTTATAAATTTTGACAATTTCTACATATGCGAAGATAATACTTGTGAACAAATGTTTTCAATAATGAAAAGAAACAAGTGTCCCAAACGCTCACGATTAACAGATAGCCACTTATCATCGCTAATGAAGGTAGCAAACAAACAAAGTATAAAATTTAATTGAATAAATTTTATATTTTGTGTTTTTTCGGTTTTTATTTTATACTTCGATATTCTTTTAAATATTGTATGAAAAATTATCAAAATATATTTATTTTATTTCAAATCATTTTTAATGAATTTTGCACGCAAAACGTAGTCACAGTAGATAATTCCGCTATACTTAAAAAAGAAGATATACGACCAATGCGTACTGCCAGTTATGACGTATGGATGTGAAACTTGGACGCTAAATTCAAGAATGCTACGAAAGATCCAGTGCACACAAAGAAGCATGAAAAGACGTATGCTTGGCACAACAAGAAGAGATCGCAAAAGAAATACACGTGTCAGAAGTATGACCAAAATGGGAGATATAGCGGAACGTGTGAAAAAGTTGAAGTGGACACAACTTTGGACGCGAGAAATACTGGAATGGTATCCGAGAGGTTGTGAAATAAATCAATGTAGATCAAGTGGAAGATGGGCTGATGAATTGAGAAGAATGTGTGGAGTCAAGTGGATGCAGATTGCTCAAGACAGACAGGAACGGAGGTGGATTGGAGAGGCCTCCATCCAGCAGTGGATGGTGAACGGCTGAAAATGATGATGATGACGAAATCGGTTGATGATGACGAAATCAATTTAGCAAAGTCCGCGACTTTGCTAAATTGTTACGTTGTTGTAATACAACGCGCCATCTATGCAACAACTGAAAAAAAAAATATTATTTTTCAGTGCGGGTGATGAGAAAGCGCTCCGTTGACATTCAACGGGCTTACACTAGTATGTAGTATATAATTTTACAGAAAATGAATTACACGCATTCCTTAAAACTAGTGACATAATGACATTGCATTTTTTGCAGAAATTTTCGGTGTGTTTGGTAAGTGAAGGCCCTCACTAACCCGAGCGAATAATTTGTGATGATGATATTTTACCCTCGGTCAAGTTATCTTTTGCAACATGCCTGTTATATATCAAACAATTAATCGACTGTTTTCAGGCAACGCCAGGCGATATAATATATGAGTCGCCTAGTTCCAAATCCCGATAAGTCCACAATATATAAAAAACGAGGATAAAATATTTTCTGGTTCAAAGAATGTTTTCAAACGATGCCTTATACTTGAATTATTCCAAATACCGCCAAGTGCGCCGTAAAAAAATATTGAACATCAGTGTTAGTTCCAAAAACTGACAATTGCACTATGATAAAAGCCATATTTAGAAACAAACAACGATAAGTCCATGTTTCTAATCTCAATATTTTGTTTAATATCAACAAAATTAAGCTTAAATGAGTTTAAACGCCATCAAGCAAATAAGTCCGTAGCAGAAAAACCGCGTTTGCGAACAAGTGAGTTTTATGGACTTATCGGGATTTGGAACTAGGCGACTCATATGTACATACAAATGTACAGACATAATAGTTTTTATTGTCATTTAAATACACGCACGCGTTTCAACCGGTGTGAAATTGGCACGCAACACCCACAAGTCCCCCGCCGACTTAAAATAATAAGCAAACACTCAATTTTATAACGAGAGCTTTCGTTGCAACGTTCAAATCGAAGATTAAAGCGTCGTAATTTATAAAATATTATTAATAATTTCGATGGGGAATGTTTAATAGTATTTGATAGGAGCAAACGGGGAGAGCATGCGCGATGGTATGAGGGGGTAGAGGGATGGCGCCCCCGCCTCTTGTTCGTCGTCAGTTCCGCGTGAGGCGCCATCGAAGGCGCCTGGCTCTTTGCCTTTTTTTCCCCACAGTGCTAATTTGTGCGCGCCACTGGCGAAAAAGTACAGGGGCGGCACGACACGCATTCAATACACACACACCCCCCCCAAACCCCCGCTAATTGTTTTGGACTCGATGTTGAATTGAAAAGTAATGTTTGAAAAAAAGTTGTCGCATTAAAGTGTACGAGGCACGCACCACTGTTACAAAGTATTATACAAGGTACTAAGTGTGAAACAACTTTCGAGTGTGCAAATTAATTGTAATATTTAAAGTGCGACTCAAGTACCCAATTACGGTGTGGATTTCGCAGCAGTCGCTCGCCGTGCCTGGGTGCGTTTCGCGATCGCGTATGTATGTATGTATTTTATTGCATTTTCACTTTTAAATCCAAGAAACTTTTCAATTGATTATTATACTGTCAAAATAAACACTTTTTTTATATGTCATTACGTCTATCGTTATTGTTTCATTACAATTTTCATGTGAAAGTAGTGCGAAAAGTTGAAAAGTATCAAAAAAGTCAAAGATTTTCATTAATGTTACCGGTTAATGTAAACTTATTTAAGTAGTTTACAGTACACTGTTTTCATTGTAATACAGGCTCATTGCAAAAAGTTTGGTGATGGTTTTTATTTTATTTTTTTTGTTATACTGATACTAAATTTGTCAAAATATTGAATACGGATGATCCAAGTGCGTTGTTTTACTTTATATATGTATCTTGCCGCCAAGGATTGGAAAAAAAAAGTGGGGTTGTCACAGTGAGTTATATTGCGTTTTTGCGAACGCGAACGGCTTATCCACGTCGAAATGTAAATTCCGTATAATTTAAAAGTTTAATTCGGAATCCGTCATTATTATTGCGACGGGCAATTTCATTGAGCTTGAAGAGAGCATTTGCAATTGAAATTGAAATCCAATCTGGCAAAAACGGAAACGGAACAGACGTTAATATACGCACGTACATATGTACATACATATGTGTGTGTCTACTTTATTATAAATTACAGTGTGTTGTTTTTAGCCGTAGCGTAGCGTGAGAATTTGCATAATTATTTTGGACCGATCTCAAAGTGTATTGATGAAGTTTTGAGTTTAAATCCACTTTTGTAGAGTGAGCGTTTCGTATTTCATATTTGAGCGGTCCCGGTAACTAATCGGCTGCTCGGTGAATATTAAAATTTACTTTTCGCTTTTGCCTCCTTTCGTCTTTTTATAATTTGCAGTCGACGAGGGGTGGGTGGTAGTCGGGCAAAAAAAAAAAAAAAAAAAAAAAAAAACATTAAAAGTATTACGGTCGTTTTTTACGCTCTCTAAGATGCTACCGGTTGGTGGAAAATTTTAATCAGTAAATTTAATACACGTTCTGACGAAAGGCAACAGTCTCCAGTTACACGATAACAAACTGGAGAGCAATTGTTCGTTTATCTTCAAATGTAATTAAAAGCACCACTTTCTTTGTAAGTAGAATTCTCGTTTGCAAAGGTGTGTGCGAGTGTCGCATAACATACACTTCACACCTTTGTCTTGGAAAACAACGTTACGGTTGACGTTCATGAATTTCAATTTACGCCTTTGGTAGTTTGATGCCGTTTTCCGCGAAATTATTCGACTTGAATTTGTTTCAAAAGTACATACATTTCCTCGGATCTGAACGGAACAATATATACTTGCGAGATATTTGATACAAGTGTGAAAATACTAAAAAAATACACAGAAGATATTTTAAATGAAATTTTTACTTACATATGCATACATACGTAATATGGATAAAGTACTGCTTTTTTCAAAGCTTTAAGGCGAGCAAAATCACGATCACAATACTACGTATATTGTATGTATGTATATATGTAGATAAAACAAAAATTACCAAACGCCACCGATTAAGTCAAAGCTTAAACATTAGTATTTTAACACCTACTAGCGTAAGCGTCTTTTAGCGTGTTGGCAATAAGCCGCTCTCTATCAAAGTTGGTTCGTGTCGGTAACGCAATTTTATGACCATACACCCATTCAATCAACGGTACACTTTACAATTGTTTCACGTACTGTCAAACGGGACAAATACCAGAGCGCACGAGTGGGGGTTAAGGGGTGGTGCTAAAATCAACCGTCATATGACGGGCAAACCGACGGGTAAACTAACGCTCGTCGACGTAAATAATTAAAAACCCAGAACTTCGCGCGAGTGGGATTTGAACCCGGTATCGCTGATTCAGAACAGAGCGTTTACGCGGTGAGCCAAACCAGATAATAATGGACCGGCTTCAACTTGACTATTTATATAATGAAAAATAGGCTCGCGACTTTGCTAAATTGTTACGTTGTTGTATTATAACGCGCCACAGATGGCGCATTGTTGCATAGATGCAACAACTATAAAAAACAATTATATTTAATATTATTTTTCAGTACGGGTGATGAGAAACTAGTACATTATATTCTTACTAGATTAAAGCGCGTTGACAAACAACGGATGTTATATGTATGTATGTAGTCCGTTATTTTTTGTAACATTAGAGGATGCAGTTTGAGTTTTTTTATAGCTGCATTTGCTTTCACTTGTAGGTTTAACTCTTTAAACTTAAATTACATACTCTTTAGTTAAAAAAAAGAAGATTATAATTGTTGACAAATACATAGGTGGGTGGTAAGTTTCAATGTTGACAAAAGTGTGTCGACGGACACAAGGCTTTTATATTTGGAATATTAAATTAACCACAATTCAATTGACCCAATACTACATAGTTGGCTACGTACCGATATATGTAAAGCTCGTATGAATATTATTCGAAAGTTACCTTGCAATGTGACATTAAGCGTATATTTTCCTATTTGTTTCTGCGTTGGCATGTTTTCGTTTACACACATGCGATGTCATTATTCATAGCGAAAGCAATAAACAACGCGAAGGAGGTGTACCTTTCGCTGATAAATGGTTTCGATTAATATTTTCGGCGGGGCGTGAGGAAGGAATGGAAAAGTGAGAAGGGGAAGGGGTGGTCGGCACATTTCGCAAAAAAAAAATAATTATTGAGATTCGCACTGAAATTCTTTCATACCCAACCCGTCAAACATCGAGGGCGCGCGCACCTTCGTGGAAAAATGGGGAAATGCGAGCGGGAAACCTATGTATATCGACATCGTATTCCATTATTGTTGTTGTGGCGCTGACCCGGAAAATGAGGAAAACTTAATTAAGATCCGGCCCGCGTATGATTTACTTTGTGAGGTGAAGCTGGAGAGGGTGAGAGAGAGTGAGGGGGTGCGTGTGAGCGTGCAACCCCTTAAAACTACACGCGTATTTAATTATTTATGTAAAGCGGCTGGAAAACTTCCGCATCGAACCCGCTCACAACTTGGCAACTTCTGGATCGTTCCCCGTTCGGAATTTACCGCTGGCAAAAATATGTATACCCCATTTTAAAATACAAAGAGAGACATTCTACATGGTATCAATACAGGGTGGACACAAAAAAAGGGATACCTTTATATTATAGTATATTCGAAACCAACAATGAATGCTACGGTGATAAAATGTAATTCGTTTGAAAGTTCATTTTTTATTCTAATGGTATAAGAATTCTTACAGAAAAAACACATTTTATATTAAGTGCTAGCTGAATTGCCCGGCGTTGCTCGGGCAGGTGACATTTATTCTCCAGTACAAACAAAAATTGAATGAAAAATTTAAACAAATGAAAACATTTATACTCCAGTTAAAAAAAAAAAATTGATTAAAAATTTTGTATATGGAGGCCCATCAACCCCCTGATCCGACCCCTTCCTACAGTCTGAGTTAGGGTATCATGAGATAGTGTACCAAGTTTGGCGGTTTTATGTCGAAAACTGTAGATTTGCATAGCGGAACGACAAACAAACATTGAATTTTATATAGTAGATTGTATTAAACTTTTAGTGCAAATATTATGCCACATTTAGTCGTAACATTTCATGAGTCTTTTAACTATTTATTGTTATCGTTTAAAGCAGCGGTCGGGAACCGGCGCCACATGCGGCTCTTTGTATGAAAGCCTGGGGCTCTCACTGTCATTCAACACATAATTTATATAAAATCAAAGGAATCCTATTTCCATAACCTTATGGCAATAAAAAGCTTAAAGATCAGTTTAAACTTTATAATACTTTTTAGCAATAAACTGTCGAACATTAAAAAATTTCATGAATATACATATGTAGCTTATTTCACAAATTAGTAACATTTAATTTCATTATAAATATGTAATCCGAAAATAGTATATTATATTGCGGCTCCCAAACTTACCAATTTTGCAAGGTTTTCTCTAATTTGGCTCTTAGCTCGAAAAAGGGTCCCGATCACTGGTTTAAAGCTTGATAATTGTAATAAAAAAAAAAAAAATTTTTAACTTCATGGGCTCAGCAGTTTCGGAAATATTGCATGGTAACAGACATTTTGAATTTTCTACAAAGGAAAAAGACCGATATTGATAAAAAATTTATCACAAGATACAAAATATAAGTAGATTTTTTGAACTTCATTTACAAAATTCGTTTTTTTTTGTAAATTTTTTTTTAGTGCTAATTTTGGTAAAAATACCCATTCGGCAAAACTATAGTACAATATCACTCGAAAGAAAGTTTAATGAACTTTCAAACGATTTAAATTTTAGTACTGTAACGTTGTTTGTTCCGGAGATATAAATTGTTAAAAACAGGTATCGTTTTTGTGTCCATACATACGTCCTGCCGAAATATAAATAATTTACACAATGAAGTTGAGTAGCTCGTGTGATAGCAACAGTCGAGCCGTCATTCGCATCCATGCCAGTAACATCGAGTATATATACATATGTATGTATATTGTATTTTGTAACTTTTTTTGTAAGTCACTGTAGTTACGTTATGAACAGAAGGTGTCGCCATGTGCACTGATGTATTCTCGATTTGAGCCAGGGTTCTCTCCACGGGGACTATTTCATTAGGGGGTGGTTTGGATGCTGCGTGTTCCTGACAACCACCCCCTCCTCGTTTTCCCCAAGCCGCCAATATAAACTTCATTCCAACTTTTCGCCAACTCCCTCATCCGATTAATTTTTGCCATTAATAGTCCCTTCAAAAAAAAAAAGAAAAAAAAAAAACAACTTTCGGATTATGTTGAACAATTCCAATAAAAGCGTACAAGCGCGTATGAAAATTTAATGGTTTTCTTTTATTGTTTGTCGGCGTATGTCCGTACTCGCGTAACATACGCACAACCTGTAAAAGCGATACGTTCATTTCAGAGCTTATTTATTACCCTGCGCATACTGAGGAAGTGGGTAATGCAATTGCGATAAAAATTAGACTGTGAATTTATGTAGAAAGGATCACTATTATCACGTGTATGCGTTTGACAGTTGAGATAAACTTTACAATGAAATAAAAAGTCACATGAAAGCATTTACTAATTGGTGGAAAACGCACTTTAAAAAAGTCAACTTTAATCCTAATAAATACATAAATCAATATGTATCATTATATGTAGTTTTCATTGTCAATTAAGTGTGTTCGGTGAATGTCGCATTCAGAAGAGCAATATGTACTATTGATTTTGGACAACTCTTTCGATATTCACTTTGGAAATTCCGGGTAATTACAGCTCGTTTGCTTACAAATGGAAAAACTACCCCACAGAAGCGTGCATAATTCAATACGGAATTTTCCCAGAAATTATGTAAGGATAGCTTTGCTCAGCACACTAACAAGTAAGCGATTGTCATTTATATACATTTGATATTATATTATTATATACAGTATGAAAGGAATATATCGTAGCTTCGCTACTACTATTTGTATATAGACACTTTTACGCATGGCTATTTTTAAAATACATATAAACGTTTGAGAGATGCGATATTGTTACTGGTGTATCATCATATTACCCAAAACTTCTTCTGAAGGTACCGTAGTTGATATCAAGTGTTGCCTATTTACTATTTGACAAACATTTTACTGTGTGTCATATTGAAGTAACTGAGGAATACTCTACAGTGGTTTTCCATTGCCTTCCGGAACGAAGAATAAGAGAGAAGACTATGATTTGGTAGGTAGACAATAATTTTTACTTTATTCTAATGGGATAAAGTATTGTGATTGTGCGGAAATTCGACCTTGAGATTTTGACTGTATCAGGTATCATCGCCTGATCACGTTTTCATGATTTCTGGAAAATGTCTGTATGTCTGTGTACTTGTGTGTAAAATCGCTAATAACTCAAAAACCGTTTATCCTATTAAACTGATATTTTTTACCAGCCATTACAATCCATTAGGCTTTAAAAATTTTTCATCAACCGTAAGTGGCCCTTGGAAAACCACCTAATTTTTGTGTAATCTTTGGAAGGTTTTTCCAGCAAAACTATCATACACATTAAGCTGAAACTTTTCATAGGTGTGGCGACCTTCAAAATAATATAATTTTTTAACATTTTTTTCCAACCGGAAGTAGTACTTTTACACTTGGTTTTTGGAGTTTTTAACCTTTTCTCCGAAACTATCAAGTCTATCAAGCTGAAATTTCATATATATTATTTTCACGTAGGGTGTAAGAGATATTATGGTTTTGGTCAACATCCGCCAACCGAAAGTGGCAGTTTATTTTGTGTGTCGCCAATTTTTATGGCACTGTCTCACTATGAAGGTGCAAATTCAATGAAGGCAAATACTCAGAAGACGGCCAATTTGAATGTATTATGTATCGATATTGATACTTGTTAAATCAGAGTAGGTATTGACCATCACACAGTTGTACGAAAATTGAAATATTTAATTAATTGTGAATTTATTCGAATTTAATATAAACACGCGTAGGTATGCGGACAAAACCTTTCTCCCCTTTAGATCCCATGTCACATGGCAAACTCCTAATTCCACCCACCTGTCTTGCACGTTTTTCCCCCTTACTTTTTTTTTTTTTACGTCTTTAATTCCCTCTGATACCGCTCCAGTAATTCCTTACCCCTAACGTTCATCCATTTTCCTCGCTTTCCTATATATATTTTTTTTCCACCTGCCATTTAAGCTTCCCATCCTCGCTGCTCGTCGTCGTGTCGGTCACTTTTGACATTTTTAGCACCCTTGTTATCCCGCACTTATTGTGACATTTGCTCGTACGCGACGAGCGTTTTGCCATTTTCGCCACAAGCTATTCGCACGCGTATTCAAAAGTGAAAAGCCGATCGAACCATCGTCACAGTATTCATCGTCGTCGGTGGAATTTAAATTTACGACTTGCCAATCAAAACGTGCACATTTCTACGCAGTTTGGGACGTTTAGTACCGACGGTGGGCATTTTTACAAACAAGTTTGGACAGAAGTTGTGGGTTACTCCTCGTTGCCCCAATAAAGCCTTTACGGCCAGCGAGCACGCCAGCCAGCCTTATAATTAACTAATATAAGTGCCCTAATATCCTTAATTGTCGAAAAGCTCGTCTGCGTATCTTTTTCAACCCTCAGAACGGCCACCGTAAATACGATAAAACCAAGTCGTCGTCGTCGGTTCAAATAATTGTGAATTTATTTATAGCGCGTTAATTAAACCAAATCAAATATCTAACGCATAAAGGGACGGGGAAACCTTTACCAGGATCGAATTATTTGTCGATATTTCCGTTGCGAAAGCTTCCGGAAGCGATCTCAAAAATAGAATATATGTACATATGTACATCGCATTAGTGCGGCTACCTCACTTGTATTGTAATAATATATCTGTGTACAATGTACATATACATATACAGCAGACGACCGCATATATTTACATACATACGAGACTTATATCAATCTATATATAATTTTGAAGCATGGAAAGATGTGTGCTTGGTATAACGAGAAGAGATCGTAAGAGGAATACATGGGTGAGAAGTATGACCAAAGCGGCAGATAGCGCGTGTGAAAAAGTTGAAATGGAGAAGGATGGCAGATGAACGCGAGAAATACTGGAATGGTATCCGAGAGGATGTGAAACTTGGATGCTAAATTCAAGAATGCTACGTACACATTGAAGCATTGAAAGATGTATGCTATCGTAAGTGGAATACATGGGTAAGAAGTATGACCTAGGTGGCAGATGTAGCAGAACGTGTGAAAATGTGGCAGTGGCACATAGTGAAAAGAATGGATGGTCGTTGGTCGCGAGATATACTTGAGTAGTATCCGAGAGGATGTGAAGGAGAGCAAGGTCGACCGAGTGGACGATGGGCTGATGAATTGAGAAGAATGTGTGGAGTCAACTGGATGCAGATTGCTCAAGACAGACAGGAATGGAAGAGGATCGGAGAAACGATCACCCAGCAGTGGATGGTGAACGGCTGAAGATGATGATATAATTTTATTTTTGTTTGTCCGTTCCTAATACATTCATTCCCATTCAAGAATGAGCTTTGTAGGATTACTTCTTATAATCTTACAGGTCAGTTTTGTTTCGACGACTTCACCTAATGATAAGAGTGTTGCTTGTTTAAACTAATTGAATATTACTAGTTCGGAAAAAACAGTTAGTTGTATTATAATACTGTTGTATTGTATATACGCGGTTTGAACTGATGAAATTTTTTTCAGTTTAGTTTAGCTTCTCACGCAGATCGAATCGACCTCGATTCAAATAATTTCGCGGCGGTACAAATTTTATCATAATTTGTACATAAAGTAAAAAATAAATATCGAAATGAAAGCTTTCGTATCGTATAATACAAAACACACACACAGCTGGTTCTCGCTTAATCCTATTTAGTCCGTTCGGGCGGCTTACTCAAATCACTAATAACAGTTGCGTCCAAACGTTACAACCGCAATCACGAAAAATATTATAGTATTTCCAAAGTATTACGAGAAATTTATATCCGATTGTCATGCGTTTAGCACGATTTATATTTACGATTTTTTTTCGTACGTACGAAACGTATGTACGTGCCATTACGTCGTTTGCAAGACGTACGTACGTACTTACCGTATGTGGTCACATACTTTTGTATGATTGTATGATGAAATTTGGCACGTAACTCATGGCGACATTAGTTAGAGGCTGGTGATGACTCCTGAGGGAGGCTTAAGGGCTAAACCCTCACGCAATAAGCTCTCGGACATAGCAGCTCCACACTGGCTGTATCCACCCACACTATCCAACATCAGATACACGTCCATTTTGGCTTTGAAATTTCAAAATGACCAAGATTGACCATAGAACACAACCCAAGGGCATTTAAAATTTATTACACGATCGTATTGTGTAAACATTATTTATATTTCGCGGTACCTGTCCGTTTTATGATATACTGAATAGTCAGATTAAGTCAACGTGTAATCGAATTCGACTTGTATTTTATTTATTTTACACTAGTGTAAGCGCGTTGAATATAAACGGAGCGTTCTCATCACCCGCACTAAAAAATAAAATAGTTTTTATAGTTGTTGCCTATGCAACAATATGTTGCGCCATCTATGGCGCGTTATAATAACAACGCAATAATTTAGCAAAGTCGCAAGCCTATTTTTATTATATTCCGCTATAAATAGTCACGTTGAAGCCTGCCCTACATCATCTGGTTTGGTGTAGGGCAGGCGTAAGCGCTCAATGTACCGAATTAGTGGTACTGGGTTCAAATCTCACTCGTGCGACGTTCTGATTTTTTAATTATTGAGGCGAGCGTTATCAGCAGATAGACACACAGACACACACACAAACACAGACGGATTTCGGCTATTATACATATACATATAACTAGTGTAAGCCCGTTGAATATCAACGGAACGGTTTCTCATCACCCGCACTGAAAAATAATATTAAATTTAATAGTTTTCATAGTTGTTGTATAGATGCCGCTTTATAATATTCAATAACAATTCAACAAAATCGCGAACACTTTAAGATATAATATTGGCCAATTATAGCACGTACGTCATCGCCTCCGTTTTGAGCGCGACGTTTTGGTTTTTTTTAATTATTTACGTCGGCGAGCGTTATCAGCAGACAGACAGACGTACTTCGGCTATTATATATATAATTACTTGGAGGGGATCCGTACACTGGATCGTTTGATATGGCGTGTACGTTAAATGTTTAGCTGATAATTATAATTTAATAATAATATTAAATGTATCGGTGTGTACATAACGTAACCCATTTTAGGTTGAAATACGATGGCGCGTATGTACGTACACGCGTTTCTATCGACGCGAAATCGTTGTCTATTAATTTAATTTGTCATGTACATATGTATGTATATACCTATACATATAAGCTCATAGACAGATTGTGTATTTTATTCAAATTTAAATTGAGAAAAGCTTGTGATGCAATTGAAATTAAAGTTGATCTTTCTGTCCTCTCTATTATAGTATAATTAAAATGAAACTATTAATTATTGATATAAGAGAATTTAATGAACTTGATTTGAGGCATTCACGAGTATACAAGCATATTTAAAAGGAATATTTAAGCCAATTTAAATACAATTTAAGTTGTCAAGGACGAAAAACGTCTCTCGTTACGCGACGATACGATGCCATGTCGTACTTCAGACTCTCTCACGCCTTCAACATCCGATATTTGCGTTAGCGAGCTCGTTATAAGCTAATGTGGCGTTACGCCTCTAGTTATGCCGAGTGATAATTAATTAACTGTGGCTTATTATTCCCCGTTAAATAAATATGCAAAGCGCGTTCGGCGCCAGGGGCTTTCAAAGCGGGGACCTTGCCACCGAATCGTTCGTGATTGGCGGCCCCAAAAACAGAACACATTTCAAATCTTGAAGATTTTGAATATATGGGTATGTACACACACAAGTATTACGCACATGTATGCCTTTGAAATACGCAGCCTAATGGACCAAAGACACACATTTATATTATAATCATACTATTGACAACTCTATAGAAAAGTTAGCATAATACAGTTAATGACATTTAAATATGTATAGTCTGTTTTTTCAACGGTTTGAGTTTGAGTATCACTTTCTTTTAAGTGCGTGTGTTAAAAAGGAGGAACAACTTGATCGGCGCCAAATGCATAACAAGCGTGTAGTTCTTTATTTATTTATTTACTATGCGCCTGTTAGGGCTTTTAGTTACATATGTAGAAAAAAAACTAACAAATAAATTATGTTGAATAACACTGAGCAACAAAAAAAAATACCCAGAGTGGAAATTAGTCAATCTATACTAAGTTTGACCCACTGAATTTGAATCCAATTTTTTGTTGAAAAATTTCAACAAAAATCACTATCGGATTCGAATTCAGTGGGTCAAATTTAGTAAAGATTGACTAATCTCCGCTCTGGGTTTTAAAAAACGTGATTTTTCGTTGCTCAGTGTAATGAGTTGTTGCCTTAGGGACGACATTAATATTTAAAAAAATCAACAAAAACAGACTATTTATTATAATATCTAATCATTCTGGGGATGGGAGAATGAAGATAATAATTGTTACGTGAAATAGTTTCATAATCTAATGAAAATCGAGAGCGGGTAACACGTACCGATACTTTTAAGCAAATAGTCGAATGAATAAGAAATCTATTAGAGAGTTTAATATTTTATATACGTACATACATAAAAAATTACATCGAATATGATTCTTCTATGACTTAATTTTATCATATTTAATTTTGATCATAACATAAATAAAATTGATGTTTCTTTATGACAGATACGAAATTTTGTACCTTTTCAACACACGCAATCATAAAAAACACATACACAGTTTCAAATTGTACGTTTTCATGTCAAAAAAAAAAAACCATAGATTGATATGTATATACGTATGTAGATTGATACGGAAACAATTTTTCAAGCAATACATAAGCGAAAGTCACAACCCTCATCATTAAGGGAATACGTTCATAAATCACAAGTAATCAATCATGAATTGTATCGCATAAGCTTTTGTCTCTCTATGAATAATGTATTCGTATTGATATATTGTTCGTACGCGTCGAATAAATTAGACATCGAGTTGATCGTAAAATATTTGTAGTTTTTCACGTGCGCATCAAATATGCGTATATTATATACATTTTCCGGTGAGAGAGGCTGTCGGGGCAATTTTCAAAAATAAACCGAGCACACGTATAACAAATATATATTCTATGCATGAGAATTTATCGTGCATCGGGAATTGACCGAGAAGAAAAACGCCCCAATAACCGCGACGACCTGCGAGATTGTTATCCGGGCTCATGTTTATTTTTTTTTTTTTGTGCGTGTTTTCGCGGCCAAAAAGGATGCAAATAAAAAAAAGTAAAAAGGAGGAAACGGACGAAATTCGAGATAATACTCCTGCGTGGAGAGAAAAAAGGGGCTTCGCACGTACGACGGGGTGGGCGGCTTTAGGCGGCCGCCCCGGGCGGCCGCCTTTCCCGCGGGGTCCAGCGTCCATGTCTTCTGCAAATTTATACGATATCATTCGTCCGAGAAAACGAGTCAATATTTTATCCCTGGCCTGAATATAAAGGAGGGGAGGGTGGGTGTTGATGGTCCACGGACGTGCCTTTATTTGGGCGCAGATGTGGCCGGTGTTTCTGGGGGCACGCGGTACCGGAATAGCAATGGCCCACATAAATATGTATCCGGAGCGTAATCACCATCTCGAAACGAAAAAAAAAATGTAAAAATATAACAAAAAAAAACCCGGCTATCGCACACAATTTAATCAAATGTAGCCGGCGCAATGATCTCTCATGACCGTAACGGTGCAAAAACCGTGCGCGAATTTTCCGCGAGAGGATTGCCCTTGTAATATTCAGCGGATGGAAGTTCGCGGAGTGAAATGCGAGTCGGTTGTATCGTGAAGCGGTCGAATTATGGGGCACGAGAGCTCGTACAGTGAGCAGGTTACACGGTTACTACGAGACGCAGACGTCTCATTTTTGAATTCATTGTGGGACATTTGAGGGGTTGCTCGTTCTAAAATTGTGTTCCCAGCGTGTTAAATAACCATTTGATTCATTAAAAAGTATACGAACGGTAGACAGTGGATAGTGCTTTTTAGAAACAAATCAAAATTTGAAAGCACATGAAAGAAAGCTCGTCTGTTGTAAAATACTAGTAATTGACCATTAGCAGTGTCATCGGGTGGTTAGAATGAGTGAGTACGTGTCGTGCCGTGGTTTGTGAGGTTATGTAGCGTGACCGCTTCGCGCAACCCGTGTCGTGTGAGTGAGTGAGCGTATGTAGTGTTGTAAGTTGAGAATATTCTCCAAAGATTATTCTCCGTGTATATTCGAGAATTTTCTTTTTTTTTTGGTTATAAAACATCTCTAGATAGTTTAATAGCTATTTAGAGGATTCTAGGATATTTTCAGAACCCAATAGGAGTAATACGACTTTCTTAAGTGTCAGAGAGCATTTTGAATTACATTTTTTTCATTCTGACGACACTAAATGTGTCATTTCGTCATTTTAACATACGCACTACTACTAGCATGAACGTTTTCAATGAAAGGAATGCAATGCTTATTAACTCTGGAAACAATAAATTATGTATACATATTTTTATTGCTTTGGTTATGATATTCCAGTGAAACTTGAAGTGAAATCTGAAACTTAGCACAAAAGATCGTAAAAAAATTGTCATATTCACTCCCCATCAAATTTAGTTTTTGCCACGGATAATAAACCATGTAATATTATTCGTGTAATCCGCATCACCTCTCCCAAGTATTAGCCAACAGAATATTCTCAAAAATTCTCGGTTTGGAGAATATCCTCCAAAAGATTATTCCCGAGAATTTGACAACACTAAGCGTATGTACTGGTGCCGTGGCGGGTATGCGAGCGTTCCGCGGCTAGCCTGCCCAGCCAGCCAGCCAGATACTTGCGCTTCTCTATGTATATAGTAATACTGTAGTAGCGTGGCATGGCTAATTTAGATACGCTATGCTATTTGTACTTGGGGCAATTGGTGAATATGACTGGATGTAGAGAACTCTAACTTAATAAAAAAATTAGTTTTTAGAAGGGTGTAGATTTCATTATTTATAAATTTGAAGCGTGGATGCCGAATTCAAGTATAGAAAGATGTATGTTTGGTATAACAAGAAGATACCGTAAGAGGAATACACGGGTAAGATGTATGACCAAAGTGGTAGATATAACGTGTGAAAAAGTTGAAGTGACAGTGGGCTGGACACAGCGAGAAGAATAGATGGCATATGGACGCAAGAAATACTTGAATGGTATCGGAGAGGATGTGAAAGAAAGCGAGGTGGACCAAGTGGACGATGCTCTTATGAATTCAAAAGGATGTGTGGAGTCAAGTGGATGCAGATTGCTTAAGACAGACAGGAATGGAAGAGGATTGAACAGGCCTTCATTCAGCAGTGCTTCATTTTTTGATTCAAAATAACTGAAACTAAATACTACGTATATTGATACAGTACATAGAAAGGTTAACACTACATAGACTATTCCATTTTACTCAATGAAACGTTATTTGTTTTATTTTGAAATTTAGTATTCTGTAGATGTTAATCGACAATAGAAGGATATTAGCACGAGTGTAATATATCGCAGGTAGCGTTGTGGATAGTGGTGTAATTAGTCAGTCAATATTTACTTAGGCTATCTTTACACGCGACACGTAAACGCAACGTGATGCAGCATGCGTGTAATATTATCACAGCGCTTTGTGGTCGCACACTGTTCCGTTAATTTTATTAATACGCGTATTTATTTATTTATTTATTTTAACGCGACGACACACCGTGTTTTATGTTTTCACGCAGGTGTGAATTTGCCATTTTTCCCACCTCCCTTCACCGTTTTTAATCGTTCGTGATCCTGATTTCCAGCCATTTTTATTGTTGTCCGGGGTGGGTGTTGTGCGAGACCGGGCGCGAAGCGTATAAATCGACCCTTTCACCTATTGTGTTACGCTAATCGATACACACCCAACAATGAATGAGTCTTCGCAACATTAACTGCCCTTTTTCTTCTGCTATAAAACCGCCGAGAGAAATGTCCGCCATTAGCGGCCCGGGGGTGGTTTATCAAAGGGGGATGAAATCAAACGCGAGCGGGGCCCCATAAGAAATTCCCCGTTCGGGAGATTGATGGTTTCGCTTTGAGGCTTTTTGAGCCAACTTGTAAAGTGGTCGGTGTACGTTGAACTTTTCAAATTACGACAACGATGAAATGTCTCACTGTTGCGTTTGAAAAGAGTCTACTGCAGCGTTTCCCCCAACTGTGGGTCGCGAGCCGATTTTTAGTGGGTCGCGAAAATTCAAAATTCACATTCCAAAGAATGCGTATTTTTTTAATTATTTAAAAAGTAAAATATGAAAAAATGGGAAAGTACGAATAATATGCAACAAAATTTCACAAAATCCGAGCAAATTGCGTTGGCATTTTGTGACGAAGCATCCGGATTTTAAAAACAAGCCACTAGATTTTTTTTAAAAGACAACTGGAACAGCGTAAGTTGTCGAAATCGAAGCTGTAAGCTTGTAAGCCGCACACAATTGGCAAGACTTTAGTGCTACCACCAATAAAAGACACGGTTGGAATTATGTTTGATGATAAGAGCAACAAAGAAGTGTAGAAGTCGAAACGATTTCGCTTATAATACGATTGCACGCAGAATCGATGAAATGACCCAGTGGGCATTTGGAGAAACCATAACTACTGTTGGTGAGCATAAATTTGCCTCTCGCTCAGACGTATTACTTTGTCCCTCCCCTAGGAAAACATTTCGAAATACGACCACTGGTATGATAGCAGTGGCGAGTGGCGCTGCTATCGCCCGCCCAAAATGATACACAACAGTCATCTGTCATTCTACACATAACCTCGCAAACCTCCTCTGCGTTATTTTTGCTATTATATCGTCTCGTTTCTACATCGTCATATTTGCCCAGAACATCTATATATTTCGAAATGTTTTCCGAGGGGAGGGACAAAGCAGTACGTCTGAGCGGGAGGAAAATTTATGCTCACCAACAGTAGTTACATATGGTTTCTCCAAATGCACCCAGTGGGCAGAAGATGTGCTGATCCAAAGACATTTTTAGAGTTACATAGTAACATTTTTCTCATTGCAACCGAGTCCACGGATGTACAAGGTTTATCCCAGCTGCTTGTTTTCGTTAATTATAAGTTATTTACTCTGAATAATTTTACGCATAAAAACAGTATTAAAAATAATTTAAATACACCATTAAAATGTCCATTAAAACTAGGTGGGTCGCGAAAGTTTGTCCTAAAACGTGGGTCGCGGTACTAAAAAGTTTGGGAAGTACTGTGTCGTTCGTCTGAATCGTGAACGACAAACTTGTAATACTAACCGGTTTGCCCGTCATATGACGGTGGATTCTAATCCCACCCCCCCCCAAACCCCAACAGCACACGCTGACTTTTATAATAACAGTACAGCCGATAGCCCGTTGAAACAATTGTATAGTATACCGTTGATTGAATGGGTGTATGGCCATAAAATCGTGTCAACTTTGACAGATAGCGGCTTGTTGCCAACACACCGCAATGACACAGGCAGTCACGTTAATATATACCTATATAGTAATTGCAAGCTTAATTAATAAATTATGTTGTTACTAAATTTCACAACGGTTTAACTTAATTACGACGCGTATTAACGTTTGACCGTAGGCAATCATCTATGCCGTTATATAAAGAGTTTAAATCGATACGCGAACAATGTAATCGAAAGAATGAGTTAAAATAGATATAATCTATCCTCTAATACAATTCCACATACCTTCAAGCAGACAGTATTCAATTATAGTAAATGGGACCTTGAGGACCCCATTCATGTTGCGTCCTTTGCTACTGTACTTTTTTTGTGGATTTTTCCAACAGTAAAATAAATCGTTAAGATTTTCCATTCGTGTCGTACTGTGTCCACAGAATTTTCACTCCGTTTCGATTTCTCAGAAATCTGAAACGATTGTTAAACAAACCACAGTTTCATCCATAATCTGAAACGATGTCGGTCGCGAATGACGAATTTTCCCACCCAGATGACATTATATATATGTATATAATAGCCAAAATCCGTCTGTCTGTCTGCTGATAACGCTCGCGGAGGAAAAATAATTATAAAACCACCAGAACGAGTGGGGATCGAACCCAGGACCCCAGGCTCGGGAAGAACGCCCTGCCAAAACCAGTTGTCGGTTTGGTCTTTTTTTTTTTTAAACATTACCTATACAAGGGATCGTGACTCTGCCTTACCTATAAAATAAAAACTCTGCTAATAATACATAGATGGCGATATAAAAACTATTATTTTAATAATTTAATTATTATATATGTATATAATAATTAATAATTATAATATAAATAGTAAAGTAAAAAAAAATTATTTTATGATTTGGAATTCGATACCGTGCTCGATATGTCGATAGGTGATCTCTATTAAAAAAGCGCTTTACGATATTTAAAATTCAGCGGGCGTTGATATTCAACGGGCTCACACTAGTTTATACATAATTGTTGTGTGCATGTTTAACCGCAATACACTCCTCAGATCGCAACACGCACACTACATTTACCAACACACGTAACGACAAGATTCCATATTCATATTGACAAAGTAAATTGTACGAAAGTTAGGCGGTGCCCGACTTGTCCGATCTCGCCGATTGGATTAGATTTTGCACACACACTAACGATTTTACATACTTTCGAGTTAGAACAGGAATCGTTCGACACAATTCAACGTGAATGGGGTGATTTCTATCCGAACCAACGCAACGCGATACTATAATGTCAAAAGTGATCAAATATCGTTAAATAAATAATGATTCGAATTGGATGTCGGATTTCGAACAACACTATTGACCTCATCAATATTGATTTTATCCACAAAAACAACAATACAGCGATTAGTCATTGGAAGCTTTGAGATATGCTGGGTAATATTTATGTACATAAGTTGGTGGTACCTTGTGTGCTAAGCAACCGAGCAACTAGGTAGCATTTCTCCGTTGCCCTACTGCGAAGTGAGCCGCGTGCTTTTCATATGAAAGTTGTGCACAGGGCTAGTGCGATAGTATCGCCACAGCGCCTCAGGGAAGTTTCAATTTATTCCCAGAGAGATCCATATCGGAGCCAGGGTAAACATTTGCCCTGCACACATCCCCATCCCTTCAACCCACCTCATAATTTTGCCGCTTTATCTTTTTATGGTGACTGCAACTACACGGCAATGCAAATTTTTCAATCCCTCTCCTCTCGTTCCGGTCGTCGGTTGCATAAGCGTGGTGTAAAAAGAGGTGGTTTTTGATCAAAGCAATTTGTCCCGCTTCTGCTGCTACAAAATTGCTTCTTTTCAAACGTTGACGTATGATATTAGCCCGAGTCAATTTAATTTATGTATTTTTCGGTACAAAATTTTTCGCATGTGTGTTTGTTTTTTGGTTAGATACGAGCTTAAATTTAAATATGTATACATATGAATATACATATATATAAATATGGGATTAAATACGAGCAAAATTACAGCAAGCATAGGTTGTAATTATTTATTACAATTTGTGCTGAATTTCTCGTAATAATTTTGTAGAATTTAAATTATACATGTGTACATACATATGTATGTGTAGAATGTATGATTAAATTAATTAATTGGAATTGTTTGAATGGAATGTTAGAGCAATTAGTCCCAATCGAAAAGTAATTGAGTGACACGAATCAGATTCCTGTTTGAAAATTTGTGTTTCCCTTTTGTATTTTTCTTGGGCAGTTTAATTATGAAAGTAACTGGATAACTTTTTATTTAAAAATTTTCGTTGACTTTAATCCTCTCAATAATTTCGTTAAGTTTCCCCCAATTTGTCATTCAAAATCTTACTTTCTTGTTTGAAATTACAAATAAAAACTTTCTCCGCTCCGTTGAAAAAATCGAGTTTTTTTCCCCCCCGTACTAGGTAGATATTGAAAAAAATTGCGTAAATTTCTCTTAACCAATTACCTTTTGGTATTATATATAAAATTCACCAAACCCGAAGTACATTACTAAGTTTTCGTAATATATTTTTTTAAGGTTGCAATCCTGTTACATAAGTATCTTATTGGATAAAATTTTCACTTTAACAAATTTCAACACCGATAGTTATTATAAGTTAATATAAATTATAAATTATAAATTATTTATAAGTTACATAATAAAAGATATTAAATTCTTCATCAAAAGAATGTAAAAAAACAAATAGGTATTTATTATTCTTTTCACATAAATTTGAGACCTT
Organism: Parapsyche elsis; assembly: GCA_022651745.1. NCBI lineage: Eukaryota > Metazoa > Arthropoda > Insecta > Trichoptera > Hydropsychidae > Parapsyche > Parapsyche elsis. The sequence goes on along the minus strand of JAGVSN010000004.1, from coordinate 7,695,076 downwards.
TTACAGCGAAAGAAAAACTTATAGAAAAAGTAAAGGGTAGGAAACTTCGTTGGCCTTTTTTTTTTACTTTAAATGCTCACATAAAAACTTTCCTTAAAATATATTATACTTTTTCTAGTTTATTTTTGAATACGAACAAAAACATTTTGATATCCTGAAAAAGGGTATACCTTTAAGGCACGAACAAAAACTTACTGTCAATCCTAAACTAGGTCAATCATTAACTATTTCATAATTTACTAACGTGCAATGTTATACTTCACAGGAGACGGTTGATATGGTTTTAACATCCAAATCTTGCCAGCAACTACAGCAATTACTAATTTATCTACGGCATCGGGAATCAAACCACGAATCCGAAGGATCTTTTTTTATAACAGAGTATGCAGTTTGAGTTTTAGTATATGTTTATTCTTGAACCGGCGGCAACATATTATTTTCGGGTTACATATATTTCATTTTAAAATAACATGTTGCGGCTCTCAAACTTAACAATTTTACCAAGGTTTTCCCTAATTTGACGCTTAGCTCGAAAATAGTTTCCGACCACTGGCTTAAATTCAATAAGAATTAACATTAGCAAGAATTATATGCGTAGTATATTTATATAGAAAATTGAACAGATAGTTGCGATTATATCTGAATGAATTATCACTTCCGGTTGAATGATTATAAGTGATAGCGTGAATGGCCCAATACAATATCCGTTTTCGTTTATGCGCATAATAAATTGTGATATCGTGTTAATATTGCAATGTTATAAATATGTTTGTTCAATGAACACTACAATGACAAAATATTGTCGATTACCATAAGAAGTATTTGATAATTTTCAAATGGAAGTCGAAAACTTGGATTCGCATAATACAACGTGTGTTAAATACTATACAAAAGATGGATGTATTCAGTTATGATTGATATCATAGGAAAAGTAACGTTAATGATCGATTGAAGGTTTAGTTACAATTAATAACTTAGATATATAAAATAAAATAGAATGCAGTGCAAGTACCTTTTCTATAAACCAATGGTTTATTCTAATCCAGCGTTTTTCAAACATTTTTACTACGACCCACTGCAAGAACTACATTTTATATTGCGTCCCAGTATGCCTATATAATAATATATCAAACGCAAACTGTATCCATTATGTTCCTTTATTTACTATTGTCAAATGATTTATGCATATTTATGGATGAAACTAGTTTTCAATTAGAAACTTTGTTTTTAATTGAGATAAAGTGGAAAATTCTAGTTCACACAAATATGTATGTAAGTTAAAGTAAAAGGCAGTAGTATAAAGATTGCTTTTTGACTTAAAAGTGAAAATTTTCCACTAACCTTAATCTTAATCTAAAAGAATGACAAATTTAATTGCAGAAAATCATTCTTCACTGTAAATGAACTAATAAGATGCAGAAATTCAGCCTCGTCTTCAGGATCAAAGTTTAACGCAATCATTGATTCAGGGCTTTCAAAATCAAATGGATTTTTTATCCAAAGGCTTTTTTTTACCGTTTCAAATTTCAGCACTGGAAAATAGTTATCAAAGCTTTGGAATAGAGAAGTGAGATGTGACAATATCTCGAGTTTTAATTCCGGTATCATACGAACGGCCCTTTCATAAAATCAAGTCATAAAATCTAGGTAAAGACAACACGTTCCATTCTCAATATTTGCAACGTTGGACGAAACCAATTTTTTTTTGGATTTTTTTCCGCTTATCGTGATTTTATTTACAATATTGGGTCGAAACCCACAGTTTGAAAAACCCTCTTTATTGCAAAAAAAAAGTACATATCTCTCATAAAGTGAAAGACGCACGTTACATGCTATTGATACATTTATTTATTTATATAATACAGTAGCTTAAGCTAATTAATTATAATCCTTAACTAAGCACCTGTACAGAGATGTTTTTTTTAAGACTGCCAGGAATTTTTCAATAGTTATGAAACTTCTAATTCCATCCGGCAGTCTATTATACTCCAAAACACCTCTATACAAGATGCTTCTCCTATTTCTATTTATTTTAACATTTTTTGTAATTAAATTATTTTTATTCCTTAAATTATATTCACATACATACATCCATTCCTCTCACAATAAATTTACTAAAATATGATGGTAACATATTATTATCTAACTTAAATATAAATACGAACAGACAAATCCTCAAAGTATCATTCACATTCTATATATGTATGTACATACCTATCCGCATTTAAAATACATCTCATACCTCTATTTTGTAATATTTATAATCTCTAGTTGACTTATCTAAAATACATATTTAATAATGAACCACAATACATAAAATGAGGTCTGACAATTACATTATAAATTATTATTTTAGTTTCTTTAGATAATAATTTTCTTAGCCGACATAATATTCCTACTTTTTTTTATTAAAAATTGACCGTGTAACTTAAAATCTAACTTATCATCCAATATACCTAAATATTTGAAATTATTAACTAGTTAAATTTGGTCCCATTCAAATTTGCCCCTTTTAACAACACGCAGCTAGAAGAAACTGATACTCAAATCCAAACGCACTATACGTACTGTGATCATACAAATTAGCAATGGCCAAAATTACGTGGAATACATTTCAGCCATAATATATGGAGGAGGCAAAAACTTTATGCATACACATTCTATTCCGGCATAACGACCGGTTTTGGCGTTCGTGGCGGGTTTTGATGAATTTTGCTTATGTGTGTCGTGACCGGCTCTCGGTGCCAGGTTTTCGCGAACGCGGTACAACTAAGTGCACGCTAGCCGGGGCTCGCCAGTAAAATATCTGCTTAGCATGGCGGCTTATGTTTATGTATTCTGGTTCATTTATGCTGAATATTATCAAGCATGCACAGGTGCGCCAGTAGCTACGGGGACCACTTGCCCCGACCCCTACTTTCCCCACACAACCCAACCGGGAAAATATGCACTATGCAAATAAAATCACTTTTGATACATTCGCCAGTGGGGATTTTCCCTAAGTAGCTAATTTAAACCGCGCACGTATCTTCCGACCACGCTCGGAAAAATCGCCACGGATTTATCACAGAGCACTACATAGTTCGGTCGATGAAAGCGCCAAGGGGTGCGTATTTAATTAAGCGCCGGCGAAACTTCTCTAAATAAAATTTAATCGAGAGATAAATTAAATTTGCTCTCCCGCGTCGAACCAACCGGGGCGAGTCGCGCATACCTTTGATGTCGGCGTTTGTAATTGCGTCGAAGCATGTGAACTTGTCGTACGATACACGTGATATATTAATCGTTGGCATGACCTGACGATTAAAAGTCACCGTGACTTACTACAGGTCACATTACAACGCGAAGTTCAAACAAACACCTCATATTTACTGCCAGTCTAGTATGTTACAGTAAGTCCGCAGTCTGTACATATGTACATACATACATACATATATAGAGTGCGACGAGGATTGATGGCGGAAATAAACATTTAAGGGGGAGACGGCATATATGCAAGTGGAGGATTTCGCTTTATGTGTAAATTATCGCGCACTGTTTCGCTTTTATTGCAATGTTGCATTGTTTGCTGTTGTAGTGATAGTAAATATGTAGATAGGCTAGAGCGCGAGCGAATGATACGACGTGAAAAGCTTCAGCATTAAGCGAAACGTATTATTGGTATACATTTGAAAACGTGTCGATTATATGTATCTATCGATTGTGATAAGTAGTAGTAAATATTTTATTGTCACTGTTGGTGAGTAGCGATACACCTGACGTCTGTTGTTTTTAATAAATTATATTATGTACATTCATATATTTATAGAAATACATACATAGAAATAATAGACCAAAGATACATACACCCGATTCTCTTTTTGCACGGGGGATACGTTCCAGAGACTACCGTGTAAAAAAAGATACAGTGGACATATAAAAATGGGAGATAGGTTCCATTACTTAAAATCAACTCTAAATATAAAATTCTCAAACTAAAAAAAAAAATCGAATTTATTTTTTATTTATACAAAAAAATATTTTTTATTATTTTTTATATCACGAAATCCAAAAAAAATATTATTTTAGCCGATGAAGCGCGTGGCGCGTCTTTCGTATCCGATTCGATGTTGAAGACTAATTTTGGAGTTTCGGGACAGATAAGGCAAATTGAAAATTGGGCATGTTAAAAATCCGTAAATCCGACATAAAAAATCATTTTCGGATGAAAAAGGCACCGATGCAGTCGAGCAAAAAAATTAACCCTGTAATAGGCTCGCTAATTTATTATTTTACACCAATGTATTTTTTTGTTAATTGTTTAAAACTTGAATTCATTTTATTAGTTTCAGTTTGTTAAGCATTTATTATTTCATACATGAAAAAAGCATTTTTCTTTTCGTTAATTTTTCATAAATTCCATTGATTAATATGGTGTTATCATAAAATTAAACATATTCCTAAAACGAAAAATATTGCAACATGCAACAAGATATAATATTATATATCAGAATATTGAAATACAAAGCAGAAAAAATAATAACAGTTAGAAAACTAATGAAAGTGACAAATTTTAATGAACTCTTTTTCGCACTTTAAGGATTCAAATGCGTATGAATAAGTAGTGCTAAGACCACCTAGTTAAATCAGTGGTATGTAACCCTTAATTAGTGTGCATTGTGCAACATATGAATGCCTCACCTAATGCCGATCCATATTTGCAAAACCCAAAATAGAAGTTTTAGAGAAATAAAAAGAAATTTTATCGATTTAAAAACGAAGACTACTAATAATATAGGTTATTTTATTATTATTTTGCTAAATTTGATGCTTGTGAAAGTTTACACAAATTAAAGTTTCCTACCGGTATACATTTCTATATGTTTTGTTTCTAAAATGTTTCATAATTAATTTTAAAATATCATGAACTGAAAAGGTTTACGATCAGTGGGTTTGATGATGCGATGCCATTGTAGTGGATTTTTGGCTTAAAAGTTGCATACTCATAAACGAAACTAAAGTGTACCATAAAAACCAAGAATATATGTATATACGACGCAATATAGGCGACCAGTGCAACACAAAAATCTTTTTTTAAAACCGTGTTAAAGCAAAAAAATCAGTGTAAAAAAAGTAATTGGTCCGTCATCTTGAACCGTGTTATTTCAAATCCGTGTAAAAAAAAACCGTGCAAAAAGAGAATCGGGTGTACATACATTTATATTATGATCGTGCTATTGACACCATTATAGAAAAGTTAGCATAATAGAATTAATGAAATTTAACAGTACAGTTTGTTTGAGTATTTATTTATTTATTTATTATACGCCTGTTGGGGCTTTTACATATCTATATATCTATATATATGTATATAAATCAATGTCTGTCTGTTTGTCTGTTTGTCTGTCTGTCTGTTTGTCTCTTATAGGCTCCTAAACCACTCAACCGATCGCGATGAAACTTTCAGGACTTATTGTGATCATGCCGGGGATGGTTCCTGTGAAAAAAATCGGGAAAAACGGGAACGGGCCTGCTCACGCGTCAGATAACGTACTAGGAACGGGAACGGGATCGGGATCTGGAATGGAAACGGGAATGGGATCGGGAATAGGCCTGCTCACGCGTCAGATAACGTACTAGTAACGGGAACGGGAACGGGATCGGGAACAGGAACAGGATCTGGAACGGGAACGGGATCGGGAACGGGCCTGCTCACGCGTCAGAAAACGTACTAGGAACGGGAACGGGAACGGAATCGGGCATTGCAACGCATGCCGGGTCAGCTAGTAAACTATATAATTCATTATATTAGAGAAAAATAATAATTAAAATTATGTTGAGTTGATAAAATAAATGATGAGTCCATTGCCTTAGGGACGACAGATTAATATTAAAAAAATCAATAAAATCAGAGTATTTATTACCATATCTAATCATTCTGGGGATGGGAGAATGAAGATAATAATAATTAAGCGGTTTCATAATCTGATAAAAATCGTGTAAAACGTACCGGAACTTTTAAGCGAATAAATAAGAATCTGTCTGTTAAATGGTTTAATATTTTATATAAAAAATGATTATTCTATTATTTAATTTTATCATTTCTAATTTTGATAGAAGATAATCATAACATTAATATTCAGTAGGCATATTATTAAATATGTACATAGATATATCTTGTTTGAGTCAATTTAATTCGAATAATGTAAACTTTGATCTAATAATATACAATGTGATTTTCAGATTGGTTTTGAAATTAAATTAAAGCGATTAAAAACCACTATACCTACATATACACAACGAGGGCTTAAAAATGAAGTTATGTAACTCACGTAACGGTTTTGATTTCATTAGTTTATTTCTCAACGGTGGTGTTGCCAGTTGTTTATTATCTTAAAACTTCACCGAATGAAATTTTGCACCGAACGTCTGTGTGAAATACGTGAAAATGGGGTGCAGAGTATCGCAAAGTCATTATTTTATAGCGCACATTTCATCGCAATGACTTTTCATCTTATATAGTACCCGTCGTTAACACCTGAAACTGCATACGTTGAATAGGCATAAGCAATTTTAAATATACATATTATACATATATTACATTATTTACACATAACCTTTTTGCTTCGGTTAATATTATTATTCATCGTCATTTTCAGCCGTTCACCATCCTCTGCTGGATGAAGGCCTCTCCAATCCTCTTCCATTCCTGTCTGTCTTGAGCAATCTGCATCTACTTGACTTCACACATTCTTCTCAATTCATCAGCTCATCTTCCACTCGGTCCACCTTGCTTTCTTTTACATACATCCTCTCGGATACTATTCTATGCGTAATATAAAAATAAGCAGTGTTTTCTATATATTATACATTTATATGTAGACAACTTCATGGTATTCTGTTAACTGTAGTATAGTATAAGAGTCATAGGAAACACCCTAACAATTTTTTTTTTCTAAATCAAAAGTATAACTTTCTCGACAAAATACAGTGAAGGCCAAACCTGAAAACCAAAATATTTACACCAACACACTCCTAAGCATTATGTATATGTACTTCCTAAGTCTACTTTCATACTTTCGTTGCTTAAAATTGTGTTGATCTATTTTGTAAATCTACTGAGTCACATGCAACTACATATAACGATGGCCTATTATTATTTTTACTAGTGTAAGCCCGTTGAATATCAACGGAGCGGTCTCATCACCCGTACTGAAAAATAATATTGAATTTAATAGTTTTTACAGTTGTTGCCTATGCGACAACGTAACAATTTAGCAAAGTTGCGAACACTTGAGAGCGTCATCAGCAGACAGACAAACATAAAAACAGACAAACGGAATAGGGCTATTATATACATACGTACTAGTGTAAGCCCATTGAATATCAATGCCTGCTGAATTTTAGTGGCTTGAGTGAGGAAGTCCAAAAAAGGGGCCACCGGGGCTTGAGGGGGTCTAGGGGGTGGTTTCAGGGCCGGCATGGCTTGAGGGAGTCCAAAAAAGGGGCCGCCGGGGCTTCAGGGGGGGGGGGGGGGGGTAGTTGGGGGTCCGGCATGGCTTGAGAAAGTCCAAAAAAGGGTCCGCCGGGGCTTGAGGGGTCTGGGAGGGTGTTTAAAAAATCAAAAAAGTTCAAAAGTTAAAAAAAAATTAACGTCTGATAACGTCATAGCGTTATCAGACGACAGATACACACACACACACACACCCGGAATAGGGCTATTATTATATAGCGATGTATATAATATACTAGTGTAAGCCCGTTGAATATCAACGGAGCGGTTTTTCATCACCCGTACTGAAAAATAATATTAAATTTAATAGTTTTTACAGTTGTTGTATAGATGGCGCTTTATAATACACAATAACGTAACAATTTAGCAAAGTCGCGAACTTTCAACCGATTTATGTTCAAAATAAAAGGAATCTCGCATCATCTGGTCTGGGCTCACCGCGTAAGCGCTCAGTGTACCGAATTAGTGATATCGGATTCAAATCCCACTCGTGCGACGTGTTCTGGTTTTTTTTTTAATTATTTACATCGGCGAGCGTTATCAGCAGACAGACACACACACACACACGGATTTCGGCTATTATGTATATACATATATGTATATATAATAATAATTATTATTATTTTTTTAATTTAGAATGGCAATATGGCGCTTGGCAATTGCGCTCACTCCTCCATTCGGTACTACAACATATCGGTCGTCGGCGATTATTTGTAAGATTATAAAGGCACATGAGCACGCGTTGGGGTCCGGGTCCGGGTCCGGGTTGGGGTCCGCATTAGGGTGCCCATTGGCCCTTGTTAAGGGTTGGCATTATCGGCCTGAGGCTATTTCCCGCCACGAACACGTCGCAGGGTGGCCGCCCTATCGGCCGACATGCTCCTCGTAAACATGCTAACATGGAAGTACCACCACCCCATGTCCGAAACCCCATAGCCTTTATTATTAATAACCACTACGCCACTTGCCAATGTTTCCCTTTATTCAATGCGTATCATCAGTCCGTAACTTTGTCCTCCCCCCCTCCCCCCCTAGAAAGGGTCGTTTCTTTTCTAACCCCCTCCCCTCTACGATTTCACACACTTAGTTCGCATTTGACCCTTATAATATATCGCCTGTATTAGGGCCGTCCTCATCCTCCTCTTCGGATAAATCACGTACTCATCTATCTATGTATATGAGGTGTTTTCGGTTGGGATAGTGAACAAAGTCTGCGCGCTTGAAAAATGTAATGCGATCAACAGATTTAGATAAAACATCGCTTGAACTTTTATTTTGTCATAAAGCCAAGTCATTTATATGATACTACATAGGTGTAAGCCCGTTGAATATCAACGGAGCGGTTTCTCATCACCCGCGCTGAAAAATAATATTAAATTAAATAGTTTTTATAGTTGTTGTATAGATGGCGCTTTATAATACACAATAACAATTTAGCAAAGTCGCGAACACTTAAAGATTTAATATTGATCAATTATAGCACGCACGTCATCGCCTCCGTTTGGAAGATGGTGTAAGCAAGATTCTTCCCAACCTGGTGATACCGGATTCAAATCCCACTCGCGCGACGTTATGGTTTTTAATTATTTACGGATTTCGGCTATTATATACATATATATATATATATAATTACTTGGACGGGATCCGTAAAGACGGGAATAGTAAAACTAAACACTTCAACATTAAAATCTTTCGTATTGATTATTTTAAGCAAAATACCTTACCAAGTATTGGCCTGTTCAATTCTTTGAATATTAATTTATTTAAAATAGATGGGCAGGCGGTATAGTCGATGGAGCCCACGGGTCTGTTATAATTTGTACGTACAATTTTTAATTATTTAGTTATTTATATTACAAAAATCCATTTATATGTATTCAAAAACTTGTCGAGGTGATTTTTAAATAGATTTATATTTTCAGAAGTTATTAGCTGATTTGGGAGGCTCTGACAATTTTGTTTGATTTGTCTTTTAGGAGTCTCTGAGACGAGCTTTTTATATTGGACGCTTATATTAATTATGTATTATTTTATACACTTGTATTAGATCGCCTCTTAATCTTCTCATCTCCAAAAAGGTGAGACTAATTTTCTTCAACCTTTCGTTATAGGGTAGTGATCAAAGTTCAGATAGCATTCTTATAATCCTTCTTTGAACCCTTTCTAAACATACAATACTTTATATAAAATATGTTAAATTTACGCTAAAAATCACTTAATATCTGCTCCTCTTTGTTTGTATAAGAAAAGTCAACTTTCAGCGACAACGAGGACTGAATGTGATAGAACGTATGTGTATGTATGTGTTTTGTATGAGAATGTGTATATGTGACAACTAGAGAAGTCACGGAGTTTCACAATTTTCAATTTTGTGGTCGGTTGCATCCGAATTGAATGCACTTACAAATAGAAAAGTAAACTGCAGCGCCGGAAATTGATGCAATATTCTTATCAAAAACTTTCACCACACATACCTACATACATATATTCGTACACAGCGGAAATTTACGGCACACGCGAAACTTTGCACGTACATACGTACTCGGTTCGAGTACGGCCTACGCATTGTTATTTAGAGGTATTTTAACCGTAGAAAGTTCCGTTCCGGAGAGTCCGTCAGACTCGTTGAATAAGTTAACTACTTAATAATTCTTTTAGTATCGGGAGGGTCTGCGGAACTTATGCAAGTTGTGAATTCTTTAAAGTGGGAGGATCCCTGTGGGAGGCCCTCGGTTTTCGGGTCCCTCTGTTCATATACCTGGCTTCGTGGATCCCCTACCCCTCCACGCTTCCCTTTGTCCTATCTATATTCGATGAACATCCGTCAAGATGTTTATTTTTCACATGAGGGAAGGGTGAGGGTGAACGCCCTAAACACACATGGCTGGATGTGAGGGACCAAGGGTAATCTAGAATTATGCGAAGCCTCTTCGGAGGGCAAAAAAAAAAAAAAAAATCCAAAAAAACCATAGTCGATCGTTTTTTGCGGCTAAAATCTCCATTGCGTCTTTTGAGACTTGAGTATGATACTTGAATTATTTATCGTCGATTCGACAAAGTTATTATACTTTTACCGATGCTCTCGTATTATTTATGTAATATGTATGTATATAAAATATATCGTTTTCACAATCCTTGTTATGTAAATTTATTACTTACATATTCCATATGTCTCACATGCATAATCAATTTGATCAATATTGCCAAAAAAACTTATGAATTTACGATTCCTTTTGTATTATTAATTCATGATTATGATAAAAAACAGTGTGTATTTCTTAAACTGTGTGCTTTTCAGTTTGGTTCAAATTTATTGAATTGGAATAATTTTGTTTAAGCTTCAAGACAAGGATGAGTTAGTAAAGCTTTTAATTCGTATAATAGCTAATATTTCATAATTAAAAAAAAATACTATGCTTTTACGGTTTAATTTTTTTTGCCTGTTTTGTTTACCGTCCTTTTTCAATAATCTTTTTGCACGGATTTCAAATTAAAATATTATTATTTGCAAGTGATCCGAAAAGGTTAAAAATACGCAAATAATAATTTGAGCTTATTCGCTAATTTGATGCTTTATAAAGCTGTAGGTAGTTTGAATCTACATAATACAAATGGAAATTTCCGAAAATCACCGAGGAAACCCGTTGATGCGACAAACATAGGTTGAGAAATTCCATTTGTTGAAAAATTCCATTTGTGAGAAAATTCTACACCTTTTTCATATTTAATCAGAGTTTTCACACCTTATTAGTTTTTATTATTATTCGGTACACATATTCCAAGCATTCCAACGATACTTGCGTATAATAAAATTACTGCAATAATATTTTGTCAGGAATATAATTATGTAAACATTACACGAGGGAAATTTACATGTAATTTTCATTGCGTGTGCGTTTACGTCCAATGACAAAAAGGACGTATGTATATATTTTGAGTGGAGAATGTATCATTCATCATAGTCGTGATTCACCGCTGCGGTTTATGTGGAAAATGGAATATAAAGGTGAGGGAGCAAAGAAAACAATTTCCCGTAGAGAGAGATACGAGTCTTTTAATCTGGGAAAAACAGAATTTTCATTTATGGTAATTTTTCCGCGGCTTTCGTTCCACATACATACACATATATGTACATACTGGCCTAATCCCGCGGGATTATTTCGAACTGTCTTGCGGCAGACTAAAGTAGTGGCTTTCAACTATAAAGACGTGTATTCATATTGCTTTTAACGTTCAACTCTTACGAATTTGATCCGGAAGCTTTCGCACTCTAACGGTGGAAACTTTTGCGCGAATATCTCGCAGCTTAATCGACGGACGTCTGAACTATTAGCGAGCCCGTTATACCTAATTAATATTTTATTATCGCAGTTGATTGATGATGTTCGATCGACATCAAAAGATGGGGCCATTCAAAATGACGGCTTTTCTGTTTGCCCGTCGAACCTCGTCGCGGCTAATTGAAGCTCATTGTAATTAATCGAACCGTGAAAAGGAATTCGGGTCGCCCGCCAATTTGAAACCTTTTGAATAATTGAAAACTTTTAAAAAACTCCGACGTCCATTTTCATCGACGTCTACGCCCCAAATTGGCGATAATTGGCCCAACGGTTACGGTTTAGCGCGTAAAATTTTAACGCACATTGTTCGTCTTGTATAATATATAAATAAATCGAACATCGTCTGATTCTCGATCGATCTATTTTAATGTAGAATAACGCCGTTTTAAAATTAGATTTTTTTTTGCGAAATTCTCATCGTTTTAAGTAGTGGTCCGTGAAATTATGCTTATCTGTTCTGGAATCTGGTGGCTTACTTTTTTTTTGTCGGCGAGTAGAGCACCTCTTTTACTTCACGTTCAACTAACTAGAAGAGATTTCTTTCGCGTTACACTGCGAGGACAACTTTTCCGTAATGTCACTTTTATACTTTTTAAACTTGCTTTTATTACAATTGCATAATCATATTTTATGGCGCTTTTCATTATAAAAATTACGACACGGTAATAAAAATGAAAACTTTTTTTTCATTCGGTTTTTTTCGCACTCTCGAAACATGTACATATGTACACGTTATTGTATTTAATTTTTAACAACGTAAACATGTTCGTAAAAGTGATCGTATTGCTTTGTGTGTATATTGAATTTTTGAATAGGTAATCTAAATTATTAAATGTATCGAGTGCTGATGACAGTTTCATAGGTGAGCTTTTGTCGTTATTAACCATTAATTAGCCGAGCTTTCACCGGCTCAACCACAGCGTTGTATTATACAAACATTAAACAATATAATGTACCCAATAGCTACGCATTCAAATACAATATTTTGAAATAAAGTTGAAGTTGCATATCTGAGAGAGAGTGTTTATACACTGAGGAGTCACAAAAAGTAACTAAAACCATAAAAATTCGAAGCCGATTCGTAACAGTACATTTATATTAAAAATTTTCATACTTGAACCTTTGAGCTAAATTTTAAATTGATCCCAATAACGTAAAACTATATTTAATTCTTGTGAATTATACTTTAATAGCATGTGCAATTTTAATTATCCAGATTAATTAATTTATCAAACTCCTTAGACTTTGAGGATCAGGAGCTTGCTGTTTATCAAATCACCATGTTTATTTATAATGAATGATCTTAAGTGTTTGCTCAGTTAACATTTTAGTTAGGTCAGGTTGGGTTAGGTTGATAAAATATTAAAATATCTATTGTTTATGCCTAATTTAAGTTCATATGGAATAAGTCGGTATATAAAATGATTTATATTTTTTTAAATATATAAACAGGCGGTAGAGCCAATGGAGCCCAGGGGTCTAATATAAATTAAACATACAGTTTTTAAATTTTTAGTGATTAATATTTTATATTTGAAGGATTACAAAAATCTATTTATATTCAAAAACTTGTCGAGATGATTTTTAAACGGACTTATATTTTCAGAAGTTACTAGCTGATTTGGGAGGCGGTTCAAAACTTCGACCACTCTATTTGGAAATAATGAGTCTCTGACAATTTTGTTAGATTTGTCTTTTAGGAGTCTCAGAGTATGACCTTTGAGATGTGCGTTTTTATTGAACGTGAGGAGCTTTTTTATTGTTTAATGTTGTTACACGCCTAAAAAAGGCTTTTACAGATAATATGATAAAAATAATAACATAATGTAAGTAATATAAATGTACAAATAAAAACAAAATTAAAAATAAAAATACTAAAAAGTATCGGCTTAAGCCCAACTAAATGAAGATTTATACAGAACTAATCTAATAAATAACCATAGTTATTGGCAAGCCTAATCAGTCTAGGAATAGGTGAGTAGTTGGTACACGAGCTATTCTCACACTCAAATAATAATTGAGATCGAGTAACTCGTGTTGGAACTCTTAAACACAAAAAAGACTCAACAAGAGAAGGACAATCAAAGAAAGAATTAACAATTTATATTTATTATTTATTATTTTATTCACTTTATTATTATTTAGTTATTTATATTACAAAAGTCCATTTATATTCAAAAACTTGTTGAGGTGATTTTTAAATAGATTTATATTTTCAGAAGTTACTAGCTGATTTGGGAGGATGTGACAATTTTGTTTGATTTGTCTTTTAGGAGTCTCCGAGACGAGCATTTTTATTGGACGTTTATATTTATTATTTATTATTTTATACACTTGTATTAGATCGCCTCTCAATCTTCTCGTCTCCAAAGTGGTGAGACTCATTTTCTTCAACCTTTCGTTATAGGGTAGTGATCGAAGTTCAGATGGAATTTTTGTAATCCTTCCCTTGAACCCTTTCTAAACATATGGTGTGATCAAATTTACATTGAAAAATAAAGGACGCCAATAGTATTAATTAAAATATTTCCCCGTTTCCGCGTTTGACATCACCCGTAACACAATTCCCTTCTCGTGTATAGCATTCGTCGAGCTTTTAAATGGCGCATTTTTCCTCGAAAGCGAAACAGCGTGATGATCCTCTCCACAAAACGAATAAAGTGCAGCCAAAGGGAAGCTGGGGTGTCGGTGGGGGAGAAAATGGGGAAAGTGTGGTGGTATGCGGCATACGTTTCAATTCCGGTCGCGGCTCCAAAATAAATGTCGCGCCCCCGCTTTTCGCGGATTTGCATATTTCTTGCATTTGCGCACTTTTTCACCGACTCGGAAGTGAAAACTGCGACTGCACAGCTTTGCACTTCCGCGCTACAATTTTTAATATTTCCCGAGGTACTTATTAACTCCTCTCTCCACCCCCTAGTCTGTTTTTGCATAATCCATTTAGAAGTTATTCATGGTGTCGGAGCACCCTTGCGTCCTCCACTTTTAGACCATTGCGCTATACGTGTGTCCTCTAAAATATATTACGTATAAATAAAATTAAAAATAAAAAAAGTTGACAAAAACGCGACGGCGAAACAGTTAATTTGCATACTGGTTGTTCGGGACTAGTTTTTGTCACGATGTACCAAAATTATGTACATATATGCATGTGCCTTTCAAATTAAATTACCCGTGCTGGCTATTGTTGTTTGTTGTATCTCGCACTATTCTCCTCCACTATAATGTTAAGTGTGACCATAAAGTTGCGAGAGTCTACAGTGAAATTTACGACAAATGAACCTACTTTTGAATTCTCGCGAAGCTTACGGTAATATTAAAAGTTCCGTATACTTTTTGATCGTGCCCACGACGTGTACAGTACAAATTCATGAATCGAACGATCTTTAAGCGATTCGCTTATTGTAGCCGTTTAAAAACCTAATTAGTTTTCGAGTTTTTTGATGGATGGACGTACTTCAGCAGACTGCCATCAATCATGGCTTAGAAAATTTGCGCACAAAATTACATTACCTTATTATTATTATCATGTAATAAAACAACGTTTTGCTACATAACAGTGTGTGGGAAGGGCTTTGAGATTCTTTTAATCAATCACGATCATCGTGCGTACGAATATTTTCCGTAAAACGTAAACACGCTAACGGCTAACGTTTGCGACATACAATATTTGACATTGAACTTTGACCGATTTGAATAGTGTTTAAATTACGCTTCCGGTTGATCAATCGCAAAACCATTAAGTACACAATATTCGATACGCGTCGGTTCTAATTTTGGCATCGACGACATTAAAAATTTGTAGCTATTGATATTGTTTGTCAACATTGAATATTTAATGATCCTTTCCTGTTATTCGGCAGTGTAAGCTCGAAGTTGTTTTCCTAACAAACATCATCGAGTATGACGGGTATTTCGATTCAATGCATAGGTATAGCAAGTTCGGTGGCAATTTTCATTATGGGATTTTTGCAACAGTAAGAGAAGATCTGGTTCAACGTCAGCGGTGGTGGTCGACGAGACAAACGGCTCTTAATGGGGAGCCATGAAAGCATTTTCTGCTGACTTCGGGTCAATTCGCTGCCAAAGTTGACATTCAAAAGCAATTAGTTTTATGTCGAATGCCGATGCCAGATTGTCGGATTGCCGCTGTGACCTAAACGAACTCTACAAATAGATTAAATCGTTCAGAGAGACCCTCAAATTGTCGAAATTGATTTTATTGTAGAATTATTGATTTGGTCATAATGATTAAGCCGTTGCCGTTTTAAAAAAAATATATCAGTGATGAAAAAAATCGTTATAAAGTTAATACTGTTCATTTTTTAAAAATTATATTGCGATTTTTACTAAACCGCAAACGAAAAAAAGAAATAAAAATCTATTATATGAAATTTCGTTAAACATAAAATGCGTTTTTTTTCAAGCGTTAATTTTGGCATTAATAATAATTCATATGGAAAAAACTCATCATATTATTAAAAAGAAAAACTTTACAATGATATTTTTCTTGTTATTAGTTTCTGAGATATATATTTTTGAATATACATACATATGTACATATCGATGGTTTAGTGCACAGATATTCTATGTCCAGTATTGTTTTGAAATATTGTAAGTGACATATGTATGTATGTACATCTCTTTTGCATGAAAACTATGGACGAATTGAACATATTATATATTTGAATAAGGCAATATCTTCTCAAATATACTATTTAGACATAGAATACTTTTTAAACATGAAGGTTTAATGCAGATGGACGTTTTGTGTATGATAACTCAATTTTGGTAAAAACTGGACATATGTATGTACAATATTTGTGCACTTACCAATCGATATATTGTATTCGCGCGTTTTCGAGTCACCGCAGTACGATTGAGTAACACATCAACAATAATTATATAGTAAAGTTACTCTTAATTTGGTTTGATAATAATTACCATTGCGATTGTAAATGTTTTAATGTAAATTTCGCATTCATTGAAATGTACATTGTACATACATATGTACACCGATTAATGACGATATTGTGCTTATGCAATATAATAATTTGCATAATAATATCTAGCGCGCCGATAATGGAGGCTGTTGGAATATGTTCGCGATAGTACTATGTACAACAATAATAATAATGTAAATAAACTTTGTGCACCAATGCTAAATGAGGATTATTACTGTAATAATGTAACAAAAACAACAATAATGATAATTGTACCTTAAATGTTTAGGTGGAGTTTGGAACGTGGAAAATTTATGCGATGCGTAAAAGGGCAAGTGAGCCATTCGGGGTTGAAACGAAAGGGAGGGACATGAAAGGCAGAATGTGTGTACATATAT
Organism: Parapsyche elsis; assembly: GCA_022651745.1. NCBI lineage: Eukaryota > Metazoa > Arthropoda > Insecta > Trichoptera > Hydropsychidae > Parapsyche > Parapsyche elsis. The sequence continues at coordinate 7,677,903 of JAGVSN010000004.1, read as the reverse complement.
GCAATAACGATCATGTATAACGTTATATGAGGGGTGTGATCGAAAAGTTCACGGATTAGAATTATGTTGCATTGTGGTGAAAGTTTCATACGATTACAAATATAAGATACTACATACATATGTATGTACATTGGTACCGTGTGTTTCTGTACATCTGACGATTTTTGTATTCAAACGCGACTCTACACTAACTCCGCAACGAGTTTTAGCAAACGAAATTGTTTGATTAAATCTGAACGTGTAACGAGCATAACGAAAGGTATTGTTTTCCGGTTTGAAACTACGGAGAGAGCGCGAGACTGCGCTCCGAATATTACTGTTATGCTAATTTCTTAAGAGATATTATACCCCTCCCCCACATTTCCCATTCCCCTCACCCATATATCCTTTCTGTATTGTGTGTGTGTGTGTGTGTGTATGAGTGTTGTGTAGCTTTGCAGAGCACGTCCGGAGCTTTCGTGTTGCGGGGCATTTCGAAACGTGATCAGGAATTGTACCGTTTTGATGATTACCAACGTGTGAACGTACCTTAATACGTTGTACTCAAATGTATCTATCTATCCATATATCCACGAATAGTATAATGTAATATTCATAATGATTATTAAATTAGCTGTACGTGCGTGGCACGCATACACAGTACAATAAACGTATTTTGAAATATGGAATCGGATTCATTCCAGATAATCCATGTCAATGAACTGTTTGCATATTATAAATATCGGTTCATTCTCTAGTGTCATTATAGTATCAATTATAAAATGTATTTAAATTTATGATGATTTGAAAATTTAACTGTAATGAAACGCTTCATTTTCCCGTATAAATTTCGGTCACATTATTATTTTTTATATGGCTCAATAGAACATTGCCCGTTGTCGATCAGCACGTGTGAAAACAAGCTATGTATATTACCATTGTTGTATCATGTGCAATTTCGACAAACTTCGGTCAAACAAACAAACACATTTTAGCATTTAAAAAATATGGCATACGACCAATGCGTACTGTATGTAAGTTATGACGTGTGGATGTGAAACGTGGATGCTCAATTCGGGAATGCCACGTAAGATCCAGTGCACACAGAGAAGCATGAAATGATTTATGCTTGGTATAACAAGAAGAGACCGTTATGTCAGCGGAATATATGGGTAAGAAGCATGGCCCATATATTCCGCTCGATACACGAATCAAATTCAATAACAATAAAATCTAGAGTACAATATGTACAATTATCATTTTTATATATATGTACATAGTTACACTGATTTATGATGACCAGTTCAAACTTCAAAGCTGCTGCTCTGGAAAATTTACTACATTGGATATGTCACCTTTGTGCTCTGAGGACGCGATATGCAAGATAACTAATTATAATACATAATTCGATAATACAAGTTGTTTTGTTTTCGTTGAAAATTTGAATAGTTATTTTTTCTCGAAATCCATAACAAACATAAAAAATATACATATAACAAACAAGCGCTGATCATCAACGGGCAACACACTAGTACTTAAAATAAACACCTACATATGTGTGTCTGTTCAAAGCCTACAGTCTTGTCTGTCGTTGATATATTCGTCAGTAATTGTTGAAATTGGGTTTGAGAAGTGATCCACGACTACCGCGGCGGTAACTTGTTAGCCCATTCATATGCTAATAATAAACACTCGTTGATTGTTGACGGTCAAAACTCTTGTTGAATTACATAGTAAATAGTCCAATTGAAGTTGCATTGTTATAGACATACCTCTAGAATCTATGTACATAGATACCTTTGAAGTTTGATAGTATTTTTGCCGTCAATTTTCTAATATACATACATACATACATACATATACATCACATTTGTATAACAATGTCGAATTCTGAGGACGCGATTTATGTACACATATAATATCACAATGTAAAAAAAGTGTAAAAGCTATATTAAATAGTACGTTAGGCACAGGCACAGGTTGATGACTTAAAATTAAAATATACATCGCAATGTCACGTGTTGGTCACACATTACACGAGATATTTCACGTTGATACAATAACCACACACATATGTATGCGGAATACGGAAAAACAAAAGACATTCCGGCCACACACACATAGCATTGTCGTTTGTGCAACTCGACCGGTTTCTGAACTCGACCGTACAAAAGATAAGTTCCCAATCAGATATTGTCATTCAGAATATTTCGCCGTGAAAATGGAAATTGTCAGGTTGTGCAACGTCGGCCATAAATACATCGTGTCGAACAAGTCAAACAGAATTATCCAAGATAGAGAGGGAGAAAGAGATACCATCAAAGACGAATGAATACATACTTTTATAACGTATGTACATATCATCATCATTATCATTTTCAGCCGTTCACCGTCCAATGCTGGATGAAGGCCTCTCCAATCCTCTTCCATTCCTGTCTGTCTTGAGCAATCTGCATCCAATTGACTCGACACATTCTTTTCAATTCGTCAGCTCATAGTCCACTAGGTCTACCTTGCTTTCCTTCACATCCTCTCGGATACCATTCCAGTATTTCTCACGTCCATCCATTATTTTCGCTATGTGTCCAATTCAAATTTTTCAATCTCCCGTTTTGGTTACACTTATTACCCACGTGTACCTCTTACGATCTCTTTTTGTTATACCGAGCATACACCTTGTGCACTGTGTGCACTGGATCTTACGTAGCATTCTTGAATTTATCACATCCATACGTCATAACCGGCAGTACGCAATGGTCGTATGCCTTCTTTTTTAAGCATAGCGAAATGTTGTGTCCATTCTTCCAAAATTCAGCCTTATTATCCAGTTGCTGTCAAAAATTTATAAAATAGAATTTGCTGTAAATGTTTGGAATCCTAACTTCAAAACAGACATTGTATGTTTAGAAAGGGTTCAAAGAAGGAAAGCAAAAATGCCACCTGAACATCGATCACTATCCTATAATGAAAGGTTGAAGAAAATGAGTCTCACATCTTTGGAGACGAGAAGATTAAGAGGCGATCTAATAGAAGACTACGAAATAATAAATAATAAATATAAATGCCCAATGAAAAACCTCCTTACTTTCAATAAAAACGCACAAACTCAGAGGCCATACACTGAAATTACTAAAAGACAAATCGAACAAAATTGTCAGACTCTTTTTTTTTTCAAATAGAGTGGTCGAAGTTTGGAACCGTCTGCCAAATCAGCTAGTAATTTCCGAAAATACAAATCTATTTAAAAATCACCTCTTTGTAATCCTTCAAATATAAATAATTAAGAATTGTATGTACAAGTTATGTCAGACCCCTGGGCTCCATCGGCTATGCCGCCTGCCCATGTGTTTTAAATAAATAAATAAATAAATTATTCTTCCTTACATTCAGCCATATTCAGCAATTGTCCTAGGTATAAATAACCATCAACTATCTCTATAATATGATTATCTACTGTGACTGCACCGTGCAAAATTCATCAAACATAATTTTAGTTTTATTAAAATTAATTTCTACTGAGTCACATGCAATTATAACTACATATGTATGGCGTCAACGAATCTTAGATGGCTCAAGTGTCATACGTTAATTTTGATCCCTGTTTTGTGCCATTCCAGCGACCTAAATGTGTCCCCGAGCACCGCATTGAATAATTTAGGAGAAATGGTGTCTCCTCGCCTAACACTTTATAATGTATATATATTTCAAAGATTTTTATTTGTCTTTCTTTGACAGTTTTCAGATCGGATAGATGACGGCATCGCGCGACCCGACACGCCCGAAACGGGTTAAACACTTCCGGTCGCGGTTAACATGTCGGACGCGTCAAGGGTAGACAACGGCTCCATTTGAAGCTTCACCACCACCATCACCATCCCCATCCCCCAACACCATAAGGAGGAGGATGTTGGAAGTCGAGCTGCTGATCGTTTTGATGTGTTGGGCCATTGGGATTCAGCCGGCTGCTCCAATCAAGAGTGTCTTACTTGACAAGCAAGGTATTTATGTCTACTGCTACTACATATGTACATATGTACCTATGTATACATACATACTATCCTTCGTATGTACATATGTAATATATTGTCGTTTGTTCTATGTATGTACATATATGTTACAGTGAAAGCATATTTCAAGTGAAAATATATTTTTACCAATTCAGGCAGTGAAAATGTATCAAACAATGAATATACATACAGTTTCACTGCTCAGCATCGGTCTAAGTACCTACATATATTAAATTAGGCGTATGTGTTTGTGACTTGTTGATGTTGGCCTACAAGTCGATGATGTGTCATCCTACAAGTGTGTTTTGAACGATACGGTGGCGTTGTTATATCTGAAGATTCTGAGGATAAGGGTAGCAACGCGTGCTCTTTTCTTCTCAAACCGACCATTATAAGTCAATTGTTATAAAATCGACTATAATTGGTACAAACCAGTAAAAGTCTACGCCTGAACACGGGCACGGCACAATAATAAAAAAAAAAAGCGACAAAATAACTAGGATTGAATATTTCAGCAGATTATATGATTCGATTGGTCATTTCACAACTGTCAAATTTAGTTTCAACGACAGTTTGGAAACATATATAATTTCACCAGTGAGTATCAGTTCAAATATATTTTCACTAGTAGAAATATATATCTACTAGTGAAAATGTGCTTGAGTATGATTTCACCGAAGCGCCAGTGAAAATATATTTTCACTTGAAATATGATTTCGCTGTAACACATGTATGTATATATATACTCGCTAGTCAATGTCTACATTAACTAAAAGTTCTAGTAAAAGCTCACAACATTACATTCCACATTTACGTTAACTAGACAATGTATGAATTGATTAGTGAGCGTATAAAACTTTAAATTCACAGACAAGCGCTAGTAAAACGTCATTAATTATATGGAATACTTACTTATTTTGACAAATGTACATATGTGTGATTCAATAGTTTGTAGCAGTAATTCTATTTCCTAAATTCTGTATTTATTAATTTCTACATGAGATAATTCATCATTTTTTACAAACAAAATATTGATATCTTCAACTAATATTTCTTCTATCAGTACTTAACCTTCTGATATTTCTAACTTTTTCAATATCTTATTGATTGCACACACATCACTGAAAATCTGTTTAGAAGATTTAACTACGTCTGTATGGTTAGTGTATGCATTGACTAGCAAATATGTCTATTCATTCTCCCGTGTATACTGTAACTGGCTAAGCTACACAGTGTACATATACATTAACTAGTGAATGCATATATAAACTAAGTATACACATTAACTGTAACATGCAATATATGTATGTATGTATGTATATAGATTTGGAAAAATGATTATGAAAGAAGATTTAATGAGTTTATTCCCATTGTACATACAAATGTATGTATGTATATACATATAATATATGCATTTGCGTATTAAATAGTTACTACTTTTATTTCAATTGTAATTTTCAGCTGGTTTATTTCGGTATTCCGTGCATTTCACTCATGATGCTTTCAATATAACATAAATGTAGCTTACATTCAAAACTTTCAAAGCACTTATAAATGAGTACTATACGCTACGTACTTCACATATGTATGTATTATGGAATATTTGAATGCAACGACTTTTTACTTTATCCTAATCGGATAAAGTATTGTGATCGTGCGAAAATTCGACCTCGAGATTTTGACTGATTGGATCAGGTATCATCCCCTGATCACGTTTTCATGATTTCTAAAAAAATGTCTGTATGTCTGTATGTCTGTATGTCTGTGTACTTATGTGTGTGTGTGCCTGTATGCGTGTTTTCTCTAAAACTGTCAAGTCTATCAAGCTGAAATTTCATATCTATTATTTCCACGTATGGTCTAAGAGCCATAACGAATTTGGTCAACATCAGTGAACCGGAAGTAGGGTTTTTTTCTGGTAGAAAATTCTAAAATTCTTTTACCACAGAATATTTCCGAAACGGCTCCGGGAATTTTGTCCAAATTTCATATCTATAGTTTTCACGTTAGCCGTAAGACATACTGTGATTTTGGTCAACATCTGACTACCGGAAATGGCAGTTTACTCTTGAACGATTTTTTTTTTTTTATTTTTTTCGACCTTTTATTTTACTTTATCCTAATCGGATAAAGTATTGTGATCGTGCAAAAATTCGACTTCGAGATTTTGACTGATTTGGATCAAGTATCATCCCCTGATCACCTTTTCATGATTTCTGGAAAATGTATGTATGTCTGTGTACTATGTGTGTGTGTGTATGTCTGTGTGTTTTCTCCGAAACTATCAAGTCTATCAAGCTGAAATTTCATATCTATTATTTTCACGTAAAGTTTAAAAGCCATAAGGAATTTGGTCAACATCAGTCAACCGGAAGTAGGGTTTTTTTCGTGCAGAAAATTCAAAAATCCGGTAAAAAATCATATTTCCGAAACTGCACCGAGAATTTTCTCCAAATTTAATATCTATAGTTTTCACATTAGCCTTAAGAGATACTGTGATTTTAGTCAACTTCTGACTACCGGAAATGGCAGTTTACTCTTGAACGATTTTTTTGTTTTTATTTTTTTTCGACCTTTTAAATATGTGGTATCGTCACAATATTGTAATGTTGTAATTTTGAGAGAAATTTATATTTAAAAAAAAAAAAATTAATAAAATTAGTCAACCGGAAGTAGGTTTTTTTTTTTTTTTGTTGAAAAGTTTACCGCAGAATATTTCCGAAACTGCACCGGCGATTTCGTCGAAATTTCATATCTATAGTTTTCACGTTAGCCTTAAGAGATACTGTGATTTTGGTCAACATCTGACTACCGGAAATGGCAGTTTACTCTTGAACGATTTTTTTTTTTGTTTTTATTTTTTTTCGGCCTTTTAAATATGTATTATCGTCACAATATTATAATGTTGTACTCCTGAGTAAAATTGCTAGTTACGAAAAAATAATCATTAAAATCAGTCAACCGGAAGTAGGGTTTTTTTTTTGTCGAAAAGTTTACCACAGAATATTTCAGAAACTGCCCTATTGATCAAGTCGAAAATTTATATTTATAATTATCATATAAAATTTAAGAGTTGATAAGGTTTTGATTAAAATCCGCCGACCGGAAGTGGTAGTTTTTCTTATTTGAATATATGCCGAAGATCGTATTTTATATACGCGCGCACACTCAACACAGTAATTTCATGATATGTATGTTTGTATTTTGATTGGTGTGGTGGTGGTGTATGCGTTTTATTTACTTACGTACTTAAAAAATTAATTTCGTTACTCTTTGTATTCCTCAAATATATGGATAAAGTCATGGGTTGGCTACACCCGAATTTTTTATTATTAATAAGCTGTAAAGCTGAAAGTTTTGTATATGGTTGAGTGTGAGCTTATGTTCTTTTTATATGAAACAAAGGCGAAATAAATGGCGCGTTTTGAATTATCGATACATTTTATTCAGTACGAGTCTACTCACAATCTAGTACAATGTATTTCGGGCGCGTCAAAATTTATTTATGCAGGCGGGAATAAATTTGATTTTTTATTCGACGATGCACATCGATATAAATTCGGCATTCGAGGCAGTTCGGTGACATATTATTATAATATTTTATTCAGAACTTGTGTCAAAACGCTCCCATACTTGACGTGTACATAATACAATATTGAGGAGAAAAGTCGCAGATGTACGGGAAGGGTACGAATTTCTTCTCACTCGCCTCGAGCGAAAAATTTCCCACCCTCCCCAAACTCAATGCTCCATAAATGTATGTACGTGCAGATTCCAGCCAATACCTACACAACTCACACCTACACTTCCAAAAATCTAACATATCTATATAAATCTAACTAGTGTAAGCCCGTTGAATATCAACGGAGTGCTTTCTCACCACCCGTACTGAAAAATAATATTAAATTTGATAGTTTTTATAGTTGTTGCATAGATGGCGCGTTATAATACAACAACAATTTAGCAAAGTCGCGAGCCTATTGAGATACTATATTGTCAAATCGTAGCAGGTTCGTCATCGCCTCCGTTGGATGATAGTGTTAGCATGACTCATTCCAACCTAGTGATCACGGGTTCAAATTCCACTCGCGCGCGACGTTCTGGTTCATTTACCCCAGCGAGCGTTATCAGCAGACAGACAGACAGACGGATTTCGGCTATTATATATATATAACTAGTGTAAGCCCGTTGAATATAAACGGAGCTATAAGCAACAAAGCTAATAGTTTTTATAGTTGTTGTTATAATACAACAATGTAATAATTTAGCAAAGTCGCGAACTTTCAACCAATTTATATGTTCAAAATAAGAGGGATCTCGCATCATCTGGTTTGGCTCATCGCGTAAGCGCTCTATTCCGAATCAGTGATACCGGGTTCAAATCCCACTCGTGCGATGTTCTGGTTTTTTAATTATTTACCGAGGCGAACGTTATCAGCAGACAGACACACACACACAGACAGACGGATTTTGGCTATTATATATATAACTAGTGTAAGCCCGTTGAATATCAACGGAGCATTCTCATCACCCGTACTAAAAAATAATATTAAATTTAACATTATATAATAACAACGTAACAATTTTAGCAAAGTCACGAGCCATATTATATTCGGCTATAAATAGTCACGTTGAAGCCTGTCCTACACCATCTAGTCTGGCTCACCGCGTAAGCGCTCAGTGTACCGAATCAGTGGTACTGGGTTCAAATCCCATTCGTGCGAAGTTCTGGTTTTTTTAAATTATTTACCTCAGCGAGCGTTATCAGCAGACAGACACACACACACACACACAGAGACAGATAGACAGACGGATTTCGGCTATTATATATATATAGTGTAAGCCCGTTGAATATCAACGTACATATGTTTGTGTGGGTGAGTATATGTGTATTTAATAGTTTTTATAGTTGTTGCATAGATGACACGTTATAATAACAACATAACAATTTAGCAAAGTTGCGAGTCTATTAGTAATAGATATTGTCAACTGAAGCAGGCCACAGCGTAAGTGCTCAATGTTCGGAACCAGTGATACCGGGTTCAAATCTCACTCGCGCGACGTTCTGCTTTTTTAATTACACTGAGCAACAAAAAAAATCACGTTTTTTAAAACTCAGATCGGAGATTGGTCAATCTTTACTAAGTTTGACCCACTGAATTCGAATCCTTATAAACGTGGTGAAATAAAAAAAAACTCGCCAAATAATAAAAAATCACAATCAATAGAAAAAATATCTGACTATTGATTTCAATACTCACTTTGAGCACAGCGATACTATATTTTGAGTTATAGACCGCAAAAGCCAAAAAAATTGATATTTTTTACATTTTTTTAATCGCGAATATCTCAAAAAGAAAGCATATTCGAAAATCAATCGGATTCAAATTCATAAACTTAGTAAAGAAAGACCAATATCCGCAAAAATTTTTTTTGTTGCTCAGTGTTATTTAAATTAGCGAGCGTTATCAGCAGACAGACAGGCGGATTTCGGCTATTATATATATAATAATAATAATATTACAACAATAATAATTTGCAATCTAGAATCGATCCAATTCTGTCTATTAACGTTTCGGCAACGGAATGCGAGCACACGTGATACGATAGGAGACGGGTTAAGATAGGTGGCACGTGGAGCATTTCGCAATAACGCACAGTCCAGCTTCGAGTCGCAGCCTCTGCTCTTAAATATATGTGTCAGTGTTTTGCTATACACAAGAATCTACTCGAGGACCCCAGGAGACGCATTGCCAGGAACATTGTGTGTACATGTCCCTGTTTCCTTTCACAAATGGCCCGTTCATTTCGACTGACCCAGACGACGACGACGTACACAAAAATATACTTAACCGTTCGTATGCAACGCACACACGCACAATAAATCCTCCTAGTATATGTACATACGTATGTATGTATATGTGCGTCTTATATTTATTTATACTCTAGGTAAGGGTTAGGTAATAAGTTTTGTCCGAAATGGGACGTTGTCAAATGTTGCACGATTCAATTTGACTATAGATGTGTATAAGAAAGTTCGTGAATCATTGTTCGGATTGTATAGTGCCGAGGGTTTAAAATTGTTTCTCGCAATTTTTCCTAATAACTAAATTCGGCGTATTTTTGAAAAGAGGCAATATTTTTGCCCGGAGAGCGAACAGATTGCGCACGGGTGGGTATGTTTCGTTGCTCGCTACTTTTTTTATATACGAGTTCTCTGAGGCCTTGTCAGCTTAAGCTGTTGTCAGTTTTTCCGTACTCGCGCTCGCAGGAAAATGTCTGATAATGAATCTATGACGTTGTTATTCACATGTAAAAGAATAAATTCATTCAAAAAAAAAAAAAAATAAGCACACGAGACGTGTTACCTATACGTGTACATTTTTTATGAATGTCGGTTAAAACTGTCGATTCGGATATACAGCTAAACTCTCGATAGAAACGCTCCCAAAGCACATCGGTTTGAATACAATCAGCATTTAATTGATCAACCCTTAGTCCCGCGGCTCTCACACACCGTTGAACTTTCAAACTTCTATAAATACACGTTGAATTTATTTGAGTCTGTGTTGCGTAAGTCATTGTAAAGTTTGTAATTTGTGCGCCTGTGTGTGTACACATACATATATATTTTATGTAAGAATTTCATTAAAATTTCTCTATAATTGACTTTGGAATAAGTTTTTACACCCACGTTAACGTTCAATTGGAATAATTTAATTGTTTTAATTTTAAAAACATTTATTTACTTATTTACTAAAAAGTATCCTAATGGTTCCTGGTCAAGTGGCCATTATCCACTTTACAATAAATGTTGCTTAGTATTAATAAGGAAAATAATCTTACTTCATCGCTAGTGTTTGTTTTTACAGTAGGAAAGTTTAAGCTATAAAACCTATTTACAATTTTGAATTATTTAATTTAATTTTCTTTGTATGAATTGATTTTGTCTGATATTAAATCTATATAGCACAGGTTCCCAACTTTTTTTCGAGTGGTGACCCTTTTTTTTATAAAAGCCAAGTGTCCCGCGACCCCGATATTTAAAAAAAAATATTATTCAAACATCAAGACACCGATTAAAAATGAAAATTGCATAATAGTCTATATATTTTTTTAGTTTACTGATTCAGTTGGCGACCCCATTTGGGGTCGCAACCCATAAGTTGGAAACCGGGCTATATAGTACATATAATAGCGCAGGAATCTGCCCGGTTGACCGACCGGCTGGGTAGCCTAACCGCAGGACGCTCACGCTACATAACCTCACTAGCACAAAAACTCTTGACGGATAGCCTCGGATCGGCACGGCACGACACATATACCTGAAATGCTTCTCAGTAACATCTGCAAATAACATCATCAACATTACATAATATGCTCTCACACTCACTCACTCATACACACATGACACGGGTTGCGCGCAGCGCTCACGCTATATAACTTCACTAAGGGCTCACACACACGTCGAAATTCTAAACGCATGTATTTTATATGGCGTAGATACACACTTGCAACACCCCACCCCACGTCACGATTCATAACAACGACGTCACCTCATGCAATTACATCACGTGTGCAACGACGTCACATGCAATTACATCTCACAAACACTCACGACACGGCGTTGACGCATTGACGCATTTTTTCGTCGATATTTGTGAAAAAGGTCTTATTTTTGCGAAGTTAGGTTTTGTACATCATGGCTTTAATTCTATTTTCGATTGACGCATTTTTTCGTCGATATTTGTGAAAAAAGTCTTCTTTTTGCGAAGTTAGGTTTTGTACATCATGGCTTTAATTCTATTTTCGATTGACGCATTTTTTCGTCGATATTTGTGAAAAAAGTTTACATTTAGCGAAGTTAGGTTGGGTACAAGATGGCTTGAATTCAGTTTCCGATTGACGGATTTTTTCGTCGATATTTGTGAAAAAAGTCTACTTTTCGCGAAGTTAGGTTGGGTACAAGATGGCTTGAATTCAGTTTACGATTGACGGATTTTTTTCGATATTTGTGAAAAAAAGTCTTCTTTTGCGATTAGCGGTTTTAATTCTGTTTTCGATTAGCGTTTTTGTGAAAATACATCATGGCAAGATTGAATTCAGTTTCCGAATGACGGATTTTTTCGTCGATATTTGTGAAAAAAGGCTACTTTTCGTTTTCGAAGTTAGGTTAGGGCTTGAATTCACAGTCGATGGCTTTTTCGAATTCAGTTTACGATTGACGGATTTTTTCGTCGATATTTGTGAAAAAGTCTTCTTCTTTTTGTACATCATGCGAAGTTAGGTTTTTGGTACATCACGGCTTTAATTCTATTTTCGATTGACGCATTTTTTCGTCGATATTTGTGAAAAAAGTTTACATTTTGCGAAGTTAGGTTGGGTACAAGATGGCTTGAATTCAGTTTCCGATTGACGGATTTTTTCGTCGATATTTGTGAAAAAAGTCTACTTTTCGCGAAGTTAGGTTGGGTACAGGATTGCTTGAATTCAGTTTACGATTGACGGATTTTTTCGTCGATATTTGTGAAAAAAGTCTTCTTTTTGCGAAGTTAGGTTTTGTACATCATGGTTTTAATTCTGTTTTCGATTGACGTATTTTTTCGGCGATATTTGTGAAAAAAAGCTACTTTTCGTGAAGTTAGGTTGGGTACAGGATGGCTTGAATTCAGTTTACGATTGACGGATTTTTTCGTCGATATTTGTGAAAAAAGTCTTCTTTTTGCGAAGTTAGGTTTTGTACATCATGGCTTTAATTCTATTTTCGATTGACGCATTTTTTCGTCGATATTTGTGAAAAAAGTTTACATTTAGCGAAGTTAGGTTGGGTACAAGATGGCTTGAATTCAGTTTCCGATTGACGGATTTTTTCGTCGATATTTGTGAAAAAAGTCTACTTTTCGCGAAGTTAGGTTGGATACAGGATTGCTTGAATTCAGTTTCCGATTGATGGATTTTTTCGTCGATATTTGTGAAAAAAGTCTTCTTTATGCGAAGTTAGCTTTTATACATCATGGCTTTAATTCTATTTTCGATTGACGCATTTTTTCGTCGATATTTGTGAAAAAAGTTTACATTTAGCGAAGTTAGGTTGGGTACAAGATGGCTTGAATTCAGTTTCCGATTGATGGATTTTTTCGTCGATATTTGTGAAAAAAGTCTACTTTTTGCGAAGTTAGGTTGGGTACAAGATGGCTTGAATTCAGTTTACGATTGACGGATTTTTTCGTCGATATTTGTGAAAAAAGTCTTCTTTATGCGAAGTTAGCTTTTATACATCATGGCTTGAATTCAGTTTCCGAATGACGGATTTTTTGCGTCGATATTTGTGAAAAAAGGCTACTTTTCGCGAAGTTAGGTTGGGTACAGGATGGCTTGAATTCAGTTTACGATTGACGGATTTTTTAGTCGATATTTGTGAAAAAAATCTTCTTTTTGCGAAGTTAGGTTTTGTACATCATGGCTTTAATTCTATTTTCGATTGACGCATTTTTTCGTCGATATTTGTCAAAAAAGTTTACATTTAGCGAAGTTAGGTTGGGTACAAGATGGCTTGAATTCAGTTTCCGATTGACGGATTTTTTCGTCGATATTTGTGAAAAAAGTCTTCTTTTTGCGAAGTTAGGTTTTGTACATCATGGTTTTAATTCTGTTTTCGATTGACGTATTTTTTCGTCGATATTTGTGTAAAAAGTCCACATTTAGCGAAGTTAGGTTGGGTACAAGATGGCCTGAATTCAGTTTCCGATTGACGCATTTTTTCGTCGATATTTGTGAAAAAAGTCTACTTTTTGCGAAGTTAGGTTGGGTACAGGATGGCTTGAATTTAGTTTACGATTGACGCATTTTTTCGTCGATATTTGTGAAAACAGTCTACATTTAGCGCAGTTAGGTTGGGTACAAGATGGCTTGAATTCAGTTTACGATTGACGCATTTTTTCGTCGATATTTGTGAAAAAAGTCTACATTTAGCGCAGTTAGGTTGGGTAAGTTGGTTAAGTTGGGTTGGGTACGTTGACACTGTCAACGAGCAGTTAGTTACTACTTAAAATTAAACTTCGAAGAGTTCTTCAATTTAATTTTAAATAAAATTTATTTAAGCTTCAGTTTGACACTTTTGAAAAGATGTGGAGAAATCTCAATACTCGAATTAGTTGCGTTTAAATTTGTTTTAAAAGTTTTGGCCTTTGAGATCGATAGGATAGGATAGTCACCCAAGAGATAGTTTAAGATCCCATGTTGGTACATACATATATTCAATTGATTTACTGAAATTATTTAAATCAATTTTTATATGCGTCAAAATGTAAATGGAATGTTCAGTACTGCGCCACACATTTATAAACATATGTATTGTGCCTGAAGTATTCGCATACTCTATTTAAAGTTCAAAGAGCGAACAGCAATTGTATAATATATTATGTTTATTTTAAACCTGAATATCACTGCCTGTGCGATACATATAACCGCAGACACGTACATACATATAGACAGACATACACACACAAACAAGCAAATCTAAATTAATATAATACAATTTCGCATTTCCACGTGTGACATCTATAAATTTTTGATTGGGCTTTGAGCGGCGTTCCCCCGCATCATCATCGTTAATTAATTAGCATATTTATTTATATGCTAATGGGCACACTGCCTATATTTGATGTGATGCAACATTCGTGTTTTCCCAAACCCCTACACACCAACCCCTCTTCCGTCTGTCTGTCTGTATGTCTGTCTGTCTGCGCCCTTAACGGCACATCGAGCGCCCTTGCGTGATTATCTTGATGTAATCACCAGATTAGTGTCACCTGTCCTGTTGACACAATAATGTCATTACAAGCGAAATTAATTAAGCGTTCAACGCAATTTGTCGCGTAATAAACTTAACGGTTTCAAAAGCAGAGGGGAGGGGAGGGGAATGGATAAATTAACATAACAATAAGCCGAATCTCACCGCACTTGTGTCGTATACACATACATATACACATACGTGTTCATACACGTTCGCAACGTTCTAATCGAGATTCGTTAACCCGGGGACGAATAATTGTGTCTCGTAGAAACATTTCATTTTTAAACCAATGTAGCTTTCGCAGAAAGCTCAGTCATTGTACGTCTGCTCTCTTTGTGTGTATACAAAAGCCCATTGTGGATAGGTGTATAAATAAATACAATATAAAATTATAATTGTAGAATAGTGAGCCGGTCGATAGCCGCACCGTTTGTATGGTGGTTGTATTGCGGCGTTTCAGCAGAGTTTCAGGAATCCTCCTGTAAATTGTTCGCCACTATATTTACATGCCATTTACCGGAATCACCCTCGAAATGAGATCCTTTTGGCGGTTCAACGGTGCTCTCCGTGTATGCCGTTTTACGTTTCTACGTACAGCTTCTTTAAATGTTGCCGATGCTTAAAGTTCCATTTTGCATTCGGAACATACTTACATACATACTTTGTGTGTGTGTGTGCATAAAAATATATTCAACAGTCGCAGGGGAAATTATATGGTTATTTTGTAACTGTGTAGTTTGTCGTTCGACTTGCGCAAACTTGGAATTTGTATCCTTTTTTTGAATTATGTGTTTGCTTTATTGCTACAAACCACAAGTTGTAGTTTGAAATATATGTACATACGACTACATATATGTAAATCACTTTATTTGCATTTTGAACGGTATTACTTTGTGCAAATAATATTCTATTCCTTTGTATGAATGGTTTTATCTTTGACTTAGTTGTCGAATCATTCATTACAAAGGAATCGAGTCCTTTTTGACAATAATACAATTGAAAAAAAGGACATCCGCAATTTGTCAGTCTTATTTCGTACAAATGATATAAATTAAAACGAGAAATAGAATTTTTAGTATTTAGCATCTCGCGCGTAATCTTTTAAGGCGAACGAATAAAGTAGATTAAAATTGTACCTTTGAGTCGTTCTGTCTTCATTTATCGTTTTTTTTTTTTTCAGAAAGTTCTATTCCTTTTCATTTCGAGTCATTTCAATAATCCCCTTTCTGTTAATATTTGAAATCCAGTGTCATAAACTTCAAAGCTGAACCGTTACTTTACATCTTACCGGTCAGTGGTATACAACACCGCAATTTTTATTTATTTTATGTTTATTTATTTAATTTTTATATTCAATAAATAAATAAAGAGCGTTTTAACCACTCGTGATATTATTTAAGATAGTCAAAACTTTACACACGGTTTTGAAAAGCAAATACGTGTTGTCCTCGTGTTGTTTTTAGCACGAGTGAATATTTGAACGACGCGATTTGTGATCCGGTTATTTTTCAAGTCAGCATTATTATTAGTCGTCTCCTTTGGCCCCCTCGCCCCTTTCATGTGACAAGTAATCCCTCAAAGATAAATAAAATGAAATTCGTGAATCTCAGGCGGGGCCCCTGTTCAAATATTGACGGGCTATCCGGGCTTTTAGCGTTGACCAAACCTTATATTTCGAATCGGACTAAGTGCCCCAGCCCGAAACGAACCCACAAAGAAACTCCATTTTTATTTACCTCAATATCGCACAAGCCTTTTCTCGTGGTGTAAAACTAACGTAAGAGTATATCTATCTACCTGTAATGTGCCGAAATTGGCACGCGAGGACGTATTGATAGTGCGAAAATACATTATCGACGTGTTCAATTAGAGTACACGATAATACAGTATAAAATTATTTTTAATATCTACTATACATACATATATAAAATAACGTTATGTTAAACATTCTATTTAATTTTGCTCGAATAAATTCTCAAAATAGACCGTTAGAAATTTACGTTGAAATATTATATGAAAATTGCACACTTGTCTCAATTTTTTAAAACATTTTCTCTTCGGTGAAAATCTTTTTTTAACGCACATTACGTTATTTAAGCCGCTAACCTTTTTCGTTAGTCTAAATATACAGATATTTATACGTTGTAAAGTGTAAATTTATAATATAATATTAATGTATAGTTTTAAATACTCAAATTCTTACAAATTTTAGTGATACTTCTTCGACTTTATAGTGCTCTACAAAACTTTGCAAATGTTCAAAGTGTTCCATTGCTATTTTTCGTATAAGTTTCACTTAAAAGCTCTCTTCGCATTTCCCGTAAACTTTTACTTCTCTCTCTCTCATCTCGCTCAGTACCGGTCAGTTTCTTTACAACAATGTGCTTTAATTTTCAGAGTAGAGGAAAATAAAAACTGCGCGTATCTAAATTGAATCTGATTTATTACAAATACGACGATGAAATTTTTTTTCATTGAAACAACGAACAGCGTGAATATTTAACGAGTCGAGTAATAATTGCAGACCGTTGTACACACTTTACATTGACAAGAGTGGAGAATGGTGTGAGGAAAAGGTGGGGTGGAGAGTAAAATTGCCATTTTCCGCCTCCTCACATTTCCCACCCCGAAACACGCGAACCCGTGAAAAATAGAAAATGATTGAGAATGATCGAGCGGTGCGCGAAAGGTAGCGCATATTTTTAGAAATAGGTTTTTATTGCGAATTGATTTACAATTATACATTTTTTCATGTTACTCTGGTTGATTTACGGTCACTGATATTGTTGATTCCGATCGACGTTCATTGCCGGGCTATTTTATGGATTGCGACATTTCACTATTTGACTCCATTACTTTCTAGTTCTACTTTTGAATCAAACCATAAACCACGGACTCATTACATTGTTTCAAATTATTTATTTAAGGTAGCTTAAAAAGCTACAAACAAACATTATTTAAAGCTAAAATTACAAAATAAACTTATTATATACTAGCACTTGTACAGAGGTGCTGTTCTAATGCTGCCAGGAATCTATCAATTTTATTTATATTTCTGAGAACTTCTTTATAGGATGATGCCTTTACATATATTCAACAACACCCCTGTACAAGATACTTTTCCTGGATCTGCTTAATTTTAAATTCTTAATTACAAAACAATAAATAAATGTTGTTTCGGCAACTTTTTAACTCACTCTTGCGAGAGGATGAAAATGTATTTTTATTTCATATCAAGATGCACTTAAGCGTTTGCGTATTTATTTAAATCAGATTCTATGCTGCTGTTAGATTTTGTTCTAATGCTACTAGGAATCTATCAATTTTATTTATATTTCTGAGAACTTCTTTATAGGCTGAGGCCATTATATTCAACAACACCCCTGTACAAGATACTTTTCCTGGATCTGCTTAATTTTAAAATTCTTAAAATTATTTTTATTTCAAAATGCAATATTTGCGTAAAAATGTTGTTTCTGATCTAATGTTGCCAGGAAATTTTTGGACTCACTTTTTCAACGAGAGGATAAAAAATGTATTTTTCATTTTGCGAGAGGATAAAAATGTATTTTTATTTCGTATCAAGATGCACTTAAGCGTTTACGTATTCATTTAAATCAGATTTAGCTCGTTTAAAACACGCGCTCAATTCGTATCACGTTATCTGCGTTTTCCGATAATTTCAAAGTACATTTCAGAACGGTTCAATATAGATTTGGGGGCGGCCGAGTAACGAGCCGTTGTGTTTTGGCTGTAATGAGCGTTTTGCGTCATTTGGAATCGTTCGTTTCATATTTTCCACGGGTTGGAAAATCGGAGAGAAAGCTCGCTGTTGTGTGCCGATTTTCCCCCTAACCATTTTGCGCCTCTTGAGAAAATGTGCCGCCACTGCCCCCCACTCCCCAGACGAATGATAATTAAAGCATTAGGAGTATTGTAATTCAAGGGAGGAGTTATTTTATTTGGGTAAAAAAGCGAAGACAAAAGGGAGAAGAAGCGGTAAGTGCTCGTTAACGGCGGTGCCCCTCCACTAGAGTCGCCTTTGGCAAGTCGAAGCTTTTCCACCCCTTTGTCCCTATTTTTATTAAAGACACTAATGGATTATGCAAAGTGAGCTTATTTCTGTGTGCACCAGATCCCCTCCGCTTATTTATTAAACCCTTAAACATGCCGCTAAGGGCTATTTACCTTAATGAATTTAAAGAATATTAACCTTTCGTTATCCGCATTTAGAATGTTTCAACAACTTTCGCGCCTCCGTTTGTTCGCTTGTTAGCGAAAAGTGCAAGGAGAAAATTTAAAATTGAAATTACATCAAAAGAATTTTGCTTCAAAACAAAATTAACCATCCCATTAATTCATCCATTATTTTAACGTTTGTAAAACAGTATGTTACGTCCGACAGACTTTTGGCTTTATTTCTTTTAAATACATATAATAATACTGATTCTCCGAATCAGCAGAGGGCTTAAGTTTTGAATAGTAAGGCAACCGTTACGCCTCTTTTTACCAGATTCTTAAGTTTCAATAGCAGGGCGAATGTTTACGACCCTTTCAGAGTCGATAAAGATTTATCGTTTACAGATGTGTCAATTTTACATTGACGCGCACTAGCCAAATGTTTGTGTGAGAAAGTCATTCCCACCACTATATCTAGTTTTAAGAAGATATGAGTGCAGAGCTCATTTCAAGAGAAATTCATCGAATTTCATTCTTACTCTTATACTTGTAACATCAATTTAATAAACAAACCACGAAGACATCAAACGCTGCATTATTCTCTCTGTGTTTCTCCACTAATCAATCCTATCCATCGGAGATCATACATAAGTATTAAGAATTTTTAAAAGGTTCAATTTCATATTGCTCTCATCAGATATTATTTATTCATTTGTATGTACATATACATATTAGATGTGAATCGTTTTTTATTCGACTGAATACGTAAGCTTACCTTAAATGTTACGCCAAAGGAAATAGTCTGTAAATAAAGTGAAAATAAATGTAATTTTTTTATACAAAAAAAAACCTGTCACACTAAATTATTAATTTTATTCATCGCCAGATCAAACACAGTAGAAAATAAATAAAATTTACACAATTAAAGCTTAAGTTACTCTTAACGTTAGGAGGATAATTTATTATGTTGTGTGGTATTTGTGCTATTTTAACTATTGCGAACACAGTTTCGCTTAGTCTGGCGATTCTTGGAATGAAACTGAGACTATTTGCATTTTCGTATATTCACTTCTACCGATGAAACGAATAGGTACTCGACGTTAAATAAATTGACCTAAAATAATGTGATTAACTGATTACATTAACAATTGACGTTAGGGTTAATCGATATTACATACATACACCATCAAGTACTGGATGTAGACTTAATTTATCCATTGAAAATATTTAATGATCATGTGTTAACCGAAACTAAAAAAAAAAAAATTGGAAAACCAAATTAGCACCGATGTTGTACTTAAATTCGATTTAATACGAGCAATATGTCGTGACGAATATTTATTCGTAAAATGAAAATAAAAGCTTATCGGAAATAATAGAATGAAAAAATTGTATATTTTTCATGCGACACACACGCAAGTGACCACACACATGTTCCCACCCCCTTCCCACCCCATCACACACACACCCTGTATATAAAATTTCACGTTCGATACGTATTAATAACATAAATCATTCCTTTCAATTTTTCGTGCAGGAGCAATTTGCTCGATCGCGCTCGAAAATAAACGATTCGTATAACACGATAAGATTAAACACGTATTATGCGTACTCGTGTAATATATTATATGCTTTTTCAAGTTTCATTATTCAATTGGTTGTGTATGTGTGGGATTAATTTGATGTATTTTTTCACAGTTCGCACTTTGGATGTGCAAGCAGTCGAAGGCAAGAAGGCGGAGCTGCCTTGCGACATATCCTCAGGTCATCAGGACAAAGTGCACATGGTGTTCTGGTTCCGCGACGATGCTGGAATACCCCTCTACAGGTAATTTCGTTAACACGACACCGTGACACTTATGACTATATATATATATGTGTGTGTATTTATATGCTTGTGCACTCACTATAGCCTTCTAACGAGCGTCGCTCAGCACGGACTCGTGCAAAGTTCATCCACTTCACAAGTAAATTTCAAGGAGACGAAACGATGTCTTTTGGTTTCTGCTTGTACTTGCTTACGTAACTTGGATTCATTTCAAGAGCAATTATAATTTTGAATCTTGCAATTTTGTTCGCGCGATTCAGTTTCAATTCAAAGACAGAATGTATGTACTTAGCGACTTTTAGTTCAATGTAATATTTACATTAAAACTTTTGCAAATTGGAAACTATAGATAAAAAGGTATTGTTTGATAAAGTGAAAAAAAAAATTTGATCGAAACGAAATTAGGTCGGAAAATTCCCGGAAAAGCGCTCGAGCTCACAGCGTACACGGTCGACTCCAATTTGTTGTACATTGAATGATTGCAGTGTGAGTGTGTGACTGAGTTTAAAATAGAAATATTGGAATATTCAAAATATAAAAAAAAATATATAACGGTGTGACCAACACGCAACTTTCATCGCGTAAATAAATTAATGTTTTGAGTTAAAGTTTTATCGCTCACTCTCGGTGTTTTTGGCGAATTTTATAGCATGTTAAATTATTGCTGCTACTATCGTGAATGCATACCATTAGGATAGCGTGAAACTTTATGGGAAAAATTGTATAAAAATACAACACGAAACTCACTTTACATAGGTTATAATGATTATTTACAGTATTCTTAGAGTGCGATGATTTTTGAATATAACTTGTTCAAATATGAATATATTATAATGAAATGAAAAATAAAAATATGAAATACATAGTACCTGAATAAATTTAAGCGAACGAAAAAAAAAAAAAAAAAAAGTGGGAATATATGCGACAAAGTTGGGACTTCGGACTGGATTCGAGCCGAGGATAATTGCAAAAGAGCACATTTCCATTTTAATAAGGCGACGCCGCAAGGGCGTCGCGAGTTTTAATGAGACATGGTCACACACACGCGAGATACAAACTCGTATTATCTCGCATATCGAGTCGGAAACCCCGCAGGCTTTGCGGCTCGCACGGCCCTGCACTCACTCACCTTTTCGAGCTAATCCGAGCGGTCTAACGGCGCCCTTATCAACTTTGAACGTGACGTGACCCCTTTCAATTCCTTCTTTTTTAAATTTTTTACACATATCATATATAAGCCGCCTTGAAGAGAAACACCTCCACGCCTTTTCTCCCCAAAACCCTCACATGAGGCCACCACTCCCCAAAAAAAAATTTTTTCACACATAAAGGCGCAAACCTCACTTTCCAATGCGTAAATTTCACCGTACGAATCGGAGATTGGTCGGTTCACTTCGAGCGTTAAGGCGCTCGCACACCGCTGCGGATTCGTATTCGCATTGCGGAAAACCGGTAAGAAAATTGCAAGGTTGGTATGGTGGGGAGTTGTATCGCATAGCCGCCTACACCGCGACGGATTTCCGACCGCGAAACGGCGGTTATTTGTAACGGAATTTGTTGTCCGCGAATTTTTGGCGATTCGCTCGATTTCGATGACTTGATTGTAGGTTATGTCAGAGTGACAGAAATCAGACGATTTTGTCAATAGTCAGCCGATCCTCGATGACACGCCGATAATAAATTACATTCAACAATTAAAATGATTTAACTAATAATTCATATAAATATGCGGCCAACATAACAGCTTCGTAACAGGAGTCCATGTCAAAATCACGAGTGAAATACAAACGTTCCGAAAGCGAGGTGCTTGCGCAGGCCGGAACAGTGTGTGCGATAAAATTGACAGACTTGCGAAATTCGCGCGGTTTCCTACATGAATTCGCAGCGGTGTGTGGACGCCTTTAAATTGTCGATGTCACGATGTGTGTTTATTCATGACCATTGGAATATTTTATTTTGTCGCTCCAACTCGGGGGAAAATAAATGGATTACGCGTTTAGACGTCGGACAAACACAGGGACGTGCCAGGGGCCGCTTGGCCTGTGCAATCTCTCGACTAATCCACTTTGGACCTACGTACATCCATTGGGATATGTAAAGACAAATGTGCATCTCGACCGTCTGAGACGTATTGCACAGTCGGCAGTGTATTCTATGTAGGTTCTAGCTACCTATGTACATAGTATGTGTGTTTAAGTCACTCACTCTCGGTTCAACTTAATCGTTTTATATTGCATCTCTGAAGTGGAGAGTGTCACGGCGAGGCATGCAGTCGGAATTGCCCCTATTAGTTATGTACACTTGCTGCTCGGGCAGGGTAAAAACGAAAACTTTAATAATTAGTTGTGATAGTTTTGGTTTTCGACCTAATTGATACTAATTAATTCGTGTTAATATCAAATGCAGTAAATGACACTAAATAAAATGAAACATTAGAAAACGTTCTCATGCCTAGGTTAGTTAAGTTAGGTTAGTACATAAGTTCGACATCATTATATATAGTCTAGTTGGTTCGACCGACATCCTTAAGACTTAGTTACCATATCGCGTCTTCAGAGCACAAAGGTGACACGTCCACGATTTTGCGAAAATTTATCTATCTAATTATTCTATCAAGACAGTAGAAGTGGCACACTCGTATGATGTCACAACTTTTTTGGCATCATAAAGCACAAAAGTCCTACTAATATTCTTGGAGCACACAAGTGACAAGTGCGGACTTTTTTTGAATATAAACTTGTGTAAATTCAATAACAACGAAATAGCATCTATGTAAATATGTACAATTATCATTTTTATATATAATTCCTCTGATTTATGATGACCAGTTCGATGCTCTGGACAATTTACTACCTTAGACATGTCACCTTTGTGCTCTGAGGACGCAATATGCAAGATTACTATATAATACATAATTCAATAATACAATTTATTTTGTTTTCGTTGAATATTTGAATAGTTATTTTTTTATCGAAACCAATACGTATAAAAAACAAGCACTGATTATCAACGGGCAACACACTAGTACTTAAAATAAACACATATTTGTCTGTCTGTTCAAAACCTACAGTCTTGACTGTTATTGGTCTGTTCGTCAGTAATTGTTGAAATTGTGTTTTAGAAGTAATCCATGGCTACCGTAGTGGTAACTTGTTAGCCCATTCATATGCCAATAATATACACTTGTTGATTGTTGACGGTCAAAACTATCGTTGAATTGGTAAATAATCCAATTGAAGTTGCATTGTATGGATATATGTATGTACCTCCCGAGTCTAGATACCATTGAAGTTCGATAGTATTTTTGCCGTCAATTTTATAATACATACGAATATGATATATCATATTCGTATAACAATGTTGAATTTCGAAAGGTTATGATTTTGACATGTTATAGATTAAGTTTCTTTACTTTTTAAATGATATTTTACTTATAAAGTTGTACCTACATATGTATGTATGTAATGTAGGTGTTAGTGTGCGTGCACGTCGGAAAAAAAAAAGTTCTTTGGCACGCCTGTGTTCACTTTATTTAATGCGTTTCTGCAAATGCTTTGACGATCAAACAGTTTTTCGATATTTTCATTTATTTTTCGATAACACTAGAATATTTCAAACGTAAATATCGGTCACAAATGTATGCTACGCAGGTATGTACACGTGTACAAATGTAAAGCAAAAAAGTCTCTTTGAAAAATAGGCATACAAAGAATAACGAGCTACACATTTAAAAAAATATGGATAAAGTAAAAACATCAAACATAAAAGTTTTTCATATAGGTACATATGTACATATGTACGTACATTTTTTTCCCTAGGCTTATGTTACCTATTTACATATACCCACTGTGTAGTAGGCGTCAGTCGGATGATATTTTACGCATTATAACCAAAAAAAGTGTACTTTTATTTTCTTTAGACACGCGTATATTCTTTTATAGTAATATTTCGCTCAGATCAAGACGAACTACATATGTACACAAGTATCGTTTAAGATTAGACATTGATCCATCCGCTCGCACCAAACCCGATCTTTGCGCATTTCACCGTTGAAAAGTTCACCAAAACAATTTTCCAAAGTCTTGAGCGAGAAAGTAGCGTGTTGTTCGCTTCAGAATTCCGAACAAATTGTTTCGATCGTGTTTGAAATCTCTTCGCTCACGAAGGAAGAGTTGCGAACGCGGCTAGTTAATAGAGTGACGCTTGGTAATGAGCAGTTAACCCGGGGACCGCGGGCCCCCCGGTCCGGGGCCTCAAGGAAACCATTCCGGATAATTACCTTCCGGGCTGCGGGGGCCCCCGGACTCATTTATCATATTTATGGGGCCCCCGAATATGCCTCGACGCACACCTCCTCTGAATTATTCGCAACTGTACTCGCTCTCTCTATGATACTTTTTGATCAGGACCCCAACCAGTTATGTCGCAGTACTATCAAGTACAGTACCTATAGAACATATAAAGATACACAATTATTGGATGAATTAATGTAAATAGTTTTCAAAGCTCAATCTATTTTGACCAAAAGGTTTTAATGCACTAGAATGACTCGAGTGTTATTTTTCATACAACAGTCAAAGTGGAATTTATTTAGAATCAAAAATCAAAAGTAAAACACGTAGGTGAGAAGCATGGCTATGGTAAGACATAGTAAAGTGAATTAAAATAAAAAAAAAAAAGTAATAATTAAAAACGCAGTGGTTAGAGCGTTACCTTCTTAAGCGAAGGTCTAAGGTTTGATCCCTGCACGTCGAATGATTTTCTCGACTTTTATTCATTAATGAAGGACTTATCTTTAAATAAATAAGAAATTATTCAAAACATTAGAAAAACAACAAACTGAACAAGCACGAGATGCAAAAGACACCGCGGCAATTGAAATATTGCGGGCGTGGCGTACGCAGGCCTGGGAGTGGGAGCATCTTGAACAATCATAGCATCTTGCGACGCCTATTGTGTCTTGTACATTTTTTTTCTCTGAATCTCTACCCAGCTGCTCACTTACTAAGCTAACTAAGCATTCAAAAGCTGCAATTATAATAATAATGTCTTTCTTTAGTGCGAATCTAAAATGTTATGTGCAAATCGGGAATTACAGACTGTGTGTCGGAATTCGGGATTGCGGTTTCTAAATCGGGACATTCCCGCCGAAATCCGGACGCTTGGCAACCCTGGTTCTAAGTCCTAGACTAAGATGGTTTTTTTAACTGTGGGTCCCGACCCATTGGTGGGTCGGGTCGCAAAATAAATAAAATGGGCCACGACAAACGGAAAAATAAAAAAAAATATTGGTTTCGTCAAACGTTGCGAATATTGAGAATGGAACGAGTCGTCTTTATTGTCACATCTCACTTCTCTATCGCAAAGCTTTGATAATTATTTTCCAGTGCAGAAATTTTAAACAGTTAAGAAAAGTCTTTGGATAAAAATCCACTTGATTTTGAAAGCCCTGAATTAATAATTGAGTTAAACTTTGATTCCGAAGATGAAGCTGAATTTCTGCACCTTATAAGTTCATTTACACTGAAGAACGATTTTCAGCAATTAAATTTGTCATCATTTTAGATTAAGGTTAAAGGAGAATTTTCACTTTTAAGTAAGAGAGCAATCTTTATACCTATACTATTACATTTTACTTTAACTTATTTGTGTGAACTAGGATTTTCCACTTTATCTCAATTATTGAAAAAAAGTTTCTAATTGAAAACGATAAATTTGTATATATCATGTGTCAATAGTAAATAAAGGACATATTTTGTGTTTGATATATTATTATGTAGGCATACTGGGTCGCAATACATACAAAATGCAGTTCTTGCAGTGGGCTGAATAATCTAAAGTCGCGCACTCATTAGCGAACCACTAAGTTCAAAATCTCGGATCCCGCGGACCACTACCATGATTTTTTTCCATAAAAGTAACATTCTAATATGAAATGGTAATTATGTACACTTGTTTTTACACTCCAAGTTATTTTCAAAAAGTTGGATATCACCTCATAATGATAGAAAAATTATAATAAATAAACGATATATTCATTATTTAGTGTTGCCAGTTATGTCGTATGGATGTGAAACTTGGATGCTAAATTCGACAATGCTACGTAAGATCCAGTGCACACAGAGAATCATTGAAAAATGTATGCTTGGTATAACAAGAAGAGATTGGGTAAAAAGTATGACCAAAGTGGCACATATAGCAGAACGTGTGAAAAAAGTGGCTGGACACATAGCGAGAATAATGGATGGCAGATGGACGCGAGAAATACTGGAATCGTATCCGAGAGGATGTGAAAGAAAGCAAGGTAGACCTAGTGGACTATGAGCTGACGAATTAAGAAGAATGTGTGGAGTCAAGTGGATGCAGATTGCTCAAGACATACAGGAATGGAAGAGGATTGAAGAGGTCTTCATCCAGCAGTTGCTGGTGGACAGCTGAAAATGACGATGATGAATTAAAATCAAACATAAAGTTCATTTGTTGTAAAAATAATACGGAACGGAAAAACCAATGATTGAGTACAATATTTAGTACGGTATATTGACTATCATCATTATCATCTGCCATCTGTTCTGATCGCTATGTATGTATTTGTCCAGCCAATTGCTTCACTTTTTCACACGTTCCGCTATATCTGCCACTTTGGTCTTTGGTTTGAGTGGAAGATGGGCTGAGGAATTGAGAAGAATGGGTGGAGTCAAGTGGATGCAGATTGCTCAAGACAGACGGGAATGGAAGAGGATTGGAGAGGCCTTTATCCAGCAGTGGATGGTGAACGGCTGAATAGTTTATTTATTTATTTAATAATTACATGGAGTGATGTTTGTTTGATAATGATTGTTTATTATTTTGAATACTTCAAATAAATCACCTCTCAATCTCCTCGTCTCCAGTGTGGAGAGATTCAGCCTTTTCAATATTTCATGATAAGGTAGTGACGGTAGTGAAGTTCGGATGGCATTTGTGTAATTCTTCTTTGGACCCTATCGAGGCATAGAACATCTTTTTTTAAATATATGATGATGATTATGAAAAATGCGGACCACTACAATTCTCTCGCGGACCACCGCGGGTTGGCGACCGCCGTTTTAGATGAACGAAATAAGTTCCAGAACCACATTGAAAATAATATGTGCAAAGTTCAGCGGATGATAGATAGAAATGGACAATAATTTCAATCAACGTAAGTCGTAACGGTCTAATATACATACGATCGACTTTGTTCTTGAACGGTAAACATCCCATTGCATTAGTTGAAATCGATCGTTCGACGTAGTTCACGGGGTTATGAATCGCGTGTTCGCACACTCGCGCCAACTCAAACTTCCGGTCGCCGACTAACTTTTGGAGTATCTCCTGGCAACTCCTCGGTGGAAACGACCAAACTATTCGCACGCTTAAGCGATTCGCTTGACATACCTCTCTCCGTGTGCCGCTGAAAGCAATAATTACGAGCCGCGCCATTCCCCCGATTCGGCGACTCACCTACAATATCCGCACTCGGCCAACTTCCTAAAAGTTAGCCGCTTCACATTTGACTGAATATTCGATTGGGTTAGGAGGACCGGAAGCCTAATATCGTGGGGACGGTTTAACAAAGGGCATTATTGTTCGCACATTTCCCGCGCCGCACCCCCACTGTCAATTTGCGACGTAGTTAATTCGAACGTTCGACATTGATTCGCTCGAAGGGATGTTCAAAGTTTAGCGGCGCTTTGGGGCCCCACTATCCCTCGAGAGGGATTTTGCATTATACTCTAGCGAGGTTTACCTTAAATATGGATGGAAATCTATTTTAAATTTTATATGGGATTAGTAAGGTTGTAACGAAAGCGGTTTGCGAATAAGTCATGTATGTATATGTACCTATATGTATAGCATTTGTTTAACATTTATATTGTGAGAAGTTTTTAGTTGGACTAAATCTTATTAGTTTTTGGATTTTAATGTTGTTTCTTTTTAAAAATTTACGAAAGTTGCATTTACCCGTTCTTGATTTTTATTACATTACTAGTTGACCCGGCATGCGTTGCAATGCCCGATACCGTTCCCGTTCCAGATCCTGATCCCGATCCCGTTCCCGTTGCCGATCCCGTTCCTGTTTCCGTTCCCGTTCCCGTTTTATCCCGATTTTTTTTCACAGGAACCATCCCCGGCATGATCACAATAAGTCCTGAAAGTTTCATCGCGATCAGTTGAGTGGTTTAGGGTCTATAAGAGACAGACAGACAGACAGACATTCATTTTTATATATATATAGATGAAACTATTTCGCGTAATCGTTATTATCTTCATTCTCGCATCCCCAGAATGATTAGATATGGTAATAAATACTCATATTTTATTCAATATTAATCTGTCGTCCCAACGACATTATTTCTTTTATCAACTCTACATAATTTATTTATTAGTTTTTACTTTATCCTAATCGGATAAAGTATTATGATCGTGCGAAAATTCGACCTCGAGATTTTGACTGATTTGTATGAGGTATCCATCCTCTGATCACGTTTTCATGATTTCTGGAAAATGTCTGTATGGCTGTGTGTCTGTGTACTTATGTGTGTGTGTGTATGTATGTGTGTTTTCTCCGAAACTATCAAGTCTATCAAGCTGAAATTTCATATCTATTATTTTCACGTAAGGTGCAAGAGTCATAAGGAATTTGGTTAACATCGATCAACCGGAAGTAGAGTTTTTTTCTTGTAGAAAATTCTAAAATTCTTTTACTACAGGATATTTCTGAAACTGCTTCGGCGATTTTGTCGAAATTTCATATCTATAGTTTTCACGTTAGCTGTACGAGAAACTGCGATTTTAGTCAACATCTGACGACTGGAAGTGGCAGTTTTTCCTATTTGAATATATGCCGAAGATCGTATTTTACATACGCGCGTGCACTCAACACAGTGATTTCATGATATGTATGTATGTATGTATGTTGGTTGGTGTGGTGGTGTGCATGCGTTTTATTTACTTACGTACTTAAAAAATTAACTTCGTTATTCTTTGTATTCCTCAAATATATGGATAAAGTCATGGGTTGGACCACACCCGAATTTTTTTTTTTTATGTTTTCTCTAATATAATACATCGCGTAAAAGCTCTAACAGGCGTATAATAAATAAATAAATAAAGTGCTACACGCTATTGATGCATTTGGTGCCGATCGAGTTATTCCTCCTTTTTAACACACGCGCTTAAAAGAAACTGTTGAAAAAACAGACTATACATATGTATGTATATATATTTTATTAATTCTATTATGTTTTTCTATAAAAGTGTCAATAGTATGATTGTAATATAAATGTGTCTTTAGTTCATTAGGCTGCGTATTTCAAAGGCATATATAAATAAATATATTAAATAAAAATAGATGCATGCACGCGTGGTGTGGATTATTTTAGAATGGTTATGGTTTTTTTTGGATTTATTTGATGACGCTTTCGCCAAACACATTTATATAATATCTGTTTTACAATTCGACGAAACAAAATATAATTATATTATATATGTAGTTGATAAAACAAAAAAACAAAATTCGACTTATTAAATTTAACACCGTGGAAATTGCGGTTTTACGTTTACGTTTGATTTGATTGAAATATCAATTCGTTGAAATTATTTCTTGCGGTTTACGATACGGCTTTAGTTATGAATCGTATTCAAAAATAGCGTTTTCATTATGAATTCGACATTTTGAAAGCCGCAAACCCCACCACCTCATCTCGAAAGCATTACAGTGTAAATATTCAACGGTGATAAATGATGATAAATATTAATATCGCGCGCTTCGATCGATCCATCGAACGCGTTCTTCCTCGCAGAAAATTATACGCAATTTGTCGCCGGCTAAGCTGCTCGTCGCAAATTAAAATGTCGTAAGTTTTATTTTCGCATTAATTTCGACCTAGTCACCGCCGTGTTCCTTTTCATCTGAATTCCATAAACGGTGGGCCTCCGTGTCTTTTGTTCGGCGAGAGAAGTTAAGTAAGGCCCGCTTTGAATGGTAAACTCGCGCGAAGAGAGCCTCGCTAATTAGTTAAATTGTCGCTACTTCGACGAACGTTGAAATAAAATCAAAAATTAAAACGTATCTTAGCAAAGCTCTGAGTGCTCGTAGAATGTTAGATAAAGTCCAGGTATTTATGTAGTACATACATAGAAGACACGTCTAAAGTTCAATCCGCTGTAGATTGAAGTGCAGTGCAATTACACAGTGCACTACCAATCGATGGATGGCTTCATTCATGTATATAAAATATTCAATTTTATTTTTATTTGAAATAAAGTGAATATTCTTAAATGTGAATACTAAGAACAATATATTTTAGTCTCAAAATAATTAATTACAAATTGAGTCCTTGTGCAATACAAAATAAATGATTGGAATTACGCGGGATGTATCAGCAATAAGGCACCAAACTTCCAGGAATTATAGATGACGTATTTCTGAATAAAAATTTCTAAAACGGTCCTATTTTTAATCGCTTACCAGTTATTATAATAGGAAAATTTAAAAATACATATGTATGTAAGTATCTTTTTTTGGGTCGAAATAATTACAAACATAGTAACATTGATGAATATACGTTATAATACACCCGATTCTTTTGTTGTACGCGGAATACGTTCCAGTGACTAATGTGCAAAAAAAAAAAAAAAATACCGTGTAAAAAAACGATATGTACGTCGACAAAAAAATTCTTGAAATTAAAAATAAATCTAATTAATTTTTTATTCATACATAAAAATATTTTCACAAGTAAAATACACAATAAAGTAATAAATTTATGTGGTTTTCTATTCAAATTAAATTTAATATGAAAAAATATATTCATTCAGGTCGCTACTTGACAAACGTGGCCGTTTACTGCAGTTTTTTTTTTTTTTAATTTTTTTTTAACCGTGTTACAACAAAAAAAAAACAATGTAAAAAAATTATTGGTCCGTTTTCCTGGACCGTGTTATTTCAAAACCGTGCAAAAATACAATACTTGAAATACTTACAAAAAGGGATTCCCCTCTACGTATGTATGTACATAGTAGGTATATTTTTTCACTCAATATGACTTATTATTTTACCATTTTCATTTTTTTTATATTTCTTTGTATTAATAATAATATATTTAATGTATCGTACTCCTTGCACGGCAAATTGGCGAAAGCTGTTAAGCCGTACAAAGAGATTCTTCTTAAATAAATAAATAAATGTCAGTATCAATTAACCGCTTAAGCTTGTTACTTTATGTACGAGGCGTATTTGTATTTGTATAAATAAACAATCACACATTGTAACGTAATCAATGAAGCAAAGCATTCAAATCTTCAAAGCTTTCTATGTAGTTTAATATTACATTGCAAAAAATCAGTCAAAATCTCGAAGTCGAATTTTCGCACGATCACAATACTTTATCCGATTAGGATAAAGTAAAAAGTCCCATTTCGTCATCGCCTTGCACCACTATGTATGTATGTATATTTTCAGCTTTTTTTTTTTTTTGCCCAATTTTCAAACATTGAAATTGAATATTTAATATTTAATAATGTATTGAAATAACATCGAATTGAAGGTTAAACTCGAAAAATAATATCTGTCCAAGGTTATATTCGATTATTCATCGACCGAAACAAAGACTATATTTATATGCATATCGGCTCCAACCCTGTTCGGGGCAGGGTCGCAGCGGACTTCCTTAATTGAAATTTAAATTTGATCGCGAACACGGACGGGGAGAGGTTTTCCTTCAGAGTAGTGGGGCAAAGGGGGGGGGGGGGCACCGTGTATAAAGAAATTTTCCTTGTTCATTTTCCCAAGGGGTGGGGAGGAAAGGACAGGGTGTGGGACGAAAATGTACGGACTACCCGCCGCCGCTGATTTTATCTGCTGATATTGAAAAACAAAATGCGCAACGGGATGCGAAGATACGCGGGCGTATGCTAATGAGCAACGGTTTTTAACGCTTGGCGTCCGCCTAAATCAATACAACCTTTTAATAAACCGGGAAAAATGCGAACGGCGCCATGGGGCGAGAGTATCGGGAAAAAGCGTCCCGCTCTACTCTACAACCCCCCCTCTCCCCCCCCTCCCCGATTTCCCATCAGCCCATCAGAAAAGCTAATGGGGTGGGCCTCGAAAAGCTTTCACCGTGTTCCAATGTTTTTGACGTTAATTATTATTGCATTCTGTAACGGCCCACTTAACGCTTCGGCTTAATCGGAAATCGAGAGACAGTGAGGGGGAGTCGAAACACCCATCTGGACACGATTCGGAAAATTTTAATGCAATGCATCTGTTATTCAACCTATGTACATATGTACATTGGATACAAATTTAAAGCTTTAAAATACGTCTGCGTTGGTGGCTTATATTTTATTTGGAATATGAGAATGGAATGAAAGCATCGAAATGGATACATAAATATATTTTTATTTAGCACTAGCTGACCCGGCATGCGTTGCAACGCCCGATCCCGTTCCCGTTCCCGTTCCGGTTCCTAGTACGTTTTCTGACGCGTGAGCAGGCCCGTTCCCGTTCCTAGTACGTTATCTGACGCGTGAGCAGGCCCATTCCCGTTCCCGTTCCCGTTTTTCCCCGATTTTTTTTCACAGGAACCATCCCCGGCATGATCACAATAAGTCCTGAAAGTTTCATCGCGATCGGTTGAGTGGATTAGGAGCCTATAAGAGACAAACAGACAGACAGACATTATATATATATATACATAGATAACGAATATACATAGTCTTAACTAGTAATCGATTACAATTTTATTTATCATTGGCCTGTGGTAAACAGTGGCCGTCAAGGTGCTCGCCCCGTGTCGACTTTCTGATGTTCCCGATACCGTCTCACTCATTCTGTCACAAAAATCTTGATATCGATCGATAGATGATTAGACCTTCTTTCTGAAGTATTTCCTATTAGCTTTTGGGCGAGTATAGGTTGCATAGTGAAATTTTAGATATTTTTCGACTTGTTTTTAATTTTTGACCAACAAATAATTTACACAGTTTTTTTATAGCTTAAATCGAAAGATCTTAAAGATATATTTTATTTGGTAACAAAATCACCGCGCTAGCACGTCAGAGTCGCGAGATATGCTGCTTGGGAATTTCCAAAAATGTCCAAAATAGCCATTGGAAGATACGCCCCCTCACCCTCGCCTCGTACTTGCCCGGTGCCAACTCAAGGTCATTAATGTATCGTAGACGTATACCTGACTGAATAAAATAACATTCATGTAACGAAGTTATAGTGTCGCAATGTAGGTCTGATTAAAGACGTATTCACGTCAAAAAAGTATCTTATTACTAAAGTGTGTTCGAACAGCAATTGTGTGAAGTATTGCCAATTGTGTGTAAACAAGTGTCAATGGTGAACTTTTATTAGGTCGTCGTTCATCATTGCGTTCGTGTAAACTTATTGTAGCTCAAGTTGTACAAAAATTGGTATTACTTAGAAATTAGTGTTGTTCTTTCTAAGGAGCTTAAAATATATTGAGCGGTTTTATTATTCACCAAACAATTATATGATACAAATAAATGCCAAGTGGTTATAGCCTTGATCAGACCACATGTTATACAATTGGAGCCACTTTGGGTATTTAAAGCTCTGTGTACTTTTCCTTTTCCCTAAAAGGAAACAGGAAACCACTGTCACGGAAGAGAATATTTCAAAAGACACTCGACTCTGACGATGTTTTTTTTATATTATTATTAAATAAATTGAAGACGATCGTTCTTGTGGTATAAAACGATCCGATTTGGCCCTCTGAATAATTTAGGTCAAACTTTTAACCGAACGAATCAAAGTATTGTTTATTAATACCATACTCATCGGGCTAACAATGAGATTATTGTTTATCCGTATCGATGCGAAGGCTTATAATATTTATAATAATAAAGCGAAGACTTTTATTAATGTAGCGTAATTAAAAGAAATGGGCACGGGCCGAGTCGTCTGAAATATTTTCGAACGTAGCAAGCGGTCGAAAGTATTTCATCTTTTATGATTATTCAATTACTCTTCTTCTTCGCAAGGTAATTTTTAATTACTCAGGTGTATTCTGTGTACGGGCTTGAAAAGTTTCTTTGATCATTCAACTCCCCCGCACCTCGTTCCCGTCCTGTTTGCGAATGATTCAGGCGGGTTGATTAAATATTTACTTGACGAACAAAATTCGCAGCTTCCTGGAATACTTTGAGGAGTGAGTGAACCGAGAGACTCTTCAAATATCGCGTGTATTTTGTTTAATTTTGACCAGAAGTTTTTAATACGCCCGTAACACAAACAATGCCGCGGGCAACAATTATTACGTAAACAACGTTAATAATCAACTTACAATGTTAGAGAGCTGTTACAATGGATTCTCAATATTTCAACATGGATTATTGTGTAATATTTTGACGTTGCTGAATTTGTAACGCAAAAATAAACCGCTGAAAATTGACTCGGTATGATTAGACCAGAACTTACTCCCAATTAGTAAAACGTTTTATACCTTTCAGGATATTTACTTTTGACATTAATATTGAAAATGAAAATGGAAATATTCTTAGATATCATTTTATGTATGTATAATAGATGTTTTTTTTTTCCTATCTATATTTATTACATACCCTTTTTATAGAGTTCAAGGTTCATTTTACAAATTGATTTAAGTAAGGTACGTGAGCGTAGTTTCGGAAATTGACCATTATCAAGTTAATTTAACCCATTATCGGTTTCTTTTCCTTTGGAAAATAATTCCTATAGATTTTAGTATACGAATCGTTGGATACTTTGAAGAGAAAAAAAACCGCAAACCAGCTGAATTAAGATGATGTAAGATCAAATAACAATATTGTTTTTTGTTGAAAAGTATGTATATGATAAAATTTCATTTAAAAAGAGTCTAATGAAAGTTGATGACTTTTTCCTAATTACATATATCCCGAATATTATATGTATTTATTTATTTATTTAAAATATGTACATGGGCAGTTGGCGTAGCCGATGGAGCCCAAGGGTCTGACATAACTTGTACATACATACATACAATTCTTAATTATTTATATTTGAAGGATTACAAAAATCCATTTGTGTTCAAAAACTTATCGAGATGATTTTTAAATAGATTTGTATTTTCGGAAGTTACTAGCTGATTTGGTAGACGGTTCCAAACTTCGACTACTCTATTTGAAAAAATATATATTATTTTACCAATTATAAAAAACCCAACGAATAGAGATTCAAGGTCACCGGTAATGAATAGATTTATTCCGATACGACTAAATAATTCTCAGAGCGTAATAAACTTTAAGGGTTCCAGTACTTTCGGCGAACAATGGGGAAAATTTATTAAGCTCGAACGCTATTAAGGGAATCTTGGAATTGGGTGATAAATTTTCGTATGCTCTGATGGAAATATTCAATTCGGGATTACTCACATTAATTTATGATAAAGTGAGCTCGATTTTTGCCAGTCCTTGACACGCTTCATCGAAACAAATTTCACCCTTTACGAATTATGTACATATACACTCGTCTTATATCGGTCAAGTTTGACAGTGACATAAAACTACACGTATACATACACTTACTTGAATTATATTGTTTTATTATTTTTTATTGCTATTTTCCCTGTAAATATTTCGTGAAAGGAGGAGTGGGTGGCTTTGGGTGGCCCATGGCAGTGTCTCCCCTCAGTTGACATTCCTTGGAAGCGTGGCATATCGTCCCTGGGATCCTGGAACCGCATTCCAGCAGGTCCTGTGCACGCATTCCCGCGTGTTTGAACGTTGATTTGGCATTTTGTCGCGGCGAGCGGCACGTGACGCGAATGCCGAACAAGAAAAATTATTACGACCATATCGGCTCCAATTTGTCCATCTATGTTTATACCATAGATTCGCAAAACATACATACGATACACTCACACATACCGAATGTGTGTTATTCGAGTCACGATCTAGCTAGGTTTTGTCACAATGGAAATGTGCGCCGTTTAAAGTTTCTAATGATACATTATGCATCTCGCCTCTAACACTTTCCCATAACGACTGCGGAAAATTTTTCCCCCACCGCTAAATTTCCACTACCCATATTTCCAGCACTTCAATTCTTACCGGCTATTTTTTTTTTCGGTTGTAAAACAAAATTTCAGTCTTAACAGAGCATTGTGGAAAGTGCATCAAAATTCATACGACGAGCGGTATAATGTCGTGCAGCTCGTACGCGAATCTCTCTCTAGTTCTCTTGGTGAATATGTTCGTGCATGCGACTACCCATTAATCAAATCGCCATTATGAGCTATAAAAATGTAACTTTAATATTTCGATATTAAAAGAGCATTATGTAACAGTGGGTTATGTACGTACATAAGTAAGGGGCGAGCTTTTGCGGCATATGCAACTTTCGTGCTCGATAGTAAAAAAGTGGATCTAATTATGCGCTTCAAGTGGGAATTTTTTCAATAATGTGAATGTTGTAAGTATTTCTTCCTCGTCGTCTTGACTTTGATCGTTTGAAGAAACTGCTGGGCGACGTTCGACGATCTTCATCCCCCGTGTGTGATTGTTAGTATGATGATTGATAGTAAATCGGATCGGTCCTATCGAGATGGACGATGACGATGTGGAGGACGGTCGAAGATGAAACATAACTTGAAAATAACGACGTTTGCGACATATGCACCTTCTTGATTGTAGTGCTTGTTTATGAATTGTTATGTTTTGTGGTTCAAAATGATAGTCGATCCATTTAATAGTTAAAACTTATTTTATTTATTTTAAATTGAGAGTACAAGTGACGTAGTGTACGTCTATTAGAATAGTGAGTTCAGACATGGCGTATGTCTATTGGCTAGTGAGCAGTGCTGTGTTGTCCACTGGACAACTGCCCTGAACTCAACTGAACTGATGTGTCGTATGTCTATTGATGGAATGAGCTAAGATATGAGCTTTTCTATGTCTATTGATGGAATGAGCCCAGATATGAGCTTTTCCATACGTTAAATACTATTTTCAATATTTGGGAGAGGGGAGATTCTATTCTCGATTGTACATACATATATGTTGATTGCATCACAGCTGCATCTCTTAAATTAAAACTTAATTGGTCTATAAATTAACATTGAGAGAGACACTTTCTAATCTCGTTTAAATTAACTTTTATCTCGTATTTATAAAAGATTGTTTTCATATTTTTGATGGTTAGTTATGTGACAGGGGTTATCCGTCTATAAACTAACGGTGGTATAGACGCTTTCATCTTATTGTTTACATTTCTCTTATCTCGTATATACAAGTGATCACATTCATATTTTCGTTGGTTAGTTATGTGACAGGGGATATCCGTCTATAATTTAATTTATCGTTTCGATTATTGGTTACTTGAATAGACGTAATTAATGTGAATTGATAATAGTAAAGGTATGAAAAGTTACATATTGTAAAGTTCATTTGGTCGATTCGACTCTTCGTAATTATTCAACTAATGTGAATTGAAAATGGTCAGAACATAACAATGTACAATACATATAGGATAGAATGAAAATATGTGGTACTGCGAGTATAAAATGAATCGGGAAATTCCGAACGGTGATGTACGAATTGGTTTGGACATTTGTTGCATCTCGCCTAGACATTGTATGAGAATCGATATAAATTGTATGAATGCGTCGTTCATGCTTCCAATTGTAAAAGTATATTATTTGGATGGGGTTTCGCGCTTTAGCGTATATTATTTTCACATTGGCGACGTATCATTATAACATTATCGATTGTTTGACGAAAAATATTCGTATACATTTGTATACGTAATCATATTTATAAACGTTTTCGGCGATCGACGGGGAAAAAAAAAAAAAAAAACGAACGGAGTTTTGCGCGCGCGGGGCTATTGGTGAATACCATAAATATTTTTGCATACATTTCCATAAATATTTGATTTTCCCTTCTAGCCAATAAAGATGTCGATTTTTCACCACTTGACAGTCCGTGCCGTTAAGCGCTCGGTTTTCATTATTTGGACAGTGAATTTTCCACCCACACGAGTAAATCTCGACTCGTATATGTATGTGTGCGGCGACGACTTCGACGACATTTTCCCCGTTTTTATTTTTATGTTTTTCAATCGTTACACCCCTTATGTATGGGGTTTTGGGGAAGGGGGAAGGAAGGGGGGGGGGGCGAAGTATGCTATGATGAAAATCGAAACGTTCGCGTGCAACATCCGTCGTCGAGGCTTCGTCGTTACGCTCGAGCAAATGCTGTTTTACGGCTTTGATGTGCGTCTCGAGCGGCGGACTTTATTACGCTCACTCATAAGATTTACGGCTCTTTACCATAAGAAAACTCCTCTCGGCGTAAATCCTGGAAAATGTAATAAAGTCGCACTCGCGTGTGGCGGTGTGCGCTAGATTTTCCACGTGCGATTAATAAATAATTGAGTGTGTTTCTTTTTTTTTTTGTGCGTGCAGTTTCGATGCAAGGGGTGTGGGCGCAGCTGAGGGTCGTCACTGGTCAGCTCCTGGAGTATTCGGACCGAGAGCTCACTTCCGGGCTTCGCCACCCCCTGCTGCTTTGCTGCTCAAGGATGTCAAGCGACACGACGAAGGGGTGTACCGGTGCAGAGTCGACTACAGGAACTCCCAGACGGTCAGCTTCCGGTACAACTTCACTGTCATCGGTGAGTCTGTTTGTTTCGTTACGATAAAATGCATTTAACCATATGTATGCTTCTGACGATTTATGAACCTTTGATAGTTTTTTTTTGCCCTTAGAATTAAATGTGATGTGTGTTAATGAAAAGAAAGGCCATTTATTATTATAAAAAGGCTCTCAAACAAGGATCTAATCCTTAATTACAGAAGAAGAAGAAAAAGTGTGCTCAAACCTATGTATGTATGTTAACGTCGCACGGTGGAAAAAATAATGGATCCCGTGCGTCGAAGCAAATATTTGCATATTTAATATTTAATGATTTTGGTATTGCAATTATGAATCTACACAAAATTTACTTTAAGAAATGGTAAATATAATTTTAACGAGTTGTGTGATATGGGCTTTGCATCGATGTAAATATTGCAACTCGAACTGTAATCGAACGATACATTTTGCAAAGTTGCGGTTCGATCGGCAAGTTCAAAGTTGTGTGTGCTGTTGTTGAAACAAAATCTGAAAAAATTAAAATGGATATTAATAGAAAAAAAGTTAGTATCATCCTAATTATACATATACGTAGTTCTTTTATACTTTGTCGATATTTAATACAAACATACTTACCGTTTTTGTATCAAAAATTCAACTTCACATAGAGTAAAACTTATATGTCTCGAGATATCTGAAAGAATGAAAAACGTCACAATGTACTTTAAATACTATATTTTCATGTAATTGATAATTATGGGAGATATTTGAATTTTTAAAATACGTCATATAGGCCAGCGCTCGCAAGGTCGCATTTGATGACACATAATTGCAACCATGACTATGACATGATCCTAAATACATCACTTTAGTGTTTTCAACAAATGAACAGTATATCAAGAGAAACAACGCGCGAAGCGCTGCGCGCTTCTAGGTTTCGCGCTAGCTTGTTCTACGTAGCCCACTGTGCGTCGTGGCGTGCAAAATTGTGCGAACTTCTGTCCGCGTGCACTTGTCGACGGGAATACTTTGGTGAATCGTAGTATGTATACAGAGAGGCAAGAAGCGTCAAAATTTCAAATGAACCAGTACTATAAACATGAAACATGTACCAAACTATCAAAAGTTGTTTCCATGTATGAAAAAGCGTCTAAAAGCTGGTCTGAAAATCTACTGTAATTTTGACACTTCTTTGCATGAATGTACATATATCAGGTTTTAGAAACACACTTGTTTACGCAATAGTTTTAAACATTCACAAAGTGAAGATTGAAAATTGAAAATTTTAAATACTCAATGTCGATTCGATAATGAATTAATTTGAATAAGTTAGCAAGCAATGATATTATTTTAATAATATTAACAGCAGTCATCTCTTGAGTGTAAACAAATATTTCACAAGCCAATGTCAATAAACTGTTAATGTACATATGTACACTATAATAATATTTGCATGTTTTACTTACCGTTGTTGACCGTTTGGAATGGTGATGTTTGAATATGAAGCAAAGCAATAGAAAACGGTTCAAGTTGTGTGAAATTCGTGCAATTAGAGTTTATGCATACTAAATGGCAAACATTTGAGCAAAGTCCCAGTCCGAGCGAACTCGGTTGATTCAAGCTTAACTTACGTAGGTCTTCAGTTCTTTGTTCATTTCATGCTTTCCAACTTTCAATTTTTATTCTATCGTAATCATAGTAATGGATTTCATGCGAATCGGGCAAAGTTTCACTTTATTTTTATTATTATTATACGGCAGTATCAAAAAAAAAAAAAAAAATCGGCGGCGTTGTGTTGACACGTGTCACCTTTAGAGTTTAGAAGCTGCGCTCTAAAAATTTGATCCGATCGATTTGATCCGCGATCGGCCGAAAGACGGTCGGATTATCCCAGGTAGAGATAGGTAAAGGGAAGGAAGGGTAGGAAGGGAAGAAGGGGGGGGGGTGGGTTACGATCAGGGCCTGTTAGTGTTTCCAGCCGGCTTGGCGCAAATAAGCCGCACTTCCAGCCCGATGATCAATATTTATTGATACGGCATCATCTCGGGCACACTCTCGGCGAGAAGAAGAGCAAACACCGTGCCTGTGCTTGTGCCTCTGCCTGCGTCACTTGAACGCTCGTCCCTCCACCGTAACATTCGCCCCATAACACCTCCCCCTCTTCCCTCTCGCCCGAACAAACACCTCTCCGTCATAATCCCACAATAGAAAAATGAAAGTCTCGGATGAATTGAACGCAGGATATCTTGTAAAATAAACACGCTTTTCTTCTCATCCACTTCTGGGACGAGGGAAGACCGGGGAGGGGGAAGTTCGAGGAGGAGGCGGGGGGGTTAGGTCGAAAAAGTGTGGCTCGCGAGAGGCCTGAGAGGTAGGTAGGCCTCTCTACGCACAGGCCAAACAAGCACTTGTTCAGTTTTGTTTGCCAGATTAATTATTCCCTTTGCTCTTCTTTTATTCGCCCCCTATTTCCACCCCCCCATCTCCCATTCTCTGCCCCTTCACGTAAATCCAACATTACAAATAAACCGTTGAATACATTATTTTTTCCGGTGTTCATCTGCTTTTGCTTATTTTCACCGTGTAAACAGTAGTAGGCCGTGTGAAATTGTGTTTCATATTATTTTATTTCTGACAGGTAGGTATACCTTATTTAATAATGTTGAAATGCTAACCATTACTGTATGCCGCACATTGAATGATAAGATGGATGCAAGTGTTGAAGATTATTACGTAATAATCTAAGTTTTAGTATAGTTTCATTGGATTTCAACATATGTATGTATAATATATGTAGTAGATAGCTATACATAGAAGATATAGTTTCATTGGATTTTAATATACAGTAGACTCCCGTATAACGCGATTTCCTACAACGCGCTCAAGGAGCGACAATTGGAGCGACTTTTTTTTTTTATAACCCGATTCTCGTACAACGGGCTATTGCATGACTACATAAGTATCAAAACTACATATGTACAAAAAGTGTTTCCGGGTTTGGTTTAACATAACTAATGAATTTGTTAAAAAAAAATTATTTCTTTTTTTGGATTTAGGTATATGAAATAAAAAAGTCAGTAATATTTATTTTTTTCTAAATAAATTTCATACAATGCGATTTCTTACAACGCGTAACGTATTAACCGCGTTATGCGGGAGTCTACTGTCTAGCTATGATTTGTAACTTATGGTTCAATTAATATCCAATGTATGCGTATTCTCAATATGAATATTAGAAAATTTAGTATGTACTTTAGAATTTAATATTTTTTCAAATGTCACCAATTGAATGTATCGATACGATACACAAAATTTACTTATTTAAAGGAGCTTTCTCCCGTTTCTTTGTATCGATGTACAAACGTATAATAAAAGCAGCAGCGCACAGGTAAAAACACAATTTGAATATATTCATTTTGTCTGCGAGAACAACACAAAGCACTACTATTCCTCGGTGTGCCTTTGTATATTAAATATCTATTAAAGCGCAAAGGTTTCGAATTGAATAATGTAAATGTTCATAATACCGTACAGATTTTAGAATCGACAAACAAAGCTCGACGAAATCGAGCGAAATAAAACGTCTGCTCCTTTGAACACAGAGCGCGACACACAAACTATCAACTTTTATATTGCATGTAGCTACATTCGTCTTGGAAATTTTATAGACAGGTGTAGTTATTGCTCTGTAGGCATGGTGTAGAATTGTGTGTAGCAGATTTTTTTCACTGTAATTGTAAGGGAAAGCCATTTTAGCACGCCCCATTTCCCAGTGGACCGCAACAACCCACGAAAGTTGTATCAGTGGCGTATCCACTATTCGAAATTAGTATGGTACGGGATCGAAGGTAGTATTTTCATTTATCACTTTACATTAGTTGCTCCCCGGTGGGTAAGTCGAGCAAAAAGTATTACCTTTAAGGTTTAATATTAAATGCGTTCTGGTTCTGCCGCCTTGTGGATTTCGCTCTCTTGCTTTGGTTCGTTTTTTTTTTTTTTCTGTGTGATAATTTTCCGATCGCGGTGCCGTTGCCTCAAAAGAAACTTGTATATTTGATTCGCTTTGAAATTTAAATGCGTGTGTATTTTATCTTTATAGTTCCTCCTGAGCGACCGATGATCGTGGACTCGAGGGGACCCCTCAACGGAACTCAAATAGGTCCTATGCTGGAAGGAGATAATTTAGTTCTCAACTGCAGAGTCTTGGGAGGTAAAAGTTTGATATTATTTCCAACAGAAACACCTTTTATACTTCACCATACTTCATTCGGAGCTTATCTCTATGGCCAAGATATTATAATATAATATAAAAGTGTCGTTTGAAATTCAAAAAGTGAATTTCGCTTTTTGCTAAATTTAATTACGGCAGTCATTTCCGTTCGTCTTAAATTGGACACGTTTTTCCTTTCATTTTTTTTTTTTTTTACTTTTTGTGCCAACGAACGATATTATTTTGTGTAACTACACGGAAATAAACGGCGGCATCAAATATAAGTGTTTTTCGAGTGTGAAATTAAATGATGCCATTTCGCGAAATTTATTAAGTGATAAAAATAATTGAGTTTTTATACCGAGGGGCGAGTTATCGAACGGAAAAAAAATAAATTGGTTCGTGTACGCATCTGCGAAACGAGAAAGCACTATTTAAATTGCGCAGCGAAGGGTTAAACGAAGAAAGGGTTTGAAGGTATTGGCTGTCGAAATTGTTATTTCTTATTACATAATATAAAAATGTATATCTGGGGCACATAATATAATATCATAATGAACACATTTGAAATAAAGCAAAAAGTGTGCGTGTAAAACATTTTTGCTACAGAGTATATACATATACATATGTATTTTTAATTTAACTATTTCAATCGAGACTTTCAGTGCGGGAATTCGCACTTAAGCTTTTGAAGAAGTACGCAAATTTAGTTTAAAGTTATAACGGAATTATTTCAATTCATTTTAAGAGCACTGCAATTACGTTAAAAAGCAAACGGCCGAACGACTCGTATAATTTTTACGATAGCCTTTACCGGCTAGCGTTTCATCAATTAACGTCTATTTTACAGGGTGTCTTCATATCGGTTCCATACACACGTACGTTTGTATGTATATCTGAGCCCTTCTGTATGTACATATATCGATACATCAGCGTTTGAATGAACGAGTATCACATGGCTTGAAATAAAATAAAGTAAAAAAAAAAAATACGGACGA
The DNA here is from genome assembly GCA_022651745.1 of Parapsyche elsis. Taxonomy (NCBI): domain Eukaryota; kingdom Metazoa; phylum Arthropoda; class Insecta; order Trichoptera; family Hydropsychidae; genus Parapsyche; species Parapsyche elsis. Next base: position 7,633,274 of record JAGVSN010000004.1, on the reverse strand, counting down.
AAGAACACATCGCATTGTAATTTATACGCAGCAGTGTAAGTGAGTGAGTATTGCAGGCGAGAAAATCGGAAATTGAAAATTGGTCGATCACACGTGGTCGGTGGGGCAGGCGTGCCCAACTCGCGGCCACCGACCCATCTCCGGTCCAAACCCCTATTTTCCTCCACAAACCCCTATTTTCCCTCACACCATCACTTTCCTCCCCCCTTCAGCTGTAAATGGCTTTATCCGATGCCCGGAGAATTTTCTAAAGCCGATTTTTCCGATCGTTTTGTATTGTCAATGTCCAGTTATAACTCTAATAGCGGATGCTGGGCAATATCCCGAAGCTTTCAATAAAAACGTATTATATAACAAACATGTACATATGTATGTATGAGAAGATTGATATCGTTCGTATGTATTATTTATATTAAATATAAACACTGATAAATGAAAAACTTATTTAATAATACATACATATATACGAAATATCATCATCATTTTCCGCCGTTCATCAGCCACTACCTGGATGAAGGCCTCCCCAATTCTCGTCTTGAGCAACTTGCATCCAGTTGACTCCAAATATTCTTTTCAATTCATCAGCCCATCGTTCACTCGGTCTACCTTATTTCTCGCGTCCATCTGCCATCTATTCTTTCCGCTATGTATCCACTCTAACTTTTTCACACGTTCTGCTATATCTGCCACTTTAGTCATGCTTCATACCCATGTATTCCTGTTACGATTTCTTCTTGTAATACCAAGCATACAGCATTCCATGCTTCTCTGTATGCACTGGATCTTACGTAGCATGCTTGAATGAAGCGTCCATGTTTCACATCCATACGTCATAACTGGCAGTACGCATTGCTCGTATACGGCCTTCTTTTTTAAGCATAGCGGAATGTTCATTCTCATCCTAGTTTCATTATTCTTTACATCCAGTGATATTCACCAATTGTTATAGGTATAAATAACTATCAACTACAAAAAATTTTAAGACTACTTTCATACTTGCATCATCATAATTATCATTCGCCAACACGTCATGAATAATGTATTGTATTAAATTGAAAATTTTAAGCTGTAGATTGATCCGCAGAATAAGACATGCATTTTTTCGGTTTTAAAATAAAACTGTGTAAGATTTTGACGTTATATATTAATATATCCTTTACAAAATAGCCATTCTCATAAATAATTCAACAATGTTTACTTGTTTGTAACGTTTACCTTGAAACCATAGATAGTTTCAAGGTTTACGATGAAGTTTGTCTGCTACCTTTTCAGATGAGCTACAAATTTTCCCAAATTCCCAGAATGCATACGTCAGACTGTCAGTTTTCAATATTTCCATTAAACAACAGCTTATAGTCATTATGCAAATCAATAGATCCTTAGGTGGAGCATTGAATAGCAATCTCTTGATAGACACATGTCCAGTCATTTGAGAACAATGCCTTTAACATATCAACTCCCTCAATCAACGTTACACAAATCCACACTCGAGCTAATTAGAACGGATACTATGTACATATGTTATGCAACTTATTGTGTGGATTTTCAATAAAAAAAAATGAATAAACTCATAGTTTTATGAGTAGTATTGTATGCATGAGGCTTTGTACAGTATCTAATGTTATTTTATCTAATGCAGGACGTCCAGAACCAACGGTACGATGGCTAGTCAACGGTGTACTTGTCGACGAAGAGTACGAGCACAACACTGGAGATGTTATTGAAAATAGACTGTCGTGGCCGGCAATCGGTCGGCAGGATCTCAACTCCATCTTCACCTGCCAAGCAGTTAATAGCATTCTGGTGGAACCGAGGGAGACCTCCTTTGTCCTCAACATCAATCGTGAGCCTTTTGCATTCCATTGACGCGTTCGTCCTTTATGTATGTACATATACCTGTACACGTGGCGTAGTGAATAATCTCACCGCGACGCGTTCAAAAATGGAATATCCGCTTAACAAATTCAATATTGCAAAAGCTCCAGAGAGAGTGAGAGAGAAGGGCGAGCTGGCACGCGATTTCCGGAAAAAAACTCGTCTGTAGTGGGTGTGTTTGGTGTAGTCGTGTAGCGCGTGTCTCTGCACGTTCTCGAACCGAGAAATCGGTTTAGTGTTGGTCGTGATTCACTTTTGAGATTTTTCCCCGTGAGCGTAATATCTAATATACACGAAACCGTATTTTCCAGATAGCGCCGTGCTAAATATTATCTCAAATGGGTGGAAAAGAGGTAGGGGGAGCATTTTCACCATATGTATAATTACACTGTCCCAAAAAATCAAACTACCGGAGTGGAGACTAATCGCACTGACTCAGAATATTATAATGATTTTTGTCGGTTCGCTCTCGTTTATGAGACGACTCTTTAAAAAATTGGACGATTTTTACATTTTTTTTGGCTTTTTCAGTATGTAACTCAAAATTTAGAGCATATGTATTCAAAATGTGTAGTCGTGATATTTGAAAGCTATAATATACTAGTAAGTAATCGTAAATATGTCAATTTCAACGATCACGTCCACTATTAGTATTAATCAATTACTATTCCATTCATTCGTATTCTATTGAAAAAATACAATATAAATTTTTGAGACACATCAATTTTATTTTTAATAAACCTACACAATATTTATGTTATAATTATCTTCTACCAAATTTAAAAATGATAAAATTAAGAATAAAGAATTTCACGTATGTTTTATTTATTCGACTGTTCGCTTAAAAGTACCGGCACGTTTTACCCGTTCTCGATTTTTATTAAATTATGAAACTATTTCGCGTAACAATTATGATGTTCTTCTTTTTCTCCCATCTCAGAATGATTAGATATGATAATAATTACTTTGATTTTATTAATTTTTTTTAATGTTAATCTGACGTTAACTCATTATTTCAACTCGTCATAATTTATTTATAATTTATTACTCTTATTACATAATTTATTTCTCTAATATAATATGTATTTTCTATGTACACAAAGCCCTAACAGGCGTATAATAAATAAATTAGTGTGTAATTTGAGGATTATAAACGTTGCGTGAAATTTAAACTTTTGATAGTTTGGTAAGTGCTCGGTTGCTGAAAAATTAAATTGTAGATTGAAATACATTTTTAATCCATGGAAACTTTACAATTTTTGATAAATATTATATGAACATCTTTAGCGTTAAGTTGCAGTTAATCTGCTTAGTCGTGAGTGGAAATTTTATACACTTTTAAAAGATCCCCTTCATATAAATTTCTTTATAACTTATAACTTTTATCTAAATATGCAGTAGGAAATTTCATAAAGTGTTTTTATGAAATTATATATAGTTTTTAGATTAATTTTGTGGATGCTTGAATAGTCTCGTACAAACCATTCAATGCACAGAGTATTAATTACAGTTCTTACACACCAAATATAATACCTAAACAAAGTTGATCAAATCAAAAGCTTGACAATCGTTTATTCACGCCATTTTCGCAACACTTGATTTCCCGGGGAAAATTCGGGGTGTTACGTGTGCGGTTTACCGACAACGTGTAATATTTACACATTTGTTACATTCCCCTCTTTCCTGTACAACCTTCGAATGAATCCTTTAAGCGTGCGAATCGATTAAATATACGCACCGGTCCATCAGGCGTATCTAACGCCCCTGTATCACGACCCAACGCCAAAACGTGCAAAAAAAAAATACATTCACAAGTTGTATTTATAATACAACACGCGGTTAGCCCATAAAGCAAACGCTGTATTATAATAACATCTGTATAAATTTGTGTATATTTTTTTCAGTGAGACCATTGACTGTGGAAATAAGCAAAATCAACGGTCCACTGGTGGCAGACAAGAGGTATACTGTCACTTGCAAATCTGCAGGCTCTCGTCCCAACGCTATCATCACTTGGTACAAAGGAAAAAGGCAACTCAAACGAGCAAAAGTGAGCTTATCGTACTTTACTTTTTACGTTTCATTTTCTTCGCGATGATTTTTCACGTGTTACATGAAATCAACGTTTATTGTTGTGTGTCGTGTGTCCCAAAGTAAAAAAAAAGTATACACACAAGTGTAGTATGTATGTATATATATTGTATTATATGTGAGAGATGAGTGTGTGGTATACTAGTAGTGAGGACCGGCCAATCTCTGCACCGAGCGAATTCACATCGGCTTTATGGACTGGAAATACGTTTTGGGCTTGATATAATATTGATGAAAAAAGTAATGTCTAACTTTTATTGAAGATAACTTCGGCTCGCGGGCGCAACATCTGTACACGAATAGTTTAAGAAAAAAGGGACCGAGACCGTAAGAAAAACTTTTCGCGTATAAATATGTCAGATACGGCCCAAACCTAAATATTCAATATCGCGTATACGTATAAACAAAAGGAGATTTTCCATTGAAAGGAGAAATGCTCCGTGAAATTTTTACTACTGCCTTTTAATATTTGTATAATAATTTTCTTTCTATTACATTGCCGTATTAAGAGGGAGGGATGATGGTATAAAATATTTTATTAAGTACACATAATTTTCGAAACAAATTTCGTAACATTATTTACGTATAATGTGTAATTTACCATTTTTCAGATTAAAATCTTTAAATACATTTTCAACACATGCGAAGTTCAATTTTAGATTAAAACATTTTTACGAGCACGCACAAGCTTTTCCGAATAGCCAAAACCGACCCCGCTTGAAATACTTCGGTTTTTTTGAAAATTTACATGCTCCTAATTCGTATGTAAAAGCTACTCTCGTCTAACACCGAACCAAGTACACATCGCATAATCAAATACTCGACTTTTGATTAACAAAAAACATTCCACCGTCAATGTTTCAATTTCAAAATTGTTTGTTTATTGAATTTTTCAGTAAAGTATCATACATTTCGAGCTCAAACCCTGTAAAGTGCAAGCTTTGCATTGCTATCATAGTATTTATGTAGTACAATCGAGCTTAGATTTTTTTATTATTATTAATAATCATCATGATCATTTTCAGCCGTTCGTCATCCACTGCTGGACGAAGGCCTCTCCAATCCTCTTCCATAACTGTATGTCTTGAGCAATCTGCATCCAGTTTACTCAACACATTCTTCTCAATTCATCAGCCCATCGTTTGCTCGGTCTACCTTGTTTTCTTTCGCATACTCTCGGATACCATTCCAGTATTTTTCGCGTTCATCTTCCATCCTTCTCCACTTCAACTTTTTCACGCGCGCTATATTTGTCATCTTGGTCACCCTTCTTACCCATATATTCCTCATACGATCTCTTCACAATGTATGTATGTACCGAGCATACATCTTTCCATGCTTCTCTGTGTGCACTGCATCTACGTTTCACATCAATACGTCATAACTGGCAGTACGCATTGGTCGTATACCTTATTTTTTAAGCATAGCGGAATGTTGGATTTAAAAACAACGTTCATTCTTCCAAAAGCACTCTTAGTTTCATTTTTCTTCTTTACAACCGGGCATATTCACCAATTGTCCTAGATATAAATAGCTATCAACTATCTCTACAATTCAACTCTACAAATCAACTATCTCTATTTATTATTTAATAAAAATAAAGTAAAAAAGGCGACACAGTTTCTTTTAAGTGTCGCGTTATATGCTTTACAACCATCTCGCAAGGACTTAGCTCACTTCCGATACGGATCAGTTGATCTATATAATTCAAACGAATCTGTTCTACGTACGTATGGTACATACACGATAGTGATTTCTTTTACGAGACATCGATGCGTGTGTATGTATGGAGGGGAAAAAAAAAAGGAAGCGCGCATAAAAAGGGGTGAATCTTTGATTGTCTATTCCAAACAGCGAATAAGGTTTCTTTTAGTGGCTCTTCAAAATTTATGGACTTTTCCCACTGACGAACAGTCAAATCCCATTACTGTGCGCTCCGGGTGACGCCATGCCAAAAAGAAGAAATTCGCCAACGGCGTCTCCGACTCTTCGCCCACTTTATACCACCACCCCATTCGATCACCCAGTGGGTGGAAAAAACTCCCCCACTTCACCCTGCCATGGCAGAAAGAAAGGCTCGTTACAATACTGATAACAGCGGAGGCATCTGATTACACTCTCTCTCTCTTGATCAGTGACATTCGCCCCCGGGGATAATTTCATTACGGCGAGTGAGCTCTCTGCGCTCCTTCATTAACAAATGTCCACAACTTATCAAAAATTAATAATAATAAAATTGTAAGAGGTCCGGTTCGATTCTCAACTCGTCTCGTTTTAGAAATCCCCCGCACCCAGTTTCGCTAATTGAATGAAACCATAGCGCCGAGTCTGTCAAAGAATTATATTATACGTATATACATCTGTACAATATTTTATATTGTATATATTTATATAATATATTATATATGTACATATACATATATATAAATATATATTATTAAAGGGTCTTCCGTCTATATATACAAACATACATACATACATACATACATCCCTCTGAAGATCCTCTTTTAATTATCTCGATGTACTTTATCCTTATGAGAAATTCAATGCGACTTATTCTCCGAGTTATTGAATCGTGAAATATATTGCGGTGACATTTAAGTAATGGATTTCGACTCGGAGTATTTTATTACAAATACCATTATTATTATTATTATTATTATTATTAGATATTATTATTATTACAAGACAAATGATTTTTTTCATTCAATATTATGAAAGTTATCACGAGATAACATCTCGAAACATATTTAAAATATGATTGTACGCCCGATTCTCTTTTTGTACGGTCCAGGAAAACGGACCAATTATTTTTTTACACTGATTTTTTTTTTTTTTAAGACGGTTACAAAAAATTAAAAAAAAAATCAGTTTATTACGTTTATTGTCAAGTAAGAGGTTTATTTACAATAAAATTTAAATTGTGCGAATCAATTTAATTTGTGTAAATAAATTATCTTAATTTTTAGAGTGAGGGGGGTATGTTGATTATTTAAAGTAATAATTAATTAACCCACAGAAACACGCACAGTACGGGTGATGAGAAACCGCTCCGTTGATATTCAACGGGCTTACACTAGTAACTCTATAATGTTAAACTTATTCGTACTTGTCAGGGTGCTTTTTTTTTTTTTTGTTTTTACCTTCCTTTGAATGTAAACTTTACATTTCAGCGATATTATGAAATTATTAAGCGGAATCAACCCACAGATTATATCCTACAAAGGGGTATGAATTTAACATTAGTCAAAGGCAATGAATAGCATTGAATTGCAAATCAATTTAGACATACACACATAAACGTGCAATTTCCACATACATATACCATAGCACTAGGGACTAGGCCAGTGGTCGGGAACCGGCGACTCCGGGCGCGAAAGTTAGCGGCTCCGTTTATAATCCAACACTTTTCGTAAAATAAAATAAAAAAATTGTAAATTAGTTTTTTTTGACCCTGAATTTACTCGCCTCAACTGTGTCAACCGTCAAATGTGTTTTCGAAATTTAAATTTGTGAAAAGTGAGTGAATTCGGGATAGAAACGTGTTAAAAAAACAATTTTATTATGTTATTTAACCCGGAATTTAAGATGACGATTGAATTAGATTGGTTGAATGTGAATGATATTTTGAGGATTTGTATGTTCGTATTTATATTCAAGTTAGATAATACTATGTTACCATCATATTTTAGTAAATTTATTGTGAGAGGAATGGATGTATGTGAATATAATTTAATTATAAAAAATGTTAGAATAAATAGAAATAGGAGAAGCATCTTGTGTTTTGGAGTATAATAGACTGCCGGATGGAATTAGAAGTTCCAAAACTATTGAAAAATTCCTGGCAGTCTTAAAAAAACATCTCTGTACAGGTGCTTAGTTAAGGATTATATAATTAGCTTAAGCTACTCTATCATATAAATAAAATAAAATAAATATGTGGCGGCTCCGAAAATTTGCCATTTTTTGGATTTTTCGCTGATTTGGCTGCGGGCTTCAAAAAGGTTGCCGACCACTGGACTAGGCGGTGAGGAATAGAGAGGGAGAGAGCGTCGAATTTTCCGGGAAACCCCCGATCGGATGGGGTACGTGCGTTGAGTCCGGTCCGTTTACAGTGTCGGAATAAAACCGGGATTTCGCAGGTGCCATTCTGTGAGTCACCTGGAATCCGGTCGTGTGTATTTTGCGCATAAAACCGGGTATGTAGAGGAGGAGGGGGTGGCGGCGTCCGGTTTTACGGCGCCGTTGTCGTCGTACGCGATCAATGTGAAGGCAAGGGGAAAGCTAAGGGATGGAAGAAGGGATATTCAGTTGATTGGGTCTGTGTTGGGGGGCGGCAGGGCGGCTGATGAGTCCGTGTTCTGCTGACCCTCGCCGCGCACGCCCTGGATGGGCGCCGCTCGCAATTTGTCACTGCACGCGCCCCGGACAACGATAAACGTTTTGGCACCACTCGTACACGCCTCCCCTTCTCGCTTCTCGTTATACGAAAAAAAAAAGTACAAGTAGATAATGTAAAAAAAGCCTTTTATTTTTATAGGCCCTATATATATATATGTATGTATGTAGGTTGCGAAATTAGTGGGTGTATTATGTATGTATTTCTTTGAAATAAGCATGTTTGATTTGAGCCGCGCTTTCTTCGCTCGCTGCGTGTTCGTTGGATGTTTCTCAATGATAATGATCGATCTTAGGCTTGTTAAGGTTTCTTTTAAGCGATTGCGTATTTTGGAAATGTTCACTGTTCAGTGCAATTAGCGTGCGAGCTTTTCGTGAGGTTTATCTACATAATTAGATGTTTGTATTAAATTCTGGATGTAAAAATGATATTATTGATAGTTCTGAAAGGTTCATTCATTTTATTGTGAGGTAAGTTATAAAATATAAATTAATATATTTATCGAATATAAAATTATATATATATATATAGCCCAATATATAATAGGATATATGTACTTATATGTAGGAATGATTTTTTAGTGAATGTGGCGAACAGGCATACGAGGTGACAAGAACGCTAGCGAGGGTGCGAGGGAGAGTAGTTAGTTGTCTTTGGATAACCCGGAGTGACGGATGTGCTTGGGGAGCAATAAACATTGAAACTACAAACACGATATCTATCATTTCCTACGATCGCCAGAAACCAGATCCTACATATATATATATATATAATAGCCCAATTCCGTGTGTCTGTCTGTCCTGTTCGTCTGCTGATAACGCTAATTCAAATTTAATTAAAAAGGTTAGGTGGTTTTCCAAGGGAAGTACCACTTCCGGTTGACGAAAATTTTTGAAAGCCTAATGGATTGTAATGGCCGGTAAAAACATATAAATATGATGTTTCAGTTTAATAGAGTTATTAGCGATTTTGCACACAGGTACACAGACTTACAGACGCACAGCCATACAGACATTTTCCAGAAGGCATGAAAACGTAATCAGGCGATGATACCTGATATAAATCGGTCAAAATTTCAAGGTCGAATTTTAGCACGATCACAATACTTTATCCGATCAGGATAAAGTAAAAACAAGAAAGTCGCGAGTGGGATTTGAACCCGTGATCACCAAGTTGGGCGTTCACCCAACACCGGCGATGGGATGCCTTCTATAATTTGAAAACATTAATCATTAGTAGGTTCGCGACTTTGCTAAAACATGTAATCGATTTATTTAGTTAGCACGTTGAAAACGTGTTTCTATCGTTAAAATTACTTTTACAAAAAACACGTCCGTTGATATTAAACGGGCTTACACTGGCTAATGATAATATGTGTAGGTATTGTGATGTAGTGGTTTGTATCTATTTATAAATCTGTTATCTTTAAGCAATTGCCTAAATTGTCGACCCTTCTTAAAAATCTGTCGATATTTTTTTTTAGGGATGTCTTTAATTCAATTAAAATTAGGTTCGAGCTATTCCGAGAATCGTAAAAAAAAAAATGCTTTGTAGCTTTAACTGAAAGAGTCTAAATATAAGTAAAAAATTCTAATTTACCTAGAGTGAACTAAGCGAGGTTTCTTTTGTCAATTTTCAGTCTATTGTGTAGTTTGATGAATTTTTGCTCAAAGCCCTGAAAGTTTTTCCTAAGTACCCACACTCGATCCGCACGTATAAAATAGTATAAAATTTAATAATAATATGAAAACTTGGCGGATTTGATCGCGCGCGCGCGTATATCGCACTTTGTATAAAATTCACGGTACACAATATCCAACGGAGCGTTTTGCGCTTTATGAGTTGGCAAACTTTGAAGTCGCTCGTTTCCCGAATAATAAGCTTTTTTCCCCTCTTGCACGAGAACCATTTTCCGTTTTCACGTGCACTAAGGTGGCATATGAGGGGTAAGAAGGTAGTGAGAGGAGTGAGGAAGAGGTGGGTGCACAAACAGAACCGCTTCCTAGCACGCTCCACAAATAATCGCGAAACACAAAGCGAATCGCAATATATCGCAACTCGAAGAAGGATTGCCTCCGGTGTGTGACGACACTAGCGACAGAGTGCAGAGCCGTCCGAACTTAGTTGTCAATAGGGCACTTGTCGAAAGGTTAGGGGGCGCGAAACATACACTTAATATGAGCGGCAACACTAATGAAACTCGACCTGCATGGGATGTATCATACAGTAGAAAATTTTCTTCCTTTGAAGGTGGCGTAATTGATATCAAAAGTTTTACAGTCTGTTTTAATGAGGTAATGTTAAGAATGATACTCTTCAGTGTCAGTGTCAAGGGACCGATTATGATTTAGTACAGTGTTTTTCAATTTTTTTTTACTACGACCCACTGCAAGTACTGAATTTTGTATTGCGACCCAGTATGCCTATATAATAATATATCATACACAAACTCTGTCCATTGTCCATTTACTATTGACACATAATATATGCATATTTATGGATGAAACTAGTTTTCAATTAGAAACTTTGTTTTAAATTGAGATAAAGTGAAAAATCCTATTTCACACATTTGTGAACTAGGATTAAACATTAAGGTTTAAAAGTTCTCTTTTAACCTCAATCCAAAATGATGACAAATTAAATTGCTGAAAATCATTCTTCAGTGTAAATAAACTAATAAGGTGCAGAAATTCATCCTCCTCTTCAGGATCAAAGTTAAACTCAATTGTTGATTCAGGGCTTTTTAAATTAAATTAATTTTTTTTTCAAAGGTTTTTCTTTACTGTTTAAAATTTCTGCACTGGAAAATATGTAGTTATCATAGCTTTGGGATAGAGAAGTGTGATGTGAAAATATTTCGAGTTTTAATTCTTTTAAATTATTTTCATTGATCATGTTAAACAATGATAGAGGAACGGACCATTCCGGTTTTTCTTTTTTCACAAATTCTATGAAGTCATAAAATCTAACTAAAGACGACTCGTTCCATCTACTATATAAAATTCAATGTTTGTTTGTTTGTTTGTTTGTTTGTTTGTCCGCTATGCAAATCTACAGTTTTCAACTTAGAATCGCCAAACTTGGTATACTATCTCATGATACCCCAAGTCAGACCGTAGGTGGGTTTTAGAAGGGGTCGGAGTCCGCGGTCAAGGGGCCCCCATACAAATTTTTTAATCTGAAAAAAAAATTTGTACTGGAAAATAAATTTGTTTCAATTTTTGTTTGTACTGTAGAATAAATGTCACCCGTCCGAGTAACGCCGGGTAATTCAGCTAGTTCTCTATACATATTTGTAACGTTTGACTAAACCAATTTTATTTTTATGTTTTCCGTTTGTTCTACCCATTTTATTTATTTTGCACCAATGGGTAGGTAGGATGGACTGAATTTTTTTAGGTCTCACAACTATGAGATAATTTGACAAATTCAAACAGGAGAGGGAGAAATAATATACAGATCTTGATTTTAATTTGGATTTTCTGGACTCATCAATGCATGTTGATACATTATCCATGTGAAAATGGCATAACTCGTTCACCGAATGCGATCGCTTCTAAGTTGAAAATTTTCTCTGTACAGACACAATTTACAGTGTACAATGTATGTACATTCTTACAAAATCTCAACACTGTCTCGTAAAATAATATATTTAACAAGACGACGATGGTAGAAACGTGGAGCCGGACGAGGAGCACTTCCTCCGCTTGTCGACGTGTATAAACGAAGCGCCTTCTAGCGGAAAATTAATTACTACTGGGAAAATTTTTCAAATTAAGGAGTCACGACTTCTTATCTCGCTAAATGTTTTCTTAACGTGAAGCGTTCTCGAATGCGGCGCAAAAAAAACATCAAATCACACCTTTGTGTGCAACGAATGTATAAAACTTTGATTTGCATTATACATTTTCCAAAAGGCTATGTAGCTAAAAAGTAAAAAAAAAACAGTTATATAAACATCGTTATCAAGGTTTTTTTTTTTTTATGTTTTTGAACACTTTTGAATGTTTGAGGTGGTGTACTGCTATATGTATATCTACTAATGTTTATATCATTCGAGTTCAAACGGACTCAATTCAATTTTAATTGATTATTACTTTTCTTGTTCACAAAAAGGTGTGGTTGCCATTATGAAATTTTTGCATACAACGTGTTTATGTATGTTTACGTTGTTGTTGTACAAATTTAAGTGAAAAGTTTTGAGCCTTCAAATTAATTAAGATCGTTTCACTCAAAAATAGTTCAACCGTAGAGTAATTATTCTTGACTTTGAATGTACACGAAAGTTTATGTATAGTAATGTTTCAAATGAAAGTATGAACAATTTGAATATAACTAGAAAATGACTAACGGTATAATATTAAATAAAAAATTGTGTACACCATTGTAGTTACGCGTGCATTTTTTCACTTTGTGTAATATGCATGCAGTCGATGGTACGGCAGTACTTTTTGTTTTATGCGACGTGTATAGCGGACGTTTGAACGATATGAAATTTTTATACCGACATAATGTGCAATAACGTCTTTTCAGGAGGAAACTAAGGAGAACGTTACAATAAGTGAGCTGAGTTTCGTGCCAACTACCGAAGACGATGGAAAACCTCTGACTTGCCGAGCGGAAAATCCAAACGTCACCGGATTATACTTGGAAACTTCCTGGAACATCAATGTTGTTTGTAAGTCACTTTTCATATAATTTTCATTCAAACTTTTTATATCAAACTTCATATAATCTCATACCAATACAGTAAGACGACCCAAATATGTAGTACCGATCAATGTGTAAATTTTAAAAGTTCTATCACTGAACATACTATACATGCATTCGTATTAAATTGCGAGTGACGTCGATCGATACACTGAGAATAACTTTTTAGATATTCTATGGATTGTTAGTTTACGTTACTGTTTTGCTAATATTGATTCAAGATACGGGGAACAACACAGAGTCGTTTTACGAAAACATTGCATCGAACTGTCTGTATCCTTCGGAGAAAAGAAGAAAAATCTATTCATCTTTTTACTTTATCTGAATGAGGAAATTGATTTTATTTCAATGATAGATTTAAGGCATTCATTATATTAGGTTAGGTGAGGCTTAGGTTAGGTTTAAGCAGACCTAATACATTAATTATGTAAAAATTGAATGATAATAATCCACATATGTACATACATAAGTCACGAATAAATGGTATCTTCGTTTCAAGCCATGATAGAAATTAAACGTTGATTTTAGGAAATTGTATCTGGTAATACGAATTGATTTTATCTATGAAAGTCACATTCTGATTGTATTGCGTACTAACAGTGACAGCCCAAATTCTAACTAATGAATTCATTTTCAATAAGCCACAAATTTCCATTGATCAATGTGTCGCCAGCATACAAATCCAATATGACGGAATAGGCTCGCGCGGTCCGGCCATCATCGTCAATCAATCTTCGAGTCGTCGCCGAGAACAAAAGACCGATGATTATCATCGGACAATGGACGATCTAATGACGACACAGCTTCCCCATTAATACGGCACCGGATTTTCGACAATGCGACCCAATCAACACATTATTAACGCCTCCTGTGCCACCATCGTTGACAACTGTTGAACACGACCGAGTTCCAATATCGCACTCTCATCAACCCCAGATCGATTAACCCCCAAAGGGAATGCCAAAGGGGATGGAGGAAACATTCAAAAACTCGTTGCAAGTAATGGTGTCGTATGTTTTTGATTGCAGATCCACCCCAAGTGAGCTTGAGGCTGGGCAGTACCCTATCTGCTGAGGACATCAAAGAAGGAGACGACGTCTACTTTGAGTGCCACGTGCACTCGAATCCACCGTGGAGGAAACTCTCTTGGATGCACAACGTAAGTTTTATACGATTCTAATTAGAAAACTTGTAGGGGAGGGAAAAACTTTCGTCAACTAGTAATTAACCGTGACGGTTCTAATTTCTCCGTCGACTTGATTTACACTAGCTCGCTCTATCTCTTTACATTTCGCGATGATCATTGCGTGTATACAAGCATCCAAAGCACAGTCGTAAATACTAGCCGCAATAAAAACAGAGGGGGCGTAATGTACATATGTATGTACATATATATGTACATAATAATACCTCGGGGCCGTTTTCGTTGATATAACAAAACTTAAACACTTCGCGGCGAAACTAACGACTGGTTGAAGTTTTCAGACGGCACACCTTTACGGTGGTTTCAACTTCAAAATCAGCTATGGCCCGCGTCATTTATATATCTAATGTTTAACGATAGATATCTGCAGAGTGCGCCCGCCAGTTCAACCGATATGGTAATATCGCATCTGATAAGCTCGAAGATAATACGTCTCGTAAAATTCTGAATTATGCTGTTAGTTTGAAATTTTAAACGACTTTGTGTGTTTAATAGTGGGTACGATGCGATGTCTGGGGCTAACTTTGCGCTCAACCTATGCTAAAGTAGTAAGCGTTATCTGTTTTGTTCGGTTTTACAACGGCTCAAGTCAGTCTTAGGGCGTGCTGACTTATGTGTCAAAAGTATGTTTGCTATTTGTGATATAATATTATATTATTGCAATGTCAAAATACAATTACCGATGGTATTATTACAAGTATAATAATTAACTAGTCCCAGTCCATCTCATCCTATAACATATAGAATCATTAAAAAAATTGACAAAACAAACAGTAAAACCAGAAAATAAAGCGAGTACTCCGTACTCATATATCTCACTAAACCTAAAAAGGTTCCAGAAACTCAATCCAACAAAAACGTTACAAAAGAATAGGGTTTAAGATACGTCTTGATCAATTTTCAATTTCATTAGCTAAAGGTTGAATTATAATTTTGGAGAAACTAAAAAGTAAATGTGTGAGAGTAAAATGAAAAATATCTTGCATATTTGCAAGCTTTTATAATGTTGGTCGTAGTTTTTAAATCGTAACTGCAGCGTAAGAAAAAAAAAGTTGAATAAAACTTTCTAGTAAGCTTACAAATAGGGTTTGGTTTTATTGATTAAGGTTAGGTTATGTTTAGTAATCAATACATATGAAAAGGATAGTGTATTTAATTAAAAACAAAAAATAGTCGTTTTTTAATCATGTTTTATTTTACTGGTAAAATTAAAGTAATTTTGCATCATGAACAAGCAAATAGATGTTTGGAAACGTATCCGAGTATTTGTGGTGATTGTGATTGAATTTTCCCTATTAAAATCGGTAATTAAACAATTTCCGTTTTGCACACGTTCAGTTGAGCAACTAATCGATAGTCCCATGTTGACGATTAAAAGTTTTTTATTTTTTTTCATTGCAAGGCACATCAATTGAATTTGGCCTGCATTTACGGAGTCAAACTGAATAATTGGTCAACGTTTACGAGGACAATCACAGTATTTGCATATCTACATAGAGCGTATTGTGGACATTGACTTTGACCATACACAAAACGTATACATATGTGTATGTACATAATACGAAGAGCAATCAATTAAAAATGTAAATCATAACTTGTTCGCAAGAACGAATACCATAATTTCGGGTGCCGAATCCCTCAACGCAACCGTGTTCGTAGTGGTAATTTTAAACGCGAACGTATACATCTTGATAAGATGCGTGTCACTAAGACTGAGTGCGCGAGTAAATCTTCCGCGCAAATTCGGTACAGATGTTCGCCGTCGTTTCCCTTTCCGGTCGTATCTCTCTCTTGTGGAGTTTTTCGCGCGGTTTCGCGCGCGGCGTGCATCGGCGTCGCGACGCCGCTTTATTTGTTTTTCCCGGAACCGGATTTTCCCGCCGCGCGCGAAAAACCCGGGCAAAAACCCGGATCGGACTTTCCCCGCCGACATAAAGTGCCGCTTGATTCGTTTGTTTCGACAAACGAACGGACGGTGAATGAAAAAAAAAAGAAACAACAGGCGATTCCGGCTACTATTTTTTTTTTTTTGATTTATTTCGAATCATTTATCGCGTTAGTTTTGAATGAAAGCCTCTATTTTGCGCTGTCAGTTTGAAACTGTCGTGATGGAGAGTTGTTTTTTTTTTTTTTGTTAATTCATCTGCTCCGATTTATTCTCATTCCAAACTACATATAATAATGTGACCTATCCAAAACAACAATACTTTATCTATACTATGTACTAGCAACTGCCCATTGATAGTGTAGCGTGTGACTGAGTACGTGCCGATAGTGTTTGTGAGGTTATGTAGCGTGACCGCTTTGCGCAACTCATGTCGTGTGAGTGAGTGAGCGTATGTGTACGTGCCGTGCCGGGTATGTGATCGTTCCGCGGCTAGGCTACCAAGCCAGCCAAGCAGATTCCTGCGCTACTACATATTATTATTATTATATATATAATAGCCGAAATCAGTCTGTCTGTCTGTCTGTCTGCTGATAACGATCGCTGAGGAAAAATAATTAAAAAAACAGAAAGTGTGGGGGATCGAACCCAGGACCGCAAGCTCGAGATTAATCACGCTAACGCTATACTCTATCGCCCTTGGTCGATGTAGTCGGGCTTACACTAATACATAATAGTATATGGGTTAAGTAAAAAGTTTATAATAGACGAACATACATACATACACATCTAAATATTATAAATGAAATTAGCGTTTAAAAAGATAAATACTGGTTTTAATTCAACATTGTTTCCTCGTTAATTTATTTATGCCTTATAATTTAATGGCATTGAATTCGATTGTCAACTACTTTTTACGTATGAGATAATGAGTTTCAAAAACAATCAATTGTTTGCGACAAATTCTGAAGCATATTATATTTATTGTGTTATGAAACTGTTTGAATTGTATTAATATGTAATGTATACATGGGTATTATTACAAGTTATTAAGGTGAGAAACGCTGATCAAACGCACATGAATATTCTATAATATTAAGCACAATTTTGACCGGTTAAATAATATATGTAGGTATTACAATATTCAAACAAAACTCTCGAACAGAATGTTAACTTTATAGTCGACGATTTCAAATCGTCGGTTCAAACGATCTATCGATTCGAAACTTACATTGTAACATTTAACCGTTTAGTTTTTTTTAAGTACAATGTAAATTCGATATTGGGGTTTTTTTTCAATTACAAAAATACAATAAATTAATTTACTCTACATGTACAATAGACTATTTTATGAAGTGTGCAATAAAAACACGTCGTCGCGTGTGAAGCACAATCAAACGGCATTGTGCGTTCAGGATATTGAGTGCGACATATTTGAAACTCAATTTCTACCTTAAATTAGAGCTTATTGTTAACGCATTGAAAGCGCTTAAGTTTCAATGTAAAACCAACGTTTCGAGCGACGCCACTGCGCTCTTTCTCGAGACGAGATGAAAGGAGTACAGTCGACCACTCGAGCGTCAACTTCATCTCGAAACTTCGAAAATAGGTTGGTGAGGTAGTTGAGAGGGGTTAGGGAGGGTTGAAGGGTTTTTTCCCACCCACTTAATATTGTATACACATAAATCGAGCAAAACCCCTATGCTTTATGTCAATGAAATAATTTTTTGACAGTGGGAAATGGGTTTTTTGTACAAAGATAGTTGTGTATTGGTTACTTTTGAAGTTTGATTTTTATTTAGATTAGTCTACAATACACAATTTTAGATTGTGTACGTATTAATCTATTGAATCAAAAGTATTATTTCGCTTCAATTTAATATATAAATTGTATTGTTTATTGAAGCTTTGAATCATTTTATAAATTTTCATCACGATTCTTAATACTTCATTCATATATGTAGGTATGTATATAGCTTGTGCGCTAATTAAAATATATACATACATATTAATTTATTTATCGATAATTTTGATTAACCTTTTAAAAAGTTTCATACCCTTACTATGGATCAATTAATTTATACCCAAATGTTTAATGAATGCTAATATTTGAATACCATTTCATACAAAAAAAAAGTTTTAATTTGTTATTTATCTATAAATATATAAAAATTTGATATCACTTGTAGTCAAAACACGACCCTCAAAATGCAAATCAATAACACTACCAATTAGTCTATCACTGATTTTGATAGCGGGATTGTTATTTGGTAATTAAAGTACATACACGTGTCAATAACGACGAAATTTCACATTTATTTATTCAATTAAAGGAAACAAAAATGTAACTTAAAGCTAAAATTACAAAATAAACAATTATCTACTAGCGCTTGTACAGAAGTATTGTTATAAAACTGCCAGGAATCAATCAATTTGGTTTATTTTTTTATGACCTAAGGGGGGTGTATTTAAATTATTTTTAATACTGTTTTTATATTTAAAATACAACAATATTCCCCTCGATTTGAACATACATACATATATTGTAAAGTAATTAAAAAAAAAAATTAAATGCGGAAAAACAAGTCGGAGTCGCTCGATTTTTTACGACTCCGACTCAGGCAAAAAAGCCACGACTCCACAGCCCTGGTTTTTATACTTAACAATATCCAGAGTTTTATTTATTTTTAAATAACTTATAATTAACGAAAACATGCAGCTGGGATAAACTTTGTACATCCGTGGAATCGTCCATTTGCAATGAGAAAAATGGTACTAACTCTAAAATGTCACTCACTCACTCTGTGGATCAGCTCATCTTCTGCCCACTGGGTCATTTCATCGATTCTGCTATAAGCGAAATCGTTTCGACTTCTACATATACTTCTTTCTTGCTCTGATCATCAAACATAATTAAAACCGTGTCTTTTATTGGTGGTAGCACTAAAGTCTTACCAATTGTGTGCGGCTTACTAGCTTGCGCGATTTGCAAACTAATCAGGTGAGAGGCGTGGAGAGATTTTTCATTAATGCTGGTGTAATGCGAAAGCTTCGATTTCGACGACTTAAGCTGTTCCAGTTGTTTTTCAAAAAATTCTAGCGGCTTTTTTTTTAAATCCGGATGCTTTTTCACAAAATGCCAACGCAATTTGCTCGTACGCATCCTATTCTCTGTTGTGCCGTCTCGTTTTTACTTTATCCAAATCGGATAAAGTATTGTGATCGTGCGAAAATTCGACCTCGAGATTTTGACTGATTTATACCAAGTATCATCTCCTGATCACGTTATCATGATTTCTGGAAAATGTCTTTATGTCTGTGTACTTTTGTGTGTGTGCCTGTATGTGTGTTTTCTCAGAAACTATCAAGTCTATCATGCTGAAATTTCATATCTATTATTTTCACGTAAGGTGTAAGAGCCATAAGGAATTTGGTCAACCTCAATCAACCGGAAGTAGGGTTTTTTTCGTGTAGAAAATTCTAAAATTCTGTTACCACAGAATATTTCCGAAACTGCTCCGGCGATCTTGTTGAAATTTCATATATATATTTTCACGTTAGCCGTAAGAGGTACTGTAATTTTGGTCAACATCTGACTACCGGAAGTGGCAGTTTTTCCCATTTGAATATATGCCGAAGATCGTATTTTACATATGCGCGCGCACTCCACACACTGATTTAATGATATGTATGTATGTATGTTGGTTGGTGTGGTGGTGTGCATGCGTTTTATTTACTTACGTACTTGAAAAATTAATTTCGTTACTCTTTGTATTCCCCAAATTTTTTTTAAAAATTTTGTTGCATATTATTTTTACTTTCCCATTTAAATAATTAAAAAAAAAATCACATTTTTTTAAATGTGAATTTTGAACTTTGAATTTTTTGCGACCTTCTAAAAATCGGCTCGCGACCTACAAGTGGGTCGCGACCCACAGTTTGGGAAACGCTGCTCTAAACATACATACATACGTATGTAGATATTCAACGTTGCACAGGGGCGCGCGCGTTATTTTCGATCGCGAGGCAATTATGTGCGTCGGCGTCGGCCATCAGCGCGAGATTGCGCCCAGCACCGTGCGGTTAATAATGTAGTCAGGGGTAGTTTTTGCCCCGGGGCGGCGCTGCGGAATTCCCAGCATCATCGAGGCCGCCCCGTCGGTCGTTAAGTGCGTCGTTCCGCGGCGTTATTCAATATACAACCGCAGTAGGCGCCCGTTACGCGCCGCCCCCTACCTACCCCAGTACTGTATATACCCTGTCCCGAAACCACCCCACTAACATTACTCTCCAAGGGGTACCGGTGAATGTGAGGTGAGAGTGGGTGGGGTTGGCTACGTGCAAACGATTTAATTTCACACGTGTCTGGGGAACTATCCGGCACACACGCACGCCCGCTAATTAACCGGCACTCGTTCGCGATACGGTTATTCAATAACAATTTATCAATGATTATCGCGCGCTGATAGCGCGAGTGAACCCCATCGCCTAGTGACAATAGTGCGCACGGCCCTGTACGAGCGTTCGCGTCGAACGTGAGCCGGTTGATTTTCTTTTTTAGTCTAAGGCGGGCCCTACACGTAACTGAATTGCGGTGCGTTTTTAGTACGGTGCCGTAAAAACGGAGCGTGTAGGGGAAAAAATCACACCGTTTTCGCGTTAGACAACGATTTCGGCGTTAGCGATGAAATATCTCATTTTTAAGCGTGAGAGCTGGTATAGTCCGTGGCCGTGGCGCTGCACACACCAACTGAGCTGTAGGGCACACGCCAACAGCTGTACGGCGCACGCGTAGCCTTGAGCTATAAGGTGCATTCGTACATAACGTGTAGGGGTGAGCGTCAAAAAAACTGCGCCGTTTTCAAACGCACCGTAATTCAGTTACGTGTAGGGCCCGCCTTAGGCGTAGTCCATAGTTCCGACAATGTCGCTATAAAATCATTGTGTCCGCATCACGACGTTGTCGTAAAATTATCCAGTTGCACGATGGATTTTGTCCTAGTAACCTAGCAATTTAAATAAATACATCATAGCTTACCTTTCTCATTTTTTAAGTAAAACTTCTATTGGCACGGTAGTGAAAATCGTTTCGTGTCGTTTCTATACAAACTGACCGAACGGACGGGTAAAACGATATTGCCGTCTCTCTTGCTCTTCCGCGTGAATGCGAGACAGAGATAGCTACCCGCAGCCCGTACCGCCCCTCGCCCTCAAAATTTAATCGCTTTTATCGCTCCATTGTTTGAGCAAAATGTGTGCGATGTTTTGAAGTCATTCTCACATAACCTATCCTCCGCTTGCTTTACACTGCAAAGAAGTTTTACTTCTACATATAGTGAGTAGCGGCTACACACTGTGATTTTTTTCTATATTATTTACATTAATAACAATACATAACTTCACCTATTTCTTTCCATAACTTTATTTTCGTATCACGATTGCGATATCCATCATTCTTCAATTCGTACAAAGCCGGTCTCTCTTCCAATCCAGAAATAAAAGCTTGTACATCAAACATTTTTGGAACAACACATCAAGCTCGGGCATCACTGACGCTTGTCGCGATGGCATGTACAAAATTGTGACGATTCATACAAAATACACTGAGTCATGAGTTCCGCGACATTGTCGTGATGCGCGCTAGTCGCTGCCGGCCGCGACTTTGCGTCTGTTGCACTTACTATGAACGCTATTATACAATAGTATGTATAGCGACACTTCTGCGTCTTTGTCGAAACTATGGACTAGGCCTTAAGGCTCTCACACACAGCTGCGAAATCGCGTATGAGCACCTAGTGCGGCAAACCTAGCGAATTTGGCTAGGTAAAGAGCAAACAGCGTATGACAGCAAAGTCGGCTTTAACCGCTAAATATACGGGCATAACCACGTGGTTAAAACTTTAGTTTGCATTGAAACGGGCATAGGGGGTGGCGGGGGCGATTATATACGTTCATTATATATTTTTTAGCTGTTATAATAGATATATTAAGTAAAGTAGTGCAAAAAAAATTGATTATTAATAGAATTGAAACAAATTTGCAATAAATAATGTTAGATGCGCGTGGGTGGCAGTAAGGCTTGAATGGAATAACCGAATACGCGTCTACACCAAGAATGATTTTCCGCCGAATTCCGCGATTCGCGGACTTCGATGACGTTTGTGGAAAAGTTGATATGTTGTATGTACATAAATAACTCTGACTTGAGTCCATGTCAGAATCGTGAGTGAAATACAAACGTTTCGAAAGCGAGGTGACAGATGCCGATGCTTGCGCATGGCCGGTAGACTTGCGAAATTTTCTAGATTTTCCTAGCGAAATTTGCTAGGTTTTCATACGCGATTTCGCAGCTGTGTGTGAGAGCCTTAAAGTTTAACTTTTGACGGCTGCGAAATGCGAAATTCGCGCGCGGATCCAGTTGCGAAATGCGGTGTTTTTGAAGGACGCATTGTTAAATGCGGTTTTGAATATCCAACGATGAATTTTCAGTTTAAAAAAAAACAATAGATTTTTTGTGAATATTGCGTTGGAATTGGTGTATACTTAAAAGCTTATATTTTGTTTATTAAACCGCAAAGTACAAAGAGGATATCCCATACAATAACTTGACTAGTGAAACAAAAGGATTTATTTATTTATTTATTTATATGATATAGTAGCTTGAGCTAATTACATAATCCGTAACTAAGCACCTACATATGTATACAGAGATGTTTTTTTAAGACTGCCAGGAATTAATCAATAGTTTTGGAATTTATAATTCCATCCGGCAGTCTATTATATTCCAAAACACCTCCTATTTATATTTATTCTAACATTTTTTATAATAAAATTATTTTTATTCCTTAAATTATGTTCACATACATCCATTCCTCTCACAATAAATTTACTAAAATATGATGGTAACATATTATTTAAAAAGATCTTATGAATTTAAAGGACGGATTAGCTTATTTGTAGTACTTTGGGTATAAAACTTATTTGGTATGCAAATATTAATTTAAAAAAAATCTATACATGTATAAAAATGCACTTTTTTATGCTCGTATTTTAATTGATCAGATTTGTGATACGAAAGCTCGCGTACACAATTATTAATATTGTAACTAAGTATCAAAACGGCAAAGGAAAATATAATATAATTAGGTCTCGGCGAGCTCGACTGAGCCTTATCTATAATTTGTACAATTTTCACGAGATTCCGAGTGGTGTAATACCATTATTTCCGCTAATTGTCAGTTATTAACGTGACAGTCTTCAATTGGCGCCCATCCTCCGCTTCCTCCTTTATATCCCATCCCCATTCTGTCCCTTTACAAAGGACGAGAACAAATGGAAATGAGGAAACGCCACATCAGCCCGCATTCGAGACAATTTTCGCGTTGTTATTACACACATCGACATTACCTACGTGCGTTAACGTCGTAGAGAATTATTTCGTTCACAAACAAAATCGTATTTGCGAGCAACATATCGTTGGCATAATCATCATCATCATGTATTACGTACGTATAATACGTACGATTATTATGAGTTCGTTAGTAAAGTTGCTTGTATATACATATGTATGTACATACAATGTAGGTAAATAAAACGATAGCTGTATGTAGTTGTAAGCAATTGGCGTTGACCGGTTGTACATAAATAGCAATAGGTTTTTTACTGTAATCCGTTTCTATTGTAAACCTCCCGGAGTGCGTCAAGTCTTCTAAGACCATAGATGTATTCTTGAAAAGTGCGAGGAGACACCTCTGTGAGAGATAGTAGTTATGTATAAGTATAGTGTATAATGTGTAATAGATTTATGTAGTTGTTATAAATATGTAATAGATGTAAGTTAAATTAGCTAATATTATATAAAATAAATAAATAATTAAATACTACATCTGTCATCGAAAAAAATATTTGGAAAATTATCTTATTACTTTCAAAACAGGCTCATTACATATGTAGACCTACATATAGAATGTTAGATTTAAATTACATTAATAATATACACATTGAATCCTGTTATAGATATCAAACAATACATCTGTGTATAGCGTTTTCATCTCACGAAGGGGAATCCCCATTCTTGTCTTTGGGTGCGCAGTGGCAAAATTCGTTACAATTGGTTACTAATACCGTTTAGGTTACCAATACATTTTCTAATTTACTAATGAAGACTATTGGTTACTAATACATTTTCAATGTACACGTATTTAAAACCGTGAGAAAACACTGTAACAAATCCACTGTTAAAATTATATGTGCTCGTTTGTTTGTTTGTACGTCATTCAGGGGTGGATCAAACGTTCGATGAATGCGGTTGAATTTGATTTGCAGGGCCGGCTTCGGGGGACGCGTTGGCCCCGCGTTAATTATTTTATTATTTCAATCAAACGCACCGAAGTTATCCAGAAATTGGAGAAATTTTCAATTCGTAATGGATATTACCCGTCTCCGTGGGCGCGCACCAGTTGCCAAAATTATACGGCAATCAATCTGATTCTCGCAAATGTTAACGATTCCGTACGGCCCTGTTATATTACAACGATGTCGATTTATCGACGGTTGTAGGCATTCGTGGAAAAAAAATGCCATTTTAATATTTCGGAAAGCGTTCTGTATTTTTTTTCCCCGCGAATGAATGTAACTTATTTGAGTTTGGTCCCATGGAATCTGTTGGTTTGTATGTATACTTATTAAGAATATTATGAAATTAAGTGATGTGAGTGATTTTGATTTCCTTTACGTATTTTCCGTAAAATCCCTCGACTCTCTCTAGCTAACCGCATACCGAACCGTAGAAATGTAAAATGTCATGAAAATTCTAACCCCCCCCGAGACAACGAAAATGCCGGGCACTTCAGATTAATGAAATTTGGAAAATTCATTTAGCAAAAGTTAATTTAACGGAAAAATATTTTTATCGCCGTAATTAATTTTATGATGTTGCAAATAATAGCGTTTTTAAATTAAGATTTAACGAAATATTTGCGCGAAATTGCCGGACGCTAATTGGTCGATGATTGATCGAGTACGGTAATTTTATATTTATAAAATTATAATTGGAATTTTTTCACTTATAAAAAAAACCTCTATTCAAAAGTATATCTTTCGGTGCCTTAAATTAAAACAAAAAAAAATATAAAATACGAGTATTTTAACTCGGACGAAAAATTGTATTATTTTATTTATTTTAGCGTGAAAACGATTCATTGGAATATTACAAAAAAGTAAACGGCACAGTAAAATTGAATATTTTACTAAACGGAGAGTAAAATAATAATAAAAAAAAAAAACAATGGCGCATCTGAACCCGAAGAGTTCAAACGGAGAAGAGCCATAAATCCGATTGTAGTAATGATTTGTTCGGCCGCCTCGCCGCCGATAAAATTAATCGAGTGAAATGCATTCATCAATCTTGTCGGGGAAATTTCAATTGTCGGGGAAAAGCGAGCCGGTATAAATAGAGGGACATCCCAACCCCCCTCAATACACCACCCCTTACCCCACACTACCTCTTTGAGTAGATATTGTCAGTCGTTCTCAAACGTTTTCGAACGATCTATCTACCGCTCTATGTATATTGTAGAGGTAGGTGCAACTGTTAACTGATTACTCGAAAATGCTTTACAATTCAATCAATAAAACCATCAGGCATTACTTGAATAAAACATAAGACCCAAAATGAGCTTTTGACCTAAATGCTCATTTTGGGTCAAAAGCTTTTTCAATACGCCTACACTTAGTCAAGTATTACGTAAATGTGTCTGTTTTGTAGAGAGTGGCCCTGAATAAGTTATCGCATTGTACGCAAATAGCTGTAGCTTTAAAATTTTTTGGTAAAATTGATTAATTTTAATTCAATTCCAAACTTAAAACCTTACATTTTATGATGTAAATTTATTTTTAAATTATATCTTATGATTGGAATCGCTTAAGTGATTTGTAAATTTTTGTATGTTTTATGCATTCGGCTCGCATTTACAAGAAACCTTAAGGCATTTAAAAGTATCATTTTTACAATTTTACAATTATGAAGAAACCTTTATAAAATGAGCACTTGTGTGAAACACATCAGATCTGACCTAAAAATAACATAAGCTTAGAAGACATAAAGTCTGCAAGTCAGTGTATGTAGTATGTTTTACTTTTTTTCCCCATATAACTAACACACATTAATGAAACTTTGCACTCATCTCTAACTTCATCCCAGCTTTTGATATTTTGCACCCGAGAGAATTCCACTGTCTAGGAGTTTTCTTCTGAATTTTGTTTATCGCTGCTTAGTTCAGTTTTAAGCGGATTATCAGCTTAAAAAAAAATCATTTTTAAAATGCATATACCGGTGCAACCTTGTCTTCGTATCGTATGGGTATGTATAAAACACCAGTCCCTTCAAATACCAGTAATTTATCATTAGGAACGGTTCACTGTACAGTCGAATGTAAAGCCTCTTAGTTCTAATTTAATTTAGAGGCACGTGTTGTTGTGTTTTTCGTACTTTTATCCAATGTTTTTTTTTTGTTTTTTTTTCCTCTTCTTTCGCTGTATTAGTTTGCGAGCGAGAAGCCACGTTTGTCGAGCATTTGTCGTGCACAACCCCCATTTGCCCAATTGTATATCACGGTCGTACGAGATTCTACTTACTTGGGGATCAAATTTATGTAGTTACTGTGGCGTTGGCTCGTAACAACTACCTACATATATACCCCACATAGTGAACGTGTGGGTGGGTGGGTGATAGGGGGGTGGTAGGAATAGTACGCGATTCAACTACCCCTCTCGTCTAAATATCTCTGGAGCAGTGACGCTCCTGCGATTTTATTTATTCAACTGTTCTGAATGGATACGTGCTGGGAAACAACGTTTAAATGCTTGAAATGCAACGTGCATTTGCGTTTGCCGACCTGAGCTCAACACGTTGCCGTCCACAGCCACCGTTATTATTCTCGTTTTTTGTGTGTTTATTTTTTAGTTTAATTTTGCACAGCGCTAAGTATCGCCGGAGATGTGATATTGCAAGCGAGATTGCTCTGGTTGATGAAACCGGAGTGAGGAAATGGGATTTTGTCAGACTTGTTCGAAATTATGCTAATTTGTTTTAACTATACATGGAATAATGAAACTTCAGCTTTAAATAGTTGTTCGGGTAGGTAAATGACAAATAATGTTAGGCGAATTTAATTTCAAATCTTCGTCCAATATTATTTATCAATTAACTGCCCAGTTTGCCCGTCATATGATGGTAGATTCTACTCCCTCACCCCTGTCTGAGTGTGAGCTGTTACACTTTTGAATTGTTGCTGGTTAAAGAAGTGCCCGTTGTAGTCAATGTTGTATTCGCGATGTGTCGTTGTTTGTGTGTTATAATTGGATTGAGTATGTTTCCGCTGTCACCAAGTGTCTTAGGCCACCATCTCGTAATGAAAGTCGCGTTACATTTCATTAATATTTAATTAAACACATTGTTCTTAAATCTACAAATTACACAGAGCAAACCGCTCTACTACTCTCTCTACTGTTTCTACTCTACTACGTGTCTCACTCGAACAAAGAGTATGACCCTTACTTATGGAATATTGAAAATATGAAAGTGGGGGGGTTATTCTCACACAAAAACATTCGGATATTTGCGCGTCAATATATTATTGACATCCGGAGACGACAAAAGTTCGTGTGTGTGTGTGAAAAGGGTCGTAAATGGTAGCCCTACTATTAAAACTTAAGCCCTTGGCTAATTGACATTTTTGGGATCTATGTAGGTTAGTATGTTTAAAAGTAATATATAGTCAATATAAAGTATGGAAAGCTGTATGCTTGGTATAAGAAGAAGAGGTCGTTAGAGGAACACGTGGGTAAGAAGCATGACCAAAGTGGTAGATATAGCGGAACGTGTGAAAGTGGCAGTGGGGTGGACACGTAGCAAGAAGAATGGATGGCAGATGGACGCGAGACATACTGGAATGGTATCCGAGAATATGTGAAATAAAGTAAGGTAAACCGAGTGGACGATAGGCTGATGAATTGAGAAGACTGTGTGGAGTCAAGTGGATGCAGATTGCTCAAGACATACAGGAATGGAAGAGGATTGGAGAGGTCTTCATCGTGGCTGATGAACGGCTGAAAATGATGGCGAATTAAAGTCAAACATAAAGTTCACGTGTTGTAAAAATAATAAGGAACAGAAAAAGTAATGATTATGTGTATTGAGTACAATATTTTGTACGGTGCCCATGCCACTTCAACTTTTTCACACGTTTCGCTATATCTTCCACTTTGGTTACACTTCTTACCCATGTATTCCTCTTGCGATTTTTTTTTTATATAAAACGTACATCTTTCCATGCTTCTCTGTGTGCACTGCACGTAACATTCTTGGATTCAACATCCACGTTTCACATCCATTGACTTTAATTATTATATTTCAATGATTATTTCAAAGCCTACTAACGTATAGCTAAGCATCCAGTAAACGTACAGCTAAGGTTAGGGGTCTGATAACCTTTTTTAATAGTTTCAATTAAAACTATACTGCCGTCCTAAGCCCACTTAACGTAACTGACAAAACAACAATATCGAGTGTAAATGGACTTGAAAGTTTTATTCTAAATTTGTGTTTTTCTTTATATATTACTGATTTATTTTTTTTAGTGCATGAGGTTATTTTCTATTGTGTTTTGATAATTCTAATGAAAAATTAATACTTTAGTAGTTACGTCACTTCATTATTCATTATTAATGTATACATATGACTATTCCAAACTTCAACCACTCTATTTGAAAAAAAATGAATCTCTAACAATCTTATTTGATTTTTCTTTTCGGAGTCTAAGAGTATGACCTCTTAGATGAGTGTTCTCATTGAACATAATGAGGTTGGTCATTTCACATGAATAATGATTATTTATTATTTCGAATACTTCAATTAAATCACCTCTTAATCTCCTCATCTCCAATATGGAGAGATTTAGTATTTTAAATCTTTCATGATAAGGTAGTGACCGGAGTAAATTTTGGATACGTTATTTTCGCTAAGTATTGGTGATACTATTTCTCTGCGCATGCAGATACGTTAGATTTAATAGCTTAAAAACTCACTTTTGGATGAAGATACAATAATTTTGATATGAAAAATCGGAATAGTACACTCCCATACACATCTAACTCATTTCCGTAATTTTTGTCAGTTATGTTAAGTGGGCTTAAGACGGCAGTATAAATGGTATTAAAAGGTGGGGGATTCCTTGAGGAATAAAATGCAAATATACATACATAGCTTCAGTTTTATTAATTCACTCAAAAGAATATGAAAGAAAATCAAATTAAAAATGCACAATAGATATAAATCTCATTGGCACGTGGAGTTTTCAATTTCGCCTCATAGTATTATCCCTATCGCGATTCGCAAGTACATCTGTTCGCCCGATTGCGGGAAAACAGCCGGAAGTGCGATGCGCGCCATTTTGAATTCAAATTCTCCCGCGCATTTCGGCCCGTGGTGTCGCAAAAGACATACGCGAAATAATATCCGCGAGCAGGTCTTTGTTCTATTCGAAAGATGTTTACGATTGCTTTGTGCCCGCATCGGGGGCGACGATCAAAGATCGCGCGCATCTGTCGGTCACGTTGCCGCAAACAAAGCGTCTTCCTGGGATTTCCCGGGATTTTCCGGGAACCAGGACGAGCAGCCAATGCACAAAGTAAAATAGTCCAAATTAATTTCAGCCTGGGGGGGGTGGGGGGGGGTGGGGTGGGAGGATGTGCGCTTTTCTCTCGCACGCGCTTCTCTTTCGCGACAAATCGCTGAAATTTCTCAAACGTTTTCGTCTGAAACGAGCCGAGCGGCCATCCGTGAAATGTGCACCGCCACTGGCTACGTACAATTTATAATTTATTCATTGAAACCATCGCGTGAAAATAGACATACGCACCCGCCGGTCCCGCCACTGGCGTTATTAATTCGTAATTATGTTACTAACTTCGTTTGTAGTTGATGAATTCGAGACGGTCGACGTAATTAATAAAGAGTTTCGTGCGTTATTATTTGTAAAAGTAATTTGTCGGAAATTA
Source organism: Parapsyche elsis (assembly GCA_022651745.1). NCBI lineage: Eukaryota > Metazoa > Arthropoda > Insecta > Trichoptera > Hydropsychidae > Parapsyche > Parapsyche elsis. The sequence goes on along the minus strand of JAGVSN010000004.1, from coordinate 7,603,052 downwards.
AATGAAATTAAAAAAAAAAAAAAACGAAGAAAACAACTTTATTACCATATTAAACATTTTAATTTTTCTTCGTGCTCGCCTTTTTACGGTTTAAATAAAAAGTCATATTTTTTAGGGTTAGGTTGATTAAAATTTTAAATTTCGACACTCGACGACCCTTTTTTAAGAGCTTCTTCATTTTTGCGAAAAAAAAATTTTTTATTGCAGTGTTAATATGTAAATTGTAATTGACGAATGTTATTAGGCATTACAACGTTAAAAATGCACTTGTAAACAATATTAAAATGTGGACTAAGATGTCTTCATTTAAATTTTAAAACATTCAACAGATCGAATAATATAATTATAATTACTATATACGAGTATAATAGTCTACCTGGCTGGGTAGCCGCGAAACGTTCGAATTCACTCACAGCACGAGTAGAGCTATTTTCAACTACTAAATACACTATAGATAATCATATAGTGGATAGTTATTTATACCTAGGATGTGAAGAAATGAATAAATAAAACAAATAATGAAACAAGTACGAAGCGCTTTTGCAATAATGAACATAGTTTTTAAATCTAACATCCCGCTATGCTTAAAAAATAAGGCGTACGATAAATGCAGTGTACTACCAGTTATGACGTATGGATGTAAATTCCAGTAAGATACGTAAGATCCAGTGCACACTGAGAAGCCTGAAAAGATGTATGCTTGGTATAACAAGAAGAGATCGTAAGAGGAACACGTGGGTAAGAAGCTTAATCAAAGTGGCAGATATGTACATATACCGGAACGTGTGAAAAAAGTGGAAATGGGCTGGTGACATAGCGAAAATAATGCATAGAGAGGATGTGAAAAAAAGCAAGGTAGGTGGTCAAGTGGATGTAGATTGCTCAAGACAGGCAGTATTGGAAGTGGATTGGAGAGGCCCTCATTCAGCAGTGGATGGTGAACGGCTGAAAATGATTATGAAATACACTATAGGTGATAACCACCAGATGACATTGTCAACGGGCATTGACTAGTACTTGAATAGCAATATAGATAGAGAAATCGTAGCATTTATAGAAGCAACAGCACGAAAAGATAAGTAAGAGAGGCATTAAATATTCAAAAACAGACGGATAAAACAAGTCCGTATCATTTATGAAGGACTTTTGTATATCTGTGTATATTATGTGTACAGTCGTTATCTGCGAAGCGTCGAAAAATTGAGTTAAATTGTAAATGCAAAGTGCGAAACCGGGGGACGACGACGACGACGGCAATAATGTAAAAAGGCAGGCAAAGAGACGAGAATTCAAAATTAGAGTTCATCGATTAGCAACGATTTGAATCTGGATACTGTTTTGGGGCAGGCAATGGGTTATTCGGGAACGGGAGAGAGAGAGTGCTCTAGGCTCGTGCCCGGCAAACGAAATCCCCCTCTCCGGTAATGAGAATCCCGGTTAAACGGGCGAATGATAAATTAAACCGGGAAACAAATCTTATTGCTTTTCTTCGTCCCTTAAGTATGCAGGCTGCGAGTGCCTCGGCCCCAAATTACAGGTACATACACACCGTAGTCGTCGTTGTTACCGTTTGAGAACATCTGCTATTAGCCGAGTGTATGTATGTATGTATATGTTTGCGAGCCCCCGCTTGGGATTACCGAAGAATGCAAAACTGTTATTCAGCCTTTTCACCTTACATATCCGACAATGAAAACTGGTACACCCTGTAGCTTAGTATGCATAGAAAAGTAAAGCGTATGAAATAAGACGTCATTCAAAAATTTAGACTTCCGTATTCTTCAGTTGAAATTGTATGAAAATGTTTTCTGAAGATCACGTCAAATCTCCTTTATTCAGTGGGATCACAATGGAATTAAATATACTACTTAAAGTTGAACCGTAATAAATAATATGCCTACTTAACTATTCTTATACATATTACTTCCGAGAATTTTATTTAGCTAACGACGTACATAATATGAGTCGCCTAGTTCCAAATCCCGATAAGTCCATAAAACTCACTTGTTCGCAAACGCGGTTTTTCTGTTACAGACTTATTTGCTTGATGGCGTTTAAACTCATTTAAACTTAATTTTGTTGATATTAAACAAAATATTGAGATTAGAAACATTGACTTATCGTTGTTTGTTTCTAAATATGGCTTTTATCAGCTTTTATCATAGTGCAATTGTCAGTTTTTGGAACTAACACTGATTTGGAATAATTCAAGTATAAGGCATCGTTTGAAAACATTCTTAGAACCAGAAAATATTTTATCCTCGTTTTTTATATATTGTGAACTTATCGGGATTTGGAACTAGGCGACTCATATGTTCAATTAGGTAAAGTTTAGGTGCTTATTTACATGTAAATTGTATTCGTATATAATATGATAGTGTGTGTTTTGATGTTTAAAGTATAACGAATTTGTTTTGGCATTTGGCATTGTTTTCTTAAATATGCTTTTCAGCTTAAATTTAAGGAAATGCTATTTATGTATATCGTAATTATATGAATATAATGTTCAACTAGTGTTGATGAAGTATCTATTTTGAGTTAAATTTGGATGCTTTGTAGGAGTTTTGAGTATTTTAGAATCAAAAGTGTGAACCAAGTCATAGCTCAGTGGTTTGAGCGTTAGTTTTTTGGGCAAAAGTTTAAGTTCAGTGTATGCTGAAATAATTGTGTCGACCTTAATTATCGTCATTGGCAAGGCTAAGCATTACTAAATCAAGATTCAGGCCGTCTCCTGTTAGAGTTTGCCAATTTATCTGCATAACTTAGATGTTAGACTGTTTCATTAAAAATTGGCACCCCTTATCCATTGGTCCAATTTTAAACTGTTCTTGGTTTGGATCAGTGTTCGGGAACCTTTATCGAACGAAGAGCCAAATTAGAGAAAACCTTCCAAAATTGGTCAAGTTAGGTAGCCGCAACATATTATTGTCAGATTATATGTGATAAAACTAAGAATGAAACTGGGATGGAGCGCTTTTGGAAGAATGAACATAGTTTTTAAATCCAACATCCCGCTATGCTTAAAAAAGAAGGAATACGACCGATGCGTACTGCCAGTTATGACGTATGGATGTGAAACGTGGATGCTAAATTCAAGAATGTTACGCTAGATCCAGTGCACGCAGAGAAGCATGGAAAGATGTATGCTCGGTATAACAAGAAGACATCGTAAGAGGAATACATGGGTAAGAAGCTTTAAAAACGATTTAAAGCTCTTTATAGACATCAAGTTATGGAAATAGGATTAATTTTGATTTTGTGTAAATTGTGTGTCAACGTTGTGTTTCCTTGTGTTTTTAGGTTGGTTAACTTTCCACCGAAAAAAAAAAAAAGATTGGAGGTTGTTTCAATTCTAAATGTATCACTTAAATTGATAATGTCCATCGTCGATTATACCAGGATTTGATCATTTAGTATTTGGTATGTAATTTCGGTGATTTATTGAATTATTTTCATGCAGGATACCTTTATTTTGATTGTAATTCAAATTGAAACGGTGAGACGACGACGAGTTGCGGTCGTGCTCGTTCGCGATGCGACGTGAAAACGGTCGTTTGCGGCCGACAAAAACCGTTTTGCGCTTTGCTATACGAAAGTCGTACGCAATAATTTCCCAAAAGTGTAATTTTGGAATTCGGACAACGTAAATAATGGTGGAGAGAAAAAAAAAGCGAAAGCGCGGCCATATGACGAGCGTATCCCGCGCGCAAATCGGAAACGGATTTCTCCCGAGCCGGGGAAAATGAAATGAGGTAATGCGACGAATATATTTATGTATGAAAAAATACGCGAACGGGCACAGGGGATAAAAAAAAAAAAAACCACCCACAAATTCAGAAGGTGGGGAGGGCTGGCAAGGGTGGGTACCATTCGAGCAAACCAAGGGGCGTTTCTGTCCTGCCAGCCTTTTGAAGATTTTTAACAAATGAAAAAGTTCGCTGAACACACAAAAAAATGACAATTGTCACGGGTGGCCAGAGGAAAAAATATAAAAAAAAAAAAAATGAAATTGGACGATCATTAGAGAGGAAATCTCTCCGGGGGTGATGCGAAAAAGATGGATGACACTGGCGTGAATTTCGGCCGACAAACAATCGGCGACAGTCGTCGTCGATCCGAGAGTTTATTAAAACGCACGATTATTCCGTTTCGTTCGAATTTTAATTATCTTTAATTCGCATTTAGTTTATTTTCCCGACGAAGTTTAAACGAGATTACTGCATCGTCGCACCACACTTTTCCTACTCCCCCCCCTCTTCCTTCCGCTCATTTGGCAAACATTTTCCGCGCGCGAAAATAAATAAGACATAGCGTGCGCGCGAGCGATGTTGATATGAGAAATTACGGGCGATTCACTCAAATTATTCCGCTCAAATGTACGCAAATATTTTTCGTTGAGCCGTTCATACGAGACGAATTTTCCGTTGGTTTGTTGAGGAAGGATTGGCAGGACTTTCTTGAGGCGAGAATGAAAATAAATTTCAAATTGAGGTGATTTAAGTTGGCTAATGATGTCATTTGAGCTATTGACATAGTACGTTTGTAGCACTTGTTTATTGTACGAATTAATCTTTTTCTGTATATCTATGTACATATGTATGTACATATATATATAATAGCCCTATTCCGTATGTCTGTCTCTGTGTGTGTGTGTGTCTGTCTGTCTGCTGATAACGTTCGCCTCGGTAAATAATTAAAAAAAAACCAGAACGTCGCACGAGTGGGATTTGAGCCCGGAATCACTGATTCGGAACAGAGCGCTTACGCGGTGAGTCAAACCAGTTGATAATAGGCAGGCTTCAACGTGACTATTTATATAATAAAAAATAGGCTCGCGACTTTGCAAAAATTGTAACGTTGTTGTATTATATGTACATTGTTGCATAGATATAAAAACTATTAAATTTAATATTATTTTTCAGTACGGGTGATGAGAACGCTCCGTTGATATTCAACGGGCTTACACTAGTGTATAATATAACTTCGTTCTACGTTACATATGTATGTATGTATATAATTGTGTTTCAAAGTGCATACATACATACATAGGCTGTTAAATATCACCAAGAGTACAAACATAAGTAGGGAAATGTATGTACAATACATACATACATTTCCAAGGACAAAATATTTTTTTTCTTGTTGATTTGTTGATTCTTTTGAATAATTTTATAAGCTCTTTAGATACATTGTATCAACATTTCTAATAATAAGATTTTCATACATGAGTGAATTTATTTTAGGTCTAAAATTCTAAACGGTAAGAAGGTTGGTTCTAAATTTTCGATGAAATCCTTATGCGATTTTACGTTGTTATTTTATATAAAAATAATTTTCCAAATTGACGGACATGCAAATCCAATAAATCAGTTATCGTCTCAATTTAATCGTGTTGCGAATTTGTCGGTTAAAAAAACAAAAAGAAAAATTAATATATTTTTTCATTGCGTTGGATTGGATTGCGCGACCAATTTATTTATTCTCTCGCATTCCTATCGTATCGAACGTGCACGCGCGTGAATTTATTTTTTTCAATTTCGCACGAAGCTATAAAGCTGTTGTGTATGTTTTTATTTTTTTGTTCTGATTTTGACAGAAATATCTCATCTTGGAGATTATGATTTATGTATTTTTCGCACGACGGTTTTTCGCGCGCGCGCGCTCGCTCACTCGCGGATGAAAAAAAAAACCAATACAGATATATACGTTTCGGGATAATCTTTCGGCGGGAAAATGAAATGAAATAAATAAATATACATATATACATATGTAGTTTTTTTTTTGAACGTATTGTTTTTCGCGCGAAGATGTGTGTGCGAAGCGCGGATTAAGGTCCACCGTATATGATTGGATTCAATTTTTCGAGTATTTTTCAACGTAAGCGGCTTATTGAAACGCACACATTCTATCTATCTATATTGCGGAACATCGGTTACCGCTCTCGTAGAGCGTATTACTGACACGGTGGCGTCTGTCCAACTGTCTTCGACACGCTCATATTCACAGTTCATAGCGACAGTCGGAAAACTCGGTCAAGGATCATAACTGAGCCTCGTAGTTGGTCATCCAAAGTTGGAAAATTACAGTTTTTAATTATACAGTTTAAATATTACGGTTGAAAATTTTATAATAATCATATTTTGTAGTAGTAAGAAAAGTATATTATACTTATACGACTCTCCATTAAAAAATCAATACAATAGCATTCTAAAAATTATGTTTAATTGAGTAACAGTTTGAATAATAAATGGAAACACTGACTGTGATATTTGTATGTGTATTTCCAAATTCGTAAATTTCACACGAGTATTTAATTATCATCGAATAGTCGACCTACTGCCCTAAAATAAAACTACCATTCTAGTCGCCCTTATTCACAGACCTATCGTATAACATATAATATTATATTTCACGTTTTCGAATTCAAGTGTTGGCAAAATTTCAAGACATTAAAAATAAAGCGGGGAATATTTGATAAAATAAATACAGAGGAATCGAATGGCAAAGTTGGCGGTTGTCCTGTAAAATTAATGAAAAACAAGCGGTTTCGCTGACGGACTTTCCTTGTAAAGTTTGTCATTTAATATTTATGATCGGGGCCCCGAAGGTTCAAAAGGACCAGATTTCCATTCGACCGTGTAAATGATATCTTTTGTATCTTGAAACGTTTTCGGATATCCATTTCCAAATTCGCTCGGCAACGGCAACGGGCGAAGCGCGCGGCTTAAAATTTTATAACACAAAACGATACCTAATACCGACTCTTATATGAAAGATTGTATATTATGTATAGGTATATTATTTAATCTGTGTACAAAATGTAAACGAATTATATTAATTTTGCTTTGTTTTCCAGGGAATACTGCTGAATCACAACGTCACGGCCAGAATAGTACGTAGCAACCAGAGTCTAGTATTACAGAGGGTTGCTAGACACAGTGGTGGTAGATATTCCTGCTCTGCGACAAATCCAGAGGGTGAGACGATCAGCGACGAGTTAACCCTGAGGGTCAAATGTGAGTTAACCTTTAGATATGTGTGGGTTTTGCATCATTTATCGCGCTCGATCATAAAACCGTGTATATGTCACGGCGACAATCGTGCCTTTTGTATTTTTAATTTGCGACGTTCAATAATTACCGCAACTCGACCGTTAAGTTTCCAAAATGTCATCTATATTGAATTAGGTTTTTCGGTACGACTTGGCCGTATTTGCAGTGAGCTTTATCTGTATTTATTGCGTTGCGTGACTGTATGTATGTGTATTATGTACATACATACAATACATATGTATGTTTGTGTGTGTGCGAGTGTTTAATTTTCAAGCAGATTGCTCAAGTTTGATAATGAAATGAGTTTGTACAGATTTGTATTATGAATGTTTGTGTGGTGAGTTTTATTGAGTTTTGTGCTTTTAAGCGTATTTGGTAAATGTACAATATATAATGTATGAATAAATTAATTGCTGGTACATGCGATGCGCTAAATAAGCATCGATTTGCCTTTTAAGGATCAGCTATTTTTTTATTTTCAGGAATATCGGTGATATGTTTTTGAATCGTAATAAAAATATCATTGATACTTTAATTATTTGATGACTAAGGCGATAAACATAAGAAACAGCAAAAACTTAAGTAATTTACGACAAATTTTGCGTTTCGTTAAAGCATTACACGTCACAGTCCAACATTGTTTTACAACGTAATTCCCTAAAAAAAAAAAAAAAAAAGAAAAACTTGGAGTTTTTAACAACACACCATTGTTGAAAAACGAAAAGTTTTATATATGCATGAAAATGTTTTTAAACCTTAAAGTTTGTGACTTTTTTCATACGTTCGAAATATAATACAAACTCACACACATACCTATGTATGTATATTATAATAAGTACCTACATTTGAGGGGTTTTTTTTTTGTATATGTATGTAGGTAGGTTATTATATGACGAGTTTTTGAACAAATTCGCTACACGAAACTTCAATTAAAATTTGCGAGATGGAGAGTTTTTCCTCGGCGAGAAAGTTATATCTCGTATTTCCATATAATTGCTATCAGTTCGATGAAATGCAAATAATGCGCGCGGTGTGAGCGCGTGGGGAAAAAGGGACTTTTCTGGTTTAATATTGAGCCGGCACATCTTTGGAGCAGTCTGCAAAAATTGAAAATTAAATTTTCTTCTCGATTCCGAATCGGAAAAACATCATTTTTCATCTGGGGAGCGCGGACGGGGAGATCAAATGCGCCACCGAGTCGCATCGATCTCGTTGACGTTCGATTTTAATTATCGAAACGGTGAATTTCCACTAAATGAAAATACTTTCATCGAGTGGAAATGAATTTTCCACTGTCGATACGTCCAAGCGGCACTGTGTATGCTTTGGAATAGATTCGTGTAATTGTCGGATTAGATTTTCCATCGTGATGTTTTCCCCGGTGTGAAATTTTCGGCACACGCGATTAGACTTACGTACGCCGCTATCTGATGATAAAAATGGAAATTATTCAACACAATGTTGTGCGAACATGAGATTTAAGCGTTTTATTTGCACAATCTAATAAATTTCCATTAGATTTAACGTACTAATTGCTAACATCGTGTTAAATATACCGTGAGGGTAATCCAGTCGCTGGGGCGTGTAAGCCCCGCCAAAACTTCAATGTTACGCTCGGAATTCTTGCAATTTCTTCCCTTCCGACACACACACACACACTTTCAATAGTATATTTTTAATTTTTATTCCCTTCTAGAGATTCGAGCAAGACGAGCAAATATATTTTTCAATTAAATCCGAGTCCGTGCCTGTGCTTTTTTTTTACCGCAGTATCATTAGTTGCGGCTGGCCTACATCCCCATTGTTTGCAGAAAACGGTCATTAGTGAAATAAAAGTATTTTAAATAGGAAATTCAAAGGCTTTTGTGTTATACACAATTTTTGTGCGAGTACAATTTTTCAAGATGAAGTGGAAAAACTTTTACAACTCGCGCGCGCCGCACAGACGATGATCATCAAAATTTCATATGCATTTTCCGAAAGCGAGGGCCGCAAAAAATTAACGTTTTTTTCCTTCCGTCTCTTTTAACCGAAATTTTCACTGCTCAATGAAGCTTTAATTTTTTTTTTTCACACAAAACACGACCTTCTGCAGTATAAAGTAAAAACATTTTTATTTTGAAATTTGAGTCACAGTACTTATTACTATAAGTGTGAGAATGAGTTTCATCAAAACAGTCAAAAATTACACGCCAAAGTAAAGTTGCGTCAATTTGAACCAATTATTTAAAATTAAACGCAATATAAAAGTTAACGCCGCCGAAGGGTTAACCCCGACCTGCGTGTGTTTAATTCCAAGGAAATTTAAATCACCTTTTAGCGGTGAGATTATTTCAAAGGTCCGTTATATAATATTATAAATACGATTACGCCATATAATAATAGTAATGTATGACCGCACTACAAAAGCCAAACATAATACGGCGGGCATAAACTGCCACTTCCGGTTGAATGGGTTTACCTAATCTTAATTATCTCGTCATGTCTTTTATTACTATAAACATCGCATTGTTCCGCAGAATATAAACGCATTAAAATAGTTATTTAAATATTATTTTGGTCGATTTGCATTTAAAAAATTCGGGGTGTGGCTGTGTCGAACACGGCCGTGGGGTTTTCCGTGAATACGTCCGCGTCAGCGGCTAATACATTATTTGGAATTTGAAAATGAAATGTAAGCATCGAAATGGATACATTAATATATTTTACTAGTATCGATTACAATTTTATTTATCATTGGCCTGTGGTAAATAGTGGCCGTCGAGGTGCTCGCGACGTTGTTTTCCCTACGCGCCGAGTCGCCTTTCTGATGTTCCCGATACCGTCTCACTCGTTCTGTCACAGATATTTTCATACTGATCGATACATGATTAGACCCTCTTTCTGATGATATATGTTTTTTTTGTATTTCCTATTGGCTTTTTGGCGAGTATAGGTTGACACAGTGAAATTGTTTTTGATTTTTCACCAACAAATAATTTACATACATAGATCAATTTTTTTTATAAATCGATAGACCTTATAGAGATATTTTGTTTTGTAGCAAAATTACCGCGCTAGCACGTCAGAGTCGCGAGATATACATACTGCTTGGAAATTTCCAAAAACGTCCAAAATAGCCGTTGGAATATATGCCCCCTCCCTCGCATCTCGCACATGCTGGGTGCCAATTTAAGGTTGGAAATTTATCATAGAAGTATATCCAAGCGAATAAAATAACATTTATGTCAATCGTGTTATTAGTAACGAAGTTATAGTGTCGGAATGTATGCCCATTCAAACGTAAACCGCCGTTTTCGTACTAGTACCCCATACTGGTCCGAGTATAAATAGACGTATTCACGTCAAAAGCTCTGTTTTCAATCTGGACAAGTTTTGTGTGTCAAATTTCAGTGTTATTTTATTAGCGTTTCGCATATGACTAAGAATTATTATTTTGATTGAACAGATTGCGTCGTGCGCTCGAATAAGAGTGTCAAGTCCACTTGATCCCTTTTCCCTGACGAAAGGGGGCGATAAAAAATGGGTCAACAGTCAATATCTTCATCGAAGAACGACCGGGAAGCTTTTTGACCTCAACCTCACCTTTTTATACACGTGTATAAATACGCACGCGTACGTATATGTACACATGTAGATGTGGGCACGAGCATGTAAATATTTATCGATTGTCTGTATAGGTATCCCTATAAAGAGATTAAGGGGCGATGCGTGAAGACATTAAAGGGCTATGGCACTGGCACTTATCACGCAACTCGAACCAGTAAATCATGCGATTATCGTTCGCCCATCAAGATGTTTGTTGGGCGGTAAATTCGCCCACCTACCCCACCCGCCTAAGCGTCGCATAAAGTGCGGTAGCGTATAGCGAATATTTTCGCAAGTGTTCAGAATCCGTTTATAGCCGGCCGGCCGGCGCGTAATAGCCCGTTATATATCGCAATAATCTGACGCCAGATATAATTTTTCTGTTATTGCTGGGGTCGTGTTAACTTCCCCAGGGGAAAATCAGGGTGGGGGGGGGGGGGGTGAAGGGCGAGGGGGATAATACTGCGGGGGCGTGTAATCCCTCGGCTCCTTGATATTTGCATTCCACTTAAATCCGCTCGTAACGCGCCAAATCAAATAAATACTTATCGTTAATAATGTTGGACTCGTTCGCGTTTAAGCTCGCAGTATAACCCTTTCGTTCGGTGGTGGTAGTATTTTCCTCTCGCAGCGTGTTTCGGAATCCTTGTACTTTTTTGCTAACGATCGGCAATTTGCAAGCGGTGCGTTTGTCGTCGTTGAGCTCGTGTGTCAACGCTGCTTAAAGGTTTCGTTTCGTTTGTTTGTTTGTTTGTACGGCGACAATAATTCGGCTCAATGTACACGGAATTGTGTATAAATAAATTTTTTGTGTGTAATTGTTTTGTAACTGGCTGTATCCGGTGTAACATATGACCCTTCAAGACACGTTTATATCTTGTGTAGCATACTTTTTATTTAAAAAACAAATGTCAGCTACTTTCTGTGTATATTAATGAAACATCAGCGTTTAAAGCAGACAAGTCTAGAAAATTAAATAAATAACTTCGCCGACGAAAATTTACCTCGTCTTTGTATAATATGTAAGATTAAACTATTGCCCCTCTTTTTTTTGCATATATGTACATACATATACATATATGTATATATTTGTGTACTGTTTGACTAATGCAAATCAAATTTTGCAAAAGTGCTTCGTATGATCGTGCACATTTTATAGGATACTAGCTGACCCGGCATGCGTTGCAATGCCCGATTCCGTTCCCGTTCCCGTTCCTGGTACGTTATCTGACGCGTGAGCAGACCCGTTCCCGTTCACGTTTTTTCCCGATTTTTTTTCACAGGAACCATCCCCGGCATTGATCACAATAAGTTTTGAAAGTTTCATCGCGATCGGTTGAGTGGTTTAGGAGCCTATAAGAGACAAACAAACAAACACACAGACATTCATTTTTATATATATACATAGATGTACTAGAGTACGATAGAAATTTTTTCTTTATACGTAGAAGTTTTAACTAATTTTGCACGCAACATGTAGTTACTGCAGATAATCACATTGTACATAGAAAGAGTTGAGAATTATTTGTACTGGATGTAAATAAGATAAAATGAGACTGAAACTAGGATGGAGTGTTTTCGGAAGAATGAACAAAGTTTTTAAGTCCAACATCCCGCTATGCTTAAAAAATAAGGTATAAGACCAATCTGAAACGTGGATGCTGAATTCAAGAGTGCTAGGTAATATCCAGTGCATAAAGAGAAGCACGGAGAGATGTACGCTCGGTATAACAATAATACATGGGTAAGAAGCATGACAAAAGTGGCAGAACATGTGAAAAATTTGAAGTGAGAAATACTTAAGAATGGTATCCGAGAGGATGTGAAAGAAACCTTGGTAGACCGAGTAGACGATGAGCTGATGAATTGAGAAGAATATGTGGAGTAGTGAATGGTGAACGACTGAAAATGATGATGATGACAGAAGTTTACAGCTTAGAACCATACTTAAAGAGTATACACTATTACTGGTTCAGTAAAAGCAACACGGAATAAGTACAACCATTAACGTCGGGTACTTGCAACTATTTTTAATAAGAATATAAACCGAACGACACTCGAGCTACGCACTTCGTGACTTCGCGCACTGTACCAAACAGGACTCCCCATATACATAATATACAGAGCACTTCATTTCAACCTGTGAATGTATTTTATTTACGAACGAACGTATACCGCAATGTAACTTATGTATAATACACATTGTTGAGTGTATACTTTCAACTTAAATTTTCACGACCATTTGAATATTTCAATGAGGGAGTTTTTCAACAGTTTTATTTATCATTGGACAGTTGCCCCCGTGTGCAGAAAGCCAGGACCCTCGGCGGTGGGAGCGGCCAGGGGTGAGAGACTTTTGGTCCCTTGCGAAGTGGACGCAGACCCTCCGGCCAGATCCTTCAAGTGGAAGTTCAACAACTCGGGAGAGACCCTGGACGTGGGGGCGGATCGGTACACTTTCAATGGCAGTGTCAGCACCCTAAGGTAAGTCACAGACACACACATACATCTGGAGAATAACCACCCAACCACCCTCTAAGAACCCCCTTCATCGTATTCCCTTTTCCAGATATACGCCCATAGCCGATCTGGACTACGGAACATTGTCCTGCTCGGCCATCAACGACATAGGACACCAATCCGTGCCGTGTATGTTTCAAATGGTTGCCGCAGGTAAAGTTAAAACTAATTATACAAAAAAAATGTCATATTGAAGTGCAGCAGTGCAATGTGTATGTTTGAATTGTGTCCTTAGGTAAGCCGCAACCGGTGGGTAACTGCACCCTGAGCAACTTGACGAGCGGTGCGGCAGAAGTGTCCTGCGAGCCAGGATTCGATGGCGGTCTGCCGCAACATTTTCTCTTGGAAGTGTACAGCGATTCCGAAGACGAGCCCAGGTAAACCATTCACGTAAACGTCACGATGGCGTATTGAAATCTAGACTGAAAAATAAAATAAAAATTAACGTGAACATAACGAAACCAAGGCTCCGACTTGTTCAGTGACGTTGAGCGTCTCTATTAACCGTATTAAAAATGTTGCGCGAGTGTGTAAAGAGAATGTTTCAAAACCGTTGGAACGAGTTGGCATGGGCAAATGTCGAGTTTATAATCTAAATGCGATTTTTTTCTCCGAGTCAAGTGCCCGTCGGGAAATCAGCAGATGAAAGCGAAACAATGCGGATGATTAGATGTCGTCTCGTTTCTCGTCGCGTCACACTCTATATCTTAATTTTTATTTATTGCGCCCGGTGGATTATAATCTCAACCCCCCAACCCCCCATTCGTGTGCGCTGGTTTGTACAACAACAGTGCAGCCCGTAGCCCGTTCGTCAGCACGTGAAACAATTGTATAGTATACCGTTGATGGAATGGATGCACGGCCATAAATCGCGTTGTTGACAATGTTAACGTGACCCCAACGATCCAAGCAAGCAGGCAGGCTAATATATACATATCATCAGTCGTTTACCATCCACTTTTGGATGAAGGCCTCTCCTATCCTCTCACATTCCTAGTCTGTCTTGAGAATCTGTATCCACTTGACTCCACACATTATTTTCAATTCGTCCACTCGGTCTTCCTTGCTTTCTTTCACATCCTCTCGGATACCATTTCAGTATTTCTCGCGTCTATTCTTCTCGCTTAAAAATTTTCATACGTTCCGCTATATCTGCCACTTGGGTCATGCTTCTTAACCACGTATTCCTCAATATACATATTGTATACCTAGTATTGGAACTATTTTTAGGCAAATAATTACAAATATCTATACACTGCATCACGTTAATTGTTAGTGCAAAAGTTTTTCATATTATCCGTGGAAAGTCACAACCGAGTGACTTTTTTTTTTTGGTTTGTGAACTCGCACATTAGTTAACGTCCTTAGTTGTCCTTGTTCTTTTAAAATACGCTCAAACTATTAGAACTTCATCAAAGTTAGTCAAATTTATAATGGTTTTTTAAAGACCGTGAGGTAGCCAATTGATTTTGGTAGCATATGCAAGTTTGGCTCTGAATGATTGTGCTCCTTTATAATTCTGACTAGGAAAAACAACTCACACGTCAGACGATCGGAAAAATCCACACGATCTAACCGGTAAGCGATTGCTCTCCGTGGAAAATTCGACGTATGACGAAGCTTACGAGTGGCGTTTGCTTGTAAATTATTAGTGGCAACTGTAGTAGAAGGTGCGGCTCCCAAATAAGATTACCGAACTGCTGTTGGATTGTCGGTACAACCGCAGCCGATGCTTCACCGGTGGCTACAAATTAACTTTGGAATCCTCTCCAACCACCATCAACTCCCCCATTTCACCCCACAGCCTCCCCATAGTCGGCTACATTATAAATTTAACTTCAAGAGTACCGCAAACAAGGTCACCGAGCTGTTTACCTGTGACCGCAAAGCCTCCACCTTGCACTATGGAATACCTCCTCTACGCGGTTTGGTTCTCCCCATTACAGAGATGTGGACTTCCACGAGCCAAATTGTCCCGATGGCAAAGCACCAGATCCCTCCTCTCATCTCGCTATAATATCCCCGGTGCAAGTGATCGACCGTCGTAGTTAAATCTAGCCGCCAAACGCGTATCTATCCATCTGGGCGTGTTTATTGTATGAGGCGCCTTTTTTTTTTTTCTTAGCGCGAAAAGGCGCCGTACGCAAAATCATCGTTTAGAGTGGGTCGTAAATTATCGTCGAGGATCCCCGAATATCACCGCGAGCCGCCTATTGAGCATAGAAGATAAAATAAAATACAATTTCCTTACCCCACCCCCGACCTCTTTCCGATCCTTCGCTTACTATATAAAATCATAATATAAGAGGGTTCGCTTTAGAAGTGGTGTCCAATTCTGAAAATGTGCGCGGTACGACCGACAAATTCCCGGAATCGAAAATCGTCGTATCAGTGTTAAAATGAAACTGTGATAAAATAGTGCAGCTTATTGAAATCTTTAGGCTTTCGATGTAAGTTATTTTAATAAATTTAAGGCAGCTCAGAGACTTTTATTTACTTTTATATTGTGCGTAAGTCACGTGCACTTATTAAGTATGGTCGTTTCTTTGGTCTCTTTGTCGTAAGGGTTGAGTTTTCCAAAGTGTTAAAACTGAGAGTTGAAATTGAATGAAAGGCATCAAGTAAAGAAAGCACGTATCGTCGAATCTCACACCTGTCCATTTTTTTCGTACAAAATTGTGTGACAATTTTTATCGACAGTATCTCACTAGTGAAAATGAAAATTTCATGATTTTTTTTATATATACATTGCATGCATATGTACTTATACATTATAGAGCAAAAATTTTACAAAGGCAAACCTTAGTGTGGCCTAGATTATGTACGCGAAAAACAATCTCAAGCGCATGAATATTCGATGCGAAATTAATTTTACATGGAAAAAATTTACACAGGTGTGGTAAAAATCTGTTTTCCTTTTAAACGCAAAAACTAACGACGGTATGGGATTACAAAAAATAAGGTAAAAGTAAAAAAAGAAAAAAAAAAACACGAACGAATGTGCCAGTCGGAAAAGTGAAGGCGCATTTCTACCGTAATAGAAAATCGTGATTTATACAAAGATCAATCTTCTTTAAACGCGAAACGCGAAAACGTCACCTTGATCGACCGCTGATGATTTTTTTATGGGGAAATTATTTCGCAGCTTTATTTTTATGCATATAATATAACATAATATTGAGTGTGTGTGTGTGTGTGTAAAATGTGATGATTGATAACGTTGTGTTTTACGCCACGGTAAATTATCGTACGAATTCGAAAACGTAAAATCGAAATTCGCCAATTTCACTCAACGATCCCGTGTTTCGCAAACAAAAGTCAATTTGTGTCCATTAAGGGTGTGCGGGTTTTGATTTAATTCGATTGTGGATACGCGTCGCGCCCCGTTTGAGATGGAAAATGACGAAAGTGGTCCCGACGGTTGACAAGGACGATCTTTTCCAAAGGTCCTGAACTCGTCCCTTCGGGAACATAAATTAATAAGAGGCTTCGATTGAATCTGGATACGGCGATACAAAGGGTCTTATTATGAGGGCGTTGAAATCGAAATACACCCTAAACTTTGTACACACACGAAACCCCTTCCTATCCCTACTCTCCAGTTTCGTTGAGTATGCGTGACGGATACGGATATCGGTTCATATTATATAAAGAGCGATTTTATCCGCCATATCCGAAATTTTATTGTATTACACTTTATTTTTTCACTTTTATTATTATATTTTCACACCCTTGCGTCCTAATGGTTATCGGGACATTACTATTGACGATTTTGGGTTTTTTTTTTATTATATACATAAATATATAAACGGATGCACGTTGAAGTTTCATTAAAGCAATTCTGTGCAGTTTATGAAGAATGTACTGTTAAAAGGACTATACTTTCGTATTTATTTATATAATATAATAGCCAAAGCTAATTACACATTCCTTAAATAAGCACCTATACAGAGATGTTTTTTTAAGACTGCCAGGAATTAATCAATAATTTTGGAACTTCTAATTCCATCCGGCTGTCTATTATATTCCAAAACACCTCTGTACAAGATGCTTCTCCTATTTCTATTTATTCTAACATTTTTTATAATTAAATTATTTTTATGACTTAAATTACATATATTCACATACATCCATTCATCTCACAATAAATTTACTAAAATATGATGGTACCATATTATTATCTAACTTAAATATAAATACCAACATACAAATCATCAAAGTATCATTCACATTCAACCAATCTATGTAATTCAATCATCATCTTTTTTATACTTAGCATACCTATCAACATTTAGCCTATACATTTCATACCTCTATTTTGTAATATTTGCATCTCTAGTTGACTTATCTAATATATTTAATAATGATTTATTATTATTATTCCTTAAATTACATAATATATTATTCACATACATCTATTCCTCTCACAATAAATTTACTAAAGTATGATGGTAACATATTATTATCTAACTTAAATATAAATACCAACATACATACATCATTCACATGCAACCAATCTAATTCAATCATCATAATTTTTTTACTAGCATACCTATCAACATTTAAAATACATCTCATACCATATATGTATGTATGTATGCAATTCACTATTGTAAGGAAAAACCGTAACATTTTTCCATTGCACGTTTCGAACGCTCGACAGTCTACTATATCGCCCGTTCAATATTATTCTTTCAGGTACAATCTGAGCAGTTCCGAATCGATGTTCACAGTGATCCTGGAGCCAGATGTGACTTTCAGATTGGAAGTGTATGCCGCTAACGCAAAAGGAAGAAGTCCACCGGTGACGCTGTCCGGAGTACGATTGAGAGACGCTGAAAAACGAACCGGTGAGTTTAACAGTTACCGTTCAGATATAAATTTAACCACGATTTTCCAACTACACAATACGACCGAGGTTGATATTTTTCGAAAAGGCAACCGATGAGAGGGTTGGCAGTTTACATCCCCATCACGACACGACCGAGACCCGGGGGGTAAATAGCTCCAGGACGAATTCGCATAACACAATGATACATATTTCAAGAAGCGAACGACGTGCCCAGTGTACTAGACGACGTCTAGTTTCCAATAAGTTCGGTGCATGTGACGTGCGA
The DNA here is from genome assembly GCA_022651745.1 of Parapsyche elsis. Taxonomy (NCBI): domain Eukaryota; kingdom Metazoa; phylum Arthropoda; class Insecta; order Trichoptera; family Hydropsychidae; genus Parapsyche; species Parapsyche elsis. Next base: position 7,584,775 of record JAGVSN010000004.1, on the reverse strand, counting down.
CTTTCATAAAACTCTCTCCGCGCGTGCAAATCATATGCGAGGTGGCGCATGTGCATTTGATTTACTCCAAACTGTGATTCAATATTGTAAAATGACTAGCGGGAATGCGGCGGCGTTGATCCGATCTTGATTAAAATTAATGTGTATATGAAATTTATCCGCGATGGACCTATGGATCTATTTTAAAATACACCGGCGACGTTGTTGTTTCCGAGTGAGGCTTGAGTTTCCGCGCGATGCTCGCGCGTTTGTTTAATTATTTAATTAGGCCAATCTATCAATAAAACGCAAACGAGTTTTGATCTTAATTAAAATGCGTCGGCGTATCTAGTTTCGCATCAATTAACGCTGAAATTCAACAGAGTGGAAGATGAAGAAGAAGATGGGGAAGAAGAAGGCGCAGCAGCACTTGCGTGAAAAGTCGGCCGTATCGTATTTAGTACAAACAACGAACGTCAAACGTTCAACTCTCTCTCTCACTCGTCGCCTCAGCTCAATTTACAAAAATAACATCTAGCAAACTTTCATCGAAAGTTAAATTATACATGTGTAAGCGGATGGAAGCGTCGTATCCAAACAGCGATGGAAGTTTTCCGAGTTTTCGCTGTGTATTTTTAATCGGAGTCGATAATGCATGAGCGCTCGTGTCAACCCTTTGCGCCCCGCGCTATCTTCTCGCAGACGTGCCTGTGCGTAGATACACGGATAGATAGATAGATAGATAGGTGGGATACCTATGTATTGATTTGACCCTTCCGCGCGATGAAAATTCCACGTAGTCTCGTGATGGAGATAAAATACTTCATCGAGTAATGGCGTCCCGGGCTCCCGGACAAACGACCCTATACCCCGTAAGCCCAGTCCATTCCTTTTGATCGCACGGTTCATTGTGCCTGCTAAATGCGACCGGCGTACCTGCCCAGGGGCACTCAAACTGTGGCGCGCGCGGAGCTGACAAATTATGCTTAATTGTGAACCGGGTTGCGAATAAATAACCCCTTGTTGGCATGAGCAAGCACTCCCTCTCTCTACCGTTGCCCTCACAGTCTAACCCGCATTCTCTCTCTCTCGCAGCCAAACCGACGCTCGAATTAATCTCTTGGCTTGTGTCGTTCATTCTGAATTTCGTGTGTGTGTGTGTAATTTAAAAATTGTTTGTTGTTGGATTATGTGAAGCGATGTGTGAGATTGTAGGCGACGTTACAAGACCATAAAGTATGTGCAGTAAATAAAGTCTTTGTAAATTGTCTCGTTTAAATGAGAACTTGTGGCGTTTAAGTTTCAATGTTATTAATAACTAGTGTAAGCCCGTTGAATATCAACGGAGCCCTCTCATCACCCGTACTGGAAAATTACATATTAAATTTAATAGTTTTTATAGTTGTTGCATCTATGCAACAATGAGCCATTTATGGCGCGTTATAATACAACGAATCCCAATATATGTATAATCGAATCCCAACTCGAAAAAAAAAAATTTTTTACTTTAATATTTATATTATACATAATTATTAATTATTATAATTTTGTAAGTAAAAAAACCAAAAATAATTATAGTTTTTATAGCACCATCTATAGGTAGGTAATGTAGGTAGGTAAGTAGGTATGTAGGTAAAGCAGAGTAAAGATCCCTTGTATAGGTAATGTTTAAAAAAAAAGGACTAAATCGACCGAGAGTGATAGAGTAAGCGTTAGCGTGATGACTCTTGAGCTTGCGGTCGTGGGTTCGATCCCCCACTCGTTCTGGTGGTTTTTTAATAATTTTTCCTCAGCGAGCGTTATCAGCAGACAGGCAGACAGACAGATAGACAGACAGACGGATTTCGGCTATTATATATATATGTATAATAAGTTTGCATAGTGCTGAAAGTGAAAATTTGTTAGAAATTTTATCCGTTGCTATATTTTTTCAAAGTCAAACTTCCGTTGCGAAAAAATGACTTGAATTTTTGATTTGTACGTTTGTATAAATCAGCAGTCAGGAAATACAAAACGTTGACACATAATTTACACAAAATCGAAATGAATCTTATTTCCATAACGTCATGGCAATAAACAGCTTGAAGATCGTTCTTCAAATTAAACTTTATAATACTTTTTAGTAATAAACTGTCGAATCTATATAATCCAAAAATAATACACATGTTACTGCTCCCAAACTTACCAATTTTGCAAGGTTTTCCCTAATTTGGCTCTTAGATAAAGGTGACCACTAGTTTAAATGCAATAAGAAATTTTAACTAAAGCGAATATTATATGCGTAGTACATATATGTACATACATATGTAATATCTATTGAAAATTGAACACATATTTGCGATTATATTTGAATGAATTATCACTTCCGGTTGAATGATTATGAGTGTTAGCGTGAATGTCCCAATATATCCGTTTTTGCTTATGCGCATAATTGTGATATCGTGATAATATTGCAATGTATGTTTGTTCAATGAACAAAACAATGACAAAATAACGTTAAAAGGTGATTATAACGTGGTGCAAAAGATGGATGTAATCAGTGGTGATTGGTATCACAGGAAAATTAACGTTAATGATCGATTGAAGGTTTGATTGCAATTAATAACTTGGTTATATAAAATAAAATCGAATGCAGTACCAGTATTTAGCATTTCCACTATGGAGTGATAAACGTGCGCGAATTAACCTTATACAGGTTCGAGCCGGAAACGCGGTCATTAACGGGTCAATGCGCGGAGGCAGGCTTGAGAAAAATACAAGACAGATTTCCCTTTTCCGAAAGACTAATGTTTTCTTATATACAACTTCCCACTTAACCCATTTATTGACCCAATCTTGTGTGATTCAACCTTCCGCCCAGTGGCATATACATATGTACATAAAATGACGTATACGTTCTACGAACGGATATTCCACAAGTTCGGGGCCGAAAGTTGAAGAAACGGCGATGACACGCAAGAAAACGCAACGCGTCTCTTCTTGCCAAATGACGCATATTTTTCCGATAGTTTGGATAGCGGTAGAGGTGTGGGGACCTGATGGAAAACGTACGATATCCAATATCGAATATTACAACTAAGGAATTTTTCGCTAGATTGAAAAATAGCTGTAAGTCGCCGACGGCTGCAATTTTTATATGTTTGCGACCATATTTCATTTTTACGCGCCGTGAATCATTTTATGTATGATGCGAGTTGTTATAAAAAAATATGCCCGCAGTCACTTTTTCACAATCGCTTATATGTATGTATGTATGTACGTACATATTTTCTCAAACTAACATACGATGATGAACATCATCATCATCATTTTCAGCCGTTCACCATCTATCTTCTTCCAAACTTCTCCAATACTCTTCCATTACTGTCTGTCTTGAGCAATCTGCATCCACTTGACTTCACACATTCTTATCAATTCATCAGCCCATCGTCCATTTGGTGTACCGTGCTTTCTTTCACATCCTCTCGGATACCATTCCAGTATTTGTCACGTCCATTTGCCATCCATTCATCTCGCTGTGTCCGGTCCACTGAATATAACATAATTATTCTATTTCCACAACTTTATGGTTATAAAAAACTTCAAGTTAATTTTTCAGATTTAACTTTGTAATATTATTTAGTTTTAAATTAAGAAATATCGTGAAGATAACTAAATTTTTACAGCTTTCCAGTTCATAAATGAGTAACATCGAAAATAGTATGTTGCGGTTCTAAAACTTGCCAACTCTGCAAGGTTTTCCCTGATTTGGCTCTTAGCTCGTAATTTCCAACCGTTGCGTTAATTCATAAGGTTAGATCTATTCACAGATTCTCTTTTTGCACGGTTTTGAAATAACACGATCCAGGAAAACGGACCAATTATTTTTTTCACACTGATTTTTATTTATTTTAACACGGTTATAAAAAATTAAAATGAAAAAACAGCAGTAAAACGGGCACGTTTATTGTCAAGTAGCGACACTGAATGAATATATTTTTTCATATTTAATTAAATTTAAATTAAAAACCATATCAATTTATTACTTCATTATGTATGTCATCATCATTTTCAGCCGTTCACCATCCACTGCTGGATGAAGGCCTCTCCAATCCTCTTTCATTATTATCCGTCTTGAGCAATCTGCATCCACTTGACTCCAAACATTCGTCTTTATTCATCAGCCCATCTTCCACTCGGTCTACTTTGCTTTCTTTCACATCTTCCTGGATACCATTTCAGTATTTATCGAGTCCATCTGCCATCCATTCTTCTCATTACGTGTCCACTGTCCAACCCATTGCCATTTCAACTTTTTCACACGTTCTGTTATAATACTGCTACTTTGGTCATACTTCTTACCCATGTATTTTTTCATTATGTTGCTTATGTTACTTACATATAATAAATTCGATTTATTTTTGATTTCAAGAATTTATTTTGGCAATGTAGGTACATGTCTATTTTTTTACACAGTTTTTTCTTGGCATGGTAGCCCCTGGAACGAATCTCCCGTACAAAAAGAGGATCGGGTGTACATATGTATGTACATGTGTTTGTACTTATGAGGTATTGCGGATACGAAGGGCGAACTCGACAAACATCGATTTAGAGAAAAACACGTTTTAAGTTTTTTTAATTAGTACCATGGTGATGGTTTCCTATGTTTCAAGCTTTATTTTTATACGGTTATGATGAACGAACTAAAAAAAAAAAAATCCAGTGTATTCTAAAAAAGTAGGAGAACGGAATAGTAAAAAAATTATGTCGAGTTCGCCCTTCGTATTCGCAACGACTCATATGTACTGTGAACTTTGTTATGTAGAAAAATAGACTCTCATATCTTATATGTATGTATGCTTTCAATCGAATGAATATTTTCATTGTTCAGATTTTCACAGTATGTCGATTTGTTGGATACGATGGTCTCAATCTCTATTGATGAAAGTATTTTTGATATATTTTATGCGATGTAGTAAGTTTGCGTTATACGGATTTAATGTCGCACCGAGCGAACAGACTAGACGGGTCGACCCCATCGTCCTGGACGTATTGGAGCGTAATTTCATTTAAGAGTTTTAGCCATTCATCCGAAAAATGTTGTCATCTACTATGGCCTGAAGCTGATGGGCTCAGGCAGGCTGCCCGAGAGAGTGGCGTCGTTCAGCCTCACCTGTTTCCTCGTGACCTAAATGATAATTTCCATACAATGCAAAATAGCCCCGTCGAAAATATTCAGGCCCCGACCATTTAACACGTGCCTCGGGATTTTAAATAAGAATAAGGGGATCCCGCCGCGCCGGAACGGGATATATTTCAATTTTAAATTTAAACTGCCTTAACTGCCATGGCATCCGCCTGTTTAGAGTGTTACTTTATACGCCTGTTAATAGGCGAGACTCTCGACGCTCGCTCGGCCCCCCTAAAGTATGTTCGCATTAGCGATAAGCGAACTCGTTTATGTTTCTGATTATCATTAAAAATATTATCTCAAACGGGGTGAAAGTAGACGAGGGGAAAGGGGGTGTTTAAAGGACGCGATTAATTTAATTTTGCATTTAAGCTAAATTGTATTTGCATTCGAGCATTGTTTGAAAGCGGCGTTGATGCGAAACGAACGGCGATTTTATACTATCAAGTATCTTATGAATATTGCCGGTTTAGTTGAATTTCACAATCGGTTCCACTCCACCGACGGTTCTTAAATCCACAACGCAAATACGTCTATGCAAATCCGTCGAATTCGTAAAGGGAGAAAAATAATGTTTCGCGGGTTTTTTCTAGTTGGCGCGCAAAAAGTTAATTAAATAGAATAGCCGTGAATAATGTAAATGAAAAATGTTTTCGCAGTTCATTATCATTTATCTCGGATAATATAATCAGTGGGAATGTAACACCGTCGGGAGAGTGAGTGAGAGAGAGAGGCTGTGTGGTTTATGGTGTCTGTAAGAGCTTTCAGCACTCAAAAACCTAGTCAAATATTCATAACTAACCCTATTTAAATTGTGTGCTTTATGTCTGTGCGTAACAACATATGAATATTTCTAAGCGCGCACACTCAATTCATATCAAATGAAACGTGCAAGTTTATGCATCATCATTTTTTACTTCATTTACATTATATTAGAAATTAGCATATGTATCATTTATATTTAAGTCGTCTACGTCTATTTATTCATTTATCTATATCTATATATGTATGTACATATATAAAAATGAATGTCTGTCTGTTTGTTTGTCTCTTATAGGCTCCTAAGCCACTCAACCGATCGCGATGAAACTTTCTCGACTTATTGTGATCATGCCGGGGACGGTTTCTGTGAAAAAAAATCGGGAGAAAACGGGAACGGGCCTGCTCACGCGTCAGATAACGTACTAGGAACGGGAACGGGAACGGGATCGGGAACGGGATCGGGATCGGGAACGGGAACGGGATCTGGAACGGGAACGGAAACGGGATCGGGAACGGGCCTGCTCACGCGTCAGAAAACGTACTAGGAACGGGAACGGAAACAGGATCGGGCATTATAGTAGCTAAAGCTAATTATATAATCCTTAACTAAGCACCTACATATACAGAGATGTTTTTTTTAGACTGCCAGGAATTTATCGATAGTTTTGGAACTTTTAATTCCACCCGGCAGTCTATTGTATTCCAAAACAACTTTTTTATAATTAAATCATTTTTATTCCTTAAATTATATTCACATACATCCATTCCTCTCACAATAAATTTACTAAAATATGATGGTAGCATGGGGTATTTTTTTTTTACTTTAATTAGCAACGTATGATGTGTTATTTACCTATTAAAAAATTGAGTTGAAATTATTCATTCGTGACTTCAGTTCAAAACGAGGATTTAATATTTGAGAACGTTCATTCAATTTTAATGGGGCTCTTTAGCATTGTTCATAGTTTTGAAATAGTTCTGTATAGACGTTGTGTATTCCTATGATTCTCAAAGGAATGATTCTATTATGTATTCGTTGAATAGGCTGATTACGTTCAATACAGCTCACTTGGCCATTCATTGTGAAATATTATATATGTATTTTGAATATACTGGTCGATGTAAGTATCCAGTTAAATACTGCACAGTGCCTCTTTCCACGTTATTTTTACTCAAAGTTCGATATATTTTTTTAGCCCAGTTTGTACGTTGTATTGTCAAAGGGGGTGTGTGCGCCCGCTACAAGATTACATATTCTTGTGCGAATCTTGTACGTTTTGGGTTGGGTGCAAATTACGCGCACCTTTCGAGATGGGTCGTATCGTGTTCTCGGTAGCAGGGGATGAAAAAAAAAAAGAAGAAGGGAATGAACGAGGCGGACAAAGCAAACGAAAGAAAATAAAGGTCGGGGGCGAGTTGACAATGCGGGGCGCGACTTTATCTCGCGATGGCACCGCGTAAATTGCCAGATTACACCGGAGCCAATTCTAAAGATCCCAATCGCTGAAATCGGTTTCAGACCCATTGTGGCTCCTCGTCCTACCCACCCTTGCTCCCACCACCCCAATATCCCACTCCTCCCTGGCAGTTAGAGTGGCGAAACTCGCCCTCTACTCTTACCAGGTCAATTGCCGAGCCACCCTTTACCACCCACCACCCACCCACCCATCCATGGATCGCTCACTCCAAATAATTAAGGGCTGGCCCTGATTGTAAGGCCGCATTCAAATCGAGTTAGGACCCACCGACACACCAATTACTCCGCCTGCCGTCTTATTGCACAGTGTTTTATATCCAGTACGTGCCGCTGACAGACGCTCGGCCATCTCAAACTTCAATTTTAGAACAATAGTAAACCAATGTATATTTATAATGGGTTGCTTTCGTTTTATTTAAAACTAGCTGACCCGGCATGCGTTGCAATGCCCGATACCGTTCCCGTTCCAGATCCCGATCCTGTTGCCGTTCCTGTTCCCGGTCCCGATCCCGTTCCCGTTCCCGTTCCTAGTACGTTATCTGACGCGTGAGCAGGCCCATTCCCGTTCCTGTTCCTGTTTTATCCCGATTTTTTTTCAAAGAAACCATCCCCAGCATGATCACAATAAGTCCTGAAAGTTTCATCGCGATCGGTTGAGTGGTTTAGGAGCCTATAAGAGACAGACAAACAGACAGACATTGATTTATATATATATATAGATAGACTAGCTGACCCGGCATGCGTTGCAATGCCCGTTCCTGTTCCTGTTCCCGATCCCGATCCCGTTCCCGATCCCGTTCCCGTTCCTAGTACGTTATCTGACGCGTGAGTAGGCCCTTTCTTGTTCCCGTTCCCGTTTTTTCCCAATTCCAGATCCCGTTCCCGATCCCAGTCGCGACCCCGTTGCCGATCCCGATCCCGTTCCTGTTCCTAGTACGTTATCTGACGCATGAGCAGGCCCGTTCCTGTTCCCGTTTTATCCCGATTTTTAATAAGTCCTGAAAGTTTCATCGCGATCGGTTGAGTGGTTTAGGAGCCTATACGATACAGACAAACAGACAGATATTCATTTATATATATATATAGAAGATATATTATATATTATATATACATATATATAATAAGTAATATTGAACTAGTTAATAATTTTAAATATTTGGGTATAATATTGGATGATAAGTTAGATTTTAAGTTACACAGTCAATTTTTAATAAAAAAAGTAGGAATATTATGTCGGCTAAGAAAATTATTATCTAAAGAAACTAAAATAATAATTTATAATGTAATTGTCAGACCTCATTTTATGTATTGTGGTTCATTATTAAATATGTTATATAAGTCAACTAGAGATTGAATGTGAATGATACTTTGAGGACAGACAGACAAACAGACAGACATTGATTTTTATATATATATATACATGGGCAGGCGGCATAGCCGATGGAGCCCAGGGGTCTGACATAACTTATACATCATCATTTTCAGCCGTTCACCATCCACTGCTGGATGAAAGCTTCTCCAATCCTCTTCCATTACTGTCTGTCTTGAGCAATCTGCATCCACTTTTGCGTCCACGCATTGGTCGTACGCCTTCTTTTTTAAGCATAGCGGAATGTTGGATTTAAAAACTCTGTTCATTCTTCCAAAAGCTAGCATCCTAGTTTCATTCTTCCTTTTTATTTTTATACATACAATTCTTAATTATTTATATTTGAAGGATTACAAAAATCCATTTGTGTTCAAAAACTTATCGAGATGATTTTTTAATTTGAAAAAAATGAGTCTCTGACAATTTTGTTCGATGTCTTTTGGTAATTGCTGTGTATGGCCTCTGAGATGTGCGTTTTTATTGAAAGTAAGGAGGTTTTTCATTGGGCATTTATATTTATTATTTATTATTTTGTAGACTTCTATTAGATCGCCTCTTAATCTTCTCGTCTCCAAAGATGTGAGACTCATTTTCTTCAACCTTTCATTATAGGATAGTGATCGAAGTTCAGATGGCATTTTTGTTATCCTTTTTTGAACCCTTTCTAAACATACAATCTCTTTTTTAAAGTTAGGGTTCCAAACATTTACAGCATATTCTAGTTTAGGTCTAATATAACATTTATAAATTTTTGACAACAACTGGATACTTATTTTTTATTATCATTATCAAACACACGTTAATGAAGATGTGAAAGTGCTACTAGATAAAAGAAGTGTTGGATCCATATATTTGAGGAATATGAATAGTAACCAAAAACTGAAAAAGTCAATAAACCATGCACAAAGAAAAATAATACACTGATTTTAATGATTTATTTTTTCGCAACTAGGTATTGCTTTAAGGATTATAATATTACAATATTATGAAGATACCAACTATTTAAAAGGCCGAAATAAATAAAAAACCAAATCTCGTTCAAGAGTAAACTGCCACTTCCGATTGGCGGATGTTGACCAAAATCATAATATCTCTTACACCTTACGTGAAAATAATCGATATAAAATTTCAGCTTGATAGACTTGATAGTTTTGGAAGTTAAAAAGTACACAGACACACAGAAACACAAACACTTTGCAGAAATCATGAAAACGTGATCAGGGAATCACAATACTTTATCCGATTAGGATAAATAAAAAGCCTAGTGATCTGACGCATTATATAGTATGGAGATGACCAATGTGTCATCATTCAACACAAAGGCAACTAATAAAATTAAAAACAAATTGGTAGATAGTCCACGAAGACTACATACATACATACATAGTTCTAATATGTAATAAACAATAAAAAATGAATTGTAAAAATTATCATTTCTATACTCAAACTTGAATATTGTATATTGTACATATGTATGTACGTAGTTGGATAGGTCAAAATCGTTATCGTACAAATTTGGCGGATGAATGAAGTACCACTTATTATATTTCTTGAAATTTTCTTTAATGTAAAATATTTGATAAGTCTGAATAAAAAGGTATGCGATCATCTTAAGGATTATAAAACATTAAATTTGTTGGTGAAATTGAGATATTGATTGGGTCGTGTAATAAAATTATATAATTGAACAAAAATGATGAGAAAGTTTGAAATAATTTTCCAATATAATATTTAATTTTGCGTTCGTTTGCGATACTAAAATTGATTAAATTTAAGTTTTAGTAAAAATAATCTCGATTTCAACAGTGGAGAAAATAGTAATTTTACCACACAATAATTTCATCAACTAACAGTAATAAACAAAACAAAACTAACATTATTTTTGATATGTTAAAAAATAACAGAAAATATTATTATTGTTTTGTTTGCGTTCTGAAGCTTCCGCATATATGCGAAAGGCAAATCTAAATCAAATGTGTTTTCACGTGGAACCGTTCTCATGAATAGGTAAATAAGCGTTTCATAGACCTCATTAGCCGTTTAGACATGTTCTCAGTTATAATAAGGCGCAATTTCTCCGCGTCCTACATTTCAAAATCGCGCACCGCTTTCTCGGAAACGCACCAAATTTTTATTATATATTTAAAATTTATATAATAATACTCGTAATGACCGTGTATAAATTAACGCGATGATTGTGTCGACCGACGAGTGAGTTGTTGAAGCATTATGGTCCGGTTTAAAACTTGCTCGGTCCCGGATTACAACTTACAATCACTTGCGGCCATAAAACGAGCGGTCTGCGGCACCCAACCCTAATCCTCAATAACTCATTACACCCCCGGCCGCATAAATATCGACTTTAATCTGTTAAAATGTCCCGAAGCCGCGACTAAATAAACCGGACGATTACGGTGAGACACTCCCTTAGCGGGCGCCTCAGCATCGCGCGCCGCGCCGCGCTTTTCCGGGGATTTTCCGACTTTTTTTTGTTTTCACAAGTGTATTTTAAAATTTATGTCAACGTTGAAAGTGTAGTTGATATTTTGAGTATAATTAAAACATGCTTATATATACGTAATTAGTAGAAAATGATGCTCAAATATATGTTCTCTGTAAATGAGAACTTGCGAATACGTTCACGTTAATACCGTTTAAATGATATGGCACGTTTCACATTTTATCTTTTAATATATATATGTAATATCACTTTGATGTAAGCCTTTGAAAAAAAAAAGAAATATAATATTCTGTCACACGATGTGTAATGCTACTCGCACATATCTATGTAGAGCAGTATTTCCGCATCCGAACGATGCTACTTACATTTTCTAGCGTATAGTAAAGTGTCAAAAAACGTTCCACGTGAGAGGATTACAGCTTTTTCCTTTATATGCAGTATTGAGTTAGCTACAGCGCTAACCTATAGGTTGCTAAACTTCCGAAGTCTTAAGGTATTAAAGTAGAAAGAAGAAGTTGAACCCGAGAAAGATTTAGTACATTGAGTGTATGTTTTCACACATACTTTATATCTGCGAGTAGTTTTATACGGTCGATATTTTTATGTTCAAAAACACAATACGCAGTTAAAACTTTTTCATAAATATACATACGTATTAAGCCGTAATTCATTTTTGTCGGAAGGTCTGCTTCATCTATTTAAATGTTATAGATGAATATAAAATTCGGAAATAAATCAAATAAATGTCTGGTAAATTATATGAAACGAGAACAGCTGGAATTACTTAGCATAGATTAACATAAATTACGGGAGAGTTGTGTACTTTTTACCCTCCTCTCCTAAAATATAAACTATCCATAAAAAGCTTCCATCTGTCCGCGAACACGGCACGGAAAAATTAACGACTTCGCTTTTCCCTTCGCAAAAAAAAAAAAAAAAAAAAACCGCTCACATTAATATTTCATCGTATTTTTTTATATTCATTTAACATAAACTCAACGGAGTTTTTTTTTTAACGAAGCATTATTGAAAAGCAGCGTATTTTGACCTGGTCGCGATTATGTTTAAAAATATCCGTACGTGATTGCGTCGGATGTCACATATGTATGTATATAGTACATATGTACATAATGCGATTCTAAATATGTGACGGCGAAGCTTCGATGTGAAAACGAGCGAATTTTCCGGTTCACGGCGTATTGTTGTGTTGGTAATTGGCGAGACGATACACTATCCAGAAATAGAGTCTTCCTCCCCTTCTCGTGTGGCATGCAAAGTGGTAGTGATTTATCGAGTCGGGTTGCGCAGATAATAGTTTTGTGACAGTTGGTAATTTGTCCTGGGCCGGTCGCGCTTTTATCAATTTGCAACTTCTTCTGAGGCCCCCTTTCTGCCGTCTCTCCTAGTCCTGGCCCGATTGATTTATTCACCAGCCACGACCACGACGTCCTCGGGCTCCTGCCTCTTCCTCTCCTTCTTCTTCTACTTCTTCCTTTACTCCTACAGTCACTTACTAGTACTGCTACCCGTTGCTGTCTTGGACCATGAATCGCTTAAGCCGGCTCGAAGCTTAATTTTTTTCTCATTGCTTCCGAGACGGAAAAATTCTACTACATTTCATCGAACAACGTACATATGTACATTCATATATTTAAATTTCCATTTAAAAATTGTACACGAATTTCATATGATGCACAAACCGTTAGCTTAAATGAATTCATAAAATAAAATCAATGATTATTACGCAATTTTGTGTTTGTCATACAAATGTATGACAATGTATTTAGTTATATTAAACTAAATAGTTTAGTATATATTTAGTATAACGTCTGAACGAAAAAAACCCTACTTCCGGTTGACTGATGTTGACCTTATATGTAAACCTTACGTGAATATAATAGATATGAAATTTCAGCTTGATAGACTTGATAGTTTCGGAGAAAACACACACACACACACACACACACACACACACACACACACACACACACACACACACACACACAGTACACAGACATTTTCCAGAAATCATGAAAACGTGATCAGGGGATGATACTTGATCCAAATCAGTCAAAATATCGAGGTCGAATTTTTGCACGATCACAATACTTGAAGTTTGATATGAATTCTTCTTCGGCTGCCATGCACTATTTAATGTGTAGGCGACCATCTATACTTTTTTTTCTTTAGCAGCTTTACACAATCTAACAATGTCTCTTATTCTCGTCCATTGGCAAATATTGCTTAGCCAGGACTGCCGATTTATTCCTACTCCTCCTTCCCCTCAAGCTATTTAATACCACAATTAATAGAAAAATACATCCGAATATTGCTTCTAATACTCATTTTGAACACAAATTCACTAATGAGTTACAGACCAAAAAAATTAAAAAAAATGGTAAAATTGTCCATTTTTTTAAACGCTCATATCTCATAAAAAAGAGCTCACCAACAAATTTCATTATCATATTCAGATTAAGTGGGTCAAACTTAGAAAATATTGGGTAGTTTTTTTTTTTGCACAGTGTTATTAGTCTCTGGAACGAGCAGCGTGACCAAAATAGGCTATTTTTGATTAGGCCGAATAATTTCCGATTCATTTGATATTTTCCGATATTTGATATGACAGCCATACTTTTATATATGTTCATACATATGTACCTATAAAAGCCACCTGTCCATCTGTCTGTCTGTTTATTTGTCCAGAAACTTCTAGTGGGCTTGTTTTAATTGAAAATGGCAACTTATAAATCGTTGAGTATTTAAATCAATAAAATGGCCAGTATTATATATAGAAAACGGTCAGTGAAAATGAACGATTTACTTACCGTGTTGTATTAACTACTGTCCATTTAATATACATAAGTATTCCTTATAAAACGTAATGAATATTTGAGTCGCCTGGTTCCAAATCCCGATAAGTCCATAACACTCACTTGTTCGCAAACGCGGTTTTTCTGCTACAGACTTATTTGCTTGATGGCGTTTAAACTCATTTAAACTTAATTTTGTTGATATTAAACAAAATATTGAGATTAGAAACATGGACTTATCGTTGTTTGTATCTAAATATGGCTTTTATCAGCTTTTATCATAGTGCAATTGTCGGTTTTTGGAATTAACACTGATTTTCAATATTTTTTTATGGCCACTTGGCGGTATTTGGAATAATTCAAGTATAAGGCATCGTTTGAAAACATTCTTAGAACCAGAAAATATTTTATCCTCATTTTTTATACATATATTGTGGACTTATCGGGATTTGGAACTAGGCGACTCATTTATTAAAATTACTCACCATTTGGTTAAAATAATAGACTGAAAATCGAAAAAGTTACTGACCCAATAAATACAGGTCATTGAAAATTAAAGTATTTTTTTTACTTATACTTATTTACACAATTAACATGGAACATTTTTCGCTTAGAATTATATTGCCTGCCTTGATTTTAAGCGTAGAATCTTTCATTCGAATCTGTATAAAAAGGGAACCGTGGGTTCTACATACATATATGTGTGATCACTATTCCTCACAAATTTGTGTACAAAGTGCACGAACAATATTAATTTTGTGTATGTATGTTTATATGAGATTACTTTGTTGAATTTTCAATTATGCTATTAGAGTACATATCTCCTTCAATGCAAATGCTGAAAGCGATACGCCTTCACGCTTCCGCGACTCTTCCGAAAGGCGGCGAGTTGAGAGGCCACCAAAGGCTTTTGTTCCCCAGGGCGGGCCAACCGGCGGGCCGCATCGCTTTTATTAATATATGTAATCTAAAACACAAAACCCTCGTCCCCTGGAGAAAGAGACGAGCTGGGGGTTGGGGTGGAAGGCAGGGAAGCTTTCCTGCATCGAAGAGAGAGAGATAGAGGGCGGCATTCTCAAACTTTTACATAACAACGAATGCAAAGGGCAAAAAAAAAAAAAAAGAAAATATAACATAATAGGGAATAGTGTCAAGTTGAATCAATAACGGCCGTTTTCGATGTGTAACGTGTCAGTGTGTTCGTTTAATTAAAGGGACGCCTGCTAGGCGAGTTCATTTTCCGGCGTCAATAAGTTCCGTTTCCGTTAATCCCAGCTTCCTGTGCGATCTCAAATTCTCGCACTAATTTCGATTCGCTTTGTCACGCACGAGGCACACGGAAACAAAGGGACTTTTCCCTCGCCCACGCTTTTCCCCTTACACACTTTTACACTTGTGTATATCGACTGGCAAGATTGCTTAATATATAAATTGATAAAAGTATACCAACCACTCGCAAACGTTACGTGAACAGAAATCGAACAACAGTTGCGTATAGTAAACACTCACTTCCGGTTGAGTGATTATGACGAATGTTTCGACGTGTCGTTTGTTATTAACGTTAATGGCTGTAATAAATTTAAATGTGGCGTGGATTTTTCTCATCGTCTTATTGCCCTACGAAGCCGAGCGTTTCCTTTTCGTTTTATGTGGCTAAATTTTACATCGTTTCTTTGCACATAAGACTAAAGTTGCCGGACGTGTGAACCCTCTCGAGAGTAATTTTGTGTTTTGCTTCATCGCTCATACCTTGCCCCCACTTTTTTTTCCGTTTTATCTGCACAATCTCTTCTTCCTCTTACATTTTTTGATATTAATTGAACAGTTTGAATAATCGTTCTATGCGACACTGTGTATGGGCGCGCGAGACATGAGCGAAATGCCGCCGTTTTTATTATTATAAATTTTATTCTAGCGAAATTTTATTTGAATATAAAATTCCAAAGGGTATTCTAGAAATGATGATGTATGGAAACGAAACGTAAATTTCGAACGTGAGGTGTCCTGAAAATGATAACAGATGACCCCAAAAATATAGGCGTTTGTCATATATGACGAAGGTACAAAATGTAATCGAAAAACAAAATCGTTGGCTAGCGCGCGTTAAAAAAATAAAATAAAATTGTTCGAATAAGAGAGGTACTGATCGTTGTACAGTGAAAATCTCGTCCAAGGTTAATTTTCAAAATAAAATATTACAATTCAAAAAAATATATATTATATATGTGTAGTAAAGCTCGATGAATCGAAGTGTTGGGAAAAGCTTTTCAGGGAATGCAACTTCGTTGTTTGCTCCTCATCAATTTAGATCAACACGTACAGGATGTATCTTTTACGTACTGGGAATTTTTCATTCGTGTCATGCATTCACACCACGATCGCATGTGACTAATAATGGAAACGTCGATTGAATTTCGCACGACACTTTTTTTTTTTTTTGCGTTCGCAATTAGAAGCCTTTCACACGTATGACAATTCAATACGCGCGTGGAAAATGTAGAGCTTATTGATTTTTCAGTACATTCCTTGTAATGCAGGTGTATTAGTGTGCTACCGAGTCAAAGGAAGTATTTCAATTCCGTTCGAAGGATATTGTGTATTATAATGAAAATACCTTTTTCTGAAAAAAAAAACTCTATATACGGTTAATCCATAAAAATAGGAAAAGTTTTATTGCATGTGTAAGGATAAATATAGTGAGGTTCTTAAGTATTAGACCGTGTTCTGCGTCTATATATCACGAAAATATATCAAAACTGAATTTTCTCCGCTGGGGAAATTTTCCGGCTTTCCACTACGCTCCTCGTGGGGGGAAAAAAAACCTTCATAAATAAACTGCGGATTATTAAAAGTAATACGTTGCAAATATACACGTGTTGTTTTTAATTTTAATTTCACGCACTGTCAACGCTTTAGCGCGATTTCGTTTTTCACGCATGGGAGAGAACTTGCGGCAATTACGCGAATCGGATAAATGTTTTCCTTTCTATTTTTTTTTTATTTAGGTGTCGTTTCGTAAGGAAAGGGTTTTGGCGGGGATGAAAAACCGCGAGAAAAAGGCTTTGACCCATTTCTGAGAAACTGCCACTTTGGCAGGATTTCAACCCACGAACGAATGAAAAATCGATCCGAAACACCCACCCCATCCCCTTTTTGCACCCTAAACCATCTCCTTTTTGCCTCTACACCCCTTCCCCTCTCCCTCTAACCCCGGAGGCGATTCGCGTTTAACCAAACTTTCAACACGTAAAACTGCATCTGCAACTTTGCCAAACTTGCATCTCCAACGCTTAAAAGATAAACAAACTTTTTTAAAGCGCTTTTTTGTACAAAATCTTAAGCGCTCGATGAATGCATCCACCTTCCCGCTACTTTAAATATAAATACGCATTTGTATATGTACGTAGGACTTGTAAGAACAAGATTGAAAAGGTTATCATCAAAAATACTGAGAATCTCTCGAGAATTGAACAAAAGGCTTGGTTTATTATTATAATAAACTTTTCCCGGAAAACAAATAAAGTTAATTTGAAATTATTTCGCAACGCAGAAAGGATATTGGAACAAAAGTTATTTATAATATCGAAAAATCAAGTGGCCCATCTTGTAAATGAAAAGCTTGCCGGAAGAAAGTATTTCTTCGAAAAACACGCTTCTGAGAAAAACCACTTTTAACAATTTACAAATTAATACAAACGATGTATTTAATATAAAATTGTAAATATATTTTTATCAAGATTAAATTTGCGGCTTAGTTTTTGTATCATTATTTTGCTTATCTTTAAAATATGCGATATTTTTGTATAAATCATTGTGCTATAATAGTACAATGTATTTATTTATTAATATAATATAGTAGCTAAAGCTAATTACATAATCCTTAACTAAGCACCTATACAGAGATGTTTTTTTTAGACTGCCAGAAATTTATAAATAGCTTTGGATTTTCTAATTCCATCCGGCAGTGTATTATATTCCAAAACACCTCTGTACAAGATGCTTCTCTAATAACATTTTTTATAATTAAATTATTTTTATTCCTTAAATTATATTCACATACATCCATTCCTCTCACAATAAATTTACTGAAATTTGATGGTAACATATTATTATTAACAACAAATATAAATACCAACATATATGTATGTAGGTACAAATTCTCAAAGTATGTACATATCGTTCACATTCAACCAATCTAATTCAATCATCATCTTTTTTATACTAGCATATCTATCAACATTTAAAATACATTTCATAACTCTATTTTGTAATATTTGTAATCTATCTCTAGTTGACTTATGTAACATATTTAATAATGTATGCACTAGGATTATTCTGGCTAGGATACTCGGAAACTAAATACAAACACCGAGATAAATATAAACGTTCGAAAATTGAACTTCGATAGACAAAGCATTTTAGTTTTTGTATCTTAAACTTTAACATGGTCTATTGTTTGATCTTCACAATTTATTCAACACGCTAAAAACGCGATCTCCTAAAAAAACAATACGTTACTATACTACGTATGTACATACGTACCTACATATATGGATAATGTAAAAACCATCATAAATTCACTTACGACCTTTTTCCACCCATATTCTCGATTACATTCTAAGCAAACAACCCAGTTGTTTATATTTAAAACAGTATTATGATCACGTGCAGTGTGGAAAATGTAATCTGAGGGTGTGACCGAAGTAAGGTTTCACTCACTCGGCAGGTAAAGACGTTATTAAGTCGGTGTTGGGCGTACTTAACCATGGACCTCTGGGGTCTCCAGCCACAAGTCGCTCGTATTTTTGCCTCTCGAGTTATTCTGCAAGGCCTCATCTCCTGGCCCCGCACGATAACGAGGCTTTGCTCAAGACCTGAAGAAATATTTCAGCATTATATAAAGGTGAACTATTGCATTCCGCACATTCAACGAACGAACGGGGATGGGGATGGGGTGACCTCTACCGTTCGCGCCTCTCTACCCCCATACCCCATATATTCAACTTAAGGGGTGGTTTTCCCTTACCCACCCCTAACACCTACACCGTTTTCAACACTCGATACTGGTGGTGGACTCTTCTGTAAAGCCCACCCTTCCATCCCCCATCCACCCCTCTTACTGTTATCTTGACTTATGGCGTTGTTATACAGTGTAAGATTCGACCAGATTACAGTTGTAGGCCACACAGCGTTAATGGAGACCTTTGAAATTTTTATTTCCCCCCTTTCGCGTATATAATATGATATTTTAAATGACGTGTTTATCTTCGTAATAATTAATACTTGCATATCTGGACTTTTATTTCTATGTATGGCATTTTGTTTTTTTTACTGTTTACAATATGTAAACGACTTCTATTGTATACGACTTCTATTGTATACGACTTCTATTGTATACGACTTCTATTGTATACGACTTCTTCGACGTATACGACTTCGACGACGTATACGACTTTTACTCTAAAGTATGTAAATAAACCAATCCTCGTAGTCATTGTGACGATGCATCGTCACAATGACCACTAACGATAGAGAAGTTCCTGAAGTATTATCATGCGAAGTAGAGGAGGCGATCAAGTCTTCCAAAAATGGTAAAACCCAGCGACACAGAATTAAGCAACGAAAGTGTGAAAGTAGGCTTAAAAATTAATTTTAATAAAACTAAAATTGTATTTAATGAATTTTGCACGCAAAGCGTAGTCACAGTAGATAATCATATTGTAGAGATAGTTGATAGTTATTTATACCTAGGGCAATTGGTGAATATGACTAGACGTAAAGAAGAAGAAATAAAACGAAGAATGAAACTAAAATGGAGTGCTTTTGGAAGAATGAATATAGTTTTTAAATCCAACATTCCGCTATGCTTAAAAAATAAGGCATACGACCAATGCGTACTGCCAGTTATGACATATGTATGTGAAAGTTGGACGCGAAATTCAAGAATGCTAAAAAAAATCCAGTGCACACAGAGAAGCATGGAAAGATGTATGCTTGGTGTAACAAGAAGAGATCGCAAAGGAAATACATGGGTAAGAAGTATGACCAAAGTGGCAGATATAGCAGTACGTGTTAAAAAGTTGAAGTGGCAATGGGCTGGACACATAGCGAGAAGAATGGATGGTTGATGGACGCGAGAAATACTGGAATGGTATCCGAGAGGATGTGAAAGAAAGTAAGGTAGACCGAGTGGACGATAGGCTGATGAATTGAGAAGAATGTGTGGAGTGAAGTGGATGCAGATTGCTCAAGACATATGAGAATGGAGAGGTCTTCATCAAGTAGTTGCTGGTGGACAGCTGAAAATGATGATGATGATGATAACATGTTATTAAGGTGTGTGTGGATTTATTTACAGGTGCCGCTATAAATATCTCAATTTCATTCATAGTTTTGAACATTCTCCGATGATTATTATTTTTTATAATTTCGTTTTTAAACATGAGACCAGGTGTTTAAGACAAAATTTATGTAGGTTTGTTTGATCCATTTTCGCTTTACGTAAAGCCAAGTATTTTGTTTTGCCTCGGTTAAATAACAATTTAATTAAGTCATAAAGTAAAATTTTAAATTATACCATGAAATATATTAATTATTTCATATTGTTATCACAAGTATGACGTCATTGACGTATTTGAAGGAAATTTTACGATTTATTCATTTGCTCAGCTATGTAAAGCGTTAAAGTTATATTACTGAAATAAATTTTGATTTATGTAGAATTTCAATGACGTTATGTTTCCTATTTTTGAGTAATGAGAAATTTTTTGCCGACATAGTTATGAAAAACGTTAAAGTTTAATTGTTATACGGCTAAAATAGAAAATGATGGAAAATTTCGATCAATGTGGTAGTTTAATAATAACGTTCACTTTTTTTAAGTGATGAGAAATCTTTTGGCTGAAAATAGTCAAACAGTGTTTTTCTCAGATTCGCATTATATACATTTTATTCATAAAAAATACACAATTTAAACTCAGTCATATGATTGCGTCTACAAACACGAACAACAAAACAACAAGAATTTCAGATGCTTTACTGTGTTTACAGCATTATTGCTCACATGTACAAAACAATACGCATAATTTAACAAACGCATAATTTTTCAATAGGAAACAAAAAAAAAGTCGATTAAATGATTACAAAAATGCCATTTGAACTTCGATCACTACTGACTACCCTATAATGAAAGGTTCAAGAGAATGAGTTTCACCATTTTGGAGACGAGAAGATTGAGAGGCGATCTAATAGAAGTGTATAAAATAATAAATAATAAATATAAATGCCCAATAAAAAACCTACTCACGTTCAATAAAAACGCACATCTCAGAGGTCATACACCGAGACTCCTAAAATACAATAACAAAATTGTCTCAGACTTATTATTATCAAATAGAGTTGTCGAAGTTTGGAACCGCCTGCCAAATCAGCTAGTAACTACTGAAAATATAAATCTGTTTAAAAATCATCTCGACAAGTTTTTACTTTATCCTAATCGGATAAAGTTTGTGATCGTGCGAACATTCGACATTGAGATTTTGACTGGTATATGTATCAGGTATCATCACCAGATTACGTTCACACGATTTCTGGAAAATGTCTGTATGTCGGTGTACTTTTTAACTGTTTCTCTGAAACTATCAAGTCTATCTATTATTTTCACGTAAGGTGTAAGAGATATTATGATTTTGGTCATCATCCGCTAACCGAAAGTAGCAGTTTACTCTTTTTTAGGGCTTATTTTTTTATCTTAAAAGCAATACCTAGTCACAAAAAAACAAATAATTAAAATCGGTCAACCGGAAGTTGGTTTTTTTTTTTGTTTTCTTGTAGAAAAGTCGAAAATCCTGTTACCACGGAATATTTCTGAAACTACTTCAACTATGTATGTACATTCAAGTTGAAATTTCATATTTATTTTTTTCACGTAAGGTGTGAGAGATACAATGATTATGGTAAAAATCTGCCGACCGGAAGTGGCAGTTTACTCTTGAACGATTTTTTTTTTTTTTTTTTTTTAAATACACCCGATTCTCTTTTTGCGTTCCAAAGACTACCGTGTAAAAAAAAACCGTGCAAAAAAAGATATAGTGGACATATAAAAATGGGAGATAGGTTCCATTACTTAAAATCAACTCTAAATATAAAATTCTCAAACTCAAACAAAAATCGAATTTATTTTTTATTTATACAAAAAAATATTTTCATAAGTTACATATAAATGAAGTAATAAATTTACATGGTTTTCGATTTAAATTTAATTTAATATAAAAAATATATTCAGTCAGTGTCGCATTGAGCATGTTAAAAATCCGTAAATCTGTAGAAGTTTTAGAGAAATAAAAATAAATTTTATCGATTTAAAAACGAAGACTACTAATAATATAGGTTATTTTATTATTATTTTACTAAATTCGATGCTTGTGAAAGTTTACACAAATTCAAGTTTCCTACCGGTATACATTTCTATATGTTTTGTTTCTAAAATGTTTCATAATTAATTTTAAAATATCATGAACTGAAAAGGTTTACGATCAGTGGGTAGATCTGAGCTATGCCATTGTAGTGAATTTTTGGCTTAAAAGTTGCATACTCATAAACTAAAAACTAAAGTGTACCATAAAAACCAGGAATATATGTATATGCGACGCAATATAGGCGACCAGTGCAACACAAAAATGATTTTTGAAAACCGTGTTAAAGCAAAAAAATCAGTGTAAAAAAAGTAATTGGTCCGTTATCTTGAACCGTGTTATTTCAAATCCGTGCAAAAATAGAATCGGTTGTATGTACATATATGATTTTTTATTGTGAAAAGTAAAAAATCCTGTTATATTTCTCTGTACACGGTTTTTTTTTTTTTACACTTCAGTGTTTGGTTACTCTTTATATTCCTCAAATACGTATATGGATTGGTCACACCCGAATTTTTAAAATATAAATGGATCATTGTAATTCTTCAAATATCAAATATAAATAACTAAAAAATTAATAAACTGTATGTACAATTTATATCAGACCCCCGGGCTCCGTCGGCCACGCCGCCTGGCCATGTATTTTAAATAAATAAATAGATTAGCCCACAGAAACCCGATTGAAACGTATGTACCTACGATTGGGTAACGCGATGCACGTTATATCCCCGTTGTTTATCGAGAATGACAACGACAAGCTGTACAAAACAAACGCACCCCCGTAGAGAGAGGTACGAGAACGACTTCCGTATCCGTGTGACGTGACGGGCAAAAGCTTCGATCGATAAGCCTCGAACAGTGCGGAAAAACCACACCATGTCGAGCTTTTTCGCCCCGCGGCCAAAACTGTTGCCGCGACCGAAGACGACAAGGGCGAATTTTCCAATTTCGCGATTCCTTTCAAGTTTAATATTAATTTTTTCCGACATTTTCAGCATCGGGAGGCGATATCCCCCTATCGCCGTGGCTGGGAGCCATCGCTGGAGGGTTGCTGTCTCTGATAGCGCTCATAGTGCTGATTGGATTGCGCGTGCGACGTGCACGTGCTGTGGCACGTGTTCCTCAACCCTCTCATGAC
The DNA here is from genome assembly GCA_022651745.1 of Parapsyche elsis. Lineage (NCBI taxonomy): Eukaryota > Metazoa > Arthropoda > Insecta > Trichoptera > Hydropsychidae > Parapsyche > Parapsyche elsis. Next base: position 7,561,192 of record JAGVSN010000004.1, on the reverse strand, counting down.
AAGCTGTGGCCACCTCCAGAACCCTCAGGACCTCCACGTATACCTCCAAGTATAAGAGCTACGGACACACAAGCGCCTACGGAGCTAACTCAAGACGATCGTGATCCTGACGTCATCCCTGTCAACTATGGTAACGATTACAATAACACTAATTTCACTATATATGTACATATATCGAGTCCTCAAAGAACAAAGGTGACACATTCATGATTTATGGTCGAAAATTTGTTCCTCTTTAAGTATTCTATACAGCTTTTATGTGAAAAATCTGTATAGGTACATGTACATAGTGTTGTAAAATAATCTTTTAGAGAATATTCTCCAAACCGAGAATTTTCTGTTAAAAATTGTAATACATAATGCAATGTACCCTGGGCTCCATCGGCCACCATGTATTTTAAATAAATAAATACTGTATTTGCTTAAATATACAGTAAACTCCCTCTAATCCGTGCTAATACTTGGGAGATGTGATACGGATTACACGAATAATATTAGTTTAGTATCCGTGACAAAAACTAAATTTGATGGGGCGTGAATGTGAATGATTGGAACAATTTCACTGGAATATCATAACTAAAGCAATAAATATATGTGCACATACATAGTTTATTGCTTCCAGAGTTAATAAGCATTGCATTCCTGTGAGAATTTCGCGGAAAACGTTCATGCTAGTATTGCGTATGTTAAAATGACGAATTGACACATTCAGTGTCGTCAGAATGAAAAAAATGTCATTTAAAATGCTCTCAGACACTCTATAAAGTCCTATTACTCCTATTAGGTTCTGAAAATATTCTAGAATCTTCTAAAAAGCTATTTAACTATCTAGAGATGTTTTATAACCGAGAAAAAGGAAAATTCTCGAATATTTTCGGAGAATAATCTTTTGGAGAATATTCTCAGACTTACAACATTATATATGTACATACATGCAGTGTGGTTATACAGTATAAGAATCTTAAATAATAACAATCAACAGTTTGTTGACGCATGAAGGGTTCCCAATTTGCTCAAAAGCTTTGAAGCATTTGAATATATCACGTCCTCAGAGCATAAAGGTGACATGTCCATGATTTTGCAAAATGAGTAATGAACGCAAATTTGTTCCTCTTTAATTATTCTATAGGGGCGGTCAAGTGGCACATCCGAATTACGTCACAATTTCGTTTGTCATATCACAATCACAAAATACAAAAGTTCTACTAATATTCTTGGAGCACACGAGTGACAGGTCAAGATTCAAATAAAAATTTACTTAAACTAGCATCCAAATAACAATAACAATGAAATCAAACTTTAAAACTTCTGCCTTGGAAAATTTACTATTTCGGAAATTTCACCTTTGTGCTGTGAGGACGCGATATTTATATGAAATTTCCGTAGAAAATGCGTTTTTATCTCATGCGCAAATTTTGGCATTGATCCGTTTGGCAGAAATCACCCTGTCGTTAACAGTAGGATGATAATGAACTTTATAATGCTGCTTTTTAATCACCGTTATAAGTTTCGGAAATATATGTTTTAAAAAACAACACCTGACAAATGAAAGCTTTTTGCGTGCAATTTGAAAATTTACGTGTGTAAATTTAATAAAAATGTAAAGTATAAAATATGTACATACAATCATCATTTTTATATAAAATTCCCCTGATTTATTATGACCAGTTCAAACTTTAAAACTGCTGCCCCAAACAAGTTACTATTTTAGACGTGTCACTTTTGTGCTCTGATGACACGATATATATGTACATTAAAATGATCGATATTGATATAATATACTCATTTTTTTTATTTTATTTTTAATAAAATGGATTGGATTTGATCTAATGAACGAACAAAGTAGTTAGATTCCATTGCTTGTAAATTGTAATCTTTTTAAAAAATTAAAATGAAGTAAATTGGTTAAATCTATTTGATATACTATTAGGATATTGAAACACAAATATGCTGTTTAAAATACTTTTGTTTTTTAAGAGTTTTGTCATAGAAAGTAAAGTAATAATATTTTTCGAATAATTACAGCACTTTTCCCGTTAGCACTTGCAGAACGTAAAACTGAATGTGTTACAGACAGTTTGAAATTAAAAATCTTTTGTATAGGTATACGATACATGAAATGGCCAGTCTACGCTTCATAATAAATTAGAAGTAGAACTTATTGCAAGTATTGCACACTCGATTTCACATTTGACATTTTTGCCGTTTAAAGTAAAGTTTCTCGGTAATTATACTCTCGAGTGGTTTCCCTATTATTTTTTTTTCAGAAAGGAGAAAAAGAACGGCCAATAATTTGATAAATAGCCGATTTTGTCGAATCGTCTAACACGACTTATTTAAATAAGTTGGCATATTCTAATAGTAGACGACAGATCTGGATTAAGTAACATCCAGATAATATTGTTGATGTTTTAAGTCAAAAACCATCGACTATATAGGCGTGTAAAAACCACGAACCTTTGCTCAAGAGACAGCATGAAGTATGTACATACATATGTATATAGAAATAGTACATATAAATTGTTCTCGATGATCAGCTGGTCAGATCGGTTGAATCACTATAAAATGTCTAGTTTTTCCAATGCAAGGATTTCACACTTTGCCTCTATCAGTTTAGTATTAATTAGTCGGCACAGGTAATAAATGTAGCCGGACATCGCAATAGATTAAGATTTGGCCAAATGCGAATTTAATGCGGTGGTTTCGTCTTGGCGGTACCGCTCGCGCTTGTGGGACACTTTTATTGAAATTGATCACCGGCCGTTCGTTCGTATTGAAATTTCTCGAAATAAAGGATTATCCGGGGAGCCGGGAGAGGATTTCCCAGGATTACCGCGTTTATATATTTTTTGGGTCGGGCGATAACGAGGTGAATCGGGTGCACCGAGCTTAACGGGGCTCACCGCAATTACTTCGCCATTTTATTATTGTACCAACGCTCATTTTTTTTTTTCGCATCGCATATTTTAATATTTGGGTTATAAAAATAAAAGGGGAAAAAATTGCCACAATATTTGAATGTTTGTATATTTCTTTTTAACGAGTTGAAAATTTACTGAAATCTTATATACAGACTGACTCACTGTGTTATACCAGATGATTCACGGTACTCGTTACGTACAACATACCAATTACAAGGAATACAATTGGAACATTTAAGCTAGTGTGCATACATATGTATACATATATTACGTGTACACAGCGCTCAATATTCCTCACGAAATGCTAGTATCATGGATGGTGAATAACCTTGTATGTATATTTTATTGGTTCAATTTATGCCCCAACCCTTTTTATGAACGTTTTGACTATTAAGTTAAGTAATTGATACCCGGAAAAACGTTGGATCATAAATTTTTATTCCATTCAATCATAAATATAATACCGGGCAGTCATTAAAAAAATCGTGTTTTGTTTTGTTGGGTGGAAAGTTAATCAACAGGTCTAAAAACATAAGGATCCTGATCCAATGACAATAATATAGGAATAATGGATGCCCAATTATTGGTGCAATCATGTCACAACTAAGTTAGATAATTTGGAAAATTCCGACAGGAGACGGCCGATTTGGATTTAGTAATGACTGTAATTAAGGTTGAAAAAAATCATTCGACATGCGCGAATTAACTAGTGCTGAGATTTTATTTGTCTGGTGTTGTTTTTAAGAAATATATATTTCTGAAACTTATAACATCCTACTATAATCATCCTCCTGTTAACGACAGGGTGATTTCTGCCAAACGGATCAATGCCAAAATTTGCGCTTCAAATAAAAAACGCATTTTATACGGAAATTTCATATACACATCGCGTTATCAGTGCACAAAGGTGACATGTACAAAATAGTTAATTATTCATGGCAGAAGTTTTAACGTTTGAAATGGTCATCTTAAATCAGGGGAACTTTATATAAAAACGGTCATTGTACTCTAGATTTTTAGATGCCATTTCATTGTTATCGTTATTTGGATGCTATTTCAAGTAAATTTTTGAAATTTTCATTGGTGATAAGTCTGGACTTGTCACTTGTTTGCTCCAAGAATATTAGTAGAACTTTTGTAATTTGTGATGCCAAACGAAATTGTGACGTAATTCGGATGTGCCACTTGACTGCCCCGATAGAATAATTAAAGAGGAACAAATTTGCTAAAGTCACGGACATGTCACCTTTATGTTCTGAGGACGTGATATATTCAAATATTGTTGAGCAAATAGGAACCCTTCATGCGTCAACAAACTATTGATTGTTATTTTTTAAGATTCTTATACATAATATTAAAAAAAACCAAAAAAACACCTGTACAACCACACTGCATGTTGAGGTTATAAAGCATTCTGAAATTATTTTGTTTGCCGATGACTTCAAACTGTTTAGTGTAGTTGAATCGGATATTGATTCAGCTCTTCTACAGTTGGATCTACATATGTACATAGATGGAGTTTTGAACTGGTCTATAGATAACTCATTGCCTATCAACATTCAAAAATGTCGTTCGCTGAGTTTTAGTCGATCACATAATCGTTATGTATCTCATTATCATCTTAGTGGCACTGATTTAAACTCGGTGGATAGCTTCAATGATCTGGGAGTCATTTTTTCAAGCAAGTTTGATTTTAGTCAGCACATTGAGACTATCTGCTTAAGAGCGACTAAAATGCTGGGATTTATTCTAAGAGTTAGTAAGCCGTTTCAGAGTGCCTTGGTGCTGAGAATTCTTTACGAATCATTAGTACGGAGCATTCTGGAATTTTCGTCAATTATTTTGAGTCCTAGTAATAGAGCACACTGCTTAAAAGACATCCATGGCTCTACACTAGTGCATTTTTGCTAGGGGCGTTAGGGTTTAATTCCCTGGAGTCACGTCGACAGCTTAGGACTAAGTACGTCTTAGGACTAAGTACGATATTTTCAACGTACTTTATCTTTGCTTTCAAGATTATAAATTTATGGTACCTACACTTGAAGGCTCGTTTGAAAAACAGTTCGAAAAAGGTGCCGAATGTCGAAAAGGTGCCAATTGTTTTTTGATCTGCTAGTCAAACGAACCGGCAAAATAGCCGTTAAAATGTTGTTTTCCGAATTCAAAACAATTCAGTGTTAGTACATATATTGGGGGTTATAAAATATAAAGGTTTCCTTAGAAATGTGTACCCATTTATTTTTAGTATTGACGTAGACCATTAAATGCGAATATGAAATAATCTAGGGCTGAAAATAAAAAATATATATAAATTTGAACAAAATTAATATATTTCGGTAATTACCGGTAGTCCATTTTGTAAGCCCGGTAATACCGAAGGCCATATTTTGCTAAAAAAATCTGGTATTACCGGTAATGGAATCCCTAAGGCCCGTAACGCACTTGGCAGCCTGGCTGCGCAACTATGGCCACGGCAGCCAGAAAAACGTGCACCCAGTTCAAGCAGCCAAAGGAGCAGCCAGAACGATGAGAACACACTTGCAAATGGTCAGCGATAACATTGTAGATACAACATATTTTCAATGCAATATTTGGTTCGTAATCTCGGATCTCGGATCCTTTTGTACTGTGTATATGTACATATGTAGATGCAAATAATTTGTTGAAAATAGTTTCATATAAATCGTTTCCAGCGCGCAACATTGGCGAGATTTTTTTTTTTTATTTTGATTTTATCCGTTGAATTTAGTGCGTAGTGAATTGTTTATAAAATAATTGGTAAGCGGCTTAAAATCTGAAATGGCAAAGGTTAATCGACTGGCTGCCGAGCAGCCAGGCTGCTAGTGTGTGCATCACACAGACAGCCACATACATTTGCTTTGCTAAATACATCTCGTGTTGGCCGCGGCAGCCAGTGGCTGCCTGTCTGGCCGCTGCGTATCGGAGCCCGTACCTGTGGCTGCGCAGCCAGAGATTCCTGGCTGCCTTAGTGCGTCATCAAAAAGGCAGCTACATACATTTTCTAACATCGTTGTGGCTGCGCAGCCAGGCAGCCAAGTGCGTTACGGGCCTAACTGACATGTTAGCCATGTCTCCCGTTGTAAGAGCCGTTAAATTACTCAATCAGGCTGCCATACACATTGACTTATTTAATGTTAGTTATAGGAGGTTGGCTGAGGTGTTGTTACATATACATATGTATATATAATTTTCATGTATTATTTTAATATTGTTTTTGTTTGTTCTGCATATAATGGTATTTTTTCTTTTTATTGTGGTAAATTATATTATATTATAGTAAATAAATAAATACAGATTTTCCCCATAAAAGCTGTATTATCAAGATGCAGCGTCATTACATGTAAGTTGTACGATAATTTCACATGAACGTGTATATGTGTGTGTTCTCAGAGCCACCCCCATTATACTCGAGGACTTGGGGCAGCAATTCCAAAGAGCTGGTTGGAGGAGTTCGAGCTGGTGGAGTCGTCACTTCTAGCGTGGGTCGTTCTTGTTCTGGTGAGTTACCCAGGCCGCCCCCAGCCGCCCTAGCCGCCTACTATACCCCTGATGCCGCCCTCAACGTCCAGGCTTTCAAGGAGAAAATCCTCGACACCAGACTGCCAGAATCCTGCGTTTAACGTGACTGGCCTCAACCCCTCCGCACCATACCCTTCAACGCGTTCGAGTCCGCATCACAAAACGGAAATACCTTCACACCGAACCGGTCGAATAATTTACATCGACGTGAATTTCGGGAATTTCAGTAATGTGTCCTTCAGTGTGTGTGTGTGTTGTTTTCGATCGAACGTGTGCTCTCTCAGTGCTCCCGTGAAATACTTCGAATCTATCCAGTGGTTTGCACGTTGTATACCCTTCAATAGATTATTATTAATATATACTACTCTCTCGATGATTGGTCGAATTTCGCGGTAATATATTACCGACTAGGTCTACAGTCCGTAATATATTAACTAACCCGCTGAAACTGTACGCTGCCACTATAAAAAAAAAAAATACGAAACATTCATATCCGATACATATCTTGTAAAATCAAATGAAACTCCGTCTGAACGGACATATCCTTGAGTAAAGTAATATATTATCATTATTTTTAAAAATGATTCAATCACTTTATTATATTATAATTAACGTGTCACAAGGTAATTCATTACGAAAAGTTATGTTTCAATTTTAGTATATTGTAACATCGATATGGAAAGACTACTATGTTCCTTTTGCTGAAAGCGTTGTTGTGTCATAGACATGTTGAATTTTGACTCGTTTAAACTTTACTTACATAAGTCAAGATATCAAATTATATAACGTTTGTTTTGATTTCAGCAGCGTTTATACTTTAATAATCTGGAATTTGTATGTCAATGTTATTTTTTCTTGTATACCCACTCACTGCATATGATTTTTTTTTTTTTTTTTATGTGTGTGTATCTTTAATTAACAAGGTGAAAAATTTGTTAACTTAATTAATGAATCAGTCAATTGTACTCGGCGTTTCGTCGCATCTCTACCCCTTTTCTACCGTCGAGTGTTTTCTTTCATCGCCGGATACCCGAAATAACATAAAAGGACTATAATTAGCCGTATTTCCATCAGAGAGGCTCTCCTGCGTAATTTTATTATTATTTCACGCCTCCTGGTCAAATGATAAATTGATTGTGGCAGTGTCGACTGATGTTGAATTTTATTAAAATTAACCCCTCTTTCGAATTATGTACTTCCATTTTCCGTTCTCGAATTTCGCACGAAACGGACGAAATTTAATTCGATTCGATTAAATGTACATGTATAATTTTCAATGTGAACTTTAAAATATACAATAAATTAGTAAAAAATTTATTAAATAAAAAAAAAAAAATTAAATATATACATATATGACTGTCTGACTATGTTTAATGTTACATATCCGTTATAATTAAATCTATGCCAAACGAATAAGATGGTTATAAAAATACTAAATAGAAAAAGGAAACATATCTGTCGAGGATGCCGAGTTTATTATTTGTAAAGGCAATATATAAATGTGAATGTCAGAAGTCTGAAGATAAAGAAGAGGTGCTTAGTTATAAGGAAAAAATTAAAAAAAATTAAATTAAACATGTCTATATTTATATACATATACCTATCGAACAGATGAAAATATGTATAAATATACGCATACACACTTCCTGTCTCATTAAATTCTATTGACATACGAATCATTGAGTAGATTTGTTATTTTGTATGTTATTAGCGAAATAAGGAGATGAAAAAAAAAAGAAATACTTTGTGCTTAATATTATCGTGTGACTCTATTTGTATATATAGGACTTCATCTTCGAATTACACGATAAAAATCACATGTACTGATTTTAATAAATAAATAAATAAATTTTAAATCAAAAATTCCTCTTTTACTTGTATATTTTCATTTATTTTATTTATTATCATATACATACATGTAGGTAAGTACTGTACATATAAATGGTACGTAACTTTAGATACCAACGGGTTTTATTTATCCGAGGCTCGATAATGCACCAGAAGCGAGCGCAGCTGCTGTCGCATCAAATTAACTGCAATTTATTGCATCTGCACTAAAACTAATGGCTCTCCAACTTGGTAATAGCAATCACAACTTTCGATCGAATGGCTGCCCCATTGCACAAAGTGTGTATGCATGTATCGCATACAAAATATCACCTTATATTTCAACGATACTAGTTCCGATGAAAATTTTATGTGAACATCGTCACGAGTTATCAAACTATGATGTTTTGTTAAACTTGTTGAATAGACGTTGAAACAACTCTTGTTGTTGTTTGAAATTAATTACAATTCTACTCTGAAAACACCAGAAAAATGCTCGTTGATTTTTGACTTGAAAGCTCCTTTCACAAGAGTCGAAACCTCGATCAATAACAACGTCTTTTTAACGGAACAAATGGAATGAAAGTGAAAAGTCGTTTGATATGTTTTATACATGTGTGCCCTAATGTTTACGGTACATTATAAATATATTTACAAATGCTATGAATTATAGTATTGATATATTTATTTATGCCATCAGGCTTAAATCTTCTATAGATAATTTTTTCACGCTAAACTTCAGTTTTAATAAGTCTTAAGCCCACTTAAGAAGATATAAAATACAATATTCATAATAATTAGCAAACTTAAGCTGTTTCAACGATATAGAAAATCTTTGAAAATTTTTAACATCTCATTACTATTGGATTTAAAATTTTATTATAATATTTTCACGTAGCTGAATCAAAATTACACTCAATTATATTAAAAATTTAAAAATAGAGTAGCTTAAAGTCAATTTTTAAATCGATGGCCTTTGTATTAAGAACAAAAACATTCACAAGTGCCCCGGAATTAGCCTATCTATATTTAAAACGAAACAAGAAAACAAAGTATTTGAAAATCAACAGAAAGATTACACATAAACAATATAGTGCTATTCATGAAATCAAGTTACAAAATATACACAAATTCATAAGCATTCATTTAGATACTTTTTACTGTAATAAAGCTCAATCATATTATTTACAGTTCAGTAATTTGCATGTGAACTTGAGACGTTAGTTTGAATTCAGGAAAATAACAATAAATAAAAGATTAATTGAGACAAAATCAATGGTGACAATTCAACGGTTCAATTTTTCAATAGTAGCTTAAAGTCAATTTTTGAATCATCATCATTTTCACCCGTAACCATCCACTGCTGGATGAAGGCCTCTTCAATCCTCTTCCATTCCTGTCTGTCTTAAGTGATCTGCATCCAGTTGACTCCACACATTCATCAGCCCATCGTCTACTCGGTCCACCTTGCTTTCTTTCACATCCTCTCGGATATCATTCCAGTATTTCTAGCGTCCATCTGCCATCCATTCTTCTCGCCATGTGTCCTAAGTATTCCTTCTCGTTATACCGAGCATACATCATTCCATGCACTTTCTGTGTGCACTGGATCATACTTAACATTCTTGAATTTAGCATAAACGTTTCACATCCATACGTCATAACTGGCAGTACGCACTGGTCGTATGCCTTCTTATTTAATGTTCATCCTAGTTTCATTCTTCTTTACAACCAGTCATATTCACCAATTGTCCCAGGTATGAATAACTATCAACCATATCTACAGTGACTACGTTTTGCGTGCAAAATTCATTAAACAAAATTAATTTTTTAAGCCTACTTTCATATTTTCGTTGCTTAATTGTGTTAATCCATATTTTGTAAGGTTTGTATATTAGGTGAATGTTTTCTGTGTGGAATTTCGATTATGATTGAATAACAATATAACCATACGGAAGCTTAAGTTTATTTTTTATACAAATAAAATTCCTATAACTTCATAGTTACACCGTCACATTGAATTACACGAGACGCCCGGTGGACACGTGAGGAGTTTCAACGCTCAAGTGCGGTTTTTAAAATACACTCACATTGTACGCCGTTAGCCTTTTGTGGCTGAAAATGAAGAATGAACAACCACCCACCATCCCTACCTCCTTTCGTCCCTCAGAGACGAACAGAAGGGGGAGGGTTTCAGCTGAAATTGCTCCTTTCTGTTCGGAAAACTGGAATGGTGAGGGTGAGAGAGAAAGGTGGCGGGATACGATTGACGCTAAGCATGTGGCGGTGCGCAATCATAAATAATAGCTGGAATTACGACGCTTTACATTAAGAAAAGAGTACTTTTATTGCCCGGGAAGCGGGAATAATATTTTTACGAGTTTCGAATGAGGTTACGGCGGGGCGGCTTTACGACGCGACTCTCGTCCCCCTTGTTTCGTTCGAACGCGGAAATTATTGCTGCGAAATCTCACTGAAAAATTCAACGCCTCGCGAATAATACAACACGGATATACAGAGTTGTAATATAAATGTTGCCCGGCTGAGATATCTGTGCGTGGACCCCGAGAGAGCAAGTTTTCAAACCTCAAATTTGAGCGAAACCGCGCACCCGTTCGATAGTGATTTACTTCGCCATTAGAATTGTTCGCGCACACGCCTCACCATTAACTGTGTATGTGCGATGAGAGCAAGTTTGCGAATCGCTGTAATCACCTACTACAGTGGTCGGCAACCTTTTTGGAGCCCGGAGCCAAATCAGCGAAAAATCCAAAAAATGGCAAATTTTCGGAGCCGCCACATATTATTTAATAAAAAAAAAATATATACCTATATATATACGGATTTTAATGTTATTTTTAAAAGCTAATGCGACTTTTGAACTGGTACATTTTCGGACAATTTACATAAATTCGGAACGTATTTATTGTTCTTCAATTGCATCGGTGCATTAAATCTTTCGTCACTTAATTGATTACGGTACGAATTTTTCACAAATTTCATCGAAGAAAAAAATTTTCACAATAAAATTGTATGTGGAACCAAAAAGCGTCGAGACGCAAAATGGCTTCCTGACGTTCGAATAAACACTGAGCAACAAAAAATCACGTTTTGTAAAACCCAGAGCGGAGATTGGTCAATCTATACTAATTTTGACCCACTGAATTCGAATCCGATGAGTATGAAAAATAATAAAAAATAATAATAAAAAGCAATAAAAAATCATAATCAATAGAAAAAATATCTGACTATTGATTTCAATACTCACTTTGAGCACAGCGATACTATATTTTGAGTTATAGACCGCAAAAGCCAAAAAAATGGATAGTTTTTAGATTTTTTTAATCGCGAATATCTCATAAACGAGAGCATATCAACAAAACTTCACGATTTTATGACTCAATTTGTCATAGTTTGGTTTTATGTTTTCTCTGGATCCATATTAAAGGAAGGCAAGTATGTAAAAAAAACCAACGTAACTAATTTGGTTGACGCGAGAAAATTCGGGGTCAAAAAAATCTAATTTGCAATTTATTTATTTTATTTTACGAAAAGTGTTGGATTATAAACGGAGCCGCCAACTTTCGCGCCCGGAGCCGCTGGTTCCCGACCACTGACCTACTACTACTGCACACTAGTGTTTACGTTTTGAAGGAAGCAAGCCTATGGTGTTTGGTGGGCTATGAAATCGATTTTCTTTAAATAGGTCTTGCGAGTTTCATAACCGTCAGTGTCGCCGAAATATATATTGTTATTAGCCGGGGGTGGGATATATTCCCCGTGGACTCGTCGAAACCTCGGCAATATTCCGAACATACAAAACAATATTCGTACGATCGCAGCATAATTTTTTCACACCACTCTCTTTCTCCCTCCGTTCGTATGGGAGGCATAGTTTTGCTCGGTATAAGATAATATAGAAAATAGCGGGACCCGATCGTGCCGAAAATTTTATGGTGGAATTTCGATTGAGCTTTGTTCAGCAGCGTATACTTTGAAAAGTGTGTGTAAGCCGTTTGATACGTTTCATACAAAAGGTAAGTATGTAATTACATACGTCGACCGTATTCATATACGATTTCTTCAATATCAAATAGTACAAATGTAACCTATCGTACTTCAATATCAAGCGTTGCGCCTCTTCACTATTTGACAAACATTTTTACCGTCGACCATAGTGAAGTAATTGAGGAAAAATACTCTTCAGTTGTTTCCAACTGCCTTCTGGAGGGGAGATAGGTATGGAAGGAACGGAAAATGATTTGGTAGGTATCAAGTGTCACTTTTGATTTAGGAGGTAGCAAGGGGGTTTGTTTCGGTGGTGCCAATTTTATGGAACCGTCTCACAATTAAGTTAGATAAATTGGTAAATTCTAATAGGAGACGGCCGATCTGAATTTAGACATGCGAGGATCGAACCCCAGACCTTTCGCTCAAGAGACCAACGTTCTAACCAGTGAGCTATCGCCTGGCTCGTGTATCTGAGCTGAGCTATCGCCCATCGTCCGATTCTAGCTTAACCTAATCTAAAGTAGTCTAGCATAAGAAAACAATCGATTGACCTTGTTAGGATGAATAAAATATTGTATGAGTTTTTGTAACGGTACAAGCACAAGTTATATTAAGATTTTTGTACCAATGTATAAGGCAATCTGAAACGACCTGTCATGTCAAACATCAAAAAAGAAATAATTATGTGCAAAAATTCATCTTACGTGAAATTGTATCGTTATGTACAATATTTTCCAAGTTAAAACATTTTTTTGGTATCTTGATAAATAAAATATTATTTATCGAGAGACAAAAATATTTTCGTTTAAGTCATGTTTATTGTTTTGTCAGGAAAAAGTTAGCAATTGAAGAGTCGCAAACAATTCATCGGAGCGAATATAAAATAAGCAAAGATATTATTTCTCATTTAAAAATTCAGGAAGTCAGATTTTCCTCCGCTTACCAATAATTACAATAGAATAATATTTTTTTCACGTCGTGCCCGAGAGTGTGCACAACTTTACGTTCGGCGTATTTTAAATGCGAAAAGTCAATATGCTATTATGCAAATGTAAGATGGAAAAAAATACATTAGGTATGTTTATATACTACGAGTTATTTCAACGTAAGCGGTACACTCTTTATGGAATACATTAATTAAATTGAAAAGGTTTTGCAAATGTGTTTTTTCCATTTGCGATTCAAAGCCTCGGGGTCTGAACCGCAACCCGTCACAGTGTCTAGCCACGGGTTAACCACTGTTGTTTTTTTTTTTTTTTTTTAAATTTTTGTTCCTTTGAAAAAAATATTCCAGGATGAGGGTAATTGGACTCGACTCCAACAAGCTAGCGATTAATTTCCATCGTAAAAATTATTATTTTTCGAAATTAGCGCGTATACTACAAGAGTTTGGTGCGGAAAATGTAGTTTTCCAACACAAAGGGTGGGAGCCTAGCCAAGCATTTACCGACGAATTTTTCACCGAGCTACTACAGAGACTAGAGAGACTAGAGATGCGTCAAAAGGCTCGTGATGGGCCAATAAATCACTGTCTCGAAACGGGGGGCCCGCCGGCTCACTTTATCGGTTATTTATGTCTACAATGGGGGGGCCGAGGGCCCCTGGAATGCATTGTCGGCAGCTCAAAAACTCGCACGGCCGGCTCTGAGCTGCTACCAGCTCAAACGTCACCTCCCAACCCCACCCAGAGAGAGAGAGCTCCATTAAACTGGACTCGCAAGATACCACAGCAATTAACTGCAACGATTCAGTATAAATTCGAATATTCTACAATTAAATTTTAAGAATAAGTAGCATTAAAAACACAACAACAATCGACAAATTTTGCATTGAGAACAAAAATATTCACAAGTGTCCGTTTGCCCCGGAGTTAGCCTATCTATGTATGTATGTATGTACATATATTTAAAACGAAACGAGGAAACAGAGTGTTTGAAAAGCAGCAGAAAGATTATACACAAACAATATAGTCCAATAAACAATATAAAATCAAGTTACAAAATCATATATAATAGCCCTATTCCGTCTGTCTGTCTGCTGATAACGCTCGCCGAGGTAAATTATTAAAAGACACGAACCGTCGCGCGCGAGTGGGATTTGAACCCGTGATCACCAGGTTGGAATGAGGTCGTGCTAACCCTATCATCCAACGGAGGCGATTTGCCAATATTAATTAATAGGCTTTGCTAAATTGTTACGTTGTTGTATTATAAAGCGCCATCTATGCAACAACTATAAAAACTATTAAATACACATGTATACTCACCCACACAAACATTCGTTGATATTCAACGGGCTTACACTAGTATATGTACATATGTACATATATATACATAGACTAGCTTTATTATCCGGCTTTGCCCGGGGTGTAATTAATATAATGTAATATAGTTTGTTTAGTAAATTATTTCGGGAGCCCAAAAAAGAGGCCACCGGGGCAGGAGGGGGGGGTGGGGGGGGGGGTGGTAAGGGGCCGGCATAGATTTTAGGGCCCCTTACTACCCCTTAGACCCTCCTCCTGCCCTGGCGGCCCCTTTTTGGGCTCCCGAAACACTATCTGCTTAAATCTACTTAAATCTGCCGAAAACATCTACTATCGTGTGTAATTCGTCGTTTCTATTAATCGCGCCCGAGCAACGCCTGGTAATTGACGAATGACCCATACTTACATACATACATACATACAAACTTAAGCGTTTTATATATTAGATTCTTACCATTTAGTATAAGCATTCATTTAGGTACTTTTTACTGTGTTATTTACAGTTCAGTAATTTGCATGTGAACTTTGCAGACGTTAGTTCGAATACAAGAAAATAACAACAAATAAAAGATTAATTGAGATAAAATCAACGGTGACTGAAAATTACTTACGAGTTCATATTAATATTCAATGAAAATCAGTCAGCTTGAATTTCAAGTTTGATTACAATACTTGACGTAACAGATTGATTCAAAATTCTCACCAAAACTGTGAACCATTTATTAATCGTAAAACACGCACATTTCACATTTTTCTTTCTATTAAATTCTTTTGTTTTTTTCACATCGTTATAATCATCATGTATTACTCTTTTTTTTTTTTTTTTTCTTCCGGAAAACGTGTATCGTGTCGTTTTTGCACCGACAAAAAAAAATAATACATCGAAGATGAAAAATAAAATAATACACAAAGGGAAATATAACATTTTCAATTGAACGGCCTTCACCTTTCCGAATACTTTCGCCGCGCGTTTTACGCGTCTCATTTTTATTTAATTTTTTTATATATACATACATACATACATAGTATACGTCGAACGGAATTTCATAATAAAATTAGGGGTCGGCCCCGGCTCAAACTTGGCCAAAGCACGAGTCGGACCGACAACAAAGGTCCGAAATCAGGTAGCTTTTAATTAAAACGCAGGTATTTGATCGATCAACCCCTCTGCGAGAACGCGAGCTTAATTTCCGCACGGAACCCCGCTCTACATTTAATGCTTCATTAGTTCAATAATCCGGTTGACTGTCTTAATTTTCGTTTGTTTCCCTTTTATTATTTTTTCTTGATTTGCCAACGGAAACGGGATTGGAAAGGCGGGAGAGGGGTGGGTGGGAAAAGCTCTAAGGGGTGAGAAAGATTGATAGATCGCAGTTCGAGGGCAATTAGCCCAACTAAATATTGGAAAAGACGGGCGAATTAATTTCAACGTTCGCTTTGAAAGCGATTTCCGCAAACCCGGATTGATAACTCGCTGACAAAATGACGAATTCGAATTATCGCTACCTCATTCTTCTATTGTCGACTGGTTGCCTCATTCCACCCTAGCCAATTTATGATAGGGGTTAGTGGGTTTATATTGCCCCGTATACAAGTACGATTATGAGCGTATACCTATATAATAAAACGACAAGCATATATTATTTTTTTACGGTCAATTTCGCGTCGCGTTCGTTTTGAATTATTTTTTCAATCATCGAATACAAAGAGTGAAAAATTGTGCGGCAATTTTGTACGCAACACTTTTAAATATTTTTATTATATGTATGTAAAGCGCAACACAAGCGTACAGGCCCGTTAAGAAAAAATGTCATTAAAATTAATTAAGCGTACTCAAAATAAGAGCTATTTATAATATAACTAATAAGGCTTATGTATGTACATAATATATGTATGTCATTAAGATTAATACAATAGAAATTAATGGTTTGTTCTGTAATATCAACATTACTCCAATATAACTGTAAGCAGGTACTGATTTATTATGAGTTATTTGTCAATTTCTGTATAATCATCAGGAATTGATAAAAAAATATTTTTTTTGTAATAATAACGGTCAAAATTATTTATGACTAAAGACCGGAGAACTGGTTGCACGAAGTGTTCTGTTTCCTAAGTTCAAATTAGTGATAGTGATTTGTCTTTGGTATGTTTTATACATTTTTTACAGTTTTTAATAATGTTGTATTGTACATTTAGTTCATACAATATATATTTAATTTATAATTGAAAACAGTTATGCTGTGAGGAATTGCAAGGATATGTCATTGGTAAAATGGTCAATTTTTCAGTCGAGTCACATATTATTGTAAATACCGTTTAGGTTGACCGGTCTCTATTATAACGATTTGGTTAGGTTATGTTAGATTATTTAATGATAAGTGACAGGAAAGCTTTGCGTAGTGTGAACATAAACTAATAAGGTAAGCTTACGAGTTGTAATCAAAATTGAAGCAAAGAGATTGGAATAGTAGAATGTAAAATTTAAGAACATGACAGGCTTCATTATCATTTTCAGCCGTTCACCATCCACACCTGGATGAAGGCCTTTCCAATCCTTTTCCATTCCTGTCTGCCTTGAGCAATCTGCATCCAGTTGACTCCACACATTCATCAGCCCATCGTTCACTCGGTCTATCATGCTTTCTTTCACATCCTCTCGGATAACATTCCAGTATCGCGTCCATCTGCCATCCATTCTTATCGCTTTTTTACACGTTCCGCTATATTTAACACCTCGGTCATGCTTCTTACCCATGTATTCCTCTTACGATTTTTTCTCGTTATACCATGCTTAATTGTCACACGTCATAACTGGCAGTAGGCATTGGTCGTATGCCTTATTTTTTGAGCACAGCGGAATGTTCATTCTTCCAAAAGCACTCTTCTTCTTTACAACCAGTCATATTCACCAATTGTCCTAGGTATAAATTTTTATTTATTAACCAAATCGTCATGGTGGGTAAATTACAAAAAACGGACATAAGTGTACAATAAATAGAAAAATACATGTAAAAATAGACAAATGACTTTGTAAACATTTAAAATGCACACAAAATCATTCGACCCTTAGTATCCGCTCAATCACGCAACCGTAACTTTCAAAGAAAATATCAAACGAGACAGCTATCCGATTGAGCAGATTAATCGCTCTAGCCACCGGAGAAGATGACACCGTATTGGTTCGTGCCTCAGGTGGATAGAAGAGTAAATGCAGCACACGCTGCCTGGAATTGCGAAATTGGCTCGGTACCCACATTTTCATTTCTCTTGATCAGAATCTGAGGATTGTGCACCAAACCAATCAGCGACTTGTAGAAATGCCTTCCTAAAAATAGTCGCCGTAAAACTATCTCTACAATATGATTATGACAGGCTTTATATAAGCAAAATATAAAAATCAAAGACTGAATCACCTTAAACACCCAATAGTTGAAACGGGCGCGTCAACGCGTGTACGTACATAAATACGTTTATATATTTTATTTTTTTAATAAAACTAATCCCCGTTGTTTATAATGGCGCGGCCCGATTTTCACTTGCACTAAATCACGGTGGCATCCTCTAGGCGAGGGGGAACGGGCATGAGGCGGAAGGGGGAGCGGGACGAGACCGTTTAAATGCTCCTGATGAAATATTTTATTATTCCCTTAACAAAGGCAATTTTCAGACCGCGGCACTTCATAAATAAGCGGCGGGCAGGCAAGTTCAACTTTTTTCATTACACAGGTTGTGAAGCGCGGGCCCGCCCCATTCATTCCGCGGTATGAATTTAATGAATTTAATCATCGCGCAAAGATATGTTTTACGATCTGCGTCGGGGTTTGGGGATGAATATGGGGGGTGTATATGTATGTTCCCTCAATTTTAATGGCATAATCCGCGCAAGCGTACATCCCCATGGGACTTTCGCAGAGGCCGCGGGTTGGCAACCCCTGGCTAATTTCCTCCGATGCATCCGAAGCGGGATTACGGCGCTGGAGCTATTGAATTATTGGATACACTATCCCCGTCGTGATCCGATACACGTATAAAAATGAGTCGGAAAACTAGAGCTGCATGAGGGTTGGCTTTAGTCACCCCCTCTCTGCATTTCCTTTGGTCCTTTACTGAGATAATCCTGATAAAGCTCGGATTTATTGAACATTTCGGCGATGGAGAGTGTAATGTTTAGTTTTGAAATGTTTCGCATGAAAAATATATTAAACCATAAAATCATTGGACGATTGTGTATTGCAATTTTCGTTTGATTAAATACGATGAATATGATTTTTTGTAAAGAAGAAGAAATAAAACTAGAATGGAGTGCTTTTGGAAGAATGAGCATTCCGCTATGCTTAAAAAAAAAGGCATACGACCAATGCCTACTGCTAGTTATGTCGTATGAACTCAAGAATGTTACTTAAGATCAAGTGCATGGAATGATGTATGCTCGGTATAATAAGAAGAGATCGTAAGAGGAAAACGTGGGAAGCATGAACAAAGTGTGGCAGATATAGCGGAACGTGTGAAAAAGTTGAAGTGGACACATGGATGGACGCGATAAATACTGGAATTGTATCTGAGAAGATGTGAAAGAAAGCATGGTAGATCGAGTGGACGATGGACTGATGAATTGAGAAGAATGTGTGGAGTCAACTGGATGTAGATTGCTCAAGATTGCTTCATCCAGCAGTGGATGGTGAACGGCTGAAAATGATGATGATGATGAAATAAATCCGGTCTTTATTACAATTTTGGTTGATTTATTATTGTAAAACTTTTATGAACTTTCGTGTTTCATACAATAAAAACTATCAATACTAATTTTCAGCTCAGTGTGCTTTACTTTATAGTCTATTTAAAAAAACACTCGCCAGCACGCCAACGTATAATAAACTACCACTTCTGGTTGATTAAAATGTATTTTTAAATTATCAACAGTTTAAAATCATAATCGGTCATTTATTTTATAGAAAAATTAATGCTGAAGCTAAAATAAAAATAAAATATAATTTTATTGATCAAACAATACATAATTTTTTTATCAAAATTAAAAAAATAGCGTACCTCGGAAAGTTCAATTACTTTTGTTTCAAATGTAGTACAGTATGTTAAAAAAATCCAGTCAAAATCTCAAGGTCGAATTTTCGCACGATCACAATACTTTATCCGATTAGGATACAGTAAAAATACGGCGAAATCTTAAAACGTTAAAAGTTGTGTAATGATATATTCGCGAGTGTGAGCCCAATGGATTCGACGTTCTATGAGGATACCGTTTCAAAAGTTAGTCTTTCATAATAATTTGGACGATGTTTGATATGCATAATTCATAAGTCAATCGAAATTTTGCGGTCAAATTTTTGTATGACAACATCGCCCCATATATGAATACTTAATACGTAGATAAAACAAACATATCCTACTATCTCCAACTACCGAGAAGAAAACTAATTTACGAAACTATCAGTACGAAGTCACACATATGTACAACTCAACGTCACACTATATCAAACTAACAACGCGAAAAGGAGAATTCGCGCCTTCAACGTCGATACAGCTCGGTCCTCGGGAGAGTTTCACGTGCGAGTTTCGTCTTAAAATAAGAATAAAACACTCTGGAGCACTAGAAAGAGGGGTTGTTCTTCATTTCGGCGCATTTTCACCGTAAGTTTTCCCTTTGTGTCGCGCTCGCGAACACATTGCATGCGAACAAGTTATGTGTATCACGCGATTCACGAGTGACTTTATGTTAATGCGAGTGTTTCGAATCCTCCCTTCCTCAATCATCTCCAGTCCCTCATTTTTCTGTGATCTGAAAATTCCTAAAAACCCCCCCTTTCATCCCACCCAACCCTACACCCGACGCGTTTGCAACCCTCAGGATGCATCAAAGAAAATATTTAATATGGGTTCTCGCTTTGATCGCGTCACAGAGAAATCCGGCGCCACTACTGCTCAGTTTTCTCCTCTTCTCTTCACCCTCACTTAATAGATTGCGCGCATCACATTAACACGCCAGACTGATTCAGTCAAATTATAAGGAATTTAATCAAAAGCTCCGCTGAAATACACACTGCAAACTCGAAAGCTTCGTATTTTATCAGTTCGAAAAGACGACGTTGAGTTGCGTCGCCTGCGCCTGTTAATCACACTGCACTATTTTTGCATATTCGAAATCCTTTAGCGCGACCGTAAACGACGAGCTTGCCTTTCTGCATGAAAAAATCCGCATGAAAATTTAATGGGAATGCTTCAACGGTATATTTAAATATGTGCTATCAATTTAATTCAATACGTGATTCAACTTTCATTCATGAGCTTTCTATGATAAATATCACTGACATATGTACATATATAAAAATGCCAAATTTGGATTAAATAGCGTTCAAATTGTATGTTAAGTAGGTAAAGGCTGTATGGACTTACGTATAAGTACACTGGGAATTTAAGGACTAAAGACGCAATCCTTTGATGTTACAGTGATTTTCCGGAAAAGTACCCGTACAAACCTATTCCGAAAACTGAACAATACAATTTGGAAGAGTTTAGAATATTTTATTAGACTTCGGTTATTGTTGGGGTAGTTTTCTTCTAGTAAATGTAATATGTAGGTTTGAATATTGAATTTGAGAAGATAAGGTGGTCAATTTAATATTAAACTGATCGTACATGGTTCTATGTTTGTCGTAAAAAGTGAGAGAGGAGATTAATGGGGCAAACAAAACGTCATAAATTTAAATTATTGATCATATTGATATATTTTTATTAGTCTGGAACCAGCGGCTACGGAGCCGCATGCGGCTCTTTGTATTGAAACCTGCAACACAAAACGTTGACATACAATTTCACAAAATCAAAATGAATCCTATTTCCATAACTTCATGGCTATAAAATACTTTTTAGTAATAAACTGTCAGACATGTCCATTTCACAAATGAGCAACATTTAATTTAATTTTGAATACATAATTTGAAAATAATATGTTGCGGCTCCCAAACTCAACCAATCGTGCAAGGTTTTCTCTAATTTGGTAATTAGGTTGAAAAAGTTTCCCTGTCGCTGGTCTACTGTGTCAATATATTAGTAACAATGCAATGAACTTTTGAAAAGAATTTGGGCTTACATCCTTTACTACTGAAATTATTTTAAAACCGAAGACGACTTTACATTATTGGTGTTACCTTTTATTCTACGAAAATATGAATTTATTAATAAATAATTATAGTCGTAAAACGGCAAGTTTGAAGAATCTTCAATATATCGGACACACAAAATCGGAGCCTAGTTATGTATATCTTGTCTATGCCGGGAATCGAATAGCAAACATTGAGATATCGAGTCCAAAACGTGACTCAAGTGTGTTTTATTGTACGGCAAACTTTAATTTTTTCTTCGAGTGAGATTAGAAATAAAACAATGCGTCCTCGTGCACAAATAAGCTTTCATACGGCGAGAGCTTTCGCTCGGAACGAATGGCAGCACAAGTTTCGCCAATATATTATATAATATAATTCGTGGGCCGTTTTGAGCGAGGAGCCGAGTGGTCCAGCCCTGCATTATAATATTAAACCGAGTCGAAAACAACCTCTCGATTCAACTTCGAAACGACGAGGACGAACAAGTTTGTAGCGTGGACCGCTTACTGACTTTCACATGCACTTGGCGCAAAACTGAATTTTAGTTCAAATTTTGCTAAAAATTTCACTGTTTTGAATGTGCATTTTGCAAGCGCATTAACGGTCCCACGAACGGGATGATAATTGAAATTATAATTGGGTGTTTGTCGATCATTAGCGGAGGGGTGTTGCAAAATGGTGCGTTTTCGTGCGCAAATTGGCGAACAGATGCACGTCTATCGACCGCGCTCTCGTTCCCAAACATTTGTCGAACTGTGTATAAATAATAATACGATTGTTTGAAATTCTCATACAATTCGTCTAGGAATATTGGTGTTGGAAATGTTGATTCGAATTATCGAATGCAGTGCGCCACGCGTTTAGCAGGTTTATAGCATTTCATGCTCGTTATACATAATGCTAATCGAACAAATATTGAAACGCTATTCCCCAGTCTGTTAATTGATGTTCATTAATTTCGACGACGACGCAGGCTTCGGATTATGTTTATTCAATAGTAATAGTGATATTATATTATTAGTGTATTATCGGGCACGTTTCGCATAATAATTTCGACGCGACGAGATAGTTCTGCAATGCAAAAATTAGTTCGATTAATATGCACTATTATAATATATAGGTACATACAAACACGTAAATAGTTTTGAACAAATATACTGGAAAGATTGAGAGCCGTTGAAAAGTTAATGCATCCGTTACGCACGTTTCGACGCTGAATAATACGTATTTCGATTATTGGTTTTTGGACTTTTTGATTTGCACGGAAATTGATGAGAAACTTTTTCACAAAAGTACAATGTCACTGTTAATATAAATTAAAAAAAAGGAACGCAACAACATTAAATTTCATCAAACTAACTATTGACTTAACTATTAACTTAACTATTAACTTAACTATTAACTTAACTATTAACTTAACTATTAACTTAACTATTAACTTAACTATTAACTTAACTATTAACTTAACTATTAACTTAACTATTAACTTAACTATTAACTTAACTATTAACTTAACTATTAACTTAACTATTAACTTAACTATTAACTTAACTATTAACTTAACTATTAACTTAACTATTAACTATTAACTTAACTATTAACTTAACTATTAACTTAACTATTAACTTAACTATTAACTTAACTATTAACTATTAACTTAACTATTAACTTAACTATTAACTTAACTATTAACTTAACTATTAACTTAACTATTAACTTAACTATTAACTTAACTATTAACTTAACTATTAACTTAACTATTAACTTAACTATTAACTTAACTATTAACTTAACTATTAACTTAACTATTAACTTAACTATTAACTTAACTATTAACTTAACTATTAACTTAACTATTAACTTAACTATTAACTTAACTATTAACTTAACTATTAACTTAACTATTAACTTAACTATTAACTTAACTATTAACTTAACTATTAACTTGACCAAATTATTTTAACTTTATCCATACCGGATAAAGTGTTGTGATCGTGAAAAAATTCGACCTCGAGATTTTGACTGATTTGTATCAGGTAGCTGATCACGTTTTCTTGATTTTACAAAATGAAATTCACTTTATTGTAAAAGCTTATGCAGAAAAAAAAATTGGATTAAACATATGTATAGTATTAATATATACTAATAGGTACTATGAATTAAGTAATACTTCATACTGAATCAGTTTCAGTTTATATGTATGTATATACCAAACCAAGTAAGAAAGCGTTACAAAATCATTAATATTCCACTCTTTGCGAGTAGTTATTTTCGTGAAACGAAATTGGATATATGTACATAGGTTTATTAATTAGCCCACTAGAATAATATTCTGTCTAAAAATAAGCTGATTAAAATTCAGTTCAATAATATAATCGGAGAACGAGCGTGCTACTGGTACTTAACTATCCGAGACTACATACAACACACTCGATACGCATACCAATTACATGGCATTAAGAGCTACTACTGGTATATACATACATATGTACATACATACATACGATATAGGTTTGTACAACTGTACATACTAGGTTAGCTTATTACGCACGTGTATGTTCACGCAAGGGCACTCCAGAAAGTTAATGGAAACCGGCGGTGTAACGCAATATCGAAATTAACGTTTACTATCCGAATCTTTTTCCGAGGCGCATTTCTCGCATTAACCATTCAGACGTGCGGAATTCGCGTAATGTAAAACGAGACCAATTATTCAAATTACCCGTCCGTTTATTATGCGGCGGTCGTAAAACGCACACACGCAAAGCGAAAACGTTACAATTGAACGGTTGGATTTGAAAGTGGAACAATTTTGTGTTGTTATTGTTGACACTAAATTTTGCATTTCTGTATATTGAAAATTTAGGGGAAAAATTTCTTTCCCTAAAAAAAAAGGTTTTTGTTGACATTTTGGTTTTGCAAACGTGACAGTACTATTGTGTACCTTACCTAGCGTTATAAACGTAAAGAAACCTTATTTGTTTTAATGTGAATGGTATTATGACTCTTAAACGACAATATTTTCCAAAAAAGCGTAGCTTATGGAATAACTTCACTTTGTTTATTTCGTGTTGTATTTCTACTGCTTCACAAATGTATGGAAATTTTCCACCTTTTTCTTAATATTTTAAGATTTGTGTTGTTAGTTGTTTAGAATGTAAAGATGAAAGTATTGCGTAATAGCATAGCCATAAGCATTTGATTAGTGATTTATTCTCCTTTTAAAATAAACGGCATATATGTATGTATGTACATACAGCGGGAGTACTGGCGAGCTTTGAATTGAATAGGATTTTCTCAACGGTGGCGTATGAAAATGTACATCAGTTTAAAAACTTGCGGAAACCGGACTTTTGATACGCGGAATGTATTTAAAATGGATTTGCCCGATGGACTGTCGTCTCTCTGATTTGCATGCCATTTAAATGGCAAAATAACTGTAAGATGGGGAAGGGGTTCTCTGTGGGATGGTGATTTTTTTCATTCGAAAGAAAGGAGCGGGAGGTTTGGTTTTGGGGTAGAGGGTGAGGTACAGACCGGGAAGACGCCGCCAGATTGGAAATTTGCATGAGTCGTGGGAAGGCGAAAATTGGAACTTGGAATTCAATGCGGTCTTGCTGCGAGCTTTCACAATCCATGGAAAGTTTCCACCACCACGCCTCTCTCTCATCCTTTACGCTCATTCCTCCTGCTCCTGCAAATACCTACGAGAATTCCGCGAGCACTTTCATCGCGTACACAACGATTGCTGTGCATAAACTGCAGCCGCGTGCATTTCAATATATTTTGAAAGTCCACCATGCTGCCTTTACCCCCTCCTCCTTACCATTTTGCTTTCTGTCGTCTTCGGAAATGGCAATTCAATCAAATGATAATACTAATAACACTGAGCAACGAAAAAAATACTCAGAGCGGAGATTAGTCAATCTTTACTAAGTTTAACCCACTGAATTTGAATCCAACAATGATTTTTGTTGATATGCTCTCGTTTATGAAATATTCGCGATTTAAAAAATGCAGAAAATATCCATTTTTTTTTTTTTATGCGGTCTATAACTCAAAACATAGTATCGCTGTGCTCAAAGTGAGTATTGAAATCAATAGTCAGATATTTTTTTTCTATTGATTGTGATTTTTTATTACTTTAAAATACTAATTAATTAATTATCTAGTGAATTTTTAAAGTCAAAATATATTTTTTATCTATATAATATAATATATCTCAATATTTCTTTATTTTATCTTAACGTACTAATTCGTGCGGCAAATGATTTTAAACTACGTTATGAGATGTTACCGGCGGCGCGCTTATCGGCCAATCGCGCTCTCAATACTCACTTTGCGCACAGCGCAAATTTAGCAAAAAAAAAAATTCGCACGCATTTAAATACTCACTTTGAGCCCAGCGATACTACATATATTTTGAGTTATAGACCGCATAAGTCAAAAAAATGGATATTTTCTGCATTTTTTAAATCGCGAATAACTCATAAACGAGAGCATATCAACAAAATTATCGGATTCGAATTCAGTCGGTTAAACTTAGTAAAGATTGACTAATCTCCGCTTTGGGTTTTAAAATACGTGATTTTTTGTTGCTCAGTGTAATATGACCAGAAAATGCTCTATTCTCTATTTTGTAGTTTAACCGTTACTTTCTTGTCAGTTGTACAATACATATAAATATTTTCGTTAATAAAACATTCATAGAAATGTTTTAGCTTTTTGAAGTATCGATGAGTGAAATGCCATCAAAATTATTACAAATTATATGTGACAAGCCAATGGAAATAATGACTTTTATCAGTGGTATATAAGCCGCAAATAAACGAATAGTTTTGTAAACAAAGAAAGTTAAACTTTAAACCAGTAGTCGGGAACCGGCGGCTCCGGAGCCACATGCGGCTCTTCGTATGAAAACCTGCGGTTCTCACTGTCATCAAACGTTTTGCCCGAAATGCAAAATGTTGACACATAACTTATACAACATCAAAATGAATCCCATTTCCACAACGTCATGGCTATAAAAAGCTTTAAAGTCGTTTTTCAGATTAGCTTTTTAGTAATAAACTGTCAAAGATTAAGAAATATCATGATTATAACTTTTTTCTTACATGTATCTATTTCATAAATGAGTAATATTTAATTTAATTTTGCATATATGTATAATCCGAAAATAATATGTTGCGGCTCCCAAACTTTGTAAGGTTTGCAAGGTTTTCCCTAATTTGGCTCTTAGCTCGAAAAAGGTTCCCGACCACTGCTTTAAACCAATCAAACTCTTTCCGTATTAGTATATGAAATTTGAGAATATTCTAATTTTGAAATGCAAATTTTAGTTGCGGTTGGTTCAATTTTGATTTAAATCCTCGATTGGATTGATTTTTCAAGCGTAATTCTAAATTGAAAAGTATTTTTGGCTCACTGATGCAAGTTAACCGTGGTGTGCACTTCTTAAATTGAATTTCCCAATTACAAATAATTCAACGGGAATTGGGTTAATCTGAAAGTATGTATCTGGATATCGTCGCAGTATTAATAAACTTTTGGCACGTTTGCTTCAAATACATACATAGATACGACTTCAATTACATAAATAATTTGCAAACATTACTACTCGAAGGAGGTCAAAATACACACAAGTATGGTAATCAAATGTTGTTTTTGTTCGAAAATCGTTTTTATTGTTTCGTCATAATAAAACAGTTTTACGATAATGTGTAATAAAGCCTCACATAAAATCCAATACGAATTTTACATTTCACCGCACATAAAATCCCCTATAGAATTATCGCTCTTAAAGTTTGCCCGGCTCGTACACTTATATTATTATATTTGCCCTATCTCGACTAACGAGACGTAATAATAATATCGTGATTTCATTGTGTTGCGTCCGAAAGCTGTAGATTCGCATTTATTAATAAAAATAAATAATTTTTCCCAAAATAATATACATACATACATTTAGAGTAGAAAGTGGTGCGGAATTCGTATATTTTGAATTTGCTGTAGTCTAGCTAGCGTGTGAATGGAAACCTCGTAAATACGCTATTATCAAGCTGAAAATCATACTGAAATTAAATGGAATTTACGAGAGCTTATTATATCCATTGAACTAACGTATTAGAGAGACGAAGCTTATTCAGCCGTAAGGCATTAAGATCCGTGTAAGTCATCGTCTTTATATTATACGATTCGTTCCGCAGAAAATGCTTATTGAAAACGGCTCTCTTGTACAAATACTGGAAACCGAGTTAATAAATGTAAAATTGCACGGAAAAAAATTAAATAAATATAAATATGAATTTTGCTAGAAATTTGATCGCAAAGATTGCGCGGCAAATCTACATAGGTTGGACCCGAAGTCGTTCACGGGGCAAATGTTCGATTCAAAAGAGATTTCATATTTATTCTATGGAATAATAAATCAATAAACACCACGACTTTGATGAACGGAACCGAACCAGCCGTGTTTGCTCGCTTTAAATCGAGATTAATCTTTCCGACGCGACGTTTACTTAGGATTCAATCAGAGTCATTAAGTTTTAACGCTTCAAACGATGGAAAAGTGCTGAAATATACCCGATGTGAAACTTCACCGACAAAATATACAGAAACCACTCACAGAGAATGTTGCTTCAAAACGTTTTTCATATATAATTCAAAAGCTTATTACTTAAATGTATGAGTTAAATCAAGTCAACAGTTTCCAATGTGTATAATTTGATGACGATCTGCTTACGGAATGATTTTTTTAATTCATCCTGTACATTTAAGGTTCGATTGCTGTGTAAAATTTCATCATCGTATTATCGCTATGGAGAGTTTTTCTCTGACACTTTTCATACGAGAGTATAAGTAAGGTAAATATGCACGTATAATATATGTGTAGGTAATGAAATGCGAAAGGAAAAAAAATGTATTGGGAACGTTTTCAATTTTGTTTTATAAATCATGTTGCATGCCCATTCCCAGAGCTCCACGTCAAGAAAATCACTTAATCATGATTTTCTTGACATCGCCACGAGAATTGGGCTATGTAGTTTAAGGGGTTGAAAGCGCACACCGACACGTATGCACGCGAGCAAATAGAAAGGAAAAATAGCAGATACGTCGAAATTTTGTGCGAAAATTGAAAATGTTCGGTCAATTTAATTCGACAGATAGAAAAAAAACGTATATTTTATATATAGAGAACGTGCGACACTTAACTGAGGTATCGTTTCGAACCTTTCTCACCCCTAAAATTGATCGTTATTTCTATTTTCCGATGCTCGCAGTCACGCACTGTAATAATTCGTTTATATTTCTAGCACTGTGCCCCCGATATTGGGTCGTTTTTCATTCGAGTTTAGATCCGCAAAAAAAAAAGTGAATTTCCTAACCGCGCAGGTGGGTCGAAATCTCACAAATCTCAAAGTAATTGTAACCTCATACGATCGTTACCGAATTAGTAATAAAAAGGTTACGATAACAATAAAAGGAGTTGCCTTAACAGGCGTCGCCGCTTACTCGTCGAGAGGGGAAGTGTTTTAGTGAAATTTTCGTGCTAAAAACCAACATTTAAAAGGCACGAGAGCTAATATAATCCGTGTAAAATAGAAGAAACCTCTCAAGACATGAAAAGTTTTACTATCGCTTTCAGACGGAGAGCTATTAAACGCGAACACACTTTGAATGGTATTCATTTATTAACGGACATAACGACTTTAATTAATACTTTATTTTTTCAAGGTTAATATCGTGGTAGCTTCAATGGCTATTTAGTTTCGTTTTTACGGTGAATTTGCTTTAACAGCTTTAATTTAATGCAAATTAACCGTAAAATTTAAATTTGTAAAGATCGCGAATGAAAATTCAGAAGAATATAAATATGCACATTAAAAAACTGTTTTCTTTTAATTTAATTTTAAAACGGTTAAATGTTTAACTTTGTTAAGTCTGAAAACATGTTTTAAGTTTGGAGAGAATTTTCATACTGTTTTGTTCGATCTGAGTATTAATCAATTGTTTTTGTCTTTAGGGAGAATCTTTTTATATTGTCATACAGATTTATATTTTTCGAAATATTGAATTATTAATGATAACGTTACATTTTCACAATAAAAATTAATTTTCATTATATAACTTTCAAACAGGATCAAAAATTTAAAAACTTTTGAATCAAATTAAAATGACGCAAGCAAAATCAACCAGTATATTGATGGGTTAGTGCACAGATATTGTATGTCCAGTTTTGTTTTAAAATATTGTAAATGACATATGTACATCTCTTTTGCATGAAAACTATGGACGAAATGGACATATTATATATTTGAATAAGGCAATATTTTCTCAAATATACTATTTGGACATACAATACTTTTTAAACGTGAAGGTTTGATGCGGATGGACGTTTTGTGTATGACAACTCAATTTTGGTAAAAACTGTACATACAATATCTGTGCCCTAACCCATCGACATATTAACAGAATCAATCCGAGCATCATCCACGCTCAATTTGACATATTACAATTTTATATAAAAATATAAAAGCGGCTATAAATTCGAAAGAAAAAAAATTCCACACGGGAAATTGTCACCGGTTATTGTTCATTTATAAAATACAAACGCATATAGATATTATTTATTATTTTTTTTGCGTATACGTTTATTGACCTACCCCCTCACCCCCTCGATTGATGGGGGCACCCGTTATATTTGTCGGAGGTCCTCGCGGCAAAAACTCATTTCATTGTTCGCATGCGAATAAACGGCATTATCGTTGATGACAATAAATCAGGGTTCGAATCCGCGCCCTCTCCTCCCCACGACCAACACAAATCCATATACATTTTTTCCGTCGATTCGTTCCGGTATAAATTATTCGGCCCAATATCGAACAACCATACATACCAACCCCTTCCCCTCCAACCCCTCGTACATTTCCTGTCCCTCCCCCCCCCCGCCCTGTGATATCGGATAACGATCGGATATATCGTCTTAGCGGTAAGCCGGATAATCCGTTTAGCCGTATTTACAAACTGTCCCGTGACATGATATGCGGCCCCGGCACGCTAATTAATTATTCATACCGGGGATGCTATGTTCATTTTTGTCGGCGGTTGGATGATGGGGACAGAATAGGGGGGTCGTTTTAAGGGGTTGAGGGTCGTTTTGCAGGGCATTGATTACGGTATGCCGTGCCGGGGGCCCATTAGCGCATGGGAACAATTTATAAGAAGTGCTCGCGGGGGACCCGCTTTAGAGTTCTCGGGTACTCTCATAAAGACGTTGGGGGACCGCGTGCCATCCGATCTCAATCCGGTTATAGCGTCCGATTGAAATCGGACAGACTGACAAATGTCAAAATTTAAAATCGCACCGATAAAATGTTGCATTCGATGGTGGCCGTGCTATTTCAATGTGACGCGTATCGTTTGCTGAATTTTTAAAATGTGGCGTTGTTGTGTGGTTTTGATTGTTATCGTTTGCAGCGAGTTTTCAGCATCGCTGTGACGTCAGCAGTGCTTTTATACGTGCGAGATTAATTGGTTGCACGTCTGTGGTGCAGTTAGATAGTTTCAGTTTCGGTTATTTAAAAGTGAATAAGTCAAATCAACTACACCCGAAATGGTCTACACAATGTAGGGAACAATATCTAGTTAAGTTTTGATATATGAATCTTAATGAACATTTATGGCAGTCAAATACGCATAATGTGTACCTAAACTTGAAATAAAGTTATTTTCTTCTACAAACGACCCCACCTTATCATCTCTTATAATGTGAACCATAAATCAAAAGTTATTTTGTATACAAAATACTTCTTTATGAAATGTTTCACCAAAGATCAACTCAAATTATTTTATAGCATAGTAATTTTAATTACATGAAATATTTGAAATCGATTTTCGAACTTTATGAGGATGTTTTCAAAAAAAAGTTATTTCACTATTAAAGCTTTAAACTGAGAATATGTCATATTCGTTAAGACAGTCATACCGACAAAAATGGTCAAATAAATAATTAATGGCACAATATGCTTGACAGTTTGATTTATGGAAGTTATACTATTATCACAAAGCGGACGTAAAATATTCATCACGGTAAATAAGTAGCGAAACAGTAAAACTTATTTCAGTTTTGAAATATATGGAATTTTCCATGTCATAGCAGCGTTGAAAGCTCACTATCTATCTTATAGTCGTAAACGCATCGTTATTGTTGTACTATGCATTATTTATATACATACATACATATGTATGTACATACATACATATATGGCAAGGGTTCAAATCGGCTCGATAGTTCGACGCTCGTGATGGGATATTCCTCCCCCGTCTTCCGGTCCACATTTCCGCAATTTTTGCCTTCCCTTTATATTAATAAGCATTTTATTGTCTTTATTGCTATGAATATAACAGTATAATATGTCGTCCAATCATTCTAGCGGACAATAAACGCGTTTTACGATCGGAATTTCTATTCGCTTCCGAAATGATTGAATTCATGAAAAATAACGACGAGCTTTCGTAAATCAATCGTACACTTTACGATTATTGTACACTATACCACTACATACAACTACCTGTGCGCGTATAAAACTACGGTAATATTTTCAAGGAACCTCACTTGTTAATTACGCGATTAAATATGGCAAATCGTTAACGACGTACACGACATAGGAATGAACTGTATACGTGTGTATAAAGGAGAGTAAAAGAAATGTATCGTTTTGGACGACGGGGTCGTTAACGGGAACGCTGCCTTATTTGAGCAAATAAATTAAAGCATTTTTCGCTTAGTCGCCCGAAACTTTGTAATTAGATTCATTCTTTTTCAGCTGACGTAATCATTAAATGAATTCGTGTCACAGGTATTCGGGTGTACGACCGCCCCTCTCTATCCCCTGACAAATTAATTTTTTTTTGCCTACAACACTCCTTATCCGAGGGCTCGTTTAAAATCGTAAATGAATGGAAAAAGAGGAGTGTGCAGGATGAGATTTTTTAAATATTTTATTATTATTTTTATTTTCGAGGGTTAACGTGTATGTTTAATAAGGGATGATTTATATATGAAGTGAGTGGGGGTGTATGTGTAGCTGTCGTCATGCACGTCGCGGCATTTGAGAAGCGCTGCGCGTTTAATTGCGTTAAGGTGAGTGTTTGTTGTTCGCCAATTTGAGAAATTCGCAAAACAACATTACGCTCGAGTTAATTAGCGCCTGGCGCTGGGAAGTTAACTAGCTGATGCCCCGTCGTCGACGTGCAAGAAAGTCAATATACCTCAAAAAGACGTGGCCCAACCTCGGATAAGTAACCTCTATTAAATTTCCATATAAAAACATAAAGCTCTTACATATATGTACATACAGTTGTGAGCGTTTCTGTTTATATTGCGCTATTAATCAATCTAATTAAAGTTAATTTTAGGCCATTTTGTTTGTACTATACACCAGCGGTCGCCAACTGGTGGTCCGCGTGAGAATTTTGGTGGTCCGCATTTTTCATAATCATCATCATATTCAGCCGTTCACCATCCACTGCTGGATAAATGCCTCTTCAATCCTCTTTCATTCCTGTCTGTCTTGAGCAATATGCATCAACTTGACTCCACATATTCTTCTCAATTCATCAGCCCATCTTCTATTCGGTCTACGTTGCTTTCTTTCATATCCTCTTGGATACTATTCCAGTATTTCTCGCGTCCATCTGCCATCCATTCTTTTCGCTGTGTCCAGCCCATTGCCACTTCAACTTTTTCTCACGTTCGGCTATATCTGCCACTTTGACCATTACCGTGTATTCCTTTTACGATCTCTTCTTGTTATACCAAGCATACATCTTTCAATGCTTCTCTGTGTGCACTGGATCTTACGTAGCATTCTTGAATTTAGCATCCAAGTTTTACATCTATACGTCATAACTGGCAGTTTTCATAATGAATAATGATTATATCGTTTATTTATTATAATTTTTCTATCATTATAAGGTGACTAGTGTAAGCCCGTTGACTATCAACGGAGCGTTCTCATCACTCGTACTGAAAAATAATATTAAATTTAATAGTTTTTATAGTTGTTGCATCTACATATGCAACCACACGCCTTACATGGCGCGTTATAATACAACAACGTAACAATTTAGCAAAGTCGCGAGCCTATTTTTTATAATATAAATAGTCAAGTTGAAGCCTGCCCAATATCATCTGGTTTGGCTCACCGCGTAAGCTCTCTGTTCCAAATCAGTGGTACCGGGTTCAAATCCCACCCGTGCGACGTTTTGGTTTTTTTTTTTAATTATTTACGTTGGCGAGCGTTATCAGCAGACACACACACAGACAGGCGGTCTCATCATGTATCATCATCATGATCATTTTCAGCCATTCACCATCCACTGCTGGATGAAGGCCTCTCCAAACCTCTTCCATTCCTGTCTGTCTTGAGCAATCTCCATCCACTTGACTCCACACATTCTTCTCAATTCATCAGCCCACCTTCCACTCGGTCTACCTTGCTTTCTTTCACATCCTCTCGGGTACCATTCCAGTATTTCTCGCATCCATCTACCATTCATTCTTCTCGCTATGTGTTCAGCCCATTGCCACTTCAACTTTTTCCACACGTACCGCTATATCTGCCACTTTGGTCATACTTCTTACCCATGTATTTCTTTTGCGATCTCTTCTTGTTATACCGAGCATACATCTCTCCATGTTTCTCTGTGTGCGCTGGATCTTTCGTAGCATTCTTGAATTACGTACATATATGTATGTATGTGGTTTTAAATATACCATTATGTTGAAGTATGAAATATAATCAATCATTTGCTCCAATCACCAGCATCTGTTGAAAATGATGGAAAATTTATGTTTTCAACCGTAGAATAATACAAATTGGCAATAAATTATAATAATAGAGTGTGTAAGCATTGACTGTACCTCTTCTTTGTCACGGTGAGCGCGGAATAAGGGGATGAGAGAGTACCAGCCGGCTAGGAGAGGAGGTAGCGCGTGCGGAAGTAACCTGACGATGAAATTCGAGCTTATTCGGATTCGGGCCATATTTGTCGGATTAAATCAGATGTCAGGGCTGGCGGGGCAATTTTAATGGGCAACGCTCTCGTCGCCTCGGGCAAATGGGATTTTTGATAAGTTTAAATGGAAGGATTCCGGAGACTTAGCCCCTTCGGGGGCCACCAGCCTTCACCCCCCCCGAAGAACACCCACCTTCCCCCCTCTGGCGCCCCCTCACACTGCCTCGCGCTTTATCGCCCCCGGATGTGAACTTTATTAGGGGCGGATTCGGCGTCGAAGGCTTTTGCTGATGCCGAAGCGCTCCGAAGCCGCCGACGACTAAGCCCGGCCCTGGCGCCGATCGCTTGTAAGTTATTTCGGAGCTTTCGGCGTCATCAGCATCCGACACCGCACAACCTTATATTTCTAAGCTCAAGATATCCGGTCGGCTGGTGAGATTTTCACCCAAGGGCAGGACTCTACTATTACTAAGTTTCTCACTTAACGCAAAACGTGTACATATGTACATACATACATACACTGTCTGTACCCACATACGTACCAATTTATTTATTTATTTATTTATATAATACTTAACTGTACAGAGATGTTTTTTTAAGACTGCCAGGAATTTATCAATAGTTTAGGAACTTTTCCATCCGGCAGTCTATTATACTCCAAAATACCTCTGTACAAGATGCTTCTATTTATTCTAACATTTTTTATAATTAAATTATTTTTATTCCTTAAATTATATTCACATACATCCATTCCTCTCACAATAAATTTACTAAAATATGATGGTAACATATTATTATTATCTAACTTAAATATAAATACGAACATACAAATCCTCAAAGTATCATTCACATTCAACCAATTTTTTTTTATATTAGCATACTTATCCGCATTTAAAACACATATCATACCTCTATTTTGTAATATTTGTAATATCTCTAGTTGACTTATCTAACATATTTAATAATGAACCACAATACATAAAATGTGGTCTGACAATTACATTATAAATTATTATTTTATTTCTACCTATAGATACATATAATAACTGTGAAAGTGTGGTTTGTTGTTACACTATCCATATTCGTAGTGTAGATAAAGTATTGTCGTCGTGCGAAAGTTTGACCTTGAGATTGACTGATGTGTATCAGGTATTGTCGCACCTATGTACGTTTTGATGATTTTTGGAAATGTTTCTGTTCACATATATGTATGTATATTATGTACATATACACCCGATTCTCTTTTAAGTTCTACAGACTACCGTGCAAAAAAACCGTTTAAAAAAAAAAGATATGTACCCGTACATCGACATAAAAAATTCTCGAATAAGTTACATACGTGAAGTAATAAATTGACATGGTTTTCTATTTAAATTTAATTTAATATTAAAAAAAAAATTCATTCAGTGTCGCTACTTGACAATAAACGTACCCGATTACTGCTGTTTTTTTTTTTAATTTTTTTTTATAACTGTGTTAAAACAAAAAAAATCAATGTAAAAAAAATAATTGGTCCGTTTTCCTGGACGGTGTTATTTAAAAAAAAAAAGAGAATCAGGTGTATCTCAAAAGTCGATAATCCCATCACACTGAAACATGTTAGAATTACTTTGAAATTAAAAACTCGAAACATGTACGACATACTTTATATACATACTTTTGGTGAGAATTCACCAATTAACTGAAAAAATGTAATTAACTTTAGGTCAAAATTAGGTTTATTAATTTTTCAGATCAAAATTTTTTTTTCGTTACTCTTTTTTTTTTTTTTAAATATATGGATGAAATCATGGGCTGGCTACAGGCAACTTTTAAATTGGTTAGGTGAGAGACTTTTACATAGAGAGGGTGTACGATGAGATATTCTCAAAGGTTTCGCATTTCAAACGGTAATCAAAGTTTTACCGTATAAACTTATTAAGGTCAACGTGAAGATTTACTTAGCCTACATCCCACGTTATATTCTCATACCATTGAAAGTCACTCAGGTGTATAAATATTAACTTTTGAGAATTTTATATTTAATACATTGCACGTGTTACGATTCACGATTTAATACATTTAGATTATGTTCTCCCTTTCGTGTATAATGGATTCAAAATATTTCAGTCTAATTCGATCAGACTCTTTAAGGTCCAACGCAATTCATTCACAGTGGGTAGTTTATGCAAAGTCATAAAAATCCGTTAGTGTGAAATTTGCTTAAGACATTTCCATAGTTTCTTCTTTAGAACTCGGCTCTTCCTTGGAACAATTCCGTCGTTTACTTTTGTTCTCGAAGAATTTGTCTGTTTTTATACAATAACTGGAAAGCTTCGAAGTCATTTTGAAAATTTATTAATACATTAATCAAAATAAACAACTGCGGAAATTGAATATACATAATTACATTTATTTCGTTCATGTATCCATAATGTACATATCTATTAAAAGAAAAATAAACATGTAGCTATTTTAATTGAATAACAAAAATTGATATAAAAAATACTAACGTTGTTTTCACTGTCAAATACCTTTTCGAGCTAATTTAACAAATCTTATGTAGCTGTATTACCGTACGTATGCTTTTTAAGATATTCACTGATATCTATTTTGAAGTTTTCTTGACCTACAAAATCTTCCGTAAAAATCTGATCTTATAGGTATATTTTAAATTGATTTAGAAAGCCATACTTTTTAAATATATATGTATGTACATAGTTAGTTTGTTATAATTATTTTATTTTATTTATTTTTTAGAGAAAAACTTCCTTGCATGGCACAACAGCTTTCGCCAATTCGCCGTACAGGAAGAGCAAATAAGTGACATTATCAAATATTGTACAGTAAGAGCGTGAGATTTGCTAAATAGAATTAGACATACCTTTGATGTATGTCGCGATTTACTAAAGTTGTTGGAAATTTCATTCAACGGTTGTGCATTTTAGTTTGAATTATTATCATCACCTAACAACCTATCCAGCAAGTCATAACAATAACGAGAAAATTTCGTCGTATAACAATAACGAAAAAATTGTTTTATTTTAACAAGCGCGCGCGCTAAAAACACATACTAGACGTATTTTATCCCGGAGTACGCTTTAGTTTTTACGAGGAAGCGGAAATTTGAATTTATGAAGCGATTGTGACCGGAATAATTTTGAATGCGGACGAAGCAAAGTAGAGAGAGGAGAGAGAGAGCGGGTCGCATCTCCACACCGGTGTCAGTTACACATCCTTCGAGACCATTCGCGAGCACTAAATTGGAAACGTCTCTCATTAAGTAGATGGGGAGCCCTTTAGAGAGAGCTCGTTGCACGACAGTGGATGCAGTGCTCCATATTTTAAGCCAATTAATCCCGTATTCCGGTATTCCTGGGGCGTAGCGGCCTCCTAATTAAAATCGCATTATTTTTCCCGGCTCGTAACGCACCGAGGATAATCAAATTGAAAGTATCGCTTACTGCTGCAAACTGGGGGTGGCCAGTTCGAGTGCTAAACGCTTCCTCATCTGCAGCCATCTCCCCTTTCTCATTCCCATGGGGTGGTTTCGGTGTGGTGTGGAGGACGAAATTGTCTCAAGTTATGAAAACGCGCCCCTTTGAGTAATTATTATTCGCGGCACGCGGTTCCGCGCTTTATTTACTCTTCGAAAGGTTTGCTAATAAAATTCCCCTTTGATGTAGGCTGCAATTAGAGCCTTAACAGCAAACAATAAAAGTATTAACTTTACAATCTTTCAACGCGGAGAGAGAGAGTGAGAGCGAGAGTCGAAGTGAGTACACAATTTTTGTCTTTGTTAAAATTCAACCGTTGAAATTTGACGCCGGTACCTACGAAGGGAATTGAACAAATACAGAAGGCTTTCGAAGGGATTCTAAGTGGCAATTAACACTTTTATTTATTTTTTCGTAATCTACCGAATCGATTACAGAATCGCGCTTAACCACTCACTTTCTACCTTTAAGCTATTATATACGTATATGTACCTATGTATAAAATATATATATTCTGTTTTGAAATAGATTATTATTATGCAATGCTAATATTTAGCACTCAAATACAAGATTAAGCCCATTTGAACGAGGAAATTAAAATAAAAATAAATTCCGTAATTTTAATCGATTTAAGCATGTTTTTGAGTACTAAATATTAGCATTACATAATTATAAATTTGTTCCAATTTTGTCTATAGATAACTTTTTTAATTTCGGTCTAATTAATGTACCTACATACATACATGTAAACGAGACAGTACAAATAATTTGTGTGGTT
This sequence comes from Parapsyche elsis, assembly GCA_022651745.1. NCBI lineage: Eukaryota > Metazoa > Arthropoda > Insecta > Trichoptera > Hydropsychidae > Parapsyche > Parapsyche elsis. The sequence goes on along the minus strand of JAGVSN010000004.1, from coordinate 7,522,235 downwards.
TTTCAACGTTATGTAGGTACTAGTGTAAGCCCGTTGAATATCAACGGAGCGTCCTCATCACCCGTACTGAAAAATAATATTACATTTAATAGTTTTTATAGTTTTTGCACGGATGGCGCGTTATAATACAACAACGTAACAATTTAGCAAAGTCGCGAGTCTATTGAGATATTACATTGTCAAATCGTAGCAGGCTCGTCATCGCCTCCGTTGGATCATAGTGTTAGCACGACGCATTCCAACCTGGTGATCACTGGTTCAAATCCCACTAGCGCGCGACGTTCTGGTTTTTTTTAATCATTTAACTCAGCGAGCGTTATCAGCAGACAGACAGACATACGGATTTCGGCTATTATATACATACATATATAATTATATATATATATATATATATAGCCGAAATCCGTCTGTCTGTCTGTCTGCCTGTCTGCTGATAACGCTCGCTGAGGAAAAATTATTAAAAAAAACCACTAGAACGAGTGGGGAATCGAACCCACGACCTCAGGCTCGGGAAGAACGTCCTAAGACTAATCTGCCATCACCCTTGCTCAATTTAGACCTGTTTTTTTTTAAACATTATCTACAAAAGGGATCGTATGTAAGTCTGCTTTACCTATAACATAAAAACTCTGCTAATAATACATTACAATACAATAAATAGTAAAGTAAAAAAAAAAAAAAATTTTCCAGTGGGTATCGGGGATCGATCGATTTGGGTAATGGGTATTTCTATTGCGATATTACGATATTTAAAATTCGTTTTACGCTTTACGATATTTAAAATTCAGCGGGCGTTGATATTCAACGGGCTTACACTAGTATATATATGTAATAGCCGAAATCCGTGCGAAATGACGCGAATTATTAAAAGACACGTCTATGCGCGAGTGGGATTTGAACCCGGTATCACTGATTCGGAACACTGAGCGTTTACGCGGTGTGCCAAACCAGATAATAATGGGCTGGCTTCAACTTGACTATATATTTATTTATTTATTTACAAATTATACCATAGTGACATAACAGGTTTCCCCAATTCGTCACTATGGCGAGACATATATAATAAATAGGCTCGCGACTTTGCTAAATTGTTGCGTTGTTGCCCAATAATAGCCCAATAGGTGATGAGAGACCTCCTATAATTTGAAAATAATAATCCTCTGTACATAGGTTCGCAACTTTTCTAAATTGTTACGTAATCAATTGCGTCAAAAACGTCCGTTGACATTCAACTGGCTTACACTAGTTTATTATATAGCACCGCAAATAAATAAGTTAAAAATCAGTGACTATTATGTAAATGTAAGCTTGTTATTGAAAAAAAATGGGTTCAAATTGGGATTCATTCAAACACAGGGCCTTAATACAATACGAGTTAAAAAAAAAAAAGGCTCTATTATATTATACATATATGAATAATGTTGACGTATCGTGCAAAGCCGTGATTAATCATCAACGAGGGCGATCGTGTGTTCTCTTGTAAAGGCCAATTTGAAATACATAAGCTCCAGAATAATATATCGAACGTTCAACATAACATTACGTCGGATCGAACACTCTCGACGATAACGGCCGCTCGGGCTCGTGATGAGGCGACATTAAAAATAATTAGCGCAAAACGAAGCGTCAGAGAATATTAGAAAATGTTTACAATTCAAAACGAGCGACCGGAAATGGCGTGCCATTATACATTACGTTTTGGGCGTATTCCGTCGGGGAAACGCGGTGGACTTGATTGCGATCGCGAATCGCCAATTGCGCGCAATGCTATTTTCAAAACGTATTACCGTTTCAGTGTGTGTGCTCTGTGGATATTTGCGCTCGGATTCGATCCCTATCGACCGCTATTTAGGTACCCCATTTTGTGTGTGTGTGTGTGTGTGTGTGTGTGTGTGCACTTGTATTTATAACCGTTTTCAAAATCTTATCTCTGCAATAATCGTGCGGGCTAATATCGCAATAGCACATAGTCGATTATTTGCCAGAGGACGAGAGCCACAATCGCGTGCAAAACCCATCACAAACGAAACTCATATAAGCTCTCGAAGAATATAAACCGTTGAAAGTACTTATAGTGACTTTAAATGCTTACTTGGAGATTTTGTTATTGGGAATTTCAGCTATGGAGACGTTTAGCGATACCATCACTGAATAATACATATATGTATGTAACTATGTATACTCAAAATGAATAGGGTGGATTTGATGATTTGCAATAGTATCAAAATGAAATTGAAAGTTGGTTATGTGATAATAACATTGATTAAATATATATCAGTCTGGACTAGTCGATAATATCCGAGAGGATGTGAAAGAATGCAAGGTTGACCAAGCGGATGACGGACTGATGAATCGAGAAGAAAGTGTGGAGTCAACTGGATGCAGATTGCTCAAGATAGACAGGAATGGCAGAGGATTGGAGGGGCTTTCATCCAGCAGTGCATGGTGAACGGCTGATGATGATATACATACATATGTACTAGAAATTATAAATATAGACAGGCAACAAAATTTTATAAATAATCAAACCAGCGGTCGGGAACCGGCGGCTCTTTGTATGAAAACCTGCGTTCAACGTATTGCGTGAAATACAAAATGACACACAATTTACACAAGATTAAAACTAATTCCATTTTCACAACGTCATGGCTATAAAATGCTTTAAGATCGTGTTTTAGATTAAACTGTATAATACTTTTCAGTAATAAACTGTCGAACGTTAAGAAATATTACGAGGATAACTTGTTTCTTACATTTCATTAATGATTAATGAGTAGCAGTTAATTTCGAAAATAATATGTTGCGGCTTACCAATTTTGGAAGGTTTTTCCTAATTTGGCTTTTAGCTCGAGAAAATTTCCCGACCACTGGTGTAAACTGTCAAGTTATTTCGAATTATCAGTTCATCAATTATGTAGACGTATGTACGTACGTATATGTATATGTATCAAAGACTGTGTGAAACGCGGTAAATTCGTAAACATTATATACATATGTATGTACATTAGGTGGAGCGTCGATGTATGGAACTTCTTCTTTTTGGGATATTTGTTTTGAAATAGTTATAAAAAGTTGTCTCTACATACATCATACCTCTTCTGTCCAAAAAAATCTGCTTAATTAAAAAAAAAATTCTGGTCTTCTCCAGCACTTAATACTTTTACTCGTATGAAAATTTCCAATTGATTGTTTCCAATCTCTATAAATAGCAATTTTAATTGGAAATTAGTATTTATTTTTACTATAAATACTTACTTTACACGTATAAACTTATCTTTACTCGTATGCCTCCCTCCACTGCGCTCACAAATTCACGCTTATTTGAATAATTCAAGGAATACGTAAATAAATTGGATTTTTACAAAAAGTATTTATAATATTCAATAAAGTTAGGGTAATTTTATGAGCACGTTATCTAAAATTATGTACACTGTGTTCAGATTTCGAAATTAATAGGCAAATTTTCATTTTTCGCCTTGAATTTTTTTCAGTATTTTTACGAGAATACGAATGATGCAATGAAACTTTTGGTAGGTATTACAATGCCGATTTTTAATTTTTGCAATGTCGCTCCACACTAAATTGAGTACCTATAAAGATGGCTTAGGAAAAATTCAATTTAACTTGATTGTTCTATACGGACGCCACCGTTCCCCTGAATATAAGTCGAAAATCGTAAGTGTGACAACATACATATGATCGAACTTCATACAAAATAGTCGGAAGCGTTTGGGTAACAATCGATAGAGATGGCTGTTGTTATAGATATGAAATTGTGTATAACAGTTATATTAGCCCTTAGTCTGTTCCTCTGTCCGCCTGGAAACTCGACACGATATATACATATGTACACAATTAGTATATTTTATGTACGTACACTGTACGTATGTATTAATTTTTGCAATGTTGCTCCACCCTAATGTACATATGTATATATGTACACTGGAATATAAAACCAAACATGCACTTGAAATAAAATGATCATTTGAATGTATTCATATCTACGTATGTATTTATAATATTGCGGTAGATCGAGACGGAGACAAAAAAAAACATCATCGAAAAAATCGCCCGAGCGGGAGCAGGAATTTTCTTAACTGCGAGTGCTTTTCCGGAATTTATCAAAGTGTACTACTCCGCTAGTCGGGGGGGCCGGAACATTGCTCAGGTGAATCGTCCGGATCGGCGCCGATAACGAGCACAAAAGACGGAAAAGGTACGTTCCGATTATTTTCAAACAAAGAGGAATTGTCCAAGTTTCGGCGTGGTGTCGGAGTCAGGCGATCAATCACCTTAATGGAAGCGGTGATAATTTTCCTCATCAACGATGACGATTGACACAGTGACAGGCTCGTTAAGCGAGAAATGGCGTCGCATAAAGGGTCATACTATCCACGGGTAACTACCTAAAGCCCACACCCCCCCATCTTCTTCCCGACCCCCATTCAACTTCCATCGAGATGACCTATGAAAGGAGAAAGGGTTTGGGTTTTTAGAGGAGGTCGGTCCCCCAACTTTTTTGATGGCGCGCAACGCGGAAAGAGTAATATATCTGAGACGTGTCCGCGAAAGTTTCGGCGCGAATTCGCGACGGTCTTAAATCACACAGGCCGAAAGATTTATTCCGCAATAAAGAGCCCGCCGGAATAAGTTTTAAATTTTCAGCTATCGCCTATGAAGTTTTCCACGGGCGTTGTCTTAAAGCGGGACGACCGACCGCCGCGAGATGAATTATTTACGAGTGTTGGCGATTGTTGGATCAATTTGGAGATGAGCCATTACGGCCGGCGAGCTTCTGCGAGAAAGCTTCGCTGTTAGATTTTGCTGCAAGCTTTTGTGTTCAGTTCCATGTGGCATGGCGGCTGAGACTTTTTTTAATGTCCACCGCGTGGTGGAGACGTGTTCAAATGTCGGCCATTTCTCACCGGTCGCGGAAATCCCTGGGAAAGTCGCTTTCGAACTCATTAGGTCGCCCCCGGTCTACTTCGTTCAAAACCACCCATTCAACTTATCACATTAGCAAAAAATCTATCCGACAAAATTTAAATTGCCCCTTCCTATTCATAGGAAAAAAGTGGGACCAATCCAAGCCAAAACTTCAGCCTTTCATTGATTATACCAATCTTTAACACTCACGTACTCCCTTTCTTACAAAAAATCTCTCACAGTAGATATCTACATATAGGTAGCCAGGCAATAGTTCTGTGGTTAGAGCTTTGGTCTCTTGAGTGAAAGTTCTGGAGTTCAATCCCTGCATGTTACAAAAATTCGGTGTGTGGTTGTGTCGAGCATGGCTGTGGTTTTGTCGAGCACGGCTTGGGGTCTCCCACGCCTCGCGCATGCACGGTGCCAATTCAAGGTCATAAATGTATCGTAGACGTATACCCGAGCGAATAAAATAACATTTATGTCAATTGTGTTATTGGTAACGAAGTTATAGTGTCGGAATGTATGCCCATCCAAACGTAACACCGCCGTTTCCATACTGGTACCCCATACTGGTCCACGTATTATAGACGTATTTACGTCAAAAAGTTTTTTGACTTTAAAAAATATCGTCAAAAATATGTCAAGATCTGGAATCGGACATGATCAAATCAAGATCGGCCGTCTTCTTTTGAACTTAATTTTGAGACGGTTCCATAAAAATGGCACCACCGAAACAATTCCTTACTATCTACCAAATCAAAATATCGAGTGTGGCCAAACACATGACTTTATCCAAAACTTGGAGGAATACAAAGGAGTAACGAAAACGTTTTTGAAACTTGAAAATTCAAAAATCAAATTTTGAGCCGGAGAATATTGCCATGAACATAACGAGCAACGAACGAACGCATAATATGAAACAAATAATTTAAACGCATATTGTAACACGATAAACCGTCACATCTACTATATCGATTTTAATGAGTTTTTTTTTTTAAACTCACCATTGCTATAATAATTCTGATTTTATAATATTATGAAGATTCAAAATATATATAAAAGGCCGAAAAACATAAAATACAAAAATCGTGCAAGAGTAAACTATCACTTCTGGTGGGCGGATTTTTATCAAAACCTTATCAACTCTTAAATTTTATATGAAAACTATAGGTATGAAATTTCAACTTGATCGGCTAAGTAGTTTCGGAAATATTGCGTGGTTACAGAATTTTTGACTTTTCTACAAGAAAAAAAACCAACTTCCGGTTGATCTATTTTAATCGAAATTCCACCATAAAATTTTCGGCACGATCGGGTCAAGTGCGGCCACCTTCAGAAGAATAGTAGTTCTACCTTAAAACATCAAACATTCAATCTATCAATTGAGCTTAACGTACATAAGCTCATTTAAAGATCTAAAATGTCTAATATCCTCCCAAGATCTAACATAAATAGTATGAAGTCAAAGTAAAAAGAGTCGAGCTCAATACCTTTTGATATAATTCACAAAATTAATAAAACACAAAGGATGTACACACATAATTTGAATGAAATTTTCATACAATATAGTAGATGTGTAGGTTTATTTATAAAGCTTTATTAAATGTGTTTAAAAAGTAGCTGAAGTAAATTGAATGTGGCGACAATGTCATCTTATGTGTAAAATTTTTCAATTTAAACGTTTTCTCGGAAAATTTATTTTGTCTAAACTAAATTTGATGATGAATTTAAGATTCCAAAATAAATGAATTCGTCACCTAGCATGCAATATTGTAACTACATACATATGTATGTACTTGCATACACAATGCAAGTTATTTTGAATGCAGAACCGGCTTTACGGTTGGTTATTAAGTCAGTAACGCCACGTCCCCATGGTTAAAACAGCTTATGTGACGTTCGTCCACCGGAAGACATCCCACTACAGCTTGACAGTCCGACTGGCGGCAGAAAGCTACCGCTTCCGGTCTCCAAAATCGCAAACTGACCATTATTTAATATAACGTTTGATGTTGCGGCAAACTGTAAGGGCCGGCGCACACACTATGATTTACCCGCGTCACTCCCTGTAATCAGCGTTGCACAATCACCCCGTTTAGTGCATAATCAACTCAAAGAGCCTTCATAGCTGCATAGACTTCCATTAGATGTGTACAGCCACTGGCCATTAATAAGCCTACAGGTATTCGATATATACCGCAATGTAGCTAACTCGGTAGATTAATTATTGTAGAATTTTTTTAATTTTAGGTTCATATTGTTAAACTACTCGGTCATTTTAAGCTAGAATTTTACGATTTTTTTTACGGTTTCATACAAAGAACCCTACTTGACGTTTCTAACCTAACCTAAGCTAATATCCTTTCACAGTGTTAAGTAAGCATGTAGCCATCAGAGCATGGGTGCTCAACTGGTCGATCGCGAACCAAAATTTAGTCGATTCCGAATACGATTTTGTTTGGTGAATTTTGAAATGAAGATGACTATTCGTTTTTCATGCTTATCTGTTAACGAAATGGATTAATGGTCAAAGGAGGGGACTGTTATTTTTTCGTGGTATGCATTTGTTTAAATATTGGTTTTCAGGTACACTGTACAATTTGTCAAAAGAAGTCAAGAGGACTTTTCGGAACTTTGAACATCTGCTCTATTACAATACCGCACACTTTTTTTTCGAAATTGCTAAACCAAAACAGGTGTTCTTATGAGAAATTATATATAGAAACGACTGCATTCAGCAATGCGAACACGTTTGACTGATGATCACCTTGATTACTTTTTACGTTTTGCGAAAAGTTAATAATAAACCTAATTATTTGAAAATTTATATCACATATTATTAATTTTGTAAAATTCTTATTAGTATATTATAACCGGACCTCCCCCTAAATTCTTACATAGAAGTCGATCGCCATGCAAATTATAATAAAAAAATTAACTCCCAAACTGAAAAAATTTGAACACCTTTGATTCATTAAATGAAGGTTTTTGATTCAATTCTCAATACGGTTGAAATATTGAACTATTTTTTAGGGTTAATAGTTTTATGGCAAGATTTAGAAGTTATTCAAATTCATCGTCACTTCGTCGTCATCGTTGTGAGCTATTTTCTTTTCATAATTTTTTTTTAGAAGGCAAAGGAAAATCAACGGAGAATATTATTTCTAACATAAAAAGGAAACATTTGAAATTATGTGATATATGTATATATACATATGTATGTATGTATGTATGTATTTAAAAAAAAGATTATTCGAATATAATAGAACGGCGAACAGGATAACTACCATCATTCGAAGTTGGTCGATCGGCCTTTAACCTTTTATATTTTTTTTGCGAGTGTGATTTTTATGGTTTTCGTGCGGACCGTTCGGGGTTCGGCTAATTGGCGCTTTTATTGTTTCGTTGTTATTTGGCGCCATAAATTAAAATCCCGCAGCTAAAAGTCATTATTCAGAGTGTGGTGCTCGGTGGGTGGATGGGGATAACAGTCGTAACTTCCTTATCGGCGTATTTCAGATGCGGCCCGGGGTTCGGATGATTAAATTCCGGGTGATAAAGTTGATAAGTCTCGACGCTCATTGAAATAAAACGCGTGGGGTTCTCCGAAGGTAGCAGACCCTCCCCTCCCCACCTAATTATGTTGTTTCATCGGTGCCGTTTAAGGGCGAATAAAGAATAAGTGTAAGGGTATTAGGGGATTCTGGGGTGGTTTATTGCAACCGCAAGTACTCACCCCCTCACTTTCTCTACCTCCTTTTTCTCCGAATCAAGAGTAACCTCCCCCCTACACAAAGGAATGTTAGAGCTGACGGGTAAACGATTCAGTGACTGAATTGTTTTGCAAAAGCTGAATAAACAGAAGGCTCTACGCCTCTACGACTAGCCTTGCGCATTTCATTAATGAAACGTTATTTTTATAGTCATATAAAGAGTCAGCTATACTACGTACATTATTAGCTGATGCTATAAACCAATATGAGCGTTATAAAACTATGGATTGCATGATTGATCGAGCAGTGGCTTTCAAATGAACTGTGTCTCAATCTAAAGCCGCGTACCTACTCAGTAGCAAACATTTTGTAAATGTGTACGCGTTCGCGCGCTCTGCAACGTTCGTGGCGATCCACTCGGTCGGTTTTTGGCGCGAACACAAATGCTGCGTACACACGATTGTTATTGTGCTGTCGTTCATAAATCATCGGACGTTATTGTGTAGAGCTGTCCACACAACAACAATTCGCCTTCGCCCTTCGTCGTTCGCTGTTCGGTTCGTCGGTGTGTACGCAGCAAAAGGGGCGCGCAGTGTGCGTCCAGATTAGCGTGCATTACATTACACGCGCATGTTCGCTAATGAGTACGCGGCTTAACGAGTCGGTATGTACATATTAGTAGTACGGTTGATGTAATCATTGATTGGATCGTAACATTGAAAATTTGATGTTAAATTATCAGTAATATATTTAGACTAGTGTAAGCCCGTTGAATATCAACGTAGCGGTTTCTCATCACCCGTACTGGAAAATAATATTAAATTTAATAGTTTTTATAGTCGTTGCATCTATTCAACAATGCGCCATCTATGGCGCGTTATAATACAACAACGTAACAATTTAGCAAAGTCACGAGCGTATTTTTTATAATATAAATAGTCACGTTGAAGCCTGCCTATTATCATTTGGTTTGGCTCACCGCGTCAGTGCTCTGTTCCGAATCAGTGATACCGGGTTCAAATCCCACTCGTGCGACGTTCTGGTTTATTTTCAATTATTTACGTTGGCGAGCGTTATCAGCAGACAGACACACACACAGACAGACGGATTTCGGCTATTATATATGTATAATAGGTTATGTCTTTTGAAACGGTAATTAAACGATAGTTGATAAGTGTCCCATTGTCATTGTCTTTAATGTAATTTTTTTGTTCCCGTAGTTCTCTCTTCATGCAGTCATTCTAAATTTTTAATGTATGCCAATGATCTAAAACTCTTCAGAGCTATTAAGACGAGTTCAGATTGTCATTTTCTTCAGGAGGATCTGGATTCTCTTGTGAAATGGGCAACTGTAAATCGTCTTCCTCTTAGCATCGGTAAGTGTCAAGTGGTCCAGATCCTACACTCCATTACTTCACTCTTACAATATCGGTGAAAGTGATCTAATGAGAGTGTCATACACCAAGGATTTGGGAGTTACATTCGAGGCTGGATGGATATTTGACAGACACATAGCAGACATTTGTAACAGGTCTTCTAGGATGCTTGGATTTGTCATGTCTCGGAATGCTCGTCATTTTAACAACCTGTTTGTGCTGCGTGTTCTGTATGGCGCTTTAGTCCGTAGTACATATATTGGAGTCTGGTGCCCCTCTGAGGCGAAGTACTGTTTACTTATCGAGAGTGTGCAGAAGAAATTTCTTCGGCACCTGTATATGAGGGAGTATGGTTTTTACCCGTTTCTGTATTCAAGTGCATTTTTATTAGGAATGTTGGGATACAGATCATTGGAAACTCGGAGAAAAGTTTGCTTGATCAAACATTTTTTTGGATTATTAAAGGGTCGGGTAGATAATCCGGGGATTCTCAAGGAGCTTCGTTTATGGGTTCCAGAGCATTCCCATGAGTCTCTTTTCTTGCCTGTGCACGCACGAACCTGTATGCTCGTCAACTCGCCGGTATCGAGTGCGATAACACTTTTAAATCGGATTGCTAGGAGTGTTGACTTGTTCACGATCTCTGACAGCAATTTGTCAGTATTTTTGGATTTTTTCGATATTTAATTTTTTATTTTCTTATGCAATTTTTTGTTTTATTTTAATACTGCAATTATTTTGTTATTATTATTATTATTAATACTTTTATTATTATTGTTATTAATATTTTTATTATTATTATTATTATTATTATCATTTTTAATATTATTATTATTATTATTTTTGGTTTTGTTATCATTATTAATATTTTTATTATAATTTTCATTTTTAATTCTATATTTATATTATGTATCTGGCCGATGTGGCGTTTTAGAGATACCTGTGAAGTCACATCGGTATATTTTAAAACGAAAAATAAAAAATAAACGTTCGTGCGACGTTCTGGTTTTGTAATTATTTACCGAGGTGATCGTCGACACGTCGAGCGGCGAGACACACACAGACACAGACAGACAGACAGACGGATTTCGACTATTATATATATGTACATATAATGCAAAAATAGTTCAACTAATGGCACATGCATACATATGTACATACATACGTTCAAGTGTACCCCACGTTAAGTTTCACTCTCGTATTTTTAGCGCGATCGCAATACGTTTCCCCACCATTATACTGTACGAACGGGGAAATGCTAGTGAGCCATTTTTTTCCCTTCTCCGTCGAAGCAACAGCGGCGAAGTTAACATTCGAGTTAATCGAATGGGCTTTTCAGGGTGGCCATTCGATTCACGGTGGTCCCAATCTAAGGCAGGGGGTGGCTCTTTTTATGGACATCGTATAAGCAGATTAGCCGTAGAATGTTTCCTTAAGCACGCGGCACTAAATCGAGTTAACCGACTAATTGAATCAAATTTCGCTCTCGTCGGGGCCGCATAATTCGATAGCCGCCGCACAACACGGACACAATTTGGGTTAATACTTGTGGTCGGAGTGGATCACCGGCACAATTTGTAAATGGCCGGTACAAAAGAGAGCCCTTTCACCTTCAGTTTCCTACACTCCAAACCCGGCGTCTCTGCTCCCAGGAGCCGGACAGATAAAAGGCGCCTCGGACGTGGCGCGAATCGGCAAGGCGCCCCTCCTCGGTTTGAAAATGGCGATCGTTACGCTAATCACCCGCAAGGGCGTACAAAGCGCAGAAAAAATAATAAATAACGATAGGGGAAACAATGAGGTGAACGTGTCAAGTGCGCCCGGTACAACGATCAAGGGGCGCCCTTAATGCGCAGTTTTTTTTTTTTTTTTGTACACACGTACGCAGGCTCCATTAGCCTCATTTGCGCTTAAGACATTTTTCAAATATACGCTATCGCTTTTTGTGTGTACGAAATTGAGTGTTGGTGCTCGAGGAAATTCTCGACATACGTGAATGCAACGTGAAAAATGGTCCGAGGCGTGCCAAACAAACGCAAACGCCTTGGCTCTTTTTACACGTCGAGTTAAAAAAAAAATCCGACTTTTTACACGTAACATGTATAGTCGATTCGATTTATCGATTCTCATATACATACAAGCGTTGGATTCGTTCGTCTCAATCTCACAAATTAAAAAGCCCACGTGAAAAAATTCTATATATTCTAATAACTGCACGCTGTTATATTCTGACCATTCTCAATAATTCACATAAGTTGAATAGTTAACGTGAATTAGTTGATTAGTCGAATCGATCAAATGAACTTTACAATATACACCTTGTTATACACTTGCATCTATTCACGTAGTTAATAGTCAAAACGATTAAAAGAATTTATGATATACAAATGTGTTGGGCACTAGGAATAGAAAATATCTCTCTCATTGATATTTCCTCAACTCTATCTGGTTACATGGCTTAACAATGAAACCATGAAAATAATCATCAATAATATTTATTTATTTACTAAACTCCTATTAGGGCTTTTCCATATAAAAAACATGATATATTAAATTAGAAAAAACACAATGGGAAAAAAAACTAATAAATAAATTATGTTGAGTTAATAAAATAAATAAGAAGTCGTTGTCTTAAGTGGGTATTAAACAGAGATAGTTTACTCGCTACGATCTCGCTAGTTTACTGACCAGCACGTAGAGCTGGTAGCGAGTAGCTAGTAAACCTATTACATGAGTTAGTTAAACTAAACACCTATTAGTTTTCAATATAAAATACATGATATATTAAATAAGAAAAAACACAATGAAAAAAAAAATTCGGGTGTAGCCAACCCATGACTTTATCCATATATTTGAGGAATACAAAGAGTAACGAAATTAATTTTTTAAGTACGTAAGTAAATAAAACGCATACACCACCACCACACCAATCAAAATACATACATACATATCATGAAATTACTGTGTTGAGTCCGCGCGCGTATATAAAATACGATCTTCGGCATATATTCAAATAAGAAAAACTACCACTTTCGGTCATCAGAAGTTGACTAAAATTACAGTATCTCTTACAAATAACGTGAAAACTATAGATATGAAATTTCGACGAAATCGCCGATGCAGTTTCGGAAATATTCTGCGGTAAACTTTTCGACAAAAATTAAAAAAAAACCTACTTCCGGTTGACTAATTTTAATGATTTATTTTTTTTTAAATAGCAATTTCTCTCAAAATTACAACATTACAATATTGTGACGATACTACATATTTAAAAGGTCGAAAAAAAAAAAAAAAAAAAAATCGTTCAAGAGTAAACTGCCATTTCCGGTAGTCAGATGTTGACCAAAATCACAGTATGTCTTACAGCTAACGTGAAAACTATAGATATGAAATTTGGACAAAATTCCCGGAGCCGTTTCGGAAATATTCTGTGGTAAAAGAATTTTAGAATTTTCTACAAGAAAAAAACCCTACTTCCGGTTCACTGATGTTGACCAAATTCGTTATGGCTCTTACACCTTACGTGAAAATAATAGATATGAAATTTCAGCTTGATAGACTTGACAGTTTCGGAGAAAACACGCATACAGACACACACACACACATAAGTACACAGACATACAGACATACAGACATTTTTTAGAAATCATGAAAACGTGATCAGGGGATGATACCTGATACAAATCAGTCAAAATCTCGAGGTCGAATTTTCGCACGATCACAATACTTTATCCGATTAGGATAAAGTAATAATAAATAAATTATGTTGAGTACGTGAAATATTTTCACAATCCAATAAAAAACGAGAGCGGATAACATGCACCGGTACCTTTAAACGAAATGTCGAATGAACAAGAATAGGACTATCTATTAGAGGGTTTAATATTTTATAAAAAAAAATTACATCGAATTTGATTCTTCTATTGTATGCGGGTTGAGAGTAATTTAAACAACAAGAATAGAAAATGTCTCCCTCACTGTTATTTTACCGATCATATCTGTACACGTAGTTGAGAATTCAAAATAAACCACATCAGGAAATCAACCACTGGATCGTCTGTCCGGAAAACATAACAACGCACTGTAAGGCATTAGTTTGTATGAAACCATTTAAATTTTTAATTCCAGGAAATTTTATACATTCGTTGTGAATACAAAGCGATTTAACAATTTAATTTCAATCAGTCACCTGGAAGTAACAACTTGTGCAGTGCTTAATTTTTACTCAATTGACTCGTATACAATAATGTTTGATTGTACGTTACAATGAAATTTTCCATTTTATTATTTTGTATATAAAAAAATTCGGGTGTGGCCAACCCATGACTTTATCCATATATTTGAGGAATACAAAGAGTAACGAAATTAATTTTTTAAGTACGTAAGTAAATAAAACGCATACACCACCACCACACTAACCAACATACATACATACATATCATGAAATTACTGTGTTGAGTCCGCGCGCTTATATAAAATACGATCTTCGGCATATATTCAAATAAAAAAAACTACCACTTTCGGTCATCAGAAGTTGACTAAAATTACAGTATCTCTTACAAATAACGTGAAAACTATAGATATGAAATTTCGACGAAATCGCCGATGCAGTTTCGGAAATATTCTGCGGTAAACTTTTCGACAAAAATTAAAAAAAAACTACTTCCGGTTGACTAATTTTATTAATTTTTTTTTTTTAAATATCAAATTCTCTCAAAATTACAACAATACAATATTATGACGATACTACATATTTAAAAGGTCGAAAAAAATAAAAAACAAAAAATCGTTCAAGAGTAAACTGCCATTTCCGGTAGTCAGATGTTGATACACGATCACAATACTTTATCCGTTTAGGATAAAGTAAAAAGAGGTGTTTAATTTTATTTTTATGTGAGAATAATTCAACTGTAAATGGAAAAAGTGTGGATAAAAATGGAGCAACATACGTCTGACTGGAATTACAATAGCAATAATGTATATATGAGTGAAATTTCGGAGAATTAAATCAATCCGATCGGAATGAGTAGATATCAAAACACACTACAAACATCAAACTTCACCAAAATATTTCCAATTACATATACTACAGTGCGGTCTTTTAAAATGCTTTTTTTGTAATTACTACGAGAGTTTAATTATGCGAATGCTTATTGGAAAGCGTGGAGATGCGCGAGCTTTTCCGTCGTAGAGCTTTCACGTAGCACGTACGTGCCGTAAGTGCGCATCCTTCTTAATAAATGTGAAATGTGTTTGCGTACGTTTGTTCCACGGCACATACATAGATACTACACGCGAGACAAACGTGCCTCAGACGTGAAAATCTACCCATGTAGATACCAGATACTATTGTAAGACACTGAAAATATACGTGCACGATGTGAAATTAATTTTTATCACTGCGTTGACGTTGACTGTTGGTAACAAAGAGCTGGGGGTGTTAAAACCCTCCCCTGTTCTAATACTATACACGTTGCTGATTGTGAGCTTCCACAATCGAGCATGGGCACACGTTGTTGCCATATATTACTCGAGTAAATTGATTATATTGTCCTGGGTGACAGGGTGGATTTTGACCTAATGACTTATGTTAAATAGAGCAACTCGCACAACTACACTCTGACAAATTACTATGTCTTGTACATTCAGCACAAGGACAGAATTCAAAAATATCATATTAAACAATCAATTTGTATAGTAACAATGTACCCGATGAGACGTAGAATTGAACCATTATAATACTCATTAAAAGACTATAAATACGCAAACTTAACAATGATCAAATTATTAAAGTCCTTATTATACTGTTTATTATTTGAAAGTAATATGTTTGTTGTAAACGACGAGTGCGCAAAAACGCACTGAACGTTTTATATTCCAATAGTTATGTTTACAGATTTAATTTCAGTTCAAGGAAAAGTTTACCAAAGCGTTAAATGGAATAAGAGCGTGTATACATGCATATTGTAACGATACAAACAAACGGGAAATTGGATTACTGCGTCTAATGACACGGAAAAACGCAATTTTTCTAATTTACTTAAATGGAAAACGCAATCTATTGATTGTTTCACCGATTGATAAACGGTGTGTTATTAAAAGTATCACGCAGTGTGTGTATATTTTGTTCTACGGTACAAACATATAAACAAATTGGTTTTAATAATTCGCCAGTTTCTTTGTCACTTGTGTATTGTGTGTGCCATTCAATTTTATTGAAATGCGCCTATGAATGAGGCCATTGAATATAAACTCGAATGAATGATGAAAGTAGAGGATTAATTCTGGATGGTATCTGTGTAAATAGAAACTTATTTAATATCGACCATTTTGCCGTTATGTCGATGCTCAAAAATGATCACTTTCACGATGAAGATTATCGAAGAGAAAGTTAGAAAAAAATATATAAAATGCAACATTGGAAAATACGTAAGAACTGCCCATGTATAAGAAAACATCTATGTACAAGTCTAGACAATTTTATTTACATGAAAATTTTTAATATATTTTAATATCACATTACTTTATTGTATTATTTGTAACGTTGGCATTACACGAGTTGTCATCTCTTTTTTCGAGACAACCAGATATTTCAATTCAGCGAAGTGAGTCGCTTTTGAAATATTACGCGTCGTATTTTTAGATGAGGCAATATGCGCAATTGATAACCCGAAATTTCGCTAAATAGAGCTCTTTCTAGCTCACTCGGAGCAGTGTTTCCCATTTTTAATAACGGAAAAATCTTCGAATATATGTACATTGTACATATTACGTAAGAAAAAATTTCATACATACACATTATTATGTGTAATTTGAAAACAAAATACATATATATGTATGTATGTATAGATGTACATACATATATGTACATATGTTACAGTGAATGCATATTTAAAGTAAAAAAAATATTTTCGCTAGTATAAATATATTTTTACCAATTCAGACAGTGAGAATGTATCAAACAATGAATTTACAGTTTCACTGCTCAATATCGGTGAAAGTATATAAAAGTAAGCATATGTGTTTGTGACTTGTTGAATTTTTTGTAAAGTTTCACTCCCATTATCTTGTAATGTTAGCAACACGTGCTCTTTTCTTCTGAAACCGACTATTATAAGTCAATTGTTATAAAATCGACAAAGACCCATTGTAAAATATAATTGGTACTTACCAGTAAAAGCATACGCCTGAACACAGGCACGATAAGAAGAACAATAATATTTCAGCAGATTATATGATTCGATTGGTCATTTCACAACTGTCAAATTTAGTTTCAATGACAGTTCGGAAACGAATATAATTTCACCAGTGAGTATCTCTTAAAATATATTTTCATTAGCAGAAATAAGTACATACATTTGCAATCAGATATATGTACATATGTATATACGCAGATATACGCAGTTTGCAATCAAACTCAAAAGTTGTAAATTCTAGTATTATTTTATTATTATTTCTTTTTTTTTGTTTGATTTTCTTATGTTTTTTATTATATTACTAGCTGACCCGGCATGCGTTGCAATGCCCGATCCCGTTCCCGTTCCAGATCCCGTTCCCCTTCCCGTTCCCGATCCCGTTCCCGTTCCCGTTCCTAGTACGTTTTCTGACGCGTGAGCAGGCCCGTTCCCGACCTCGTTCCCGTTCCTAGTACGTTATCTGACGCGTGAGCAGACCCGTTCCCGTTCCCGTTTTTTCCCGATTTTTTTTCACAGGAACCATCCCCAGCATGATCACAATAAGTCCAGAAAGTTTCATCGCGATCGGTTGAGTGGTTTAGGAGCCTATAAGAGACAGACAGACAGACAGACAAACAAACAGACATTCATTTTTATATACATATATACATAGATATTGTATTCATTATATTATTATACTCTGTGAAACATTAGTTTATATTCTGTGAAACATTATATTATATTCTGTGTAGCTTTTTGATATTCTTATTCTTTTTGTTTTTATGTATGTATGTATGTATTTTAGATATGTAGTATATGTAATCTTCTATTTTGGGCTAAAACCTGTTAGTAAATAAATAAATAAATAAATATCTAGTGAAAATGTGCTTTGATATGATTTCACCGAAACGCCAGTGAAAATATATTTTCACTTGAAATATGCTTTCGCTGTAACATATGCATACATATTTCAAACGAAGTATCCTAATCATACTAAATTGAACTGATTGGATTTTGAGTATTGATTAATTATTAACCAGGCCATTCTGATTTTAATGGAATGAACATTATTCAAACAGAGTATTCTATCGACTTAGGCGAAGCGTCAAAGTATGTGTCCACGCGAAAATTGCAAGTTTTCGAGCGTTGCTTTGAATAAGTGGATGCGTAACGCGAATTTATGTGTACGAGTGTTTTTTTTTTCCCCTCCGGAAAAGTCGTAAGATTTTGTTACCTTCCATTTGCGGAGTTTATCGTACGCTTAAATATATCATCGTTGCCGGCTTATCCGGACTCGTAAAGTCGCTCTAAGAAAATGCGAGCTCGGTTTTTATTGTGGTTTGGCGACGCCAACTCGCGACGACGACGTCGACGCCATATCGAGATATACCGCGAAAGTGGGTAGTGTGGGTTGTGGGGAATGTGGAAATAAGGGTTGGTGACGTTGCATGGGGTGTCTTTATGCACGGCACGTTCGGACAACGATGCACTTTCGTTTTCGCCCACATTTTACGTTTGTTACATCGTTGTGCACTTTAAACTGTGGCGCATCTCAAATCGAGTCTCCTCAAATTGAACAAAGAGACGTCAGATTCGCTCCGCGAAAGTGTTTGACAAACATTCCGAAAATAGCTCACAGTCAAACGTGACTTTGACTTGAGCGATACTAGGATCAAAGTTTGTCGCGAGACGATTGCACGCCACTGTATTATAAAATGTCAAAAAGTAATTCTGCAACGTGTTTAGTTCATATGTATGTATGTATGTACATATGAAGAGTGATTGTAAATTGATTAGTAGGTGGGGGAGAATGACCGACAGTGGGACAACAATTTCCCGACCGACCGACAGACGAGATTGGAAATTTTAGGATTAATAAATGGACGGGCAACGGACTGATCGATTTTAATCACAGTTGGAACTGCTCAAATAATTTAAACACAGAATGTACATACCTATACATACATAAGCAAACTAGAGTATAATTCTACAGTTTGGTGACCTCATTTTGCCATTAATACAATACAATATCAATTTTTGATAAATATCAACTTGATTATTAATAAACCTACTGAATATTTATGCTAGGATTCTATTCTGTCAAAATTAAAAGTGATTAAATGAAGTAATATAATAAATAGAAGAATCATATTTAATGTAATTTTTACTTTATCCTAATCGGATAAAGTATTGTGGTCGTGTGAAAATTCGACCTCGAGATTTTGACTGATTTGTATCAGGTATCATCCCCTGATCACGTTTTCATGATTTCTGGAAAATGTCTGTATGTTTTTGTACTGTGTGTATGTCTGTATGTGTGTTTTCTCTGAAATTATCAAGTCTATCAAGCTGAAATTTCATATCTATTATTTTCACGTAAGGTTTAAGAGCTATTATGATTATGGTCAAAATCCGCCAACCGGAAGTGGCAGTTTACTCTTGAACGATTTTTCGTTATTTATTTATTTCGGCCTTTTAAATATTAAGAATCCTCATAATATTCTAAAACTATACTCATTATGCTAATTAAAATCTGTGGATAAAAAAACATCAAAATCGCTCAACCCGAAGTGGGATTTTTTTCTTGTAAAAAAGTAAAAATCTTGTTATTTTTCTTTGTACACGGTTTTTTGACTTTTTCAGTGTTTGGTTACTCTTCATATTCTTCAAATATATGGATAAAGTCATGGGTTGGCCATGGCCCATGACTATGACGGTGAGTGCAAAGCATGTGTCGTCACGTTGACAAGTCACAAGTTGATGACTTGTCTAGCGGCAGCGAGTGGCGACATTAGCGAGTAAACTTAACTCATGTAATAGGTTTACTAGCTACTTGCTACCAGCTCTGCGTGCCGGTCAGTAAACTAGCGAGATCGTAGTGAGTAAACTATCTCTGTGTAATATCCGCTTAAGACAACGACTTCTTATTTATTTTATTAACTCAACATAATTTATTTATTAGTTTTTTTTCCCCATTGTGTTTTTTCTAATTTAATATATCATGTATTTTATATGGAAAAGCCCCAATAGGAATTAAGTAAAATAATAAATATTATTGATGATTATTTTCATGGTTTCATTGTTAAGCCATGTGACCAGATAGAGTTGAGAAAATATCAATGAGGGAGAAATTTTCTATTTCTATTGCTCAAATTACTCTCAGCACATTTTTATATCATAAATTATTTTAATCCTTTTGACTATTAACTACGTGAATAGATGCAAGTAATGTGAACTGAAAATAGTAAAGCTACATATGTATAACAAGGTATATGTATGTATATTGTAAAGTTCATTTGGTCGGTTCGACTAATCAACTAATTCACATTAACTATTCAACTAATGTGAATTGAGAATGGTCAGAATATAACAGCGTGCATTGCATAACAATGGATCAGTAATTGTTTGTGATTGAATCTTTAGAATTTTTACACGTAGACTTTTTAATTTGTGAGATTGAGACAAATGACCTTTAGGAATAATTTGTATTTAATTGTGTATATTTTACAATGTTAAGTATTATTAAATAAAATTATTCGATCGATTATAATCTATTTTAGAATAAATATTCAATGAAAAGAAACATTGTATAAAATTTATACAAACAAATTAAAATTTCAGTATGAATGCAATGGCGTTTACGGTTGTACGGTATGTAAGATTTTGATGGTATGTTGGTGGAATTATTAATTAATTTTCAGTATTGAACGGTTTTAATGCAATCTTAGCTTTTTTACTACACCGAAAAATTCGAGTCGAAAAAGTCGTATGTTGTTCACTCGAGCTTTTAATTAAAAAAAAAAACCAATTTTCCGACGTATCCTTTTAAGTCGAGACGTGCACCTACACTTGGGGTTAATTAACAAAATAACGCCAACTAAAACCACAGACAACTTTTCTCAGATGAATCTACATAGCTAGTCGATCTCATCTCAAAGCAATTTTTAGGATTGTATATAATATACATACATACAACGTATTAAATAGAGACCCAAACTCAAAACTAAGCAAAATTTTTGACTTTTTATCAGGACTGTGGAGTCGGAGTCGTGGTTTTTTTGGGGGAAACGGAGTCGGAGTTATAAAAAATCGAATGACTCCGACTCCTTTTTCCGTATTTATGTAAATCGAATTTAATTTAATTTTTGAAACAAACGTTCGATTGTTGATTAACTCAACGAGCACACCGTCATGAATTCCACGCTCGAGACGCACCTACATAGTACTCCACCAATCATTCAATCGGTTCATCGTTTCCAGAATAAAGGAACTGTTAAAATCTCTAGGTGTTTCAGAAGACGTCGTTCGGTTCGAATCGAGGAGAATATTGCTCTTGTGCAAGAGAACGTTGAAGAAAACCACAAAATCTCCACGAGAAGACATTGTCAACATTTGGGTAGCCAACAAACACAATCCAGAGATGTGGTTCCATTAGGATAGGGTCATGAATCACGATAATGCACTGATTACGTACCCCGTCCAAAGTATGGCTCTTTTTTTGGAGGAAATTTTGATGATCGAATAACATCGCCATTTTTCGATGTCTAATGGCCATTGAGTTTACCTGATTTGACCGTCGACTCTTTTCTGTGGGGCTTCTTAAAGTCTGGGGTGAATGTGAATAAACCAATAACCTTCCAGCAGCTGTAGGCTGATATTAGAGAAAAAACTAACAAGCGACCTGAAATCCTAATATATGTAAGTGATGAAAAATGCGTTTAAATGAGCCTGACAGGTTGAAGCTAAAAATTCGGGGTGTGTAGATTTTCCGTGAATACGTCTAAATACGAATAAAGTCTTAACTGGTTATCAATTACAATTTCATTTATCATTTGCCTGTGGTAAGCAGTGGCCGTTGTTTTCTCTGCGCACTGCGTAGACTATCTGATGTTCCCGATACCGTCTGTCCCGATACAGATATTTTGGTACTGATCGATAGTCATCTTTCTGATGATATGCGTTTTTTGTATTTCCTATTGGCTTTTCGGCGGGTGTGGGCTGACATAGTGAAATTTTCGATTTTGATTTTTCATCAACAAATAATTTGCATAGATCATTACTATTTTGTTAATTACTTTTTACAGCTTAAATCGATAGATCTTAAAAAGATATTTCGTTTGGTAGGAAAATCACCGCGCTAGCACATCAGAGTCGTGAGATGTACTGCGTGGAAATTTCCAAAAATGTTCAAACTAGCCGTTGGAAGATATGCCCCCTCCCTCGCGCCTCGCGCATGCGCGGTGCCAACTTAAGATCGAAAATTTATCGTAGACATATACCCGAGCAAATAAAATAATATTCATGTCAATCAAAGTTATAATGTTGGAATGTATGCCCATACAAACGTAGCACCGCCGTTTTCGTACTGGTACCCCATACTGGTTTGCGTATAGACGTATCCACGTCAACATGACAATTAAAAAATTATACTATATTTATTATGTACCTGGAAATGGTTAAATTAAATTTTTGAAATCAGAGTCGGAGTCGGATTGTGGAAAATGTCGCAGTCGGAGTCGCGTTTTATCTTTAACGACTCCACAGCCCTGCTTTTTATACGATGGCTTTCAATTTTAATTAATTATCTCGACAGTGGCGAAACTTCAAAGGTCGCTTTTGGCGGCGAAACGATAATACCAACCTTCGACGGGCAATATTCAAAAAGCGCGGGCTTGTAAAAAGTTAGCGGGCGCGATATTAGATAATTTGGTCGCGATTTAGTGCGCGATTCCCGCGGGGCGCCATTGAAAAGCAGTGGCGGTGCGTGCCTACAAATCGGTGCGCCCAATTTTGAGGCGTCAGTTGGCCGCATCTGGCTCGGGCTGGATGACGCCATAAAGGGGATTATTGGCGCAAACCACCCCCTTTGCGAAAACCACCCCAAAATCCACCCACCGGCTCAACAAAGTCATTTTTAACACGAGCGCCACTCATATTGCGTGAGATCGGAGCCTCTCCGCGACACCTGCTCAGCTCAGCTCAGCTCAGCCGAGTCTCGTCGAATAAACAACGCCAATAGGAAAAACTACACGCGTCACACGCACATCCCTTACCCTTAAATTGGGGTGGTTGCGAAGAACTAGAGCAGCTATCGCCAACCGGTGGTACGCAGACCACTGATGGTCCGCTAGAGAATTTTGGTGGTCCGCATTTTTCATAATCAACTAGAGATAGATTACAAATATTACAAAATAGTATTTTAAATGCGGATAGGTATGCTAGTATAAAAAATTCGGGTGTGGCCAACCCATGACTTTATCCATATATTTGAGGAATACAAAGAGTAACGAAATTATTTTAAGTACGTAAGTAAATAAAACGCATGCACACCACCACACCGACCAAAATACATACATAAATATCGTGAAATTACCATGTTTGAGGGCGCGCCCGTATGTAAAATACGATCTTCGGCATACATTCAACTACCACTTCCGGTCGGCGGATTTTGATCAAAACCTTATCAACTCTTAATTTTTATATGAAAGTTATAAATATAAATTTTCGACAAGATCGCCGAAGCAGTTTCAGAAATATTCTGTGGTAAACTTTTCGACAAAAAAAAACCTACTTCTGGTTGACTGATTTTAATAATTTATTTTTTCCTAAATTTCAATTTCTCTCAGAATTACAACATTACAATATTGTGACAATACTAAATATTTAAAAGGCCGAAAAAAAAAAAAAAAAACAACAAATCGTTCAAGAGTAAACTGCCACTTTCGCTCGTCAGAAGTTGACTAAAATCACAGTATCTCTTACGGCTAACGTAAAAACTATAGATATGAAATTTCGACAAAATTCGCGAAGTCGTTTCGGAAATATTCTGTGGTAAAAGAATTTTAGAATTTTCTACAAGAAAAAAACCCTACTTCCGGTTGACTTTTGTTGACCAAATTCTTTATGGCTCTTACACCTTACGTGAAAATAATAGATATGAAATTTCAGCGTGATAGATTTGATAGTTTCGGAGAAAACACACATACAGACACACACATGCATAAGTACACAGGCATACAGACACACAGACACAGCATACAGACATTTTTTAGAAATCATGAAAACGTGATCAGGGGATGATACTCGATACAAATCAGTCAAAATCTCGAGGTCGAACTTTCGCACGATCACAATACTTTATCCGATTAGGATAAAGTAAAAAGATGATGATTGAATGTGAATGATATTTTGAGAATTTGTATTTTCGTATTTATATTTAAGTTAGATAATAATATGTTACCATCATATTTTAAGTAAATTTATTGTGAGAGGAATGGATGTATGTGAATATAATTTAAGGAATAAAAATAATTTAATTATAAAAAAATGTTAAAATAAATAGAAATAGGAGAAGCATCTTGTACAGAGGTGTTTTGGAGTATAATAGACTGCCGGATGGAATTAGAAGTTCCAAAACTATTGAAAAATTCCTGGCAGTCTTAAAAAAACATCTCTGTACAGATGCTTAGTTAAGGATTATAATTAATTAGCTTAAGCTACTATATTATATAAATAAATAAATATATAATAATCATAAAAAATAAATAATCATCATCGTATTCAGCCGTTCACCACCCACTTCTGGATGAAGGCCACTCAAATCCTCTTCCACTTGACTCCACACATTCTTCTCAATTCATCAGCCCATCTTCCACTCGGTCTACCTTGCTTTCTTTCACATCCTCTCAGATACCATTACAGTATTTCTTGCGTCCATCTGCCATCCATTCTTCTAGCTATGTATGTATGTGCCATTACAACTTATCACACGTTCTGCTATATCTGCCACTTTGGTCATACTTCTTAGTGAATAATGAATACATCGTTTATATGTACATAGGTATATAAAAATCAATGTCTGTCTGTTTGTTTGTTTGTCTGTCTGTTTGTCTCTAATAGGCTCCTAAACCACTAAACCGATCGCGATGAAACTTTCAGGACTTATTGTGATTATGCCGGGGATGGTTCCTGTGAAAAAAAAATCGGGAAAAAACGGGAACGGGAACGGGAACGGATCGGGAACGGGCCTGCTCACGCGTCAGAAAACGTACTAGGAACGGGAACGGTATCGGGCATTGCAACACATGCCGGGTCAGCTAGTTTATTATAATTTTTCTATCATTATATGGTGATATCCAACTTTTTGCAAATAACTTGGAGTGCAAATACAAGTGTAATTATCATTTCGTATTTAGAATGTTATTTTTATGGAAAAAATCATGGTAGTGGTCCGTGGGATTCGAGATTTTGAGTTTAGTGGTCCGTGAGGTTCGAAAGGTTGGCGACCGCCGCACTAGAGGGTCGGGAAAAAACGGCCAAACTGCCGTAAGCCGATCTTATGCAAAGCATTTCTCTCTTTTGCCTTTCGCTCGCCATAATAGTTTGTATGTGAGGATGCGTGCGGGGGTGTGTACTAGGCGAGGGGAAGGAAACTGGTGGGGGGGGGATGCTTTTGTAGAAAAAAATATTTCTTCTCCCGTGCGTGTATATCCCATTGAAAATTCAATAAAGACGAGATTTTGCCCTCCCTTTTTTACGGCACGATGATTTTTTCGTATTAACGCGCATTTCATATTTTGCCGAAATAATACGAGCGCTACTTTTACCTTTTTTTTTTTTCTCTTCCATTGAAACGTAAAGTTTTCCGTCGTAAAGTTATCGCACGCTAAAAATCTCAACATGCTAATAAATTGCACTTATTGTTTTCGATTATCGCGATTAGATTGAGCGATCTCATATCGTTGCCGACTTATTGTTTAAGTTGGAAATGTATGTAGGTACAATTGTATGTGCATATTGTACACGGTACAATTCGAACGTTAAAACTTTGAGGTATTTATTTTACACCAGCAAACACGTACATACACACGCGGAATTATATCACAACAAATTGTACAGTGCTGTTAATGAAGCTGTCGTATTTTCGCTCTATTTAAAGGATTCCACAAATAACACACCACACATGAAACAAAAACCAATATTTAGAGATACGTGTTGATTATTGTTTTTAACTCAAAAATATTTCTCTTTGAATTATATTGTTCAAATGTAACAATAATTATGATCAATAAAATGGGTACTTAAAATTCAGATGAGTTTTAAATTTTAATATACTTTTATGGTGGCCATTCACGATCCGTTGGCCCCACCGTACAAAACGGACGTTTCGTTGAAATGTATGTACATATATGGCACCAGTTGTATATCGACCAGTGTTTGTTGTAACTTTGTGGCGAAAAAACGGTTGGTTCACACCGATCGTGAGTGGAGTCGTTTTTATCTCCGTACGAACACATTCGTCGACACGTAGCGGAAAACGGATCGTGAATGGCCACCATTATAGTTTTATACACGTCTTTTATCGCTTAGTGAAGCTTCAACTTGAGTCATCATAATTTTCAGCCGTTCACCATCCACTGCTGGATGGAGGCCTCTCCAATCCTCTTCCATTCCTGTCTGTCTTGAGCGATCTGCATACACTTGACTCCTCACATTCTCACATTCTCACATTCTCTTCACATTCTCAATTTATCAGCCCATCGTCCAATCGATCTATCTTGCTTTCTTTCAAATCCTCTCGGATACCATTCCAGTATTTCTCCCGTCCTCTGCTATCCATTCTTCTAGCTATGTAACCAGCCCATTTCCACTTTTTTCACACGTTCCGATATATCTGACACTTGGATCATGCTTCTTACCCATGTATTCCTCTTACGATCTCTTCTTGTTATACCAAGCATATATATATATATATATATATATCTTTTCATGCTTCTCAGTGTGCACTGGATTTTACGTGACATTATTGAATTCAGCATCCACGTTTCACATCCATACGTCATAACTGGCAGTATGCATTGGTCGTATGCCTTCCTTTTTAAGCATAACAGGATGTTCTGCTATATCTGCCACTTTGGTCATACTTCTTACCCACGTATTCCTCTTACTATCTCTTCTTGTTATACCAAGCGTATATATGTACCTACATATGTACATCTTTCTATGCTTCTCTGTGTGCACTGGATCTTACGTGACATTATTGAATTCAGCATCCACGTTTTACACCCATACGTCATAACTGGCAGTACGTATAGGTCGTATGCCTTCATTTTTAAGCCCAGCGAAATGTTCCGCTGTATCTGCCACTTTGGTCATGCTTTTTACCCATGTATTCATCTTGCGATCTCTTCTTGTTACACCAAGCATATGTATGTACATCTTTCTATGCTTCTCTGTGTGCACTGGATCTTACGTAACATTATTGAATTCAGCATCCACGTTTTACATCCATACGTCATAACAGGCAGTACGCATTGATCGTATGCCTTATTTTTTAAGCACAGTGAAATGTTCCGCTATATCTGCCACTTTGGTCATGCTTCTTACCCATGTATGTTTTCTTAAGTATATCTTTCCATGTTTTTTTGTGTGCACTGGACCTTACGCAATAGAGTAATCGTGTAAATAAATAGACAAATAATTACAGGCTTCGTCCAATTTAACATATCCGTCGAATGTGACACGAAGCTCGCTGAAAAATTCCAAACACGCACATTTTGAAATGGGTAAATTGTTTTAAAATACATTCCGGGAAATGTATATATGTATGTATGTACGTATATAGGTATTTACTATGTCGTCAAACTTTTGATCATTTTACACACACACATAAACTGTAACGTGGGTGGTTGAATAAATGTTATTTTCCGCCATTCGCCGGTAAACAAAGGAGCGTCGGCGTGTCGGTCCTCGTACGTAACAAAACGTGAGACTCAAACAAGTATTTTCAATTAAGAATTTCCACGCGAGAAGTTTTTCCCAGAGACCGACGAAAGAAATTCTCATCGGGGAAAACTTTAATGAGGGTGCTGCCGCCAGGGGCTGTAATCAATTAATCACGCACTTGATTTAGTGCCATCAACTCGTCCAGGTGGGCCGCGAAAACACGCCCAGGTACCCTCGGGTGCACCCCTTGGAACAAATTGGTTCTCCTAGATCTGCACCATCATCCCAACACCATATATCTCTAGATAATTGCACCACCTCTAAGTTATGATACCCTCCCAACCCCCCCACCCCATTTTCTATCACTGAAATCCTTATTGCGCAAGTACACCGACACGCTATAGTACTCCAAGATGAATCCGAATAATTATATTATACCACCCCTCACCCCTATCCCCGGTATGATGGGTAATAATGTGACGTGGACGCTCTCGTCGACGAAGATGTGCTTTATGACCTCCCGCTGTCCCCTTTAGACCAAATTGTTGCAACTCTACGTACAATGTATGTACATTGTACATACGTATGGCAAGTTTTATTTGAGAACGGTCGTTTCAATTTACATATATGTACATACATGTATACGTTACAGTTTCAAACTACTACTTTTACTGATGTATTTTCGATTTAAAAAAAAAAATACGTAAAAATCGTACAAATAAAATTTTTGAACAATTGGTTAAAATATTTATTTATTATTCTTTTAATGTTGAGATTTTACCCCTTTACATTGAAAATATTGCTGATTATTCTTTAAACTCATTTACAGAGCCTCGATCTTCCGAGTGAGGTTTATTTGAGGATCATGCTTGACACGCTGCACTTTTCACATAAAAATTCTTCAATACCAAAATGCCATATGTTTAACGTGAAGTTGTATAATGTTGATCTATTCAGCGGTCCAATATGTCACTTTAGGATTAATATCGAGAGAATTTTGATCAATTAACTGATATTTTTAATTGGTGAGAGAGAGACGTATATTTTTTTTTGCTTAGTATGGTATATTGAAGGCGAGTGAAATATTTTGACTATTGAAATATGATATAAATTGAGAATAAAATAAATGAAAGTGGAGAATAAAAATATGGGGTGAAGAAAATAGGTAGAGAAGTGTACAAAGAGTGGCAATTAAGCAAGATATGGTTGGTAAGGACGGGGAATAATTCACAGATAATGAAAATAAAAACGAAGGAAGTCGAAGTATTATTTTAATTACTTTCAGAAAATTTTCTCCGGACTGTAAACGCGAGAATCAACAATTTAATAATACAATTTAAATATTACAATCACCCGTGTTTAACTGGAACAAAAGCTACACACACTAGTTAAGAAGTAGTATATTTTCTGAAATACTTACAACGTTAAAAAAAACACATCAATGGGCATTATTTATTCAGCGCACTAACAACCGTACTTTGACGCTTCC
This sequence comes from Parapsyche elsis, assembly GCA_022651745.1. Taxonomy (NCBI): domain Eukaryota; kingdom Metazoa; phylum Arthropoda; class Insecta; order Trichoptera; family Hydropsychidae; genus Parapsyche; species Parapsyche elsis. The sequence continues at coordinate 7,492,828 of JAGVSN010000004.1, read as the reverse complement.
GCACAGCACCAACCAGACCGATTCAAATTATTCTCGCAATCGAATAGAAAAATATATAAACTGCACCGCAATACCTCTATCTAAAAAATAAATAAAAAAAAACGGTGAAAAATAGACGGAGTGATAAAGAGAGAGATAAATTGTGAATCTTTTACAAATGGATAATCGGCGGCGGCGGTGCCTGTATTTGAATCTGAATAATGTTGATGCAAAGAGGATCTAACAATGGTGTCCGAGGGTGGCTCCATAATTGGAGGCCAGGGGTTGAGAAAGGGGTGAGTTGGGGGTGGATTTACGGGTTGGGACAGCATCTTCCTAATGGTTCCGGACCCGGCGACGTTTTTCCGTTTTCAGCTGAAATACGACCTGAAACGCTAGCCGGACAGACTTATACGGCCCTTCTGCTCGAGCCGGCCCTTGTCTTATTACGATACGTTCCGTTGTCAAATGCACGAACAGCCACCTGCAAATGCACCGATACTAAGCTATGAGATACGTATTGAGATTATTCAATACCAGCTGAAGTACTCCGGTGTTGCCTGTAGAAAGATACATATACATATGTATGTATACTGCCGTCCTAAGCCCACTTAACGTAACTGACAAAAATTACGAAAATGAGTCAGATGTGTTTTAGGGGCTATGGGAGTGTATTCTTGCGATTTTTTAAATCAAAATTAATGTATCTTCATCCAAAAGTGACTTTTTTAAGCTATTAAATTTAACGTATCTGCATGCGCAGAGAAATAGTATCACCAATACTTACGAAAATAACGTATCCAATATTTACTTCGGTCACTACCTTATCATGAAATATTGAAAAGACTGAATCTCTCCACATTGGAGACGAGGACACATTGATTTAATTGAAGCATTCAAAATAATAAATAATCATTATTCATGTGAAATGACCAACCTCATTATGTTCAATGAGAACCCTCATCTAAGAGGTCATACTCTTAGACTCGGAAAATAAAAATCAAATAAGATTGTTAGAGATTCATTCTTTTCAAATAGAGTGGTTGAAGTTTGGAATAGTCATATGTATACATTAATAATGAATAATAAAGTATTCATTTTTTTTTTAATTTTTCCTTAGAATTATTAAAACACAATAGAAAATAACCTCATGCACTAAAAAAAAGTTTAAATAAATCAGTAATATATGAAGAAAAACACAAATTTAGAATAAAACTTTAAAGTCCATTTATCTCGATATTGTTGTTTTGTCAGTTATGTTAAGTGGGCTTAGGACGGCAGTATAATAATTATTAGCATAGATATACATATACATATGTACGTTTGGTATTTAGTCCGTGGTTGGTTATAGAAATGTTGACTGTCGTGTAAAATTTGATGTTATTATTATTGTACGGTGCAAGTGATTCAGTTAATCCATCTCGTTGATCGCGACTGGTACAGTACATACATATACTAAAATATCAAACAGTTCGATGCAACAGTTGTCAATCAATCGAGGGAATTGGATGCGCGTCAAACAATATCCAGTGTGTTTGATCGCATAATTTGCTCATTTGGTTGAATGGAACTGTTCTGTTCGTACGCGTATAAAAACATATTTAGACAGTCGTGATTGGAGTTTTGTAATTTCGTTACAATTTATTTTTTGTGATTACTTTGAAAATTTTGTATTTGTTTCAATTTTTATACCGAATTGTATTAGAATGTGTACAGAATAGCAAAAATACGGAGAATATTACAGAATATTACAGAATAAGTACAGAATTTAGCAGGAATAGCTGTAAGTATAACTTTTCAAAAAATTCGAAATGCTAAAAATGTCGAAGTTGCGACTGCTTTTTAAAATGGGGTAAATTTTATGTGTTTAATTTTTTTTTTTTTTTATTGAGTGAAGAATATAAAAAATTCCATGAACAGATTTTTTGTTGATCATAATTGATAGAAAGTTATTGTTTAATTTTATATTATAAGTATGTATTAAAAAAGTATGGAAAATTTTTGATATTCTATGTACATATGTACATATGTCAGTCATACCATAAATAGGAAATCATTAAAGTACAATGATGATTAAACGATCAACGTAAGTTGTGTACTACTTTGCATCAATAGAAGTTTGACGAATTTGTACATATATTAATATTGTAAAGTTTTTAAATTTTACAATATTAATATATGTAAATCACCCGAGCACACATTCATAGATCAATCAAAATTTATATAAAGTATTCATTCACTCGACAACATCAGTCAAAGTGTCAATGCGAAAATAAGCGTCCCAACGTTGTAACGTTCAGCAAATTGAGCAAGTGGCGCACAAACTCGTGCGTCCACAATATTTATAGAAATTTAAAATTTTGACATCTAGCAGGTTTGCATTCGCGTGCGAAAATTTCAAGGAGGATATACACTGCGATAAATCTTACTTAGATATCTTGTTACGATTGCCGAGTCAACTCTATCCGTGAATGTTTGCAAAGCGAAATTCAAAAGCTCGAGAGGCAGGCAATCCTACGTTCTATTACAGACGTTATTTAAGTTTTGAAACACATCTAACCACACTCACACACACACACATATCGTGACTATTCATATACAGATAAAATAAAATAAAAAACTAACTTTAAAGGAGAATTATATATATAATAGTCGAAATCCGTCTGTCTGTCTATCTGCTGATAGCGCTCGCCTCGGTAAATGATTAAAAGACACGAACCGACCACGCGCGAGTGGGATTTGAACCCGTGATCACCAGGTTGGAAGAGTCGTGCTAACACTATCATACAACGGAGGCGATGACGGGCCTGTTTCAACTTGACCATATAATATTAATAGACTTAGATAAATTGTTACGTGTTGTATTGTAACGCGCCATCTATGCAACAACTATAAAAATTTAATGTTATTTTTCAGTGCGGGTGATCAGAAAGGGCTCCGTTGATATTCAACGGGCTTACACTAGTTATATATATATTAGCTGAAATCCGTCTGTCTGCTGATAACGCTCGCTGAGGTAAATAATTAAAAAAACCAGAACGAGTGGGATTTAAAACCGAGATCACCAGGTTGGGTGGAATCGTGTTAACACTATCTTCCAAATGGAGGCGATGACGGACGTGTTATAATTGGCCAATATTTATTCTTAAAGTATTAGCGACTTTGATAAATTGTTACGTTGTTGTAATTATATCGCGCCATAGATGGCGCTTGGTTGCATAGATGCAACAACTATAAAAACTATTAAATTTAATATTATTTTTCAGTACGGGTGATGAGAAACCGCTCCGTTGATATTCAACGGGCTTACTTTAGTATCCTTATATGTAGTGTTGTAAGTCGAGAATATTCTCGGAGAACGAAAATATTCTCCAAAATATTATTCTCCGAGAATATTCGAGAATTTTCTTTTTTCTTGGTTATAAAACATCTCTAGATAGTTTAATAGCTTTTTAGAGGGTTCTAGGATATTTTAAAAACCTAATAGGAGTAATAGGACTTTCTAGAGTGTCTGAAAGCATTTTGAATGACATTTTTTCATTATGACGACACTGAATGTGTCATTTCGTCATTTTAACATACGCACTACTATGTAGCATGAACGTTTTCCGCGAAATTCTCACAGGAATGCAATGCTTATTAACTCTGGAAGCAATAAATTATGTATACATATTTTTATTGCTTTGATTATGATATTCCAGTTTAAACTTAGCACAAAAGATCGTAAAAAATGTGTCATATTCACACCCCATCAAATTTAGTTTTTGTCACGGATACTAAACTAATATTATTCGTGCAATCCGTATCACCTCTCCCAAGTATTGGCCCGGATTAGAGGGAGTTTACTGTATATTTAAGCAAATATTTATTTATTTAAAATACATGGTGGCCGATGGAGCCCAGGGTACATTGCATTATGTACTACAATTTTAAACAGAAAATTCTCGAAAAAAACAAGAATATTCTCCAAAAAATTATTCCCGAGAATTTTACAACACTACTTATATGTAGTTGCATGTCCTATTCAGACGGCAGTATTATTTTTGCCACCGTGCTAATTTATATTAAGGCAAGAGTCACATATGAAATTGCGTGTCCGTTGCGGCGGTGGTCAAGGATGGCTTTGCTAGGGGGGTTCAAGCAGTGGCCAGGTCCGGAAAAGGGGGGGGTCAATCCAGGGTTGTCGGTCGGTTTATTGCCCGCGAAGCTGGCATTGTCTGAAGCCGGCCCTGGCGTTGCTCTTACAATGGACACGGTTCTCTTCCCGTTCTACCCATTCACTCCAACCCTTATATATGTTATCCCCCACACCTCTCGTGTGTCTCGAACAAAAATGACAAATATTTTAGGTTACACTGAAAAACGGGGTGTGGGCGAGTGTGGGGTGAGATGTGTAATAAATACGCGGATGTAACAATGCGCTCGACACAATGAATTTCGGTATGTGGGCATGATTAAAAAGCTGCAATGAAAGGACGAGAGGAAGGACATTAGCACTATAGCCGGCGAACGCTACACTCTGCGACACTATGGTGGCCATTGAATACCCCTGAACTCTCTAACCCCCCCCCCCACCTCCCTACCCTCCCGGTGCAATATAACTTTTTGGTTGTTATTTTTGAACGTAACGAGCTGTTCTATGGTGTGTAAATAAAATTTTATGCGAGTGTAGTTGACGATAATAATAAAATGTCTGGTGTCGCCTAGCATTTTGCTTTAAAGTTTAAACAATGGTGTTTGAATATTTTAGTTTTTGGTCGAGGTTGACACAATAGTACTGTATAAGAATGGGTTAGTTGAAAATTTTCAATAAAAGCGTACCTATATGTTTTATGACAATGAAAACGGTGTAAAATTTTATTACTCAAGTGGCAAAAGTGGGCTGGACACATAGCGAGAAATACTGTAAAAATTTCGCTTTGATTAATAAGGAAGGCATACGACAAATGCGTACTGCCAGTTATGATGTATGGATGTGAAACGCGGATGCTCGGTATAACAAAAATATATTGTAAGAGGAACACGAGGGTAAGAAGCATGATCAAAGTGCCAGATATGTCGGAACGTGTGAAAAAAGTGGAAATGAGCTGAGAAATACTCGAATGGTATCCGAGAGGATGTGAAAGAAAGCAAGGTAGACCGAGTGGAAGATGGGCTGATGAATTGAGAAAAATGTGTGGATTCAGATTGCTCAAGACAGATAGGAATGTAAGAGGATTGGAGAGGCCTTCATCCAGCAGTGGATGGTGAACGGCTGAAAGTGATGATTTTGATTACAAAATGACGATCAAATAGTAGGTAAGTGATTTTATGAAATTATAATTATTTAAACCAATTTATTATTTAAAATCGTTTCAGATAGAAGTCTTTGCTAGGTAGCGTTGCGTAGATTAGTCAATTCGGGAAGACATTTACAAAATTAGCAAGTTTGAGAGCCACAGTATATTAAATAAGAAGAATGATGCGCTGTAAAGTTATAATACGTAAGTTTTCTTCTCGGTATTATTATAGACAATTAGTTACTGAAACTTATTATAAAGTTTGATCTACAAAATGATTTTAAAGGTTTTCATGTTTGTGAAGTTGGTTAAATCAATGGGATCCTTTTGGAATGTTTTATTTCACGCAGGTTTTCATACAGAGCCGCACGAGTCTCCAGAGCTGCAAGTTTCCGACCACTGGGTAAGATCAAGTTACGAAATATAAGTTGTGCGGGGGTTTCAATTACAACGAAAGCAAATATGTGAAGTTTTAATCCTGTTAAAGCGCAAATTGTAAAATTGAGAGCAAATCAAAAATAGCATGAATACAAACATATATTTTGATCAATATGAACGGTGCATACGAATAAACATACAATCAGTTGTGTAACAGAGAGTTGAAAATTAAAATTCGATAGAAAAAAATATGCAAATTCATCGAAACGTAAACGAGCTAACTACCACCGTTCGAGCGCGATGGTAGTTTTTCGTCAACGATTTAATTCCGATGCGATTCCAAATAAATTGGCGATTTTCACGGAACGCTTCGGCATAAAATTATTCGGCACGGGGCAGGGGGGTCAAGCCGGGCGGCTTTGCAGGGGTCATGCACCCGTTTTCACGACTACCGGGAGGGTATGTCGTGTCGCCGAATGCAGTTTCGTGTCTTTGTGACATTCTAAATATGATATAATACATTCTGGCTGTTTCCCCGAGACTTTTGACTGGAGAGTGAGATTTATTCGGCTGCGACCCCGAATTGCGATACCCCTGATAAGTGGCGCTTCGTTCCGGACCATGCGAAACTAACACAGTTTTAATGAGCTGCCGAGAAAATTCAAACCCCCTCCTCATTTTCGACCGAACCGACTTTTCCGACCTAACAAATTGTTTCACGAGAGAAATTCGTTGCTAAATTTACAATCCCCGGGAAACAAACGGCCGGCTCGCTGGCTGCTTGCGAGCTTAAAGAAATACGTTTTAAACGATAAATAGCGTAGTAACAGCACCCGCAGTTTTGCTAATTTGAGTAATTAACTTTGTCGTATACGGATGGTGCATGTGTGTACAGCAATTCGTTAAAACTTTGAAATCTTGACTTTATAACAATATTGTCACACAGAGAAGTATGAAAATATGTATGCTCGGTATAACAAGAATAGATCATAAGTGGAATACATGGCTAAGAAGCATGCTATGGCGGTAAGTGTGAAACAGTTGAAGTGGTAGTTGGCTATGTATGTAGACACAGCGAGAAGAATGGATGTCAGATGGACGCGAGAAATACTGGAATGGTATCCGAGACGATGTGAAAGAAAACAAGGTAGACCGAGTGGACGATGGGTTGATGAATTAAGAAGAATGTGTTGAGTCGAGTGAATGCAGATTGCTCAAGAGTCAAGACAGACAGGAATGGAAGAGGATTGGAGAGGCCTTCACCCAGCAATGGATGGTGAATGGCTGAAAATGATGAGCAATATTGTAACGCAAGAATACTAGGCAAGATCCAGTGTATACAAACAAGCGTGGAAAGATGTTTGTATGCTTGAAAAGGATGAACGTGTGAAAAAAAAGGATGTGGCAGAATGCAAGGAAGTCCAAACGGATGATAGGCTGACGAATTAAGAAGAATGTGTGAAGTTAAAATATGGATGCAGATTGCTGAAGAGAGACAGGAATGGAGGTGGATTGGAGATGTCTTCGTCCAGCAGTGAATGGTAAACGGCTGAAAATGATGAACAATATTATAATTACCTTTGAGATTCAAAGGCAGACTTGCTGAATTAATTAATAAATAAATGTTTAAGTTACCTAACCTATCTTACAAAATCAAAAGCAAACATATATAGAAAACAAACTTAACTTAATTCTAGATCAAAATAGCTTACTAATATGTGAGTAAGATTTAATATCCATTGTGTACGTACATACATACATATATCCATGTAAATACACTCGTGAATAACATATAAGATTGAAAACAAAATGATATGCAAAGAGGGCTTGGCTTCGAGCGGTGAATTTTTTGAAAATTGACAATTACATTTATATTGAAAGTGAAGTCGTGTCTGAAGAGACAGTACAGCACAGGAGGCAGAGGACTTTACAAACTTGAAGATATTATATACATTTATATATATATATGTATCTATATATATATATATATACATACATGTACGTATATAATACGAAAGTTGAAGTGGCAATAGGCTGATCAAATATTGAAACGCTCAGACAATGGAACATCCCCGTACGATAGGCATACACAATACACGCGCAACAGTAAAATACCGTTAGAATAAATAACAATGTCTAAAACTAACAGAAGTTGATACGAAAATTTTCAACACACGTATAAATAGCGCATATTAATCAATGGATGCACAGTATTTTCCAATCGAGTATTTTGTCAACAGGTAAATCTTATATTATTCAACGGATGCACAGTATTTTATTCAATAGATAACTATTGAATATACCGATGGATGCAGTGTGTATTTCATATATGTATTTTATGTTACGTATCGCACACTTGTTTAAAAACCTCATACTTATACCTGTACGCTTTTGATGCGAGTATTAAATAGAGATTTTTGCGATAATACTTCCGACGGTAAACCGAAAACGAGCGTCTCGTATCGTGAGTGACATTTTACGAGTTTTCCTCGTATAAGGGATAAAGGGGAGGTTGATGGGGGCGGGTGTTTTCACTCCGTGAAAGGTTGCATTATTATCCTTTTCAATATTTCATAGTTTTCATTATGTATATAAGCGCTAGCGATATTGTTTTTGAGACGACTTGCGGTTTGCTTTAGTTTCATGAGTAGTTTGTTGTTCCAATCTAAAATATTATTTGGGCAAACAATGGGGTAAAATGTAAAACAAGGTTCGTTGAATAGACGCAATCAACGATGCGGGGAGCAAAGGGCTCGAAAAGCGGGAAAAAATCTGTTTCAAGGTCGGTTGAACATCCCCATCCCCTATTTTCTACCTTAGATAAATTAGGCGTTTCGTGGAACGGCCTCAAGCGATATTTTTGCAAGAAAGAGTGTATCAAATTAACTTTTTTTTTTGTAAATAAAAACCAAAGCGTAGGCGTAGGTAGAGGTACATACGTTCGTATCTGTAGTAAGATTATCACACAGTCAATGTTATTATTAAATAAAAATCTGAATATACATACATTTTATTACATTTTATCGATGAAATGTTGTAAAACTTTAATAAAACTAAAAATAAACTTCGTGGAATCGGAAAAAAAAACTTATCGATTCGTTTCATTCATAAAATTTGTTTATCTGCTTGTAAATTTATTACCTTACCTTACCATCATATAATAACCCTATCCCGTCTGTCTGTCTTGGCTGTGTGTCTGTCTGCTAATAACGCTCGCCGAGGTAAATAATTAAAAAAAATTCGGGTGTGGCCAACCCATGACTTTATCCATATATTTGAGGAATACAAACAGTAACGAAATTATTTTTTTAAGTACGCAAGTAAATAAAACGTATGCACAGCACCACACCAACCAACATACATATCATGAAATCACTGTGTTGAGTGCGCGCGTAAAATGTAAAAAATACGATCTTCGGCATATATTCAAATTAGAAAAAAATTCTGCCACTTTCGCTCGTCAGAAAAATTACAATATTATAATATTGTTAACTAAAATGACAGTATCTCTTACGGCTAACGTGAAAATAGATATGAAATTTCTCATAGATATTCTGTCGTAAATTTCGTCAAAAATTCCAAAACTACAACATTACAATATTGGAGCCGTTTCGGAAAAAATCACAGTATCTCTTACGGCTATTCTGTGGTAAAAGAATTTTATAATTTTCTACAAGAAAAAAACCCTACTTCCGGTTGAATGATGTTGACTAAATTCCTTATAGCTTTTACGCCTTACGTGAAAATAATAGATATGAATATTCAGGTTGATAGACTTGATAGTTTCGGAGAAAACACACATACAGCCACACACACACATAAGTACACAGACACACAGACATACAGACATACAGACATTTTCCAGAAATCATTTTCCAAAACGTGATCAGGGGATGATACTCGATACAAATCAGTCAAAATCTCGAGGTCGAATTTTCGCACGATCACAATACTATATCCGATTAGGATAAAGTAAAAACCAGAACGTCGCGTGAGTGGGATTTGAACCCGTGATCACCAGTTCGGGACAGTGAGCGCTTACGCTGTGATCCAAACGGAGGTGATGACGGGCCTGCTGCAATTTGACAATATATGTAAATTCTTAATTGGTTCGCGACTTTGCTAATTTGTTACGTGTTACGTAAATCTATGCAACAACTATAAACACTATTTAATACACATACATATGTATACTCACCCACACAAACATTCGTTGATATTCAACGGGCTTACACTAGTACTACAAATATTAATGAAATATTGATGTACTTATATTTGTTTACACTGGGATATACATATGTATTCATCAATGCATGAGGTGAATTTTTAATTTTGTATCTACATATGCATATATATATGATACATTGTACTTATCTGGAATAAAATGTACCTTTTATTTTTGCATTATATCTAGTACATCAAATACTACATACATACATATATCAAATTGTTAGTTTGAGTAACTAGCTTGTTATTTAATGTACTTGAACGTACAAACTTACTCGAGCACGCAACATTTGAAAAATAGTCAAACAACATGTGGTTGCCAAAGATTTCCCTACAACTTCCATACTTAATATGATAATTCAATGCTAATTTAAGCTGTCATAATATTATATATGTATGTATGTATAATAAAAGACATAGGCAAAATTTTGATTCCCAAATACAGTTCGTTTGAGGAAATAGTTATTTATAAGGTATTTGCTACAAAAATAGAGAAATTAGATAGATAGCTTATCTATGTAAGTATACTGAAGTAGTTTCCATTGTAGTTTGTTGAGCATTCGCTGTGCGTCTTTTTAAATACAATAAATTAATTAAACAATAAATCGCATACGATTTTAACTGTGCAGTTAATTCGATGCGGCCACAAACAGCGCAGATGCTCAAATATTAAAATTGATTTAGGCTTTTGTACACACACCGTCTAATAATTTATCAATCACGGCCGTTTAATTAATAGCGAAAGCGCACGCATTACACGCGAAGTATGCAAATTATGCAGGGCGAAATTGGCGCACATTCGCAAATATTCCGCGCCGCGGTAAATTTTGCATTAATTTGAACGCGTCACGGGCTTAACGTATGTACGATACGATGGAACGATATGCATATAGAGGGGAGGAAAAAAAAATGCACTTTTACCTGAGCACCGATCCAATTAACAGAGGTTAGTATTATCCAATTATTGTTGGTGGTCGCAGTATCGAATTATTGATCAATTACTCGAAAATTAAATTCTACGGACAGTTGAACTTGGTTTATTTGACAGTTGCCAAAGGTTAAAAAGTCACAATCGGCTATTGCTAATTTGACTCGGTCGTGACCGGAAATTGTTAGTCAACAGTTGAAAAGCTTAAGTTCAAACCGATTGTTTCAACTTTGCCAAAGTACTCGTGCTTTGTATTGATTGATATTAATATGTATATTACATCATATTACACCCAAGTATAAGTCGTACGTAAATTTGTATCTATTATGACGAGTAATTGTTGATTCACTTCCAGTTGATTGGTTGAATTACGTAGAACTTTTTTGCGAACCTTTGAAATTATTGTATCTGTTCGTGCGTGCGATTGCGAAAACTTTTCACTAAAAAGGCAATCGCGAATAGTACACAATCTCATTATTAAAAAAAGCAAACTTTCCAAATGTGAAATTATGATTCAAAGAAATTTTTAACGAACTCACTTTTGCGTGGGCGGGCTTTTTTTAAATTTTAATTGCGCTCTATTGACGAGACTTTGATCGTTATTGATTTATTAGCATATAATTACCCTTCAAAAATGACGGCGAATGATGACTTACCTTCTGTTATAATTTTATCGTAACTCCTTTTTATAAGTTTGAACTTTGAAGAGATAAATTTATACTACGGGAACAAAAAAATTACATTAAAGACGATGACAATGGGGCACTTATCAACTATCGTTTAATTAATGTTTCAAAACCTATTATATATAGGTATATATAATAGCTGAAATCCGTCTGTGTGTGTGTGTCTGCTTGCTGATAACGTTCGCCTCGTTAAATAATTATAAAACCAGAACGACGCACGAGTGGAATTTGAACCCGGTATCACTGATTCGGAACAGAGCGCTTACGCGGTGAGCCAAACCAGATGATAATAGGCAGGCTTCAACGTGACTATTTAATATGAAAAATAAGCTCGCGACTTTGTTAAATTGTTACGTTGTTGTATTACTATGACGCGCCATAGATGGCGCATTGTTGTATAGATGCAACAACTATAAAAACTATTAATAGTTTTTATAGTTGTTTATAGTTATTTAATATTATTTTTCAGTATGAGTGATGAGAACGCTCCGTTGATATTCAACGGGCTTACACTAGTACTTATTTATAATAAACGCATTTTAAATATGATAAGGTATAATTATTATTGAGATAATGAAAAAAGTTAATAACAAAACTAATGGAAAAGTATGCCTTTATTTTCAATCATCATACAATTGTTTTTCAATGAATAATTTAAGCATTACATTACACTTATGTACATACATATATTGCGGATTCCGAACTACAAAATCTATAGTGTAGCGTCCGTTGTCTACAACCAAACCAAAAAAAAAAAAACAACATCAAAAATTGGCATTCTTTAGCAAATTGTGCGCAAATGTGACGTAAGTGAATTTGTCGCAGGCAAGGGCGGAATTTTCGGCATCAAACGGGACACGGGAACGGCACACAAAATGGCACTCAACAGTCGAAAAAGTGCTTTTGTGTGTATGTACATAGATACAAGTATGTATAGCGAGACAGGGTGACACAATAATTAGACTCGGCAACCAGGACATCAAACGCGAATGGCATAAAATAGCGGTGAAATAATATAATGGGGTGCGCTAGAACAAAGATCACCCGTCAAAGGAGAAAACGCTGATTCAGACCGTCATCGTAGACAGCCTCAATAACCTCAATAGCCTCAATGAGAACTCCTCGGTTTTGCACAACTTCTTCCTCAAGGTTCTGTACTGTGATTTAGCTTGCAGATCCCTCGAATAGACCGCTACTGGAACAAAGCGAGCCCAACACGTTGTATGGAACAGCTGAGTAGTGCTTTCGCAAAATGTGAAATTATTCCATGAAAGCATTATGAGGAAATATTTTGATAGTCTTGAAAATTAGTATAGAAGTCTAGGTAAATATTAAACTGAACTTCCGCTTTAAGTTTTTCTTGAGGAATTACATAAATATTTAATAATGAAAAGTCGTCTAAGATAGCCGCGAGTATATTTGCATTGCGGATGAAACTTTTTCGACGCGCGCTTTCAAAGGCAAGAACGGAATTCCGCGGGTTTTTTTTTTATTGTTTTTTTTTTGGAAATTATCTGCTCTGAAAATTACAATTACGTCAATGAAAAATTAATCAATTTAATGGCGGCCATCTGACCTATTTACGGTGCGGCCGTAGTGAATGGATCGAAACACCCATTGAACGTTATAAAACTTATTGAATCTCAAATAGCCACTGAGCGTTGTGAAACTTATTGAATTTCAACAATACACACCCACCTCTCTGCTTCCACACCCTCGCCGATCCGGTTTCAATCAAACATAAAGACCTGCTTTGGTCCAAATCCTGCAAGCTGATTGTTGATTATTATTCGCAATGAAAACGCTTTGCCGAATCGTTCAATGGGATGTCCTGACCTTTTTCCATGGAAAATTTCCCCAGGAACGCGCCACCCACACACACACATTTACGGTACACATTTCGTACCAAATGATCAATAAGGAAACGACAATCGTGCGATGTAGTATGTAAATGAACGATTTTGGCATCGTACAATCGGCACTTTTTGCAATAATAACGTTTTGATACACAGAAGAAATGGGAATATGACGTAATCAACTTTCAAATGGTCGCGGTAGACGCCTCGCGATCCACGATACATTTTTTGATGCAATAAAATCGATTTTACTGAAAATCGTTACAATACAATTCCTGACGCATATTTGAGTTAAAATAACTTTTAACTGCAAAAGTTGGCTTCATAAAAATTCATGAATTTTAATCTCTTCTCTTAAAACTAAATCGTAGTATTTTAGCTATTTAGTCGATTGAATAACAACAAATTAAAATTAAATGTAGAAAAAACAAAAGCAATGGTGATTAATTATAATAAGATTAATAAAGTTGATTGCTAAAAGTTGGTAATATTGTAATATTGAACTAGTTAATAATTTCAAATATTTGGGTATAATACTGGATGGTAAAAAAGTAGGAATATTATGTCGGATAAGAAGATAATTATTTAAAGAAACTAAAATAATAATTTATAATGTAATTGTCAGACCACATCTTATGTATTGTGGTTCATTGTTAAAAATGTTAGATAAGTCAACTAGAGATAGATACAAATATTACAAAATAGAGGTATGAGATGTATTTTAAATGTTGATAGGTGTGCTAGTATAAAAAAAGATGATGATTGAATTAGATTGGTTAAATGTAAATGGTACTTTGAGGATTTGTACCTATATGTTGATATTTATATATAAGATAATAATATGTTACCATCATATTTCAGTAGATTTATTGTGAAAGGAATTGATGTATATGAATATAATTTAATAGGTATAAAAAATGTTAGAGTAAATAGAAATAGGAGAAGAATCTTGTACAGAGGTGTTTTGGAATATAATAGACTGCCGGATGGAATTAAAAATTACAAAACTATTCATAAATTCCTGGTCTTCTTAAAAAAACATCTCTGTATAGGTGCTTGGTTAAAATGAATATGTAATTAGCTTTAGCTATTATATTGTATAAATAAATAAAATATTACAAAGTTAACACCTAAGATTTTATAAGTTTTTGTTGAATATGAAGCAGATATTTTAAATCTATTTAAATATGTGACATTTGAAATTTAAGAATTGATAAATAGTCCATTTAAAGATATTTATTTATTTAAAATACATGGGCAAGCGGCATAGCCGATGGAGCCCAGGGGTCTGACATAACTTGTACATACAATTATTAATTATTTATATTTGAAGATATGGAAGTGTTGAAATTCTTTCGAATACAGAGATATATTTTTACATTATTTGTTTGGCTACATCAAAACCGAGAAAAACCACTTCGAATTGAAGAGCAAAGAGGATGCTTCGCTGCACATTTGCAATCCCATCATACACTCATCCAATTCACATATCTCGACTTTTATTTTTTTAAATTCCACATTGATCCAACTAGTGTAATAGCATGGAATATGTCATAGCTAGTGAGTGAGAGAGAGAAATTGTCGTGCAGAAGAGCTATGAATAGTGGGGTGCGTGCATGGGTGAGTGCAATTATAGATACCCACATATGTACTATCTACACATACTTGGATAATTCCAGACAGAGTTTCATTGTATTTTTCCGGATCCGGATGGATGCTGTCCTATTGTCGTTGAGACAAGTCTCAACGTTGGACGTACCGACCATAAATAATACAACCTTTTAAAATGGAGATTGAATTTCGATGTCGCCGCTCGTTACAGAGCCCCAGAGCCGGCTCCGTGGAAAACACGACAAAAAAGTCATTTCAATTTCAAATTCTTCCCCTCGAAGCTTTCGCAGTGCCTTGTTTATGGGAGTTTGAGTGCGACAATGATATGTCAACTTAACATATACACAACCGTTAAAGCGTGTGTCTTTTTACATGCTTTTTTTACTCTTCCCTTGTCCCCGTCTCCATTTTGCCGTCTCGCGTCGTATTCGCATTACAAGCTGAATCAATTCAGAATTTTGAATAAAATATGCGGCACGGTGGATATATTCTCTAATAATTCAACGCTTATGTTATTTTGCACGCTATGATAAATTGTTTGTATCTTTCCGACTGAGTAAACCTAAAGCGAAACTTTGCCCGACCAATCAATCAACATATTCATACTTTTTGTATACATTTTCCACAAGCAAAGTTTAAAAGGAAAATCTCAATACTAACTTATAAATTTTCACAATACTTTAAAAATGTAAGCTAGATTCACTTGAAATTTCAATCAATACCTTATTCATAGTTTTTTAGAGCTAGCTTGCTAGCATACATATTATGAATTCATATTTCACTGATGAATTTTGGTGTTTGTTTGTACTTGCAAATTATGTATAAAATACAAATAAAACTATTTCAAATACATAATTCATCGAAACGTAATATTCAAATAAAATTCGATATTGTGTACTGTTATGTAAGTACACACCTACATAGATGTACCGTCCAAACTATCGATGTACGTTTAAAATTTTAATTGTATTTAAAGTATTTCAGAAAAAATCGAAAATGAAATGTAAATTGTGTTGAAATTATTATTTATGTACTTTGGGATTGACCAACTTTTTTTTTTATTATTTGTTTTCACAAGAAAAACTATTAAAAAATTCATAAAACAAATGTTAACAGCTTAACAGTTAACGAAATCGTATGTAATTTTAATTGTAAAAATGTTACTGTCAATATTAGCAGACATTGGTGTTTTTTTTTTTTTCATTTGAATTTAAGCGTAAATATGCGTGTGCTAAAATTAGTATTGTGTGTGTGTGTAGAGCTGTCATCTTGATTCCAGAAGACTTTTGAAAAGGTCAGTAGACATTAGCCCTATCCAATTATAGAACATTGAAAAACGACACAAATATCGTAAATGCGTTGGTGAATTTGAATATTTCGATCGGTGCAAATTCAACCAAAACCAAAAGCAAAGAAAACACAGAATATTTTCCTCTCTCCCGTGCGATGTATAAAAAAAATACGGCCGTATATATCATATTATATGTATGTATATTTATTCTGGTTAATCCATGCGTGACAATTATTTTTCTCTCCGGGACGCACCATTATCGCTTTTTCGCGAATCCCTCAAAATTTGAATTCCCCCTTCGAAAATAATAAAAGTATACACAAATTCATTTCGGAAACCAAAAACGCGAACCTTTTTACGCATAAGGATAATATTTTGACACGTTTCCTTTTTCTCGTATTTTGCAAGGAACCGTTTTTGTTTGTCTGCGCTTTATCTTTACACATACATATGTACATTTATTCTGTATTTTTTTTCCCCATACTGTTTTCGCATATGATTTTGTTATACATATGTATATGTATATTTGATTCATAGAGTTTTGAAATATATGTAGGTATATATGTACATATGTATGTAGAATACAAACTTACACTCCTGCAGTTTATAGTAATAATATCTGTTAAGCTTATTTAAATATGATATTTCAAAGACTATAATATTCAGAGTATCACGAAAATTAGTATCCTATTGATGAGATTAGACCAATTTTCTCCCGTCGCCAACAAACCTAACCTTATTAAGCTCAAAATAACTATGCTAATACAGTTTATAAACCTAATCTGACTATAAGAGACACGTTAATATTTAAACGTAACACTAAACGTTGAAACTAGCTTAGTGTTTTCCAAATAGAGCACTCCAAATAAAATTTTAAAACTAATGAGACAAATCTTCATATAATCGATACATTTGGTTAGCTTTTAATATTGATAGTAGAGTATCATCGTAATTCTCAGCCGATCATTATCCACTGCTGGATGAAGGCCTCTCCAATCCTATTCCATTCCTGTCTGTCTTGAGCAATTTGCATCCACTTGACTCCACACATTCTTCTCAATTCATCAGCCCATCGTCCACTTGGTCTATCTTGCCTTCTTTCACATCCTCTCGGATACCATTCCAGTATTTCTCGCGTCCATCTGCAATTGATTCTTCTCGCTATGTGTATGTACAACCACAAACGCTATATCTGTCACTTTGGTCATGCTTCTTACCCACGTGCTTCTTTTACGATATCTTATTGTTATTCCAAGCATACATTTTTCCACGTTCCTCTGTGTGCACTGGATATAACGTAACATTCTTGAATTCAGTATCCACATTTCACATCCATACGTCATAATTGGCGAAACGCATTGGTCGTATGCCTATTTTTACCTTGCTTTCTTTCACAACCTCTCGGATACCATTACAGTACTTCTCGCGTCCATTTTCAATTCATTTTTCTCGCTATGTGTCCAGCATATTGCCACTTCAACTTTTTCCCACGTTCCTCGAGTAGGTACATACATATGTACGTATGTAGAGAATATGTTATACATAACATTCTTGAATTCAGCATCCAGGTTTCACTACCATACGACATAACTGGCCAAACGTATTGGTTCGTAATGCCTTTTTAGTTTATCCTAATCGTTAATAACTCAAAAACCGTTTATCCTATTAAACTGAAACTTCATATTTATCTATATTTTTTTTACTGGCCATTATTTTACCTTGCTTTCTTTCACATCCTCTTGGATACCATTCCAGTATTTCTCGCGTCCATTTGCAATTCATTTTTTTTTCTCGCTATGTGTCCAGCATATTGCCACTTCAACTTTTTTTCCCCACGTTCCTCGAGTAGGTACATATGTACGTATGTAGAGAATATGTTATACATAACATTCTTGAATTCAGCATCCAGGTTTCACTACCATACGACATAACTGGCCAAACGTATTGGTCGTAATGCCTTTTTTGCTTTATCCTAATCGTTTATAACTCAAAACCGTTTATTCTATTAAACTGAAACTTCATATTTATCTATATTTTTTTTACTGGCCATTATTGTACCTTGCTTTCTTTCACATCCTCTTGGATACCATTCCAGTTTTTCTCGCGTCCATGTGCAATTCATTTTTCTCGCCATGTGTCCAGCATATTGCCACTTCAACTTTTTCCCACGTTTCTAGAGTACATATATGTACATATGTATGTATGTACATATGTATGTAGAGAATAGGTAGATACGCGCAAAATCGTTCGAATTTGTCTTGGCCGGTTTAAAAGTGACGTAATCTTGGCTTGGCAATTACCTGAGATTTTTTCCGTTAATTGCTTTATATTTTCGGGTTCCTTTGTGTTGCCCAGTTGGCGAATTATCTCGGTGCGGGTGCTAAGCCACAACGATTAGCCCACCGGCGAGCGAAGCCTCCAAAAAGTGTGTGGGCTTTTGGGCCCATGCGTGTTCCGCAACAAGCGGCTTCAAACAAAAGCGCTTTCTCCGACTTTTCCGACTTGTCGGGTCGTTCCGCTCCTTTTTCATTTGCTCCAGTTTACTTTTTGCTTTCGCTTTATTACAATATTTGCTCTCTCGGAGTACATTTAATTTGATGGGCCTTTCCGCCGTTTCGCTACTACTTCTTTCCCTCTCTCTCTCGCCCCTTCATATGCCCTTTCCCCTCTCTCCCCCACCACCCTTTGCTCCCGTTCCCATTTCTCGCATCCCGCATTTTCTTTTCCCAATAACTTACGTACATACGAGAACTTTTTTATTTGATGTCAAATAGTCTTTTGCATGAAACGGGAATGTCCATTATTTTTCGTCGAGTTTTAGAATATATAAAATTTCACTTCAAATTTAACGGTAATTGAGTTGAATTTTTTTTTTTTATATAAAAGTGTGTCAATACAAGACAAATTTAACAAAATTGTCGCAGACTCATTCTTTTTAAATAGAATGGTTGAAGTTTGGAACGGCCTCCCAAATCAGCTAGTAACTTCTGAAAAATAATTCTCTTTAAAAATCACCCCGATGAGTTGTTGAATATAAAGTAAACCTTAAAAGTAAGTTAGATAAGAGTTAATTACCAAGCTATTTCAACAAAATAGAGCTATGCGGAGTATTTGAAATGTCGATAGATTAACTAGTATAAGATATGTACATATGTTGAATGAATTGAATTGGATGAATGTAAACGAAACCTTTAAAGTGTGCATGTTGGTATACATTTTAAAATTAGATAAGAATTTATTACCAATATATTTCAATGAGTTTTTAATTAGGGGTTATAATATACATAGTCATAATACTAGGGGTAAGAATAAGTTAATAGTTTAAAATTAAGTAAGCCTTGAAGTATCTTGTACAGGGCTGTTGTTGAATACAATGGCCAAGATCTCAGAAATATAAACAAAATAGATAGATTCCTTAATATGTTAAGTTTATTTTGTAATATTATCTTTAAGTTACTTGTTGTTTGTAATAAGCTTCTTGAGCTATCTCAATTAAATAAATAAATATACATGGGTTTGCGTAATCCTTTCAATGTAAATAACTAAATAAATAAAAATTGTATGTACAAATTACAAACAGACCCCTGGGCTCCATCGGCTATGCCGCCTGCCCATGTATTTTAAATAAATATACAGAATATTCTATGAATCATATTATAAAATAAGATTAGAACCTACGGAAAACCACTGCAGTATTTTTCCTAGAATACTTTGCGGTGATAAACTGCAAAAATATTTGTCGAAAGTAATGGGGGGACTCTTTAAATCAAGTGCGCACCATTTTAAGAAGACAACGTTTTTTTCTTAGATTCGTTTATTTATTGTGTACAATTTGTATCGCAAACGGTGAATTGTCGTATAAAAGTACACGCTGTCAAAATAAAACTTTTTCAGTTTATTAACAAGTTGATATTGTACCGACACATATGTATGTATGGGAGGGGTTTCATTCTTTTGGGGCAAAACATTTATTTATCTTCCTTTGTACGTATAGCCAGACATACGTATGTACCTACATATATTAATAAAGTTTTATGCCTATTTAAATATTTAAATTTATTTAGAATTCAAACGGCGCCGGTTTAATGTCACCAGCGCGGGTATATTGAAGCTGTGGCTGTGTTTTGAAGCGAAGCGACGACGGTTTCGGGAAGAAGTTAAACCGTTTTAGTTTCTAGTTTTAATTACGTTGCTCATGTGAGACTAGGTTGAATTAATTGCACGACTCTAGGGTTGAATAGGTTCAGGATTGGTGGCACGCGACACCAGTTTGTCGCCGTTTGTAAATAAGGGGTACCAAAATCCCCCAATTCCACCACCCCCAACGAGACACATCTCAATGAAGACAATCTGCTCACGTGTGTCGACCCCATCTCCTACCCCTCACTAACCCTCATAGTATATATCTTTATATTTAACAATTTCATTGAAGTTTTCTGAGCAAATTCACCAGCACAGGGCCAACGTCAGTAGGCACTCTTTGTGTCTGCAACGCTCCCACCAGATAGCTTCCCACCATTGTAAAGCTTTAACAAAGATTTTTCAATATTAGTTTAGACCTAAGGCGTCGTTTTTTAAGGTCTCCCCGACTCGTACTCCTCTCAGGGCCCGTGGTTTTCACCGTTTTTATTTTTTCTCTTGCCCCAACCCCGGAGGCGGTTGGTTCTTTCTCGTCTTCTTCGCCGGGTGCACTGCTCCTCCGTAAAACGAGAGACACGTCTCCAGTTATTCAACGGGAACTGTTTCAAAAACCGCTCCAATAAAGCGAGATGAAACTGTGTTTTTCAACGGGCACACGTACAACACTAGAGTGTATCTCTTGCAGTCGAAACTCGGTAAAATGAACTCCGGCGGATAATGACTCTAAGAAGATGAGGAATTTCCAGTCACGCTTGTTTCGCTAAATTCAATTAAAACATATCCCTCCGCCTGCCTTAAATTTTATCCCAATTCTAGGCTCAAGTTTCACATTGGTATCGTGTTATATACAGAATGAAAATTAAAACGGGAAGCGAGAAGGTATACGATATATACTTTTGTTAAGTCGAGAGTTTTCGTTCGCGGGGACATTTTTCACACTTTGATGCATTGCTTGAGAAACTTGGAATGTTATGTTACTTTGGAATAGTTTTTATGGTTGTGAAATGTATAGATTATACTATTCAAATGCACAGTTTGATTCACGTGTTATAAAACTTTCATTTATCAACATATTTTGTAAAAATATCGAGAGCTTTCTATTGACAGGTTCTGACCACACCTTCTGGATTGTTTTTCTTGGGTTAAAAAGTTTCACCCTACATACATACATACATATGTACAAATAATAAGAAAGCCTTCCATTGTTATTAGCAATGATAATTCAAATGTTCCTTAATTGTGGGTCATGAGCTGATTTTTGGTAGGTTGCGAAAAGTTTTTGAAATTTGAATATTTTTTTAAAATTATTTATTAGACATTTTCAGACAGACAGTTTCCAAAAATGTCTATTTGTCTAAATGTCTAAATTTATAAAATTATTTATTAGACATGCAGACAATGTCTGTATGTAGAATCGCTATAACTCAAAAACCGATCATCCTATCACACGGAAACTTCATATTTATAGGTTTTTTGCCAGCCATTACAATCAATAGGGCTTTCAAAAATTTGGAAAGTCACCTAATTTTTTTTAATTTTTGGGAGGTTTTTCCAGCAAAACTATAATATTAAGCTGAAGTTTTGCATAATGAGTATGTGTAGCGCCCTTCAAAATAATATAATTTTTACAACCGAAGTAGTACTTTTACTTTTGGTTTTCGGTATTTTTCAGCTTTTTACTTTATCCTTTATCGTTCAAAAATTCGACCTCGAGATTTTGACTGATTTGTATCAGGTATCATTACCTGATCACGTTTTCATGATTTCTGGAAAATGTCTGTATGGCCTGTGTTTTGTGTACTTTTTAACTTTAACTTTTTCTCCAAAACTATCAAGTCTATCAAGCTGAAATTTCATATCTATTATTTTCACGTAAGGCTTAAGAGATACTATGAATTTGGTCAAAATCCGACAACCGAAAGTGGCGAACGATTTCTTGTTTTTTTTATTTTTTCCAGTCTGTTAAATATTTAGAATCTTCATAATATTGTTATACTATAATCATTATGCTAATTACAATCTGTGAAAAAAAATCATCAAAATCGCCCAACATTAAGTGGGATTTTTTTTTTCTAAAAAAGTCAAAAATCGTATTATTTTTTTTTGTTCACGGTTCTTCACACTCCTCAAATATATGAATAAAGTCATGAGTTAGCCACACCGGAATTATTTTCATTGCAACTGGAGTCAACGCTTGTACAAGGTTTATCCCAGCTGCTTGTTTTACACTGTAGCATATTCATCGAGTCGTCGAATTGAATAGTTATATGTACATCGCGTTTGATATTTTACCAAAACAATCAGCACAGGCTGCATTCCAAACGAGCAAAATTTCCCCTCAGTCCGGCCGAATCGTCGACCGAATTTTATCACGCGGCAACGACGGCTGCGGTTTTATCCGATAGTAACTGAACAAACTTTGAACGGCCCGGCCGAATCGTGGAATTCGAGCAGCTGGAGGAGCAGATAGAGACTTGGCCTGACGACTCGAGTGCCTCAAATACGGCCACCGTAATATAATTGTGTGCATTCGCTAGCGGGGTAATGAGCCGCTGAAATGGACCGGGGGAGAACCGCTGTTCCACCGCGTGAACATTCGCCTGCAGGTCGTCGTTCTGCTCAAATTTCCTGAATACATTCGCCCCAAAGTGATTTCCCTTTGTCGATTTAAAAGCGACGGGACGACGATGGGTGGTGGCAGAGTCTGGGACATGGGGGGGTTGGGTTTTCGGATACCTTTTGTACCGGGTCGGGTCGGGTGAAACTTTTTCCTAAACGTCTGTTTGTCCAATTGATTACTCCGCTTTGTACACCTGAGTTCATTTGTCCGGGTGACCCCTCTTTTCCTTCCCTGGCGTCCCGGAAGAACGCCGATGTGTACGTAATGAATCGGAGAGCAGTTTCGAGAGTGCCTGACGTTTCACTTTATTGTTGTTTGTGTGTTCGTTCGCCTTCCGCCCGATATAAACTAAATGAGCCCTATAAAATGAAATAAAAAAAACTTTTTTAATCTTCGATTTTGTGGCCCTTAAGGTCTGTTACGGCTGGACGTAGGTACTGCGTGATCCTACTTTAGTTTCTATTCTCGTTCTCAATTTAATATTTTCTTTGAGTGTGCTTAATTCAATTTGTGTATGTTGGTTGTACTCTCTATCTCTCAGTAGGTAGTACTCTCTATCTCTAAAGGAAGTGCAATTAGGCTTTTGCTCGTTTGATGCCTTTGAGACCACGGTGCATGCTGTGTACCCAAAGTTACAAATTTAAATGCGGAATCCTTGGTCAAAGTTGGGCTTAATTTGGCGACACCAAAAACAATGCGCACTAAATGGCACTCATTTTAGAGAATGCCATCAGAGGAAGCTTTGAATGTTGGACGTGCTTTATAACTCTCCAACGTTGTATTGAAGACATTCCAATTGGTATGCATAGTGTGATGTATGTAATTCTATATCTATATATATTAGTGGTCGGCAACCTTTTTGGAGCCCGGAGCCAAATCAGCGAAAAATCCAAAAAATGGCAAATTTTCGGCCGCCACATATTATTTAATAAAAAAAAAAAAATATATACATATGTATACGGATTTTAATGTTATTTTTAAAAGCTAATGCGACCTTTGAACTAGTACATTTTCGGACAGTTTACATAAATTCGGAACGTATTTAGTGTTCTTCAATTGCATCGGTGCATTAAATCTTTCGTCACTTAATTGATCCGAAAATGTACCAGTTCAAAAGTCGAAAAACACGTTTCTATCCCGAATTCACTCACTTTTCAGAAATTTAAATTTCGAAAACACAATACGTGTGCAAACTGAACTGTTCCCGTTCGAACTGCGAAATAAACTGAATCTCAATGGTAATATTCGAAATAAGAATCAATATTATCACTTTTTATACATAATATAATTTTACTCATAAAACAGTAACATAGCTTCACGATTTTATGACTCAATTTGTCATAGTTTGGTTTTATGTTTTCTCTGGATCCATATTAAAGGAAGGCAAGTATGTAAAAAAAAAAACAACGTAACTAATTTGGTTGACGCGAGTAAATTCAGGGTCAAAAAAATCTTATTTACAATTTATTTATTTTATTTTACGAAAAGTGTTGGATTATAAACGGATTATGAACGGACCACTGATATATATTCAATCGACATAGTGCCTTATCACTACATAATAAAATTAAAATATATCGCGCACTCATACAACCCTTACTAACGTACGCTGCTCCCGTATGGAATAATGCCTCCAATACTAACCAATCAAAGTTTCAAGTAGTCCAAAATAAATCATTAAAAATCATTTATAACACGCCCATATATACTAACCTAAAAAGACTACATTCCCAGTATAACATCCCATTAATCGTAGATGTCACTAACAGATTAACCAGTAGATTATATGATAGAATTACCAATAACCACACTAACAAATTAGTGAAAGGTCTCGGTGATTATAGCAAGATGTCTTTACCCTTTAGGTATAAACACAAATTACCTAAACATAATTTTCTTTAGATCGCAGACTCTAAAAAGTATTTAATTATGTAAAATATATTATAAACATTTGATAAGAATTGTAAATAGGTTTTTGAGCTCTTTCTCCTATTATGCTTTAAACACTAACATTAAAATAAAATAATCCTTATAAATACTAACAAAATGAACAATGTGTAAAATAGATAATGGTTACTGGACCAGTAGCTATTAAAATATATTTAAGATGTATTGTGAACATAGTATAAGAACAATAAAAAGCTTTTTTAAATAAAAAAATAAAATATATCTATATGTATTTCAATGTTGAAATATTTTTCAGTATAACCTACATATGTACATGCATAATAATACTGATTTTTTTATTTATTTATTTATTTTTTAATTACAAAAACACCCACCATTACATAACAGATTAACCAAATCGCCATGGTTGGTAAATTACAAAAATAAAACACGGTAAAAACATAATGAAACAAACAATTGTTTGTTTCAAAAAAATAATAATTGATAAACAAGTGTATTGATTGACAAATATATTGTAAGTTTACAATGTGTAGATATTTTAGGCACATATTGAACGTATAGCATTGTGCTAATATCAATATTAGTCTAGACACAACAAAACGTTAAAACAAAACTCGAGAATGTTCACGAAAACTTTATAAATTATGATGTTGTTTATCGATACTTAAAACTTATGAAAAGTTATTAGACACACACGCACTCATATGCTGAAATAGTTTTCAATGTGGAATAATTGTTTATGTACTTAGTAGAGTCAAAACAACGTCGTAAATTGTATACAGTATACACGAGACTCAAAAAATGGCTTTTTGATTAGATAATTGGATAGCTTTAAGATACACACACACATATACAAATACATATACATATACAAACATATACGCAGTATGCGAAGCTTTCACTGCTTTTATAATTTGATTGGTTTTGCGCGCCAAAATGTCGCGGTGTCCAGGGCCGGCCGCGCAATTAGGCCAGCGGTCGTGCCTGTCCACCTCAATTACACTGTTTTTGCAAAAATCGCAACAGCAACGTTGCGGTGTCACGTTTAACACTTGTAAATTGTCGATGCATAAATTTCGCGTTTGCAATTTTACATTGGCACATTGTTTGCCCGAGCTTCCGTGTCGTGGTGTCTCCTTATTTCGTACTCGATTTCTCACCCCAAATGTTGGTTGTCGTGAAACGGGGAGGGGGTGCAGTGATGGGGTTAAAATTTTGTTTGATTTCAAAGTCGAGTGAAAGTGACTTTTAAAAGTTTTGTCTTAGAGGGGAATTTGTCGAAGCTAATCAAATCAACCGCAGACAATGACGAGCAAGGTGATTCTGCGACTTTGATTTAAGTCTGTGATCCTTTGTATGTAATTGGAACAAGCTAGTATTGATGTAAATACTGTTGGTTCTGAAAACGGCAACTAAATTATCAGAAGATTACTCGTAAAATATATGGAGAATATGGATGGGATAAGGTCAAAGTATTGTACGATGAAGTTTAAAAAATCTTACAGTATTTTTTACGGTATATTCATATATGATAAAATAATTATTAATAATAGCGTAATTTTGTTTATATCCTTCATTATACGTCTTAATATGTAATATTATATTAAGAGGATAAAAATTTATTTGTTTATTTATTTAAGATAGCGTAAGAAGCTAATTAATTACAACAAACAGTAACTATTTATCCTAAGCTGCTTCTGGAAATCTAAGGATGCATAATTTTTGCTGAAAACAACAACGTGTTACTTATCCAAAATACGATGCACAGAATCCTCAATGAAGAATTATGTAGATATGTTAAGCATCTTTTTCCACCTTTATTTATATGCTTGAAAAGCTAACTACGAACAAAAAGTAGCTTAAAGCTAAAATTACTAAATTAAACTTAATTATCTATACAGAGATGCTATTTTAAGGCTGCCAGTAATCTATCAATTTTATTTATATTTCTGAGACCTTCTGGCAGTCCATTGAATTCAATAACATATCTGTACAAGATACTTCTACTACATACATATGTATGTAGATCTACTAAATTGTAAATTCTTAACTATAAACTTACTCTTATGCCTAGTATTATGACTATGTACATATGTACATATATTGTAGCCCCTTGTAATATCTTGGTAGTAAACTCTTATCTAATTTAAAAATATACATATGTATTAACATGCACACTTTTAATGTTTCATTTACATTCATCCAATTTAATTCATTCAACATTAGAGGTATATCTATGTATATAATGGCCAATTCCGTCTGTCTGTCTGTACGTCCTTAGTAGTTTCTCGACTTTGCTAAATTGTTACGTAATCAATTACGTCAAACATGTCCATTGATATTCAACGGGATTACACTAGTTAATCTATTGAAATTTAAAATAATCAGCATATGTAGCTCTATTTTGCAGTTTTGGCAACCTATGTATCTTTAATTACCCAATTTATTAAATTAAAAAATTGAGAATATTAGTATTTGTAAATGGATCAATTGTTCAATATATGTATTACTTGTAATCTTGAATGGGCATACGTATAGGCTCTATATATTATGTATAGGTATATTCTCATTATTACATTGTTAGAATTGCGGGCAACCCCATTTTGTCGTCAATTGGGATAGTGGCAATAATACGTAACCCGAGTCCCGCGAATAAATTTTAAAGTTTCTCACACGTCCCCGGAGGCTTTCGTGTCGCGTGATGAATTCAAATTACTCTCGAGATTCTCCATAATGTCTACAGCCTCAACTAACAAGATTTTCTTCTTTCCCTTTTGCCGCCCCCGGAAAACTACAAAGCACTCGGTCGCTCCGGTTCGATTCAGCGCCTCACAAAAGGACGAATTGTTGGAAATCCTGTTCGGGGAAGCCTCTCGGCGATGGCAGAAGTTGGTGGAAAGAGCCTCCAGAGTTCGTTTGGACCCCATTCCACAAAAGAATAATGGCGCCGGGGGTCCTCGAAGGCGCCTTCGAAAAATCATCGATATTCTCGAGCGCCTTCACCCCGGTGACCCTTTAAAATAAGTCTCGCACACTCGACGTACCCAATGGCGACCACACTACACCCATTTGCTCACCTCTTGCCACACTTTTACCCCCATAGGATCCCCCCTGCTTCTGAGGACACGTTGTTCTCGACAGGTTTTTCCGAAAATGCCCCCTATAAAGTACGCCTTAAAAGCTTGCCGTCGAACGTGTTGCTCACACACGAAAATTCTCCGAAACACTTTGAAGGGTCATTCGAAACGGTGAGAACATTTTAAAGCAGTCGTTTACACTGTGACCTGAGATTCAATTGGTTATTAAATTACCCATGTGTTTACACAGAATGATTCACGCCTCACTGAAAATTGCAACCGAGTCGTGAAAATAGGTATTTTAATTCAAATCAAAAGGGTTGGGAAATTTATGCCTGTCATTTTTTTTTAATTCAAACATAATGTGCGAGAGGGCCGGATAGAATTGAAATATCTTTTTAGTTAGGTGCAACTTTTGAACTTGGGGACGATATTGAAAAACTTTCCATGTGACTTTTCCGAACGGCTGATACTTGTGCGGAACTTGTTGGCCAACGTGTGCTGAAAAATGTCGATTGACTTGCAAAACTTGCACGTCGTAAAATCATAATAACTGCACCCTCCAAAGTGCACGCGCACACTCGTTCTAAACTTTTGCACAACAACTCACATGCACGACTTCTCATTTTGGACTAACAACATGTAGAGCTCTTAGCAAGTCACGTTTTGAGCTTCGAGTTTTGTAATGGCTTTTTTTTTTAATATTTGCCCACTTGGAAATATTTTTTCAGCAACTTAACTTAATGAACATTTTTGGTAGTATTGGTTCACTTGTGTATACCCAAAACTACGCAGGAACGTATAGGTAATGAAAAGAGGCGAAAACTAGATTGGGCGAGTACTTAAGTATACTACAGTGAATTGAACACAAAACAGTTGCCTTTCGCCTTTGGAGGTCCTATAATTGAAACGCTTATTGAATTTCGACTTATTTCTCGAATTCGAATTTTCACTTTGGTTTCTAATGAAAAGCGTGATAATGTCGCGCGAGAATTTGAATAAATCTCCATTGGTGTTTGTATAGAGAAGCAATATTCTGCTTTTTCCATTGTTTTCCCCATCAAAAGTTTATAAATCGACGTCTCTACCTCTCCATAGCTTTCTCTCTCTTTCTGGTTCTGCTTCTCATCCTCTCTCTCGTCGGCAATGATTCAAAGCGCTTATTTGAGAAATAAATAAGTTATTTGGACTTCAATTTATGCCGGCCTCGGCGTTGAAAATTTATTTTCACCTGGCTTGTATTTTAATTCCGCGCGTGCGACCCCGAGTACCAAAACTCTTCCATGCTCGTTCGTTATCGATAAAAATCGACAATTTCATTAAATTCAATCTAAAACGTATAAGCGAAATAGCATTCAATTTAATATAATTTATTATATAGGTAATACGCATCAATTAATTAGAACATTATATATGTATGTACATACTTATTAAAATAAAAATTTCAATTGATGAATGAACAATGTATTTCAAATACTAATTCCCTTATAGTTAATTTAATTTAACTAGTGGTAATTCGACGTTAAGTAGGAAACTGTTTTGAACTCTAAAATGAAGTTATTACAAGTAATTGACGGTGAAAGATTTTTCCGGGAAATTTAAATGGAAAAAAAAATACCATGAACATATACAAAATGATATTGCAGATTGAACGAGTGGAAATCGTTCCCTATAGCGAATGGCCACTCGTTGTAGCGGGCATCGGTCGACGCTCTGCGCCAGTATGAAATATTAAATTATGCGAATCTCAATCATGACGAAACTTCCATCGAAGCTCATCACATCTGCATAAATTATAACAGCATCACACTCAGCCCAAATTACAGTTGCATAATTTATACAACGGTCATAATTTAACCGCGCCGCGATAAGTTCACTCTTTTCAGGAAAAAAAAAATAATCAAATCGATTCGTAAAGGAAACCCAAATACTGTTTTCTCATTTTTCCAAATTTTAAGATTCATTACAAGATCCATCCCCATTCTTACATGAAATTTGAGGGTGTGTATTCGGTTGATCTCGGTGGCTTACTTACCAAATCTTATTACGGCAAGAAATTTCACCCCTGCGAAAATACAGCCCTGGGCAGTCATCTGAGTCGCTCATAATGCAAAAAGAATCTCGTCTAATCTGAAAAGCTTCCAAAATGAAAAAAAAATGTACTTAATACAGGTATTATGTGGCTTTGATTAGATTTGAACTTACTCGTATAAAGTTTCATTCTTTTTTTCGTACATTTCGTCGAAAATAATAGATTCTGTTGGGTCAGGTGAGATGTACCTCAAGCTTAAATCGTATTAGCCTTCGATTCAATTCTTCATACTCGTTTTTTTTTTACGAATAGAACACATTTTACCAAGAGAAATTTCATTCGTTTCCTTTGTACACATTTCAAACACACGTGCTCTTAGCGATTGCTGTCCATTTGGCTCGGTTAGCTTTGCTAAATGGTGCAAAAATGGGTCGTTTTGACCAATGGTGCAATCTACTGATGTTGAACATTCTATTTTATTGAGTTTTACTATAGTTATTTTCCTTAAGCATGGTAGTACTTGGTATTTGTCACACCTGGAGAGCTTCTATTTTTATATTCTGTACATTTTGTAACGTATTTTCAACTGTTCATTAACGAGGAATATTTTCGGTCGTTTGTTGAACGGCGAAACTCAATTTTGGTCGAAGTAAAAAGGGAAAATTCGATATCCCATGGCGATAGCGAGCGGTGTGCATTTGTATTCCATTGTCGGCAACAAAGGCAATAGGCGCTTGGTCTATATACAGCTATTTTCAATAGAAATAATAAAGAAGAAGACCGATGAACGAAGGGTGAATTTGTGCCAAAGAGATGATAGCCAACCCAGCATCCCCCACAGCCAACCCACCCCCATAAATATTACACAACAAAGTTACCAGTGGAGTTGCCGGAGCTGCCATTGTTCCGTCAACCAAGCAACTTTCCATCTTACAAGTTTCCCAAAATTAAATCCCATCATTGGCATTCGCGTTAATTTCAAAATCGTTTCCCGCTCGCAACGCGGAATTATCTTTCGGGTGCGCTGGACCAAAATAACGATTCGAGTGTCTAAACAAGAATTATTATTATTTCCGTTTAAAAACCGCACCTGTACATTTATTCAGTGTCTCCAGTTTGACGAGAGGATTTAATTTGACGAAAATTCTAATGCTGGAAGTTACTCGATATTGATTTATTATGCTGCTTTGAAGTCATAAATACTTGGATCGTATTCAATATATTTGATGCTGTGCTTTAATCCTCACTTCAATATACATAATCTAATATTGTATGTATGTGTCATATTCTTAGAAATATCCAAGTCTAAGCAATATATGTATGTACAAGATTAATGTTTATGCAATTATGCATTCCATCTGTGAACTATATTTATTGATTGGAATATTTCACTCGGGTTTTTAATCATTTAGTGGTTCGAGTGAAAAGATAAATATTGGATAACGTAATTAAAAAAGAAAAGCTTTTCACATGAATTTTACGAATTTTCAATCAATTGGAAATAAATGGTCTTAACTTCTAGTTAACTTATTTTCTACAATGAAAAATTGTAGGATTATTTTCTTAGTAAATTTGACGCAAAAGATTCTAAAAATGTCGATCAATGTACATAAAAAAGGAATGTTTAAAACTCGTTTTGAAAGACAATTCGATTATAAAAATTATGCACATACTGTACATTTAGCCAGTTTGCCCGTCATATGACAGTGGACTCCACCCCCCAACCCACCAACCCAACTAACCCAAGAAATGTATTAGAAATATGGAATAATAAGCATTGTATGCAACAACACGTGCACATTACAATATCCCTGCGGGCTGGTTTGTACGATAACAGTACAGCCTATAGCCCATTTGACAGTACATTAAATAATGGTATAGTTTACCGTTGATTCATAAAATCGCATTGTCGAATCGAACCAACTTTGTTGTGTTAAAAACAACTACACATGTATAGTATTACTTGTTATGTTGGCAATGTGAGCACAAGGACTCAAGCAAGCAGACTATTTTGCTAATACGTACAATCTATCTATCTTAATGTATCTAAATTTATACATACATTGTACAATGTACATGCATACATACATATATACATACATGTACATTTCTTCTTTCAAGGCGTCTACATATGTTTTGATCGTCAGTTGTTATTTTTAATTTATTTTTACTAGTATTTTTCGCCCAATTGAGTTTGTTGTGTAGTAACAAGTACATATGTACACGTTTGTAGTAACACGTTTAGAAAGGTAGACGAGTAGGGGGATGTTGTAGGCGTGAGAAATGGCCGCGTGTAAAATTCTCACCTGGAAGGGTCTGGGGCCCGATGATAATGGTCGAGGCCCCTAGTGCCTGTTACTAATTTATTCAGGGAATCCCCTAGGCAGGTTCGGTCAGAGCCTTTTGGCCCCACAATAAACGCGAAACTACTGGGGGCCCCCGTGTCGGCTTCAAACGGTTACGCAGCTGTAATGAGACAGCTTCATAAGCACAATTCAGGACCTCAGGCCTAACTCTACCCACTTTTATTGCCGCCACATCGTAAGGAAATGTCTGACCAGATATGCTTAGATAATACTGGAATTTTCCTTTTATTTTTCAACCTCCCGACATTTGGTTTCATTGAAGATTAAATTAGTTTCGAAATCTTTTTAAACATGTTTCTTATTAATTTTGATGCTTCAAAGTTTATGATGTAGTGCCATCCATGGACAATTGTTTCAGCTGCAAGTAAGATCAAGATCCACTTTAAATAAAAAGTTTTGGCAATTTATCTAACTCAGTTGTTGAGAAGGCGAGGCTAGGCGAGGAAGGTTAGGCTAAATTCACCTAGGTGAATTTAGCCTAACGTAACCTAACCTAACTTTACTATACTGTACCTTATTTAACCTTTCCTTACCTTACCTAACCACTTATTCACTCTCTTCCTTTTCTCCCCTCAATAAAGTTATGGGGAACCACTGGAGAGTAAATTGCACTATGAATAAAATTCTTCTTCAAAATCAGTCCCTCAATAATGGAAATCGTGACCTCCATGAGCTTCTTCGACATCTGGGGTGTGGTTTACGATTCCTTTCCAATCTTTCCAGGAATCGGCATTGCGAAGTGCAGTCTTGATCTGATCGGTCCATCGTGTAGAAGATCTCCACGAAGAATTTAAGAATGGCAATCCTTAATTTGCAACTATCTGAGGATGGAAATGTTGGTGCGCTTTGCCATCCAAGAGATCCTTAGAATTCGTCTTCAACACCACATTTCAATGGCCTCAATTCTTTTCCTTTAAGCTGCCTTTATTGTCCATGTTTCGGACAATAAATGTATATGTATATGGAGATAACTAGGCTTCTTACTAGTTGCATTTTTGTAGGGGTTTAAATGCTCCTGTCTTTACATATTTTGGGATTGCTCTTTTGACCATCGAAATCCTTCTTCTTATTTCGCCATCACATCCTCCAATGTTGTCGATTCGAGATCCCACGTAGACAAAGTCATCGACCACTTCCAATCCACAAGTTTATTTTATTGATGCATAAAATACGTAATAAGTATTCGCTGGTGTGAAATGCGTCGATCTGTACATACGTATTTATGTAAATATCTATGGAAACATGACACAATAGAATTTACCTACATACATATTAATTGAAATATTGCACGAGTGAGTGTTGCATTGAGCGAGCGTGGAAGCTCCCGTTAGTTTTCAAGAATTAATTATTTCCGCTCGTTAAATTCAAAAGGGATAAAATCCTTTGAGAACCGTCTGTATATACGTCCTGGTTCGCGATGCGGTTTTGCGCTTCAAACTAATGGCAATTAAATCCGTGTCGCCGAGGAGATATTACCATCTAATATCGTTATTTATTTTATCGATATCGAGGCTTGGGTCGGTCGCTCTGGTCCATTTATTTAGTCGAAGCCCAAGGCAGACCTCAGTGGGTGGTTGGGTGGGAGAACAGTACAATTATGAGGCAGCCAAAGGGACTCTCGAGATAAACAGGGATGTGGTCCAGGCACGCCTTTCATTACGGAAATCTTAATGGCGCCATTAGCCGGACACCCATGCAAAATTATTGCCAATCAGCGGATGTATAAGTATAATATAAAAATTCTAGTGTGGCTCAACATGCAATTTTAACTATGGCGAAGTTGAAGATATGTATGCGCATTGCGCTTCAATAAAAAATAAACAAATTATAGTAGTAGTGTTTCTATACACATATGCCTTTTTATTGACCTTATACGATATTATGAAACAATTGTAAAGATATTTTTTAGTATTGAAAAGTTACATCGATTAATTTGAACGATACATAGTAAAATCATCGGAAATACAAGGAAAAAGTTATTACTTTACACTTTTTCTGCAACTGTTTGATTTGAATTATTAAATTATTCCAGATCCCGTTCCCGTACCCAATCCAGGCATGATCACAATAAGTCCTGAAAGTTTCATCGCGATCGGTTGAGTGGTTTAGGAGCCTATAAGAGACAAACAGACAGACAGACAGACAGACAAACAAACAAACAAACAGACCGACATTCATTTATATATATATATATATCAAATAGGAATACTAATAACACTGTGCAACAAAAAAATCACGTTTTTTCAGTTACCCGAGCAGAAACCCAAAAATTGTTACTAATTCTGACCCACTGAATCCGAATATGATAGTGAAATTTGTTGGTTAGCTTTTGTTTATGAGATATGAGCGTTTGAATAAATGGATAATTTTTTCCATTTTTTTTTTTACTTTTGCGGTCAAAATTTAGTACTTTTGTGTTCAAAATGAGTATTGAAAGCAATAGTCAGATATTTTTGCTATTCATTATGATATTTGAAAGTTTTCAAATACTAGCGAATTTTAAATGTAAAATTTTGAGTTACAGACCCCAAAAGTCAAAAAAATGGAAAAATTATCCATTTTTTTAAACGCGCATATCTCACAAACAAGAGCTAACAACCAAATTTGGATTCAGTGGGTCCAACTTAGTAAAGATTGACTAATCTAATTATCAAAAGTAGCAACATCTAAATTTAACCTTCGCTTCATGTTGTAATGAATTTCTTAAACTGAAGTTCAAGTTATCCACTTATTTAACAATAATTTTCTCGAATCATAAATAATATCATTTTAAGCATTGATTTTCTCAATTTTTTAAAACTTTCCAAATAGTTATTCATATGTACAATTTTGCTACAACCATAACCATTTTACGATACGACGTTCATAAAGCAATCGATTGTAACAATGTTCGTTTTACAATTTTTAATTCTTGGCACACATCGAAGTCTTGGCACACATCCAAATTTTAAAAATTACAAATCTACAATTGGTGACGTCAACTATTCTGTTTTATCTCGTTTTAAACACTGCACACAGACAGAGAATATTGAGTGCATGTTAATCAAACGTATATTGAAATATTATTTAGAGCGAAATAGGGTTGTTTGTTGAAAATGCAATAACGCATTTTGGTGTCTCTTTGATCGTCGACGAGCGTGAGTTGGAAACAGCCAATTTAAATTTAGTCGCAAAGGTGGCTGATTTCAATTATAACGGGCGTATTTCGAGCAAAACGACTGAATCGTTATTTCGCCTGATAGATTTCGGAACAACCTCTCTTCCTTTTCCACCCACCCATCTGAACCACCTCATGGCCCCATAAAGGCGAATCTTGAATGATGAGCGCCGATTGAAAACGCCGACTTGATTATGAATCGGAAACCTTCGCCTAATTGGACCATAACTCTGCCGGACTAATTGCCAGCCGACTTAATCCCGTTACGGACACTCTATATCTCGGATGGATTAATTTTTGTCAGTGAACCCGGTCGAATAAAATATATTTTCTTTCGTCGGCGAGATACATATAATCCGATGACCTGATATCAACTATGGATTATATTACCAGTATACGCGCACGAATTCCTACAAGTCACATACGTACAGAAACTCAAACGAGATTGAACAGTGAATGAAAGCGTTCTATGAATCTGAAATAATACGTATCTTCCAGTAATAAAATCATCCGTTGAAGTTATACGACTATTGAGTCGCATCAGATTTAACGACTTGTACGGTTGCTGAACCGCGCACTCGAATTAAATCACATTTAAATTTCACATATGCGAATGTATGTATGTATGTACACGTGCCGTAGAATCGATCGTACATTTGAAATTGTACGAAAATAAAGTTTTCGTCGTAATTTAATGGCGGATAACGAATTGGCTCGATTGTTTAAATACGGTCGCCGCTGATTATGTTAAGCATTCAACTTTTAATGTTTCGCCGAGCGAACATTTTCTTTTGTCAAAAACAAGCGAAAGTGTATCTGGAAAGGTTTTGCTAAGTTTTAATTGCGTTTGCGTTCAGCTTCTCACTTGCTGCGTTGGAAGTCTCGAATACGACAACGCAAATATCTTATTCCTAAAAAAAAAAGTTAAATAAAATAAACAGCGAACAGTTGGAAGGAAATGTCGTCAATCGCGATGTTTCACAGCATTGTAAACTTAAAGCGCAAAAATGGTAAAAAAAAAACAACCGATGAAAGCTTTAGTTATTGTACTAGGATTGATTGAAATTTGTACGAATTTAGTATACGTTTATTGTTATTCTACCGTCAAACATACGATGAGCATGTAATTCAGATCAATACGGTGGTAAACATGTCGGACGATCGTACAGATATTTTGTAATGGCCAACCATCGAGGATTTACAACGTACATACATTTGAGTATACCCATGTCACCGGACAAACGCTCGTTCCCGTGACACATACGTCAATCAAAAATTTGTAATTCAATAAACATGATCGCATGAAAAATTGGCACCAGCGAAATTCTATCGGAAAAGCGTAACGCGAAACAGAGTGGGGGAACGACGACTTAAAAGTAGGAAAAGCCTTTCGAGCGGTGCAGATACGGTCGTTGAATTTTCCGAAATTTCCCCGCAAGTATGTATCTATATAACGTAATAATAAGGAATCAAAAAGACAACGTATTTAGTTGACTGTAACCGACGCTCAGTGCCAATAAAATTTTATTTAGAGGCCATTACAGACATCTGAAGATCGGCCATAAAGGCGACACGTATTTGAGGGGAATCGATAGTATACGCTTATATTGGGGCGCAGTTGGGGGCCCCCATGTCGGGGGCGTAGCCCCATGGGAGCACTATCAAGAACGCCTGATGGTGAAAATACCACCCCCCCCTGTTACCATTCCCCTCTCGTCTGACAACTTTTAATTTTGAGTCGTTAACTTTATCTCTAACTTTGCGAACGATAGTGGATCGGGGCCTTTACACATACGAACTTTTTAGATTAACACGAAACTGTGCCATAACTCGATTTTTTTTATCTATATCGATTAAAGTTTTATGTAAATGAACAAACCGATCTAGATAACCAGACTTACGCGTTTTTGATTGAAAAAATATTCGAAAACTCGCGAATTTCATTTTTGTTCTCAAAAAAAAAAAAAAATATTTTACTGTTGTTTCGACGATTGAAAACTTTCATAAACTCGCGTTTCAAAAATACAGATTTCGACGATTGACCTTTTAAAATGTAAATACACCTTTTTCGATTGCGTAATTTCGATCGCATAACGTGACAAGGGAAACGTTCACACGAATTGACATTTCAGTTTGAAACGTTTGCGTTCAATTTTTTGATAACGTTTTTGAATACACGTTAATGGTTGTCATTGTTATTATAAAATAGCTACATTTCAAAGATAAATTTTCAATTGCTGGTTGAATTATCAAGATTTCCTCGTAAACGTTTGGTGGGTGGTATGTGTATTTATTTTTCTAGTTTGGATTTGTAGGTCGATGTTGGCGACAAAGTTGTTTGATTGTAACCGAAAGAGACTGGTGCGGTCGTCTGAAACGCCTGGCGCTTCGGGAAGATTGGTTCTTTTCTGCCACGAGCCAAAGTTTGGTTACAGTTCCGCAGGGGAAACATTTTCGCATTTGTTTGCCGGACGGAGTGGTCGCCTGAAAGGAAACATACCAACTTTCATTCAAAAAACGTTTGTGCCGGACCACTGCCGACCAACTTTTTACAACACTCGAGTATAAAAAACTCGCAACGCAAGCTTTTTCATCATTAAAAAGGAGGCAGGAAAAAAGTGGTATTTTTTTTCTCTTATTTTTTGCCTTTTGGTTATAGATAGGGCGTTATTTTCGCGTTAAGTCAAGATTCCCTTTTTACTTCTTTTTTTCATTTTTCTCTTCGGTTTTTTTTTTTTTTTTTGAAAGACTCGCGCAAGTGTGTGATACACCATTTTTATATGAATATTCAAGTGACGTTGCCGTATGAATATTCAAAGAATCTGCGGTTTGCCTTTGCTCAAACGAATCCCGCAGGTCTGTCGGCAAGGACCCGTTCGGGTTCTCCGGGACCCTTTGAAGGTCCGAAGCTCTCTCAAACGACAAAAACGCTTTCGGGTTAGTGTCACGTGTACCTGTTCCAAGGCTAACCCTAGAGTACATTCGTCTTCGCTGCAAACTTACTTTTTAATATTTTGTTATTACTATGTAGAAGGCGTGTAAAAATTCATTCAAAAGCCTTAGAATTTGCAGAGTAAAATTTTTACGATCATAAATTGTAGCCGCACAGACATGAATAAAATCATTATATGTAGCACTCACTACTATGTAGATCCGATCTCACTGTTTTAACAGACTGCTTGAATTCCTTTGAACGAATGTGTTTAAGCCAGGGGCTATTAACCTTTTTGCTCTCTGGCTTACACTTAAATCAACATGTCTTTTCCGGTAAAGGTTTTTCGTGCTTTTTCTATGTAAAGCTGTTTTGGCCTATGAAAACTTTTGACGTTGGAATATTCCAAGGTAAACATTTGCGAGTAGATCTAGTTAATTATGCGAAGCCTTGACTTTCATAAAAATGTATAGAACACTTACATACATAAGAAAACGTTTGTTTTGGTTTGCTAGGCGATAGTTCAGTGATTAGAACGTTAGTCTCTTAAGCTAAGGTCTGGGGTTCGATCCCCGCATGTCGAATAACTTTTTTAATCGGATTATTTGACCTTGACCATTGTCATTGGCAAGATCTGTACATTTTGGCCGTCTTCTGTTAAAATTTTCCAATTTATCCAACCTAGTTGTGAAATGGTTCAACCCCAAATTGGCATCATCCTATCCAATGTTCTTACGTTAACCTGTCATTGAGTCTAGATCAGCGGTCGGGAACCTTTTTAGAGCTAAGAGTCAAATTAGGGAAAACCTTGCAAAATTGGTAAGCTTGGAAGCCGCAACATATTGTCGTCAAATTATATTGTATATTCAAAATGAAATTAAATGTTACTCATTTATTAAATGGACGGCAGTAATAAATAAGCTGTGATATTTCTTAATGTTCGATAGTTTATTATTAAAAAATTCGGGTGTGGCTAACCCATGACTTTTTTAGTACGTAAGTAAATAAAACGCATGCACACCACCACACCGACCAAAATACATACATAAATATCATGAAATTACTAATTTACTATGTTGAGTCCGCGCGCGTATGTAAAATACGATCTTCGGCATATATTCAACTACCACTTCCGGTCGGCGGATTTTGATCAAGACCTTATTAACTCTTAATTTTTATATGAAAATTATAAATATAAATTTTCGACAAGATCGCCGGAGCAGTTTCAGAAATATTCTGTGGTAAACTTTTCGACAAAAAAAACCTACTTCCGGTTGACTAATTTTAATTATTATTTTTTTAAATATCAATTTCTCTTAGAATTACAACATTACAATATTGTGACGATACTACATACATATTTAAAAGGTCGAAAAAAATAAAAAACAAAAAATCGTTCAAGAGTAAACTGCCACTTTCGCTCGTCAGAAGTTGACTAAAATCACAGTATCTCTTTACGGCAAACGTGAAAACTATAGATATGAAATTTCGACCAAATTCCCGTAGCCGTTTCGGAAATATTCTGTGGTAAAAGAATTTTAGAATTTTCTACAAGAAAAAACCCTACTTCCGGTTGACTGATGTTGACCAAACTCCTTTTGGCTCTTACACCTTACGTGAAAATAATAGATATGAAATTTCAGCTTGATAGCCTTGATAGTTTCGGAGAAAACACACATACAGACACACACACGCATAAGTACACAGACATACAGACATTTTCCAGAAATCATGAAAACGTGATCAGGGGATGATACTCGATACAAATAAGTCAAAATCTCGAGGTCGAATTTTCGCACGATCACAATCAAAGTAATAAAAAGTATTATTGAAAAACGATTTAAAGCTTTTTATAGCCGTAAAGTTGTGTAGAAATAGGATTCATTTTGATTTTGTGTAAATTGTGTGTAAAAGTTTTGTAATATGCACAAAACGTTGGATGATGGCGAGAGCCGCATTTGGCTCCAGATCCGCCGGTTCCCGACCACTGGTGTTTGTGTTCTTCGACCTGTTGGATAACTTTCCCCAAAAAAAAAAAAATAAAATTTAAGCTTGCATAGCAAAACAAGAACCATGGATAGAAAATTCATAAAACAACTTAACATAACGTAACGTACATTCTTTCGTTTTCATTAAAACAGCTGCAGGCAGCAAAATCAACACAACCACATAATAAATCAAACTCGTAGATAGTACGTTGATCGTATAGCGCAAGTTGTATCTTATTTTCCCCGGAAAAGCTTTACGGTTTCCATTGACACGCGCATTAAAGAGGGCAACCGTTTTAAGAATGAAGTTTTTATGTGTGGCCGTTTGGTATAATTGTATTCTCGTTAAGCTGTCGGTTAGTACGGGGCAGCTGGCTCGTTTCTCCAAGGAAAGAGAAGACGACAGGGCTGTGGTATTTCCAGGGTGTGTTTCCCTCGTCAGTTTCTTTTACGAGAAGTCGTTAGAAGAGCTGGGCGAGAAGCGGTCCGGAAAAGCGGAGTCTCTCTTGCTCACCGGCCCAACTCGCCGAGCATAATTGGTCCGGCCGACACCCGAAACCGCCCCATTTTGCCGCCCCACAAAACAATCACACAATTTACTTTCGCCCCGTATTTGTTTTGTTTTTCGACAGTGCTACCAATCCCGCACGTCGATGTAAATCACGAGAAAAGGTCGACGAACGAACGGTTCGTAGCAAATTTCGCAAAGCCCACGACGCCGACGAACGCGTATAATATGTTTGAATCAATTTATGTTACTTCTATCAAGATATCACCATTGAAAACAACACACGTTTTCGCTGTTAGGATTGTAACTTTGGTTTGATTAAAACGTCTTGAATGTATGTATGTATGTATTTGGTTCAATCGTCGCCGTTCTTTTTAAAAGTTTTAAATGCACACTGTGTTGGCAGCGTCTATGACAGTGGTCGGGAACCGGCGGCTCCGAAGCTGCATGCGGCTCTTTGTATGAAAACCTGCGACTCTCACTGTCATCCAACGTATTGCGTGAAATACAAAATGTTGACACACAGTTTACACAAGATCAAAATGAATCCCATTTCCACAACGTTGTGGCTATAAAATGCTTTAAGATCGTTGTTTAGATTAAACTTGATAATAATTTTTAGTAATAAACTGTCGAACGTTAAGAAATATCACGAGGATAACTCATTTCTTACTATTATTAATGATTAATGAGTAACATTTAATTTAATTTGAAAATATAATTAGAAAATAATATGTTGCGGCTCCCAAACCTACCAATTTTTGCAAGGTTTCCCTAATTTGGCTCTTAGCTCGAAAAAGGTTTCCGACCACTGATCTATGATAACATTGATAGTTGATTGTTGACAAGTGATGTATGAAAGGTTTCATATGGCCTCTTGTTTGCTTTAAAGCGTAAAAAAAAAAAATTAAAATTCAGATATACATATATACATAATTGTATGACATTCACTCATAAAATGTATTTTTACTTTATCCCAATCGGATAAAGTATTGTGATCGGGCAAAAATTTGACCTTGAGATTTTGACTGATTTGTATCAGGTATCATCCCCTGATCACGTTTTCACGATTTCTGGAAAATGTCTGTATGGCTGTGTGTCTGTGTACCCGTGTGTAGAATCGCTAATAACTCAAAAACCGTTTATACTATTACACTGAAATGACTAATTTGGTATTTATAATCATCCGTTTAGCAAAAGCCATAATATCATTGAAAAAATGACAATACGAGCTTTAAAACACCTTTTTTTTTATTGCAGTATAGTTGTTAGTTTCGAAGATATTAATTTTTGAACATCGATTTTTACTTTATTTAATAATCATCCTGAAAATATTATGAATATTTAAACTTTAACATTGTATTCGGTGAATAATTTTATTATTTTTGGTACGCAGAGTTTTTATAGTGGTTCTTGTGTTTCTTTAAGTCCACTTTCGTGGGGATTTTCGTCAAACAGTGCAGCTAAAAATAAGATACTAGAAAAAGGCCGTGCGCTTAACTCCCCCCCATTTGAATAACACGGACGTATCTCTTACGAACTTGAAGCATTATATTTACTACGAGAAAAAGAGAAGATTCTTTCGCTAATGAATATATAAAGAGAAACGTCGCCGAAGCTTTGACTAATCGATCCGTGTAAAGGAGAGGGTTTAATTAATTCTGTGTGTGTATAAAAAAAAGGAGAAAAAAATGGGAGTTCAGCGGCGAACCGAAACGAGAAAAGTGGATAAGAAAAACGTCGGTCGGTTTTTCGTCGACAATAAAATAAATATTTTCTGAATGTCGTTCCCGCTCCTTGGAAAAACTCGAGGGTAGACGAATGGCTCGTAAATTTGGTTTTTATCTGGGAAATGCGATTGAGGACGAAACGTCAAGTAGAGTCAGTGGGAGAGAAGGGAGAAAGAAAATGAATGAGAGTAGGGGGCGGCGTCGGCTGCCGCCTGGGGCTGTTGCTGTTTCTGCCGCCGCTTGTCCACCCATTATTTTAATGGAGACATTAAACGCTTAATAAAACTAAGCTCTTTTTGCTTCGGTTTCTTCTGCACCCTCCGACTTTCCTCCCCCACTCCTCTTTCCACAAACCGAAGCTTTTCGCTGGGAAAACTGCTCTCGGTCAACTATCGCCTTTCGATTCGACGCCGAGTTCAATTGCTTCTTCTTTTACGATTTGATAAAAAAAATAAAAGTCAATTTCGAAGTGCGTTTCGTGACCGTAAAATGTTTTATTTTATTTTGTTCACTGGCTTCAGTGTGTACGCGGTAGCGCGTTCCGTAGGTACATAATAGAGTATAAATATTCTGATCTTGTTGAAGTGCCACGTTTGTGGCTAATAAAATTTGTCGTTTGAATTAAGTATACGTATCCATTGTTTCGACACTAAATTCAGCACGTATGTAAGTGTAATAATTTCAGTACGTTCATTTATGTCGCAGAAAATCAAATCAATTTATTAAAACAGACTAGTCTTCAAAACTTGTTAATTTGATATAATACTATTACAATATTATAAATTAGAGATTAAACTCGAGTATACTTTCAAACTCAATATTAACTTTCAAGTCATTCAAATTAAATTGTCAAAGGCAATTTAAAGTTCTTTCAGATATAATAGTTGTACAAACAAGCGTTAGGCGTTCAACGTTGTATATTTTCAGATTAAAATCGAATATAAAAATAGTGTAAGTCGACGCCGACGTACATTCGTTTTCTGTGTAAAACTGCAACATTTTCACACGTCAGGAATTTCGCATTTATAACGTAAATTTCTTAGAACCCTATCGATCCGTTTCGGGATTGAACACGCAAGTGTGCTCGGCTGAAAATGTTTTGCATGTGTGCATTGTGAGTTTTTCATCATCTTAAGAATAATTGCGAGTCGAGATTTACATATTTAAAATTCATTAGAAAAAAATCTTGCGACAATTCACCCAGTACAGCGTTATGTATTATACCTACATACATACATATATGTATATATACATATACATAATGCAAGTGAAAGGTGGAATGAATGTTTAATTAGTTTTTTGTAAACTTATACATAGCTGTTCACTTATTAATATTAAAAATAAGGTTAAACAATGGGTCGGAGGACCCAATAACGGATTACAATAGGAATAATGTGTAGGTGGTGCCAAATTTTTGTGGAACCCAACAGGAGATGGCTGATCTGGACAGAATATCCAGATCTTGCCAATCACGATACTTTAGGTCGAAAACCGTCAAGAAAATCATTCAACATATGTAAATCGTTCTTGATGGATAAACGCTCTAATAACTTAACGATCACCTGGTTATTATACATAGACTGATTCAAGTAATCAAATTGAAATAATAAAATGATAACAATAATAATGTAACAGTATGTACATACATTCCAAATGAGTTTTGACTTTTGATCTGGATTGGATCATTACTTCGGAAGATTTGAAAGCCCTCAAATGTAGAGCAACTGAAATATAAAATACAAAACAAATGATTTCAATACTCATTTTGAATATGATTGCTACATTTTATAACAAAGATATATGATAATCATTTGCGATCCATTATGTATGTATTATGTAAGTAAAAAAAGTCTGAATTTTTACTTTATCACATGACTTGTCAGTATCACTTTTGCAGTATACATATATATATAAACGATTTGTAAATCAGCTCGAATAATTTCTATATATGTATGTATGTGTGTACATACCTAAATGTATATTAGCCCAAAATCTGCCTGCCAACTTGGGTCGTTGCGGCCAATATAATAAACAATTTTTTTTAGCGCCAATTTGTCAAAGCTGGTTTGAGTCTACAACGCGATTTATGGCCATACACCCATTCATTCAATGGTACACTATACAGTTGTTTCACGTGGTATCAAACGGGCTATGGGTTTTACTTACTATTATTGTAGGAACCATCGTGCACGTGTGGGGGTCGGGGGTGTTGACGTGGTAGGGTGAGAATGCACCGTCATATGACGGGCAAACCGGCCACTATATACATTATTTGAAGGGTTAAAGTA
Source organism: Parapsyche elsis (assembly GCA_022651745.1). NCBI lineage: Eukaryota > Metazoa > Arthropoda > Insecta > Trichoptera > Hydropsychidae > Parapsyche > Parapsyche elsis. The sequence continues at coordinate 7,447,847 of JAGVSN010000004.1, read as the reverse complement.
TCATCATTGCAAATATACATAATAATAACGTTGTAAGCGAAAAGCGACGAGACATCCGACTGACGGGGTATGTCGTCGTAGTACTCGTCGTTGGCACCAGGGGTGGCCAACCGTCGGTTATTGTGCGCCGCAAATTATGTGCTCGGGTCTCACGGGTCTCGTGGGTCTCTCGGTGCGACCGCGCGGCCAAAAGGTTGGGTCAAACGTCTGGGGGATTCAAATCCCGGCCAGTTTATACGCAAGCACTAATGGCCCCGAATTTGCCAAGCGCCACCTACATTCACCTGTGATTTAAGGCGAATCTCTTACAAGAATAGTTTACAAAGGTTATGCGGAATATTTATCGCCTGTTTAACCTACTTACGCGCACCCCTACGCAAATTATACACCAACAAACACCCCCCCATACTCCCATCTATGTACATACCTTTCCCCCGAAAGGTACACATACTCACTCTCTTGACTATTTTTCCTCGCGCGGAAAGGGTTAAATGCGCCTCACGTGACAAATTCACGCTCAGCTTTAATTGCGTCGCTCTCGCATACATATTCTGGAAAAAAAAATCTGGCGTGACTGACACGCAGCTTTCTTCGCCAGGTGATAAATGTGCGTATGGTGTTTCAATAATAAAATAATAGCTTTTGTATTAGTCAGTTTGTGTTAGCTATTCTGCCGTCCTAAGCCCACTTAACGTTACTGACAAAGCAACAATATCGAGATAAATGGACTTGAAAGTTTTATTCCAAATTTGTGTTTTTCTTCATATATTACTGATTTATTTAAACTTTTTTTTATTGCATGAGTTTATGTTCAATGTATTGTGTTTTGATAATTCTAAGGAAAAATTAAAAAAAAAATGAATACTTTAGTAGTTACGTCACTTCATTATTCATTATTAATGTATACATATGACAAACTTCAACCACTCTATTTTTAAAGAATGAATCCCTAACAATCTTATTTGATTTTTCTTTTCGGAGTCTAAGAGTATGACCTCTTCTCATTGAACATAATGAGGTTGGTCATTTCACATGAATAATGATTATTTATTATTTCGAATACTTCAATTAAATCACCTCTTAATCTCCCCGTCTCCAATGTGGAGAGATTCAGTCTTTTCAATTTTTCATGATAAGGTAGTGACCGAAGTAAATATTGGATACGTTATTTTCGCTAAGTATTGGTGATACTATTTCTCTGCGCATGCAGATATGTACGTTAGATTTAATAGCTTAAAAAAGTCACTTTTGGATGAAGATACATTAATTTTTATATGAAAAATCGCAAGAATACACTCCCATAACCCCTAAAACACATCTAACTCATTTTCGTAATTTTTGTCAGTTACGTTAAGTGGGCTTAGGACGGCAGTATTTTGCTTGTATGTACTATATTTCACCTTAACCGTTTTTACTTTATCCATATAGGATAAAGTATTGTGATTTTGTTTGTTTCATTTGCGTAAATCCAGCTATTATAATAATATTGAAAACACGTAATCAATATGTGCTCGAGAGTAGGAAAATAATATATTTATTTGAACATTTCTGCACTTAAATATTAATTTGAAATGATTCACATTACAATGTGTCAAATAAACTACAAAAACTGTTATTTTCTATATGTTTAAATTTGTTGACGTGATATCGTACAGAACACAAAGTGACATGTACATGATATTGCGAAAATGAGTTATGAATGCAACTTTGTCCCTCTTTAATTATTCTATCAGAGCAGTCAAGTGGCACGTTTGAATGACGTCACAATTTCTTTGTCATCGCAAAGTACAAAAGTTCTACTAATATTCTTGGAGCACACAAGTGAAAATTTGAAAAATTTACTTGAAATAACATCCAAATAACAATAACAATGAAATGGCATCTAACATCTAGAGTACAATAACCATTTTTATATAAAGTTACCTGATTTATGATGATCATTTACTATTTCGGACAATTTACTATTTCGGAAATGTCACCTTTGTGCTCCGAGGACGTGATATTTATATGAAATTTCCGTATAAAATGCATTTTTATCTCAAGCGTAAATTTTGGCATTGATCCGTTTGGCAGAAATCACCCTGTCGTTAAAAGTAGGATGATATGTACTTTATAATGCTGCTTTTTTTATCACTGTTATGAGTTTTGGAAGTATAATTTTTGAGAACGCAGTTATCGATATTGATTCTCATAATATGCTCAGATATCAGAGTGCTGATTTTTTCATTTTATTTTTAATGAAATTGATCGAATTTGATCTAATGAACGAACATGCAAAGTAGTTTGATTCCAATTGCTTGTAATTTGTAATCCTTTTTTTTTATTTAAATCAAGCAAATTGGTTAAAATTCTCGGATACGCTATTAGGTTATTGAAACACAAATATGCCGTTTGAAATTCGTCGTGAATTTTGTCGTAGAAAGTTAAAGAATAAAATGTTGATTTTTTCGAACAATTACAGCGCTTTTCCTGTTAGCACTTGCAGAACGTAAAAACTGAAAATTTCTCAATATTGCTTCGCTTTTCAGCACGTTTTCCGAAATATGTTTACATACGTGGCGCATGTCGTCGTTAATCATTTCAAGCCTAGCGTAATATGTATTTTTTTTTTTTCCTTAGCACGGCGCTTTTAAAGGGGTCTCTCACCCCCCCTCCTTTCGACCCCTTCACCTCCTCGACATTAGAGAAAAAATATTTTTTCTCACTTTTTTTTGCATAAATGACTTTTTACTTGTATCATTTATCACGAGGGCAATCTCCGTGTTGAAAATACGGCGGAGTTTTTCGAATAACTCGAATAACTTCCAGAGCGCGAAAAGTGAGAGAGAGAAAGTGAGTGTGAGTGAGTGTTCAACCGCGAAAGTTTCCCGATAAAAATGTGATTAAAGATTATCCGTCGAAGTAGACTCGCACATATATGTACATACATCACTTACGCACACGTTTCCATTCGCCGATACAAAAAAAAGTCAACCGTGGTAATTTATTTGTCATTTGTAAGCATGTTCAACTTTGAAGTCGTAACGGAACTGCCAAATTATAAACAATACGTGATAAATTTCGACTTAAATGATTGCATACTACACCACGTACAATTTTCATAATATAATATGCCTTTGTAAATTGGTTTTAAAAAAAATTTAAGTGTTTTTATAGCACTTGAATAAAATGCAAAGTTATATTGCAAATTGAAAATAATGCCGGGCTGAAAATAATGGGGTACGACGGGGTAGCCTAATGGGTTGTTTGGGCGCGAACGTTTCAGAGCAAACCGTCACGAGAGCCCCTCTGAAAGAAAACAGAACCCCATTGAACTTTTTGTCACGAGCCGTTCTATCTGCTGTTTAAAAATAATGCCTATTCGAATTGAAATTGTTGTGCGAAATATAAAAAAAAAAAAATACATTAATGCGTAATGCACTTTAGATGATTATGATCCAGCGAAAGAAATATGATCGCAGTGTAAATATTAAATTTTCGGGTCACAGGGGAGTCTGAATATAAATAAGGCGAATGATTTAAAATCAAAGTGGCTCGTATATTTAAGAAGGAAACGTTGCTTTGGGATATTTTCTTACCGCTCGGAAAATTCTCCATATTTTACACAATACATGGGTACTATATTTTTTCCGCCGTGAGAGTGTGTATTTATACATTATTATGCGTTAACTCTCTCGGGGCTAAAAAAAAGAAAAAATATGTTATCTTTAGTGTGTTGGTCTGGAAAATTGAACTTGCTCAAAATTTTCCGCAAAACGTTGGAAGAACTTTTATATCGCGAAATGCTTATTAAAATAAGATGAAAAAACTTGTCAGAACGGGGAACAGAATAAAGTGAAAAAAAATATACATATATAAAGCGAGTACCTACCTACAATATGTAAAATTAATACACTGTACAAAGTATCGAAGAATTGTTAATGGAAAGCTTGCCATGTGTACTGAAAAATTTTATATTCATATTGAAAACGGTTTAATAAGCATTTTTAATAAAATTTCACTCTCATGCATAAAGTTAAGTGAAATGATGCTCAGAGTCTCATAATAACAAATATTCTCGTTTCCTCTCCCATTAAGGTACACCATAATACATTTTATAAAATTGAATGATTAATATTTCATTATAAACTTTGTATTAATGACGCATCTCGAGAATATTTTTCAGTTCATGAAATGTAAGGGTTTAGTATTGTCATACATTTAACTTTAATATAAAACATTATAATTAGCTTAAAAACTAGTTTAAAAAAACATAAAAGTAACGCACAGCTAAATAGTACATAATATACTTATCTATCTATGTATTAGCATTTGTATTGTTGTAAGGCTGCCAGGAATCTGTCAATTTGGCTAATTTTTCTTGAGCCATTGTATAAAACGCCTCTGTATAAGATACTTTCTTCTTGATATACTTAATTTATAATTATTAACTATTAACTTACTCTAACCCATAGTATTATGATTATGTATATTATATCCTCTTATTATTCACTTATATTCATACAATTTAATTCATTCGACATATTTCATATACAAGTTAATCAGCTTACATTTAAAGTGCTCCCATTAAACTTACAATAAACACAAGTAAAAAGTGTCCAACAACAAAAACCACAAATTCAAAATGACGGCATTGGCTACCTATGTATGTACGTATGTAGCCAATATGTGTACTCGATTGGATACTTAAAGGTGCATTTACACTACGTATCTTGTTTCGCGAGCAGATTTATGATTTTACGATCGATTGGATTATTTGATGTAACCAAATTTTCAATTTTTACCGTCGCACATTTTTACTGCCGCCGAAATCAATACGATAAATAAATACATCGCATATTCCAGCGGCGTGCGGTATTGGCGCGAAACAGCCATAAATATTGTTTTAAAGATGTTTTTACAGTCGAATCGCTACCAGTGGGTGGGGGTGGGTGGTATTTTTTTTTTTTTGGGTGGTTAGGTGGCACCACCAACCTGGCAGATTCTGCGTCATAAATATTCAATCGCAGAGGCTCACCACAACCACTGCCGAGGACGTGGTGGCGGCTTTATGGCGGCTCTCGTCACCATCTTTCACACTTTTTTTTTTTTTGTTTACATCTGACGCTCCCCCTGAGACATGTGTACTCCGTTCGCGACGCGAGTCACCAACCTTTTCCCCGAGCGTATGCGAATATTGAACGAAATCAAATTTACCATTCGTCTCGTCGGTCTAGGTCGGGTTTCGACATTCAAATCGGTGCATTCGGTTGCATAGTAGTTTCCGTAATAACTTTGAATGGTTTGATATATTCGAGTGTATTTCCCGATATGTACGAGTGCTCGCGTGCCTCGAGGAAACGATTGCTGTGTCCCGCGACGACGACATTACTCAGGCTTTGAAGAGTTTTGATGGTTGTGAAACTGGGGAAACTGGGAAAACTGGGCCAAGTTGGGTAAAGGGACCTGTGGGGACACAGCTCTGATACTACCTACGCAACAAACTTGCGTTGTGTGTGTTGTATGACTATGAGTACATATGTATGTATATTCACCTTAGTATCTATTTAGTATAAAAATTCCGAAGAAACGCTTCGCTTGCTATTGTCAATATTTTTAAATAAACTATTAGGTATTAATCTAATGAAAGTCAACTTTGGAAATCAGTAATTAAATAATAATGATTTATTCTATTAGAATTGATACAGAACCATTATAGTCTAGCCATTAGCAGTTACATAAAAATTTAATACTTTTTAAATCATATTTTTATCGCGAAATACCTAAAATGGTCAACTCGTATATTATAGTAATAAATAAGTGTTATTCATTTGTATATGTTTATTATTAAACGTGTCCTTTAAGAATTTTAGTATCCAGTTGTCCCCTATTATACCTAAATTCGAATTTTCTGTAAATGTTTGGAAACTTTAATAAATTTGGGTGTGGCCAACCCATGACTATGTATATCCAGTAACCAAAAACTGTGCACAAAGAAAAACAATACTTTATACGATTAGGATAAAGTATTGTTTGTCACAATATTTATAAAACATAAATTAAAAGATTACAATGTTTATAAAACATAAATTAAAAGTTTATAAAGTTTGTCGTATGTTTCGATAACTATCCTACAACGAAAGGTTGAAAAGAATGAGTTTCACCTCTTTGGAGATGAGAAGATTGAGGGGCGATCTGATAGAAGTTTATAAAATAATAAATTATAAAAAATATAAATTTCCAATTGAACACCTCCTCACGTTAAATAAAAACGTTCATCTCAGAGGTCATACTTTGAGACTCCGAAAAGACAAATCTAACAAAATTGTCATTCTTTTCAAATAGGGTGGTTGAAGTTTGGAACCGTCTCCCAAATCAGCTAGTAACTTTTGAAAATATAAATCTCTTTAAAAATCATCTCAATAAGTTTTTGAACATACTTAAATGAATTTTCGTAATCCTTCAAATATAAATAAAAATTGTATGTACAAATTACAACAGACCCGTGTGCTCCATCGACAATACCGCCTGCCCATGTATTTTAAATAAATAAATAAATAAGAAGCAAATTGTCGTATTATGTATCGCCTATACTTTAGGTTGCATTAAATGTTAACCTATTAATTAAATCTCTAAATTTGCTGTAGAAAAGTAGCAATAATAATGTATTCAATCGTTCTAGATGCAAATCAGTATAAAAATTTCTTTTAAAGTTTAATTGTGTTACGCTGAGTTGTGTCTAGCGCATGAATAAAACTTTGAAATTCTTTAATAAGGATATAGAAAGTTTATATAACTTTAGTATAATACGTTGCATTGAGTAAAATATGTAGTGTACGTTAATATGTAGTTTTCAAGAAGGAGTATGTATACATACATACATATGTTGGTACATATCATGGTTATAGCATTTATGATATTTCGGTTACTCTTAAGATGAAGTTGCGTCTGTGTCTGTGGATCTCACAGAAGTTATTTTTATGTTACAGAAATAATCTCTAAGGCTTAGTACATTCTTGCTGAAGGAGACGAATTCGACAATCGTCTCGGCGACACGGATTATCGACGCGAAGGTTGACATTTCACGCCCATTTTCGCCCGGGAAAAATGTCTCCTTTAGTGTATTTCCCCGGGTAAATAACATGTAGGCAATTTCTTTTTTGGAATGGCAACTTTTTTCTGATGCGGGGACTATCCCGCGAGACAATAGACAATTTGTAAATTCACGCGCGAGCGATTGCCGATGCCCGCAAAATGGCCGCTCGTTCCCGCCAATAATCTATATTTCCAAATGGCGGGCGCGTGACTGATGGCCGCAATGTCCACCGAATAACCCCCACGTATATATATTTTATTTGACGGACGATTCGGCTTAGAATATTTCACGGTTTGACATATTTTACGTACGAATATATATCTCGGCGGCTTTGCGTCGGTGCCGTCTCGTCGTCTGTGGAAAATCATCGGAAATATTATGGTATTTCCGGGAAATGCAATGCTTCGTGTGTGTAATTCGCGTACACGCACAATCTTCCCACATACATATTTTAGGTAGGTGTGTATGCATTTAATGTGGATGTAAGGAAAATTTATCGACGAGTTTTGTGTCTAATGCGATTCAAACGTGCATTTCAATATATCTTAAATTGTAAATTGTACAGTTAGTTTCCAAATGTTTCATTTAATTTATAAAATAAACATTTTTATAGAATGTCATTTTTTTACTTTATCCTAATCGGATGAAGTATTGTGATCGTGCGAAAATTCGACCTCGAGATTTTGACTGATTTGTATCAGGTATCATCCCCTGATCACGTTTTCATGATTTCTAAAAAATGTCTGTACATATGTCTGTGTGTCTGTGTACTTGTATGTGTGTGTGTGTGTGACTGTATGTGTGTTTTCTCCGAAACTATCAAGTCTATCAAGCTGAAATTTCATATCTATTATTTTCACGTAAGGTGTAAGAGACATAAGGAATTTGGTCAACATCAGTCAACCGGAAGTGGGGTTTTTTTTCATGTAGAAAATTCTAAAATTCTGTTACCACAGAATATTTCCGAAACTGCTTCGGCGATCAAGTCAAAATTTCATAACTATACATAGTTTTCACGTTAGCCGTAAGAGATACTGTGATTTTGGTCAATATCTGACTACCGAAAGTGGCAGTTTACTCTTGAATATATGCCGAAGATCGTATTTTACATACGCATGCGCACTCAACACAGTAATTTCATGATATGTATGTATGTATTTTGATTGGTGTGGTGGTGTGCATGCGTTTTATTTACTAACGTACTTAAAAAAATAATTTCGTCACTCTTTATATGGATTAAGTCATGAGTTGGCCACACCCGAATTTTTTTATGTTTCTGTCTAGAAATGAGATTTTACTATGTGTTATTATGTTTTTTACAATGTTTTATTATATTTTTACTATGTTTCATTATGTATTTACTGTTTTATTAAGTTTTATTATGTTTTTACCATGTTTTTACTATGTTTTATTATGTTTTATCATTGTAATTTATCCACCATGGTGACTTGGTTAATCTGTTGTGTCATGGTCAGTGTTGTTGTAATTAAAAAATAAAATAATAAAATATACAGTTATTTTATCTCACGAATGTGAATGCTTAATTTGCGAGATGCGCAGTAACCAAAACTCGTAACTAATTGTTCACAAACGCATATAAGGCTGACAACCAGAAGTGGTTGAGTTCGTTTTCGGCGAAAATTGGTTAAGTTCACCTAACAACTTGTGCAAGAGGTACTTACATATGTATGTTCATATCCTATTGGAACAGGCCGTTAGATCATTATAAAATGTGTATGTTCACTACTAATTTATTAAGCAATTTTTTCCAAAACTGATATTTTGGACATAACCACTACTGGTTGTCAGCCCTTGATATAAAAATTACACTTTAGAAAAGATGGGGATTCACACTCATGATATGAAAACACTGTATTTAGGTAGTAGTGTACTGTAAGGGCTTACCACACACTTACCACACGCCACGCCACACACGTCTTATGACGAAATCTTGAACGCAAGAATTTCTACGGTTTTGTATGGCATAGATATTATGTACAACACCCACCGCACAATTTATAGCATAGCATAAGTGTGTGTGAGCCTTAAAGCTTTGGTATTATGAACTTTTATTTATATTGTTTTGTAGATTGCGTAAAATTGAATTGACCGTATTAAAAACAAAAAAAAATAGTACTGGTTTAAGTTTTAGTTTAACCTGTATATCATAAGGTATAGATTAGTATACACTTAATTTTACTTGTGAAGTATTTGGTTGTTTTATCTCGTCTGTGGAATATTATATATGAAAATTTCAATATGCTGGCAGCAAAATGACGTTCAATAGAGTGTACTATATGTGCATAGATGCACATTGTGTGTGGTTCGTTGTTATTTTGAGAAGCACTGGTGTGTGACTCGTGTGCCCACAACAATACCCGCTCCATTAGCGGTTAATCGTTTAGTAATGACCGATGGCTCGACGACCAAGTTTGCCCACCAGTTTCGACGAAACATAATACACATAGTGCACGTGCATGCATGCATACACCTCATGAAATATTCAACAAATTATTCCGGATTCGGTGATTGATTATCAAATTCATAACATACCATAGTATAAATATTATGTCATCATCATTTTCAGCTGTTCACCATCCACTGCTGATTGAAGGCCTCTTCAATCTTCCATTCCTGTATCTTGTGCAATCTGCATCCACTTGACTCCACACATTCTCAATTCATCAGCCCATCGTCCACTCGGTCTACCTTGCTTTATTTCACATCCTCTCTGATACGATTTCAGTATTTTTCGCGTCCATCTGCCATCCATTCATTTCGCTGTGTCCAGCGCATTGCCGCTTCAACTTTTTCACATGTTCCGCTATATTTTCCACTTTGGTCATGCTTCTTACCCATTTATTCCTCCTGCGATCTCTTCTTCATATACCAAGCATATATCTGTATCATATATGTATGCACTGGATCTTACGTAACATTCTTGAATTCAGCTTCCACATTTCACAACCATACGTCACAACTGGCAGTTCGCATTATTTTTTAAGCATAGCGGGATATGGGATGTAAAAACCATGCTGCATCTGAATTTCGTTTTATTCTTCGTTTTATTTGTATTTTGACGTGAATACGTCTTTAATCAGACTGACATATGGGGTACCAGTACGGAAAGAGCGATGCTACGTTTGGATGGGCATACATTCCGACACTATAACTTCGTTACTAATAGCACGGTAGACATGAATGTTGTTTTATTCGGTTAAGTATACGTCTACAATACTTTTATGATCTTGAGTTGGCTTCCAACGGCTTCTTTGGACGTTTTTGGAAACTTCCAAGCAGTGTATCTCGTGACTCTGACACGTAAGCGCTGTGATTGTACTACCAAACTAAATATATGTTCAAGATCTGTCGATTTAAGCCGTAAAAAGTGAACCGTGTAAATTATTTGTTGGTAAAAAAATTAAAATTTTACTATGTCGGCCCATACTCACTGAAAAGCCAATAGGAAATACAAAACACGCATATCATCAGAAAGAAGATTTGATCATCTATCGATCAGTACCAAAATATCTGTGACAGAACGAGTGAGACGGTATCGGGAACATTGGAAAATCGACACGGCGCGCACGGAAAATAACGGCGCGAGCACCTGGAAGGCCACCGTTTACCACGGGCCAATGATAAATAAAATAATTGTAATCGATTACTAGTTGTGACTTTATTCGTTATGGTAAATACAAATATATTAAATGTATCATTTCGATGCTTTCATTTCATTCTCATATTCCAAATTAATTGACTGATTGTCAGACCTCATTTTATGTATTGTGGTTCATTATTAAATATGTTAGATAAGTCAACGAGAGGTAGATTACAAATATTACAAAATAGAGGTATGAGATGTATTTTAAATGCGGATAGGTATGCTAGTATTAAAAAGATGATGATTGAATTAGATTGGTTGAATGTGAATGATACTTTGAGGATTTGTAGGTTCGTATTTATATTTAAGTTAGATAATAATATGTTACGACCATATTTCAGTAGATTTATTGTGAGAGGAATTGATTGATGTATATGAATATAATTTAATTATAAAAAAAATGTTAGAGTAAATAGAAATAGAAACAGAAAAAAACAGAGGTGTTTTGGAGTATAATTGACTGCCAGATGGAATTAGAAGTTCCAAAACTATTGAAAAATTCCTGGCAGTCTTAAAAAAACATCTTTGCACAGGTGCTTAGTTAAGGATTATAATTAATTACATAGCTTAAGCTACTGTATTATATAAATAAATAAAATATTAGCCGCTAACGCAGACGTATTCGCGGAAATCCCGCGGCTGTGTTCTTTTTTTTTTTTTAAATATTAATACATATATGTATTTATTTTTGGTTTCGTATTATGTTTGTGTCGCGTTTGATATTTGAATTTTCAATCGTTCGTTTATAATGTGATACATAAAAACGGCGGGCTTTCAATGCAAAACTTATTTGACCCTTTGACCCCGGAAATATATTTTCGTTTCGGCGGATGACGTGGCAGCTCACCGTCACCCCGGGTTTTGACAGAACGATAATAACAATAACGGAAAGTCAATAGTGGGCAACCCTTATCTAAGGGACGGGGTACCGGATAGGCCCGACCGCAGGCACTCTTTGTGGCCAAATTGAAATCCGTTCTCAACCCCATCCTCCTCCATTTCTCTCTCCCTTCGGTCCTCGCACCTTCTGGGACCGCGAAACGGCGCCCTAAACTTTCCATTATTCCCTTTACAATTGCGGACCCGCAAGTTTCCGCGGATAAACGAAAAAGAGTTTCTATTTGCAGCCCCTACTCCCCGCCTCCATATACCTCTCTTCAACCCCTATTTCACTCGCAGGTATACACACAGTATTTCGTTAAAGTCCAATACATCAGATTCGGTATATAGATACATAGGTACATGTTTATAAATGAACAGACACATATGTATGTACATATGTCTTCGTATTTCGCAGAGTGGCTATAACTTTTGAGGTAACTGATAAATTGCAAAAATCATAAGTTGAAAATTATGCTGCTTCTATAGGTTACAATCCAGTACGGCTATCTTCAACTAGATCAGTGGTCGGGAGCCTTTTTCGAGCTACGAGCCAAATTAGGGAAAACCTTGCAAAATTGGAAAGTTTGGGAGCCGCAACATTTTATTTTCGAATAATATATTTAAAGTTAAATTAAATGTTACTCATTAATCATTAATGAAATGTAAGAGATAAGTTATCCTCGTGTAGATAAGTTATCAACGTTCGGCAGTTTAATACTAAAAAGTACGTTGTGGAAATAGGATTCATTCCGATCTTGTGTAAACTGTGCGTCAACCTTTTGTATTTTATATAAAGAGCCGCGTGGGGCTCTGGAGCCGCCGGTTCCCGAACACTGAACTATGTAGTTCTTCCAAATATTGGGACTAGGTATATTGTTAACTAGCTAATTTGCCCGAATATGGAATCTAACCTCACACCCCAACCCGTGCACGCCGATTTGTACGATAACAGTACAGCCCATAGTCCGTTTGACAGTAAGTGAAATAATTTTATTGGATGGGTGTATGGCCATAAAATCGTATTATGAACTCGGATCAGTTTTGACAGATAGCGCTTTGTTGATATACATTATTGTTTGTTACGTTGGAGATGGTGGTGTGACCGCAACGACCCAGGCAGACAGGCGCCTACTAATTTAAATTAAATATTATTTTTAGAGCCTGTATAATTCCGTCCAAGTTGTTACACAAAAAAATCTATAAAGTTATCCTTTAACAGTTTTATACTCAGAAAAAGAAGTCATACGACCAATGCGTACGGCCAGTTATGACGTATGGATGGGAAACGCGGATTCAAGAACGTTATGTAAAATTCAGTGCACACAGAGAAGCATGGAAAGATGTATGCTCGGTATAATGAGAGGAGATCGTAAGAGGAATACATGGGTAAGAAGCATGACTAAGATGGTAGATATAGCAGAACGTGTGGAAAACGTGGCTGGGACACGTTGAGAAGCATGGATGGCAGACGGACTCAAGAAATACTGGAGTGGTAGTCGAGAGGATGTGAAAGAAAGCAAGGTAGACCAAAGCCCCCCCCCCCCCCTCTACATATTAAATACCGTGACGAGCGAGCACCCCTCCGCATAGAGGAGAGCTCGCGCGTGGCGCAACTTAAAGTACAGTTTTAAACTCATGAGTCCCTTCGGCAGAGCGTAGTCCCTTAGGCGTCGCTATATACGAAGGTGGAAAAGAGGTGGAGACGCAAAACTCCAATGGGTCAAAGACTGTTGTCCGTCATGTCAGACCAGACCGAGTGGACGATGGGCTGATGAATTGAGAAGTATGTATGGAGTCGAGTGAATACAGATTGCTTAAGACACAGGCATGGAAGATTGGAGAGGCCTTCATCCAGCAGTGGATGATGAACGGCTGAAAATGATGAATGATGATACTCAGTTTTGGGCACAATTTTCAAATGTGAAAATATAATTCTGTGCTACCGCATATAATTGTGTGTGGTTCCATATAAAGCTTATCCTAATAGGGGAGCCCCGTAATAATAGAAGACTAATGATTTTCTTGATTTGATGCATTCGAATGGATGGGAGTATGGATGAATCCCTTTCTGGCCATTAACGTGGCATAATCTTTCATAATATGCCCGTTTGACAGGGATCATTAAATCAAGTGTTTTACCGGTGGCCGGACGGTCATTTGTATTAGATTTACTGCCTGAATTTATTGCGCAATAACCGGCCACAGTTGGGGGGGGGGGGGGTTTGGGGGGTGGGGTAGGGTACAGACACCGGGATAATTCTCCCCCTTGTGCACCCCTCTGGTCGTTGTTGAACACCCGATTCGGTTTTTTATTCATTCAAATTTAAATAGACGAATAAATCATATTTACACTCCAATAAACGGACACAAAAGACAAAAGATAAAATAAATACCGTTTGCGGGTACGTCGTATGTATGTGGACTGTGCGCTATAAAGGATTTATATTAAAAATTAACCTATATATGTATATGTAGGTATAAAATGATTTAATCATTCGATGCGATTATTTGTCTTTGTTCGTTGAAACATTCTAGTATTGAATCAAAATCCATACCATTGCTCTGGTACATTACAGAAATGAGGAAAATTTGCAATATTGTAAACCTCATTGGCTATACACCTACATACATATGTTCTGATCATTTAATTTATTCACATTAGTTGAACAATTAAGAGGAGTCGATCTACCAAATGAACTTTACAATATGTCGCTGTTATCCAACGTTTTGCATGAAACACAACAATACACAAAATCAAAATTAATCCTATTTTCATCACCTCATGGCTATATAAAGCTTTAAAATCGTTCTTCGGACGAAACTTTATAATACATTTTAGTAATAAACTGTCAGACATTAATAAATATCATGAAGATAACTTTGTTTTTACAGGTATCCTTTTCATAAATGAGCAACATAATATGTTGCGGCTCCCAAATTAAACCAATTTTGCAAGGTTTTCCCTAAATTGGCTCTTAGTTTGAAAAAGGTTTCCGACCACTGTGTTATATATCTTTACTATTATCAGTTCACATTTATTACGTCCATTCAAGCAGACAATAATCGAAAGAGTAAGTTAAGCGATAGCCCCTGATCACATAACTAACCATTAAAAATATGAAAATTATCATTTATGTACATATATACATATGTATGTATATGTACGAGATAAGAGTAATTTAAACAACAAGATAAGAAAGTGTCTCTATCACTGTTAATTTGTAGACCATATCTGTTTAAATTTAGGAGATGCAGCTTTGATGCAATCAATTAATACAATCAAGATTAGCATCACCCTTCCCCCAAATATTTTAAAATATTATTTAAGCTACAGAAAAACTCATTTCTGGGCTCATTACTCTAATAGAGATACACCACGTCACTTGTTCTCTCAATTATAAATAAAAGAATTTTTTACTATCATATCGATCGACTATCATTTTGTACATACTACATATATACCACATCAGGAAGTCAACCGATGGATCGTCTGTCCGGAAAACATTACAATATATTATAAATATTTTAAATACATTATACACTTACACTTACCACACCACAGGTGATGTGATTGCGCGACATGGGAACCTTTTTCGAGCTAAGAGCCAAATTACGGAAAACCTTGCAAAATTGGTAAGTTTGGGAGCCGCAACATTATTTTCGAATTATATATTCAAAGTTAAATTAAATGTTAGTCATTAAACATTAATGAAATGTAAGGAATAAGTTATCCTCGAGATATTTCTTAACGTTCAACAATTTATTAATAAAAAGTATTATAAAGTTTAATCTGAAAAACGACCTTAAAGCATTTTATAGCCATGACGTTGTGGAAATGGGATTAATTTTGATCTTGTGTAAATTGTGTATTAACATTTTGTATTTCACGCAAAACGTTGGATGACAGAGAGAGTCGTAGTTTTACATACAAAGAACCGCATGCGGCTCCGGCACCGCCGGTTCCCGACCACTGAATTAAAGCATTAGAATATAACCTTTAGGACGAATTGAATACCTAGCTGTATTGAAGTCGTACAGTTTTAAATACATCATCAGTGCTAAAAGGATCATGTTAATTTATGAAAGCCTGTATTTATCGGATCAGTGACTTTCGGTGTTATTTTAACCCTACGGTGAGTAATTTTAATAAATGGTCATTACGTTTTAAAAAGGCTCAATACTGGCCCAAAAATGGCCCGTAATTAATATATTAAACGGTATGTAAATTTATATAATCGGTAAGTAATTAAGGTTTAGTTTGTCAATTTTTACTGGCCGTTTATTGATTTAAATACTGGCCATTTTGTTAATTTAATTAGTTGCCCTCGTGTGTATTACTTTTGTTTAAATAACGGAAATTTTAGGTCAATCTAACGCACGAGAAAACATTCTAAAATTAGTAATTGACAACTGACGTTGACAGATAAAACTTTTCGCGATCATTAGTCAAAGTTGTTAATTCCGGAACGGAATTAAACATGTAAGAGAGAGTTCCTTTGTGGGCGTCGGGATCGTTTGACCTTAAGCGTCCCTGTCGAAAGTGATATAAATAAGAAAGGAGTGTCGCGTTCGTCTTAAGGGGCGGTTCCACAGTATCTGAGGTGTACGAGCTAATTTTTTCTTTTATTTTTTTTTACCAGGGTTGGACTGGACCGAGCGAACGGTTCGTGCTAATTGTACGTGCTAGCGCTGGGGCGCACGTGACTCGGCTGTTTAATTTTATAATTGCGGCCCAGTCACCGAAAAAGGCCTAAAAAGGTGATACGCTTCGAGGTGACTGATTTTACATCGCTTTCGTGACAGAAATCACAATAAAAGCTCGCCGCGATAACGTCAACCACTCACACCCGCCCACCCACCCTTGGAAAAGCTCAAACGCACCGAATCTTACGGTTGGCTTTTTTTTCCGTTCATTTTTCTAACCCGTCACACTACGAGTATAACTGCACGGTTTTAATTCTGAAAAAAAAACCGTTTAAATATCACTGTTCAATTAAAATCCACTTACACTTTCAGAAAACAAAAAATAATTTGTTAAAGACACAATTTTCCTAAACGTGTTCATGCATATCCATATATCATCATCATTTTCAGCCGTTCACCATCCACTGCTGGATGAAGGCCTCTCCAATCCTCTTCCATTCTCGTCTGTCTTGAGCAATCTGCATCCATTTGACTCCACACATTCTTCTCAATTCATCAGCCCATCTTCCACTCGGTCTGACATGACGGACAACAGTCTTTGACCCATTGGAGTTTTGCGTCTCCACCTCTTTCCCACCTTCGTATATAGCGACGCCTAAGGGACTACGCTCTGCCGAAGGGACTCATGAGTTTAAAACTGTACTTTAAGCTGCGCCACGCGCGAGCTCTCCTCTATGCGGAGGGGTGCTCGCTCGTCACGGTATTTAATATGTAGAGGGGGGGGGCTTTGCAAATACTTCCCCAGCCTCATTGCAAAAGAGTGATTTTAATAGACTGCCCGGGAGGATTCCACCCTCGGAGAACGAGCGGGCCGATCTGCGAGGACGGAAGCCTGCCGGTCGCGGGTGTTTAGTGAACTATATTTACGGTTATAACTAGGTTAGTTTAGTCTAACTACTTATTGCTAGGTTAAGACTTCCACTCGGTCTACCTTGCTTTCTTTCACATCCTCTCGGATACCATTCCAGTACTTCTCGCGTCCATCCGCCATCCATTCTTCTTGCTATGTGTCCAGCCCATTGCCACTTCAACTTTTTCACCCTTACTGTTATATCTGCCACTTTGGTCATACTTCTTACCCATGTATTTCTTTTGCGATCTCTTATTGTTATGCCAAGCATACATCTTTCCATGCTTCTCTGTGTGCACTGGATCTTTCGTAGCATTCTTGAATTTAGCGTCCAAGTTTCACATCCATACGTCATAACTGGCAGTACGCATTGGTCGTATGCCTTCTTTTTTTAGCATAGCGGAATGTTGGATTTAAAAACTATGTTCATTCTTGCAAAAGCACTCCATCCTAGTTTCATTCATATATAAAAATCAATGTCTGTCTGTTTGTCTGTCTGTCTGTCTGTCTGTCTGTTTGTCTCTTATAGGCTCCTAAGCCACTCAACCGATCGCGATGAAACTTTCAGGACTTATTGTGATCATGCCGGGGATGGTTCCTGTGCTCACGCGTCAGATAACCTAATAGGATCGGGAACGGGATCGGGACCGGGATCGGGATCGGGAACGGAACGGGAACGGGATCGGATTGGGCCTGCTCACGCGTCAGAAAACGTACTAGGAACGGGAACGGGATCGGGAACGGGATCGGGACCGGGAAGCGGGAACGGGAATGGGAGCGGGAACAGGATCGGGAACGGGCCTGCTCTCGCGTCAGAAAACGTACTAGGAACGGGAACGGGAACGGAATCGGGCATTACAACGCATGCCGGGTCAGCTAGTAAATAGATAATATAAACAGTGGAAAAGAGTCTCAGGTGTAAACACACATTTCCGACTTGATTTGGACTGGCCAACTTCTTGGAAAGATTTGTAAATTGAAATGTACTAAAATAGAAGATAATTAAATATCAGAATATTCAATCCAATATTCATTTTGAACAGAAAATTAACAGATTTTGAGAAATCGACCGTATAACACAGAGAAATAGAAAAGTCGCACGATTTAAAAACACATACCTATATGTATGTACATATCCTA
Source organism: Parapsyche elsis (assembly GCA_022651745.1). Taxonomy (NCBI): domain Eukaryota; kingdom Metazoa; phylum Arthropoda; class Insecta; order Trichoptera; family Hydropsychidae; genus Parapsyche; species Parapsyche elsis. Next base: position 7,429,532 of record JAGVSN010000004.1, on the reverse strand, counting down.
ATCGGATGAAGTATTGTAATCGTGTGAAAATTCGACCTTGAGATTTTGACTGATTTTTTATTACCGAATTCGTGCTCTGAACCAATAAAAAAAAAAGTTATTTGTCGAAGTGTGTTTTATCACTTTGTTATCTATTAAGAAAATTTTAATAGAATATATGTATGTACGTTGCAAGCTACAGTTCTAATCTCTATGTATGTACATACATATGTAATACGAAGTAATTTTTCTGTAATAGTAATGGTGAAAATTTGACCTTGTAAGCTATTTTTTGTGTTGTTGTTTATTTCTCACTCTTTATTTGAGAGTTTCACTCTTAGTACATAACAAAGAATGACGATGAGCAATGGTACGTTTTTGTACGTCCTTTGGCACAATTATTTGCGTATTTATATTCACTTACGTCAATAAGTGGATTAAAATCTCGAAAACGTCATAAAATTCAAGCAAAAGATCCATAAACTATAAAAAACGGTGATATAAATATTTTTATCTACAGAACATTTCAAAGCAGTGATTTTTTATATGGCAGGTATATTGTTTTTGTAATAGAATTAAGAAAAATACGGTTATGAGATTTTTGTTTATCAAAACATCTTTACAAAAATTGTGCACCGTTGCATTGATTTTCTTTGCCGTCGACCCAAAATAACAGTCCACACCTATCAACCATTCACCGTATGGCGAAAAATTCTCGTTGAGCTGCTTAAAAGAATGTAAAGTTTTCCCCCAGCCCGACTGCACTATTAAGGCAAAGAAAATGCACGTTCGAAAGTACAGCCTGAAAATTTAATCGCTGAAATTTCGGTGTCGGTAAATTGAAATTCTCGCATACATGTGTATTTTCGTGTATGTGGAGGTGTTCTCAAGAGTCAAACGAGTTGCTCCAACTCGAGCTTAAAAGCTCGCCCTTAACCGAGCGCCCTCAATTGGAGCGATTCAACCCCACAACGTCTGTAAGGGGTAAATACCGTACGACCATTTTCCAATACTCGAAAACACGACCGAACTTTCACACAATCGCGTACTGCCATACACCAGGGAACGTATCGAAATACCTATGTATGTATAAACATAATACGTGGGGTATTTCGAACGTTTAATATACATAACTCGCAATATCAAATATTTAAAGTGCATCCACAATACAAACGAAGCGTCCCGTTATGAATTGGCCCGTTTCGGCAAAATATCAATGTTTGCAAATCGCAAAAATATTGAAATCCGCTTTTGGAATTCTGCCTTTTTTTTTTACCGTCGTAGTTGTCGTTGAGTGTGTCTGTGTATTTTATGCAACCGGAAGTTAATTGCGATCGGCACGCTACGTGAACAAATGTGCATGACTGATGCACCGATAACCACGGTGGCTAATTGCTCGAAATGCCATGAAACGGTGTTAATATGCCAAGCGCCATTTTATATCGTGGTTTCGTGTTTCTTTAAATATTTTCATTTCCACTTAATGTCATGTGTGTCAAAGGAAATAATGCAAAATGCAGATGTGTGAGTTTGCATTGGTATTGTGAATGTGTGAGTTCATGCTTGCATATCTGCGAAGCTCTATGGAAATTAGAATATTTTTTTTAAATTACGATGCGTTTTTGTGTTTGGTTTTTGTTGTAAGTCTTTGGATCAAATATGCATCAAAAACTATCAAGTTGATAGTTATAACTTATGACTGTTGTACTGTTAAAGAAACAAAATATTACTATAATATAGTGTGTCTATTTAATGTTAATTTTTTTTCTACCTCTAATTTTGACATTGTAATTGTCAAAAAACATATATCAAAGAGAATGAAATGAACTATTAAATGATTTATTTTTCATCACCATAACGTTATTACATAGTTTCGAAGATGTATTTTTTTGAAAAAAGATATCGTTGTTTAAATCCACCTATGTATTTGTTCGGTTTTTTTAAATTTAGATATTCATAATATGTATTGCTTAAGATATACGTAAATATTTTAAGTAATTATATAATTGAAGAATTACGTATTTTTAATGTTTACAAAATTGAAAACAAATTACGTTTGTTGGAAAATAATATTCTTTATTTAGAAAAAAGAAATTCAAGGATAATTTCGCAAAAAATTACACAGCTACCTGAAAATAGAATGGATTTCTGTGGAAATTTTACCAAGTTCATCTTGAAAACATTTGATCATTTACGAAACGAAATTATTTATATGTATATTTAGTGTACAATGTCAAATTCTTCAAAACATAAGTTATTTTTAGGCACAGCGAAAGCTTGGAAATGCGTAATCATTTCATAATAACGAGGTTTAAATGTATACGTTTTAAAAAAAAAATTGAATGGAATTATATTTAGGATACAATACAATAACAACTCATTCGTTTAAAATGAGATTTGAGTTTTATAGCTTATTCACATCGCGTATGATGGAAACGTATTGATTTGCACAAACAAAATTACTACCGCGAGTGTACATATATTTTATTAGTATCGTTATTCGTTACATACGTAAGCGGTCTACATTTGAATAATTCATCGTGTGTATAATATAATGAAGCTGTTGGTTATGTTATATAGTGATATCGATTCCAAAAACGATATTAAATTTATGTGACTTGGCTACGCAGGCTCCGTATTGTCTAATCGATAGGTCTGACCGTTTCGATATGATTCATTAGATATGTATATTGAACGTGTATTACGACGCTTAAGAGCATACGAAATGCGAAATAGAGGTGATGCTTTTTCGAATAAACCATTTTGTGTCAATAAGCCGCCGTAGAATGACTAGTGGTGATTTTGATTGATGCGGATTCGCGCGTTCAGATATAATTAATCAAATGCGAGCGCATAGAAAAAGAAAATCAGACATATTTTTGCGTTATACGTGTGTTATGTTATACCGTTTTTGATTTATGTATGTATATATATATATCTTTACCAAAAAAGGTAAATGTATTGAAAACAGTGTTTGTGTAGTTGTACAGTGTATAGGTATATCCCACACACGAATATATGTACATAAAATCCTGTTATCTATCTATTCGAGTTTTGCTCATAAGCCCATTCGACGAATGTGGTTTTTCAAATATTATTTCAGGCTGAAAATAATTCGCGTGAAAATGTATATCTTTTCCGGGCGGAAAAAATGGTTTGTTTTAAGGTATGTATAATAAAGAATAAATCATATAATATTTGAGCATAATTTGATAATGGATATATTTTTTATTGAATTAAATAAATCCAAAGAAATCTACAATAAAAATAGAAAAGTGTGGGTTTTTTTGCTAAAGTTAAAAACGTAAGGTTGAAATAACTTAAATTACGTTAAATAATAATATATTTTGATAGCCGTTAAATATTAATTATTAAAATTTAAAGCAAATAGCGATGTAGAAAAATTGTTATAGTACTGTTATAGATCGGAAGGGAAAGAGGTGAATTTCCCGATCTGCAACTGGAGATCGAATAAATTCCATCACGGTAAAGCGCTGCCACTAGGTTATTTTATAGGAATAACCACCCATTGATAAACTATTATATGTTTAATAGTTTTATTAATTGAACTGAAGAACAACCACTTGAAAATATAAAACACTCTGGTGTATGAAGAAAACACTCAAGTGTATAATATAAAATAAAAAAAGTTACTTTCTTGTATGAGTGATATAAATAAAATACATATATAACCCTTAATAAGATATTATAAATTAGCCCAATCAGACAACTGAAGGTTGTCCTTTTATTTGATCAATTATGATTACCGTCGCATAAATATTTTCACATGACTAATATGAGACAATGCTGAGGCATTGTTATTATCCATTTCACAATTATTTGTTAATTTAACAATATGCACTAATTTGACAATGATTACCCTGTGAGCAGTTAATTGTAAAATGCAAATACGCAATTGAATCAATATATTGATAAATTGCCAAATAATATTATTTTGTATTAATTTTCGACTGATATGCAATTGGTTGATATTTATTTAAAAAATACTATATTTAAATGTAAAAGGTTCAAAATATAACAGTACGTATTTATGTGTATATAACATGCAATTTAATTTTACTTCAAATAAAAACGGTTTAACTCTTATAGATTAGGTACAGCATATATACATATGTACAAAGTTGATACGGGTAAAATTTTAAATATCATAAATTGTAACTCCAATGCTATCTAGTCACACAAAATTATTTCATCGCTAAGAATCATATCTCGTTTTTGGACGATTCAGCTGGAAATGACTAAGTTGAAATTTTTGCAGCCTAGAAAAATTATACATGTCGACACATTTTTTTAAAGATATATTTATGAATATAATTTTTAAAGGGCCGGATAACAAAGCGATGCAATAAAGGCCCACTTGCGCGATGCGTGTGTGCGGAAGGATCCTTTGGTTTTACTCGGGTAAACATTAATAAAACTTATCTCGCCCGCAACGGGATCCTCGGCCGCGTTTCGTTCTAAAAAAGACATTTTATAAATGTAAGAGAGTCAAGGGTTATCGTCTCTACTATTTTCAAAAATCGCACTTTATTATATTACCGCATGATGGATGCTACGCTCTTAGCGCGGGTTAAACTGCATACAATTTACAAAACGAGAAAAATCGCCAGAAAAGAGTGTATGATGGACCCGTCGAGATAAAAACTCTCGCAGATTAAGTAAAATAAAAGGAAAGTTTTTTGTACGCTGCTCAAAACAAAGAAAAATTGGTTCTACGATCGGTAAGAGAATACATATGTACATACATAATATACATATGTACTGTAATTCGGTTCCGCGAATAGTGTCCTTATACAAAGAAACAAATTTGATCATTTATCGCAAAAAATGACAAAGGAGTAAGTTAACAATCTATATTTTACTTAAAATTTTTTTAAATATTATATGTATAAAGAATTGAAGTTAAATTTTAAAGTAAGCACAAAATAGTACAATCGGATCAATTAACTAGATAAATAAACGCTATTCATTATAATTATAACAATCCTCATGAATATAAACACTATCCCAGTAGATTGGTTCAAAATATATATGCTAGAAATCAGGGCTATGAGTTTTCGTGAAATAGGTTAATACATTTAAGAAAGCGTAATAGTATATGGATAAAGAATTAAAGCAAAATTTAAAAGGAAGCGTAAAATAGTACAATAAGTTAACGCTATTGATTGTATGTACAACAATTCTCACGATTATAACACTATCTCAGTAGATTGACTCAAAATATGTATCGTATAAATCGGGGCTACGATTTTTCGTGAAATAAATCAATTTATTAAAGAAAGTATGTATGTATGATATATGTACATATGTAACTCAATCCATTCAGAATTTGACATTAGACCTTTAAGACTACATATGTATATGTTCGTAACGTTTGCAGATATAGTATAAAAGTCAATAGGCAGAATATCAGATTGCTAATGAATAACTGAATGTAACAATAGTCAATGTAACGAGCAGTCGTAGCGGTTCGTAGAGTGGCGGTCCGCAGAGGGTCTCTATTTGTAAAACAACCCAACTGTGAAACCGGCTAAGGTTCGGTTCAGTTTTGGAAAATTGCCAAGAAAATTATTTCGCTGATTCGGTTTCTCTTATTACATACGGTGACGCTATAATTTCAGTGTAAAAATGGCTAAGCGAGATAAAAGTTAACCCTGGCTGAGATACCTACATATGTACATACCTATATAATGGTACACTTACGCGAGTATAACCATAGCTATACGTACATAATCAATTACTGTTGTTTTAATACAACTTTTCGTTTAATAATTAATTTCACTTGTGCTTGTTTACAAAGTTGAACTTTTATTTTCTTTAGTTTAGAATATTCCATTGTGTATTATGGAGAATTTTTACAACTTGATGCATTCAAGGAAATTTTAACGAAAACACATAAATATTTGAACAAGGCGTGAAACAACTTAATCCCCGTTTTAAAAAGCGAAATTAATTATTAACGCTACTAGGAAAGGTGGGGGGGGGGGCAGGGGCTTTCAGGGGAAAGGGGACAGGGAGGTGAGCGGTTGGCAGCAAAAAATATGACGGATGATGATTATTAATGAGAGTATAAAGCCGGCCACTAATCTTAACGAGGGTCCGTAAAACGCTAATCCCGGGAACACAAATTGATTTAGGTCGGCGCGGGCAGACGGGACGTTAGAGCGTATATGTGCAGCTGAAACTGGACCGGAAGTGCAGCAAAAAAGGCGCCTATCTCAAGGCGATGTCAAAATCAATCTCGTAAGTCGCAAATTCTTAACGGAATTTGGGTAGCGGGTCGATGGAACTGTGAGCGAAAGCTTTTGACGCTCGAATCGCAGGATGTTATCTACTTTATGTATATAATATTATCAAATAAATTTACATGTTGCTAGTGTGATAATATCTCAGTTTATGGTACAACTTTAGATATTATAGTGAGTAATAGGCATACATACGTTTGGAGAAAAATAACTTTATCGAAAATTGTTTGAACTTTTAATAACAAGCGTGCAAATTGATAAACAAGTCAACACAAACATTTATGGGTTCATGTTAGGCATTTTCCTGTATTTCTAGTGTAAATTTACATTTTCAGTACCTATTCAGTTTATATCTACATACATATACGAGTTGATTGGTATGTAGTAATTTGTGGAATTATATAATAACCATTTATATATATAATTTATATATAATTTGCTTATTGAAATTTACTTTATTTTAATTTACTTTATTTTAATTTACTTTATTTCAATTTACTTCATTATAATTTACTTTATTTTAATTCTTGTAATACATCACAATGTTAATTATATAAATCTATTATGGCTAACATGGCAAATAACAATGGGTATCTAGATATTAAGATTATGTATACTAACATTTCATCATTAATTTCCAAATTTAGTGAATTCCATATATATGTCAACTCCGTCAAACCAGATATTATTCTTATCACTGAATCTTGGTTAAATGTCAAAATACCGGATAGTGTGGTTAATTTGCCAAACTACACCCTATTTAGGCAAGATCGTGAAGGTAAGAAAGGAGGTGGTGTTTGTGCGTATATCAGGGTTTCTGCATATAATCCTTATATAAATGTCACACGATATTGTCCTACCAATCAAGAGGTTGGTATTAGTCATCTGTGGCTAAATCTATCATTCAACACATGCAAATTTGCTATTGTTTGCATTTATAGACCGCCAAATTCCAAACTAGAAGATGATATGATTATATTTGACTGCATCTCAAATGAGGGCTCGAGAAAGTGCCCCATACTGATATTCGGAGACTTTAACAACCCTGGCATAAATTGGTTGTGTCCAAGTATGGTGGGTTTATCTGAGTCTTCAGCCGAGTTATTGAACAAGACTATTAACTCTGGATTGCACCAATTGATAGATTTTCCAACTCGTTTTAGAGGAAATGATCGTCCGTCTATGTTAGATTTGATTTTTTCGAACACTGAAAATTTTTTATCCACCATTATCCCTGACACTCCCATTGGTCTTAGTGACCACATTGTCATTAGTTCACTGATTCAATGGAATAATGATTCTCAATCTAATAAGAAAAGGCATCCAAATTGTACCCATAATTTTAAAAAAATGCTGATTATGTAAGTTTTAACTCATATCTGGAAACTATAGACTGGAAATTTTAGATTCTGATTGTAATGTTCAAGAAAAATGGGATTTTTTTTATAAAACCTTAGAAAATGGTATCAACGAATATGTTCCACTAGCAAGACCTTTCAAACCAAGGAATAAACCTTGGATAAACAACCTAATTCTAAATCAAATTAAACTTAAAACGCAAATTATGGAATGCCCATAAAAAATATAATACTTCCAATAGTTATTCTAAATATAGAAAAGTAAACAACGAAGTAACTATGTTAATTAGAAATTCAAAACGTGATTATGAATTAAATATTGTAACTAATAATAACAAATCCTTTTTTAAATATCTTAATTGCAATCTTAAATCAAATGTTTCAATTTCCAATATAAATGATGATAATGATGTACTTATTACTGAACCTTTGTCAGTTGCAAACATATTTGCCAAGTCTTTCATTAAAGCCTATATCGATGAACCATTAGATGATATGCCCTCGTTGCCAATTGAATCTCGTAGAACTAATGAAGTTTGTAGTGTAAGTTTTAATAAAAAAAGAAATTGCTGAGGTGCTGTCTGGTCTCTCAAATAACTCAGCTCCAGGCAGTGACAACTTGCCCTCCATTTTACTGAAATATACTGCAACTACCATTTCTCATCCATTATGTAAAATATTTAATGAATCCTTTAAGTCTTCTTCTATGCCAGAGGTATGGAAAACTTCAATTGTTGTTCCAATATACAAAAGGGCAATAAACTGAAGGCTTTAAACTTTCGCCCAATAAGCCTTTCATCCATCATCCTCAAATGCATGGAGAAGGTGATCGTAAAAAAGGCTCATAAAACATGTTATGGATAATAATATTATACCCTCCACGCAACATGGCTTTCTACCGGGAAGGTCTGTAATGAGTAATCTACTGGCATCTTTAAATGAGTGGACTCAAAGTCTAAATAATGATGTTCCTACGGATGTCATTTATTTGGATTTTGAAAAGGCATTTGACAGAGTCCCTATTGAACGTTTGATGTTGAAACTGGATCATGTCGGTGTTAGAGGCTCACTCTTGAAATGGATTGGGGAGTTCTTGAGACTGAGGAAGTTCACGGTGAGGATCGGTGACTGTCTTTCCGACTCACTACCGGTTCTCAGTGGAGTTCCCCAGGGTTCGGTTCTGGGACCTGTTTTGTTTCTTATATACATTAGCGACATTGTGGATGGTCTTGTTTCAAGTCATTCATTGTTTGCAGACGATATTAAACTTTTCGGTCCGGCAACTATCGATGGACGTAGAGATTTGCAAAATGACCTGAACTGTATTAACATATGGTCTAAAGTTTGGCTTTTGTCTTTAAATGCAGCCAAATGCAATACTCTTCATTTAGGATCCTTCAATGCGCAAATTCCGTATATGATTGATAATCAAATATTGACTAATGTTTCCTCCCAATGTGATCTGGGTGTAACTATCACCAAAGATTTAAAATGGTCTGTGCACATCAACCAGTTAGTCAAAAAAAAAAAAGTAAATTCCTTTATATATATCATTAGATGATGTCTTCAAATCATTGGATGAAAATTTGTTGTTAAAAATATATAAGTCATATATCAGACCGAAATTGGAGTATGCATATAATGTTTGGAATCCCCATTTTAAAAAAAGATATTCTATGTCTCGAGAGGGTCCAAAGAAGAATTACAAAATGCCATCCGAACTTCGATCACTACCTTATCATGAAAGATTGAAAAGACTGAATCTCTCCACATTGGAGACGAGGAGATTAAGAGGTGATTTAATTGAAGTATTCAAAATAATAAATAATCATTATTCATGTGATAAACCAACCTCATTATGTTCAATGAGAACCCTCATCTAAGAGGTCATACTCTTAGACTCCAAAAAAGAAAATCAAATAAGATTGTTAGAGATTCATTCTTTTCAAATAGAGTGGTTCAAGTTTGGAATAGTCTTCCAGATTCAATAGTCACTTCAAAAAAATGTTAATTTATATAAAAAAAAATCAGCTAGATTTATTCTTAAAAACAATGGATATTTGTAATTCTTTAATAAATGGACCATTATTCATTTTATTTTGTTTTTATCTTTATTTTTATTTTTTTTTTTTATTTTTTATTTTTGTTTGTTTTTCTTATTCTTTTATTTTTTATCTCTATTTTTTATTTTTATCTCTATTTTTATTTTTGTTACTATTTTTTTTTTTTTTTTGTTTTTTTATTTTATTTTATTTTTTTTTTTTTTTTTTTTTTTGTTCAAATTTGGCAATACTGTCCTCTCATTCTTTCTTTTTTTCATTTATAATACTGTTTTTTTTTTTTTGATTTTTAACTAAAACCAAACCCCATGGGCCTATCGGCTATGCCGCCTCTCCATGTAATTATTAAATAAATAAATAAATAAATAAATATAAATCGTCGATTTTTTTTAATAATTGTTCATTTTCAGTGAACATTGTATTTTTGCGAACGTTGACTAATGCGCATCCTTTATTAACAATTCCACAATTGTCAATAGCAGGAGTCAAGACCTGATAGAGTATTTCACCGATATTAGTTAAATATGTATTAAGAATAATCAAAATGTATTAGTTAAATATATACTAAGTAAATTTAAATGTAATACCTTGCAATTAAACCCTCAACTAGCAATTAAACTCAAAATATTACATATATTAACAACCCAAATAGTCTTGTGATAATAATATTCGCTTTGTTCTAAAATAGTATTTAAATCGTGCATTTGTAAATCACCGGCAGTTTGTAACCGACCATTGTAACGAGTAGAATCCAATAAAGAATACAATAGTTATCTAATTTCACTTTATCCTAATCGGATAAAGTATTGTGATCGTGCGAAAATTTGGCCTCAAGATTTTGACTGATTTGTATCAAGTATCATCCCCTGATTACGTTTTCATGATTTCTGGAAAATGTCTCCGTGTCTGTGACTGTGTACTTGTGTGTGTGTTTTCTCCGAAACTATCAAGTCTATCAAGCTGAAATTTCATATCTATTATTTTCACGTAAGGTATAAGAGACTTAAGGAATTTGGTCAACATCAGTCAACCGGAAGTATGTTTTTTTTCGTGTAGAAAATTCAAAAATCCTGTTACCACAGAATATTTCCGAAACTGCACCGGCGATCTCGTCGAAATTTCATATCTATAACTTTCACGTTAGTGGTAAGAGATACTGTGATTTTGGTCAACACCTGACTACCGGAAGTGGCAGTTTACTCTTGAACGATTTTTTATTTTTTTTTTTTTTCGGCCTTTTAAATATGTAGTATCGTCATAATATTGTAATATTACAATCCTGAGACAAATAACCAGTTATGAAAAAATAAATCATTAAAATCAGTCAACCGGAAGTTGGGTTTTTTCTCGTAGAAAAGTCAAAAATCCTGTTACCACGAAATATTTCTGAAACTACTCAACTGATCAAGCTGAAAATTTATATTTATAATTTCCATATAAAATTTAAGAGTTGATACGGTTTTGATCAAATTTCGCCCACTGAAATGGTAGTTTTTGAATATATGCCGAAGATCGTATTTTACATACGCGCGCGCACTCAACACAGTAATTTCATGATATGTATGTGTGTATGTTGGTTGGTGTGGTGGTGTACATGCGTTTTATTTAGCTACGTACTTAAAAATTAATTTCGTTACTCTTTGTATTCCTCAAATATATGGATAGAGTCATAGGTTGGCCACACCCGAATTTTTTTATGTTTCTGTCTAGAAATGAGATTTTATCATCTCGTCTGCACAACCCATTAATTCAGGCAATGCGCTAATTTTGCTTTTAGCGTTTGAAGAGTGGTTTATCAATGCTTCAATCAAAAATTGCACATAAGAGTTTATTTGCATTTACATAGGTGTACTATGGTGCAATTTCTTTCCACTGAATGTATGTTTTATAGATTAATTTTACGGCTCAAGTCGAGTGCTGAAATAATCTTTGTTCATTTACGTAAGCGGCATAACATAGTGGCCAGTATTCAAAACCGTTTTGCGAAAGTATGTAAATGTGCGCGCAATAAAATGAAGTGAAACAACACCGTATAGCCATACTTTAAATTTGATAAATGGGGCGTATGCTTGTAATCCTCTCCAATTCTGGTGTTAAACAACGACCAATTTTCACGGCTATCGAGCGACAAGCACCAGCTAGCTACCCCGAATTAATTTCATCGTGAAAAATTAAACGAGATCGCACCCCCACACCCTTTCAACCAACCCCCTTTCCCCGTTCATCCCCTGTCTCGTCGTTTTTCCCCACAGCACAAGCAAATGGTGTCAATTTGCTATGGCCCATCTCTGCCCCCCGGCGCGCCTATAAAATTCAATATTTCGGCCTGACAGCGGCCATTATATCAAGTGTTTCGCTGGCAGAGCCATTTGTTAGGCTTAGAATGGAGCGACCCATCATCGTATTGAATCGTCTACAGAATTTCCAAAATGCCCGCTTGAAAAATGCCATTCATATATATTTTCGATGAGATCAACATTTTAAGAGATCACTTGCGGGACGCGAACGCGCTCTTTCGATTACGCCGATTCAGCAATCACTTTGAGTTTGTGCGTCATATATAATATTTCAAAAGTGAAAACGGGAACAATCAACGTGTCGACAAGGTGCTTTGACGAATTACATTAGTGTAGAAAGCGTTAACAGGACCCAGTGGAATAAATTCATACAGAAAAAAAATTATATTCAATCAATACATGGTGGTACAAAGCCGACTGACACACTATGAAACGTTCTACGTATGTATGTACATACTATCCAACAGATAAAGTTTCAGATATATACAAATGCGCAACACAATAGAAAATACAAGACATTTTTAATTGATAGGATTTTATTACAGCTATAATCGAAAGGTAGTATCTTGTACAGGGGTGTTGTTGAATACAATGGACTTCTATGTAGATGGTCTTAGACAAATAAACCAAATTGACAGATTCCTGGTAGCCTTAAAACAACATCTCTGTATAAGTGCTAATATATAATTAAGTTTATTATGTAGTTTTAGCTTTAAGTTACTGTTTGTTCGTAATTAGCTTTTCAAGCTACTCTATTCAAATAAATAAATAAAGGTGGAAACAGACGCTTAACTTAACATAACATATAAATCTTAATTGAGAATTCGGTGAATCGTATTTTTGGATAAGTAATACGTTGTTGAATACATCCTTAGATTTCCAGAAGCAGCTTAGAATAAATCTTGAAGGATATAAAGGTACGACAGACTAAAGCCTATCACTAGTGTATATTATGTAATATGATTTTCAGATGCTTGTGCTTAAATTCTACCTCTCTATTGTATAGGAATCAATTCGAACGGTATTGTGTCTTCTTTTGTTTGACATTATATTGATCGTTACCTTCAGTCGGGAGAGCATTATATAATGTGTCAGTTGGTTCGGTGTCATATGTATTATTTAGAATTTGAAGGAATTCTGTGTGTGCGTTGTATCATTAAAACTTGTTTGTATTTCAATGTTAATGCCGTAAACGAGACGTATTATCTTCCTGTTTGAAAAGTTGGGGGTGAAAAGTGTGTATGGGCGCCCTTAGAAAATCCGGGCATGAAAGACTTAACGAAAAGTTTCGCAGAGAACATCAATGTTTGATGTGTTGTCACTACTTAGCGAAATTCTTTTTTTCTTCTCCTTTTCAAGGCTCGCGAAAGACGCGTTTTTTTATTCCCGGAGTTGACTCTTGAAATAACTTTCAGGGTGAGATTTTTCCCTTACCGCTCGTCGTGTCAGGTCTGAAATGTATTTTATTTTACTATTCGAAAATTATTCACAGACATTGGAGCTTTTTTTTTTAAAAATGTAATTTTATTCTGCCTAATAGTAAAATAGTAAAATAGTAAAAAGCTAATAGTAAAATAATACGCTGTAGACGTGCGACGTGTTTTTTTTACATTTGTTTCACCATCACTAGTAGATACTAAATACAATTTATTATAAATGTTTTAAATATAAGATTTATCTACATATATGTATTATTTTTATGTTATTGAATGTGTGTGTATTGTTTGGAAAATCGGATGTGCTGTCAAAATATTATCAAAAAGTCTACAAACAAAAATATATTTATTTGGATATTTATCATAGACGTGACAACAATAAAATTCCGATAGGCGTATTTTCAATAAATTTATATTATTATGTATTATGTATTGGACAGAGACAAAAAATATCAATCTTTCTATTCAAATACAATAGTTATATAAATATAGACTGCTATGGAACTAAATATTTTGCAATTTCCATTCGCATTAGAATACATACAGGGAAAATCGTATTTAACTGATAGCAACTGAGAAAATCTTTCCTCGTCTGAGATTTCATCACTATAACTATATATCGAAAACTAAATGCGAAAATTTTATAATTTAGATATTGTTAACTTAAAAATGGTATCAAACTGTTACCAGAAGCATTCCGGTACATTTTTAACTTTTACTAGACAACAAAACTCGTATACGATCACCTAAAAACTGTTGAGCTTCACGTACCTACTACTTGTATGGGGGCACTTTTACTTATGGCTATTATTTTAATACAAATATACATTTTAGCGATGCGATATTTTCACAGACGGTGAAAAATTATCAAATTACACAACAAATGGTAACAAAAATTAAAAACAAAATTAAGTTACGAATCCCGTAGTCTAAGATTACGTTATACAGATACGTGCAAAAAACAACCATATCGAATGATAAAATATTAAATTAACACCGATAATATTATATTCTTTATATACGTATATTGTTCAAGTCCCCCTCTGAATAACAGAGCCGCCACGCGGCAGATAAATAATAATTTTGGATGTTCCCGTCCCGACGTTTTCGTCGGCTCAGATTGAAAATATAATACGAACGCCTTCAGAGCACAGGCAGAGGACCGCCTTATTATTTCGACAGGCCAGGGCCGCATCGAGGAATATACACATATATATTGTATATGTATATATATGCATACACACCTCATTCCACCGAAAAAATGTATGAATAAGCTCCGAAAGGGCAACGTGAATGGGGGCCTCGTCCTATCGAGATATTTGTTCATTTGTCGGAGCCCAACAAGGGCCTGTCATCCGCCCTCCGGGGCGAAAGATCGCGCAATCTTCCCGCGGCCATTGTGCACGACAAGCGACCAGCGCTTCTCAAACTGTCACCGGCTCCAAATTGGGAAAGAGATCGAAACCGCAAAAAAAAAATCGACGAGCGGCCCCAGTCGGATTCGGGCCTATTTAATTTCGAAAACGGCACAATTTTCTACAATGAAAAAAGTTGACGGCCGCTGGATTATATAAATATGTCATCGAGGGCAACTGATTCTGACATTCCAATCTGCGCCCGCAGCTAATAAATGTAAAAACGCGAGGAATCGGATCGAGTCGACGCCGCCACCGCTTTGGCTTTTAATTAAATAAGTTCCCGACCCCTGGATTACTTCAAACACCTTTGTTCCGGTCTCCTCTCTCTCTCCTCTCCATCTCGCTCTCGCACTCTCGAATCTCGATCCAGGGGTGTGCAAACCGGGAAACCGGAGACGACATTGTATGCGCGACCACCGAAGCGATATTATTCGATAAAGCACTGTACGGGAAAGCGCTTCGCTTTGCCCGACAAATGGACGATTCTATGCAATAGTGAACTAACATGTTATATTTTTATTTTTAATCAATACACAGATTCAATGCGGTACTTGGGGACATACATATTTAGGTCATAAAACAGGGGTCAAAATTAACGGAAGACATTATAGTTATAGTTGCATGTGACTGAAAATATTAAAGTAGGCTTAAAATTTTATTTTAATAATATTAAAATTATGTTTAATGAATTTTGCACGCAAAGCATAGTCACAGTAGATAATCATATTGTAGAGATAGTTAATAGTTATTTATATCTAGGACAATTGGTGAATATGACCGGATGTAAAGTAGAAAAAATAAAACGAAGAATGAAACTAGGATAGAGTGCTTTTGGAAGAATGAACATTGTTTTTAAATCAAATAGTCCGCTATGCTTAAAAAATAAGGCATACGTTCAATGAGTACTGCCGGTTATGATGTATGGGATGTGAAACGTGGATGCTAAATTCAAGAATGCTACGTAAGATCCAGTGCGCACAGAGAAGCATGGAAAGATATATGCTTGGTATAAGAGGAACACATGGGTAAGAAGTATGACCAAAGTGGCAAATATAGCAAAACGTGTGAAAAAGTTGAAGTGGACACAGCGAGAAGAATGGATGGCAGATGGACTCGAAAAATAACGGAATGGTAACAGAGAGGATGTGAAAGAAAGCAAGGTAGACCGAGTGGAGGATGTGCTGATGAATTGAGAAGAATGTGTGGAGTCAACTGAATGCAGATTGCTCAAGACAGACAGGAATGGAAGAGGCCTTCATCCAACAGTGGATGGTGAACGGCTGAAAATGATGATGATGATCAATACACTTATTATTCGACTATCCATCCGACTGACCATTTGTGCGATTATTTTATTACAATTATTTTTTATTGGTCATTTTTACCTACTAGCCTATATATATGTTGTTTGTTCATATACATAAATGTGCTTGCGGAAAAAGCGTTTTGCTTTTTATTTTTCTTCCTTCGAGAACTACATACATTTTTAATTTATCAAAAGAATTTTTAATAAAGCGATGTTTAATATTATACTTTAAATGCTGCAATTTTTTCATAGGGTTGAAATTATTCATCCAAGCAAAAGACCAGTAGAGTGTGAGCTGTAGCTATCAATATAATATAATAGACGGTTTAAAACCAAAATAAATGCATTTTCCATATTTAAAATAGCAGTTTAACGCAAAATTTTCAATTTGCTTTGGAATTTAATTAAACGCACATTAAAAGTACATATCGTAGCATTGTTTTTTAATACTGGGAATATTCAAAAATATAATATAGTATTGAAACAATTCCGTCAAATGTTTATTAAGCGTAGAACTGGTCTTATGAAAAAACGTGACATGATCGTTTGATTGCAAAAAGTTTGCGAAATATTGCGACACTTATTTTTATCGCAAACGCGTTCAAGACAGACGAACGTATTGTAACAGATTTCAATCATTTTTTTTTTTTTTTAATAAACTTAGGTTATTGAAACTTCAGGCACCGAATGAAATCTTTCACTGGCTATATTAAAATACTGACACAGTCGAGGAAATATTTACTGTACATACATACATACGCGTAGATATTAGGCGAACGCGTAATCTTAGTAGACGTGCGCTTGGAGCTAATTGTAAGGGTGGCTCCACATTCATTCGAGGCATTCTGACATACACACGATTGCGGAAAAATTCCGGCAAATACAGCCGACCTCAGTGTTTCGAATTCGAATCGGAACGATTTTGATTTATTCGTTCGACCCCGAAAGGCGTGATTCCGCGGTGTAATTAAGATGGCCGCACATTTGTAGGGCAAGCGTGCTTTCGGCCCGCAAGCCCACCCGCACATAATTCACTACAAAACGCCGTTCAACATTTTTCGCTTTGTTTTGTTCGTATCCTTACCCCTAACAAAACCACCCCTATTCTTCCTGGCCACCTCCACCCATCCCCTACCCTTCTACGGCTAGCACTAAATGTAAATAAACGCGCCGGTCTCATTTCGAAGATTGTTTTCGTGCTATCGTTCATTTTTTCGCTCGTTCTTTGCACCGATACAATCTTCGCAGACACGAAACAGTAAATAAAGATAAAAATCGGAATGTTTTTTGCCTTTTTCGCCCACTCCTTTTCGACCTAGAGCCCCTACTCCTCCTCGTCCCACTCCCATTCTCTTTCGCCCTCTCGTCGTTTTCTCCTCCCACGCCTCGTTTAAAAGATGTTCTGCGTGTTGTAAAATAATCATAAAACGCATAAATTAGTTTTCTTTGTTGCGGATTTATCAATTTGTTTTTAGCATCGGGAATATATTAGAGTATGCCCCATTCAGCGAATAAATATCTTTTCTTTTTTTTTCGTTTGTATATTATTCGTTCAAGTAACAACAATGCTAAGAAATAAAACACTGCTATCTTCATTTTTCAAATCAGCATATTTAAAAGCTTCCCCAAACATTAAATAGCTTTTGCGCACGGTTAACTGAACATTCAAGTGTACCAGTGTTGCCCAATGCTGCCAATTGTAAAAAATCATACATATCCAAATTTTATTATTTGGCATTTTATTAAAAACTAGTGTAAGCCCGTTGAATATCAACGGAGCGTTCTCATCACCCGCACTAAAAAAAAAATTAGGTGTTTTTCCAAGGGAAATACCACTTCCGGTTGATGAAAATTTTTGAAAGCCTAATGGATTTTAATGGCCGGTAATAAAAATATAAATATGAAGTTTCAGTTTAATAGGATAAACGGTTTTTGAGCTATTAGCGATTTCACACACAGATACACAGACATACAGACGTTTTCCAGAAATCATGAAAGCGTGATCAGATCAGCATACCTGATACAAATCAGTCAAAATCTAAATGTCGAATTTTCGCACGATCACAATACTTTTTAATACAAAGTAATAATATTAAATTTAATAATTTTTATAGTTGTTATAATAGCAAAGAAACAATTTAGCAAAGTTGCGAGCCATATTATATTCGGTTATAAATAGCCACGTTGAAGCCTGCCCTACATCATCTGATTTGGCTCACCGCGTAAGCGCGCTCTGTTCCGAATCAGTGGTACCGGGTTCAAATCCCACACGTCCGACGTTCTAGTTTTTTTTAATTATTTACTGAGGTGAGCGTTATCAGCAGACAGACACACAAACACACACACAGACAGACGGAATAGGGCTATTATATATATAATGCGTATAAATTAAAATATTTTGCGGCTTATCTGTATTAAATTTGTCGAATACAAGTCAGTGTTTCGTTATGGTTTCATTGTACGCCTAATCTGTTTACAGTACATGGTATTTAATGATTTAATATACCCGCTTATATTCGCTTCCAATTAAACTGAAATTATTATGAAGGTTTGCATACGCTTTCGACGCGATCCTTCTTAACGGGTGGGTTTACATATTTTTTTGTCTGTGCGTGGGATTTTTATAACAAATGTAATACTCAATTAGTAGAACGCTTTGATTTGAAAATATGTATAATACGATATGCGCAACACAATCCGACTTTGTATAATTTCATTGATGGAATTCAATAATAAGAAAGTTTTTCAAGGAAAAGATTTTACACTGATTAAAAAAATATGTAATTTTCGCAATGCCGTTTTTTTTACCCCGACTCGAACGAGTTGTAACGTGAGTGGGTGTGGTTTTGCAGAAGGTTTTCCTCGCTGATTGTTCGCCATCAGGCGGTTCCCTCGAATTCTTGTTAGCACACCACCGACGAAAATATCCTCGGCATTATCTAAGGAAATGAATATCAGGATACGAGGGGGGGGTTGGTGCAATCAGCCGGCAAATATACGACATTGCATGTGCACGCGAACCTTTCTCACCACTATACCACAGTGTAAAACGCATCAACGTGTCACATTACGTAACACGAGAAAATTATCCTGGGGGAAAAACACACACACACACTCTTATTGTATTGCACAATTTGTGCAGTCTGTTCGGTTGGAGTTTTGCGTTTGTTTGTTTGGTTTTTTTTTTTAATGGCCACCACCGCATAGAATCGCAAATGCAGTTTTAATTAAGGCCAGGCCGTCTGCCTTTTGTTGAGGCCAAGTTTCGGCTGGGGCCTCCCGGTAATGGGCAAAGTCTTTGTGGTGGGTCTTCTCCATCGTCGTCTCCTTCTGCCCCATTCTCTTCGTCGTGGTGGGCTGAAGAGCCCCATCGCTAATGATATCGGCTTCATGGGCCCAGCATCTCAACCCCAAATGGGTGAGGGGTGGCTCAATCAGCCCTCTAATAGGGGAAGACGCTTTCATTGCACTCAGTGCGCTCAACGCGAAGTCAACAAAGCATAAGCATAATACTCGGATGTGATCGTAGGCGTGTAGTAATTAACGCAATGCGTTGAATTTAATTTTTATTATTCCGGTAGGCCAATCTGAAGCCTACAATTGTAGCTAATGAGATTTAAAAGATTTATTTATTTAAAATACATGGGCAGGCGGCAGAGCCAATGGAGTCCAGGGGTCTGATATAAATTGTACATAGAGTTTTTTATTTTTTAGTTATTTATATTTTATATTTTAAGTATTACCAAAATCTATTTATATTCAAAAACTTGTCGAGATGATTTTTAAAGAAATTTTACTTATATTTACTCGTATGCCTCCCTCCACCGCGCTTACAAATTCACACTGATTTGAATAATTCAAGTAAATAAATTAGATTTTTACAAAAAGTACTTATAAGTAATATTCAATAAAGTAAGGGTAATTTTATGAGCATGTTATCTAAAATTTTGTATTCTGTGTTCAGATTTCGAAATTAATAGGCAAATTTTCATTTTTCGCCTTCAGGTAGAGGCCTGAAGGCGAAATACACAGATTTTTTTCAGTATTTTTATAAGAATACGGATGATACAACGAAACTTTTGGTAGGTATTACAATGCCGATTTTTAATTTTTGCAATGTAGCACCACCCTAAATTGAGTACCTATAAATATGTCTTAGGAAATATTCAATTTAACTTTATTGTTCTATACGGACGCAACCGTTCCCCTTAATATAAGTCGAAATTTGCAAGTGTGACATACATATGATCGAACTTCATACATAATAGTCGGAAATCTATAAGCGTTTGGGTTACAATCGATAGAGATGGCTGTTGTTATAGATATGAAATTGTGTATAACAATTATATTAGCCCTTAGTCTGTTTGTCTGTCCGCCAGGAAACTCGACACAATTAGTATATACATACATATGTATGTACACAGTATATTGTATGTGCGTATTATTTGGTTTGCGTGATGTCTACATTCAATACAGAGTCGCCCAAGTTCGTACGATTTCGTTTCATAGTCTTTTAAGCCCAGGGGTCCCAAAAAAATATATAATATAGTATATTTACGCGTGGATTTTTCAATTTGGTGAGATTGGCGCGACGCCACCGTATCGTAGAGAAAGAAAGGGAGAGAGTGCGCTTGATTAAATTATGCGAGCGAAATCCGATCGAATTTTCTTTTAACAGATTTTCGATAGATAAAGGTCGGTTGTAGTAACAAAAGTTGCTTTCAGCGTCGGTTGTGTTCCGCCGGCGAATTGAACTCGATCCGTGCAGAAACTGAAACTTTTTCAATTTGGGCGAGTGCAATGTGAATAAGTTAGCAAACTCGCATTCCATTCGGTAAATGTGCACGCCGCAAACCGAACAAACGCTCACCCCCCCCCATATTAACGAAAACAGCGCGATAAACATTAAACTTGTATTGTTTAAAAAATAAACGTAATAAGCTAAATAATATATTTGAGTTGACTTAACGAGGGTTGACCTGACCGAGCACAATCTATTTTTGTTAAGGGTAGGGGGTGGAAGGAAGCCACGTAGCATCATTTTAGCATACGGCAAAAGAACGAGAGGGAGAGAATCTCGGAGAAGATTCAACAGTTTCGGAACTCGGAAGAATAAGGAAAAAACTTTTACCTCGGCTCTTTTTGAGCATAGAGAGAAGGGAAGGCTTTCTCCGTGCAAGCTTTTTGCTGTAACCTTCTCTCACAAAGATCTTTCAATATTAGTTTAGACAAAAGTTTTTTTATGCTTTCACTTTGGCCCGTGCCCTTCTACGTTTCCGCCGCGTTTTCTATTAACTTTTATCGCTTACTCGCGTTGCGTACTCTAAATATTAACGAAGGCGCCAAATTTAAATTTTATTAAATATATAGACAACATTTTCCACGCTTAGTATCGAGTGTCGTAAACGTTTCAACCGATCAATATTAATGTGTAAATTGAAGCGCAAGCGTTTGAACAATAAGTATTGAAATTTTCAGTGAGGCTTTATGTTTCCCGTGAGACGAATAACGTATGATCATAATATTTTTATCGGTTGAACGATAGTGTACTCGTTTATCGTATATTACGACATTACAAGGAATACATTCAAAATTGATGTTTTTCTTAACTTTGAATGTTTGAATTTGATCGTTGTATACTACAGTGGTAGCTTTGAGTATAGGGGTGTCAACAGGAGTGTAAGGGAAGCAACAAGTACCTTTTGCCGAAAAGGCACTCTTCCGCACTGCGTCACTCGCTTGCCCTACTTGCAAATTTGTCCTTGGTCAACGTGTATTGGGCATCTGAAATGCAGCCAAACTCAAGTAAAAGTACTAAAAACCTTACTTAAAAATTGGAAACCGAAATTGGAAAAAGTTGATAGTTTTAAATATTTAGGAGTTACAGTACTTGATAATAAGTTTGATTTTAAATTACAGGAATTATTGTGTATATTAAGAAATATACTATATAGAAATACAAAAATACTAGTTTATAATGCAATTATTCGTCCTCGTTTTATATATTGTGGCTCATTTTTAAATATAGTAAATAGGGTAATTAAAGATGAATTGCAAAAACTGCAAAATAGAGCAATGCGTAGTATTTTAAATGTCAATAGATCAATTACTATAAGATATATGATGAATGAATTGAATTGGATGAATGTAAATGAAACCTTATAAGTGTGCATGTTGGTATATATTTTTAAATTAGATAAGAATTTATTATCAATTTATTTAATTAAGTAGATCCAGGAGAAGTATCTTGTACAGGGGTATTGTTGAATATAATGGCCTGCCATAAGTTCTCAGAAATATAAATAAAATTGATAGATTCCTGGCAGCCTTAAAACAGCACCTCCGTACAAGTGCTAGTAGATAATAATTTTATTTTAGCTTTAAGTAGTGTTTGTTTGTAATTAGCTTAAATAAATAAACAAAATATTGTTTTTGTTTAATGAAAGTTATAATTATGATATTTTGCGTTTATAGGCGTGCTAACTATATCTTCAAGTTGGTTAAAGTTAAATCTGTATCGGTCAGTGTTAAGAATATTTTGGAAATTCACTGAAATGATAGGATTCTGCATTGAAAGTCGTGTGTGAATAAAGTTTTTTTTTCATTATGTAGATGTTCTTTTACACTGTAAGTGCCACATTGACTGAAGCCTGATGTTTATATTGTTTTGTTTGTATCATATTTTTCTCGTTCAAACAACCGAACACACTTAGTTGCCTAGACGTCATTTGAAACGTTTCAAACGCAATTTTTCCAACTTTTCGTATTTTTTTCAGGTTTTGCTCCTTTACTTATTGAACTACTTGGGGCTGTGTTTGTGCTCGTGGATGTATACAAATACTTAAGGACGGGGAAGAAAAGCGATCACAACATGAGATGAAGGTGAGAAACGAGGGTTGGCCGTGCGCACTCACGCGCCCTTAGACACACGCTCTCGTTGCTCCACGGTAAATTATTTCAGATTTCCCGGGAAAGCAGCTTTTTTTCCACTCCTTCGGGAACAAAACACGGCGTTCTAAGTAATTGATGTGCGGGAAGCGAATGAGATACTCTAATGGATAAGCGGAATATCAATGCTCCTTAACGGTGATTTATGAAAGTGAAACAATATTCCCAGGTTGAAATAATCCATTTCGGCCTCTATGAATAACATCGTGAACTCACACACACACACACACACACACACACACAATCTACGTTATACCTTGGAGTAATATACAGCCGAGACCGAAACGATTTACCTGGTATGAAAAACACAGCAAAAATATACATGTATAAAGTGAAAAATGAGCTTGGAAATAACGAAAAAAACTCCCTCTAGGTTCTCAGCTTGTGAAGCGTAGTTACCATAGATATGCCCCTTCATACTTTTCGGTCGACAAAAATCGTCGCTAGAGTAAGGATGAATGGACAGAAGGGATGTAGGGATGTAGAGACAGTAGGGATGAATGACCTGAGACTCGAATAACAAAGAAGTGACCTTTTTCTTTTTTCAACACTTCGACAGGCACAATTAGGATTTTTATATCCGAGTTGCTATTCTATGTACATCTATGATTATGGCAAAATTTCACTACACAAGACGGCATTTTGTACTAATTTTACAGTCAAATGACGACGGTCAAAAACCGACTGTTTCCCACAATCAAGATTTTTTTACCTCCGTGTATTGGTTAGAGTCGCAACATATTTAGAATAGACTATTGTTACCCTTAATTCTATACTATTTTTTAGTTTTGAATCATAATCGTCAATACTTTGAACGTTCCATATGAAATTTTCTCGAAAGACAGATGCAACGAGTGTCAACATTTTGACTTTGGAGTAAGTTATTACATATTATATGTACATACATATGTTTATAGCAATTGTTGCCTCAATCCAGGTTTTTATGTGTGAAGTTTGAGGTCTACATATGTTAAAAGCTTTCTATGTAGACAAGGATATATGTAAGTTCAAAGTTGTGTTATTGTTAATTGAATGGACGTATTACTTATTATTTATTATACACCTGTTAGGGCTTTTACACATAAAATACGTAATATATTATATTAGAGAAAACATAAAGGGGAAAAAAACTAATAAATAAATTATATTGTTCATAAAAGAAATAATAAGTCGTTGCCTTAGGGGACGACAGATTAATATTTTAAAAAAATCAATAAAATCAGAGTATTAATTACCATATCTAATCGTTCTGGGGGTGGGAGAATGAAGATATTAATTATTACGCGAAATAGTTAAATAAATATCTAATAAAAATCGAGAACGGGTAAAACGTACCGGAACTTTTAAGCTTTTTATTTATTATTATGTCGTCGTAGTCGGTAGGAGCGTACATACATATATCAATTATGCAATTTTAAAATTGACTATTCAAAAGCGGTATTTTCGAACGGTGAATGTCTCTGTTGATCGCTAAAAAGTGTTAAAAGTCTTTTATGGTGCACGGTCGGCTAGCGCTCACAAACAATCTCTCCTCGTCTCGTGGATAGCATCGCACGGAAGCGTGAAATAGATCGTTTATCACTATTTTCTATTCTATCTTTGGTCAAATAACAAGAGAGGAAATAATAAAAAGGTTCAATTTCACCGAATTTATCCCGATCGTACGAGGTTCACGCGCGGCGCGAAAATTCGTCAAAGGGGATGATACGAAACTCTCGATGAATAGAAGCCTATCTATCTCTCGTTTACACACATTACATTATAATATATGTACGCGTGGGAGACATACATGCGGTAATTCGCTAGATCGTATAATTATACACGTAATATTTCTCGACGCGCGCTAATGATCGGTAAAGTGACGAATTTCGAGCAATTTGATTAACGCACGACGACGCACCCTCGTCACAGCTCAAATAAAGTGTTTGTTTGGTCAATTTTCGACAAACGCGCCATATATCTATATAATACCCCAAATACGTCACATTTGGAAAGCGCTCTAATGCAATTACGCGCGAATATTATTAGCCGTGTAAAGTGGTCGAAAATTTAACTGGATTATGTTTAAATTGACCTTGTAATGTTTATCAAAACTTTATTAATCATTGTGTGTAGGGCGTGTAAAGCGGTGTTATTAACACGTCATGATTATATTTTTTAACTAATGAATTAGATTAGGTTGTGTTTGGTTCGATATGGTTAGTACGTAACACAGGCGATCGTCTATTGAAAATAGTAGCATCGAAAAAGCATTATATCATGATTCATATTAGATTGCAGTATTGCACTATTTTAACGGCCATTACTAATTTTGAGTATTTAAAGAACTTCTCATAACAATTTCTGAAAACTTAAAATTTGTATTTCAACGGTAGAATCATACATACATACAGTGTTTTCATTTCACGAATGTGAATCCCCACACTTTCTACTGCGCAGGTTTTACATGCAAGACACATATGTAGGTATGTAAGTCAAACATTTGGTTACTGAGCATCTTAGGACGAGGAATGGGGATTCACATTCGTGAGATGAAAACACCAAGTATATTCTGTAAGCTTTAATTTTTCAAGTCAAATGGTGAGGAAATGTATTGAAAACAGACAATGAGACAAGCATGGATTTAATTGACTCACTAGATTCAAATAATGATTATTATTGGCCAGGGTTTCCCAGTTTCGCGGAACACTGGTGTTTCGCGTGTTCGCAATAGTTGTTCCGCGAAAACCTGGGATATATAAAACCTGGCGTATATTGTTTTTAACCCAGATAGGTTGGGAGAAGTGTATTGATATTTGTACAGATGGTGCTCCAGCAATGGTAGGAAAGATGAAGGTAGTTGTATCACGTATTCTGCAAGTATCTACAAGAGCCACCAACAGTCATTGTAGTTTACATAGGCAAGCACTGATGACAAAAGAAATTTCTACAAATTAAAAAAAATGTTATGGATGATGCCGTAAAAGTGTTAAACTATGTAAAATTTCGACCACTTCATCCAGATTATTTAAAATTTTGTGCGATGAAATGGGTAGTGAACAAAACGCACTTTTATTAAACACTGAAGTGAGATGGCTATCCAGAGGAAAAGCACTATTGAGACTTTATGAACTTCGTAGTGAGTTATAGGTCTTCTTGAAGGCACAAAATAATTAAGGACAAAATTTTATTGAACTTTTAACAAATCCTTCATCTATATATATAAAAATCAATGTCTGTCTGTCTGTCTGTCTGTTTGTTTGTTTGATTGTCTGTCTCTTATAGGCTCCTAAACCACTCAACCGATCGCGATGAAACTTTCAGGACTTATTGTGATCATGCCGGGGATGGTTCCTGTGAAAAAAAATCGGGATAAAACGGGAACGGAACGGGAACGGGCCTGCTTACGCGTCAGATAACGTACTAGGAACGGGAACGGAACGGATTGGGAACGGATCAGGATCGGGACCGGGATCTGGAATAACCGGGAACGGAAACAGGAACAGGAACGGGCCTGCTCGCGCGTCAGATAACGTACTAGGAACGGAACGGGATCGGGATCGGGACCGGGATCGGGAACGGGACCGGATCTGGATCGGGAATGGGATCTGGAACGGAACGGGCCTGCTCACGCGTCAGATAACATACTAGGAACGGGAACGGATCGAGACCGGGAATCGGGATCGGGAACGGGACCAGGAACTGGACCGGATCTGAACGGAACGGGCCTGCTCACGCGTCAGATAACGTACTAGGAACGGATCGTGATCAGGATCAGGAACGGGAACGGGATCTGGAACGGATCTGGAACGGATCGGGAACTGGCCTGCTCACGCGTCAGAAAACGTACAAAGGTCTCGCACACAGAGTTGAAGTGAACCAAACACACAAATTGCGTGTCTGTGAATAGTGAATAATAAGAATTTTCACTAAATGTAACAATAAAAACACTCTGTCGCTTTCGCGCGCGTAAACGTTACGAATGTATTATAGAACGGGAACGGCATCGGGCATTGCAACGCATGCCGGGTCAGCTAGTAGTTGATAAATCTTGCGTATCTGGCAGATATTTTTATAAAGTGCAATGAAATTAACTTATCATTACAAGGAAAGAGTATTACAATTTTGAATACAAGAGATAAATTGCATCTTTTGATAGAAAGTTACAATTTTGAATTTCTACAGTTGAACAGAATAATTTTGAATAATAATAACCTTACATGAATGTTTGACTGAATTAAATTTTAAAGTAGATGAAGTATAAAGTATTTTTAAAACACTTTCATAACTTAACAACAACTCTTTTGCAATATTTTCCGAAAACTTGTAAGGACGTTTCCCGGGTTCGGAATCCATTTTCCGTGACAGCTAAGCCTGTACGCTTAATTGTAAGTGATTATGAAAATCTAATTGATTTAATCCAGTGGTCGGGAACCGGTGGCTCCGGAGCCGCATGCGGCTCTTTGTATGAAAGCCTGCGACTCCCGCTGTCATCTAACGTTTTTCGTGAAACACAAAACGTATAACACAAACGTCGTATATAGAAAATACTCAACATAAAATAGTATTAACATTGGGAAAAAATCCCAAGAGAAAATACGTACTTTTGACTTTTGATTTGAACTGGACGACTACTTAGAAAGATGTAAAAGCTGAAAAGTACTACAAATGAAAGACAAAATACCCGACTATAGATTCCAATATTTATTTTGAACAGAAAATTGCCAGATTTTGAGAGATCGACCGAATAACACCCAGAAATAGAAAAATCGCGCGATTTAAAAAACACACATATCTCCGAATCTCGGGTCAATCAACATTTTCTATTACCAGATTCGTGTTCACTGGGCATAGATCTATAAAAAAAGTCATATCTCGTCTCTGAATCAAAAAAGTTCGGGGTGTGGCTGTGTCGAACACGGCCGTAGATTTTCGTCAATACGTCTACGTTAGCAGCTAATATTTTATTTGAAATATGAGAATGAAATGAAAGCATCGAAATGGACACATTAATATACTTTTATTTAGCATAACGAATAAAGTCTTAACTAGTAAACGATTACAATTTTATTTATCACTAGCTGACCCGGCATGCGTTGCAATGCCCGATCCCGTTCCCGTTCCCGTTCCTAGTACGTTATCTGACGCGTGAGCAGGCCCGTTCCCGTTCCCGTTCCCGATTTAGGTTTAGGAGCCTATAAGAGACAAACAGACAGACAGACACACAAACAGACATTCATTTTTATATATATATAGATTGGCCTGCAGTAAACAGTGGCCGTCGAGGTTTTCCCTGCGCGCCGCGTCGACTTTCTGATGTTCCCAATACCGTCTCACTCGTTCTGTCACAGACATTTTGATACTGATCGATAGATGATTAGACCTTCTTTCTGATGATATACGTTTTTTGTATTTATTATTGGCTTTTTGGTGAGTATGGGTATATATGTACATACATAGTGAAATTTTACTGATTTTTCACCAACAAATAATTTACACATATCACTTAATCGATGATCTTAAAAAGATATTTCGTTTAGTAGCAAAATCACCGCGCCAGCACGTCAGAATCGTGAGATATGTATATTGCTTGGAAATTTCCAAAAACGTCCAAAATAGCCGTTGGGAGATACCTCGTGCCTCGCGCATGCACTGTGCCAACTTAAAATTAAAAATGCATCGTAGACGTATACCCAAGCGAATAAAATAACATTGATGTCGATCGTGTTATTAGTAACGAAGTTATAGTTTCGGAATGTACATATGCTCATCCAAACGTAACACCGCCGTTTCCGAATTGGTACCCCATACTAGTCCGCGCGTATAGACGTATTCACGTCAAAGAAAGTCGTCATTTGTCGAAAACAGTGTAATGAACAATAAATGTTAAAAATTAAAATTAAACACCTGCACCTGCATATACATACATATGTATATGCACTTGTATGGATAAAATCCTCCACTCGGAGTGTTGCGCGTTGCTTTTAGATTAAATTCTTTTCAAACTATCGGAATTTTTAATACAAAATGTGTCCGCCGAGTGGGATGTTGATGGTGGATATTGCGGTTTACTACACGTACCAAAGTGACGGTGAACGTATAAAAAGTTGGGGTATCGCGCTCGGCCGCCTGCTACTTTCTGATCAATCTCGTCTCCCACCGGCAAAAAGGTAAGTTTTCAATTAGGGCCGGGGGGTGCTAAACCGCTTTCCTTAAGTCTTCCAGATTATGTGGGTGGGTTCTGTGGGAGTTTGGGGGGTACGAAAGTGGGTGGGGTCTTTTCCCACCCCCCCACAGGATGAAAGCGATGGACCGCAGCGACTCTGGGCCGCTCCACGCACTAATTTGATAAAAGCCGGCGCGTGACGCAAATGCTAAAGGGCCCCTGTGCCATGCAAATCGCTCGGAAAAATATATTTAAGCCGCGTGACAAATTTGCCAAGCGCGAACGGATTATATCGCGGCGATCGATCTCGAAACGGGGGCCCCGGCTTTCATATTCGATAACGCGTTCGACCCCATTGTGTGATTTGCGTTAATTCGCCATGACCACGCGTGTGCCATTCAAAAATGTGAAAAAAATAATTTTGTATAATGAAAACAGGTCAAAAACATAATAAACCATGTACTGGGGTTGTTTTCTTTTCTATTTTGTGTCGTATATACATATGTACGTACAATGTTGTCGAATGTATGTGAGTCGTAGTGTGTAGTAAGACGCGTTGAGATTTTTGCCTTGTGATATTTCGCATATTCGATCTACATCATCATCATTTTCAGCCGTACACCATCCACTGCTGGATGAAGACCTCTCCAATCCTCTTCCACTCCTGTCCGTCTTGAGCAATCTGCAACCACTTGACTCCACACATTCTTCTCAATTCATCAGCCCATCTTCCACTCGGTCTAACTTGCTTTCTTTCACATCCTCTTGGATACCATTCCAGTATTTCTCGCGTCCATCTGCCATCCATTCTTCTCGCTATGTGTCCAGCCCATTGCCACTTCAACTTTTTCACGCGTACTGCTATGTATACCTGCCATTTCTCTGTGTGCACTGGATCTTTCGTAGCATTCTTCAATTTAGCGTCCAAGTTTCACATCCATACGTCATAACTGGCACTACGCATTGGTCGTACGCCTTCTTTTTTAAGCATAGCGGAATGTTGGATTTAAAAACTATGTTCATTCTTCCAAAAGCACTCCATCCTAGTTTCATTCTTCGTTTTATTTCTTCTTCTTTACATCCAGTCATATTGACCAATTGTCCTAGGTATAAATAACTATCAACTATCTCTACAATATGATTATCTACTATGACTACGTTTTGGGTGCAAAATTCATTAAAGATGATTTTAGTTTTATTTAAATTAATTTTTAAGCCTACTTTCATACTTTCGTTGCTTAATTCTGTTAATCTGTACTGAGTTACATGCAACTATAACTATGTCGTCAGCGAATCTTAGATGGCTCAAATGTCTTCCGCTTTATTATACATATAATAGCCGAAATCCGTCTGTCTGCTGATAACGCTCGCCTCGGTAAATGATTAAAAGATACGAACCGTCCGCGCGCGAGTGGAATTTGAACCCGAGATCACCAGGTTGGTATGAGGTCATGCTAACACTATTATGCAACGGGGCGATGACGGGCCTACTACGATTTGACAATATAAAATGAAAAATGACAATAGACTGGCGACTTTGCTAAATTGTTACGTTGTTGTATTATAACGCGCCATCTATGCAACAACTATAAAAACCTATTAAATTTAATATTATTTTTCAGTACGGGTGATGAGAACGCTCCGTTGATATTCACTAGTGTATCATAATTAAAATAAATATCATTGTTGAGTGTAGGTTTATTTTATTCACAAAGTAAAAACTATGAAGTTTCAAGATTCCTGGCAGCCTTAAAACGGCACTTCAGTATAAGTGCTGATAGATAATGAAATTTATTTTGTAATTTTAGCTTTAAGTTACTTTTTGTTTGTAATTAGCTTCTTAAGCTATCTTAATTAAATAAATAAATAAATTTTTTGAAAGCCTTAAGGATTGTAATGACCGGCAAAACCCCTATAAATATGACGTGTCAGTGTAATAGGATAAACGGTTTTTGAGTTATAGCGATTCTGCATACATCCGCACAATACACAGACATACAGATATTTTCCAAAAATCACGAAAACGTTATCAGGGGATGATACCTGATACAAATCCATCAAAATCTTGATGTCGAATTTTCGCACAATCACAATACTTAATCCGATTAAGATTAAAGTAAAAATCGTAATCATTTTAGAGTTCTATCATACGATTTTGACCCATTTACTTAAATTCTGTCTCGGAACATTATACTGCAACCACTCAGGATTGATAGTTTTCTTTTTAACAATCTGAATCAATATTGTGCTAAGATATTATTTTAGTTAAGCAAAAGTTAATTCATTAATATCTATTCGTATAATATCTATATAGAACTTTGGTCAAGGTTGTATAAATGGAACTTTTCTTTTTACTCTCTTCGTATTTAATTTAAAATACTTTAATTATTTTTAATCTGTAAAATTATATAATAAGGTTAAATACATCCGATTTTAAGATACAAACTGCTCGGATGTGACATCTCAAATGTAATTATTAAAATTTTCTTAAAGGAATTTAACTTTTCGTATAACTATTTCGGCTCTAACTGTATTCAAAAGTTGGGGAAATTAAATAAACTTTTTGACGAAAAAGTTGGGCAAAGTTTTTTTTTCGTCAAATACCGGAGACTAGGGATCAATTTATAATAAAAAAAAAGGAAATCTTCAATGAGTACGCCGCTAACTCAAAAAGCGAAGTTGGCAATATTAAATCTAAGTTTATTTTTCGTCGGGCGACTTATAATGAATCTTTAAAGCGTATAACAATAAATTTCACCGTCGCCATATTGTAAGTTTGCAAATGCAATGAAAATAGCCGGAAAACAAGCCGCAATATCTCTTTATAGGAGATGATAATTCTCACTTGAAGGTTTTACAACTTCTAGTGCGAATTATTACCTAACAATAAGCGATTTTATGACCGGTTTAATGGAGTAAAAGCTCAACGCACATTTCCGTTCGGAAGGAGAAGAAGAACATTAAGAAAAGAGAAGAGGAACCGTTTAAACCGTCTAATCAGCAATATGTGTATGTGTGTGCGCCGAAACACCGATTGACGAAACTATAACAATATAACCTATATAGGTATACAGACTTTTTTTTAGAATATACGGCTCAAGACTACGCACGTACACACTATCGATTTCATTATGATAGAATGGGTAGACTTACGTTAGGCTAGTAGTAGATTAAGGGGGTGGAATTGTGTGAGATCCTGCTCCGACATCGGCCCAAGGAAGCTGGAAAAGCCTGATTGATGGCGACCGATTAAGATATTAGTATAATTCAATTTGAGCGAATTCGACTGGATGAACTTCGCATTAAAAAGAACCAGGGAATGGATATGGGTACGTGTTCCTCTGTCCGAGTTATGTGCTTGCAACGTTCCAACGGCGAATTGGAACCGGTGGGAGATGTTTCCGGGTCCGGGGAGTTAATCGCGCAGCTGTTAAAATTCCATAGTCGCTCTCAATTCTTATCTTTCCATTAGAAAATCGACTTTGGTACATAAAACTTCTTTATGGCCGTGCTCGCGCCGTGTTGGGGAATAAAAATATATGTGGCGGGCCTCAGTTCGGCCGGAAGAAATGGATACCACGCGCGCCACACTTTTTCAATCTGCGCTCGAGCTCGCCCCGTAATTAAGTGCACTGAAGGGGACTGAAATTATCTTTACAGCCACCCTATTTCGTGGGGTTGAGGTTGAAATTCGCCCCTTACCCCCCCACCCCGTGTCACGCTAATCGAACACGACCGCTAGCTTCTGGCTCTCTCTGTACATTGAAATTCCACCGCAACAGTTTAAAACACTGTAACTTCGTCCGTGGTGGGTTTGGATGGATTCGAATGTAACGTGATCGTGGAAAAGCTAACCCCCGTTTCGCAATTAACGAATCAAATCTAATTTGGATCGGTGGTCGTCAACCGTTTTGGGATTAGTGTCTATAATTTTTTTCGAAATTCTTAAACATCATCAAATAAACAAGAGTAACCCTGGGATAAACAGAATCAGAATAACAATTCCATAAATATTACTATATATGTATATTATGTTACGCAAGATCCAGTGCACACAGAGAAGCAGAAGAGATCGTAAAAGGAATACATGGGTAAGAAGCATGACCAAAGTGGCAGATACAGCGGAACGTGTAAAAAAGTTGGAGTGTGAAGTGTCGAACGTGTGAAATGGCAGATGGACGCGAGAGATACTGGAATGGTATCTGAGAGGATATGAAAGAAAGCAAGGTAGACCAGACCGAGTGGACGATGGGCTGATGAATTGAGAGGAATGTGTGGAGCCAACTGGAAGCAGATTGCTCAAGACAGACTTGAATGGAAGAGGATTGGAAAGGCCTTAATCCAGCAGTGGATGGTGAACGGCTGAAAATGATGATGATGATATGTACGCAAGCGTCTACCAGCCAGTCCATCTGCCTGCCTGGGTCATTGCGGTCACACTAGCATTTCCAACATAATAAACAAAAAATTTAACGATGTGTTGGCAACGAGCTGCTGTCAAAGTTGGTTCGAGTCAAAAAAAAGATTTTACGGCCATACGCCCATTCAATCGACGGTACACTTGTACAATTGTTTCACGCACTATCAAACGGACTGTGGGCTGTACTATTATTGTACAAACCAGTGTGCATGGGTGGGGTTTTAGAATCCATCGTCATACGACGAGGAAACCGGCTAGAATACCTACATACATATGTACATATATAAAGGATGTGTCCACATATGAAAATATTACGTTTCCGACGACTATTTCGCAAACCTGCTGAAATGTCAAAAATGTTGCCTCTAAACATTCGAGAGTTTAGACATGTTAGTTGATACACTCGGCTTAAGATTAGGCACACACAATTCCACCTGTGCTAACACTAAGTGGAAATAAATTATTTTGAACTGGAATACTGTGAACCGAAAAGAGGCTATAAATATTAGTAGCGGATGAGCATATTTTTTGATTACTAATTTTCATCCCGATTTATAATAATTACATGCCATAAATTTTAACTTTATCGGGTCATTTAATTTTAATAGAATCTCAGTAAAAAAATTGTACCGAACCAATTCATATGTAGCGTTGAAAATCAACGGGATAGTAAACCAACCCAAAGCATCACTTTCAACGTTGACTCTTTAGTATCCAATGCAATTTCATTTGATCCAATGCTACATATTTGTTCAATTGGCTAGGTTTGGTATATATTTTATTGCCAGCTTTTAGCTTCAACTTGGCGTATAACTTTAGCAATATGTATGCGAAAACGCAGTGACGACGCAAGAGCACGTACGCAATACATAGGTACAAGAACAGCTGACCGAACAAACTTTCACAACAGTGTGGACAAATAGTTAGGGGCTAGACACGTATAGCCAAAATATACGCCACACAACTTGGCACACAAAGTGCAAATGAGTGCTGTGAGATCCGCTCAGATTATTCAGTCACGTGACTGAAAAGTCTGAGTGCTTGTAACGGTGGGTGAGAAGTAGGTGGCACGTGCCCTGCCGCTGCTGCACCTGCGATTTTGCAATAACTTGTGTTGCAAACATCCCCGGGGCGGCTTTCAGCACAACCAACGCAGACCTAGGCTAATTCATTTGAATACACGGACGGGCCTGTGTTTATTTATGTGTGGGGGGGCGGCCAAATGCGAAGCCTCGTTGCTGCTCCTTGCTCGGGCGCCTCCCACCTCTGAACGTTCGATTGCATCATGTTACATTGCATTGTCTCGTATGATACTTGGGGTAGTTGGTGTAATTGGGGTAGTTGGAAATTAAACTGGGAATGAGGCACATATCGAGGACTATTAGGGTAATCAATATAGTGGCTGTTAAGGTTCTAAAATTACTCAATTCCGAGTATTGAAACAATAAATGTCATGAAAGCGTTTTAATGATGTAACATTTAGGTTTAGAGCAGTGGTCGGGAAAATGAAAATCTGCGCGAAACACAAATCTTTGACGAACAATTTACACAAAATCAAAATAAATCCTATTTCTACATATGTATGTACATACATACATATATGTAAATTCATGGTAATAAAAAGCATTAAATCGTTTTTCAATAATAATTTTTAGTAATAAACTTTGTAGTAAAAATATTAAGAAATATCACGAAGATCGATTTTTAATATGTATGTACATATGTAGGTAATCCTGGCAAGAATGCTACGTAAAATTCAGTGCACATAGAGAAGTATGGAAAGATATATGCTTGGTATTTTTTAATAATTACATGGAGAGGCGGCATGGCCGATAGGCCCATGGGGTTTGGTGCAAAAAAAAAAAAATAAAGATGATAACAAAAATAAAATTAACATAAAAATAAAATGAGTAATGGTCCATTTATTAAAGAATTACAAATACCCATTGTTTTTTAAGAATACATCTAGTTGATTTTTATATAAATTAACATTTTTTAAAGTGCCATTGAATCCGGAAGACTATTCCAAACTTCAACCACTCTATTTGAAAAGAATGAATCTCTAACAGTCTTATTTGATTTTTTTTTACGTAGTCTAAGATTATGACCTATTGGGTATGAGGGTTCTCATTGAACATAATGAGGTTGATCATTTCACATGAATAATTATTGTTTATTATTTTGAATACTTCAATTAAATCACCTCTTAATCTCCCCGTCTCCAGTGTGGAGAGATTCAGTCTTTTCAATCTTTCATGATAAGGTAGTGACCGAAGTTCGGATGGCATTTTTGTAATTCTTCTTTGGACCCTCTCGAGACATAGAACATATTTTTTAAAAAGTATTGTAAAATTAGTATTATAATTATTAATTGTATAATTATGTATTAATTAGTATTATAAAAAAGCATATTTTTTAAAAGGTATTGTAACAAGAAGAGATCGTGATAGGAATTCATGGGTAAGAAGTATGACCAAAGTGACAGATATAGCAGACGTGTGAAAAAGTTGAAATGGCAATGGGCTGGACACATAGCGAGAAGAATGGATGGCAGATGAACGCGAGAAATACTGGAATGGTATCCGAGAGGATGTGAAAGAAAGCAAGCTAGACTAAGTGGAAGATGGGCTGATGAATTGAGAAGGATGTGTGGAGTCAATTGGATGCAGATTGCTCAAGACAGACTGGAATTGAAGAGGATTGGAGAGGCCTTCATCCAGCAGTGGATGGTGAACGGCTGAAAATGATGATGATGATGATGATGATATGTATGTATAATCCAAAGATAATTTGTTGCGTCTCCCAAACTTAGCAATTTTGCAAGGTTTCCCCTAATTTGGCTCGATAAAAGTCCCCGACCACTGTTTTAAAGTCTAAAAATAAAATAAATTATTTAATCAGCATGAGAAATTTTTGTTTCAGCATGGTTTAACTCTATACTAAACCGATTCTATGTAGAGAAATTAAATTATTTGGTTGTACGAGGTATGCTGTTCTATGTATGTATGTATGTATGTAAAAATCGTACGAATTTTATGTTATACATATGTAGATTCGTATGACTTGAAAAATCGATTTTATGAAAGTATATGTCTTAAAATAAGTAAATACGTCAATACAATATCGTATTGTATTTATTTTCACTAAACGAAAATAAAAGCATGTGTAAATTGTTTTTATTTTGGCTTAAATGTTCTTGTGTCTTTTTGGGATTTAGCCTTCATTGAAACGCTTTGAGTCAGAATTTTACTGTTTATACAGAAGTGTGAATTGCTTTAGTGCTTTGTAAAAAAATATAAATAACACCGGGAGAGTGCAAATGATTAACGCGAATGAATAGAAGTTAGCTGGAGAGGCCTTCGTCCATCGCATGAACTCGTTTGAAGCAGAGTTGTTTATATAGAGAGCTTTATGCGATTTTTTTTTCAGCTGATTCATTATTTCAAAAACCGCATGCACAGTTTGGCACGAGGAATACCTCAACGGCATTTTACAGTTCAGCTGTTTCCTGGGTATACGTTTTCTTCGCCTCGACGATGTGGAGATAAAGTTCCGAGGCGAAATTACAACTTGCGGCAAAGATTTTCGCCGAGTTATACACAAAATAAAAACGCGAATAAATTTCCCGCTGAAATATCATCGCATCGATAATAATAATAAATGAGATGATTTATCGCAAAAAGAAGTATGGAAAACAACAAACGCCGTTCATAAATATCGCGAACAAATAATTTTACGACCATATAAATTGGCCAATTGATGAATATCCATTATGAACGTTCTCGGCATACGAAAACAGAAACAAAAAAAAAATAGCAGCAACGAAACGTTATAATTTATGACCGAAAACGTCGTCGTCGTAGTTTTTAAGTTTCGGCTTATCAGATGCATAAATAACAATGAAGCCTCCGTACCATCTGCGAACCTCTCTTCGCATTGTAAAGCGATACGAGAGCTCGGCAATTTAAATTAATAAAAGAGGAAAAAAATCCGATCTACATACATATAAAGTATTGCTTATTTATTTTCGAATTGATTATTTATTAAACGATGACAATAGGATTTAAACCGTATAGTTTAGTGCAGCGTAAGTTCGATGGATTCAGATTTTATCGAAAAATAATAATGTGCATACTCTTTTCAATGCGACAGTTATTATTTGCCATCAATTCAGCAAAATATTTTCACGACGCCGCTATACATAAATACGTAAAAGCGATTTTTAAATCGAAAGTGTGATTATAGTGAATTTGCCATTCTAAAAATGTACTAATAGTTTATTCAACTCGAAGCTTTTCATTTGGATACAATCTATAGGTATAAAATATTCAAATTCTTTATTAACTACCAAAGTTGTGTGAATAGCATTAAAATTTCACGAATAATATAATTGGCCAATTATTATTTTAAACTTTTAAGCGTAAAGTTTGTACGAAAGCACTATTAAATCTAATTAGATAAAAATTACCATTTAAAACAAATAAATGTTGATTTTTTTAATATTACCTAATACACTGTACATGAAATGGCCTTCAATACCAAAAATATACTATTTTGGCATCCTAATTCTGTATCGCTATATACATTTTTAATATTATTTCATTTAAAAATGTTAACAATGAGCACTATTTTCAATTGTGCGACTTTTAAAACAGTTTTCACACAAAATCTCACGAGATAAAGCTGTCGTTATCACATAACGCCATATGAAACAGTTTGTACATTTAGTATGAAAAGTTATAGTAGTATCTCTTGATAACCAAGCGAATAAAATTCAATGTAAATTAAAAAGTTTTAAAATTACTATAGATATTTGCACCATAAGTCTTCAAAAGCTCGTTAAATCAACTGCGACTGCACAAATAGATTTTGGCTAAATATAGTGTATACATTTTACGATGTGGTCAATGTTGACCAAGTTTGACGTAGAATAGTTTGGTAAAGTGCGAAGCTTCTCGCCTCTAACAAAGTATTATACACAGACAGGTACACTACTTCACAACAAGGAAAGCTCTCACTTCACAGAGGTAAGCCGCGTGTCGGATTTGCGAAATTGTTCAGTGAATTATCTATTATGTATTGGCTGGTCTTGTTGTACGCTTACGATAGGTATCGGTGATTTTATTCACCTTTTTTATTACGATTATATGTATACGTGGATAGGGGTTAGGGTAAGTTTAATTATGGTGGTGCATAAAAAAACGCGCGAATGGCCACATAAACAGCGGTTTCAGCCAAAAACGCGTCATTTGAGCGTGCGAATTTACGACCGCACCGGATATCCGCCATTATCGCATCGATGAATTTCGCGGACAGGGCCTTCTCAAATAGTCTGCGATTTTCGATAACAAAACATCGTTATCGAGTGGTCTGATGTTGAGAACTTTTATGCCCTAAAGGCCTAAAGCTTTAATATTCGGAGAACTGAGGATCGATAACGTAAAATATCTCAGAGTGCGGCTGAAATGTGCTAAATTTAAAAATCAGTATAACTTTTTAAAATAATTTAAGCATCTGCCTGTCTGAATCTTTGCATTACTCTATGTAGCATATTGATCAAATAACAAACAAAATAAATATAAAGTTTCAGTGGGATAGGATAGACGATTTTTGAGTTATAG
Organism: Parapsyche elsis; assembly: GCA_022651745.1. Lineage (NCBI taxonomy): Eukaryota > Metazoa > Arthropoda > Insecta > Trichoptera > Hydropsychidae > Parapsyche > Parapsyche elsis. The sequence continues at coordinate 7,390,278 of JAGVSN010000004.1, read as the reverse complement.
TCATTCTACCTATACACACATCCACTTAACACACGGACATTTCCCAAAAATCGTGAAAACGTTATCAGGGGGATGACACCTGATAAAATTCGCACGATCACAATACTCTGTCCGATATGGTATAAAGTAAAAATTGTGTTGGCAACACTATACAATACGGTATACTGTCAAACCGATTGTGGGCTGTACTATTATTGTACAAATAAGCGCGCATGGGTGGGGTTTGAGTTAGAATCCACCGTCATATGACTGGAAAACCGGTTAGTTGTGTAATAAAAATAGATTTTCCTATTACAATAAATAATCCGCAAGTAAATATAAATAGCACCGTGAAACAAAAAACTACCGTAGCGAAGACTAGTCAATCTTTATTAAGTTTGACCCATTGAATCCGAACATGATAATGAAATTTGTTGGTTAGTTCTTGTTTATGAGATATGAGCGTTTAAGAAATTGGTCAATTTTTACATTTTTTTGTCTTTAACTCAAAATCTAGTATTGTTGTGCTCAAAGTGAGTATTGGAATCAATGAGTCGCCTAGTTCCAAATCCCGATAAGTCCATAGCACTCACTTGTTCGCAAACGCGGTTTTTCTGCTACAGACTTATTTGCTTGATGGCGTTTAAACTCATTTAAACTTAATTTTGTTGATATTAAACAAAATATTGAGATTAGAAACATGGACTTATCGTTGTTTGTTTCTAAATATGGCTTTTATCAGCTTTTATCATAGTGCAATTGTCGGTTTTTGGAACTAACACTGATTTTCAATATTTTTTTACGGCGCACTTGGCGGTATTTGGAATAATTTAAGTATAAGGCATCGTTTGAAAACATTCTTAGAACCAGAAAATATTCTATCCTCGTTATTTATATATTGTGGACTTATCGGGATTTGGAACTAGGCGACTCCAATAGTCAGATATTTTTTTCTATTTAATTTTTAAAGTTAAAAATATTGGTAATAAAAAATAACAAATAATAAAACAAATTGTAATATATTATCAAAAAAAGTGATAGTTTGATTAGAGTTAGAGTTGTCCGGTTAGATACGGACAACTTAGTAAACTCAGTGGGTCAGAATTAATAATAATTTTTGCGTCAGGTAACACAAAAACGTCATTTAGCATAGAAATAAATTGATATTGAAATGTTGAAATCTACGGTTTTCCTGTCGTGTTATATGTATATAAATCACTGTAATTTAACTGGATGGATGAATGTCTCATTGAAGACACAACTGAATGTTTCAATGACAGTGTAGCTTTAATATCAATTCAACTATTACATTTACACTTGACGTACAAGCGAAGGGGAAAATACGCGGGATAAAACTTCATATTGTAAATATTAGTAAACGTATTGTCGTTCGCGACCCATTGTGGAATTATTTCAGCTGACATGGCGGTCTGTTGATGGTGCTTCACTCGATTTTGCACGGTATCATCACGGGAAACGGCGCTATTGAAAGAAAACACAGACTCGTTCACCGGAAAACGACAATCTCGTCTACAAATATTTTTTGAATGACCTCAGATTTTATTTCGGGGCCGATCCTCACTCTCATCCTCAGCCTGGCACAGATGAAATTCTCCCGTAGGCACTTTCGAAGCTCTGCACCCTCACGAAAACCCCTCTATACCCCGCCGGGAGGGTATTGTTCGAGAGTATGAACAAACGCTCGAGTAGTTCACAAAGATTCACCCTTCGAGCGCGGCTTCTTAAGGGTGGTGGTGTTGGTGGGGGGATGATGTTTTGTTTTGCCAGAATCCATTCTCCACTAGAGAATTAGGGATGTTAAGCGACATAATAAAAGAAGGCATCACAAAAGGATTTCGCAAGTTTCGACACTCGCTGTACTTCAAATTGTATCTGTTATCTCTGCCTGCATTGCGATACAGTAGCTACGAGGTCCACAATCCTTTTACAAATTCTATACAAAGCTATTCAGATTTTTGTGGTTGACTTTTTCACTATCGCACTTAGTATATAAGAATAGTCAGAATTTGTTACTGTATGTATGTGTGTATGTATATTGCAAAACGTAGTCACTGTAGATAAACATATTGTAGAGATAGTTATTTATACCTAGAACAATTGTTGAATATGAAACAAAGATGGAGCGCTTTTGGAAGAATGAACATTGTTTTTAAATCCAACATTCCGCTAAGCTTAAAAAAAAAGGCATACGACCAATGCCATTTACTGCCATTTATGACGTATGGATGTGAAACGTGGATTGTAAATTCAAGAATGTTACGCAAGATCCAGTGCACACAGAAGCATGAAAAGATGTATGCTCGGTATAACGAGTAGAGATCGTAAGAGGAATACATGGGCATGGGTAAGAAGCATGACTAAAGTGGCAGATGTAGCGGTGGACCCATAGCGAAAATAATGTATGGCAGATGGACGCGAGAAATACTGGAATGGTATCCGAGAGGATGTGAAAGAAAGCAATGTAGACCGAGTGGACAATGGGCTGATGAATTTGAGAAGAATGTGTGGAGTCAACTGAATGCAGATTGCTCAAGACAGACAGGAATCGAAGAGGCCTTCATCCAGCAGTAGATGGTGAACGGTTGAAGATGATACATATGTATATTTACATATATGTTATAATGTGTGAAATCCCCAGATTGTAAAAATGTTTAGTTTTTCATTTCCATTTCGATTTATGAAGCGTAGTAGGTATATTTTATACAATGCGGAATTTAACACTATGCCTATAACATACACATATGTACATACATACAGGTATCTTGGGTATTGTGTGTATCGATGTTCACTCATCTTTTACAAGTTAGGTCTTCTATTATTCAATTATATAAATTGGGTATAATTTACGAAAATCAAATCGAGAAAATTCCCACGGTGGATACACGAAGCTTTTGTATTTAATTTGTAAACACTTAAAACAAACGATCCGCTACAGATAATTCGATTAAAGCGTACCAAAAGCAACGGCATCGTATTTAGACTTATAAAGCTACGCTTCTACGCCAGTCTAAATACTCTCAATCATTAAGAGCTACATTTTCTACGACGATGGAGGCTTTCGCGGGGAGACGGACGTAGAAGCCTCTCATTCCGGTTAATGGAGCTGAATTTGAGGTCTTGTCAGTATCTGTGCGGAAAACTGAGGAATTCTTGATAACTATTTTCACGCACAAATTGATACGCCACGGTTTAACCTTACTGTCACTCTCTTAATAATTATGTTATTATGAGCATTTCTTATACCGGTATATATTTCATAAGACGCATATACCTTCGGGATATCAACATGTAAATTAAGCATATGCATATGAAACCCACCAAATCCCAAAATAATAATCTCACTTAGGTATAAGTTAGCCTCGCAGCCGCCACGTGTGACATCTTAACACACCTAAACATCAACGCGAGTTTGTTCATTTGCATTTCATTCCTGTACTTGTACATTATGTTAATTTCACCTCTCTCTCTCTCTATGTGGCAACGACGACGACGAGCCGAAACTTGATGAAAAATTTCACTTAGACGTCGTACATAGTACGATGTGAACTCGTAATATATCTCAGCGTGATGATCCACGTGTGTTGCTGAAATTTAATTATCGCCATGAAGTTTCGCCGCCGCGGTAATATTTTACAATGTGTAAAATTCGACGTATTAAACTCGTGTGTGTGTGTTAGGTGTCAGATTTTTCGTTCCCATGGGGATTTATCCATTATCGCACTACACGTAAGTGTGACTTTTGATTGAAGCTTGTGTATAATGCGTTACTTGGTGATAATGATATGGTCTTGTAATTTCTTGTAAGCTACACGTTTCATTAATGAACTTGAGTGAGCTTCATTCTCGCATGTGATGGATGGTGAATGTGTATGATTAAAAATATATTAGACTTTGGAATGACAAATAGTCTATACATACATGTGTACGTACAAGGAAACAATTTAGACACAAACGAGATGAACAGTGTATCATTTGATGTAAAATGTGTATTTATTTCCATTCACTTGAAATGTATATGAGGTTAGGTAAGAAGTTTGATTTTATTAGTTGATAACAGAATGTAATTAATATGACTACTACAACAAGATTATGATAGTATTGATTGATTCACAAATTGTTTTTACATTCGTTAACTACATACATACGTGTACGTATTAGCCATAACCAATTTACGTATGTTATCGAAAGGTAACCACAACCACAGTTATTTAAACGTCACTATTCACCGTTAACGGTGCCAAAACAACCGCAGATATATATTTTATAAATGGACACAGACAAGAGTTATACAAAATGGTGCTGAAATATTCAAATTACCATCTAAATGTCACAGACACTATAAATTGATACTATCATTTGATGGGCGGCCTTATAATTTATATGTAGTATTATAGGGCTATAAATATTTTATAATCAAATAAATTAATAATATTTATTTAAAAGCTATTGATATTTCTTTACTATTAATCATATAATTCGAATAATAATTTTTTTGAAAATACATAATCATTTTCACAGACCCGAATTAGCAACACTAAAACTGAAACGCCCAAAACCACTATCAGTATAAATAACATAATAATAATAAAAAATAAGCTTTGATTTGGGTAAATTCGACATTTTAATGTTTATTATTCATTTATTTAGAGTACAAGTCAAATTAGGATCAGTGCATACTTAGTTTGATGTCCATGTTCACACCAAAGCACACAAATCAATTCCATCTGGAACTTGTCAAAATGAAGAGTACAAAATAAATAAAACATAGGACTAATTTTCTTCAGTTTTTTGACTTTCCTGAAAAGTCACCTTTTTACTTTATCCGAATCCGATAAAGTATTGTTATCGTGCAATAATTCGACCTTGATTTGTATCAGGTATCATCCCCTGATCACGTTTTCATGATTTCTGGAAAATGTCTGTGTGTAGAATCGCTAATAACTCAAAAACCGTTTATCCTATTACACAGAAACTTGTACTCTCAAGGCCGCCCATCAAAGATTTATAAATAAGTTTTCTCCAACTGCTGCGCTTAAAAACGCCAAACAGAGCGTCCGGGTATTTCGAAAGTTTCTTGTACAAATTTGAATAAACCTTGCTGAAATTGATTCGACACCATCGAAGGAGGCGAACTTTGCGTCAAGAAAGAAAACCGCAGTAATTTAAAAGCATTATCCTGCACGGTATGGCAGGGGCAAGTTGTTAACTGCCATAAAATTAAGTTAAGAGCATGTAACCATACACTCAGGCTCGTATCCGTCAAAGGAAGTAGTAGAAGGAGGCGCCTAACAAGTTGCAATCTCCAACGTTCTTGCAGTGTGCACTTCACGCTTGCAATTCCCCCGCCATCACCATGAACTACCACCATCGTTATAATTACACCATGTGCGCCGGTTCAAATTCGCGCAAACTTTGGCGATGGCTCACTTTGGGTCGTGTGGCACAGCCTCAAATCAATTTTGCACCCTTGTCTGTATTATACATACATATGTCCCTATATATATATATATGTGTGTGTGTGATTATGGTTAAATCAATTAAAGTGTTGTCGTAGCAAGCGTCTGGAGGGGTGGGAGTCTAATGAGTGGAGTGAGACTGTGTTGTGTCGGGTTAAGACTCTCCTGGGTCAGTTGTTGGAACTCTCTCCCCCTCGGGTTAATGCTAGTTTACGACGGTGACCACTCGGACCCCAAGGTTCTCTCCTAGGCTCATTCCGTTTTCATTTGCTCCAAATTACATGTTTTTATTTCGACCCTGAAACGCCACTGACCGCCCCTAAATGACCGCCCTTAATGGCGCTCGTTGTCGGTTCGCTCTATTGCTGAAAAATCATAATGCAGCCTCGCGTTTTAGCTATTGAAAGGTCTCGGATTTGAGTAGTTCACGGTATTTTTTTTTTCGGAATAGAATACAATTTTTGTGGTTGAACAGTACATAAAAGGGAACGTTGGCGTATGAAAATATATGATTTCTCAAATTCGGCATGTATTCAAATGGGATTGAAGAAAATTTTTAATGCATATAGCAAATTGAATTTTTCTGAAGTGAAATTTGTCTCTTCTAACTTCAATTTGATTAAAATTATTCTCAGCTTTAAAATCTAATATATAAAACGCTTAAGTTTGTATGTATGTACGTATGTACGTATGGGTCATTCGTCAATTACCAGGCGTTGCTCGGGCGCGATTAATAGAAACGACGAAGTACACACGATAGTAGATGTTTTCGGCAGATTTAAGTAGATTTAAGCAGATAGTGTTTCGGGAGCCCAAAAAGGGGCCGCCGGGGCAGGAGGGGGGTCTAAGGGGTAGTAAGGGGCCGGCATTGCTTTTCGGGAGTCCAAAAAAGGGTCGCCGGGATAGGAGCGGGGTCTGGGGGGTGGTTAGGGGCCGGCATTGCTTTTCGGGAGTCCAAAAAAGGGACCGCTGGGGTAAGAAGGAGGGTTTGGGGGTTGGTAAGGGGCCGGCATTGCTTTTCGGGAGTCCAAAAAAGGGTCGCCGGGATAGGAGGGGGGTCTGGGGGGTGGTAAGGGGCCGGCATAGCTTTTAGGGTGCCCATTAAAGGGGCCGCTGGGGCTTGAGGGGTGTCTGGGGGGGGGTAGGGGGCCGGCATGGCTTGAGGGAGTCCAAAAAGGGGGCCGCCGGGGCTTGAGGGACGTCTGGGGGGTGGTTTGAGGGCCGGAATGGCTTTAGGGGGTATCAAAAGTTGAAAAAATAAAAAAAAACTGAAAAAAACTCAAAAAATCCTATAGTGAAATCCTATAGTAAAATTTGTAATATGAAATCACTATAACTAAGCTAAATTTGCATGTTCAATTTATTATGTTCTTGTATGAAATTCAGCCAAAATTCTTATCTACTCGTATCACTCATATTTATCACATAGCCTATAACTTTAAAATGTATTATATATTTAAACTATACAAAATAAAATAAAAGCGTATTTGACAGCCTCGATTTTCTTGCTGTCGTCTTAAAGCGTCGCACATGGATACAGTCGTATATTTATTCTTTTTAATATGCAAATAGCTTTGTGATGTATCACCGTGTTAAATTTAATAACTGAAATTTTTGAAATAAAGCAAAGACGCGCGACGAGAGCTTTTAGCATCATTAAAATGGCGGCACTCGACCGCGGTTTGGGCGAAAAAAAAAATTATTCCTTGTCACTGTTTAATTTGGCGTAAGTCTACATTCTACCAGTATAAGTAGACATAAATACGCTCACACATTATTTCCACTTTCTTCTTTTTTCAGTCAGTGAGCCGTGCAGTACGTCCAGCTATATCCCCTCTAAGTTCAAACAACAACAATAATACCCGATTTGCATGCAAACCCGGAGTTTGCGGGATTATGTGGCAAGACTCGAATAAATGGCCCCACGCAATTCCAACCTTTTTACCGCGCGCGGCACTTGATTTCGAAAAGCTTAGTTTCTAGCTCGGCTACACTGGGGAAAAAAAATAGGGAAAAAGAGGACGTTTAAGGAGAGAAAAGGAAAGGGGGGTCGGTCGTAACACTCGAGTGCAAAAAACTTTAATTGAACTTGTGCAAATGGCGTCCCTTTCCCTCCACACGCATTTGTTACATGGAATCAATGGTGAAATTCAACATGCGTCCCGAGTAAACGAGATACCTTACAAATTAAATTTTATTGTTCTTTCTCAATTATTTGTAAACTGTGCGTGTTTCTCTCAATATTATCATTTTCTTTTTGTTTCAATTTTAAATACAGTTCCAAATTTAGCCATCTTTAACGATGACTGATATTTTTAGACTGTAATTAAAAAGACAAGTTCTACTTACCGCGTTTGAGGAATGCTATAATTATTTTAATTGAGAGTGGAATTATTTTGTAATTAATGTATAGCTGTTCTACGCTCTCGTTGTAATTAAATATAATTATCGTCAACAATAGAATTCAAACATACGTACTTTTATTGATTATATGTACATGTACATACATACATACATATATTGAACAGTGACATTTCGATCAATCTGATATAAAATTATGTATTGGCCTTGATTATTGGTTTTGATTATTCTTTGTATTTACTTGTGCTTTACTTTAGATCGTTAAAAGAACGAAGCAACAGTATACAGAATTTTCTGTCGCATATAACAGTATAAAAATAATTAGAAACGACCAAATCAATGAAAAATACATTGAAATAATCCTCAATTAAATTAGTTAATTTTAGAAAATGTAATTTTTCTTCAATTACGAGTATTGTGACCATATTTGTTCAACAACAGGTCTAAGAAAAAATAATTCAAGCCCAATAACATAGTACTAATGAATAAGAGGCGCCAATTTTTGGTGGAGCCATTTCACAACTTAGTTAGATAAATTTGCAAATTCTAACAGCAGATAGCCAATCTGGATTTAGTAATGTTCAAATACTGCCAATGACGATATTATGGTCGAAAAAACCTTTTTAACATACGGCGATCAAACTGCGAACCTTTGCTCTAACCACCGATTTGTCATACATAATTTTAAGCTTTTCCGGACTTTGCTCTAACCAACAATTTGTCATACATTGATAAGAAAGCTTTGTTGAATTTCTTACAATATGCTCATCAACAGTCACAGTAGATAATCATATTGTAGATATAGCTGATAGTTATTTATACCTAGGGCAATTGGTGAATATGACTGGATGTAAATAGGATGGAATAAACTTAGATGTAGCGCTTTTGGAAGAATGAACATTGTTTTTAAATCCAACATTCCGCTATGCTTAAAAAATAAGGCATTCGACCAATGCCTTACTACCAACCTTGCTTTCTTTCACATTTTCTCTCATACCATTCCAGTATTTCTCGCGTCCATCTGCCATACATTCTTCTCGCCATGTGTCCAGCCCATTGCCGCTTCAACTTTTTCACACGTTCCGCTATATCTATCCCTTTGGTCATGCTTCTTACCCATGTATTCCTCTTACGATCTTTTCTCGTTATACCGAGCATACATCTTTCCACGCTTCTCTGTGTGCACTGGATCTTGCGTAACATTCGTAACATAGCGTAACAGAAATTGCAGTACACATTCTGCCGTCCTAAGCCGACTTAACGTAACTGACAAAAATTACGAAAATGAGTTAGATGTGTTTTAGGGGTTATGGGAGTGTATTCTTGCGATTTTTCATATCAAAATTAATGTATCTTCATCCAAAAGTGACTTTTTTAAGATATTAAATCTAACGTACATATCTGCATGCGCAGAGAAATAGTAATAGAAAATAACGTATCCAATATTTACTTCGGTCACTACCTTATCATGAAAGATTGAAAAGACTGAATCTCTCCACATTGGAGACGAGGAGATTAAGAGGTGATTCAATTGAAGTATTCAAAATAATAAATAATCATTATTCATGTGATATGACCAACCTCATAAATGTTCAATGACAACCCTCATCTAAGAGGTCATACTCTTAGACTCCGAAAAGATTGAAAAAACATCAAATAAGATTGTTAGAGATTCATTCTTTTCAAATAGAGTGGTTGAAGTTTGGAATAGTCATACGTATACATTAATAATGAATAATGAAGTGACGTAACTACTTAAGTATTCATTTTTCCTTATAATTATCAAAACACAATAGAAAATAACCTCATGCACTAAAAACAAGTTTAAATAAATCAGTATAAAACACAAATTTAGAATAAAACTTTCAAGTCCATTTATCTCGATATTGTTGTTTTGTCAGTTGCGTTAAGTGGGCTTAGGACGGCAGCTTTGGTGTTACGCCTTATTTTTTAAGCATAGCGGAATGTTTTTTTAAAACAATGTTCACTCTTCCGAAAGCACTCCATACTAGTTTCATTTCTTCTTCTTTACAACCAATCATATTCACCAATTGTCCTAGGTATAAATAACTATCAACTTTCTTTACAATATGATTATCTATGTACATTCTACAGCGACTACGTTTTGCGTGCAAAATTCATTAAATATAACGTTAAGCCTACTTTCATACTTTCATTGTTTAATTGTGTTAATCAAATCACTTATATATGTACATTCCCTCCAAACCACCTAACACCTCAACACGCGCAGAAAAACTTCATCAAAGCGACAATCGCAGAATGTTGCGCCCATCTTCCAGATACTTACCAGAACACTTACACCGCATTCGAACGAGCAGACCTAGGTAGCGTCAATGTTCAGGTGCGATTAGCGTGTCGGCGTACGAATAAAACCAATTAAATCAGTCTAAAGTTAAAAAGCAAGCAACGGTTCATTTGGCGGGCGTGCACCGCCATTAACCGTTACAGGGCGCACGCGGAGCTTCGCCGATTAGTTTGGCGAGCAGCTTTTTACCGCACCTGCAGTAATTAAGGCCCACCCCCTCAAGCGCACACACACATAAATACGTGCACACGTTTATATATACCGAGCCGACACACAGAACCCTTGAAAAATTGCCCTTTTTGTCCGCTTTTTCTAAACAGCGGTCCGGCCGTAATGGAAACGCGCCCTTTTTGTGCGGCTACGAGGCTCGGCTCTCTCGGCTCTCGCAATACCCTTCACGTACTATGTACTACTCGCCCCCCGCACACTTTAAATTGCGACGGTGATAAGTTTTTCTTTTTTCGCTTTTCGCTATTTTGCCGAAGAATAATAACGCTTCATTTCTCGCCGGTTTGAGGGGTGCGAGGGTCGCGCGTCCGCAATTAGTGGTTTCTCGGGTCGCACTCGCGCCAAATGACGACCGGTCGGGGTTTGAATTATTTCGACGATTGCTCCCAAACGGGTTTTAATGTTGCCATTGTATACTGTGACCGACTGCAGAAGGTCGAAAACCCGCGCGACCAAAAAAAAAATGAAGTTTCAGTGTAATGGGATACGCGGTTTTTGAGCTGTGGCGATTCTAAACACATTTACCAAAAATTATGAAAACGTGATCAGATACCTATGTATGTATGTATATACAGAATAGCCAAGATACCTATGTAGGTATGTGTATGTTATAGGCATAGTGTTAAATTCCGCATTGTATAAAATATACCTACTACGCTTCATTGATCGAAATGGAAATGAAAAACTAAACATTTATACAATCTGGGGATTTCACACATTATAACATATTAATATCATAGGATCCAGTGCACACAGAGAAGCATGGAAAGATGTATGCTTGGTATAACAAGAAGAGATCGCAAAAGAAGTACATGGGTAAGAAGTATGACCAAAGTGGCAGATATAGCAGTGCGGGTGAAAAAGTTGAAGTGGCAATGGGCTGGACACATAGCGAAAAGAATGGATGGCAGATGGACGCGAAAAGTACTGGAATGGTATCCGAGAGGATGTGAAAGAAAGCAAGATAGACCGAGTGGAAGATGGGCTGATGAATTGAGAAGAATGTGTGGAGTCAAGTGGATGCAAATGATGATGAATATATATTTGTATCATCTTCAACCGTTCACCATCCACTGCTGGATGAAGATCACTCCGATCCTCTTCCATTCCCGTCTGTCTTGAGCAATCTGCATTCAGTTGACTCCACCCATTCTTCTCAAATTCGTAAGCCCATCGTCCACTCGGTCTACCTTGCTTTCTTTCACATCCTCTCGGATACCATTCCAGTATTTCTCGCGTCCATCTGCCATCCATTATTCTCGCTAAGGGTCCACCGCAACTTTTTTACACGTTTCGCTACATCTGCCACTTTAGTCATGCTTCTTACCCATGCCCATGTATTCCTTTTACGATCTCTACTCGTCATACCGAGCACACATCTTTTCATGCTTCTGTGTGCACTGGATCTTGCATAACATTCTTGAATTTACAATCCACGTTTCGCACGTAGACGATTGCGCTAATATACATATCATCATCATCATTATAATTTTCAGCCGTTCACCATCCACTGCTGGATTAAGGTCTCTCCAATCCTCTTCCATTCCCGTCTGTCTTGAGCAATCTGCATCCAGTTGGCTCTACATATTCTTCTCAATTCATCAGCTCATCGTCCACTCGCACTCGGGCTGGTCTACCTTGCTTTCTTTCACATCCCTTCGGATACCATTCAATTATTTCTCGAGTCCATCTGACATCCATTCTTCTCGCTATGTATCCACTGCTATGTCTACCACTTTGGTCATTCTTCTTACCCATGTATTTCTTTTACGATTTCTTCTTGTTATGCCAAGCATACATCTTTCTATGCATCTCTGTGTGCACTGGATCTTTCGTAGTATTCTTGAATTTAGCGTCCAAGTTTCACATCCATACGTCATAACTGGCAGTACGCATTGGCCGTATGCCTTATTTTTTTAGCATAGCGGAATGTTGGATTTAAAAACTATCTGATACAAATCAGTCAAAATCTCGACGTGGAATTTTGGCACGATCACAATACTAAAAATTAGGTGACTTTCCAATCGAAGTACCGCTTCCGGTAGACGAAAATTGTAAAGTAAACCTTAAAAATGTGCATGTTAGTATATATTTGTATGTTAAATAACAATTTATTATCAAGATCAATAAGTATTTAATAAGGGGAATAATATACATAGTCGTAATACTAGGTGTCTAATTTAATTGTTAAGAATTTAATTTTAAGTAGATCTAGGAGAAGTATCTTGTTCAGGGGTGTTTTTGAATTATTATCGGGTGGTTATTATATAATAACCACCCGATGACACTGTCAACGGAGATTGACTAGTATTATATATTTAGGTATTATCTCTTTGTTGAAAACAATAGCGTTTCAAGTCGTTTACTTTTGCTGCTCGGTTTCTTTTGTTTTTCAGTTTTTGCAGCGTTAAATTACACTTTCTTAAAAGTCGTGGTATTTTTATTTCGTACTTGTATTGAGCGTGCAAAATAAAATAAATCCTATATTAAAGCTCGTATATTAATAAAAACTGTATATTCTCGTGGCGTGGGTGATTAAATACGAAAAGCAAACCACTGCTAGTTTAATTGATTTTTGCGCTGTATAGTTTTTCAATTGAATAAATAGATTGCATTTTTTGAGCAGTAAAAGATTGTAAAATATAACAAAAACAATCGTATATCATTTATATACTTCGCGTAGTGAAAATAAAATCTTTATCACTTTAATAAATAAGATTTATTTTACTTGTATTATTCATAGTATTTTTAGTGGTGCATTTATTTTGGAAAATGTAGCCATAAACTAAACAAAACTCAGTACGTCTTACGAAATGGTAAGTCTTTTTTTTACTTTATTTTTTTGAAAATTGTGTTGAAAGTTTGATAAATGATTGAAATTACAGCTGTTGTATTGAATTTTTGCTCGAGGCACCTAATCTAATGCATATGTTATAAGCTTGCGTATTGGACAATGGAAAGCGTGCACTTTTCCGTACAAAGAGATAAAAGATTGGAAATTTTATGATCGCCAGATGTAACAATGAAGTATAAATAGAATACAGACACCTAAAAAATCTCTTATATGGGAAAATCCAGCATTACCACTTTTTCCGTAACCGTTCAGCGAGCGCGTACTGTATGTAGAGTGTAGATTATTATAAAAGTGAAAACAATCATATATATGTATATACCCGTCCCTCGATTTACGCGAATTTTCTTTACGCGGTTTTAATCTAACGTGGTTTCACAAAATTGACAATTTTTTTAATTCATCCAGTGCGTCTTCTCGGTGGTTCGAGTGACGAATAGAGACAGTGGTGTTTTTCTAAAATTTCATTTACCGTTTCACACCCGAAATCAAAAAAAAAAAAAAACCAAAGAGATAGAACAACTCACTATGCACATAGTTGTGAGTTCTTGAGAAAATATCTGGATGGAATAAAGTGGTCACATCCCGAAAAACCATTTAGGTATATTGATGTATTCATTACGTTTCTAAGAAATATTCAAAATTAAAAATAATTATTGGATTCAGATACCTACTTAATAAAAGTAATTGACACTTTAGCGTTTTGACACCTTTTTTTTCGTTGTAAAATTATTCTCGGCAACTTTTGAATTACCGGCTCTATGAACCTAAATTATTTTACTTTCCGGCGCCATAGAGCCGATGCGAACCCATAGGAAAACCCTTATGAATAACGGTCTGCTGGGGATACTATTTCGATAATTCAACCATTAGATCAGCGATCGGGAACCGGTGGCTCCAGAGCCGCATGCGGCTCTTTGTATGAAAACCTGCGGCTCTCGTCATCCAACGTTTTGCGTCAAACACAATTCTTTGACACGATTTAAACAAAATCCGATTTCCACAACTTCATGGCTATAAAAAGCTTTCACATTGTTTTTCAGATAAAATAATTTTAATTAATAAACTGTCTAACATTAAGAAATATCACGAAGATAACTTATTTCTTACAGCAATCCATTTCGCAAAGAAGTAACGTTTAATTTAATTTTGAATATGTAAAATCCGAAAATAATAAGTTGCGGCTCTATAACTTGCAAATTTTGAAGGGTTTTCTCTGATTTGGCTCTTAGCTTATATCAAACATACTTTTCAAGACATTTTAACGAAGGTTGATGAAGATGAATATATTACAATTCCAGAAATTTGGAATTAAATTACAATTTTAAATTGTCTGCAGCACGTGAGGATGTAAAAAACGCACGTCTTTTCTTACGCGGTTTTTCGTGGAACGCATCTACCGCGCAAATCGAGGGACGGGTGTATAACATTTAAGTTGAATGCATCATAAAAATGTACCAAATTCAGCTCGTTTTTAATGTGTCTACCTAGGAAAACTTCCGGCCTATTCTCGGCCGGTTAACACGAGGCCCAGTGCGAGTTTTAATTCCCCAACAGGAATGTAAAGAGACGAGGGGGGGGGATGAGGTGGAGGAAAAAAGTGCTTGTACCTATATAAATATGCGTTGTGGGGCTTTGAAAAGCAGGGCTTCTGAGGGTCTCGGCAGGCAGTATCAGCGCATCGCAGGCGCCCTGGGGCCATATCTTGCCTCCAGCAGCCATGCCGAGCCAATTACAGACTCCTCCTGCCACTCTCCTTATCCTTCTAGCCGGCACTTACTCTTAATTTGGCCAACGGCCTCGTGAAGATGTCCTCACAATGTTTCACTTCAACAGTGCGAGTGCGCGCGCCACTGCCTGCTGGTGCTCCAACGACAAAACGACCTCATTTAAATTCTTGCCCCTCTCTCTCTCCTCCGACACCTCTCTCCTCTCTGATCTATACGTGTTGTACGTCTGTATACATTCAAACGTCCCTCGAGAGTCTCTTAAACGGTTTCACATTATTTCAGACGTACGTATCTACCCCCACCTTGCAATGGACAATGTTTCTCGTCGTCGTGCTTGCTTTTCGCCGTGCGAAAGCAGAAATATTCAAATTTTATTACACACTTCTGAGTCCATATCTAAATGCAACTAAACAGTGCTTGAGTTGGTAGAGAAAAAGCTCAAAATTCGATTTAGCTCGGTGTATAAATTTTGAGCAGACTTAACATTGGAGGGGATATAATATACATACATACATGGTCATAATACTAGGGGTTTGATAGCTATTTATACCTAGGACAATTGGTAAATATGACCGGATGTAAAGAAGTAAAAAAAAAAACTAGGATGCCTGCCGAAACCTTTAGAAGCCCTGCTTTTCAAAGCCCCACAACGCATATTTATATAAGTACAAGCACTTTTTTCCTCCACCTCATCCTCCCCCCTCGTCTTGTCTCTTTACATTCCTGTTGGGGAATTAAAACTCGCACTGGGCCTCGTGTTAACCGGCCGAGAATAGGCCGGAAGTTTTCCTAGGTAGACACTTTAAAAACGAGCTGAATTTGGTACATCCTAGGAGCGCTTTTGGAAGAATGAACATAGTTTTTAAATCCAACATTCCGCTATGCTTAAAAAAATAAGGCATACGACCAATGCGTACTGCCAGTTATGACGTATGGGTGTGAAACGTGGATGCTACATTCAAGAATGATACGCAAGATCCAGTGAGCACAGAGAAGCACGGAAAGATGTATGTTTGGTATAACAAGAAGAGATCGTAAGAGATATAGCGGAACGTGTGAAAAAGTTGAAGTGACAATGGGCTGGACACATAGCGAGAAGAATGGATGGCAGATGGATGTAAGAAATACTGGAATGGTATCGGAGAGGATGTGAAAGAAAGTAAGGTAGACCGAGTGGGAAGATAGTCTGATGAATTGAGAATAATGTGTAGAGTCAAGTGGATGCAGATTGCTCAAGACAGACGGGAATGGAATAGGATTGGAGAAGCCTTCATCCAGCAGTGGATGGTGAACGGCTGAAAATGAAGATTATGAATACTAGGGGTAAGAATAAGTTAATAGTTAAAAATTTTAAATTAAATAGATCTTGTTAAATACAATGGATTGCCAGAAGATCTCAGCAATTTAAACAAAATTGATAGATTCCTGGCAGTCTTAAACAGCACCTCTGTATAAGTAGATAATTAAGTTTATTTTGTAATTTTAGCTTTAAGTTACTTTGTGTTTGTAATTAGCTCTTAAGCTATTTAAATTAAATAAATAAACCGTACACTACTCGTTAGTAGCACGTTTAAAACTAATTTAGTTATAATTGTGATAATAAAATTCCATCTCAAACTGAAAATTGTGTATCTTACGGTATTTATAAATAGAACTATGGGGCTTGTACAATATTTTTGATATCAATTAATCAGTCTCTCATTGTCTAAAATGGATTCAACGAGAGTTCGGCGATTGACTCAAATGATAAGTTTGACTGAAATGCTCGCTTATTTAATATTTATTTATTATGCGTCTATAGAGCTTTTACATAGAAAATACATAATATATTATATTAGAGAAAACATAATGAAAAATTGAACTAATAAATTAATTATGTCGAGTTGATAAAATAAATAATTAGTCGTCGCCTTAGGGACGACAGATTAATATTAAAAAAGTATTTATTACTATATCTAATCATTCTAGGGATTGGAGAATGAAGATAATATGTAATTGTTACGCGAAATATGTAGGTTCATAATTTAATAAAAATCGACAACGTACCGAAACATTTAAGCGAAGAGTCGAATGAATAAGAATGGGACTATCTATTAAAGGTTTAACAATTTATATTAAAAAAAATTACACCAAATATGATTCTACAATTATATAAATATGTATGTATTTTGTATTGTAATTTTATTCCACCGAATATGAATATGCATGAAAAATTAAGTAAACATTTGATTTATTCAGTTTTTCATACCAAACTATTAAAATACGTGATTAAAAATCCAAATACACACATATTTGATTAATTTTCGCTCTCAGCCGAATTTAACCGTGGGTTTCGTTTGAAAATTCGAGCATCGCACTCACTATGTGAGCTTTTAACTACACAGAGGACACACCGCATAAAATTTAAATTAAATATGACGAATGTTGTTGCACGTTGACAACGCCGTATTTATTCAGCCGAAATTTATTAACACTGTACAAGTACATTAAGCATTAAATAAAGCGTGGCATTTCAACACGTACGGTCTACTACCCACCTGTCTACAATGTATGAGGTCATATAGCGATTTTGACGTGAATACGTCTATACGAGGACCAGTATGGGGTACCAGTACGGAAACGGCGGTGTTACGTTTGGATGGGCATACATTCTGACACTCTTAACTTCGTTACTAATAACACAATTGACATGAATGTTGTTTTATACGCTTGGGTATACGTTTACGATACATTTATGATCTTGAGTTGGCACTGTGCATGCGCGAGGGTCGGAGGAGAGGGCGTATTTTCCAACGGCTATTTTGGACGTTTTTGGAAATTCCTAGCAGTATATCTCGTGACTCTAATGTGCTAACGTGGTGATTTTGCTACCAAATGAAATATATTTTTAAGATTTGTCGATTTAAGCCGTGAAAAAGTGAACGTTGTAAATTATTTGTTGGTGAAAAATTAAAAAAATCTATAATTTCACTATGTCGGCCCATACTCGGCGAAAAGCCAATAGGAAATACAAAAAACATATCATCAGAAAGAAGGTCTAATCATCTATCGATCAGTATGAAAATGTCTGTGACAGAACGAGTGAGACGGTATCGGGAACTTCATAAATTTGACGCGGCGCGCACCTCAACGGCCACTGTTTACCACAGGCCAATCTACATCTTTGTATATATATAAAAATGAATGTCTGTCTGTCTGTCTGTTTGTTTGTTTGTTTGTCTGTCTCTTATAGGCTCCTAAACCACTCGACCGATCGCGATGAAACTTTCAGGACTTATTGTGATCATGCCGGGGATGGTTCCTGTGAAAAAAAAATCGGGATAAAACGGGAACAGGAACGGGAACGGGCCTGCTCACGCGTCAGATAACGTACTAGGAACGGGAACGGGAACGGGATCGGGACCGGGATCGGGAACGGGATCTGGAATCGGGAAAAAACGGGAACGGAAACAGGAACGGGCCTGATCACGCGTCAGATAACGTACTAGGAATGGGAACGGGATCGGGATCGGGAACGGGATCTGGAACGGGAACGGGCCTGCTCACGCGTCATATAACGTACTAGGAACGGGAACGGGATCGAGACTGGGAAGCGGGATCGGGAACGGGACCAGGAACGGGATCGGTAACGGGCCTGCTCACGCGTCAGATAACGTACTAGGAACGGGAACGGGAACGGAACGGGATCGGGAACGGGATCGGGAACGGGATCGGGAACGGGGTCGGGATCTGGAACGGGATCGGGAATGGGCCTGCTCACGCGTCAGAAAACGTACTAGGAACGGGAACAGGAACGGGATCGGGCATTGCAACGCATGCCGGGTCAGCTAGTTCTAAATAAAATATTAGCCGCTAACGCAGACGTATTCACAGAAAGCCCACGGCCGTGTTCGACACAGCCGCACCCCGAATTATTTGAACATGGACAACGTGCATATAAGTGACGGACAACATCATCGGAACGGGTTGGGGGTTAAATCTTGTGCGGTTGCCGGTGATTAATCCAGTAATGGTAATTAATAGGGGGGTGATTGTTGTAGGGGCGCGTTAGGGGTTCGCGAGGGCCGCTTCATTTGTCTCGCGCCCGCTTATTGATTGGCGCAATTCATTAGGCCGGTTTCACTGCTAATCCGCGCCTGATGAATTATCAGTTGTTTTGCACCCCTCCCCCCCCCCTCCCTCCCGCCCTACTGTTCCCTTCCTGCCCCATGTTTCGTTTGCCACCCCCTTCGCGGAAAGTTTCTGGCGCGAGCAGCGCGTTTGCGAACAATGGCGCCCGAGAAGGCGCCCCTGAGCCGGAGGCTTCCGACGACGGCTTATTATCTCCGGCGCTTCGGAGGCCTGATCTCGAATATTTCATACTTGTCGCTGGTACGAGACGGCGAGCGGGAGGAAAGTGCCAATTCATTAATTATGACAAAGCAAACAAAAGGGTTCAAGTAAATGATTTACATAAATACGACGCGATGCGAAAGAGATAGGTGTGTTAGGTGTATTATGAAATATTTTAATTTGCCGTTGTACAATAAATGCCGTGAATTTTAATCTTGGTACGTGAGCTGGCGGCATCGCATCGGGCGCCAAATTATTTTCATTTGTTAAGTGAGCGACTCGTTTTGGGTTAATTGAAAAGTTTCCGGGGGCAAACTCTCGAAAGCGAGACGCTCACGATAATATACCTTTGCCATTTCCCCCCGCTTTCGGTTTGGCGAATGTGTAGATTATTCGAAGTGGAAGAGTCGTATGTATGTATATGTTAAATCGTACACTTGTCTCCGTTTTCCACTTGAAACGTTTCGATTCGACTTTGAGTTTGCGATTCGACGGTGACTTTTCACGAAGAAAATGGCGCACGATAAAAGTTCGACGGGTGTAATTTTAACAGATCGCCTCGGTGTATACATATAATCAAAAGTGTGATTTAAAAGAGCGATTATATTGACGTGTTCTGTGAAGTATTTCAGTACAGTTTGAATCAATTCAGGGGCGTTGAACAATACAATATTTAAATCGTCAAGTTTGTAAGTCGACTTACCCGCACCACATAAGCCGCACACGCACGTACGTAGCAAGCCTTCGTCAATCAATCAGACACGTATAATGGAGATGGGAACGCGACTCGTCCCCGTTGATTGCTTCATTAATTAATTAATTTTATCGCATTGTTCGCATGGAAATCGAATGCCATTGTTTCCACGCGAAAATCGGTTTCAGCGGTTTATCTATCGCGTGTGTGCGTCGATCAGATCGCTACAATAATCGTATAAGCACTATGTGAATTTTTAATGCCCCATTTGCCTATCGTCTGGATTCTAGAAGAGCCAGCTCTCGCTCTGATTATTATACGGAACGGCTTATGTGGAAGTTGAATGAGCTTTCCCATGAACGTTGAGAACTTGTTTACCATGACGACCGTAGTTTGGAAATACTAGTTCGCTAAGCAACTTTTCTAATAATAGACGTATTGTATGATTGACGTATTATTGAACATATGAAATGAATATACTTGAGATTGTAGATTATTCCATATGGTGAAAATCTCCTTTGTGTAAGATTTACAGTTGTATTTCTTTAACAGTGAACGTGTTGGGTTTTTATCCGTTGACAATTCAAATTATCCTCGTTTACAATAAGAATACACGCACACATCTGCACGGTCAATACTTGAAAAGAACATATGGTGCAGAAGGGTAAAATTGGACCCCTGGAGGCTGTGCAATTATTTTCTTCCGGTCGTTCGAATTTGTCAGTGTCTGTCTGTCTACCTTTGTTTCGAGTACGAAAAAGAGGAGAGGCAGAAAAAAAAAACTTCATATTCACCGCTTTCTTAACGGGGACCGACCGCCCAGGAAAAAGCGGTCGGTGGTTCGTTGCGAGATTTCCTAATATGAATTTTCACGAACCGCTTTTCCGGCAGTCGGGGTTTTTTTTCCCTTCTCTCTGAAGCAACCACTTTCTACCTATCGTCCGATACGCCGATTTTCGCACTGGAAAATGTGCATTTTGCTTATCTTATTTCAAACAAAAGCTCGCCGGTTTCCATCGCCGTTGTTAGCTTCAGCAGCTTCCTTGTTAGGAAAATAATGAAATTTTTATTATATTGATGGTTTCTTTTTGAAGATATCTTTTGCAGCTGTCCAATTTATATATTTTACAAGCCATTAAAAATACTACTATAAAAACCTCAATTTAAATATATGTATGTATGTATAACAAATCTTATTGCATCAAACTATTATCGAAGTTCTGGAAAAACGTACCATTTATCTACTATTTTTATATCGTATAGATAAAGTACTATTAGATTTGTTTATGTATAGCCAAGGTCGATAATATAGGTATTACATTACAAATAAAACGATCTTTAAATTTAATCAGCGTGTCACTTTTATGAAAACTCTTTACATATGTTTTAAATTTGAATATTGAAACAAAAATGGTAGATTCAAAATTTTCACGAAGCTTGCTTCATATTGCGTACTAGTATATTTTTTTGCGTGCCGCAAAAGCGAAGTTATTATTTCCACAGTTTCTCAGGCGAACAATTTGCAGATCGTTCAACAGAACCAACCCCCTCCCAACGTTCTGCTATTTTATTTTTTTCTGTACGCTTTCGAAAAATTTCTTTATAAATTTGCGACAGGCCGTTCTGTGCGTGAAAAACAAATACGCAACGCAACGCTGGCGAGCGAAAAACATTTCGCACGGGCGCAAGGGGAAAAATAGCTTTCCACGTGAAAAACACATCGATTACACTTTATTACACTTTAGTGGAAAAGCGAGTCCGGTCCGTCCGACGAAACCGTAACAGTTGACCAAATCAATGAACCATTACTTACAACTATATTTTTTTTTTCGTTCGACATACCACACACAGTAGGCGGCATTGAACCGAATTTTCTCAGTAGGTTTCGCTCGGTTTGGCGCTATAACGAATGCGAATATAATTTTTTGAATGTATAAAAATTTAATACGACTTACCTGCCATGCAATAAGACATCGTGACCGAATAAAGATTCCACATACAATAAAATAAACTTCATCTTTGTCGTGTTCCTGAAAGAGTAGTCGTGCTCAAGCTATCTGGTTTATTATTTTTTTTTTTTAATTTATTAGAAAATAAACAGCGGTGTACAAAAATAACAGTAGAAATGACAATGCCAATTAAAAATTGTCACAAGTTAGAATAAATATGAACAGAAATGTAAATAAAAGAAAATAATGTATAAAGAACAACTAAGATATAAAGTTGAATGAGTAAAATAGGATAAAGACAAATAAAATATAATCATCATCATCATCAATTTCAGTCGTTCACCATCCACTGTTAGATGAAGGTCTCTCCAATCCTGTCTCCACTCCACACATTCCTCTCAATTTATCAGCCCATCGCATCGTCCACTCGGTCTACCTTGCTTTCTTTCACATCCTCTACCATTCTAATATTTCTCGCGGTCTATCTGCCTTCCATTCTTCTTGCTATGTGTCCAGCCCATTGCCACATCAACTTTTTCACACGTTCAAAATATAATATAGCTTAGGCACATTAGGCGTAGGTAAAGCACATTGTTAAGTACATAGATTGTAATGAATGAGATAGCAGTGTGGTGATAATATGTTACAAGAAGTTCAGAGAAATATAAAGTATAAGGAAAGGGAAAGGAAATAGTAATATTCACAAGTATCAAATTGATTGTAAAATTGTGTAGATTAATCAGGTATGAGTGAAGAATTAGGGATTGGAAATATGTTTTAGTATAGAAATTTTAAATGTTGGGAGGCCGGAAGACAATATATCAATAGAAAATATCATCATCATTTTCAGCCGTTCACCATCCACTGCTGGATGAAGGCCTCTCCAATCCGCTTCCATTCTTGTCTGTCTTGAGCAATCTGCATCCACTTAACTCCACACATTCTTCTCAATTCATCAGCCCACACTCACTCGGTCTACCTTGCTTTCTTACACATCCTCTCGGATACCATTCCAGTACATCTCGCGTCCAATAGACAATATATAATAGTTAAAAGTTTTGCATGCTCTACGGGTAAATGATCCATCCGTCACGGTCTAAATCAGTTGTCGGGAACCGGTGGCTGCGGAGCCGCATGCGGCTCTTAATATGAAAACCTGCGGCTCTCGCTATCATTCAACTTTTTGCGTAAAACACAATTTACAGAAAATCAAAATTAATTCAATTTCCATAACTTAATGGCTATAAAAAGCTCGTTTTTCAGATTAAATTTTGTAATAAACTGTCAAACGTTAAGAAATATCACGAGGAAAACTTATTTCTTACATATTTTCATTGATGATTAATGAGTAAAATTTAATTTAATTTTGAATATACATATGTACATATACATAATCCGAAAATAATATGTTGCAGCTCCCAAACTTACCAATTTTGCAAGGTTATCCTTAATTTGGCTCAGCTTGAAAAAGGTCCACTCATCTCTTGCGTATTGTTGAATCGAGCTAATGGTGGATGCCTTAAAATTTGGATACGCTAGTCACAAAGTCATGCGATGGTTACAGTTTGAGTTGCACATTACGATTATACGCGGCGAGTTCAGCGATGCCCAAAGTTTTATTGAGGGCACAAAAACGCCTTGCGGTATTTATGCGATAACTCTGCTAGTTGGTGAGGGGGGGTTCTAAAAGAGCGAGAGGAGACCTCATTAAGGTCTTTTTTTTTATCGCAGGGCTACCACAAATCTGGGCGTTGTCAGCAGGTCGGTGTAATGCGGCGCTTCGCAGATATGGCGCACGGGTAATCGCAGATAGTGCGGCCAGAGCTAGGGCGGCCCCCCCCCGGATTTATGCCCCCTAATGCGCCCCTAATGGCGCCTCGTGATCGGCGCCCCGCAACCACTGCATTGGCGCCCCTCAATAACGGACATCGGACGCCATTGTCCATCTTGCGCCATCGCTTCCGCTTCGTCGATTCGATATGCGTCACACTCGATTTGAAATCGCCTCTAAAACAAGAAGAGTGGCACGTGTGAGCTTTCGCCTCGCCGGTAAAGCTCACATAAGAAAAATACTTTTCGATCGTTTTTACCATACCACATTGAATACAAATAAACTGCGGTCACATGCGTCAACTTGTAATGAGACATTTGTTTGATCACACTGTTTCTACAAATTACGACTTTTTTCATCTCCGTGATGTTCAAATTTAAAATTAAGTATTAATTAAAATATTTAAAATTAAGTATGTATGTAGGAGAAGTATTATCTAATATATATAACTAGCTGACCCGGCATGCGTTGCAATGCCCGTTCCCGATCCTGCTCCCGTTCCAGATCCCGTTCCCGTTCCCGATCCCGATCCCGTTTCCGTTCCCGATCTCGTTCCCGTTCCTAGTACGTTATCTGACGCGTGAGCAGACCCGTTCCCGTTCCCGTTCGAGATCCCGTTCCCGATCCCGATCCCGTTCTTGTTCCCGATCTCGTTCCCGTTCCCGTTCCTAGTACGTTATCTGACGCGTGAGCAGACCCGTTCCCGATCCCGTTCCTGTTCCCATTCCCGATCCCATTCCCGTTCCCATTCCCGTTCCCGTTCCTAGTACGTTATCTGTGCGCGTGAGCAGGCCCGTTCCCGTTCCCGTTTTTTCCCGACAGGAACCATCCCCGGCATGATCACAATAAGTCCTGAAAGCTTCATCGCGATCGGTTGAGTGATTTAGGAGCCTATAAGAGACAAACAAACAGACAAACAGACAGACATTGATTTTGATATATATAGAAGATAGCCGAAATCCGTCTGTCTGTCTGTCTGTCTGTCCGCTGATATCGCTCGCTGAGAAAAAATAATTAAACAACCAGAACGAGTGGGGGATCGAACCCGGGACGCTAGCTCGGAAGGAACGCGCTTACGCTAACCACCATCGCCAATTGTCAATTTGGTCCTTTTTTTTTTAAACATTATAAAAGGGATCGTGACTTTGCTAATAATACATAGATGGCGCTATAAAAACTATTAATTTTTTTTCGAATTTTACAACTTGCATTATAATATAAATAGTAAAGTAAATATAAAAATATTAGAATTGTGCTTACACTATCTTCCAATGGAGGCGATGACGGATGTGCTATAATTGGCCAACATTAGTTCTTAAAAAGGATCGCGATTTTGCTAAATTGGTACGTTGTTGTTATTATAACGCGCCATAGATGTCGCACTATTGCATAGATGCAACAACTATGTATAAAAACTATTAAATTTAATATTATTTTTCAGTACGGGTGATGAGAACGCACCGTTAGTATTCAACGTGCTTACACTAATCTTGTATAAGGGTGTTGTTAAATACAATGAAATGCCAGAAGGTCTTTGAAATATAAACGAAATTGATAGATTCCTGGCAGCCTTAAAACATCACCTCTGTACAAGTGCTGATAGATAATGAAGTTTATTTTTGTAATTTTGACTTTAAATTACTTTTTTGTTTGTAATTAGCTTTTTAAGCTATTTTAATTAAATAAATATTATAATAGATTTTTGCCCACTGAAAACGAATATTGTAGTAAAAACTGCCGATTCGTTCTAATTTCCAAGAAATGGGAGGCGTTTAAATGTGTCCTTTTTTACATTATTTGTCGTTTGTTTGATGTTTTTATTTATTTATTTAAGAAATACAAAATGTATAAAAATAAAAAAGTTTAGCTTGCACCAGAATTATTTCTATAATTAAATTTGAAACATCAGTTGTAAATATAGAAGTATCGCAGTAAAAAGATAATGTATCGATAGAGTTTGGAAATTCGTTAAAAGCTTTACATGTTCTATAAATGAATAATAAATTTGAATTTGAAAACTTTCATTGCAAAATCCAGCAATTCTATAAAATATAAAATCTATATTCGGGTATTCTATCTGTCAATAATAATTGATGTATTTTACAGGTTTCATATAAATTTAAGTAATCGTACGGCTCATATCAAAATACGGCTCATATCATATCGCCATAGTGACGAATTGGGGAAACCTGTTATGTCACTATGGTATAATTTGTAAATAAATAAATAAATATTACAGAAAAAAAAAAAAAAAAAAAAAAAAGTCAAAAGTTTGTGTTTTCACTTAAATAATTTTTCCACTGCTGTTATTGGTTTATCTTTACAGGGCCCAGTCCAGCGATGGCAAATAGGTAGCACGCGTGCCAAAATTGGCACATTTGGAATTTTAGGCGGCACGCTGAAGAATTTTAGTATTTGAAATTTTTGTTTTAAATATATGTACATACATAGCAGTACAATAAAATTATGAAACTTAAAAAGTCTTTTAATGTGTTCGTTAGCTAACGCGGACCATATCCTTAGAAAGATTTTAAGATCGTTTGTAGAAAGTATATACATACATATGTACATACATACATACATAGGTACCTACATACATATGTCTATTTTTAAACGAATGTAATAAGAACGATTTCAAAGAACTTTATGATAAAGCAAAATTTATGTTTTTTACCGATATAACATTGCATTAAAACAATCCTGATAAAAAATTACAAGGACGGGGGATAGACGATCGAAGTTACGTTTGAGCAAATAAAGGGTTTTCAAACATTATTTTTAAATTAGATATTTTAAATAAAGACATCGATTGTGGCCAATAGGAATATTTCCCAAAACATAAAAAAATATTTGGGCAAAGCACAAGTTTTTGAATTTCATCCATGAATTTTCAAAAATTTTTGATTGCATAAAATTCGATTGTCGCAAGGTAGAGAAGCAAAATTCCTCATTGAAAACACAATATCAGAAGTGTGGAATAGCATGTTCTACCTCTGATTCTATTAAAAAAAATAGCAATAGACATTATTGATAAAAATTTTCTCATCTACATGCTCTTGTGAAAGTCTTTTTTTTTGTATTAAATTGTATTAATATTTTTTTAGAACAATTTGAATCATCAAATATTTGCTTTACTTTTATTCTGTACCGTTTATTTATATTCAATAAATGTACCTACACATAAGTACTGGCACGCGAGGCATAAAACAAGACATAAACTTTTGTTTTATTTTGGCACGTTGATCGAATCCTATTTGCTATCCCTGGCCTAGTCCTTATCTTGACACGTTCACTGAGAAAAAAAAAATCGGAAAAAATAGAAAGACAATACTTTATGATCATATATGTACGTAGACGCAGTTCGATTCACTTTTATATGTACCATCACATAACAATCATATATTGCATTGCTTCAAGCGTTAAAATTGCCCAAAAAAATTCGTTCAACGATAACCGACATCGGGTTAAAGTGATTTTTACAGCAACCTCGGTTTGTGCGCACTCTTGATTCGTACCGGAAGCGAAAGCCTAATTTATAAGAGACGTCTACAGTTTTATTTGGCGTTGTAAACGAAGGCCCCAACAAAATATATAGTGGGGCAATTTAAAAGGGCGAGAGTGAAAACGAGCAGAACTTTCGCTCGGGCTGTAGCTGTCGGTGTATCGTCGCCAACAAAGAGATGTCTACTGCTAACGCGGCCGTTTTCTGCGGAATCCTTGTACGGCGTAATTAGATTTCTCGGGGCGTGAGGTGAAATTACAAAGAGCGTTGGGAAAGCTTACGCACTATAAATATACAGCCACCATCGCCGCGGATTTACAAAAGGCGAATTCAATTGAAATCGAACAATGTGTGCCGGGAAAAGATTGCGCTTCCTCCCCATCCCCATCTCAATCCCTTCCCTTTCCCCCATCTTGTATTATTGCCGGGCATTAAGTGTATCTGGCCCCTGTGTATCCCTCCATCAATCATGCGACGGACAATCATGCTTTTCTTTATATTAAATTGGGTTCGCGGAAACCCCGCCAGCCCGGACAGAACAACACGTAATTGTTACACGGAAACAAATACGAATTTCGGCATAGAAACAACATTTAGCCGCACGACGGTGAAGGTATTACCATCGCCGCTTAACAGTTTGATGTTGTCTTAATTGGAATTAGTAGCTGTTGAGTTAGTTTAATGTGGAGGTTCGTATTGTGAAATCGACATGATGGTTCTCTACGTT
This sequence comes from Parapsyche elsis, assembly GCA_022651745.1. Taxonomy (NCBI): domain Eukaryota; kingdom Metazoa; phylum Arthropoda; class Insecta; order Trichoptera; family Hydropsychidae; genus Parapsyche; species Parapsyche elsis. The sequence continues at coordinate 7,362,291 of JAGVSN010000004.1, read as the reverse complement.
GCAACGGTTCAAAGCTCGTGCTATTTACCAACTCCAGTGATATGTACACACATCATCATCATTTTCAGCCGTTCACCAACCTTTCCAATCTTCTTCCATTCTTGACTCCACAAATTTCGCTCAATTCATTAGCCCATCGTTTATTCGGTCTACCTTGCTCTCTTTCACATCGGCTACCATTCCAATATTCCTCGCGTCCATTTGCCATCCATTCTTGTCGCTATGTGTCCAAGTTTCACACGTTAAAAATATAATACGGTTAGTTAAATGATCTATAACATTAGGCGTAGGTAAAGCACATTGTTAAGTAGATATTAATGAATGAAATAGCTGTATTCCTGTCTGTCTTGAGAAATCTGTATCCACTCGACTCCATCGACAGCCCATCGTCCACTTGATTTTCCTAGCTTTCTTCCACATTCTCTCGGCTACCATTCTACCATGTCTTTCTCTTACGATCTCTTCTTGTTATACCAAGTATGCATCTTTCCATGTATACTGGATCTTGCGTAACATTCTTGAATTTAGCATCCACGTTTCACATCCATACGTCGTGACTGGCAGTACGCATTGGTCGTAGATTTAAAAACTACAGTCATTCGTCTAAAAGCGCTCCGTCCTAGTTTCATTCTTCGTTTTATCTCTTCTTTTTAACATCCAGTCTCATATTCACCAATTGTTCTAGGTGATACAATATTAGTGAAACGAATGTTAGCTTTATACTATCCCAAAAAGCTGACCTAAATCAATATAAAAAAAAATGGGCAAACTCTGCCCTTAAGTGTGGTAGAAAATTAACGAAAATTATTTTCAAGGTTATTGTTGCAAAATTGAGCTACTTTCAAAAGCTCTTTACTTGAGCGTATTTTTACACGATGAAAATAAATGTATATATGTACATATGTATGTATGTAACTAGTTCGACTACGGTCAGTTTCCTTACCAATGTGAGTTTTTATTTACATAGGTGCCGGGTATGATTTTACAATTCAAAAGTTAACGTGGGTTTTTATGGCAGCGAATAAACATTAGTGCGATGGGTTATTTAATTCCTTGCCTGTAAATTTAACCTTAAGGATAAAAATAATCCCTTTGAAAGATAAACTTCATGCTAATGAGGCTTATGAAATATGACACGATACATGGGTCTTAAGCCCGGCGTGCCCTTAAATCCCCAAAGGACGTATCTCATCAGTGTGCGTAATGATTAATAACGTAAACTCATTATTCTCGAGATATTTCGGTGACATCGTAAAAAAAAAAAAAATAAATAAATAAAAAAAAAAACCGTTGCGGAACAATTTATTCGGTCAGAGAGTGTTGTTTTGAAACCTTGACGCCCGTATCTAATCTACCTATGTATAGTTTTATATCGTTAAAGTGAAGTGGCAAAATCGAGTTTGTCGGGTAGTGTACAAAAGCTCGCCCAGCCAACCAGCCAGCCATTCCGTCAGTTTTGCATGCAAATATTATAACCACAATAATTGAGATTGAAGCTGAGCATTTTGGAAGTCTGCGGAGAGTGAGTCGAGCAACTCAACTATTTGCAAAGTTATGTTGAGAGGCAAAGGTTGAAACCGTCTCAAGCTCTATTGTTAATATACCTCGTCGAGGAGTTGAACTATCTCGCAGATGTATTTCAATTTGAATAATTCCCAACTGTTCACATTTAAATTTTGCTCAACACACTTTCTATCGGGTTGAGTTATATTACGTTGAATTAAATTTTGCTAAACATTTAATCACAAAATACCTACTGAGCTGAACTTTACAGTTATTTACACGATATTTGTCTCAATATGTCTATTCGTTTTTACCTTTATATGTATATCTATAGTCGTGGTAATGAATTGAATGACTCGTCGTAAGATAATAGGTCATATTTATGTGACCGGAATGGATCAACACGCCTTGATAAGCTCGAGAGAGAATGATTGTATTGTAGGTAGCTTAGCTCGGGGTACGTCTGACTAAGCATTTTCTTAGGGGTGTAAGAAAGTAACCAATGGGGTTTGGGGAGGGCAGTGACTCCCCATCAATCTTTATTTTCTTTGACTGTCTAATTTAACACCGACGTTTTGGGAAGTGCGAGTACACGTTTAAAAGCACAAAGTCCCGCTCGCCTGGCCCAGACACGCCATTTTAAATAAGCTCTGGAAAAACGCTTGGTCATATAATCCATTTGTGCTTTTAAAAGACCGCGTCGTGCATTTCCAAATCGACGAATCCGAGTCGCCGTGACCAGCTTATCAAGATTCACAAACAAAAATAATATCAGAGGCTTTTTTTTCTCTAGAAAATGCTGTGCGGTTAAATATACCCAACGTCGCATCGCGTCGGATGCAACTTTGTATGAATTGCGTATGAGAAAAGCGTCAGATAAAATATCTGAAAATACTGTAAAGAATACGCTATCGCATTTGAAGCGGTTAAAGCTTTCAAAATATTGAATTTAAATCTTAAACTATGTACATACATGCTTTATTGTGATATTCCGCTGCATTATATGATGACTAACATAGCCAAGTGATTTCAAATAATAAATAAAAATCAACAAACCTAGTACTTGAAAGTATCCAAAAAAACAAAATAAACAACATTCTGAAACAAGTTGTGAAAAATCAGGCGATATCAAGTATTTGATAAACGAACTGAATGACAGTCTTTTAAATGTGTAATACATATTCCTACTTAAAGAAGAAGGCTAGAAATGTTAGAGAATCAGATTCAATGTTTATATTGCATAGTAATTACATAGCAAATTCTGTATCTAGGGGAAACAACCACGCAAGTGATTTTGATCACTGATTTTTTATTTATTCGTTTATCGTGAAGTACTCGTATATTCGACATGTATAAAGTGAAGTGAAACAACGCTTCACTTCGTTAATATTACAATATTGTTTCTAATCAAACAAATTGTTAAGGTTTCTTTAAAAAAAATGTGATACTAAAAAAAACTCTTTCCATAAACGTATTCGTAAGTTTTTGCAACTTATGTTATTGTTCACCCGGGTACAGATTATAATAATTAAGAAGGTTTTCTAGTCCAAATAAATCGTACGAAGCGATTTTTAGGTAAAACAGCAAATAATATAATATATATGAGGTTCTTTATCCGTGCCAGACAAAGGGGGAACTTAATCAGCGGCGAAGACGGAAAGTTTATCCCGGAAAATGTGTGGATGCCGACACGCACCGCCCTTTGAGGAAAATCTCGGCTCTGAACTTCTTCAAAGGATCCGGAGCGAGAACTACGTGCGTGCTGCACAAGTGCTAGACGCCTCTTTCACACAAACAACTCTTTGACATATTAGCTCCGACTTTTCGCTGAAGAGAGAGGAAAAAGTCAAGAGAATATGTGTGTGTGTATATTCTATCAAGAATACATATAATCGCGTTTGAATAACTAATGGACGCATTGTTGACATTCATTAAACGGACCGGGACGCCCTCGATGAGGTATCGGCGCCGACAATCAGACAAGCAATAAATTACCGAGCATAATTGATTAAGGCGGTGATTAATGTCTGGAGTTGTTGTGCCGAACGGTAGGACTACAGGTGAATCCCAGATCACCTGAGATTCCGAATAATGGCTCTCGTTAGCGACAGATCTGAGAAAATTATCGCTCACGATGACTGACTTGCAAATTGACGTTACAACGTGCGACGGGTCTATTCAATTTATCCATTGACATGTATAGGTTCATATTGTCTATTGCCACTTTTTGTAAAATACAATAGTTTGTGCACATATGCAGTTTACTATTCACATAAATTACACTTAAAATAGCTAAACTAAATAACACAAACACACTACATACAAAGTTGATTTAATTCTAATTTCTTTAAACACAGAGTTGGTGACACGCATTTCAGAATGCTTTTAATGAATTTAATGTATCTGCATGCATACCCTATTTATTATGTATTGTATTTAAAAAAATAAAAATAAAATTTGTAAATAGGTTTTTTAGCTTAAATTTTCCTACTGTAAAAACAAACACTAACGATAAAGTAAGATTATTTTCCTATTACTACTAACACACATTTATTGTAAAATGGATAATGGCCACTTGACCAGGAACCATTAGGATACGTTTTTTTAATAAATAAGAAGTATTATGAACATTATATGGATAAATAAAAGTTTAATAAAAAAAAAAAAAAGAATGCTCTCATTATTAAAATGTGGAATTTATTGAGTTTGTCTTAACGTCAAACAACAGAATATAAGTTGTCATTTTGATGGTTTTATGATGTTATTTTGAGTTACAATAGCGAAGTTGAAAACTATGTTCAAAGCAAGCATTCAAAGCCGTTGCAGTCTGATGTATTTAACCTTTACAATTTTTATCGTATTATCAAGCCGATAAAAAAAAAACGAAGAATGAAACTAGGATGGAGTGCTTTTGTAAGAAAAGAACATTGTTTTTAAATACAACATTCTGCTATGCTTAAAAAAAAGGCATACGACCAATGCGTACTGCCAGTTATGAAACGTGGACGCTAAATTCAAGAATGCTACGTAAACACACTACACACAGAGAAGCATGGAAATACGTATGCTCGGTATAACGAGAAGAGATCGTAAGAGGAATACATGGGTAAGAAGCATGACCAAGGTGGCAGATATGGCGGAACGTGTCAAAAAATTGAAGTGGACAAATTGCGAGAAAAATGGATGGCAGATGGACGCGAGAAATAGTGGACGGAAAAGAGTGGACGATGGGCTGATGAATTTGAGAAGAATGTGTGGAGTTAACTGAATGCAGATTGCTCAAGACAGACAGGAATGGAAGAGGATCGGAGAGGCCTTCATCCAGCAGTGGATGGTGAACGGTTGAAGATGATACATATGTATATTAATATGTTATAATGTGTGAAATTCCCAGATTGTATAAATGTTTAGTTTTTCATTTCCATTTCGATTTATGAAGCGTAGTAGGTATATATATATATATATATACAATGCCGAATTTAACACTATGCCTATAACATACACATATGTACACAGGTATCTTGGGTATTGTGTGCATCGATGTTCACTCATATTTTACAAGTTAGGTCTTCTATTATTCAATTATATAAATTGGGTACAATTTGTACTACGGGCTGACAAATTGAGGAGAATGTGTGGAGTCAATTGTATGCAGATTGCTCAAGCCTTCATCCAGCAGTGGATGGTGAACGGCTGAAAATTATGATGATAAAATTGCACTTAGTTTACCTAGGTAGGTTTTTATTGTAAGCAGTTCCTCGATTATAAGTTTTATGATCAAATCAAGCTTACAAAACTGTTTCCTTTTGAATTTCAGGTGTAATATCTAAGTCGATCCTTCAAAATAATTCGACGATCATCCAATAAACACATTGCGCCCCCTGGAAACCTAACTTCAGACTACACTTCCCGTCAATCTTACGCAGCCTCTCATCGTGGGCACAATATCTGATATCACAGAGAGAAAGAGAGAGCAACCGTGGTTAATCTCGGCAGGAAGTCCGACCATTGTAGGAAAAGTCTCAGATAAGGGCCGGCGCCTGGGGCACCGCCTGACAAGGCGCCGCTTTCTCCCTTCTCACCATTCCCTTTATTTCAACCCCCTACCCCATCAGGTCTTTGTTCCGAGGTGGTAGAACTTGGCCGATCTATCTTTGGGCCATTGTTGTGCCGAGTCTCGAGTCTCGGCTTGGTCCTGCAGTCCCGCCACCTGCAACTGTCCTCGGGATCCGCATCGTAATTAATTGCTCAAACAATCGCGGACGCTAAGACACTGGGGAATCGCTCCAGTTTCATGAACAGGAGGGGACCTCTAACAAAACACAATATTCCCATTGTATGCGTTTCGGATCATTTCAGTCCGATGCATGCACCAATGTAAGCGTATTTACGTGTGTCGACTTACATATGTATACCACCGAGTTTAGCTTTAACTGATTTGGTTAAACATTTGGAGGTACGATGCCAAATTTGACTAGTAAATTGTATTGATATTTAAAACCATATTTAACGTATGTGGGTAAGTGGAAGTTGGTCATTGAAACATTACATAGGTATATCAACATTACATAGGTAATAAGTCAATAGCATAGCTACTATGATTGTTGACGAAAGCTCTACTACGTGACAGTTCATTATCTAAATATGATTCTAAGTTTATGTTTACAGTCTTGAAAATAATCGTTATCGTGTCCGCAAATAATCTTACGATACGTTATCAAATTTAAAAAGGTCTTCATCATCACTACATACTATCGAAATAATCACAGTCGTTATTGTCATTGAATTTAGAAGTAAAACTTTCATTATTTTTATCGTTTTCCATGGTGATTTTTTAACTATTTTTATAAATACGTAATTCGCTATTTTAGTTATTATTATCACTAAACTATTTATATAAAGTATCACTTATTATTAATTATTATCAACTACGAGTTAAGAAACATAGTTCCACAACACGAAAAAATATGGTCAATAAGTGGGAGTAGCTTCGGAGAACCGTCACTATTGCAAGATTACATACGTACATACATACGATTGACTGTCCCAACTGTCTGGAATACGAAAAGCTAAAACTTTCCAAGAATGTATTCAGCCTTACGGTTAATTCCCATGTGGAAATGTTGGGTTTTTCAGAATGTTTCACTTTATTTATTGGAAATAATACGGAGAAATCGGTGAGTAAATTTGTGAAAAAATCGGTGCTCTAGGCCAGAGTGTTACACTTACGCTAATATACATATGTACATACATATGTATAAGCCGCCTTGGGGGAGAAACAACTCCACATCCTTTCTCCTCAAGACACTCACATGAGGCCACCACCCCCCCAATGAATATAGTCTGTCGAACTTTCCGTTGGGGACAGATGGTTGTCCAGCAAGGCCGGCACAACCGCGCATCACTGCTAAAATAAATAGAGAGAAGACACCAAAAAATTCATTTTTTTTTAAGGGAATTTTTGAAAGACTTTCCTCGCAAGTGCTCGGACCTTAGTACTCCCCAATGGAGCACTTTTTCCTAAAAGATTGGGCGAAAGTCTGAAAGATCCTGAAAGACCGCTTATCCGCAACCAAATTGCCACGGTACAAAGGGCCAATCAGGGATCCTCTGATAGCTCCAAGGAGAACACCACGCTCCAAGCTCATGCCCGGACAGGACTACAGAATGTGATCCGCATCCTGCTCTGGAAACGAGCACTGTCTAATATAGAAATGGTAAACAGACCCTAATAAGTCAATTTATGATCGAACCTCTCACGACGTCAAGAATTGACTGGTCCATAAATTGGGCGTCAGCCAAGTTCGCTTAATTCTGACTGAGACAAGTGGAAAAAATGTACACGTCTGTCTGCCTCGAGGCGATAGTATACCAAATACATGATCGGATAAGTGTTTAAAATTAATCTACTTCAACATCGTTGAAATGTCAGATAGCTTGCTACCCGATCGTTTAACTCTCCCGATCGAAGGTTAAGGTACCACGAGCTTCTCTAGACATACGATAATTTATATAAAGTACATCGTAGACACACCTGAAAATCCCCAAAGGCCAGCATATCTTGGCAGACGACAGCATGTGGATATATATATGTACACGTGTCGATATTAATAGGTCGTAAAATCGAGGCGGCAGTTGATCCGATAAGCTTCTGCTGCGCTGCTGACATTTGCCGCCCCCTGCAGCCGCCCCCCAATCATGTAGCACCGTGACGCCTCTGCTCTAAATGCTGAAGGTGAAAAGCGAAATGGAAAATTCACACCACCACCATAGCCACACCATAATAGCAGTTTACGGTGTGTGTATGTATGTATATTGTAAATATCAATATCTTGTTTGCTGTGTGTCGTGGAGAGCAGTCATAAATTATGACTCGTGAGTTTTGTGCAGAGCCACCTTTCGGGGCAGATGATACTCGCTTAGATGACATTGTAATACTTAAATTGGTTTTAAAGTGAAACTTTTACGCTTTGAAGCATGTATATATGTATACATACATGCTAAGAATGTACATAGATCATGTACTCGGCGCTTCTCAGATTCGGATAATTGTATTTTTGATTGGTTATTGATATGGTTTACCGTTATCCCATTTTGTGAGGTAGTTATTTTTCCCATTTATGAAGCATTATGTTGTAAAATACGTCTACGGAAAACAGTCGTAAAATGTCATTTATTTCAGTTTAGTATTATGAATTTTTTTTGTATAGGTAGTTTATAGCATACAGTGTGAAAATATCAAGTCAAATCCAAATTACTACGAAAGTAAGGAAATAGGTTTATAAAATATTTTCAATTTGAAATGCTAAAAATATTTTCGCTCGTAGGATTTATCTCAGTGGTCAAAAACCTTTTTTGAGCTAAGAGCCAAATTAGGGAAAACCTTGCAAAATTGGATTATATATTCAAAATTAAATTAAATGTTACTCATTTATGAAATATATAGCAGTAAGAAATAAGCTACCCTCGTGATATTTTTTAATGTTCGACAGTGTATTACTAAAAAGTATTATTGAAAAATGATTTAAAGCTTATAGCCATAAAGTTGTATGTATTTTTAAATTAAATATGTTAAATAGCTTATTTATACAGCGTTTCGAAATTGGATTCTCGAAATTTTTATATCGAATTTGAATTTGAAAATTTTTAAAAATTCGTCGATTTTCGACGATTCCATGCTATACCATGGTTGAGCTTTTTATATGCGATTTTCAACACACCTCAATGTACTCGTAATAAAAATATGCAACGTAACCAAATTCCATAAAAATGATTATTATGTACTTACAGCTTTAACCAAAAGATATGTTATGTACATTGGTTGTGAGGAAATAACCTCACAATTCATCAATATAATACACATATTGTAGTTATAAACTATATTTGGAGCGTTTTGTCGTTAAGTAGACACTTGAAAAGCGGTTATTGAGTGGGTCGCGTGATACAGATATTAAATTAAACTTATTTCACGTCACCTCATTATCTTTATTTCAGTGTCGTAGTACAGGAAATTGAACAAGACGTCCCCTCACCGGAGACGGAAGTACCTGCCAGTGGCGTAGAGACGCACAAAAGCTCAGGGAGCAAAGGTGAAACACGCCGCCAAATAAGCGCCACCTCTAACCTCCCCATCCCTCACTCTATCATCCCCTTCTACCCCATGACACCTTATAAAGGCGGAAAAATCCCCAACCAACCCCCCCAGATAAAATCCAGGAAGCCTGTCAAACCCACGTGCGATATAGACGCGTGTTTATCATCTCATCAGTCGTTCCCAAACCGCGTAGCGTGTCACAATTTTCCACCGATGCTTTGAGGTGCATTCGACAACTGTGCGATGTTTTCAGCGTATAAATTGTTTTATAGTACGTATAGATTGTGAAACAAATACGTGACGACGCTAGTGGTGTATGAAAATGTGCAGAAAATTGAAATGATATTATGCATCAAAAGTATACGTACGATGACGTGAAAACGGTTGAAAAGTTTCATTCAAATGGATGCGAACACGAAAGCGGAAGATAAGATTAGCGAAACTCGCAGGAAGGAAAGCCGTATTTCAGTTTTGAAGAGATAAGCTCGTAAACCGATTAAATGCATCTAACAATGGCTGAGACATGCAATATCAATAACTGGGTACCCTCTCTTCTATTCAGCGAGTGAAATGCAAATTAAGCATATTTCATACGTTGGCTTAGACATGGGTGTGCAAGCAAATCGACAAGTCAACATTAATATAACAAAACAAATATGTTCAATGTTTCAATGTATAATTGCAGCTAGAGTCAACTTTTTCACACTTTCCATATTGAAAGTGGTCAAATAATACAATATATAAAAACTCGATTTTCAAAAAAGATATATCGAATATGGTAATTACTTAGACATTAAATGCGAAATAAATTTGCGAAGTTAAATAAATTTGCGAAAATCATATTCTTTTATATATAGAATAATTTTTGAAGAATGTTTTTACACTATTTTTATTTTTTTTGAAAGGGGTCAGAAATGCTGGAGGAAAAGTTTCGAATGAAAAAAAATATTGACCGCCACTAGTATACCGTATTAAATCACACCCACAGATGTTTTAAAATAATATGTAAAAGTTTCACCTTCCTACATGTTTTAGTTTTCATGCTATGTATATGTATGTATGTATGTATGTATGTACAATAGACACAAACCTTTTCTTAGTTATTGAAAATATTCAAACACATTATATAAAAAATTAAATTTGATAGCTTTCACATACTGATACTTAATTTTAAAGAACAATAGACTCCACCAATACTAAACTGAAAATCGTGCAAAACAAAGCCATCAAAATCATATGTATACCTACATATGTACATACATATAACACCTTCACTCATGAAACAACATTCCGTTTGAAACTGATATTACTAACAAATTAACCAGGAAGTTTTATCAAAAAACTTAACTACCAATAACCACGCTAATAAATTAGTAAAAAGTCTCGGTGATTACGATAGTGTGTCAGGTATAAACATAGGCTCCCGAAACATAATCTGTTTTAAACCTCCGATTACATTAAGTCACTAGCAATAAGAATTTAATGTATCTGCATGCATACCAAATATGCACATATGTATCTACATATAGATATTATTTATTGTATTAAAAAATACAATTGTAAATAGATTTTTTAGCTTAAACTTTCTTACTGTAAAAACAAACACTAACGATAAAGTAAGATTATTTTCCTTATTATTACTAACGCATATTTATTGTAAAATGAATAATGGCCACTTTGCCGGGATACCTTTTTTTATATGTATGTAAATAACAAGTATTATGAACATTATATGGATAAATAAAAGTTTTTAAAAATTAATAATTAAAGAACAATAGAGAACATTCCCATTTTGGAATTCCAAATCACGTCGAAATTACTTGCTTATGTATCTCGACTCATTAATTGGTCAGAGATAGTAGCAGTGCTTCTCAAAGTGCGTTCTTCCGCTGGCTGTGTCGTGAGATACTTTCATTACGAAGCTGCGCTGGGACAAACAGACGTGCCTCTCAGGGGGTTGTGGGAGGTTGAAACCCACCCCTACCCCCCAGTAATTAATGTGTTCGAACGAACACAAAAGTAAGAGTGGTGAAAGACGAGCGGCAGAGATAGGGTTAGGAAAGAGGGGCTCACGTGATGACGGGGGAGAGGGAAAAAGCCCCGTAAAGGCCTGAGCACACCAAAGCGAAATCGTGTATGAAAACCTAGCACGGAAAACCTAGCGAATTTCGCTCGGAAAGTGCATGACAGCAAAGTCGGCTCTAACCGGTATTCGAGCAAAGCCACGTGGTGCAAACTTTAGTTTGCCTTGAAACGGGTGGCGGGGGCGATTATATACTTTTATTAGCTGTTATATCAGATATATTAAGTAAAGTAGTGCAAAAACAATTGATTACACTGAGCAACAAAAAATCACGTTTTTTAAAACCCAGAGTGGAGATTGGTCAATGTTTACTAAGTTTAACTCACTAAATTTGAATCCGATAATAATTTTTGTTGATGTGCTCTCGTTTATGAGATATTGGCAATTTAAAAAATATAAAAAATATCCATTTTTTTTGCTTTTGCGGTCTATGACTCAAAATATAGTATTGCTGTGCTCAAAGTGAGTATTGAAATCAATAGTCAGATATTTTTACAATTGATTGTGATTTTTAATGTTTTAAAAACTTATAATTAATTATATAGCAAATTTTTAAAGTCAAAAATATATTTTTTTCTCATGCTATTTGGATAGTTTTTTATATTACCTATTATGAATCCTTATAAACGTGGTAAAATAGAAAAAAACTCGCCAAATAACACGGAAAAAAAATACATTTTTTAAATTGCGAATATCTCGTAAACGAGAGCATATCAAAAAAAATCATAATCAGATTCAAATTTAATGGGTTAAACTTAGTAAAGATTGATCAATCTCCGCTCTGGGTATTTTTTTTTTGTTGCTCAGTGTTATTAATAAAATTGAAACAAATTCGCAATAAAAATTTGAGATATGCATGTGTGGCATGCATTAATCGGACCCCGGCCGGTGTGTGCAATACAAATTGAAAGACGAGCGAAATTTTCTAGATTTTCCTAGCGAAATTCGGTAGGTTTTCATACGCGATTTCGCTTTGGTGTGTTCAGGCCTTTATGGGGGCCCCATTGACGTTGCCGCGTTAAAGGGGGGAGGGCCCCCGTTCGTTATCCGGGCCCGTTAACATTCATTTGATTACGGCCGGAGCCGGGCCTCATCATCCCCAGCCGTTACATCGGTTTCAGCAAAACACAGACACGCCAACCATTTTCAGACCTTTTATTATTCGCACGATTGTCGCTAGTGTTTCCTCCGTCGCGGATATTATTCCGGATGAGGTACATATGTAAATGCGCTCCGAGGCGCATTTTACCGCGTGTTCGCTTCGGGGGATTGTAGACGAGCTTTGAGTCTATTCAAAATAAGCTTTAACTTTTTTTCCTAATACGTGAAAATTTAAATAAGATTTGGTTATTATGATATTTTTTGCATCTAGAAGAGATAATGTTTCACAAAACTTTTACATGTATATGTATGTAGGTATGTACAATGTACCTACAGCTTTTATTTCATATTTATTTTTTACTTACAATGGAAACATTCCGCATACTTAGAGCTATATTACACTTGAGGATTCCACCAACACCCGATTTTTTTTGAACCTCGAATACCAGATAGATATACAGGTTTAGATGGTACGTATTAGATTGTGCGATTCTTCGGTGTCTAAAAATGTCTTGGAAGTCAATGGTTCGATGTAAAATATCTCAACCAAAATCCTTTTCGACCTTTTTTTTTTGCATCGTCGTACTCAATTGTCAACGCAACGCAACGTCAACGCAATTGTTTCGAAAACAATGAAATTCAGAAAGAAATATGAGGGGTTGAGTTTTATATATTTTCTACGTCTACATACTACAACTACATAGAGTACCTATTTTTTTTGTATGAAGATGAGCAGGTTGCTGGTGGAGTAAAAGTGGTGCAATGTAATAAGATGCTCGCCACCGTCAAAAAAAATCGGGTGTTGGTGGAATCGCTAGGTCTAATATCAGCCTTGGTATTATATCAGATATTACACTTGGCCACTCCACCAACACCCGATTTTTTTTGAACCTCGACTACCAGTTAGATACACATGTTTAGATGGCACCATTATTACACTGTGCGATTCACTGGTGTATAAAAATTTCTTGGAAGTCAAAGGTTCGCAGTACAAATCGACACCAAATCCCTTTTCCACCCTTTTTTTGCGTCGTCTTACTCGAATGCAATTGTTTCGACAATGCGTGCTATGTGATAGATGTGTTTTTGGACCCATTTTTTATAACCAAAATGGTTTCGAAAACGATGATAATTAGCTGAAAATCGATTTGCAGTTTTTTTTACACTCAACTACATAGAGTATGTAGTTTTCGAATAGCTTCGTAGCCCTATTTTTTTGTATGAAGATGAGCAGGTCGCTGGTGACTTCAAAAGTGGTGCAATATAATAAGATGCTGGCCACCGTCAAAAAAAATCGGGTGTTGGTAGAGTGGCCAAGTGTAATATCAGCCTTATGTATGTACATATAATATACTGTCCGGTTTACCTGTCGTATGACGGTGAATTCCAACCAAACCCCTCAACCCCCACCCGTACGCCCTGGTTTGTAAAATGACCGTTCAGCCCGTAGCCCGTTTGATAGTAATCAGCTTTGACAAGTAGCAGCTTATTGCTATACACACTACTAAAATAAAATGTTTGTTATTTTGGCAATGTGGGCGTAACCCAACGACCAGCCAGACGCTGAAGTATTGTGAATATTTTTATACGAACGCTTTTGGATATTTTTACACAAGCTCCCGAAATATGCATGTGTGTATCTGTATTTTTAGTCTAACCGTTTTATTTTAAGTCAAGATGTACATAAGTGAACTCGTAAAAATATTGCGAGTATGTAATATGTATTTTTTTCTCATATTTATATAAATTGGTATCTGTTTACGTTCGCCAGACTTCTCATAAAAAAAAACATGATTGAATAAAAATGTTCATTGTATATTCATATTGCCAATTTTTATTACTTTTCTTCGAACATTAACGTAGTTACTATTCAAAAATGATTATTAAATTGTAATGGCATTTTTTTGAGCATAGTATTATAATTGTATTTTAACTAGAGTTTATAACTACAATTTGTTGCATTGGCTTTGTCTTTATTCACCAAATGCTTTCAAAATCCAGACAGACAGTATATACATATGTACATATGTATATATGTACATACATATATCATCATCATCATTTTCAGCCATTCACCATCCACTGCTGGTTGAAGGCCTCTCCAATCCTCTTCCATTCCTGTCTTGAGCAATCTGCATCCACTCGACTCATCTCAATTCATCAGCCCTGGATCTTGCTTCCAGCATCCACGTTTCACATCCATACGTCATAACTGGCAGTACGCATTTCTTCAATATCTTATTTTTTAAGCATAGCGGAATGTTGGATTTAAAACCAATGCTCATTCTTCCAAAAGCACTCCATTCTACATATGTAGTTTCATTCTTTATTTTATTTATTCTTCTTTAAAACCGGTCATATTCACCAATTGTCCTAGGTATAAATAACTATAAACCATCTCTACAATATGACTATCTACTGCGACTACGTTTTGCGTGCAAAATTCTTTAAAAATAATTTTAGTTTTATTAAAATTAATTTTTTAACCTACTTTCATACTTTCGTTGTTTAATTGTGCTAATCATACATGTATATGTAGTATAAAATATGACCTGTATCGTTTTATTAAACGCACGATTTAATTTCAGTTATAAAGTTTCAAATTCTGATGTTAATTAAACAAGTTGTAATCTCCCGTAACTCAGCCGCACTTATTGCCAGTTCCAACGGCTTGCGCTTAATGCCCAACTTTGATAGGGAAAATTCAACTTGTGAAGTAGTAGGTGGTACAATAAGGCGGTCCGTCGCGGTAAATATTTGTTATGTAGTCTAGATTCGATAACCGGATAATAAATTTTCGTTATCTGGCAAAGGAAAGGCGTGCTCGTGTGTACTAGTACAAGGGGCGAGAGCGAACGCGGGGCCACATTCGTGAATACATTGTGTTTGTCGGAACAATTGCGGGCCATAATCCGGATTCGAGCACACTCATAGTTTTTCCTATTTACTTAATCAATTCCGCCTAACTGCCGGCGTATACAAAGGGCTTGCGTAAAACAACAAACCCCTTTCAATGATACTTGAGACGAGTATCTTGGCGAACTATTTGTTCTCGACCAACAAGGAGTGCGAGGCGCGCTCACAATCGAAGCAGCCTGGTTTGGTTGTGGCCTATACAAAATGGGCCCTTATAAAACTGCCAGAAAGGGGAAGCTCCACTTAGTTTCCTGTCGGGCTACACCCCCACAAGACCGGCAATAGTAGGTGGTTGGCCCAAATGGCTTTATCTTCCGAAAACCTACCTACCATCCACCCCTACGGAACACCACTCGCACGCGTGCATTGTGATCATAACCGGAACAACGAAGAAAAAGACGTTCATAGTGATTGATTGATGAAACACACACCCCATCCCCCGTTTGCAGAGCTTTTGACACCGCTTATATGCATATGAGCACCTCGCAAAAGGTCATTCGTGTGTTCGGTCGCGAAAAAAAAAATGGAACGAAATTGGGGCGGTTGCGCAGTTTGAAAGGAACCGGAATAGCTTTACACTTCCTGAATAGAAGAGTGTCTTTGAGGATTGTACCTATTATAGTATACTTAATAGGTATACCTACAGATAAATCAACGTTTCGACTGTCAATTTAAATTTAAGACTTCGTTTGAAAAACAGCACATGTCACAAAATACGAATTTTACAGGAGAGCAAAAAAACGACGTATCTTCCGTAATTATTGAAAAATACTTAATTTTATACATTTTATATTCAAAAATACAAGAATAGTTTAAAAATAATAGTTACAAAATACATGTAAAAAAATAAAACCAAGTGGGACATACATACATATGTACATAGGTCGTTTTTCCACAAATTTCGTTAATTATTGAAAAATACTCTATTTAATACATTTTATACATAAAAACAATATATAATGAGAAGAGTTTAAAAATAAAAGTTAAAAAATAATAAAAAATGAAAACTAATAATTTGTTTTTCCACAAATTGCGCAATTATTGAAAAAAATATAAAAAAAAAAGTCACAAAATGCACGTAAAAAATAATAAAACATTGTTGTTTTTCTTACAAAATGTTTGGACAAGTGTTGTTTTTCTAATTATTAGCCATAGTGATATAATGAGACACTGAAAAATCTCCGATAAATTAATTTTATCGAATTTCGACAAAACGCTTCATATACATATTATGTAAAAATCGTTGCTTTTCTCAAAATCATTTTGTATATTTCAATTTTAATGCTCATTGTGTATGTCTATGTGTGTATACATACATATACATATGTATGTTCTGGATTATCATAATTTTTTTTATGCCTTGTTAGTATTTTATTTATAAATAAATCACTCGAATAAAGATATTTCCTTTTGATGTTATGTAGAAGCCTTCGGAGAATCGGCCACTTAAATCTAATTAGATAATTGGGTTTTTATCGAAAAAAAAATTTATGAGGGAGAAAATGTGCATTTCTTTGGGGTATTAATTTTGTCATCCAAATGGTTTTATTGCAATAATGAAATATAATTATGACATTATCTGCAAAATTCTTTTGAAAACTTGTAAAACTTTCGTCAAAGCATAATCCATTGGTACACAAAGTAAAAGTTTTACATTTCAGTAGAGGTAGACATAATAATATCGTCATAACAAATTGGTCTACATTGTTATAGTAAACACTTTACATGCTTTACAAAAATCAATTTTATTTTTCCTAAGCAATAGGTGTATGTATTTATAATGTAGGCGGCATAAAAACACTGCATGCAATAAAATAAATATGAAATGTGGTAATGTCGAGAGTGAGTTGCGTAATTAGTCGCCGTGATTGTTGTTTCCATTTTATTTTTTTTTTTTTTTTACTTTCGTTTTAAATGCTCACCGTGCGGTGCGCGACTACCTTAAGATTTTTTTTCAACCCTTTGCACCCGGCGAGCGTGTCCGTGTCGTGTCGAGCTTTATCTGATCACGAGTGCACGAACAGAAGTTCCGTGTTTACAGCACCAGAACGTGTGAAATTGTTCAGCCATGCGTTAAATTCAATATGAGCCGTGGGTAAGGGGTTGGGATGAAGGACGGGGGATGAGGTGGTTGAAAAAATCGCACAAATGCGAATTTATGTTCCATCAATTATTGTACGAGCTTGTGTGTGCGTAAACGTACGACCGGAAATGAAGCTTTTATTTCAGCAGTGTTTCCAGGTTCGTTATATTATTATTATTATATATTATATATATATTTTGTAAAATTTTCGCTTTTTCCGTGGCCCGGCGTTACAAAAGTGTGTTATTTCACGTGAATTCAATTTCGGTCTTTATTCGCAATCGCTTTGATCATACTCGACTTTGAGGACGTTTATTTTTGATAATTAACATACCTATGTATAAAACGTGGATGTTATTTGAAGTTAAAGGTAATTGGACAAAATCCCAGTTGTGATTTCGTTCATCGCATAAAAGGTATGATAATTAAAATTCAATAGTATTTATCATCATTCGTCGATTGGTTTTTCTATAGCGTCGAAATCTTGTTTGTTATTAAAATAAAATCATTTCAATGACGTCAACAGACCATATTTATTGTCTTGTGTCTGTGTATTAATATTACGGTGTATTTTTTTTTTTTTTTTCGCGAATCGGAAGCAGAATCAATGTAAATGGTAATTGAATATTAGGCATGTTTCAAATTACACGCTGTTGAACTGAGATACGGCTTCGAATGAAATAAATTGTTTAAAAAGGTTTTCAGTACCAAATATCATATTACTGTTTTCGAATTGCACAATGTACTTACATACATATATGTACATATGTGCTTGCCCGTATAATTTGTTAATTTTGAGATATATCTGAACCTTCATGTGTATCGATTTTATTAACCGTTAGCACATGAAAAAATCAAAAAACAATTTGGTATAACAAGAAGAGATCGTGAGAGGAATACATGGGTAAGAAGATATATCGAGAAGAATGGATGGCAGATAGACGCGAGAAATTCTGGAATGGTATCCGAGAGGATGTGAAAGAAAGCAAGTTAGACCAAGTGGACGATGGGCTGATGAATTGAAAAGAATGTGTGGATTCAAGTGGATGCAGATTGCACAAGACAGGCAGGAATGGAAGAAGATTGGAGAGGCCTTCATCCAGCAGCGAACGGTGAACGGCTGAAAATGATAATGAAAAAGTTAACAAATCAATACGAAATGAATTTCCAATATACTCTTGTACATATGTATGTAGTTTATAAACATAACGTATTATTTAAATGTAACGGAATACATATTCATATTTTTATCAAATTGCTTAAAAAACGAAATGTTTCAATTTAATTACTTGTCATTCATTTATTTCATTTTCATTTTAATATTCAATGGTTTTCAAACATTTTTTTTTTATGTTTTGCACGTATAAATTAAAGTTGTTTTCTTAACATTTTTCCAAGATTAACTTCGTATTTAACCTTGAATGCACCCTTTCTGTTTATATCTATACATACTTTACGATGTAATCCATAAAGAAATTACTTCGACATAAATCTTCAATAAAGAAATCGCCCCGCGACGTTAAAAGCACTTATAAAATAATAGCATCTGATACTAAAGGCGATTTTTTTCTTTACTTTCTTTTACAATAAACAGAAAAAATCGGGCTCGTAAGTTTTTCGCCGTTTTGACTTCGATCGAAATCGACGTTGAAAAAGGGCCAAAAGAACATTAAAAAAAAATGTAAAAATACACCAAGCTAAGAAAATGGAGCGAGCGGCTTGCACGACACATTAATTGGGCAATATTAGCCGGAGAGGTAATAAATATTTGGGTGGGTGGAACGAGAGTTTTAACTGAAATAAATTACAGGGAGCCGAACCCGCGATTGGTCTCACCTGGCGTGGTACGCGCCTGCGCTCTACCTTGGATAAAAATGGAAATTATAAGCCGTGGTCACCGGGGGGCTGTTGTTTGCCCGCCCCCCGCTTACCCCGATACCGATCTACATGGAAATAAATAATTGAAACAACCCCGGGGGTGAATTCCGATAATATCTGTACCCCTGCACGACGCTGCACCACCCTGTGAGTCTCCTGTCGCTTTTTTTTTAGCAAGGATCCTCTTTCCGCCTCCTCTCCCATTCACGTGTTTCGTACTGGTTTTCCATGAAAGAAAACCCCAGGAGCTATCCCTTCAAATGCAAACGTGTCTTAAACTGATATATGTATATATAAAGGTGGATTATGAAAAGTCATCGTACACAAAGGACGAAATTTATTTAATAATAAATCTTATGCGAGCATACGGTAATAATAAAAACCCGGTGACGCATGCACGAATGACTTCAAAACATCGCACACATTTTGCTCAAACAATGGAGTGATAAAAGTGATTAAATTAAGAGGGCGAGGAGCGGTACGGGCCACGGGCTATCTCTGTCTCGCATGAACGCGGAAAAACAAGAGAGACGGCAATATCGTTGCACCCGTCCGGTCGGTCAGTTTGTATAGAAACGATTTTCACTACCGTGCCAATAGAAGTTTTACTTCAAAAAATTTCCAAATTAATTATTTAATCAATATATTTTTAATAGTTAGTGCAGTTCCTGCCATTAACGATAAGATAAATTGCAGCTTTTTTTACAAAATAATCATCGTAGTTTCATGACTGCATTTCTCTATTCCAAAAAAGCTTCAATCTAAAGCAGTAGTCGGGAACCGGCGGCTCTCTGTATGAAAACCTGTGGCTCTCGCTGTCATTCAACGTTTTGCGTGAAATACAAAATGTTGATACATAATTTACACAAGATCAAAACGAATCCCATTTCCACAACGTCATGGCTATAAAATGCTTTAAAATCCTTTTTCATATTATACTTTTTGGTAATAAACTGTCGAACGTTAAAAAATATCACGAGGATAACTTATTTCTTACATTTCATTAATGATTAATGAGCAATATTTCAAAATAATATGTTGCGGCTCACAGACTTACCAATTACCGATTACTGATCTAAAGTTAAGTGAATAAGACGTACATATGTATGTACTTAATTTTGTATTTCATTCTTTGGAAATCGCGTCCCAGAGCACAAAGGTGAAGGATCCAAAAATTAGTAAATTGATCATTGAAGTAGTTTTATAGTTTGAACTGGTCCTCATAAATCAAAAATGATGATTTTACATATTTTACTCTAGATTTTTAGATGCTATTTACACAAGTAAAAATTTTCAAATTGCATACAAAAATTCCGGTCTTGTCACTTGTGTGCTTCGAAAGTGTTAGTAGAACTTTTGTACTTTGTGATGCCAAAAAAATTTTGTAACGTCATTCGAATGTGCCACTTGACTGTCGTGACAGAATAATTAAAGAGGAACACAGTTGCATTCGTAACTCATTTTTGGAAAGTCTTGTACATGTCACCTTTATGCTCTGAGGATGCGATATGTAATTATTATGTTTGATTAAAATATTAAAAAGTTTTTTAAAGATTTTCTGTAAATAAAAGATGCTCCGTAGTGTGTAAGGATTCGTGTTTGCATTTTTCTATTGTTTCAGTGATAGTTTTGCTCGGATGTTCCAATATTTCCATGTAGCATAACGTTTTGATTCGCATTCCGTTCGTACGTGACCGAAAGAATAAAAGTCTATTATGTTTGAGAAGGTAAAAAAAAAAAAAGCAACTACGAGCAATCGCGGCCAAGCTATGGAAAAGGGTACACTGTATCGGAAAATTGAAATGAAGCTTTTCCTTAAGCTTTTCTATTTGATTTGTTGTGATTGGGAGCGGACGAGGTAAGCTGAAACAGGCCCCGGGGAAAAAGCAAACATTTCACCAAAGTAAGTCGATACCTCCTCGGCTGATTTTCAAATGCAATTTTCCTACCCGCGAACCTAAAGAAAAACACATTTTTCATTCTTTTCAGACAAAATCGACGCTGGCTCCAAAACCGCAACGCTTTATCGCGGGATTTGTTATTTTTCCTTTTTTTTTTCGGTGTGTGTGCTTTTTATTCCATTTTTTTTTTCGTTCGTGGTAACACGGACGCTCTTTTATACGCGCTCGCACGCGCGCGCATTTTCTTATTTACGCTACGTCGGAAATTTATTATTGCTATAAAATTTTATTTTATCTTGTTGATACAGCGGAATTATAAATTTGATTACCATTATCGTCACTTTGGGTCGCTGTACAAAATCGCGATTTAATCTTACGACATTCAACCCTCCCCGATACTCCAATAAGTCAATTCATAGATATTATGTACAACTCATTAGATTAGCATATTAGTAAGTTATAAATACCCAGCAATACCAGGGTGCATTTTGCAATTTCAACTTGAGTTAATCATATGTGTGTTGAAATTTGCGAATGGAACAGAAAAGAAGTATTCTCAAAAGTCACACGACTATCCCTCTATAAACTATATATATGTATTTAAAAACTGAGATCGCCCGTTGAATAACAACACACTTTCGAAAAATCCCCTGCCCCAGTTTCATCCCCCACGAATCAGTCTTGTCAACGAGAGGCGTGAAAGCGAACCGCGCACTGATACCGTCACTCTCCCATTCCCATTCCTTCTATCTCTGCTTCGTTTTAACCCCTTCGCCACCGACGTTTTATTGTGTTGTAAAAAAATACAGACGCCTCTCCCCTTCCTCTTTTCACCTCCCCGCCGAACAACTTTGGCGTGTCGGCGAAAAACTTGTTGTTTTTCTTATTGCCGCGCTCTTCAACCTCGCTTTTCTTAAACACGAAAACGTGTTACTTAAACCGGATAGAAAAAGTCGCTTATCTCTTTTTTTTTTTTTAGATCGTTTTTTTTTTTGTTGGTTTTTATTATTTTTTAGGTGCGTTTGCAATACGTGCTAAAGCGCCTATTCGTCATGTCCGTTTGTACAACCGTATTTTTGTAACTAAACTTTGAGCTATATTCAAGTATTCACGGCTCAATACATCAATACGGCTTGTTCCGAAAACACTGAGCAACAAAAAATCACGTTTTTTAAAACCCAGAGCGCAGATTATTAAACCTTTACTAAGTTTAACCCACTGAATTTGAATCCGATAATGATTTTTGTTGATATGCTCTCGTTTATGAGATATTTGCAATTTAAAAAATGTAAAAAAATATCCATTTTTTTTTGCTTTTGCGGTCTATAACTCAAAATATAGTATTGCTGTACTCAAAGTGAGTATTGAAATCAATAGTCAGATACTTTTACAATTGATTGTGATTTTTTATTGCTTTAATTTAATTATATAGCGAATTTTTAAAGTCAAAAGTATATTTTTTTTACACATTTTTTTCCCGTGCTATTTATTATGCCTTTATTTGGCCAGTTTTTTTATTTCACCACGTGTAAAAGGATTATATTTTCTATTTAAATATTTTTTTATTTTATCTAAACGTAATAATTCGAGCGGCAAATGATTTTAAATTACGTTATGAGATCAATAGGAAGAATATCTGACTATTCATTTCAATGCTAACTTTGAGCACAGCAATATTATACATATTTTGAGTTATATATAAGTATTTCATAAACGAAAGCATATCAACAAAAATCACTATCGGATTCGAATTCAGTGGGTCAAACTTAGTAAAGATTGACCAATTTTTTTTGTTGCTCAGTGAAATTAACAACATTCAATTGAGTATCCTTGGCAATAGTGCTTTCTATAGTGCAATAAAGTCATTTTTATCTAAATGACACTCGACAATATGTATCGAGTGTTGTGAATCACTCTGTATAGGTACAGTCTCGACATTTATCTATTAAATACATTTTTTTTTTCATTCCGTGCGCGTTCGTCGTGACGAAGTAATACGATATTAATTATGACAAGTTTAGCATCGAACTTTCAGCGCTGAAATATTAGATGGGAAACGGTAGCGTTAGGTAAAGGGGAATCTAATCAAATAAGGGATCGTGGGGATCCTGTTGCAGCTTCCAGGGGTCCCCGGTCGACGTGCGTTATCTCATTAATTTCAACATCTAAGAGGATGTAGGCCAGGGTGGGTACCCTCGGCTCAACGACGCATGCACTGAATAATAACCAGCACTTCCCCCATCAACCCCACACCCCTTTATTCATCATCTCCATCCGACCATCCCAATCTTAACGGCTAATAATATAAGAACAACCGCGACAAACAATACCTATGTATGTATGTATGTATGTAGATACAGCTCGTTTGATATGTGGCGCGTGACTTTCGCACCACAGTGCGATGGGTGGGTGGGGGGTGCAAAACGACATTTACAATTACCAATTTATAATGGGGTGGAAATTCCAAGAAATTCCACCACCACTCTTGAAGTATTTTTTAATAAGCAAGATGACATGGCTGTTTCGTCCGGTGGGTGGGTGGTTGGGTCGCTAATTATCGCCGCAAATGACCAACCCCTACCGATCCCCTCACCCCATCTTGTTCCGTGTAAAACCCGCTCCCTTAGAAACCACGTGCTCGGAGCAGATTAGTTATATTAATGGCCGTATAGAGTGACGCAAGCCATCATTTCTCACGTGTCCAAGACGTTGGCCATTTCCGTACCTTTCGTATCGTAAAATAGCGTTTCCGTGTTATGAGTATGTATAATATAATGAATAGTGTTGTTTTAATTTATTTTTAATATGATTTGAATAGGTCTAATAGGTGTTGCAATGAGTTTCATATTAAACGTGTATTAATACAAGATATCAAAATAACATTTAATATATGTATGTATGTATATATCGATGGGTTAGTGCACAGATTAAGGTGGGGCGAAATAATTTTTTTTTGAAAATCGAAATGCTTGGGTTTGGAAAAGTTGCTCATGGGTAGACAAAAAAAAAACGATGTAATTATTTTTTTGATATTTTAACTCTTTATACTTTCCAAATGGAGTTTTTTTTATATTTTAACTCTTTATACTTTCCAAATGGAGTAACCTTTATTTTAACTGTGTTTTAATTATAAAACGCAGTTAAAATACATTTCTTGTCGTTTATTTGATTTAAGACAATGCAAACAAGTAATACATACATAAGTTTCAGTTACTAATTAAGAACAAAAAACAAAGGAAATATCATACCAGAATTCCACAAGAAAAACTTTAAAATAACCTAAATACTAGTGGTAATAATATTTTTTTGTGTTGAAAATCGTATTTTCCTGTTGAAGATCGTATTTTACATACGCGCGCGCACTCAACACAGTAATTTCATGATATGTATGTATGTATGTATGTTGGTTGGCGTGGTGGTGTGCATGCGTTTTATTTACTTATTTACTCTATGCATTCCTCAAATACATATATGAATAAAGTCATGGGTTGGCCCCACCCGAATTTTTTGAACAGTAATGTTCGAAGATAAGTAATAAAAATTGGCAATGAACGTTTTATTCGATGTTTTTTCTGAGATGTTTGGCCAACATAAATAGATTCCAATTTATATCAATATAACAAAAAATTACATTTTACATACTCGCAATATTCTTACGAGTTCACTTACATCTTGACTTTTAAAATATAACGGTTAGACTAAACATATAGATACGCACACGTATTTTGGGAGCTTGTATAAAAATATCCGAAAGCGTTCATAGAAAAATATTCGCCAGACGTTGGGCACATGGGGGGAAAGAAAAGGGTGGGCTACGATATTTTATTAAGATATACGAGACTCGTCTTGCGCCGACACTCGGAAGAGCATAACACCATTAAACGAGGAAATGGGTTGACGTTATTTATATGAATTTATCGCCCTTCTGCGCACTATTGACTGGCCAGCCCTGCCTTAAAATAAGGACACTATAACCGAAAAGCATATCGCTTAAGCCTGTCCGTATAAATTGTCCCCGGTGTGAGCAAAGTGTTTTTGCCAGAGGAAAAAGTGCGCGCAAAGTGAAACGTCGTACAAACTCTAAGTAAATAACGTACGATTTTTCAACCCTTCGAAAATACACCGCTAGGACAAATTAATATGATTGACAAGGTCACCAGTGAGCTGTAAGAGTCGCAAAGGGGTTAAAAGTAAGTATGTACATACATATGTGTACATGTACATATAAGACAGTGCGTGTGTAACGTTCGTATACATTTCCAAACTTACTGAATAGTGTACGGGTCATTTAGTCGTGGAAAATTGCCATCTATGTAGGTCCCCCAAGAATGCGTAAGCAAGAGTTAAGATAAACCTTTTCTTGCTTAATAACCGTGAAACGGTATTTAAATATATATATTTTTTTTTTGTATCTCGTGAGGATTTTGCGGTGAAATTTTCCGTTGTGGAGTTTTTGTTAGTTTTCTTACGACGTATAAATATTTATTAATCGGAATAAAAACTTCTACTACCGTAGTACCTACGTACATTGATTACAAAGCCAAAAATGTATATGTAAGAATAAAAACGAATGTTTTATTTTTCAACAAGACAGATAATAATATTATGTATATCTAAAATCAATCTTACTAAATTAAGTTGAAATTTAAAATCTACATATAGTTATAACGTGAGATGAAAGATTGGCAGAAGTAGTAGTTTACTGTTTAACGAGATTGTGTTTTTAATATTTTCGGTCGTTAAAATATTTTTTTTTTTATTACAAATTAAAAAAAAATTATATTATTTAATAAATAAAAAATAAAAAATCGAGACATTTTTCAACAAATAAAACAAAAAATGCATTTTTTATAAAATAAAGCAAAAAATGCATTTTTCAACAAATAAAGCAAAAAATGCATTTTTCAACAAATAAAGCAAAAAATGCAATTTTTCAACAAATAAAAAAAAAAATGATTTTTCAAAAATAAAAAAAAAATGCATTTTCAAAAAATAATTTTTAGCCAACCTAACAAACCCAAACCTCAACAAATCGACTTTTTTCAAAAAATAGCCAAAAAATTCAAAAAAACTTCATTTTTTACTTCCCGTACCTAACAAAACCCAAACCTCACAAAAGTCGACTTTTTTCAAAAATATAGCCAAAAAAAATGCATTTTCAAAAAACTAATTTTTGACTTCAAAACCTGACCTAACCCTAACCTCACAAAGTCGACGTTTTTCAAAAAATTTTAGAAAATATCCATCTGTGCATTTTTGAAAAGGAAATAATTTTAGTTTGCAATGTTGAAATAAACCTAACCTGAAAAAAAATCGTGAAATTTGGCAAAGTTAGACTTTTTCAAAAAATAATATTTTAGAAAATATCCATCTGTGGTGGGGTTAAGTTGAGTGCGAATGGAAAAATTTAAATTTCAATGTTTTTAAATTAATTCGACAAAATATTAATGAAAAATCGTGAAATTTGGCAAAATTGGGTCAAGTTAGGTTGACTTTTTAGTTTTGTTTTTAGGCCATTTATTTATGAATATTTTTAGGAAATATCCATCTGTGGTGGGGTTAGGTTGAGTGCGAATGGATTAAATTTAAAATTCAATGTTTTTAAATTAATTCGACAAAATTAATGAAAAATCGTGAAATTTGACAAAGTTGGGTCAAGTTAGGTTAACATTTTAGTTTTTTGTTTAGGCCGTTTATTTATGAATATTTTCAGTAAAAATCCATCTGTGGTAGGGTTAAGTTGAGTGCGTATGGAATTAAATTTAGATTTCAATGTTTTAAAAATTAATTCGACAAAATTAATGAAAAAATCGTGAAATTTGACAAAGTTGGGTCAAGTTAGGTTGACTTTTAGTTTTTTTTTTAGGCCGTTTATTTATGAATATTTTTAGAAAATATTTATCTGTTGTAGGGTTAAGTTGGGTGCGTATGGAATTAATAAAGTTTTCAATTTTCTCAAATTAATTCGACAAAATTAATGAAAAATCGTGAAATTTGGCAAAGTTGGGTCAAGTTAGGTTGACTTTTTAGATTTGTTTTAGGCCATTTATTTATGAATAATTTTAGGAAATATCCATCTGTGGTGGGGTTAGGTTGAGTGCGTATGGAATTAATTTAGTTTTCAATGTTTTTAAATTAATTCGACAAAATTAATGAAAAATCGTGAAATTTGGCGAAGTTGGGTCAAGTTAGGTTGACTTTTAAGTTTTGTTTTTAGGCCGTTTATTTATGAATATTTTTAGATAATATCCATCTGTGGTGGGGTTAGGTTGAGTGCGTATGGATTAAATTTAGAATTCAATGTTTTTCAAATAATTCGACAAAATTAATGAAAAATCGTGAAATTTGACAAAGTTGGGTCAAGTTAGGTTAACATTTTAGATTTTGTTTTAGGCCGTTTATTTATGAATATTTTCAGTAAAAATCCATCTGTGGTGGGGTTAAGTTGGGTGCGTATGGAATTAATTTAGATTTCAATGTTATCAAATTTCGACAAAATTAATGAAAAATAAATTTGACAAAAAGTTAATTAAAAATTTTTGTTTTAATTTTATTTTTTTTAGAAAATCCGTTTTAAGTTAAGGTTGGTGCGTATTTTTTTAATTTTTTCAAATTAATTCGACAAAATTTTTTGAAGTTTTTTAGGTTGACTTTTTAGTTTTGTTTTTAGGTCGTTTATTTATGAATATTTTTTTTTTAGAAAATATTCTGTTGTGCGTATGGATAAGGAATTTATTTAGATTTCAATGTTTTCAAATTAATTCGACAAAATTAATGAAAAATCGTGAAATTTGGCAAAGTTGGGTCAAGTTAGGTTGACTTTTAGTTTTTGTTTTAGGCCGTTTATTTATGTATATTTTTTTTTGAAAATATCCATCTGAGTGTAGGGTTAAGTTGGGTGCGTATGGAATTTATTTTTTTTCAATGTTTTCAAATTAATTCGACAAAATTAATGAAAAATCGTGAAATTTGGCAAAGTTCAGTCAAGTTAGGTTGACTTTTAGTTTTGTTTTAGGCCGTTTATTTATGAATTTTTAGAAAATATCCATCTGTTGGTAGGGTTAAGTTGGGTGCGTATGGATTAAATTTAAGTTTTTCAATGTTTTTTTAATTCGAAAAATTAATGAAAAATCGTGAAATTTAACAAAGTTCGGTCAAGTTAGGTTTAAGTTAGTTTGTTTGACTTTTAGGCCGTTTATTTATGAATATTTTTAGGAAATATCCATCTGTGGTAATTTTTTAGGTTAAGTTGGGAGCGTATGGATTAAATTTAGATTTCAATGTTTTTAAAATAATTCGACAAAATTAATGAAAAATCGTGAAATTTGGCGAAGTTGGGTCAAGTTAGGTTGACTTTTTAGTTTTGTTTTAGGCCGTTTATTTATGAATATTTTAAAAAATATCCATCTGTGGTAGGGTTAGGTTGGGTGCGTATGGATTAAATTTAAATTTCAATGTTTTAAAATAATTCGACAAAATTAATGAAAAATCGTGAAATTTGACAAAGTTGGTTTAAGTTAAGGTTGAAGTTTTGTTTTAGGCCATTTATTTATGAATTTTTAGTTTTGTTTTAGGTTGGGAGCGTTATTTAATTTATATTTCAATGTTTTCAAAATATCCATCTTAATGAAAAATCGTGAAATTTGACAAAGTTGGTTTAAGTTAGGTTGACTTTTTAGTTTTGTTTTAGGCGTTTATTTATGAATAATTTTAAAAATATCCATCTGGTTGTGGGTGCGTTTACAATTTAAATTAAATTTTTAAAATAATTCGACAAAATAATGAAAAATCGTGAAATTTGACAAAATTAGGTTGACTTTTTAATTTTTTTTTAGGCCGTTTATTTATGAATATTTAAAAAAATCCAACTATTGTTGGGTTAAGTTTAGGCCATTAATTTTTAATTTAGTTTAAATGTTTTAAAATAATTCGACAAAATTAATGAAAAAAAATCGTGAAATTTGACAAAGTTGGTTCAAGTTAGGTTGACTTTTTAGTTTTGTTTTAGGCCGTTTATTTATGAATATTTTTAAAAAATATCCATCTGTGGTAGGGTTAAATTTGGGTGCGTAAAGATTAAATTTAATTTTCAATGTTTTCAAATAAATTCAACAAATAATTAATGAAAAATCGTTAAATTTAACAAAGTTGGGTCAAGTTAGGTTGTTAGTTTTTGTTTTAGGCCATTTATTTATGAATATTTTTAAAAAATATCCATCTGTGGTAGGGGTTAAGTTGCGTAAAGGATTAATTTAATTTTCAATGTTTTTAAAATTAATTCGAAAAATTAATGAAAAATCGTGAAATTTAACAAAGTTGGTTCAAGGGTTGACTTTTTTTAGTTTTTTGTTTTAGGCCATTTATTAATGAATTTTTAGAAAATTCCATCTGTTGTTTTTAGTTGGGTTGCAAGTAATTTTAGTTTATTTCAAATTAAATTCAAAATAATTAATGAAAATCGTTCCAACAAAGTTAAATTAAATGTTTTTTAAGGTTGATTTATTCAAATAAATTTTAGTTTTCCATCTGTGTTTTTTAGGCCGTTTATTTATGAATCATTTTTTATGAAAAATCGTGAAATTTGGCAAAATTGGGACAAGTTAGGTTGACTTGTTAGTTTTGTTTTAGGCCATTTATTTATGAATAATTTTAAAAAATATCCATCTGTGGTATGGTTAAGTTGGGTGCGTATTTAAATTTAAAATTTCAATGTTTTTAAAATAATTCGACAAAATTAATGAAAAATCGTGAAATTTGGCAAAGTTGGTTCAAGTTAGGTTGACTTGTTAGTTTTTGTTTTAGGCCATTTATTTATGAATATTTTTAGGAAATATCCATCTGTGGTAGGGTTAAGTTGGGTGCGTATGGATTTAATTTAAATTTCAATGTTTTTAAAATAATTCGACAAAATTAATGAAAAATCGTTAAATTTGACAAAGTTGGTTTAAGTTAGGTTGACTTTTTAGTTTTTGTTTTAGGCCATTTATTTATGAATATTTTAGGAAATATCCATCTGTGGTAGGGTTAGGTTGGGTTATGGAATTAATTTAGATTTTCAATGTTTTCAAATTAATTCGACAAAATTAATGAAAAAAAATGAAATTTGGCACAAAGTTGGTTTAAGTTAGGTTGACTTTTTAGTTTTTTGTTTAGGCCGTTTATTTATGTATATTTCAGTTATCCATCTGTGGTGTTAGGTTGGGTGCGTAAGGATTAATTTAATTTTTCAATGTTTTCAAATTAATTCGAAAATAATTAATGAAAAAAAATCGTGAAATTTGGCAAAAGTTGGTCAAAATGGGGTTGACTTTTTAGTTTTTGTTTTAGGCCGTTTATTTATGAATAATTTTAGAAAATATCCATCTGTGGTAGGGTTAAGTTGGGTGCGTATAGATAAATTTAAATTTCAATGTTTTTAAAATTAATTCGACAAAATTAATGAAAAATCGTGAAATTTGGCAAAGTTGGATCAAGTTAAAGTTTTAGGTTTTGTAAATCTTTTTAGGTTGACTTTTCAGTTTTTGTTTTTAATTTTTCAATTAAATTAATTAATGAAAATTTTTCAGTCAAATATCCATCTGTTTGTTTTTTAGGCCGTTTATTTATGAATATTTTTTAGGAAATATCCATCTGTTGGTAAGGTAAAGATTAAATTTAATTTTCAATGTTTTCAAATTAATTCGAAATAATTAATGAAAAATCGTGAAATTTAACAAAGTTGGGTCAAGTTAGGTTGACTTTTTAGTTTTTGTTTTAGGCCATTTATTTATGAATAATTTTAGAAAATATCCATCTGTGGTAGGGTTAAGTTGGGTGCGTATGGATTAAATTTAGTTTTCAATGTTTTTAAAATAATTCGACAAAATTAATGAAAAATCGTGAAATTTGGCGAAGTTGGGTCAAGTTAGGTTGACTTTTTAGTTTTTGTTTTACGCCGTTTATTTATTTATATTTTTTAAAAATATTCATCTGTTTTCATTAATTTTGCGTATTGAATTAATTAAATTTCAATTTTTAAATTAAATTCGACAAAATTAATGAAAAACTTAAAATACCACGAATGGATATTTCTTTTAAAATATTCATTTTAAACGGCCTAAAACAAAACTAAAAATAACCTAACTGACCCAACTTTAAATTTCACGATTTTTCATTAATTTTTTAATTAATTTAAAAACATTGGAAATCTAAATTTAATCATACGCACTCAACCTTCAGATGGATATTTTCTAAAAATATTCATAAATAAATGGCCTAAAACAAAAACTAACAAGTCAACCCAACTTGACCTAACTTGTTAAATTTCACGATTTTCATTTTTTTCTCGAATTAATTTGAAAGTCAACCTAACTTGACCCAACTTCAGTTCAATGATTTTTTCATTAATTTTGACGAATTAATTTAGAAACATTGAAAACTAAATTTAATCCATACGCACTTAACCTAACCCATCCACAGATGGATATTTTCTAAAAATATTCATAAATAAATGGCCTAAAACAAAAACTAAAAAGTCAACCTAACTTGACCCAACTTTGTTAAATTTCACGATTTTTCATTAATTATTTCGAATTAATTTGAAAACATTGAAAACTAAATTTAATCCTTACGCACCCAACCTTACCCCACCACAGATGGATATTTCCTAAAAATATTCATAAATAAACGGCCTAAAAAAAAAACTAACAAGTCAACCTAACTTGACCAAACTTTGTTTAATTTTTCACGATTTTTCATTAATTTTGTCGAATTAATTTAAAAACATTGAAAACTAAATTAATTCCTTACGCACCCAACTTAACCCTACCACAGATGAATATTTTCTTAAATTATTCATGAATAAATGGCCTAAAACAAAAACTAAAAAGTCAACCTAACTTGACCCAACTTCGCCAAATTTCACGATTTTTCATTAATTTTGTCGAATTAATTTAAAAACATTGTAATCTAAATTTAATCAATACGCACCCAACTTAACCCTACCACAGATGGATATTTCCTAAAAATATTCATAAATAAACGGCCTAAAACAAAAACTAAAAAGTCAACCTAACTTGACCCAACTTTGTTAAATTTCACGATTTTTCATTAATTTTGTCGAATTAATTTAAAACATTGAAAACTAAATTTAATCCATACGCACTCAACCTAACCCCACCACAGATGGATATTTTCTAAAATTATTCATAAATAAATGGCCTAAAACAAAACTAAAAAAGTCAACCTAACTTGACCCAACTTTGCCAAATTTCACGATTTTTCATTAATTTTTTTCGAATTAATTTGAAAACATTGAAAACTAAATTTAATCCATACGCACCCAACTTAACCCACCACAGATGGATATTTTCTAAAATTATTCATAAATAAATGGCCTAAAACAAAAAAAAGTCAACCTAACTTGACCCAACTTTTTAAATTTTTCAAATTAATTTTTCGAATTAAATTTAAAAACATTGAAAACCAAATTTAATCCATACGCACTCAACCTAACCCCACCACAGATGGATATTTTCTAAAATTATTCATAAATAAATTGCCTAAAACAAAAACTAACAAGTCAACCTAACTTGACCCAACTTTGCCAAATTTCACGATTTTTCATTAATTTTTGTCGAATTAATTTGATAACATTGAAAACTAATTTAATTCATCACGCACCCAACTTAACCCTACCACAGATGGATATTTTCTAAAATTATTCATAAATAAATGGCCTAAAACAAAAACTAAAAGTCAACCTAACTTGACCCAACTTTTTGCCAAAATTCACGATTTTTCATTAATTTTGTCGAATTAATTTTAAAACAATTAAATTTGAAAACATTGAAAACTAAATTGAATATTTTCCAACGCACCCAAAACGGCCTAAAACAAAATACCACATGATGGAAATATTCATTTTTTAAATTTTGCCTAAAACAAAACATTGAAAAATAAACCTAACTTGGCCCAACTTTCCAAAATATTTTCCAAATTAAATTTTTCATAATTTTGTCGAAACAAAAACTAAAACACATTGAAATCTAAATTTAAATTCTTACGATTTTCATTAATTTTGTCGAATTTGAATATTTAACTAAAAAAATTAATCCATACGCATAAATAAACAGATGGATATTTTAAAAACAAAAATAAAAAAAACAAAAACTAAAAGTCAACCTAACTTTGACTTCGTAAATTTCACGATTTTTTTTTATAATTTTGTCGAATTAATTTGAAAACATTGAAAATTAAATTTAATTCCATACGCACCCAATCTTACCCCACCACAGATGGATATTTTCTAAAATTATTCATAAATAAATGGACTAAAACAAAAAACTAAAAGTCAACCTAACTTGACCCAACTTTGTTAAATTTCACGATTTTCATTAATTTTTTCGAATTAATTTGAAAACATTTTGAAAATTAAATTTATTCCTTACGCACTAACTTAACCCCCCACAGATGGATATTTTCTAAAAATATTCATAAATAAACGGCCTAAACAAAAACTAAAAGTCAACCTAACTTGACCCAACTTTGTTAATTTCACGATTTTTTATTAATTTTTTAGTTTTGTTTTAGGCCGTTTATTTATGAATATTTTTAAAATAAAAACGAAAACATCTGTGGTAAAAAGATTGAGTGCGTATGGATTAAATTTAGATTTCAATGTTTTTAAATTAATTCGACAAAATTAATGAAAAATCGTGAAATTTGATCAAGTTAGGTCAAGTTAGGTTCTTTTTAGTTTTTGTTTTAGGCCGTTTATTTATGAATATTTCTAAAAAATATCCATCTGTGGTGGGGTTAGGTTGAGTGCGTATGGATAAAATTTAAATTAAATGTTTTTAAAATAATTCGACAATATAATGAAAAATCGTGAAATTTGACAAAGTTGGGTCAAGTTAGGTTGACTTTTTAGTTTTTGTTTTACGCCGTTTATTTATGAATATTTAAAAAAAAAATCCAACTATGGTTGGGTTAAGTTGGGTGCGTAAGGAATTAATTTAGTTTTCTATGTTATCAAATTAATTCGACAAAATTAATGAAAAATCGTGAAATTTGGCGAAGTTGGTTCAAGTTAGGTTGACTTTTTTTTTTGTTTTAGGCCGTTTATTTATGAATATTTTTAGAAAATATCCATCTGTGGTAAGGTAAGGTTGGGTGCGTAAAGATTAAATTTAATTTTCAATGTTTTAAATAAATTCGAAATAATTAATGAAAAATCGTTAAATTTAACAAAGTTGGGTCAAGTTAGGTTGACTTTTTTTGTTTTGTTTTAGGCCATTTATTTATGAATAATTTTAGAAAATATCCATCTGTGGTAGGGTTAAGTTGGGTGCGTATGAATTAAATTTATTTTTCAATGTTTTTTCAATTAATTCGACAAAATTAATGAAAAATCGTGAAATTTGGCGAAGTGGGTCAAGTTAGGTTGACTTTTCAGTTTTTGTTTTAGGCCGTTTATTTATGAATATTTTTAGAAAATATCCATCTGTTGTAAGGTAAGGTTGGGTGCGTAAAGATTAAATTTAATTTTCAATGTTTTCAAATAAATTCGAAATAATTAATGAAAAATCGTTAAATTTAACAAAGTTGGGTCAAGTTAGGTTGTTTTTTTTTTTTTTAGGCCATTTATTTATGAATAATTTTAGAAAATATCCATCTGTGGTAGGGTTAAGTTGGGTGCGTATGGAATTAAATTAATTTTCAAATTTTTTTAAATTAATTCGAAATAATTAATGAAAAATCGTGAAATTTAACAAAGTTGGGTCAAGTTAGGTTGACTTTTTAGTTTGTTTTTTAGGCCATTTATTTATGAATAATTTTAGAAAATATCCATCTGTGGTGGGGTTTAGTTGGGTGCGTAAGGAATTAATTTAGTTTTCAATGTTTTTAAATTAATTCGACAAAAATTAATGAAAAATCGTGAAATTTGGCAAAATTGGGTCAAGTTAGGTTGACTTTTTAGTTTTTGTTTTAGGCCATTTATTTATGAATAATTTTAGGAAATATCCATCTGTGGTAGGGTTAAGTTGGGAGCGTATGGATTAAATTTAGATTTCAATGTTTTTAAAATAATTCGACAAAATTAATGAAAAATCGTGAAATTTGACAAAGTTGGTTTAAGTTAGGTTGACTTTTTAGTTTTTGTTTTAGGCCGTTTATTTATGAATATTTTCAGTAAAAATCCATCTGTGGTAGGGTTAAGTTGGGTGCGTAAAGAATTAATTTAGATTTCAATGTTTTCAAAATAATTCGACAAAAATTAATGAAAAATCGTGAAATTTGGCAAAATTGGGTCAAGTTAGGTTGACTTTTTAGTTTTTGTTTTAGGCCGTTTATTTATGAATATTTTTAAAAAATATCCATCTGTGGTGGGGTGAGGTTGAGTGCGTATGGATACAATTTAAATTTCATGTTTTTAAAATAATTCGACAAAATTAATGAAAAATCGTGAAATTTGGCAAAGTTGGGTCAAGTAAGTTAGGTTGACTTTTTAGTTTTTGTTTTACGCCGTTTATTTATGAATATTTAAAAATAAAATCCATCTGTGGTTGGGTTAAGTTGGGTGCGTAAGGAATTAATTTAGTTTTCTATGTTTTCAAATTAATTCGACAAAATTAACAAAGTTGGGTCAAGTTAGGTTGACTTGTTAGTTTTTGTTTTAGGCCATTTATTTATGAATATTTTTAGAAAATATCCATCTGTGGTGGGGTTAGGTTGAGTGCGTATGGATACAATTTAAATTTCAATGTTTTCAAAAATAATTCGAAAAAATTAATGAAAAATCGTGAAATTTGGCAAAGTTGGGTCAAGTTAGGTTGACTTTTTAGTTTTTGTTTTAGGCCATTTATTTATGAATAATTTTAGGAAATATCCATCTGTGGTAGGGTTAAGTTAAGTGCGTATTGATTAAATTTAGATTACAATGTTTTTAAATTAATTCGACAAAATTAATGAAAAATCGTGAAATTTGGCAAAGTTGGGTCAAGTTAGGTTGACTTTTTTAGTTTTGTTTTAGGCCGTTTATTTTGAAATATTTTTTTAAAATATCCATCTGTGGTAAGGTAAGGTTGGGTGCGTAAAGATTAAATTTAATTTTCAATGTTTTTTTAATTAATTCGAAATAATTAATGAAAAAAAATTGAAATTTAACAAAGTTGGGTCAAGTTAGGTTGACTTTTAGTTTTTTTTTATGCCATTTATTTATGAATAATTTTAGAAAATATCCATCTGTGGTAAGGTAAGGTTTAAATTAGTTTTCATGGATTTTCAAATTTTTCAATAAATAAAAAATTAATTCGAAAAAAAAATCGTAAAAATCGTCAAAAAACAAAGTTCAAGTTAGTTAGGTTGACTTTTAGTTTTTTTTTTTTGTCGAATTAATTTAAAATATTTTTAAAAATATCCATCTGTGGTAGGGTTACCCCACCACGTATGGATTTTTTTTAAATTTCAATCATGAATAAATTTAAAAATTAAAAAAAAAAAAAAATCAACCTAAACCAACCCAAGTTAAATTTCACGATTTTTTTTAATTTTTAGTCCAATTTATTTAAAAAATTGTAATTTAAATTTAATCAATATCCATCTGTGGTGGGGTTACCACAGATGCGTATGGATAAAAATTTCATTTTAAATGTTTTTTTAATTAAAAAAAACCTAATGAAAAATTCGAAATTTAAATTTATCCAAATATGTTTTTAATTTATTTTAAACATTGAAATCTAAATTTAATCCATACGCACTCAAATTTAAATTACCACAGATGGATATTTTTTTAAAAAATAAAAATTATAAATAAATGGCCTAAAAAAAACTAAAAGTCAACCTAAACCTACCCAACTTTAGTTTTGTTTTTTTCCATTAATTTATCGATTAATTTTTAAACATTGAAAAATCCAATCTAAATTTAATCCATACGCACCCAACCTAACCCTACAGATGGATATTTTTTAAAATTCATAAATAAATGGCCTAAACAAAAACTAAAAAAATTAATAACTTGACCCAAATTTGTTTTCACGATTTTCATTAATTTTTTGTTTTAGGCCGTTTATTTTGAAAAAAAATATCCATTTAATTTTTGCACCCAACTTAACCCCTACCACAGATGGATATTTTCTTAAAATGTTTCATAAATAAATTAAAAACAAAAAAAAAAAGTCAACCTAACTTGACCCAACTTTGTTTTTTAAAATTTTTCATTAATTTTGTCGAATTAATTTGAAAAATTGAAAAAAAAATCCATCCGCACCCAACCTAACCCCTACCACAGATGGATATTTTTTAAAAATATTCAAAAATAAACGACTAAAACAAAACTAAAAAAAAAGTCAAAAACTTGACCCAACTTTGTTTAAATTTTCACGATTTTTTCATTAATTTTTTCGAATTAATTTAAAAACATTGAAAACTAAATTTAATCCATACGCACCCAACATCCCCCTCCACAGATGGATATTTTCTAAAATATTCATAAATAAATTTCAATAAAAAAAAAAAAAAAAGTCAACCTAACTTGACCCAAATCTTTGTTAAATTTCACGATTTTTTCATTAATTTTGTCGAATTAATTTAAAACATTGAAAATTAAATTTAATTCCGCACCCAACAACAACCCCACCACAGATGGATATTTTCTAAAAATTATTCATAAATAAAATGGCCTAAAACAAAAAACTAAAAAGTCAACCTAACTTGACCCAACTTTTGCCAAATTTCACGATTTTTTTTTCATTAATTTTGTCGAATTAATTTGAAAACATTGAAAACTAAATTTAATCCATACGCACCCAACTTAACCCTACCACAGATGGATATTTTCTAAAAATATTCATAAATAAATGGCCTAAAACAAAACTAAAAAAAGTCAACCTAACTTGACCCAACTTTGTTAAATTTCACGATTTTTTTTCATTAATTTTGTCGAATTAATTTAAAAACATTGAAAATTAAATTTAATCCATACGCACCCAACTTAACCCCACCACAGATGGATATTTTCTTAAAAATTATTCATAAATAAATGGCCTAAAACAAAACTAAAAGTCAACCTAACTTGACCCAACTTTTTAAATTTCACGATTTTTCATTAATTTTTTCGAATTAATTTTTAAAAACATTGAAATCTAAATTTAATCCATACGCACCCAACTTTAACCCACCACAGATGGATATTTTCTAAAATTATTCATAAATAAATGGCCTAAAAAAAAAAACTAAAAGTCAACCTAACTTGACCCAACTTTGCCAAATTTCACGATTTTTCATTAATTTTTTCGAATTAATTTGAAAACATTGAAAACTAAATTAATTCCATACGCACCCAACTTAACCCTACCACAGATGGATATTTTCTAAAAATATTCATAAATAAACGGCCTAAAAAAAAAAACTAAAAAGTCAACCTAACTTGACCCAACTTCTTTGTTAATTTCACGATTTTTCATTAATTTTGTCGAATTAATTTAAAAACATTGAAAACTAAATTAATTCATTACGCACCCAACTTAACCCTACCACAGATGGATATTTTTTTTAAATATTCATAAATAAACGGCCTAAAACAAAAACTAAAAAGTCAACCTAACTTGACCCAACTTCGCCAAATTTCACGATTTTTCATTAATTTTGTTGATTTAATTTTAAAACATTTAATTTAAATTTAATCCATACGCACCCAACTTAACCCTACCACAGATGGATATTTTCTAAAAAATATTCATAAATAAACGGCCTAAAACAAAAACTAAAAAGTCAACCTAACTTGACCCAACTTTGTTAAATTTCACGATTTTTCATTAATTTTGTCGAATTAATTTGAAAACATTGAAATCTAAATTTAATCCATACGCACTCAACCTAACCCCACCACAGATGGATATTTTCTAAAAATTATTCATAAATAAATGGCCTAAAACAAAAACTAAAAGTCAACCTAACTTGACCCAACTTTGTTAAATTTCACGATTTTTCATTAATTTTTTCGAATTAATTTGAAAACATTGAAAACTAAATTTAATCCATACGCACCCAACTTAACCCTACCACAGATGGATATTTTCTAAAAATATTCATAAATAAACGGCCTAAAACAAAAACTAAAAGTCAACCTAACTTGACCCAACTTTGTTAAATTTTTCACGATTTTTCATTAATTTTGTCGAATTAATTTGAAAACATTGAAAATTAAATTAATCCCTTACGCACCCAACTTAACCCTACCACAGATGGATATTTTCTTAAAATATTCATAAATAAACGGCCTAAAACAAAACTAAAAAGTCAACCTAACTTGACCCAACTTCGCCAAATTTCACGATTTTTCATTAATTTTGT
The DNA here is from genome assembly GCA_022651745.1 of Parapsyche elsis. NCBI lineage: Eukaryota > Metazoa > Arthropoda > Insecta > Trichoptera > Hydropsychidae > Parapsyche > Parapsyche elsis. The sequence continues at coordinate 7,322,899 of JAGVSN010000004.1, read as the reverse complement.
CGAATTAATTTGAAAACATTGAAAACTTAATTAATTCCTTACGCACCCAACTTAACCCAACCACAGATGGATATTTTTTTTTAAATATTCATAAATAAACGGCGTAAAACAAAAACTAAAAAGAAGAACGAAATTTGGCGAAGTTGGGTCAAGTTAGGTTGACTTTTTTTTTTTTGTTTTAGGCCATTTATTTATGAATAATTTTAGAAAATATCCATCTGTGGTGGGGTTAGATTGAGTGCGTATGGATTAAAGTTAGATTTCAATGTTTTTAAAATTAATTCGACAAAATTAATGAAAAAAAAACTAAAAGTTATGGGTCAAGTTAGGGTACTTTTAGTTTTTGTTGTTTATTTATGAATATTTCTAAAAAATATCCATCTGTGGTGGGTAAGGTTGAGTGCATGGATACAATTTAAATTAAATTTTTTAAAATAATTCGACAATATAATGAAAAATCGTGAATTTGGCGAAGTTGGGTCATAAACTTTTAGTTTTTTTTTTACGCCGTTTATTTATGAATATTTTAAAAAAAATCCAACTATGGTTGGGTTAAGTTGGGTGCGTATTTTCAAATTTAAATTTTCTATGTTATCAAATTAATTCGACAAAATTCAACCTAATCGTGAAATTTGGCGAAGTTAAATTTCACGACTTTTTAGTTTTTTTTTAGGCCATTTATTTATGAATATTTTTAAAAAATATCCATCTGTTTGGGTTGCGTACCCATTAATTTTAAATTTCAAATGTTTTCAAATAAATAATTAATGAAAATCGTTAAATTTGGACAAAGTTGGTAAAGTTAGGTTGACTTTTAGTTTTGTTTTTTCATTTTTTTAATGAATAATTTTTGAAAATATTTCTGTAAATTCCGTTCCGAAAATTAAATTTTTTTCAATGTTTTCAAATTAATTCGAAAAAATTAATGAAAAATGTGAAATTTGGGAAACTTGGTTCAAGTTAGGTTGACTTTTTTTTTTTTTTTTTATTATTTTCATTTATTTTATTTTTTTTTAGAAAATATCCATCTGTGTTGGGGGTGACCCTAAAAGATTTTTTTAATTTTCAATGTTTTCAAAACAATTTGTCAAAATTAATGAAAATCGTTAAATAAAAAGTTGGTCTTTGAGGTTTTTTTTTTTAGTTTTTGTTTTATTTATAAATATTTTTAAAAATATCCATCTGTGGTAAAAAAAACTAACGTATGATTAAATTTAATTTTCAATGTTTTAAATTAATTCGAAATAATTAATGAAAATCGTTAATTTAACAAAGTTAATCAAGGAAAATTTTTAGTTTTGTTTTAAACCGTTTTTATGAATAATTTTCATAAAAAATCTGTGGTGGTGAGGTTAGATGCGTATGGATATTTTTTTTAAATATTTTTAAATAATTTGAAATAAAATGAAAAATAAAATTTAACAAACCTCATGTTAGGTTGACTTTTTTAGTTTTTTGTTTTTTTTCAGATATTTTTAATATTTTTAAAAAAAAATCCATCTGTGGTTGGAGAAAGTTTGGGTGCGTATGAATTAAATTTAGATTTCAATGTTTTTAAAAAAAATTTGACAAAAATTAATGAAAAATCGTGAAATTTGACAAAGTTTTGTTAAATTAGGTTGACTTTTTAATTTTTTTTTAGGCCATTTTATTTATGAATATTTTTAAAAATATCCATCTGTGGTGGGTGGGGGTTGAGTGCGTAAGGATTTAATTAAAATTTCAATGTTTTTAAAAATAATTCGAAAATTAATGAAAAATCGTGAAATTTGAAGAAGTTGGGTCAAGTAGGTTTGATTTTTTTAGTTTTGTTTTAGGGTTTATTTATTTATGAATATTTTAAAAAAAAAATCCATCTATGGTTGGGTTAAGTTGGGTGCGTAAATAGATGGATTTTTTTTATCAAATTTTCAAATAAATTAAAAACAAAATAATTAATGTAAAATCGTGAAATTTGACAAAGATTTTTCATTTTAGGTTTCACTTTTTTTATTATATTTTGTTTTAGGGATTAAATTTATTTTGAATATTTTCTAAAAAATTCCAAAATAATTAATTCAAAATCGTTACCCACCCAAAGAACCTGGGTCAACCAAAGTTGGATTTTTTTTTAAAATTTTCATACGAATAAATTTAAAAATATCCTTTTTGTTTTAAAAATTCATGTTTCAAATTTTCGAAAAAATTAATGGAAAAATTTTTTTCATTTAATTTTTTCCATTTAGTTTGACTTTTTCGATTTTTTTTTAATTTAATGAATTTTTGAAAATATCCATCTGTTTACGCACTAAGATTAAATTTATGTTTTTTCAATTATTCATTAAATAAATTCGAAATTAAAAAAAAACTAACAAGTTAACAAAGGATGTTGGGTTAAAATTGAACTTTGTTTTAGTCAGCCGTTTTTTATGATTTTCATTAATTTTTGTCAATTAATTTATGAATTTAATTTAAATTTTCAATGTTTTATCCATCTGTGGTTGGATTTTCCTAAAATTTTCATAAATAAACGGCCTAAAACAAAAACTAAAAGTCAATTTGTACTTTTTCACGATTTGTTTATTAATTTTTTATTAATTTTTAAAAATATTTTAATCTGTAAATGAAAAATATTGAAATTTACAAAATAAATATTTTCTAAATTTTTCATAAATAAACGGCCTAAAACAAAAACTAAAAAAGTCCACCTAAATTTGACCGAATTTCAAAACAGATGATTTTTAGTTTTTTTTCAATTTAATATGAATAACATTAAAAAAAATCCAACTATGGTTGGGTTAAGTTAGGTGCGTAAGGAATTAATTTAGTTTTCTATGTTATAAATTAATTCGAAAAATTAAAAAAATCTAAAAATTCAACCTCAAGTTAGGTTGACTTTTCAGTTTTTTGTTTTAGGCCGTTAATTTGAATATTTTTAAAAAAAATATCCATCTGTTGTGCAAACTTTTGGGTGCGTAAAGATTAAATTTAATTTTTCAATGTTTTTAAATAAATTCGAAATAATTAATGAAAAAACGTTAAATTTGGCAAAGTTGGGTCAAGTTAGGTTGTTTTAGTTTTGTTTTAGGCCATTTATTTATGAATAATTTTAAAAAATATCCATCTGTGGTAGGGTTAAGTTGGGTGCGTATGGAATTAATTTAATTTTCAATGTTTTCAAATTAATTCGACAAAATTAATGAAAAATCGTGAAATTTGGCGAAGTTGGTTCAAGTTAGGTTGACTTTTCAGTTTTTGTTTTAGGCCGTTTATTAATGAATATTTTTAGAAAATATCCATCTGTTGTAAGGTAAGGTTGGGTGCGTAAAGATTAAATTTAATTTTCAATGTTTTCAAATAAATTCGAAATAATTAATGAAAAATCGTGAAATTTAACAAAGTTGGGTTAAGTTAGGGTTGACTTTTAGTTTTTTTTTTTACCCATTTATTTATGAATAATTTTAAAAAATATCCATCTGTGGTAGGGGTTAAGTTGGGTGCGTATGGATTAAATTTATTTTTTCAATGTTTTCAAATTAATTCGAAATAATTAATGAAAAAAATTTAACAAAGTTGGTCAAGTTAGGTTGACATTTTAGTTTTTTTTTTAGGCCATTTATTCATGAATAATTTTAGAAAATATCCATCTGTGGTGGGTTTAGTTGGGTGCGTATGGAATTAATTTAGTTTTCAATGTTTTAATTAATTCGAAAATTAATAAAAAAATCGTGAAATTTGGCAAAATTGGGTCAAGTTAGGTTGACTTTTAGTTTTGTTTTAGGCCATTTATTTATGAATAATTTTAGGAAATATCCATCTGTGATAGGGTTAAGTTGGAAGCGTATGGATTAAATTTAGATTTCAATGTTTTCAAAAATAATTCGACAAAATTAATGAAAAATCGTGAAATTTGACAAAAGTTGGTTTAAGTTAGGTTGACTTTTTTTAGTTTTTGTTTTAGGCCGTTTATTTATGTATATTTTCAGTAAAATCCATCTGTGGTGGGGTTAAGTTTGGGTGCGTAAATTAATTTAGATTTTCAATGTTTTAAATTAATTCGACAAAAATTAATGAAAAATCGTGAAATTTGGCAAAATTGGGTCAAGTTAGGTTGACTTTTTAGTTTTGTTTTTAGGCCGTTTATTTATGAATATTTTTAAAAATATCCATCTGTGGTGGGGTGAGGTTTAGTGCGTATGGATACAATTTAAATTAAATGTTTTTTAAAAAATAATTCGACAAATAATGAAAAAATCGTGAAATTTGGCGAAGTTGGGTCAAGTAGGTTGACTTTTTAGTTTTTTGTTTAGGCCGTTTATTTATGAATATTTTAAAAAAAATCCATCTATGGTTGGGGTTAAGTTGGGTGCGTATGGATTAAATTTAATTTCAATGTTTTCTAAATTATTCTGAAAAATAATTCGACAAAATTTTTTAAAAGTTGGGTCAAGTTAGGTTGACTTTTTAGTTTTTTTTTAGGCCATTTATTTATGAATATTTTTAGAAAATATCCATCTGTGGTGGGGTTAGGTTGAGTGCGTATGGATAAATTAAAATTAAATGTTTTTAAAATAATTCAACAAAATTAATGAAAAATCGTGAAATTTGGCGAAGTTGGATCAAGTTAGGTTGACTTTTTAGTTTTTGTTTTAGGCCGTTTATTTATGAATATTTTTAGGAAATATCCATCTGTGGTGGGGTGAAGTTGGGTGCGTATTGATTAAATTTAGATTTCAATGTTTTTAAAAAAATTCGACAAAATTAATGAAAAAAATCGTGAAATTTGGCGAAGTTAGGTCAAGTTAGGTTGACTTTTTAGTTTTGTTTTAGGCCGTTTATTTTAGAATATTTTTAAAAAATATCCATCTGTGGTAAGGTTAGGTTGGGTGCGTAAAGATTAAATTTATTTTTCAATTTTTAAAATAATTCGAAATAATTAATGAAAAATCGTTAAATTTAACAAAGTTGGGTCAAGTTAGGTTGACTTTTAGTTTTTGTTTATGCCATTTATTTATGAATAATTTTAAAAATATCCATCAGTGGTAAGGGTTAAGTTTAAATTAAATTTCAATGTTTTAAAATTAATTCGAAATAATTGATGAAAAATCGTGAAATTTAACAAAGTTTGGTCAAGTTAGGTTGACTTTTTAAAGTTTTTGTTTTAGGCCGTTTATTTATGAATATTTTTAATATCCATCTGTGGTAGGGTTAAGTTGAATTTTATGGATTAAATTTAGATTTCAATGTTTTTTAAAATAATTTACAAAATTAATGAAAATCAAATTGAAATTTAACAAAGTTGGGTCAAGTTAGGTTTACTTTTTAGTTTTTTTTTAGGCCATTTATTTATGAATATTTTTAGAAAACATCCATCTGTGGTGGGGTTAGGTTGAGTGCGTATGGATACAATTTAAATTAAATGTTTTTAAAATAATTCAACAAAATTAATGAAAAATCGTGAAATTTGGCGAAGTTGGGTCAAGTTAGGTTGACTTTTTTAGTTTTGTTTTGGGCCATTTATTCATGAATAATTTTAGAAAATATTCATCTGTGGTGGGGTTAAGTTGGGTGCGTGAGGAATTAATTTAGAAAAATGTTTCTAAATTAATTCGACAAAATTAATGAAAAAATCGTGAAATTGGCGCAGTTGGGTCAAGTTAGGTTGACTTTTTTTTTTGTTTTTTCAAAGGCCGTTTATTTATAAATATTTTTAGAAAATATCCATCTGTGGTAAGGTAAGGTTGGGTGCGTAAAGATTAAATTTAATTTTCAATGTTTTCAAATTAATTCGAAATAATTAATGAAAAATCGTGAAATTTAACAAAGTTGGGTCAAGTTAGGTTGACTTTTTAGTTTTTGTTTTAGGCCATTTATTTATGAATATTTTTAGAAAATATCCATCAGTGGTAAGGTAAAGTTGGGTGCGTAAGGATTTAAATTAGTTTTCAATGTTTTAAAATAATTCGAAATAATTAATGAAAAATCATGAAATTTAACAAAGTTCGGTCAAGTTAGGTTGACTTTTTAGTTTTTGTTTTAGGCCGTTTATTTATGAATATTTTTAGAAAATATCCATCTGTGGTAGGGTCATGGGTGCGTATTGATTAAATTTAAATTTAAATGTTTTTTAAATTAATTCGACAAAATTAATTAATAAAATCGTGAAATTTGGCAAAAACTCGGTCAAGTTAGACTTTTTAGTTTTGTTTTAGGCCATTTTATTCATGAATAATTTTAGAAAATATTTATCGGAAGATACCGTAAAACAATTTAAACAATGTTTTAAAAAATTCAACAAAATTAATGAAAAATCGTGAAATTTGGAGAAGTTGGGTCAAGTTAGGTTGACTTTTTAGTTTTTTTTTTTCATTTTATTTATGAATATTTAAAAAAAAAAAATTAAATTAAATCCATTACGCACCCAACATTACCTACAACAGATGGATATTTCCTAAAAATATTCATAAATAAACGGCCTAAAACAAAACTAAAAAGTCAACCTAACTTGAAACCCAATTTTGATTTTTAAATTTTGTCGATTTAATTTCATTGAAAACTTTTTTCAAATTAACTTTTAAAACAGATGGATATTTTCTTAAAATTTTCATAAATAAACGGCCTAAAAACAAAAACTAAAAAGTCAACCTAACAGATGGAAATTTCACGATTTTTCAAAATTTTTCATAAATTTGAAACATTGAAAACAAAAATTCAAAAACTTAAAACCACAGTTGGTTTTTGGGACTAACTTAAACGGCCTAAAACAAAAAAAAAAAGTTAACCTAACTTGACCCAACTTTTTTTCATTTTCATTAATTTTTTCGAATTAATTTAAAAACATTGTAAAATAAATTTAATCCATACGCACCCAACTTAACCCTACCACAGATGGATATTTTCTAAAAATATTCATAAATAAACGGCCTAAAACAAAACTAACTAGTCAACCTAACTTGACCCAACTTTGTTAAATTTCACGATTTTTCATTAATTTTTTCGAATTAATTTAAAAACATTGAAAACTAAATTTAATCCATACGCACTCAACCTAACCCCACCACATGGATGTTTTTAAATATTCATTTTTAAAAACCGCGTAAAACAAAAAACTAAAAGTCAACTTTACTTGACCCAACTTTTGTTAAATTTCACGATTTTTCATTAATTATTTCGAATTGATTTAAAAAAAATTGAAAATTAAATTTAATCTTTACGCACCAACCTTACCTTACCACAGATGGATATTTTTAAAAAAATATTTTATAAATAAACGGCCTAAAACAAAAACTAAAAAGTCAACCTAACTTGACCCAACTTCGCCAAATTTCACGATTTTTCATTAATTATTTCGAATTAATTTGAAAACATTGAAAATGAAATTTATTCCTTACGCACCCAACTTAACCCTACCACAGATGGATAATTTCTAAAATTATTCATAAATAAATGGCCTAAAACAAAACTAAAATTCAACCTAACTTGACCCAACTTCGCCAAATTTCACGATTTTTCATTAATTTTGTCGAATTAATTTAAAAACATTGAAATCTAAATTTAATCCATACGCACTCAACCTAACCCCACCACAGATGGATATTTTTAAAAATTATTCATAAATAAATGGACCTAAAACAAAAAACTAACAAGTCAACCTAACTTGACCAACTTTGTTAAATTTCACGATTTTTCATTAATTATTTCGAATTAATTTGAAAAACATTGAAAAAATAAAATTTAATCCATACGCACCCAACCTAACCCCACCACAGATGGATATTTTCTAAAAAATATTCATAAATAAACGGCCTAAAACAAAAACTAAAAAGTCAACCTAACTTGACCCAACTTTGTTAAATTTCACGATTTTTCATTAATTATTTCGAATTAATTTGAAAACATTGAAAAACTAAATTTAATCCATACGCACCCAACCTTACCTACCACAGATGGATATTTTTAAAAAATATTCATAAATAAACGGCCTAAAACAAAACTAAAAAGTCAACCTAACTTGACCCAACTTTGTTAAATTTTTCACGATTTTTCATTAATTTTGTCGAATTAATTTAAAAACATTGAAAACTAAATTAATTCCTTACGCACCCAACTTAACCCTACCACAGATGGATATTTTTTTAAATATTCATTAATAAACGGCCTAAAACAAAAACTAAAAAGTCAACCTAACTTGACCCAACTTCGCCAAATTTCACGATTTTTCATTAATTTTTTGATTATTTTAAAAACATTTAAAATAAATTTAATCCATACGCACTAAACTAAACCCTACCACAGATGGATATTTCCTAAAAATATTCATAAATAAACGGCCTAAAACAAAAACTAAAAAGTCAACCTAACTTGACCCAACTTTGCCAAATTTCACGATTTTTTATTAATTTTTTCGAATTAATTTGAAAACATTGAAAACTAAATTTAATCCATACGCACTCAACCTAACCCCACCACAGATGGATATTTTTTAAAAATATTCATAAATAAATGGAATAAAACAAAAACTAACAAGTCAACCTAACTTGACCCAACTTTGTTGAATTTCACGATTTTTCATTAATTATTTCGAATTAATTTGAAAACATTGAAAACTAATTTAAATCCATACGCACCCAACCTTACCCTACCACAGATGGATATTTTCCTAAAATATTCATAAATAAACGGCCTAAAACAAAAACTAACAAGTCAACCTAACTTGACCCAACTTTGTTAAATTTTTCACGATTTTTCATTAATTTTGTCGAATTAATTTAAAAACATTAAAAATTAAATTAATTCCTTACGCACCCATCTTAACCCTACCACAGATGGATATTTTTTTAAAAATTTCATAAATAAACGGCCTAAAACAAAAACTAAAAAGTCAACCTAACTTGACCCAACTTCGTCAAATTTCACGATTTTTCATTAATTTTGTCGAATTAATTTGAAAACATTGAAAACTAAATTTAATTCCTTACGCACCCAACTTAACCCCACCACAGATGGATATTTTTTTTAAATATTCATTAATAAACGGCCTAAAACAAAACTAAAAAAGTCAACCTAACTTGACCCAACTTTGTCCAATTTCACGATTTTTCATTAATTTTGTCGAATTATTTTAAAAACATTTAAATTAAATTGTATCCAATCGCACTCAACCTAACCCCACCACAGATGGATATTTTTTAAAAATATTCATAAATAAACGGCCTAAAACAAAAACTAAAAGTCAACCTAACTTGAACCAACTTTGTCAAATTTCACGATTTTTCATTAATTATTTCGAATTAATTTGAAAACATTGAAAATTAAATTTAATCCATACGCACCCAACCTTACCTTACCACAGATGGATATTTTCTAAAATATTCATAAATAAACGGCCTAAAACAAAACTAAAAAGTCAACCTAACTTGACCCAACTTCGCCAAATTTCACGATTTTTCATTAATTTTTTCGAATTAATTTAAAAACATTGAAAACTAAATTTAATCCATACGCACTCAACCTAACCCCACCACAGATGGATATTTTTTTTTAAATATTCATAAATAAACGGCCTAAAACAAAACTAAAAGTCAACCTAACTTGACCCAACTTTGTCAAATTTCACGATTTTTTCATTAATTATTTCGAATTGATTTTAAAAAAATTGAAAATTAAATTTAATCCATACGCACCCAACCTTACCCCACCACAGATGGATATTTTCTAAAAATATTCATAAATAAACGGCCTAAAACAAAACTAAAAAAGTCAACCTAACTTGACCCAACTTTGTTAAATTTCACGATTTTTCATTAATTATTTCGAATTAATTTGAAAACATTGAAAATAAATTTAATTCCTTACGCACCCAACTTAACCCTACCACAGATGGATAATTTCTAAAATTATTCATAAATAAACGGCCTAAAACAAAAACTAAAATTCAACCTAACTTGACCCAACTTTGTTAAATTTAACGATTTTTCATTAATTATTTCGAATTAATTTGAAAACATTGAAAACTAAATTTAATTAATACGCACCCAACCTTAATACTGAACAGATGGATTTTTCTAAAAAATATTCATAAATAAACGGCCTAAAACAAAAACTAAAAAAGTCAACCTAACTTGACCCAACTTTGTTAAATTTCACGATTTTTTTTCATTAATTATTTCAATTATTTAAAAAAATTGAAAATTAAATTTAATCCATACGCACCCAACCTTACCCCACCACAGATGGATATTTTTTTAAAATATTCATAAATAAACGGCCTAAAACAAAAACTAAAAAATCAACCTAACTTGACCCAACTTTGTCAAATTTCACGATTTTTTCATTAATTTTTCGAATTAATTTAAAACATTGAAAACTAAATTTAATCCATACGCACTCAACCTAACCCCACCACAGATGGATATTTTAAAAAATTCATTCATAAATAAATGGACTAAAACAAAACTAACAAGTCAACCTAACTTGACCCAACTTTGTTAAATTTCACGATTTTTCATTAATTATTTCGAATTAATTTGAAAACATTGAAAATTAAATTTAATCCTTTACGCACCCAACCTTACCCCACCACAGATGGATATTTTTGAAAATATTCATAAATAAACGGCCTAAAACAAAAACTAAAAAGTCAACCTAACTTGACCCAACTTCGCCAAATTTCACGATTTTTTATTAATTATTTCGAATTATTTAAAACATTGAAAAAACTAAATTTAATCCATACGCACCCAACTTAACCCCACCACAGATGGATATTTTCTAAAAATATTCATAAATAAACGGCCTAAAACAAAACTAAAAATTCAACCTAACTTGACCCAACTTTGTTAAATTTCACGATTTTTCATTAATTTTTTCGAATTATTTTAAAAACATTGAAAAAAAAATTTAATCCATACGCACTCAACCTAACCCCACCACAGATGGATATTTTTAAAAAATTATTCATAAATAAATGGAAAAAACAAAACTAAAAGTCAACCTAACTTGACCCAACTTTGTTAAATTTCACGATTTTTCATTAATTATTTCGAATTAATTTGAAAACATTGAAAACTAAATTTAATCCATACGCACTCAACCTAACCCCACCACAGATGGATATTTTCTAAAATTATTCATAAATAAATGGCCTAAAACAAAAACTAACAAGTCAACCTAACTTGACCCAACTTTGTTAAATTTCACGATTTTTCATTAATTATTTCGAATTAATTTTAAAAAACATTGAAAACTAAATTTAATCCATACGCACCCAACCTTACCCTACCACAGATGGATATTTTCTAAAAATATTCATAAATAAACGGCCTAAAACAAAAAACTAAAAGTCAACCTAACTTGACCCAACTTTGTTAAATTTCACGATTTTTCATTAATTATTTCAGATTAATTTAAAAACATTGAAAACTAAATTTATTCCTTACGCACCCAACTTAACCCTACCACAGATGGATATTTTTTAAAAATATTCATAAATAAACGGCCTAAAACAAAAACTAAAAGTCAACCTAACTTGACCCAACTTCGTTAAATTTCACGATTTTTCATTAATTTTGTCGAATTATTTTAAAAACATTTAAAAACTAAATTTAATCCATACGCACCTAACTAAACCCTACAACAGATGGATATTTTCTAAAAATATTCATAAATAAACGGCCTAAAACAAAACTAAAAAAGTCAACCTAACTTGACCCAACTTCGCCAAATTTCACGATTTTTTATTAATTTTGTCGAATTAATTTGAGAACATTGAAAACTAAATTTAATCCATACGCACTCAACCTAACCCCACCACAGATGGATATTTTTAAAAATTATTCATAAATAAATGGAATAAAACAAAAACTAACAAGTCAACCTAACTTGACCCAACTTTGTTGAATTTCACGATTTTTCATTAATTATTTCGAATTAATTTGAAAACATTGAAAACTAATTTAAATCCTTACGCACCCAACCTTACCCCACCACAGATGGATATTTTTTAAAAATATTCATAAATAAACGGCCTAAAACAAAAACTAAAAAGTCAACCTAACTTGACCGAACTTTGTTAAATTTTTCACGATTTTTCATTAATTTTGTCGAATTAATTTAAAAACATTAAAAATTAAATTTAATCCATACGCACCCATCTTAACCCTACCACAGATGGATTTTTTCTTAAAATTTTCATAAATAAACGGCCTAAAAAAAAAACTAAAAAGTCAACCTAACTTGACCCAATTTCGCCAAATTTCACGATTTTTCATTAATTTTTTCGAATTAATTTGAAAACATTGAAAACTAAATTTAATCCTTACGCACCCAACTTAACCCAACCACAGATGGATTTTTTTTTTAAATATTCATTAATAAACGGCCTAAAACAAAAAACTAAAAGTCAACCTAACTAAAACCAACTTTGTCCAATTTCACGATTTTTCATTAATTTTTCGAAATTATTTTAAAAAACATTTAAAAAAATTTAAATCCATACGCACAACCCCACCACAGATGGATATTTTTTAAAATATTTATAAATAAACGGCCCTAAAACAAAAACTAAAAAAGTCAACCTTAAACTTGACCCAACTTTGTTAAATTTCACGATTTTTCATTAATTATTTCGAATTAATTTGAAAACATTGAAAATTAAATTTAATCTTTACGCACCCAACCTTACCCCACCACAGATGGATATTTTCTGAAAATATTTATAAATAAACGGCCTAAAACAAAAACTAAAAAGTCAACCTAACTTGACCCAACTTCGCCAAATTTCACGATTTTTCATTAATTTTTTCGAATTAATTTAAAAACATTGAAAAATAAATTTAATCCATACGCACTCAACCTAACCCCACCACAGATGGATTTTTTTTTTAAATATTCATAAATAAACGGCGTAAAACAAAAACTAAAAAGTCAACCTTACTTGACCCAACTTCGTCAAATTTAACGATTTTTCATTAATTATTTCGAATTATTTTAAAAAATTGAAAATTAAATTTAATCTTTACGCACCCAACCTTACCTTACCACAGATGGATATTTTTTAAAAATATTCATAAATAAACGGCCTAAAACAAAACTAAAAAATCAACCTAACTTGACCCGACTTTGTTAAATTTCACGATTTTTCATTAATTATTTCGAATTAATTTGAAAACATTGAAAATGAAATTAATTCCTTACGCACCCAACTTAACCCTACCACAGATGGATAATTTCTAAAATTATTCATAAATAAATGGCCTAAAACAAAAACTAACAATTCAACCTAACTTGACCCAACTTTGTTAAATTTCACGATTTTTCATTAATTATTTCGAATTAATTTGAAAACATTGAAAACTAATTTAATCCATACCTTAACCTTACCCACCACAGATGGATATTTTTTAAAATTATTCATAAATAAACGGCCTAAAACAAAAAAACTAAAAAGTCAACCTAACTTGACCCAACTTTGTCAAATTTCACGATTTTTCATTAATTATTTCGAATTATTTTAAAAAATTGAAAATTAAATTTAATCTTTACGCACCAACCTTACCCTACCACAGATGGATATTTTCTAAAATTCATTCATAAATAAACCCTAAAACAAAACTAAAAAAGTCAACCTAACTTGACCCAACTTCGTTAAATTTCACGATTTTTCATTAATTTTTTCGAATTAATTTAAAAACATTGAAATCTAAATTTAATCCATACGCACTCAACCTAACCCCACCACAGATGGATATTTTTTAAAATTATTCATAAATAAATGGACTAAAACAAAAACTAACAAGTCAACCTAACTTGACCCAACTTTGTTAAATTTCACGATTTTTCATTAATTATTTCGAATTAATTTAAAAACATTGAAAACTAAATTTAATCCATACGCACTCAACCTAACCCCACCACAGATGGATATTTTCTAAAAATATTCATAAATAAATGGCCTAAAACAAAAACTAAAAGTCAACCTAACTTGACCCAACTTTGTTAAATTTCACGATTTTTCATTAATTATTTCGAATTAATTTGAAAAACATTGAAAACTAAATTTAATCCATACGCACCCAACCTAACCCCTACCACCACAGATGGATATTTTCTAAAATATTCATAAATAAACGGCCTAAAACAAAAACTAAAAAGTCAACCTATCTTGACCCAACTTTGTTAAATTTCACGATTTTTCATTAATTATTTCGAATTAATTTAAAAACATTGAAAACTAAATTTAATCCATACGCACCCAACCTAACCCCACCACAGATGGATATTTTTAAAAATATTCATAAATAAACGGCCTAAAACAAAAATAAAAAGTCAACCTAACTTGACCCAACTTTGTTAAATTTCACGATTTTTCATTAATTATTTCGAATTAATTTAAAAACATTGAAAACTAAATTTAATTCCATACGCACTCAACTTAACCCCACCACAGATGGATATTTTTTTAAAAATTCATTATAAACGGCCTAAAACAAAACTAAAAGTCAACCTAACTTGACCCAACTTTGTCAAATTTCACGATTTTTCATTAATTTTTTCGAATTAATTTAAAACATTGAAAACTAAATTTAATCCATACGCACTCAACCTAACCCCACCACAGATGGATATTTTTCAAAAATATTCATAAATAAACGGCCTAAAAACAAAACTCAAAAGTCAACCTAACTTGACCCAACTTTGCCAAATTTCACGATTTTTCATTAATTATTTCGAATTAATTTTAAAAAATTGAAATTAAATTTATTTATCCTACGCACCCAACCTTACCTTACCACAGATGGATATTTTCTAAAAATATTCATAAATAAACGGCCTAAAACAAAACTAAAAGTCAACCTATCTTGACCCAACTTCGCCAAATTTCACGATTTTTTATTAATTTTTTCGAATTATTTTAAAAACATTGAAATTTAAATTTAATCCATACGCACTCAACTTAACCCCACCACAGATGGATATTTTTTAAAATATTCATAAATAAACGGCCTAAAACAAAAACTAAAAAGTCAACCTAACTTGACCCAACTTCGCCAAATTTCACGATTTTTTATTAATTTTGTCGAATTAATTTGAGAACATTGAAAACTTAATTAATTCCATACGCACCCAACTTGACCCTACAACAGATGGATATTTTCTTAAAATTTTCATAAATAAACGGCCTAAAACAAAAACTAAAAGTCAACCTAACTTGACCCAATTTCGCCAAATTTCACGATTTTTCATTAATTTTGTCGAATTAATTTGATAACATTGAAAACTAAATTAATTCCTTACGCACTTAACTTGACCCTACAACAGATGGATATGATGTTTTACGCCGTTTATTTATGAATATTTAAAAAAAAAAGCCAACTGTGGTTAGGGTAAGTTAGGTGCGTAAGGAATTAATTTAGTTTTCAATGTTATCAAATTAATTCGACAAAATTAATTTAAATTTTCAAAATGTTAGGTTGAAATTAATTTTAGGCCGTTTAATGAATTAATGAAAAATCCATCTGTTGTAGGGTCAAGTTAGGCGTAAGGAATTAATTAAGTTTTCAATGTTCTCAAAATTAATTCGACAAAATTAATGAAAAAAATGTTTTAGGTTAGGTTGACTTTTTTTAGTTTTTGTTTTAAACCATTTATTTATGAATATTTTAGGAAAATATCCATCTGTGGTAGGGTTAAGTTGGGTGCGTATGGATTAAATTTAGATTACAATGTTTTTAAATTAATTCGACAAAATTAATGAAAAATCGTGAAATTTGGCGAAGTTGGGTCAAGTTAGGTTGACTTTTTAGTTTTTGTTTTAGGCCATTTATTTATGAATAATTTTAGAAAATATTCATCTGTGGTAAGGTTAGGTTGGGTGCGTAAAGATTAAATTTAATTTTCAATTTTTTTTCAAATCAATTCGAAAAAATTAATGAAAAAAAATTAAATTTAACAAAGTTGGGTCAAGTTAGGTTGACTTGTTAGTTTTTGTTTTAGGCCTTTTATTTATGAATAATTTTAGAAAATATCTATCAGTGGTAAGGTAAGGATTTAAATTAGTTTTCAATGTTTTCAAATTAATTCGAAATAATTAATGAAAAATCGTTAAATTTAACAAAGTTGGGTCAAGTTAGGTTGAATTGTTAGTTTTTGTTTTAGGCCATTTATTTATGAATAATTTTAGAAAATATCCATCTGTGGTAGGGTTAAGTTGGGTGCGTAAGGAATTAAATTCATTTTCAATGTTTTCAAATTAATTCGAAATAATTAATGAAAACACGTGAAATTTAACAAAGTCGGGTCAAGTTAGGTTGACATTTTAGTTTTTGTTTTAGGCCATTTATTCATGAATAATTTTAGAAAATATCCATCTGTGGTGGGGTTTAGTTGGGTGCGTAAGGAATTAATTAAGTTTTCAATGTTCTCAAATTAATTCAAAATAATTAATGAAAAATCGTGAAATTTAACAAAGTTGGGTCAAGTTTGGTTGACTTTTTAGTTTTTGTTTTAGGCCATTTATTTATAAATATTTTTAGAAAATATCCATCTGTGGTGGGGTTAGGTTGAGTGCGTATGGATTAAATTTAAATTTCAATGTTTTTAAATAATTCTACAAAATTAATGAAAAATCGTGAAATTTAACAAAGTTGTGTCAAGTTAGGTTGACTTTTTTAGTTTTGTTTTAGGCCGTTTATTTATGAATATTTTTAGAAAATATCCATCTGTTGTAAGGTAATGTTGGGTGCGTAAAGATTTAATTTAATTTTCAATGTTTTCAAATTAATTCGAAATAATTAATGAAAAATCGTGAAATTTAACAAAGTTGGGTCAAGTTAGGTTTACTTTTTAGTTTTTTTTTTAGGCCATTTATTTATGAATATTTTTAGAAAATATCTATCTGTGGTGGGGTTAGGTTGGGTGCGTATGGATTAAATTTAGTTTTTAGTGTTTTTAAAATTATTCGACAATTAATGAAAAATCGTGAAATTTGGCCAAGTTGGGTCATGTTAGGTTGACTTTTTAGTTTTAGTTTTAGGCCGTTTATTTATGAATATTTTGTGGTAGGGTTAAGTTGGGTGCGTAAGGAATTAATTTAGTTTTTAATGTTCTCAAATTTATTCGACAAAAATTAATGAAAAATCGTGGAATTTGGCGATGTTGGTTTAAGTTATGTTGACTTTTTAGTTTTTGTTTTAGGCCATTTCATTTCATTTCATTTTTCGAAAACTACTTTTTTTTAACCCAAACCTCACGAAAAGTCGACTGTTTTCAAAAATATAGACAAAAAAATGCGTCAATCGAAAATCTCATTCATGACTTCCCGTACCTGACGTTACTTCTCGAAAAGAAGAAATTTTTTAACAATTTAAGCAAAAAATGCATTTTTTGAAAACTAATTTTTAGCCAACCTAACATAACCTTAACCTCACGAAAAGTCGACTTTTATCAAAAATATAGACAAAAAATGCGTCAATCGAAAACTTCATTCATGACTTCCCGTACCTGACGTTACTTCTCGAAAAGAAGACATTTTTTTACAAATAAAGCAAAAAATGCATTTTTTCGAAAACTAATTGTTAGCCAACCTAACCTAACCCAAACCTCACGAAAAGTCGACTTTTATCAAAAATATAGACAAAAAAATGCGTCAATCGAAAACTTCATTCATGACTTCCCGTACCTGACGTTACTTCTCGAAAAGTAGACGTTTTTTAAACAAATAAAGCAAAAAATGCATTTTTCGAAAACTAATTTTTATATTAACATATAATAATAAAACGTAGTACGCCAGGCGGCCAGGCCGCTTGGCAAGTTACGAATAGTTATCGCACCGAAACTAGACTAGACGAATAAAAATGTCAGTGGTGTTCAACATAAATAAATATCGAACGGGGTCGTTCTGCCGGTGACGCCAGAAACTCTCAACATGCACTTTTACACATAGTTTATATAATAATAATGGTGTGTGTGCGAATTTTTCAGACCACATTTTCCACTACACATCGATATCGTTAATCAACGTGACACACAAGCGGTAAACATCGTCAATCAGTGTCCCCTTTGTGTATATTGATTCCACGGGGGATTTTATCTCGGGATGCATTTACTGGGGTGTCATCGTCGTTTCCCGACATTGTCTTCAGACAGTGTATCACATTTCAAATCCAATACATGCTATCTATACACGGTATGTCGATGAATATGCCGTAACGAAGACAACGTGAGCGATAGTGATTGTCAAATGAATCACGAATCTACACAATAAATTATTGATATACATATGTAGTATGAAAATCGATGAATATTTTTTACTTAACAGTAAATCTTTAGTTCTTGTTTGCAGATTTTATGCTATTCCGAGTATTTTCACTTTATTTATTTAAAATGTGGTGTTTTGATAGATACTACATTGTATTTGAAAATTAATTAGTTTGATTTTTTTTTTAATATTTAGAGAATTTAATTATTTAGCATTCATTTTAGTACTGGTCCATGCTTTTTAAGTTTTTCACAATCGTTCAAGGTCAATTTAGCAGTTGAAATGCTTCGATTGGCAATTCACATATTTTTTTGTAAATTTTCACATACTACATACTTTACCCATTTGACGTATATACATATGTATGTATGTACATACATTGTTTTGGCAAAAATAGTCAAGAAAGTTGAAATGTGCATAAATTTTTATTTGTAGGATTTTTTGTGTTGCTCCATACTACATCATTTGTTTGCCACATTTTTAATTAGTCGACGATTAATACTAGTCACTGCCCGTTGACAGTGTCATCGGGTGGTTATTACCTGTAGTATATTTACATAAATGTGTGAGTGAGTGAGTGTAGGTGCGCGAGCCGTGAATGTATGCGAGCGCTCCGCGGCAACCCAGCCGGCCAGGCAGGCAAACTCTTGCGCTACTATTTATAGTGATAATGTGAAGTTACGTTATGGTTAATAGCACTCACTACTGTCCTTAGTGCGTCCAGAATGTTTCATTTTCAGAAAATTTCGATTTACATAGATCTCACGTATGTATGTATATATCTATGTATGTATGTATATGTACGTATGTATGTACACCACTATACCGGCTAATGAAGAACTATCGTTCGTCAGATTGGCGATTACAATATGCAAACAAGCGGATGATGGCTCTATCGCGATGTACAAAAATCATGACAGAGTTCAGGGGTGGGTGAGGGGGTGGATATGGCCCTAAAGGGTGATCGAGGAGAAAATGGGGAAGGGTTTGAGAGGGTTGATGGGTGGACGCTTGACTGAAAACGTTGCTAAATACCCGTTTTTACGCGTTGTAAATAATTGGATAGCCCGCCAAAATAGATGACCGCAAGAAGTGGTCGGCAACACGCGACCGAAAAATGAAATCGCTTCGAGCACGCGAACCCGAAAAGTTTCGCAATCGCTGCAACGAAACCCGGTGGCAAATCGCAGTATCGTGCCACCGTACATTACGCCGGGCAATATAATACGTACTGCTACGACTGGTCGTAGTAGGCTATAGTATAGTTGTTGTAGGTTGTACGCTGGCAAACAAGCCATTTTATTTTTCGCTAATATTTGATCATTATCTGGCGGGGGGAGTGTAGGTATGGCATATTTTAATGGCAATTGTCGCTGCACGGCAACATTCAATATGAATTAATTATCTCACGTATGTTTGTGCTTTTTTTCTTCTTTTTTTTGTATAATTTTATTTTCAATCGTCGCTAATTGTAGATGGATTCGGAAATGTTTCGTGTTTTGTAAAAAAAAAATTGGGGGACTCTGTATTTACACTATATAAATAAACGACTTTTGACTTCGATTCTACATACATATACAACATCCGTAAAGCACGCAGGCATACAGACATTTTCCAATAATTAATCATTAAAACGTGATCGGATGATGATACCCGATACAAATCAATCAAAATCTCGAGGTCGAACTTTCGCATGATCACAATACTTTATCCGATATGGATAGAGTAAAAATGAGGTGACTTACATGGGGAAGTACCACTTTTGTTGACTAAAAGTTTCTTAAACCTTATCGGTTGTAACGGCTAGTACCAAACTTAAAAATGACGTTCGAAGGTCACAGGATGTACCATTTTTTGAGATATGGCGATTTTACAACATGTACAATGTACATACATCTGCCTAACACACAGACATTTACCGAAAAATCTTGAAAACGTGATCAGAGGACAATACTTGTCCAAATTTTCGCACGATCACAATTCTACACAATCTTTACTGCGTATACAATTATACATACATATATGTAGATAGATGGAGTAAAGAAAAGAGGTTTGTAAAATAATGCTTTTGTATATTGTGGCAATATTATAAATTGAGAAGAGGTAATAGTCTTCTCACAACAAATTCATAGATAAAGAGACTATTTTACAAGGTAATGCCGATCAAAAAGTAATAAATAGTCATTTTACCCCAGATAAAGATTTTTCCTTGCCACACTCAAGCTACACAGTTAAAATAGTGACAGAAGTCTCTGCTACTGTTCGTGGACCCTTAAGGTGAGATGGTTTCATAAAAACGACACTCTAATCACGAAAAATAAATCCTATTTTTAGCACAAAAAAAAAATTCGGGTGTGGCCAACCCATGACTTTATCCATATATTTGAGGAATACAAAGAGTAACGAAATTATTTTTTTAAGTAAGTAAATAAAACGCATGCACACCACCACACCAATCAACATACATACATGTCATGAAATTACTGTGTTGAGTGCGCGCGCGTATGTAAAATACGATCTTTGGCATATATTCAAATAGGAAAAACTACCACTTCCGGTCGGCAGATTTTGATCAAAACCTTATTAAATCTTAAATTTTATACGAAAATTATAAATATAAATTTTCGACTTGATCAATGGGACAATTTCTGAAATATTGTGTGGTAAACTTTTCGACAAAAAAAATACCCTACTTCCGGTTGACTGATTTTAATGATTTATTTTTTCGTAACTAGCAATTTCTCTCAAGATTACAACATTACAATATTGTGACGATACTACATATTTAAAAGGCTGAAAAAAAAAAAAAATCGTTCAAGAGTAAACTGCCACTTCATGATGTTGACCAAAATCACAGTTCTCTTACGGCTAACGTGAAAACTATAGATATGAAATTTCGACAAGATCGCCGGAGCAGTTTCGGCGATCTACAAGAAAAAAACCCTACTTCCGGTTGACTGATGTTGACCAAATTCCTTATGTCTCTTACACCTTACGTGAAAATAATAGATATGAAACTTCATGACGAATTGGGGCAACCTGTAATGTCACTATGGTATAATTTGTAAATAAATAAATAAGTACACAGACATACAGACATTTTCTAGAAATTATGGAAACGTGATCAGGGAATTTTACCTAATACACATCTATTTCTTTGCACGCTTAAATCCAAATGTGATTTTAATCAAATTTAGTGTATTTTTAGTTGGGTACCACAAAAAAATTGTTATGAGTTTGTAGAGTGGATGTCACATGCCATGGCGCTTGTCAAACTAGCGTTTTATCAACAACGGGATTATGGATGAAGGACCGTCAGTTTCCTCGTCGCTGAAAGAGATGGGTCCTGAAAGAGCGGCACCCGTTCGCCGCAAAGTGCGGAGTGAATGTGTTAAGTCAATATGATATGCATGATTAAGTTCACACGTGGAGCGGGGGTTGCACGTGTTAATATTCCGCGATGACAGGGCAGTTTCGACCGACACCCACAATGCCAACCCCTACACCCTTACCACCCTTCAACGGTAAAATGAAGAAAGAAAATGAAGGATAGCGACCGGTAAACCACCTCCTTCCACCCCTCTTCTGACTCCCCGTTGGTGATTGATGATGTCGACCCTACGGAAGATGACGGCCCTGGATGATTTTTATATATTTCAGATTTATTTAAGCGATATGAAACAAGTTTTGGTGCTGGGCGGATTAAACGCCGAACGGTTTTAGCCCCCCCCCCCCCCCCCCATTACCCTTCCCTCGTTCCACTCGGAAAAAGTTGGAAAATCAGGTGTGAACTTTTTTCACGTAAGAGCCCCGCTTAAAGATTCTTTCAGGTCAGATTTTAATTTTTCGATACGTTCTGTATATGTAAATAGCGATAATAATTAATAATAATCACCCTACGATTATTTATTCAAAATAGTAAAAGATGGCTTATACCACAAATTGAATCGTCGATTTAGAAATTTTAGCGTGCAATTTCAGTATTATGGCTGATTTAAATTTGGGCAAAATCGATCAAAAGTGTACGCTATGTTCAATTTCGATTGTGTCATCATAATTTTCAGCCATTTACCATCCACTGCTGAATGAATGCCTCGAATTCTCTTCCATTCCTGTCCGTCTTGAGTAATCTGCATCCAGTTCATCTTCACACATTCTTCTCAATTCATCAGCCCATCGTTCACTCCGGTCTACTTTGCTTTCTTTCACATCCTCTCGGATACCATTCCAGTATTTCTCGCGGATGGCAGATCCGCCATCCATTCTTCTCGCTGTGTGTCCCAGCCACGTTTTTCACACGTTTCGCTTCATCTGCCACTTTGGTCATACTTCTTACCCGTGTATTCCTCTTACGATCTCTTCTTGTTATACCAAGCATACGACTTGACTGTGTGCACTGGATATTACGTAGCATTCTTGAATTTAGCATCCATACGTCATAACTGGCAGTACGCATTGGTCGTATTACTTATTTTTTAAGCATAACGGGATGATGGATTTAAAAACTATGTTCTCTTCTTCATTACATCAAGTCATATTCACCATTTGTCCTAGGTGTACATAATTATCAACTATCTCTGCAATACGGTTTCCTGTGACTACGTTTTGCGTGCAAAATTCATTAAACATCGATTGTGTATTAAATAGTAAAATATACTTTTAACAATTTTAGTGGAAATCAAAACCGATGTACATCGTTTGTCCCAAAATGTCTATAAACAAAACGGATATTTCAAAATAATATTGATCCACTTTATTTCGATTGTTAAATTAATATAATTGATGTGTCAGCAATAAATTTCCATCAAATATGCAACGCTCACATTCCAATTACGCGCAGAATGTTGACTTTAGAGTGCTGACTTTGACTTAAGCTCAAGTTCAAACACTTGTATGACGTCAGTGAACTATCGATAATACAGTCTACACATTTAATATTACAATGAGCTCATTAGGGTCATACAACGTGGAAAAATCATTTCATTACACGGACAAAAGTGACTCGTTTTAGGAGATCATTGAAGCATAGAGCTTTGCTAATATTTCAGCACTGTTACATTTTATCACAGTTTTTCTTTTGAATTATACACACACAGATCCTGTCGATTTGCGAAATGCAATTTTTTTTCATTTTATGTGTGCATGTGTGTGTGTAATGAGCGTCTGTAAAGTCAGAGACGTTTGCCGCTCGGCCGAGTGCGAACGTTCCTCCGCCACCATTGTAGCTCGTTGGTAAAAAAAAAAGTTCCGTTTCGATGGGCAGGCAGACTGCAACTAAACCACCCTTACCCACCCTACAAAACTACCCTCATAACCCCACAATACCACCCTAATATAATGCATTAGTTCCGGCCGGCTGGTCCGCAGCCCCGATATTAAAATTGCCGCGTTTTGTTTCAGCGCCGCATCCTATTTGCTCTCGGTGCGCGCGCCTCGCTTATTACAAATTAATTCATCGCTGTGTGCCCGAGGGTAATGGCAAAACTTCAGATTTGCTCTTATACACATAAGAACATAACGGTGGATTCGTGGGTACGATGATCGTGGAAGGAAACGACCGGCGAATCAGATTTTGCGCATGCTGTGTGTAGTGTAGGTTGACCAACCAACGAGCCAAGGAGGGACAACACGGAACTGCAAAAGTATGAATTTTCATTAAAATTAGTCCAATTGAAACTGGTAAAAGGTAGCTGCCTCAGTTTGAATTGTATTATTTAATATGTGAGCACAATATCCAACTCCAAAATTTTTCTACGCCATGATGGGTCCAAAGAAGAATTACAAAAATGCCATCCGAACTTCGGTCACTACCTTATCATGAAAGATTGAAAAGACTGAATCTCTCCACACTGGAGACGAGGAGATTAAGAGGTGATTTAATTGAAGTAATCAAAATAATAAACAATCATTATTCATGTGAAATGACAAACCTCATATTGTTCAATGAGAACCCTCATCTAAGAGGTCATACTATTAGACTACGTAAAGAAAAATCAAATAAGATTGTTAGAGATTCATTCTTTTCAAATAGAGTGGTTGAAGTTTGGAATAGTCTTCCGGATTCAATAGTCACTTTGAAAAATGTTAATTTATATAAAAATCAACTAGATATATTCTTAAAAAACAATGGGTATTTGTAATTCTTTAATAAATGGACCATTATTAATTTTATTTTTATGTTAATTTTATTTTTGTACCAAACCCCATGGGCCTATCGGCTATGCCGCCTCTCCTTGTAATTATTAAATAAATAAATGATGATTAATTAATGACTTTTTAAAAGACATTATTTTCACCTCTTCAATTACTTCAAGCAATCGATAATTTTTCAGCTGTTTCTCCAATGAAAGAAAAATATGCAAAATTTGTATTTACAATGAAAGTATTTTACTAAAATTGTAAATAATTTTATAGCTTTATGATTTGTAGTGCATATCTGAAAACACAGTCAGAAAATTACATTTTCTTCAAATTTTTTCACGGGTTACTTTGGGCCAATAATTAAAACACATTTATTTATTTATTTATTAAAAGCCTGTTAGGGCTTTAACATATAAAATACACAATATGAGCCGTTATAAATGAAAGTGGTTTAAATCTAATTAAAAAAAAATTGAGTTAATGGTAGTTTTTATTACAAACAGATAAAAATGGACTTTATACATACATACATAATACATATATTAAATTAGAAAAAAAAAAAAGGTTGAATTAATAAAAGAAATAATAAGTCCTTGCCTTAGGGACGACAGATTAATGTTTAAAAATCAATAAATTCGTAGTATTTATTGCCATATCTAATCATTCTGGGGATGGCAGAAAGAAGATAATAATTATTAAGTGAAATACTTTCACAACCTAATAAATTAAATACAGCTTCACTCTTAGTTCTGCCAAGTGCAATTTTTTTTGATTTTTGACCTGCAATTTATTGATTGAAAGCATTCATTATGTGGTACATTGATAAACAAGGTTGACTTCTTTACAAACCGGAACCTTCTCTTCGTCTTGAAATGTTTCGCTTCTAAAAAATGCTGTGACAGAAGAACTTTGTTGCATCCATTGGCCTCTGCAATTACGTGACATTCCTATTTCACGAATTCGCTTGTGTCAATAATGTTTCATGCAGTACAGTCCAGTGTTGCCAGTAATTTCACTTACATTTTTAAATTAGTTTTTATAAGTTATTACTCAAAGATTATTTTTCAAAAAAGAGAGACATATTTGGGACGCTTGACAAAGAGGGACGAGACATGAAAAATTGGGAAGGTTGGTCACCCTAGTGTAGTGCCATATTGCATAGTCACAGAGACGCTTACACGTGTTGACAGTTTTGCCCATTCTTAAGTCTGTATTGTACCTACATATAGGTACATACATATAATAACATAACGTTGACATTTCACATTTGGAAGTTTGTAATTATGCTCCATGACTTCCGCTGCGCTGATCATACATATGTATGTACGTTTGAATACAGTGCGAAAATTTCCTCATTATAACTTTTAAGTATTGTTTTCCGAACGTTGAAATTAAAGTTCCGATGTTCATGTTTAATTTCTCAACTGTAAAGCTTTTGCTTTGTTGTATAATCTGTTGATTTAAACTGTGCTATTACTATCAATATCGAATTGTTAATTTAACGGGTAATAGTTCTCCGGAAACTTCGTATATAATCCTGTATTTCACCAGTAGATTTTGAATTGAATTCCGTGGAGTAATTGACCGTTCGATTTAGTTTGCGAACTTTACATAATAGCGTTTAAATTTCATAAGAATAAGCTCACTGCTTTCGTGAAATAATCTCGGTAAATAACTGCATTAATTGTTCAATTCGTTCAATCATTGATTTAATGTACTCAAACTTTCGAATATTGAGCTCTTCTTATAGTATTTTATTTTGTTTATGTAAATAGCGAATTATGAAGCTGGTTGTTCAGTCATTCGTTCTCATTAAAATTACTCAATGTTGACCGACTGAAGATTCGCTTTCCATTTCATAATCCGCGTTTAGATAAAAATGTCGAGGGGGAAATTTTTTCGCCAAAAAAAGCGAGATATTTTTCATTTTCTGTAATAATTAAAGGTACGGGCCCATAAAGAGGAGAATTCCTCTCGTTTTCATTTATAATCCTATCCGTGTTTGAGGGCTCATTATATTCGTTTTAATTTCGCGTCTTATACCTTGGTTATATACAACTTGATTTTATGCCGGAGAGTGAAAATAAAATGTACAAAAATATCCATTTAAACATCTGACCGATGAATACAACGAAACCCTTAATTTGATATATCATATTTGATGCGTGCTGTAATAATAGAGAAACACCATACGGCACACGGTGAAAATTCGATATAAAGACAAAATCAACGGAGTAAATAAATGTAAAAACGATTTCGGTTGTTAAGCTCGCCGATATGCGCGTATGTGTGTATGTGGGCGTTGGCTAATAAATACGTTGGGCCGCACCGGGGTTGGGCCGCTTTTTTTTTCGCCGTTCGCTCGGCGTGTTGTCGTCGACGCGATTCAATAGATTTGTACCGATTTTTTGTCGCCCTTCTCTCGCACATCTGAATTGACAAATTGTTCTGCACGCCGATGGTAAAATAAAAAAAAAAAAAAAAAAAAAAATTGGTCGTGAGTCTGAACCGACACAATCGAGCTATATGTATAATCTACGGTTCCAAGCTCGTTTGTGAATTCATAGGTATAGTCATCGAGGGGGAAAGATAGAAAGCGAAAGAGAGAGGGAAAGCAAAAGCTCTATACAATATTCTTAATTATTCCGGAACACGATTACAACACCGTCGTAATTTATAGGACGATTATTATAACGACGAGCTGGACGTGCGAATTGGCTATTATTACGATCGCAAGCGTTATGTATGCGCGGTAGTACTGCTGATTATTTTTATGTCCGATAGAGAACGACATGCGATGCTTTTAGGTTGTGATAATTTATCTTGTTTTCTGTATTATATTAACTGCAATGCTTCGCTTGTATTAATCACTCGACATAATTCTACATTCTCCTCATAAATCCACGAAGAAAATTAAACCGTTTCCAAAATGTCAAACGAAAAATTTTTAATACAGAGCGTTATAGAAGCTACGAGAACTATAAAAAAGTGTTAAATTTTCCAGTTGAAACAGCTGTAAATATATCTAGTAATAAGAAGAAGATACATGTAAAAGTATAATGTGATTTAAATTATTATAGAGATAAACTTTTTTTTTTACATACATACTGTATCCATATGGGATAAAACATAAAAATATGTAAAATAGAGATTTGAATACAATATGACGCTTCGTTTGGTAAAAAACATTAAGAATTTTATTATAAAGATGAGAAAACATTTGAAAGGCAATTTTAATAAGTGTATTAAATATAATTGAATGAACAAAAATAAAACTACTCTCTCTTATTAGAATGACTTTTTTGTTCATTAATTTTAAACTAAGCGGAAAAAAAAACACTCATGTATTTCTAGAAAACATTACAACATAATTTTATTTCAATTATAAAACCGGCAAAGCCATTTTAAAATTAATGTTATAATTTATTAATTTATGCTTTAATTATTGTGATTCGACCTCGAGCTTTTAACTGATTCGTATCAGGTATCGTCCACTGTTTACGTTTTTGTGATTTCTGGAAAATATGTCTGTATGTCTGTGTTTGGCGGATGTACGTAGAATCGCTATAGCTCAAAAACCGTTTATCTTATCACAGTGAAACTTCATAGTTTTTTTTTTTTAAAATTTTGTTAGGTTTCATCAAAATATTATTGTCTCCACTCAAGAATGTTTTGCGTTGGTAATGCAATCTGATTTTATCTTATCTGAAACTTGAATTCTCGTATAGCTAGAATCTACAAACACATCTGAACACGTCGTTTTAAAACAAAGAAGAACATCTAGAAGATTAGAGACAATAACAATTAAGAACTTCAGACTGAGAACAAAGGAACTTTTTGCAACAAAGAACCACACACAATAAGCAAATTATACTCTGAAAGTCTTAAGTGATAAATTGAGGATAGTCAATCACACATTGATCAACTTAGCTTACTGTAATGTGAAAAAAAATAAACTACGAGTAGAACCAATTTGACGTATACTAAAATGGATTAAACAACTGAAATGACTATCGAAAGCGAGATGGTATAAAGTCAAAGTTATTATATCGATGAGTGACTGATATAGTTTCATTTCATACGATACATACATATGTACCGTGGGTGACATTTTCCCCCCGTCCCACAATCATTTCCCTCACAAATAAAATAAAAATTAAAACTTTTACACTACACAAACAGAATACTGTACGATGGTAAATATTGGGCATCTTCTTTAGGTATAGATAGGCATGGGGTACGTGATGGTGAGACGATGTTCTGAACGGTGCACAAGTGATGATTGAAGAGGCGGGCAATGGCAATGGCTGTAACCACCATCCGTCATCTGTGAGTGGTCCACCGGCCCAGCATTGTAATTTGTTGGCCGAGTGACTCTCCATGTGAAGTTACCACCATCGTCAATGATGGATCGCCATCCTCCGGTCACCCTTAATATCCCCATTCTGGAATAACATCGACGGGTTTCATAAGCGAAACACACACACACACACACACACATATTGCATTCCTATTTTATTTATTTTTCGACCTTACATCATAACGCTCCTAGATATTGTAAATATTTATCGTATGCATACGATATCAAAACCTAAATACACTATATAGTATGGGCAAAAGCAAGTATACCCATCTAACGTTTCAAAGCTATAGAGCAAATAGCTTATTGAACCATTGAACCATATTGCCATATTCATACGTCAATAAACAACCGAGTTGGTTTTAATCATTTAAAGACTATTTCGGTGTTAAAACAAAATAAAAATATTATTTTGTAAAGTGCCCTTTTTATTTATTTATATAATACAGTAGCTAACTAAGCACCTGTACAGAGATGTTTTTTTAAGACTGCCAGGAATTTTTCAATAGTTTTGGAACTTCTAATTCCACCCGGCAGTCTATTATACTCCAAAACACTTCTGTACAAGATGCCTCTCCTATTGCTATTTATTTTAACATTTTTTATAATTAAATTATTTTTATTCCTTAAATTATATTCAAATATGTATGTACATCCATTCCTCTCACAATAAATTTACTAAAATATGATGGTAACATATTATTATCTAACTTAAATATACATACAAATCCTCAAAGTATCATTCACATTCAACCAATCTGATTCAATCCGCATTTAAAATACATATCATACCTCTATTTTGTAATATTTGTAATCTATCTCTAGTTGACTTATCGAACATATTTAATAATGAACCACAATACATAAAATGAGGTGTGACAATTTTTCCATTTTAAGCAAAAACTACCATATTACATATTACAAAGAAAATGAAATTAACTTTAAAATGGTAGTGTTTTTTTTTTATCATTGTAGTATTATTTGTTTTGAAAACAGTGTAAGATCAAGCTGTTTAACTCGTCAGTGTCACGGTCAACTCTGCTAGATGGTGTCAAGCGTGTCCATTTGATCACGCAATTGTCGTTGTACTCAAATGTCTTAATAGTTCATGTATTTAGACACTTTAACCTTTCCCTACCTGTGGTGTAAACAAAGTCGACATTGCCTCTAATTATGTGAATATCTCTGTAAATATACTAAATACGGAGTTCATATTTTAGGTATTCCTCAGTAATTACATTAATGTATAGAATTGAATTATTACAATGTAAATGTACTTTTCGGAAGCAACCAAAAAAAATGTTTTATCCAAGAAGTGAGTTAAATTTAACATAGTGCATATATGTGTTAGTGCAGTGATTTTTTATCGCAGCTCCATGCGCGTGCGTCATTTGATCGTGTACAATGCGATTAGCAGTTTATTTGTGGTTCGTGATTATTATTTACGGTAATAATATTTTCATATTGTTATGCTACATATATTGCAGATTATATTTATATTTTCAAATACCGTTCTAATTTTAGAAAAAAAAAATGGCTAAAAGAAATTTGATTAATGAAGAGGAATATGATAGCGATCTTAATTTTGAGCCGGAAATAATCTTGCACTATAATAGAACAAAAGGTGTGATCGACACCGGTGACAAAATGACGAGTGAATATTCTTGTGCAAGGTCAACAAGGAGATGGCCTTTTAGAATATTTATGGAGATGCTGGATATAGCTGCACTGAATGAATATTTGTTATGGACGCAGAAATATCTAGAATGCAAGAAAAATAATAGAATTCGAACATCAAGATGCCATTGCTATGGTTATATCTCAATATCATTGACAATCGGCAGAAGCGATAGATGATATAACCAACTTTACACCAGAATGCGCATCAGAGAGTACGCAGCAATTTCCGAGTGTAATCGAGACTGTGCCGATTCTATCCTTATTCAACAAAAAAAAAAAAAGAACCCGATTATTTTGCCATGCTTGTCAAAACCTGTATGCTTATCGGATAGGTTAGAAAAAACATATTTCATGTTTTGATTGTGATATTATGATAAACACAAATATTTAATATTAAATTTCATGTATTCGGTTTTGTCCTTTTTTTCATGCTATTTTGTTTTTATTCACGTTTATTTTTCAAATTTATTTTTCAAATTTATATACATATATATTTTTTTTTTTTTTTTTTATCAATCTGTGTATTTTTTGGAACATTATATTACAAAAATAAATACTTAAAAAAAAGTACATACTTTATTTTATTTGATGAAAAATATAAACAAAAACACATATCCTAAAGCCGCACAGGTTTTGAAACACCGTGTGTTGTCGTGAGAGCGAATCGTAACGCACACCAATGTCAGTAGCGGTCTGACTATAAACGCTTCTCTACGCGTTTCTATGCAGTCTTCATCTTTATGATGTTTTTTCTAGTTTTTAGCACTTATATTACCACCATTGATGCATATATTTATTTATATAGATACGGACTACTGCTATGAACATTAATAGAAGTAATAATTGTTAAGTATTCGTATTTATCTGACTTAAAATCACAAATTTCTACATGTCAACTGAGTTGACATCATCGGAGCGCGCGGATGTTTTTAGCACCGTAAGGGAAAGGTTAAATACATACATTTATCAGTTGAAATAGGATTGTTGTTGTACTTAGACTTAATTTAAAGATGTTAAATTTGTTTTGTAAACGAAAAATCACGGATAAGTTAAACTTATGTTAATTTGTATTCTACTGAAAAAATTCAATATAAATTTTTGAGCCATATTATTTTTTTTTTTTAATAAACCAACTGAATATTTAGGTTATGATTCTCTTTTATCAAAATTAAAAATGGTAAAATTAAAAATAATAGATGAATTATATTCGATGTAATTTTTTTATATAAAATATTAAACTGTCTAATTCTAATAGATACATAGTCCCATTCTTATTCATTCGACTCTTCGCACACAACCCTCTGGTCACTCGTGGTGGACGGTCGCTCCGCTCACCACCAGGTACCTGCATTGGACTTTACCTGCGCACACGATTACGAAACCACTCGCCAGAAAAAATCACATGTTGGCAACATGCGTCGAACCACCGTAATCAGAAAAAAAACGACTAAAAAAACACTTTATCATTGTCTGAAAAGGCAAATACTAATACTGACATGGAAACGGATTGGCAGATTCCCAAAAGACTGCCAAAATCGACACACGAGATGTTACTCAAACCCCAATAAAAGAACACAACCGATATGAAGGACTCCCTGAAGTCAGTGATAGCCCAAGGAGCGGAGGGAGAATTCCGCCAATTATCATGTCAGCATCCGGCACTCACGGCAGCATGACAGAATCCATTCGGAAGTTTGCAAAAGACTTCAACATGACATGAAGACTTTTGCAAACTCCGAAAATGGACTGGCTCCGGAGCAACAGTTCCACACTTTCTCCAGGAAGGAAGATAAAATAATAAAAGTGTAATCCGCGGCTTGCCAAAACTACCGGAAGCTGACATCAAAGAAGACATCACCAAGCAGGGATTCCCAGTATCCAGAGTCATCCCTATGAAAACAAAGGAACCAAGGAGCAACGCTACCGAGTTGTACTTGGTATTCTTCGAACCGACCGTCGTCCCGAAGAAGATCAAGGAAATCCGGTACATTTGTTACACAAAGGTCAGTGTCAGTAAATATACAAGTAATGCAAAATTGTCACTCAATGTTACAGGTGTCAAGATTTTGGTCACGCGGCAAAAAAATTGCAATCGTCCGGCCAGGTGCGTCAAATGCGTTGGCACCCACCTCACCATGGATTGCCCCAAAAAAGACAGGGAAACCCCAGCTACCTGTTCCGGCTGCCAAGGACCCCACCCTGCCAATTTCAAGGACTGTCCAAGAAGACAGGAATATATTAAAATGCTGGAAGCGCGGAAGAATCGAGCGCCAGCAGCCAACCCATGGAAAGCCCCAGCAGCGGTGCAAAAAACCGGCCGTTAACGATGCAAACTTTCCGAAATTACCGACTTCTCCTACTCCTCTATTAAGGCCCAAAATCCCAACTATCCCAAATAAACCACAGCCATCCGAAAACATCCCCAACATCACTCAGTCTAAAACAGACCTAACGTCCATTGCATCCCTCCAAAAGATGATAAAGATCCTACAGGAGATTCGCATCAAAGCCAGCGGCTGCACTGACAAACTTGAGCTGGCGCTTATGTTGGTTGAATACCTCGATGTCTTCGATTAATGGGAGGCGCCTGAACATTCTCGCGTGGAATGCTCGCGGACTTATAAATAAGATTGGCGA